>CM020982.1:6850098-8100098 GCA_010134655.1 Fragaria nilgerrensis
TATCAGTAGTTATCCTTGTTAATGTACATTTGGCAATGGACATTCATCGGTGGGTATTTATCACTCATCTTGCAGTATGGGGATCAATAATCATCACATATGCCTGTGTGGTGATATTGGATTCGATACCTGTTTTTCCCAATTACTGGTTAGCTTCCTTGGCTTCAGCTGTTCCT
Organism: Fragaria nilgerrensis; assembly: GCA_010134655.1. NCBI lineage: Eukaryota > Viridiplantae > Streptophyta > Magnoliopsida > Rosales > Rosaceae > Fragaria > Fragaria nilgerrensis. The sequence continues at coordinate 6,850,275 of CM020982.1, forward strand.
TGTTCTGTTTGAAAACTTATGAATGTTTTAATACATCAGCTGGTATACAATTTTCACCCTTTTCTTTTGGTGGACAGGACTATATACCATTTGGCATGTTCTCCTACCTACTGGATCACCATTTTGCTTATAATAGTTGTAGCCTTGCTCCCTCGTTTTGTGTATAAAGTTGTGCATCATATTTTTTGGGCGTCAGATATCCAGATAGCTAGAGAAGCTGAGATGTTTCGTAGGAAACGTAAGCATTTGGGCTTAGAGAAAGATGAAGATTCAAGTTAAACACGTATATATGTCCCTCTGTTAGACAAATTCACATTCTGAGATAGCTTTTCTCATCTTGACCACAATACGGCTTTCCAGTGGAGGACGGTTGTAAAACTTTAAAGGTGGGTTCATCTTTCCCTTTTGTTATTCTTTTTAATTTCTCTGTTGAGTTTGTCTTAGACTTTGGTCATGCTGTTGACAAAGGTGTTCGTATTATTCTGGGTACATGAGCAGAAAATAAGTATGAAATAGTAACACAGGTTTCATTGTTTTCTAGTGGTTATCAATAGAATAACTTGTTGTATGGATATCACATATCTTATCTGATTGTATAACATGTTGTAGAATCTAATCACTCCAACTGGTTTCTGTTTAAAATAAGTAAATGGTAAGAACTCGGTTAGACCTCGCATGTTGTTCTGTTATCAATAAAACCTGGTATACTTGCTAACACTTTCCAACTAGTCTTATACTATGCCATCCGTAGTGATGGATTATCTAAAATGGTTGTAAGTTGTTACTTGTAACTGGAGTGCGTAAGTTGTTACTTGTGAAGTCCTTTCATACTCGTTTATTTACAGTTTTAAGTTACTGGAATCCTAGTTGATAATTGCTTCTGCGTGGCAGATAAATTGCATGAGCATGGCAGCTTATAAAGCTGAGTATTAGCATTTGACAGCAAAAGGAGTGCTGTTGCAGGTTCATAAGAGGAGATGGTGAATCTTCTAGGCCCAAATGCACGCGTGTATAAGCCCTGTCCCTGTCGGGAGGAAATTAAGGTGAAGAAGAAAACCTGAAATCTAATGTGTTGGATACTTGGGTCTCACAGATCGGGGGGTCTTTAACCATGATGCAAGTTGATATAGAGTGGAAACATAAAATTGGGGAGTCTAAGGATAGAACAGAGCTTAGTGTATAGTAGGTTTGTGTAAAAATCATGTCTACCAATTTTCTCTTGCACATTGAATATATATACAAGAGAAATACAAGTTGCTTGCCCTTCATCTCATTCTGTCTTTTAGTATCTTCTTAAACAAAACTGTGCAGAAAACTACACTTTTAGCTAATGATGCGGCAATTGCCAAGTGATATGCCAATACTTGAAAATCAGAAAGGGTCTGATGTGAGTTACGTAGATATTGTCATATGTGATGTCCTTTCATCCCTATTTTTCTTTTTCCGTAGTTTGAACTCAGGCTCCAATACTATCGAAGTTATTAGGTGTCTTCTGGTCACCAAGGTCTTCTCATCAGTGGTGACTTCTTTTGAGCTGAAAGCATACATTCGATTATTTTAGCAGGTGAAAAACCGAAAAGAATCATAAAAATGGTTAGTGTATGAACTTACAGAAGGCCTATTCAGGATTAAACACGTAAAAATGACATTCATCATTGTTTCTGAAACATGAAACATCATAACATCATAAAACTGCAACTTGTGGAACAAATAATCTCTGGTAAACAATACATTTAGTAGATTTTGCAGAACGGTTACGGAGGTAAAAGGTTAATTTGACGTGATGCATGATAAACATTTATTTCCAACACGATTGCTGGGGCAAAACAAAAGTTGCGTTATTTACATTAAGGGAAGTTGTGGCTTGGTTGGTTAAGGTGTTTAACTAACAACTTTGAAGTCATGAGTTCAAATCTCAGGTGCGTGAGTTATTAATAAATTAAAAAAAAAACGCGAAGGGAAGTGAAATTGAAATCATTTTTACAGTCCACACTTCCGTTTCAAGTAACTTAAAATTCGTTTCTGGTAGCAGGTATTGGCTTTGGGTGCGTCTATTGCCACCTCATAAAATATTTTGCTCACCCCACACGTTGTTGATTTATTAAATGACTAATATACTCTAATATAAAATTACAGCAAGGGACAATAAGTTGTTACAAATTACAATTTATTTATTTTAGATAAACACGTACTTCATATACCTTAACCCATAATTTATCATATTCGATATTTCTATAAAATTTGAAGAAGACACTAGCATTCAACTAAAGATGAGGTGAACTGTTTGTATTTTTTTTTCTTTATTGATGCTTCATCTATCTCTTTACTCAATATTTCTCATATCAATTTTGTATGTAAATTTTCATGTATAGTCGCTCACTTATATATATATATATATTTGATTTTTTTTTCATCAGCGCCATAGCCTTTTCCAAATAGAGTTTACAAACATTGTGCATTTTGATATCGACAGATATCAATGTTAAGTTTGAAAGTTTTTTCTTGTTCTTTAATTGAGATTTATACTTTAATGTGATTTTTATTGTTCAGTTTAATTTCACTTACCCAAATGATATTAATCTTATGGTTTTCTTTAATTTTATTTTGTTTTTGGAGTTTAATGGCTATTAGAAGATACTGATATTATGTATACTACAAATTGGTGAATAAAGTAAATTTAAAATTAAAAAATATATAGCCGGGGTGAGAAGAAATCGAATGTAGGGTGAATAAAACAAATATGAAATTGAAAAAAAATATGTAGGGTGAAAAAAGAATTTAGGGTAAACAAAGCAAAAATGGAAAAATGAAAAAATGGTATTTTAGGTATTGTAAATGGGTGAAAAAAGTAGACTTACAATTAAAAATATATAAACAGAGTGTAAAGAGAACGTGGGGTGAACAAAATTGTTTGTGGGGTGACAATAGATGCATCAATTGGCTTTTTATCAATAGATAAACAAACAAAAGAAATAAGTGTGGATTGTAAAATAATAACAGTGGATTTTTCACTGCACTACTTTCGATCCTAAATAGCCTATCTCGGCATGACTCTCGTAAGTAATCCATGCCGTATAGTCGCCTTTCTATGGAACCACCAAATTAGCGTATAAAGATCTAAACATGGAGTGTGAATCACTCATCCCGACCACCAACCTGATCGACCTCGATCGAAACCCTAGCTGAGAATCCTCCGCCCAAACAAGTTCATGTTTCGAAGAAAGCTAGCAAGGATTTCATGACAAATGCCAATTGCGACAAATCCTCAATCCCAACCTCAGAACCCAACTACAAAATCCTAAACCTTCATCACCGCTATACTAGTTCTCTACTAATATAACTCCTCCCAAATTAATTTGCTCCAGAAAGCTAAGGCCAAACATGAGGTAATGTAACGGATCGGAGGTCCTTCAGAAACAAAGTGTGGAAAAGAAACTGATGTATGATATAGATGTAGTGCTGAAGAAATTTTTCAGTCCTCCCGGAGGATCACCTGGTATTGTCTATTGGTTCTCCGAGCCTATGAGATGTTGACACGTGACACTTTTTTGACAACTCACATCAAGGTAAATTCATTTAGTTTTCAACTGCAGTAAAACAAACCCGTCAACTATCGCCGTTAAGTGCCTATGAATCTACAATCAAAAAATGTAAATCTCTGAAACTTGTTCATCCTCTCTCCGTCTGCCTTTCTCTTTGTGTTCTTTTCAGAATGAAATTCATCGGTTGTAGCAGAAGCACATGGAAGCTCGTGGGTTCAGTTAAAGCCTTGTCATCGCCCACAAGATCCACTTTGTCCAATAATTGGGATTTTCAGTTCCCCGTAGCTATTTCCCGATCTCCTCCACGCATCCCCAATTCGAAGAGCTCGACACCACCAACATACTTCTCTGTCAGATAATCATCTTCTTAGGCTCTCATGTTTCTTCACTTCTCTTTTCATTTCCCAATTGTTTTTCTTGCTCTTTGGGTCTTGCTAGTTTTTGTTAATTTTGGTTAGAGAGTTGAATGATTGTGATCAGACTCACTTTAAGCGATTAGATCCTGAGAAGAAAAGAAAATTGAAAATGGGAGAACTGAGTACAAAGAAAGAGAATTTGGGAAACGAAATCCGCACAAACTGAGCAATCGAGCTGACAACGACGGAGGTGAGTATTTGACGATTTTGATTAGTTATATGGAATTGATGAAACTTCGACGTCTCTCGCTTCTTGAATATGTTGTTTATGGGATTTGATTTCTACACCAAAGTGAGGAAAGTTCTATTAAGCTATCCTATATTCATATTGGCTCTGATTGAATGGTACATGATCATAATAGCTTGAATTCCAGTTAAAGCTCTGTGGATTTGGGATTTGAAGTTTGAGGTTTTATTTTATTTTTTGTATTTGAATTTTGCAGTTTTTGAAATTTTACTGTTTGTTGATGTTGTTATCCTTTTCATGTTAAAGTCCAATGTATGATTTAGCAGGTTATATGAGATATTGGATTTGCTGAACCTTCAAGTAGTTAGAAAATATCTCCAATGTCTCCAATGGAGGGGTGCCATTTAATTAGAAAGTAAACATCCCACATTGTTATCAGCCCTAGACCACCATTTTACACATTTCAGACCAACACTTTGATTGCTTGTTTTCTCTGCTATGTACTCAGATGTATTACAGCTACAGGAATAGCTGCATCTCCAAAACTAGTTCTTTATGTATCACAGCTTATGATTCTAATGGTTTTACCATCAAGGTCACACAGAATACTTCATTTTGGTTCTGCTGAGAAATGCCAGGATGGCAAGTAATTAAGCAACAATTTTTGGATGATCCTTCTAAAACAACTATATACATAGCTGGTTTGCAGGCTGCATGGAAGCTTGGTGCTGCATTCAAATTGGTTATCATTTGATTATGACATTGCATCTGGTATCTGCTAAGTTTATTGGTCTTTAGGTTCAAAAGTTTCATTTTATCGAAACTCTTATTAGTTTCATTTGGTCTGCATATAGTTCTCTTTTGAAGCTTGTATTATATCAAGAGGTAATGTCTTATGTCCCCCTCTTTGTATCTAATTCGATTTATATTAAAAATCATTTCAAATTTGTGACCTGAATTCAGTAGTCTTTCTATATGTTGGAAATTCTTCACTTGACCATGTAAAGGTCATCACCAATTCCAACTATTCCAAAGTAACACCAATAATGATATGCATCTTTTAACAATAACAATACCAGAATTCCAAACAAACTCATTCTAAAGTCTTCAAGTCATTCAAGCATCAAACATACGTGTCTTTGACATAACTAATCTCGCTCTGATATGTATAACATAACATTCCAAAATGTAATCATATGCATAGTATTTACCAAACTAGTTGGCTGGTTTCTCCACATAAAGCGTATTCTCTTTGAAGTATCATATGCATAGCATATCCACAAATCTTCTGATAGATCTTCTTTTCATCTATCAGATTGGTGCTAATATCAATATATGTTTGAATAAGGATCCTACATCACAAAAGTACTTTTGTTATTAATAAACAACTACTGTATGTACTAAGAAATATATCATCTCGTTTCAAAGAATGAAGTATTTGTAATTAGATACAATAGAATTCTTAAACTACATGAAAAGAGAGGCGCAATGGGCTAATGCAATATATGAAACAAACTACAGACATCATCTATTCAATTCATCAAACTTGTCAGATAAGAAGCTACCCAGTTGTAATAAGAAAAGAAAAAAAAAACAACCAGATTCGGAAAGGAAATAAGAAAATAGGAGAAGAGCGGAAGATGTTTGTTTACCTTGATTACAATCATTGTCTGCCATATTGCAAGTCGTGTTGGAGGCAAGTTGTAGTCTTTGTACAAATTGACAAGATTGTATGACCTTTCTAGGTGATGACTAATGAGATAGAGGCAGCAACGATATTTCTCTCTAGGGTATAACGGGAGACGGTTATAGCTAGTTAACGCCTTGAGGGAGTTTGATTTATTTTTTTTTCCTCACGTTGACTGGTTTTACAGTAGTATTTTCTTACCTTGACGTGAGTTGTTAAAAAAGTGTCACGTGTCAACATCTCATAGGCTCGGAAGACCATTAGGCAATGCCATATGGTCTTTCGGGAGAACTGAAAAATTTCTCGTAGTGCTGATGTGTACGTACGTAGAATTGAATATAATCTTGTACGTACGTACTTCGGAAAGTATGTCATGGATGACCTCTAAAAGCCTAGTTATATATTGTCTGATCACATAGCGATATGCTGATAGATAATGAAGATATGTAGCATCAGAATTTTACGAGTTATACATAATATTTAAAAACCTTAGATTCCAAGCTTCCAGAGGGGCGGCTGGACCAAAAACAAAGTCCTCTAGCAAAAGAACAAGACATGGTTAAAAATTATAAATCCCCACAAATCCAGTACTGATCTTTGTTATTGGTTTGGAAATCCACAAATAATTTTTCTTCTTTCTTTAGGTTTGGGAATGCTTTGGTTGTTGACACCGAGTAAAGCCCCTCTCCAAGCAAACCCTAATCAGCGCGTGATGATTAGCAAAAGCAGATGTCATTCACCATTGCTGTGATGCCATCAAAGATGACCATGACCTAGCCTTCTCGTCCTCACTACTCTTTCTTGCGCTGCACTAAAAGATGATGACCTGTACGTCTTCCTCGCCTGATATAAAAGGGTATCTAACAGACTAATTAAAGAGTCTTCATATATCACACCTAAATCATAAATTAAGCTAATCATATATACATGGAGTGTACTTGGCCAGCTTCACGGAAACTTCAGGAAAAGGTAAAGGAAGAGCTGCTCCGAGGGCATGAACTTGCGAATCAGCTTCGCTTGGTAGTCGGTAATGGTGATGGTGGATTATTGGCCAAAGGTTTTGTTAAGAAGATCGTGTGCTCGTTCACGACTAGCCTTTCCCTCTTAACTGGGAATCATGAGTCTAAGGGGGAGCATATTCAAGTCAGTTCTGGTAGTAGTACTTTTGCTCTTCCTACTATAGTAGAATCATCATCCAGCTGGGATGCTCTCAAGACGATCAAGAGTAGGGAAACGTTTACGGATAGTAGTAGTTCTTCCAAGAAAAGGTAATACATCAAACAAATTTTCTCATACTCGCTCATCGAATCAAGCTAGCTTACTCAGGATTCAGGAAAGATATTCCGGGGTTTGATTTTGTTTTTTCTTTCTTTCTTGATCTGAAAATTTGATTAACTGATTGTTCAAAGGCTAGATATTCAAATACATCAGGAGTCTAGTTGTAGAAATCTTGTATTTTCATTTATAGCTAGCTAGGTATATAAGCGATTGTTAGATTTTGATTCATGTGGCACGTAGTACGTACGTACTTGTAAATTTGTAATAGACGAGTTCAATACATCGACGAAGCACGTATATTTTAGCATTTTCGACTCAAGGTAAGGGAGGGGAGTTGTAAAGAAAAACTTGTTTTTTTCTGTTTGTAGGTTAAGTTGTTAAAATATGTTAAGGCTGATCATGGCAGCTTAATATACTGTAAATCACTTGCAGGAAAACTTCACACTCATGGAGTAGAGACGCTCCTGATTTCATTGATGATGGTCATGCATGGAGAAAGTACGACAGAAACAGATCCTTAATGCCAGGCACCCAAGGTATGCATATTCAACCCAAAAGTATACCTATGCTGCTGCTATTCCATCAGTTTCCTATTTTAATTTTAATTTACATATATTATATCCAGGAGCTACTTCAGGTGCAGTCATAAGTATGAACAAGGCTGCAAGGCGACCAAGCAGGTGCAGAAAGTTGAAGATGATCCATCGTTGTTTCGGACAACATATTTCGGAAATCACACATGCAAACATAGCTTACTCAAATCTCCTGAACTCATCCTTGATAACGTGATCGGTGGTAGTCCCACAGAAGAGTCTAATTCCACGTTTATGATCACATTTGAGAACAACAACTTACCTTACGAACAAGAACACCCTTTTTTGTCATCCAACACATCAATCGAAAGGAAGATCATTAAATCTAATCATGTAGCGAGCAGCCAATCATCATCACTATCTTTTGATTATCTTGTGCAACGAGATCAACAGATGCTGTTCGAGTCATCTGAGCCGGCCAGCAGCAGGTTGCTAGCAATGACGGAGCTTCAGTACGAGGACATGGTCATGATGGAATACTTTGCTCAAGAAATTTTGCCAATGCTTTGATGAGTACCTATACGTCTTGCACTACTATCAACTGTTTTGTTTTGTATTATTCTGTGTGTAGTCATTAATCATGTCTCTCAATTTCTTCGAAATGTACCGGTTACTTCTTTTTGGCCCAAAACTAGTGGAATGTCTCATCTAAGTTGTATCTTTAGCCGTTAATTATGCCTCATATAAGTTCAAATCCTCAATATGTTTGTCTGAACTTGGGATTATAATGGCCGATCGATCGAGCAGAATTCGAAATTTTAGGATAGGGATATTATAGTTAGTATTACATGAGACGTGTGTATCAAATACTGTGTAAAAGGCAGTGACTTTTTCATATATATTCAGATTGTTAACAGTAAGATGATTTACTAATAGTTCTCCTCCTTAGATGACAGGAAGAATATAGATTTCCTGCTTCGATCTTGTACGTAATAATCCAGTCTTTCAACATAAACTGCTTGAACAAACCATGGTTTATAATTGAAAGAATTGAAAGAAGAATAATCTTCAGTTCCTCATACTGTCATTCGCACTCTAGCAATAGAACATTCAGTTATTTCTTCTGTAATTTGACCTACTAGACAGAGTCTGACACAGAAAATTAATAGATACTCGCTAGAGATCGAGAAGGAGAAGAGAAAAGTATCAAACATAAGGTAGGATTCTGTTATTTCTTAGACATTAGAAGCCCTAGGCAGACTTATTTTCTTTTTCTTTCTCTGTGTTGATTGTATTTTCTACCCTAAGTAGTGTCGATCTTCTGGTTATAAATTTGTGATGCATTTTATAAACAATTATACTAAGAGCCATCAAAAACTTTTCTCTTTTCATTTAGTCACGAATGATGTAGCAATTCATCTAGCTAGTAAGTCTTACTTAAGATGAGTCGGATTAAGGATATATAGATGGAGCACATATGAATCGAAGTAGGGTTAATTTGTTCTGCTGTCCTTGTCATTTCAACTTCATTTCCAAATATCTTGATGGTGTTGCTGGAAAGGAATAATAATCTATCCCAAGTCCAATGGACTATCAACTACTAAAGCCTAAAGCTCAGATATATAAAAATCTCTCATTAAACTCGCAGACACGGCATTATTGGATCATCTCGTGCATTGGCCAAAACCATTATCCTCTTTTGCCTTGATTTCCAGAAAGGAATAATATTCTATCCCAAGATCAAAATCTTCTTGTATGAACATCTAGCTATGTCAAGGTGATCAAAATTTTCACCAACAAATTAACGTGCATCACAACTCGATCTGCAAGTAGCTAGTCCAATTTCTAATGTTCCATACGTGACAAAACCGCATATGTTCTTATATTTCCCTCCTGCAATTGATAACTTCAACTTAAACTATCCTCCTCCCAGTCCCACACAGCCACACTCTATGGTGTGTAAAAGTAAAACCAAGAAAACTAAGCTTCCATTTCTCTCTTTTCTTTTCATTCCCTTCAAGAACGCAATCTGCAGAACTAGATTACTAGTGTTGACCCTTCAATATATGTTACATACGTGCTGTACAGCTCCTCGATCTGAACTTGATTACTGAAATAAGAAAACAAGATTAATTGATCAATTACTCTCCTAACTAACACAAGGTGTTGACTGGCCGGGCACTACTTCCCTCTTAGGTCATGCATGAAGCAAGCTGCTATATATAACCAGCATCAGGGACTCAGGGTGTGAACGACTTCCTGTTTGGTCATGCTGATCGACTCCGAAAACCCTCGATTGGGTTACGTCGTCGTCTGGATATATTCCTCCCAACTTATTAATTATGCTTAACAAAGAGACGCTTAATAAACTAATCATCATTATTGTTCCTAGTTGATATTGATTTTTAGCCCTTATCTTGTGGTTATGTATAAAAAATAAAAATAAATAAATAAATAACTTGTTTTAAAATTAGGGTTTAGGCTTGACGACGATAATCTGCTCTGCCTCTGGGCACCCAGCAATGCCCAGAATGGGAGGGGAATGGTAGAAAGGACTTGCATGATCTGGATCGACAAGGCACGTGATTCCATTAGCTTCATCATCCCAAACATATATAGCATTGGATAAATCACATGCATTCAGTAGAGAGGGTACTGCATGCTGTTCATTTCTGATCTTTTATTCCTTAATTATATGAAGAAAGCATGTTAGGTAAGTAGTTCTTTTAAGTATTAAGAGATACTCTTAACTCGATTTGATCGATGCAACCCCTAAAGCCAGGAGTGGTTATATAATTAATCATATATCTGTAAGCTGCAGACTGCAGTAAGCACTCGAGGTGCATGTGTGCTGTGCAGATCCGGTTAAACTAATTTACTACCAGGAGTTGTACGAGATTGGCTTATGAAAAGAAACGTAATAAAACAAACTCGACCTTGATAGATGAAATGAATAAGTTAAAGTTAAATTTGTATCAGGAAAACATCGATCCTAGAATCCATATATGCTGAACAAGTATAAACAAAAGAAGAAAGAAGAAGATAAAGTATCAAACATATACACAAGCACATACTGCCAATGATTTGATGAGGTTCGGTCCAAATTAACATATTACCTGAACAGATCAAACTTAACTTAAGAAAATTTCCAAAAAAAAAAAAAATAATATTCATATATAATCTACTTTGTGCCTAAACCCCTACCATAATCTAGCTAGCACATTCATGGAATCTTCTTTTAATTTCAATCTTTAGGGTCTTGTAATTAACGCACATCTATTTCAACTCTTTCATATGTTAGTAACGTAACTCAAGTTAGCTGTTTAGATCATGCACTTTGATTCTTATATCATACTCCTTCTGATTTTTTATACATGTCGTTTTAGGTTTTGAGTTTTGTTTCAATATATAAATCATTTTAGCTTATATTTCTTAATTTATCCCTGAATCACATAATGACATGAATAAAAGAATTTCATCGTGGGAATTTGTATCAATTCTCATGCTATCTCCCGCTCAAATTGCTGATGCTTCCCTCCTTTTTTTCCCTCCACTACCACCGACCTTCTCTATTAAAGGAAATATACATGTTGACCATTCAGTTCAAGATTTAGCTACAATGGACAAGAACCATATTCCTTCTTCACCAAAGTTTATCTTTGATGCAAGTGTTGATAATGTGAAGGAGAAAGAATCAGCGAAATCAGTTGCAGATATCCGAGCGTTGCTTGATTTGAACAAGTTACCATGTTGTGAGGCGGCAATTTGAAACTCTTCATCACTTGGATCGATGTGTGTCCTTGCGTTATCTTGTTGAATAAAGATAGTTCTATTCGAATCCTCTCTTGGCCAGTTCCTTCGAATTGCGGGTAAAACTTTTTCAATCAAATAGGCACGTACAGTCTCTCTCTTGACTGAAGTCATTGCCTTTATCTCCATAGTCCCCGCCTCTCTATTTCTACTTCTTCTCTCAGCTGGTTTCTCTGTGACAAAAGGAAATATTCCTATTTTCCCCGAAAATACTTCATTTCCTTCGGCGTCAAATCTTGGACGAGCCATAGCCGCTAAGAACATCACCTTCCCGATAAAATTCTTACTTTGACATGTGCGCAATGGTTCTTCTTCAGTAGAGAGTAGATAATATTTCTCAGTTTTTTTGGTCATATAGAACCACTTTTCGTCGATGTGTATCACATTGTACATGTCAACAAACTTCGGGTCATGAGGCATGCTTCTTGGGTCCAACATAGAGATGCAAAATCGCAAACGTGCTATTTTATGTTCCTCCTTTAGATATGGTTTAATAGCATTGGTGTGACGACGGATATGACCTTCTTTCACAAGTCTAACTAATGTTGTATAGCTCACATTCAAAGCTACGGCAAGTGATCTCAAGGTCGTCCTTCGGTGAAAAGAACTTCATGAACTCGGTTTAAGTCAACTTGAACCCTCTTCCGACCACAATTCTTTGTTCGCCTATGTGACACATCGACAACTCCTCCAACTGGAGTATTTTTTGATTGCTTCCAAATCCGTTGTACGGTTCGTAAATTTACCGAAAATAATCCAGCTACTTCCGTCGTCGTTTTTTTTCTTAGTTTTCCGTTGACACTCTTCTCTAACAAAGCATTATATATCGCCAATCGTTGCTCATTTGATAAGAACTTTCTCCGTCTCACTTGAAAAACAAGTCAAGAAAATGCAAGAAAATTCCAATCAGTTCAACGCAAGGACCAGTAGTTTTGTACTACCAAGTCAAGAAAGTTTATGACAATTCTAATTAAGAAAAGTCTAACGCAATGACTAGTAGTACTGTACTACTAGCTACTGTACTACTACACAGATAAGACCACTAATTGAGAAAAAAGAAAGAAATCAAATGATGATAGAAGCAGTAGTAATGATGGTAATGATGAGAGATGACTTCCCAAAAAACCCAAATTCATCTACATGAAAAGAACAGAGCATAACAATAAAACAGAGCATACGCTCCATCATCTACACAATGGGCAAGACTTGGGTGACCAGGCCTTGTTACTTTTAGGTGACAAGAACCAATCACAAGGCGCTACTTGACATCTTTTAGGAAAAAAAAAAAATAGCTGAAAACTGTAAGCATACGGAGACCAGATTTTTGTTGGGATTAAACAGAGAGGAGAGGAGATGTCAAGTGACGCCTTATGATTGGCTCTTGTCAACAAAGCCTGGTCACCCAAGTTTTGTCCATTAATCAATATCTATCTCAAGTAAGGAAGTCTCCGACTCTTGATTCGGATCCATATTTAAATCAATTACTATAGCTCCAGTAGAAGAATATATGATTATCATTGGAACGGGATCCTCCATATCCAAATTGGTTTCTTCAATGCTCAAAGGAGCATGATGTTGATAAAATGGAAATTCTCCCTCATCTCTCGTAGGTGGAAAATTTAGGTCAATGGATTGATTCATAATGCTTGAAGCCATGGATGTGTGTCTCTCTAGAATTTCTACTCTTTGATTTGTCTTCTTATATAGGCAAATGAAGTTATGTAATTTCAGTTTTGGCTCCATTCTAAAACTTGAAAGTTTTGATACATAAAAAATTTCAGTTTGAGTTGAAATTTTTCTCCCGGCAATTTTCATTAGATTTGGAGTAGGTTTTTGAATTTCAAGTTGGATTGCTGCAATATTATAAACAATGTGAAAGAGTTTGATGAAGTGAAGAGTAGTAATAAGGCAATGAAGCTTTAAATAAGGGTTAAATTGTCATTAGAATTGTTTCTTAATTTCTGTGCAAATTCCTAAAACAATATATATAAAAAATCGAAAGGAATATATGTTAGTAACGAATAAAATATTTACCACATTATCTTTCTCTTTCATTCTAAATAAGTGCGTGTGTCCAAATTAAATGTGGTAAAATTGTGGTATAAAATATGAATCTCAATATTGGATCTACCTTTCACCAATTTACTTCATGAGATTATTGCAAGCAGTGTCCAATTGATGGTTGGATATATACACGTTGAGAGAGTTGAATGATAATTCCGTTGAACAAGGACCTTCAACATGCAACTACCACCACCGATCGATAGTCGTCTTATACTCTTATTGATAGCCAAATTAATCACCCCTAACCTTGCCTATACATCTCCCCTTGAAACCACATAATTCCCCATGCCATATATATAGGTTATTATTAATGTCAACTTGGGGTACCAATATCTTTAGTATTTGTCTGATCTGATAATTATAACATTATATATGGATTACTAATAGTTTAGAATTAGGATAGTATACAGATTTCACAACTTCTTGAAATTGAAAATAGAAAAAATTAAACTATGGGATAGAATTGAAAATCATAATCGGATGACGAACAGGCGGTGACATAATCGGATGACAGCATCCTGCCTTGTCACAAGATGCGGTCAATCGTGGAGGCTCATCTAGCCATTGGTGTGCTACAAACGCGCCAGATTGTGTGGGGTCAAGATGAACCCTCCCTCCAGCTTCCGGTCATCTTCCTTCATAACCTCTTGACTATAAAATCTAAATCACGCTCACAGAGAGACTCATATACTGTACGTACGACATCTTCCCTCGAGATGACCAGGAAGGTTGAGGGGTCAAGATGAATATTCCCTAGAGCTTGTAGTCATCTTCCTTGCTCTGCAATCCCGTATAATATCTTTTCACGCCCATATAAGCTGGAGGACATTAGAGACTACTCTTGACTCTCTATAAAATCTAAACCACGCTCACTGAGAGACATACACCCTACGATACTTAATTTTTCCACACGTAAAGATACTAGAAACTCAGAAGCTAGCTCATCGACTATGGAGGGGACTTGGCTGGAGAGTGTGTCGTCCAACCGGCAGAGTGTGATGGAGGATCTGGTTCAAGGCCGGGAGATGGTTAATCAGCTTCGGGGGGTTCTCAATAGCGACGTCAGATCGGCGGAGGGTCTTGTGACGAAGATCTTGGGGTCGCTCACCAACACCCTTCTTATCTTGAATGGCAGTCAAGTGGATGCTAAGCCGGAGCTCATTTCTCAGGTTCAAGCCAATAGTAATACAAGTGCTGTTACTGCTTCTGGTTCTGGTTCTGCTGGCCCTGATTCATCGTCTTGGGATTTGGTTCCTGACGATGCTATGAAGTCGGAGGATTCGAATGAAGAGAGTTGCAAGAGTACCGAAACGTTTATGGATCGCAGGGGTTCTTACAAGAGAAGGTAATTACTGATTATTAGCGAATAAATTTTTACAGATAAAGAATATAGTTTTTTTTGTTTTTTGTTTTTGAACAGAAAGAATATAGTGTTTAACTTTGTGTAATATGTGTATTACATATGCTTGATTATTGGGGGTGTATAATTAACGTATTTCAACAACATTATTATTTAGTATTAACGGTTATTTTTATGATGGAGCTTTAACGGTTGTTTGTTTTTGATTTAAGTGACGTTTGTTGTATGTTTTTTTTAGATCAAATATACAATGAGGTCACGTTTACTAACTTGGAATGAAATTTATCATGAATTGGTATCAACAAGAATCAGTATCAGAATATTTCATTCCATTATACTGTTTACTTACCATAAGGAATCAAAACAGGAATAAAACTAAATTACGATTGATGTTGTTTACTTACCATATAGAATCGGAATTAAAACTAGTTTGATTACTAAAATATCCTTACAAGAAAGGAAGCTAGATGTTTGCAATTTTATTGTTCTTCTTTTCAAAGATGTAAATATTCTTGGATGATATATTCATCAGACCACCTAAACTATATATATTGGTTAACTCAAGTGCGTGTGTTTAAAGTTTTGCAGCACAGATATGAACATTCATGAATGAAATAGAACCGAACGAAACAGAGAGGAGACGATAAACAAAAACAAAGAAGTTTATCGATCACCATGGAAGAGAGAAACAGACCTGGAGTGCGCCGTCTTCTTTTCTATTTTGTCGTCATTATTTTCTAATCTAACAATATTTTGTCGTCTTCTCTTATATATATATATATATATATATATATATATATATATATATATATATATAGGGTTGGGTCATTTAGAAATATTATAATTATGTGAGGATATTTTAAGAAGAAAAAGTTGATTCCATTACCTTGATTCTGATACCCACCTCCCCCCTTGGGTATCGAATAAGGGGTTTTGTCAGGAATCGATTCCTAATAAGCAAGTGGGACCCACATCTATTCCAATACCTTGACTAGCTTGTTAGTAAACGCCGGAATTCATCCATTCCGGAATCAATTACACCACTCTCAATTCCATTCTAAGTTAGTAAACATGCCATGAATGTACTACAAAACATTAGGTTGAAATCACGACCTCTCACTTAAAATGAGAGATTTATGTCACAAGACCAAACGATATTGGGTGTTTGTCATATGTTTTGATTGCCAATTCGTTGTCACATTTTATTTTCAATTCAAAAATTACGTAAATGAGTGACCACATCTTCTTACTTTATTAGCTAGATGCCTGGATTATTGTAGTTTCACATAAAACAAAAACAAAAAGATACCTGCATATATTTTTTTGAGAACTAAAGATACTTGCATATATAATTAATTATTTTATTGGTCGAATAAGGGCTGTTACTTCTCCTTTTTAACTTTATTTTTATGTTAATTAAGTGTAATTCTACTCTTAATTGTAACTAACTAAGGATCGTTGCTTGCAGAAAAGCTTCACATTCATGGACCAAAGACACTCTGGATTTAGTGGACGATGGTCATTCGTGGAGAAAGTACGGAAAAAAGATTCATTGTATGATTTACTCAAAGTAAAGCTAATTAAGTTTTACTCTATGTACGTGCAGGAACTACTTCAGATGCACTCATAAGTTTGATCAAGGCTCCAAAGCAACCAAACACGTCCAAAGGATTAAAGATGAACCCCAACTCTTTCGGACCACATACTATGGCAATCACACATGCACCGACTATCTCAGAGCTCCGGAGCTCATCTTAGATTGTTCAAGTCGCCAAGACTCTTCCCAGAAAATGATCAAATTCGACAGCACCGATAACGCTTTGTCCTGCAAACAAGAACATCCCTTTCTCTTCAGAAAAGAGAGCGTCAAGGAAGAAGAGATGATCAAACCAATTAGTGATCACGATCACGTGACCTACCACATCCAGTCACCGTCGTCGTCTGCTTATCTCATGTCGCCAGGTCCATGTGTGTTTGAGTCGTTCGGCGGGACCTTCAATGGTTTCTCATCGACTATCGCATACGATCACGATGATGTGATTTCTAGTATGATGGTTGAATACTTCGAAAATGAAATAGATTTTCTATATGAGTTTTGATGAGCATGCACCATTTTTTTTTTTTTTTTTTTTTTTTTTTTGTAATTGGTGTGTACGAAATGTCACATTTCAGTTGCTTTCATAGTGTAAAATATTCTTCAAAAACATTTGATGGATCATCCCAAAAATGGCAGCATTTTTCTTATTTATGTGGATTCATATTAGAGCCAAACTTTTCTCCTAATTGGATAATGTATTAACTTTTTTCTTTTCTTTTTACTTTTCACAACAAGAAAAAAGATCACGAAAAATGGTTGTTGGGGACTGTTATAATTTGTTTGCTCCAATTTTCAAAAACTAGAGGCAACCACTTTATTTTAACCATTTGGTATGGTAAAGTTGGTTGAGCTGTCTAATATGGAACTCCTATGTTTAGAGTTCGAGTTCCAACTCTTACAAGTTTGTGACAAGTAAGTTTGAGAGGTCTTTAGGTTTGTGCGTATGCGGCGGGAGATTAGTCTGGCTTTGCTACTCTCATCAATCTCGGTTTGAATACTGACTGGGTAGATGTGTTACTAATTTGCTAACGTAACCGAGGTGGTTGATTGCTACCAGCTCACTCCATATCTTAAAAAAAAGGAAAAAGAAATAGGACAAAATACCAGTCACCCCCTTATACTTTGAGGGTCTAGACAGTTTAGTCATCACTTTCTCAATTTTAACAGATGACTCCTCGTATGGTCATCAATTCTACACAATGTGGTCTATTACTAACGTCTCCTTCCAAACTGGCTGTTATTTGGGTGACATGGCAACGTAAGCACGAAATATGGCGCCATGTTAGATTGTAAAGTATTGTGAGTACGTACCCCTAAGTCAAACAGTAACCAAGTTCCTAATCTCTTAAAAAACCTAAAATTTGGAATGAGATGTTAGTAATGAACAACAATATGAGATTTGAAAGTTCGAGGAGTAATATGTTAAAACTAATCAAGAAAGGGAGGCATAAACTATCGAGAAAGGGTTCGAGGCACTCAAAATATAAGAAATTACTAGTGTTTTGTCTAATGAATCAAAATATCAAATAGTGTGTTTTCCTTAATTGGTTTTATTCGTCTAGTTAATTATATTACATCAGTGAGACTCAAATTGAACTTTATTTCATCTCTAATTAATTCTATTTCATATTTGTAATAATTTTACTTCTACCTTTTTAATTACCCCTTAACTGCATGCTGACTGTTTTGTAAAGTTTTATTTATTTTGGAAAAATTTACTTTCTTTTTAAAATTAATTTTAATTTTCTATTTTGGTTGACAAAATGTGTTATATTACTGTCTTACATATAAAAACTTTAATTCTATATTGGAGTTGGGCAAAAAATGTAGTTTTGAGAAAAAATGAATTCATATTGTTGAACAATTTATGGAGCAAATTGCAGTTAGCAGTAATTTGTCTGAGTGCCTCTGACCGGTCTTACAAGAGTTCTCTCTCTTTTTGTTCTGCAAATTTTGGAACTAGGGTTTCGAGAAATATTGAATTTTTATCTCTTGTCCGTTTGTGACCATCTCTGGCCGTGCCGACATCTGTCGAGTGTAGCCAGACGGGATCTATGGTTAGAGGTCGGTGGCTGGGCTTGGAGGATGGAGTTAGAGAGGTCGTTCTTAGTCTTTCTTGTGCAAGGTAATGACTGCTTGAAGGTTCGATCGGGCGGCCATGGTTGGGATTTGGTTGGGGTCGAATTGCTAGGCTGAGTCGACGGTTTACGGTGGTTAAAGGGCCGAGGATGCACAATGAGTTTTTTGATCGAACTGCCAGTTGGTCAAGATGGATGATGAAGTAGACGACGGGGGATCTATTTTTGGGGTTTGATGGGTGATGCTTTGACAGAGAAGTAGACGAAGGCGTGGTCCGAGTTCTGTGATATAGCGATGACCATGGTGGTACGTGGAGAGGTGATGCAGCAAAGACGTTGAGTCAGGAGAGAAAGCGGCAAATCTGTTCCAATCTGTCCTTCGGCTTGGTGGCCGTAGCCTGGGCTTAGGCTATTTGGCATTGTGGTTTTTAGTATTTTTTATTTTATTTTATTTTGTTTTAGTTTGGTCGTCCCTCGTCTGAGCGAGGGTTGGTTTTTGTTGGATTGGTGTCATTGTCATGTTGGTAGGGCCCTGTTTTGGTGTCATTCCAGGGACTATTGGTTTTAATGTCAGTTATTTTTTGATGTCAATGTAATAGGAAGGTTGGATGTACATATATGCTGACAATTTTGGCATATAGTGTCTTAAAAAAGTTGTTCTTCTTGAGGTTGACTATAAGATTGTATTCGCACTCTCTCACTTCTATGCGAACCCGACCTAGCTCTGCTAGGGTTTTGAGCGCCGCCGCCTCTGACGAAGGCTGCCTCTACATCTTTTCTATTTTCATAGATCAAATTGCAAGCCAATTCTTATTATCTTCTCTTTCGTTTTGTTGTTCTGGTCTCTTGGCTTTGGGAGATCGGAAGGTGAGTTTTGATGGAAGAACGCCTCTGTGTGTTGGGTTGGTCTCGGTCGATCGCGGTGGTGATGGGTGGATTGAGTATGTGGCGCCACAGTGGTGAAGGATCATAAGGAGGATTTGGGTTGTTTCAGGATCGTTTGTGATAGGAAATCCGGGCCACCCTTCGAATTTCCTAGCCCAAGATCATAACTGAATGAAGACAGTAACCAAAACCAATGCAAGCGAACACAAGATATTAACGAGGTTTGGTCAAAACAATTGACCTACGTCCTCCGGTGATGGTGATGGTGATGGTTGATTCATTAAACGAGAAGAAAATTACAACTGAAGAACAATACGGTTCTTCCACCCTCAAATAATCTCTCTCCTCATACTCTAGATTCTCAGCGGAGAACTCTTAAATCACCCAAACTCTCAAAGCTTGCAACTCTCGAATACTCTAAATTCTCAATTGATTCACACCTAAAACTATGTCTCTAAGTTCCTATTTATAGACTCTCAACTAGTCTGATACAATAGGATTTAGAACCATAACAGGAATCCTAAACCTTTACTCTTAAGGATAAACTATAAGAATCCTAGATACATTAGAATAACTTACCTAAAACCTTCAGAAGTAAAGAATCCAAAACAGACAAGGAAATAGTTTTGAGCCGCTATCCTAACACTTTGGATCTAGTCGACTCTGGGAGGTGTGTCGACGATGAGGTGAGTAACATCGATCGGGATGGCTGTTCCTCTCAGTATCCTTCCATGGGTGTCGAGACTAATGGCGGGGTGAGGCTAACTGAGTCACTTCAGGAGCATCTTATGGTTGGGGATAGGTTCGGTGGTGTTTGAAAACCCAGAGATTTCTCTCTCTTTCCTCATGAGGTTGGCATTGTGGCTTAGCTTGGGTTGGTTGTTGGTGTTGGGTGTTGCAGTGTGAGCATCACAGCAGCGGCGGTGGCTTCAGCTTGGACGGGGATTGATGGCAGCAAAGCATGGTCAGGGATGACTCCTAGGGTTTTCTTCTGGGCTCCAGTGTTTAGGCCTTGTTGAGCTTGGGTAATTGTTGTTTTGTTCTTTATTTTTATTTTTATCTCTATTATGGGCTCACATATTTTCTTACAAAGGGATGATAGACTTTTTATTATCTTGACTTGAGTGAGAGAGATCGCAAAGGGAAGAGAGACCTCGATGACTCTATCATGGGAAAATTTTATTAGTTGGGGCTCTTATTCTTTTTGTTTTGGGCTTCATATAAGAAGGTGGTGTACTAGGAGATTACTAGTTTAGTTTACTCTTGTTTGAGTGAATTTGTATATAGTAGTTTCTACGGAATGGTTCTTTCTGACGTCCCTACTGGGGAGATCGTTTTATACTTGCTGAGTTAATAGAGTATGACCTCTTTCATTCAAAAAATAAATAAACAAAATGCTTACAGCTTTACAGATATTCATGCTCCATTCTATACTCGTCATATTATATATAGATCTCTAAGTTTTCTTAACTTTTTTCCTTTGGACTGTCATGGACGTCCTATACCCTTTAAGTTAAAACCATGTCAAAGCAACCGATTTTGATTAATTCATTGGACCAAGTCACCAAATGCATGATTGATTCTATGCAGTGGACATAAAAATAAGATCAAGTTGCCTTGATTGAATATGTATTGGTAAATAGAAAAAAAGTTGCCCAAATTTGGGAATGTTTAATGTTCATCCAAGTGCGATTACTTCCTTATTGGGATGAAGTATTAGACGCAGAGGAGCATGCAGTATTACAGGTTTAAAACCATGCTATGATTGTAATATGTACTAACAAAAATTAGAGTAAGGAATTCACTGGTGACCGTAAAACTCCCGGTCAGAATTGCCACAAATGATCTTCGCCATGGCGGCATGGCCTATGCGACAGAGAGCACAGGGTGGATATAGCATTGGTTCAAGTTAATTAATTAGGGATCTCTAATTAAGGAATGATGAACTCATTAAAACTGGCTCCGATCCATAGAATTCTATTTACAAGAAATATACGAGAACTTGAGTCCAAGTAATAAGACAATGGAGCAGGTCAGCAGGAAATTAAAATGAAGGATAACATATATAACAAAACATGGCGGTTATGTGCGTGGGCGCATTGGAAGATTTTTATAAAATGGTAATGGAGATGATTATAATAAAGATGACAGCCTACATCGTAAAAGTACACATCTACAGTTCAGGCATACATGATGCTAACCGTTTGGTGAATTTGGAATGAATATAAGAACTTGTTTTCTTTATGCAAAGAAAAGGAACTTGTTCAGAAATAATTAACTGAATATAATAATTAACTGCATCCATTTATATGAAACTATACTTTTTTCCCAAGAATTGTGTGATCGAAATGGCTGATTGCATAGTTGAGTCACAAAGAGCAAAAATGATTGGGAATTTCTTGATTAATTCATTCATCCCTAAGAATAGGGTTAATATATATGATACATAGTAACCTATTAAGAAACTAATATTACTAATATAATATTACATTCCTAGCACCACAAGAGTGCGTGACTCATGCCAACACTTCTTCTTAAGTTGGCGCATACAAATCGCAAAAGCCTAACTTGTCAACTGAGTCACGAAAGGCCTTAGCTGAGAGAGCCATTGTAAGAAGATCAGCTAACTGCTCCTCTGTAGAGACAAAAGGGAAATAAATGACTTGTCCATCTAATTTCTCGTTAATGAAGTGTCGATCTACCTCTAAATGCTTAGTACAATCATGTTCAACATGATTGTGTGCAATTTTAATTGTAGCTTTATTATCACAATACAGGGGCACAGCCTTCCTCTGTTTAAGCCCCAAATCTATCAGCAAACGTCTCAATCACAACATCTCACAAAGTCCTCTAACCATTCCTCTATACTCTGCTTCAACACTAGAACGAGCCACCACATTTTATTTCTTACTCTTCCAAGTTACCACCAACAAATGTAAAATAACTAGAAGTGGGCCGACAATCTCTGATGTTACATGCCCAATTAATCTACATCTATGTACCTAGAAATATCCAAGTGACTATGTTTGGAGAAGATCAATCATTTCCCTGGAGCAGACTTCAAATATCGTAATATGTGAAACACAGCATCCATATGAGTCTCACTGGGATTATGCATGAATTGACTGACAACACTAACCGCATAGGCTAAGTCTGGTCTAGTGTGAGACAAATAAATCAACCGACCAACTAACCTTTGATATCATGCTTTATTCGTAGGAACCTGATCTAAATATGTTATTAACCGATGGTTCTGCTCAATAGGAGTATCAACAGGTTTGCTGTCAAGCATACCTATTTTTGCTAACAAGTCTAGAACATTCTTCCGTTGACTCAAAACAATGCAATTTTTTCCACAAGAAACTTCAATTCTCAAGAAGTACTTTAAACTACCCAAATTCTTCATCTCAAATTCAGAAGACAATTGTACTTGTAACCTCTGTATCTCCTCACTATCATCACCTGTCACAACCATATCATCTACATAAATAATTAAGGCTGTCACCTTACCACACCGATGTTTAAGAAACTAAGTATGATCTGAGTTGCTCTGATGGTATCCAATTCTTTTCATAAACTTGCTAAACTGTCCAAACCAAGCTCTAGGAGATTGCTTTAGACCATAGAGAGACTTCTTCAACTTACACACCATCTGTTCTCTAGTAGAAGTACCGTACCCAGGAGGCAAATCCATATAAACTTCTTCATGCAAATCACCATGCAAGAACACATTTTTAACATCAAACTACTGTAGTTGCCAATCAAGGTTAGTTGCTAACGAAAGAAGTACCCGAATTGTGTTCATTTTAGCCACAGGCGCAAAAGTCCCATCATAATCTACCCTATACTTCTGAGTATAGCCTTTTGCTACTAATCTTTCCTTGTACCTGTTCACGGAACCATCAGAATTATGTTTCGCCATATACACCCACCGACAACCAACTGTCTTCTTCCCTGGTGGCAATGCCACTAACTCTCATGTATGATTCTTCTCAAGAGCATCCATCTCAACTTTCATTGTCTGCATCCACTTCTCATCCTTCATAACATCATGCACTTTACAAGGAAGAGACACATAAGATAATGTGTACGTACGTTGAATTGAATATAATATTGTACCGTCGGAAAGTATGTCATGGATGACCCCTAAAAGCCTAGTTATTGTCTGATCACATAGCGATAAGCTGATAGATAATGAAGATACGTAGCATCAGAATTTTACAAGTTATACATAATATTTAAAAACCTTAGATTCCAAGCTTTCACAGGGGCGGCTGGACCAAAAACAAAGTCCTCTAGCAAAAGAACAAGACATAAATCCAGCACTGATCTTTGTTATTGGTTTGGAATCCACAATAAT
Organism: Fragaria nilgerrensis; assembly: GCA_010134655.1. Classification (NCBI taxonomy): domain Eukaryota; kingdom Viridiplantae; phylum Streptophyta; class Magnoliopsida; order Rosales; family Rosaceae; genus Fragaria; species Fragaria nilgerrensis. The sequence goes on from CM020982.1 coordinate 6,874,072, forward strand.
TTTTCTTCTTTCTTTAGGTTTGGGAATGCTTTGGTTGTTGACACCGAGTATAGCCCCTCTCCAAGTAAACCCTAATCAGCGCGTGATGATTAGCAAAAGAAGATGTCATTCACCATTGCTGTGATGCAATCAAAGATGACCATGACCTAGCCTTCTGTTCCTCACTACACTCTATCTTGCGCAGCTGCGCTGCAGTAAAAGATGATGACCTGTACGGCTTCCTCGTCTGAAATAAAAAGGGTATCGGACAGACTAAAGAGTCTTCATATATCACACCTAAAACATAAATAAGCTAATCATATATACATGGAGTGGACTTGGCCAGCTTCACGGAACTTCAGGAAAAAGTAAAGGAAGAGCTGCTCCGAGGGCATGAACTTGCGAATCAGCTTCGCTTGGTAGTCGGTAATGGTGATGGTGGATTATTGGCCAAAGGTTTTGTTAAGAAGATCCTTTCTGAAAGTATAGAATGGAACAGAATATGGAAGGATTGAATATGTAGATTCAATCCTTTGTCAATTTAAAAGCAACAGACACAAGAACACAAGATTTTGTTAACAACAATATAAACCTCCCACGAGAAAACGTCACTGCGAGACTTTTAAAGTAGTCCACACTAAATCAAATCCACTATAGAGTAAGAATGATTACAGACCTATCAAGTAGTGATATTCAACACAATCACATTCACTAGTATACAAACTAACTTGATTACAAACTGATAACCCTATTCTAACTCTCCATGAATCTGAGTTGCACACAAGAAGGATCTGAACACGCCTTCTATGCTTTCCAAGCCACTGATCTTGATCACTATAAGAATGACAGATGCAATGATACAAGCATATAATTTGACAAGAGTTTTTCACATAAACAATGCAGACTATGCAACATATACTATATTCTTTTGACGCACAAAAACTCTGTAGTTTGGAAAAGTATTTCCATGTTTATATATAGAGAGATAAAGCTCCCACATAATCGATCACCATTGATCACTAATTAGGATAAACATGGAAACCAATTTTGAAACCATAATTAGATATATTTTCCATAACAGAAAGATATGATAGAGTAAAACTTTTCCAAAACAATCTGATAGTAAGTGAAAGAATATAATCATATTAGAACTTCTTTCCTTACGCATTAGCATATCAGAATATAGAGAGAATAATTTCCTTATTAAAATATTAATCAAATTGGAATTAATAAGTGTGGGGGTCCTTTTCGAATTAAACAATAACTAAGCCGAACTCAACCCAATAATCCGATTATTGAGAGAAATTCGTTCGTGATTCATACAACATGAAAATCAAAAGAAGCTTGTAGCATGAAGCATGGTGTGGGAGCTAAAGACGCACCGCGGTGAGAGAATTGGATTGGTTTTGAGGATTGAGTTTTCTGGAAAGGCTGGGTTTTTAGACAGGAATTTGGGGATTTAGTAATAGGGATTATTGCTTGAAGGCTTGAGAGCTTGAACGTTTATAGGGATTTTTGGGTTGTTGCTTCCTCTTCATTCTCAGCCCCAAGCCCCTCTTTTTATAGGGCTCAATTTGTAGGTTTTTACTATGGCTTACAAGGTCTAATCTGCTAGATAAAGGGTTTCCCTCCCTCAGACACGTGATTTTGGATTTGGAACTTTGGGAAGGAGAAGCTTTCTCCAGAAGATGAGAGGGTCGTCTCACTGCAGGGACGGCTGCAGAAACGAAAAACAGGGAACGAGGTTGACAGAGGGACTTTGAAACTTGCAATCTCGTCATTTGAGGATGAAGGGGCTGCTTTGGAATCGGTCGCACACTATCTCCTTCCTCGTCTCATAAAAAAGGGACTTCTCGTTGGATAAAGCCGTGAATCTAGGTTTTGACACTGCTGCGGGGAAAGAAAGCAGAAAAACTGGTTTGGGTAGGGAGAAGGAAGGAAATTGGCTTTTTTATGCAAAAGAGGGAGGTTTGGGCCTTTAAAAAGAGTTGGGTGTTTTGGGTATTAAAAGTGTTTTGGGTTTAGGGAATGAGTAGTCCAATTCTCTTGTTTTTCACTAATTCGTTATCGATTTAGGACGTCGGGCTTGAATTTCAGGCCCAAGACCAAAATTATCGACGATGTTAAATCGATGAGCGAGTGGCATGCGTCTTCGTAACCTTCTACACCATACCCACTTCTACAAGCCCCAAAGATGCGTGGATGTGGCTTGGGCCCATATCAATGGGCATGTTTGCTTGACGGGTTATAATCAAGGATTTAACCCAAGATTATGGATTTTTGCACGAATTATGTAACAAATCGTAGCGAGGCAAAGTGCATGATTTTTCGGGAATCAACATTAGCCCCCTTGATTTTTTGGGCCATTTTTCGAGGCAAGAGATAGCTAGTGAGGGAATAGGCAGCCACTAAGAAAGGTCTATATGTGTTCAGTTCAAAATAAAATAGGAAAGAGTCCAATGTTTGTTTGGCTTGATGTGTTTGGTAATGCTTGTCATAGTTTGGTTGGCGAGGCTTGCTTTTGTTTGCTTGATAATAATATTGAAGCATGAATTGGCATGTAGTGTAGGCATGAAGGATTGTGTATGAAAAAACCGTATTTGGGCATCATTGATTGATGATGAGTAACAATATTATCAATTAGCTTGGCTGCTTTACTAGCTCGAAAAAATGGAGCTTTCCATTAGTGTCTCAATGACTAGCATGTTGGCATGAGTTCTAGAGTATGCATTGGAGTTCTTGAAGTCTATTGTCGTGTTCTTTCTTAAGTCGATAAAAAGTCATGTAAGCTTGATTTCTTCAATCACCGCAGCTAGTCGTCTTTTTTTTATTTTTTTATGTGCATGAAGTTGCTTGTAACCTTGGTAATATCTCTTACCCTCGTACACGTCTTTTTGTGCAGTCTTCCTTTCTCCTGGTAATCTCAAATTTCTTAAATTGGATCATGCTCATGCTTGCTTATCGAATGGTTCAAAACCATAGGTAGACTATACTTCCAACATGAAATCAGTGACGTTGTTTGGTAAATGCAGACTTGAGCTTGAAATCTCGCATCATATGATTTTTTTTGTATGACTTCATGGGCATATATTTGCAGCAGAGTGGTTGCATGCGGTATATAAAGTTTTCTTGCATTTGCCTTGCTTTGTTGACTTTGCGTTTAAATGAATATGCATATTGCACTTAAGTGAGATTTAGCTTGTGGCAACCTTGCATAGGCATGTATATGTGTTTTGATTGTTTCGGCTTGTGGTTGCCTTTTGTATTTGAATGACCATGAAAGAGCATGTATGAATTGAAAAGTATTTGCATTAGAGATGGGCTTGGCGTGGCTCTCTCAAGGCTTTTAGAATGGATACATGACTTTCAAAAGAGGAGCTTGGCATATATATGCATGTTGTATAGGCTCATATATGCTGCATATTGGCTTTTAGAATGGCTTTTGATATGCTTTTTGAATGTACAGACTCATATGCATGTTGATGTTGTTATATGCTTAGAGTAATCCTCTTAATTATGAATCCGCTTGGCATGTGATTGAGTTTGGCGTGAATATAAGATTGAGATTGTGTTAGCTTGTTGTATCTAGATATGATCTTGGTATATGGGCATATGGCATGTTCACCTTAAGCGTATGTGAGATTTAGGAAATAACATGTAGCTTGATTTACTGACCAAGTGCTTACACAAGCTTGTTATTGCCATAGCAGTTTGATGTAAGTTTTCTTGAGGAACTCGTAAGGTAGCATGAAACTAGCAGTGACCTATAACATTTTGAGGTTTGGATATGAATACTTTTGAAGAAGCACAATAATGATGATAGATGTGGCTGTTGACCACCGTTGTAACATTGTAAATGTTAACTCTTGATTTGAGTTGATAGATTTTATTGCTGGAAATTTGGTGAGTAATGGATTGAATTTGTAGATTTCATATAGGACACAGGTTACTAAAAAAGGAAAATCTCATGCATGGATTGGACTATTGTTGTTAATGTATTAGGGTTTCGCTTGTTGTAGGGGTAAAACTGATAGAGTACTACTTATTTTGGTTTGAGAAAGACTTGTAATAATGATCTTGGGTTGAGATCAGTCCTGGATAAAGTATAGAGTTGAGTGTTGCGATCAACGGGAGATTTAGGTTATGGAGTAGAATAGTTAGTGCAATGGAAATTTTGGCTATGATAATAAGCATTTTGTCCTTGTGATGAAAGTATAAGACATGGCTGGGAGCTGCGGGGAAAGATAAATAATTCAGAATACAGACCATAATATACTAGTAATAAGATAAGATTGGCTCTTTGGCTTAGAGAAAGATTTGGAATAATGTCGTATTGGTGTTAGAATCATTTGGTGATGGTAGAGAACATAGATTATAAAGAATACTTGATTTTGGTTAGCACAGAAGCTTGAGAGAGATATTGACTTGTATAAAGTACATGGCAGAAATGAGGGGTACTGATTTTAGGGTGTTAGTTTGAAAGGCCTATGCTTGAACTATAATATAGGGTGATCACATGAATATGTTGGTGATTGCAACTCAACAATAACCTTGAACAAGATTGTTATCACCCAGCCCCCAAGTGATATAGAGCATGCTGCTTGCCTTTGAGAGCCATGACAAAAGACTATCTCTTGCCTGAATTGGCTTGATTGAGAAGTGCTTGCTTGCTTTAGTAATTTTAGTATGGTGTATTGCTTGTGGCTTGATTTTGAATTGATTTTAGATTGCCTGCTCTAATGATTTAGCTTGTCACTTGCTTGAGTATTGCTTGTTGCTTGCATGAGTGTTGTTTGCATATCGTAATGGGTTTGGCCCGACTGTTTATTGTTGTATAACTATTAGCATGTGCTTCTTATGCGTGCTTGCATAATGACTATGCAAGGCAACTTAACCGCAGTTGCGCGGGGAGAGGGTAGCTGCGGTGAAAGCTTGATATGTAATTAGTTTAGGTTTTTTGTCTTTTTGCATATATCTAATGATTTTAGCATGTGCTTGTGGTATATTCCTCTTTTTGTATGTATAGATTGATTCTTTTGCTTGTAGGATGATGGCATTATAGTTGCAGAGTATGTATCTCTGATTTGATGCGCGTCTTCTTTCATTTTTGTACACTCCCTGATGCTCTCCTTGCATCCAAATTTTTTAGGATATTGATGTGGATGCTTCAACAAATGAACTGTGCAGTAGGCGTTGGTCTTTGCAAGAATAGCCATAGTGAGGAAGTATGCAAACGTCGCTTGATTCAGCAATAATGTAGTGTGTCTAGCCCCCATGATTATGTGAAGTATGGGGCGGCATAACCATAGTTCACATAATCAAGGTTTCATGTTGCTTGCTTTACATGTTGCTTTCACATCTTACTGCGGTCTTCTAATTTCATCACTTTTCTCGTGTAGGCTGGATCAGCTTCTGAGCATCATGTACCTAAGGCAGTAGTTTGTGGCAATACTGTAAGTATCTCGACCTTACTTTGTGGGGAGACTTCATCTTCATTATTCCTTTCAGCTCGAGTAAATTGAAGAGTGATCTAAAGATGTGTATTCCATTGCTTGTTTTGATACAGGGGATTGCACGAGTGTTGTTGTTGAGGATTTTGCATGTCATTTGAGTGGCACACATTCTTCTTTTGAGGATGGGATGGTTCCTTCAGAGTTTTTGATCCCTCCTACGTAGTTTGTTAAAGAGTATGGTGGGGGCAGCTTCTTTGCAGAGGAAAAAGTATGCTTGAAGCAAATATTGATTAAGGTGCTTGGTCTTGTGTTGCATAGCATGGAGCTTGAGGGAGTCAAGATTGATGAGACCTTTTTGAGATGCATGTCGAGACATCAACGATTGGGAACTTGGTGTGAGTTTCATTTTGGATCAACTAAAGGAAGCTGCTAGGATTTTTGTTATATGCACAGGCTTGCTAGTTCCGAAAACTGCTGCAGGAGGTTCACCAAAAGATTTGTTCAAATGTGAAGAGAGCTTTCATGCCTTGAACCACATTGACATGAAGACTTGTGCACTAGGAGTTGATGATGATATTAGCTTGGATAACATGTTTTGTATATTAGAAGCTTGTAAGGATTTTGGCTTTAGCAGTAGATGCATTAGCTTTAGAAATGCTGCTTGAATTAGGAATTTTGATCTAACTACAGCCGAATTTAGTTATTAAAACTATGTTGTATCAATATTTGGCCACTATGTGAAAACTTGTACTATGCATTAAACCATTGAGAAAGGCTTGAAACATTACTCGATTCGATGTCAAGCTTCTGAATTTTGAGCTTCAAGATTTTGACTATTGAATTTGGTTGTTGCAGTGAGAACTTCTACTCTGATGATTGATGCACTGATTTGATATTTAGGTACACAAATGAGGGCTTGGTTGCTGTAACGAAAGCTTTGACAATATTTGGTTATGATTGCGGATGTTATCAAGGAGGGTGATCATATAGACATGGGAAATAGGTTGAAACAACAATTTGTCAGCCCCCAAGTGTTTCCATGAGTATTATTCAGCATTGTACAATGTTGAAGTAGAGTCGTGCTTGCTGCATGTTTACATGGCTTATACTTGCGGGGGTGTATAGCAGTAGTAACAATATCAATGCTTTAGAGTATCAAACACAAACTTTAACGAGGCCAACAATATTTTTCTTAATTCCAACAGTATAATAGACCTGAGAAGATCACCTTCTAAATCGCATGTAGCATGAGTATTAGACTTGTTTGCAACTTCTTCAGAATTCAAAAACCATCAGCTGTAGTTCAATGCTATCACAGTAAATAACAACATCTGAATTTAGGTACTAGTTTTTTTTTTTTTTCCACTGCAGTGGAGGATTTGGCTCTGAGAGTAAGGGCTTTGGCTAGGCACTGAAAGTTTCATTTTTGAAAAACTAGCAAAAATGATTTTTGGTATGAACACTTTTGACTATGGCAGTGAAATTTAGATTTGAGAAAAGCTGATAACAAATATTGCTGGTGTGCTGCATGATTGCTATGGCAAATAAAAATTTGGTTGTTCTTGTCTGAACTCATTCTACAACAAATAAGCCTACAACTTGAAAACAACTTTGCAAAGAACTATCTACTTTGTAGCAATAGGTTTTGGCATCTGTTACCAGTGAGATTTTGGTAAATAGCTATGACTATAACGATGAAAGAAAGAAGGATTTTGTGTGCAGGAATTAGAGTTGAAGAATCATCAATCACGAAAAGAAACATAACAACCGTGAATGATGCAAAATCTCAAACAACAGTTGTGAATAACATAAACCATGCTTGAATTGCAGGATTGCAAGATGAACTAATTGTCTAAATCACAACCTAGTCTCCAGTGGAGTCGCCACAATGTGGGGGTCCTTTTCGAATTAAACAATAACTAGGCCGAACTCAACCCAATAATCCGATTATTGAGAGAAATTCGTTTGTGATTCATACGGCATGAAAATCAAAAGAAGCTTGTAACGTGAAGAATGGTGTGGGAGCTAAAGACGCACTGCGGTGAGAGAATTAGACTAGTTTTGAGGATTGGGTTTTCTGGAAAGGCTGGGTTTTTAGACAGGAATTGGGGGATTTAGTAATAGGGATTATTGCTTGAAGGCTTGAGAGCTTGAACGTTTATGGGGATTTCTGAGTTGTTGCTTCCTCTTCATTCTCAGCCCCAAGCCCCTCTTTTTATAGGGCTCAATTTGTAGGTTTTTAATTACAAGGTCTAATCTGCTAGATAAAGGGTTTCCCTCCCTCAGACACGTGATTTTGGATTTGGAACTTTGGGAAGGAGAAGCTTTCTCCAGAAGATGAGAGGGTCGTCTCACTGCAGGGACGGCTGCAGAAACGAAAAACAGGGAACGTGGTTGACAGAGGGACTTTGAAACTTGCAATCTCGTCATTTGAGGATGACGGGGTTGCTTTGGAATCGGTCGCACACTATCTCCTTCCTCGTCTCATAAAATAAAGGGACTTCTCGTTGGATAAAGCCGTGAATCTAGGTTTTGACATTGCTGCGGGGAAAGAAAGCAGAAAAACTGGTTTGGGTAGGGAGAAGGAAGGAAATTGGCTTTTTTATGCAAAAGAGGGAGGTTTGGGCCTTTAAAAAGAGTTGGGTGTTTTGGGTATTAAAAGTGTTTTGGGTTTAGGGAATGAGTAGTCCAATTCTCTTGTTTTTCACTAATTCGTTATCGATTTAGGACGTCGGGCTTGAATTTCGGGCCCAAGACCAAAATTATCGACAATGTTAAATCGATGAGCGAGCGGCATGCGTCTTCGTAACCTTCCACACCATACCCACTTCTACAAGCCCCAAAGATGCGTGGATGTGGCTTGGGCTCACATCAATGGGCATGTTTGCTTGACGGGTTATAATCAAGGATGTAACCAAGATTATGGATTTTTGCACGAATTGTGTAACAAATCGTAGCGAGGCAAAGTGCATGATTTTTCGGGTATCAACAATAAGGAAATTCAATAAGATATTTAAGCACATAAAACCTAATCAAATTAGGTTTCCTTTCTTTTCTCACGCAGCAGTAAAACATGAAATACACCCTTTTAAAGAAATGAATATCACCTGCAAGGAAACTTGTTCAAATTAGAATTAAGAAAGGAAGGATATCATATTTGGTGAGAGATTATTTTTGTATAGAAATGACAATCATGAATATTATGCCTACACTTTCCTCTTAACTGGGAATCATGAGTCTAAGGGGGAGCATATTCAACTATTCAAGTCAGTACTGGTAGTGGTACTTTTGCTCTTGCTACTGTAGTAGGTTCATCATCCAGCTGGGATGCTTTCAAGACGATCAGGAGTAGGGAAACGTTTATGGATAGTAGTAGTTCTTCCAAGAAAAGGTAATAGATCAAACAAAGTTTCTCATACGTACTCATCGAATCAATCTTACTGAAACAGGAAAGCTATTCAGGGATTTGGTTTTGTTCATTTCGATCTCTTTCTTTGAAAATTTTATTAATTGATTGTTCAAACTCCAGAGTCCAGATATTCAAAATACATCAGGATTCAGGAATTTAGTTGTGGAAATCTTGTATTTTCATTTATACCTAGGTAATTAAGCGATTGTTAGCTTTTGATTCATGTGGGACGTAGTACATGCTTGTAAATTTGTAACAGATGAGTTCAATACATCAACGAAGCACGTATATTTTAGCATTTTCGACTCAAAGTAAGGGAGGGGAGTTATGAAAGAAAACTTGCTTTTTTCTGTTTAGGTTAAGTTGTTAAAATATGTTTATGACTAATCATGGCAGCTTATTGTAAATCACTTGCAGAAAAATTTCACAGTACTCATGGAGTAGAGACGCTCCTGATTTCATTGAAGATGGTCATGCATGGAGAAAGTACGGACAGAAACAGATCCTTTATGCCAGGCACCAAGGTATGCATATATATAGTAGGATGGCAGACTTAAGAGACGAAGTCATTTTGTGGCATAGGAGACATTGTTCGTCGCATAAGTACCAATGAGACAAAAAGTCGGTCGCATAAGAGTCGTTGCATAAGTGGTGTCGCATAAGAATTTATGCAACGAAAACAACGTATTCGTCGCTACAATACGTATAATGCGACAAATAAATCATTGTCGCACAGAAAATAAGTGACGAAACTGGTGTCCACTTATACGACGAATGTCGTCGCATGTGTGTTCCGACGGAAAGTTTTTCGTCGTCCGTAATTCTATACCGACGAAACATGGGTGTAATTGCCGACGAAAGGTTGGATCACTTATGCGACGAATAAACTATTTTGGTCGCATAGATGTTCCGACGAAAAATATTTCGTCATCAGGGGTTTTGTAACGACGAAACGTGGGTGCAATTGCCGACGAATGCTTGCTTCACTTATGACGAAAATATACTTTTCGTCGCATAAGGCTTTTCACTGAGGCTAGTTTTATTTTCTTTTTTCTTATTCTCCATGTTTCACTATGATCATCATCATCATCATCATCTACAGAAAGAGAAACTATAAAAGTGCAAATTAACAAACAATAAATTTTCATATATGCATAATTTGTTCATACAAAGTCTTTACTCTTTAGTAACACCTTGAATTGCAACTAAACAAAACCATTCATTCATCCTAGCTTAGCTAACCTATCCTATCCTTCTCCAACTGAACAAAACCAACTACACAAACCTTAAAGGCTTCTCCATCTAGCTAGCCTATCCTTCTCCAACTAAAGAAAACCAACTGCACAACAACTTAACCTTAAAGACTTCTCCATCTAAACAAAACCAACTGCACAACAACCTAACCAAAGACTTCTCCATCTAAACAAAACCAAAATAGTGAAGCATGCAGTGATGTACCTAGCTAGTTCCTCTCAGCTTCCATGTTGTTCTCTGCATCAACATTTTGTTGTAGAGATTGTTGGGAGGGGACTGGTGGAGAACACCCAGTCTGTTGGGCCATAAAAGACATCACTGCTGCTAGTTGCTGCTTCACCAATGTCATCTCTTCACTAAGGTTCTACGCAACCGCCTCAACTTTTTCAGCCCTCTCCTCAGCAATATGTAATCTCTCTTTCACCTCATGAACTCGAGAACGTGGAGTGGAAGATGATGACACTCGGACACCTGCTCTTCCAAGACCACGAATCTCCTTCCCGGCTCTTCTGCCGACTCCTGCTTCAAGCACCTTTAGATTCATTGACCACTCCAAAGGTGGGAGCTCAGCCTCCAGGATGTCCGAGTTTGCATTCTTCTGTGCATTTTTCCATTCAGTGGCATCTTTCTGGATTTCCTCCTGCAGATAAGAGATAAGAGATAAGCTTGTAATTAGATTTGGAATTTAAATTCATATTGCAGTTGAAAAGCAGTTAAGGGTTTGATAAGTAGTGAAGGAAAATAAGTTGGAGAATGATGAAACTGTTTTGAATTTGCACAATATATGTAAGCTATCTGCACCTGATTTAATTAATTTACAAGATTTTTGGCAACTTTAGGGTCGTTGACTGTGTCATACGTCTCCGTGTAAGTTGGGATAACAAGAAATTCCTCACCCTTCTCTTTATGGTGGACCACCCTGTAGATGATAGGTAGCCGCCCCGTGTGGTGCTTCGACTCTTTCTTACCACGGTTGGTCGTGTTAGCCGCCGTTCATGTCTACTAATCACATAGTTTGTAGTTTATATAAATATAATGGATCATCAAGCTTATACCACATCATCTAATACACACAAAATTATTATTGTTAACATGCTTATAAGACAAAAACAAGATAATGAGATTACATTTTAGAAGCCCTTTTGTTCTAATGTTTTGGACCTAGCACTAATGTTTTCTAGACCTTTAATAAAGCCAAATTAGGATCACCATGATGGATGAACAAGTGCAGAAAAGAAAAATATGCAGCAAATGTAAGAAAACAAAATAACATTCAATTCATTTCTTCTCTGCCGAGCCAAAAGAGGCTTGTGATATATATAAGAGTGGTTGGTTCTCATATAGTACAGCTGTGCTACTACTCAGGACCACTCTATAAAAGTCACACAAGTCTGGACTTGGACTGATAGCTACATATGGGCCTAACAAGAGAATTAAACTAGTAGAATGAGAGATGATCCTATCACACCATGCAAATAGCCAAAGAGTTAATAAGTTGTATATATTCTTAACAAAATCAAAATATACAGTTACCTTGAATAAAAAAGGCCGATGATTACCAATTAACGAATAATCATATAACTTAATTAAGATGCAAGAAACTTTAGAGAGAAACCCTAATTCAACTCCCCTGCTTTGTTATTTTATTAGTTCTCTACATGCAACTTTGTATTAGTGTTTTTGGTTGATCAGATCAATTACAGATGATCAAGTAGCTAGAGCACCCTGAATTATAACTGATGTTATGGAAGACACAGTGTTAGGTAATGCAGAATCGACCAAGCTACGATGGGCGTTAATTTACAGTCAGTCTTGAGAGAGAGATATACAAATTAAGCTGCTAGTGAAAACCAGTATATATGAACATTTACTAACTTTAATTTTACCAAGATAACTTCCTCCACAACCAGAAAAGATAGTAAATATATATATATATAAAGACAAAATTAGGCGTAAAAGAGTACTTGATGAAATCGACGTTTCTATCATGCAAGCTGGCTCAACAGAAGCTCTATTTGCTACCCAATTTGGAATCGATGTTAATTCCCACCAGGGACTGAAATCCAAGAGAAAATATGGATGCTATTACATATACCACCCATTATAAAGACAATTCTTTGCCACAAATGCAATGATGTTCATGGAGTAATACTAGGATGGCCAGACATGACAGTCATGTAGATATTATATATCAATTTGATCTGAAAAAGAAGAAGGAAAGCTGATATGAGAAGTGGCTTCAAGCACTAGCTCAAATACCCAAAAGCCAAAAGAGAAAGAGTCCATAAACAATATGAATTTTAAAAGAAGTATGTAAAGACAGCTACAAGAAAAACGAGATAAAAAAAATGCTGTCTTTCCTGGCCTTATCTGTACCTTATCTGTACCACTTATGCATAATCTTTTAAGAGAAAATGGTTGTTAGCTAGGCAAGTGTTATAGATAATGGGATGTTGGGGGGTGATTGAGAAGCGGGTAATGCAGAGAGGCACTGCTGCAACTTTTTGTCACCATGGTAAAGAAGAAAACAGATACAATAATAGCTGGATTTTGTTTCTTCAATAACAATTTGGGACCCCTCACACTGCATTTTCTGGCCTTATGTGTACCACTTATGCTATATATTTTAGCAAACTAAAATCAGGCCCTGCTATATATGCCTCTCTCAGACACATCACATTCATATTCATATTTATAATGTCAGGGAAAGAAAAATAAAGGAACCAAAAAGAAGACCAACAAAGCACAAAGGAAAAGGAAAGCTTAGTTGAATTAGTTGAAAACTAATTGAAGGATAAAAAGGGGCTTAGCTTCTTCACTGATCATGAAGGGCATGGCAGATTTATTTTGGGGACACACAAATTAAGGTATAGAAGAGAAACTTAAAAGCTTTTGCCTCTTTATATTGCCCTTATATTTTGCCATAACCAAAACCATCTTTCATATATCAAGCAAAGGTAAGACTGAAAACTCAGAGAAACCTAGACAATTCAATTTCTCATGCATACAACAACTCATGCATACCCTGCAGCAAAAAACAAGTCCAACAACTCATGCATACCCTGCAGCAACAACTCATATATACTCTAACCAATCAACAACTTTATCAACTACATCAACCAAAAAAGAAAAAATTGACAACAACTCTATCCATTATCCAAAATAGAAACAACTCCCACCATTATCCAAAATTGAAACATTCTAACCATAGGATCCGGCTCCTCTAAAGTTAGCAATCCTATTTACTAGCCATGATCCATAAAATCCTACTCATCCTTCTAATCTAATGGTTTTCATTGTGCCACCAGCTTACATTTGTTTTTTACATTCTAAAAATAAAACATTTGTTTTTTACATTTTTAATCCGGCAATGAATCTATAACGTCTTCAAGATGCAGTAAAAGAAAAGAGGGAAAGAAAAAAAAGGAATCCTATGTCGATCTGGTTACTGCACCTGGTTACTGCACTTCAGATCTAGGTAACACCATATTTGGAATTTGGTGAATAAGTATCGCTCACAAAGATGTAAGGAATTAGTTACTAAAAATTATGCGTTAGGTCCCTATCATCTACGAGGAATTGAAGAGCACAAATTTAGCTGCTGATATGAATGCATATGATAACAAACATATAGATGTTCATATGATAACAAGCACAGTTCTGTTAGGTGTTTTACTTTTCCTTTCTTTTTTATATTTTAATTCCTTCTTTATTTACCATTGTCTAATCTAACCTGTTAGAATATTTCATTGGTATAGATATTATGAACTTCACCTAAAGTTACTGTAGAGGAGCCAAATCCCTAGCCATATAAATATCAAAGTGTATGCAAAATAAATTTACCTTGAAATCAGGCGACTCAAAGTGCCAGCAAAGCCAGTCCCACTCATCTTGCATGTGTATCAAATAAGCCGGAATTGTTTCTTTCCCATACTTCTTGTAGTGCCTTGAAAAGTCCCCTTTCCTCGAGGCAGCCTTCGGTGCCCACTTCATCGAGGCAGCGGGGGGTCCTTCATTCCTCGAGAGAGCTGTGGCCTCAGATCCAGACGGAGGTGTCTGCACCCCGTATGCCTGAGATACACCGGTCGCCCACTCCGGGTTCTACTGCTTCGGATGGTGGGTCATCTGGGGTACAGATGCCGCCGCCTCATCTATTCCTTCCGCGGATGATACCGGCCTTACCTGCAGTCGAAGGCTCAGGGACGCCGATTTATCCACTGTCCTCGCCAGTGGCTCCATCAGCGGCGTACCGGTTCGTGCCTTTTAATACGCCTCTTATTTCCGCGAGGGTATCATCATCGGCGACAGAGACAGAATCCGTCGCGTCCGCCGCATCGCCCTCAGGTAATAAAAGATGAATGATTTGTTTTCTTGTAATTAATAATAAAGGGTCTCCGATTTTAATAATCAATTTGGTTTATCATGTGATAGGCACCGTCGGAGCGAAGCCCGCAAAGAAGAAGAGAGGCCCTGTCACAGGGAAGGCTCTCGAGAAGATCGTCAGTACCTCAAGGAGGATCGTCATCGGTACTGACGGGGATGGCGACATAGTATCGGGCGGGAAGTTGAGGACGTACTCCGGTCGCGTGGGAGCACTCATTAGGGATATAGTCCCTATGTTGTGGTCAGACTAGGACGAGGTCCCGCAGGAGGTTAAGGACATGGTCCACAACGCGATGTCGGTGAGTTTACAAAATGCCTCAATAATATTATGTATTACATTGTTAATTTCTCGAAAAACTAAACTAATAAACGGTTAAATGCGAGTGTGGTTTGACGTTCCCGAGCACCTGAAGACAGCTGGGCGGACGTTGTGCATGGGGGAAGGTACGTTGGAAAGTTAATGAAAAACAAAATTGTATGTGATATTAATAATATTTCTAATATTTTTGTTATATCTGTAGGTACAAGGAGTGGAAGAACGAGTTGCGAACCCACTGGACTACGCACGGGAACGCACGTTCTGGTACCCTGCTGAGTTCCAGTATAGGGAGTACGAGAGGCGTTGGCTTCTGACATCAGAATTCAACAACCCTCGTAAACAGGTATTTAAAAAATTAATTAGTTAATCTGTCATTAAGTACATGCGTTTTTAATTTTTTACTAATAGTTTATTTTTTTTTTTGAAAACCGTTTTCCGGGCGAACGCTCAGAACCGGCAACGCAACACAAGAAACCATCATGCCGGTTCTAGACCGTTCACTGTGTTCATGGACGAGGCAACCAAAGAACATCCAGAAGTCAACCGGTACGTCTATACGTACGAGAAGGCATGTCCTGACGCCCAGGAGGATATTGTAAGTCATCTTACGTTTTTAAATTTTTAATTTTACTTATATATATGTTAATTAATAATTTTTTTCCTATCCAATTAGGCGAAGGTGAGGGAGGCTAGTGACGAGGTGATGAGTGCTATAGTGAGGGAGACATGGCCGGACACGCAGGAGGAAGAGATGTCCGAAGCCATGTCATGGATCGACACTTCGGATCCGACGGTTGGGGCGAGGATCATAGGCACAGCCTTCCCATCGCGAGCAAACAACTTCTACTGCCGGGGTCTAGGAAAGAAGGCGAGGGGGTCCTGAAGACCACTCCAGAATTTCAACTAAAGGCAGCCTCGACCAGCAACAGGACCACGACCACCAGGACGACTCAGCTGCTAGAGTCGGAACTTCAGAGACTACGGAAAGAGCAAGCTGCTCATGTTGCCTATAATGCCACGCAGGCAGCCCATTATGCCGAGGTACATGCCATCCAGCAGGCCCAGCAGCGGCAGATGTTCCAGTACATGCAGGAATTTACAGCTGCCCAGCTTCAGGGACTTCCGGCTCCGCCTATGCCTCCGCCCATACCGCTACCCCAGCCTCCGCAACCTCCGTAGCAACCTCTGCAGCAGCTCCCAGAAGCGGATATTAATTTAGACGATCTAGATTTTGTGTAGTTGATGAATTATATAGTTTTATGTGCTTGTTGTTAGTTATATGAAATTGTTTTGGTGTATTTTGCAGCTTGCTTGGAATGGTAATTTAGAAATTTCGGGTTTTTTTTATACTGTAATGGACTTATAGCCGACAAAATACACCATAATTTGTCGGCTATAATAATGTTTAGCTGACGAATTATGGAATGTGTCGTCGGCTAAACCCTCTAATTATTTTTATTTTTTTATTACATACCATAGCCGATGAATATATTAAGCGTTTCGTCGGTTAAAGTCTGAGAGACTAGCCGACTACAGAATATGTCGTCGGCGAAAGTCTGAGAGACTAGCCGACGACAGAAGATGTCGTCAGCTAAAGTCTGAGAGACTAGCCGATGACGTCTTCTGTCGTCGGTTAGTCTCTCAGACAATAGCCGACGACAGGTTATAGTTTCGTCGGCTAAAGTCATCGTCGACGACGCTTTCCCGACGAAACTATAGCCAACGAGCCTTCGTCGGCTAAGATATTAGCCGACGAATTAAGCTAACAGGCCGACGAAAACTTTTTGTCGGCTAAAGTGCTTGCCCTGGTAGTGAGTAGATTCATCATATAACAGGACCAACTCCTAATCACCCTGTAAATTAACATAATGAAGAATAAAAACAGTAAAGTCACCCTATAACACAAACAAGTCCTTTTTACCTGCCATAATTGAAATAATCAACAATACATCTAACACATCATCATCATTACTAGATCATCCAATTGACATAATCAACAATAAAAACAACTCATTCACCAGGTAAACACAAACAAGTCCTATAACACATCATTCACCCTATAACAGATCATCATCATTACTAGATCATCCAATTGACATAATCAACAATAAAAACAAACAAGAACTTCACCAAAAGTGTACTGGATTCTTACCGTAAGCCCGTCTATCAACTTCTTCTTCTCAAAGTCATCGAGGCATTCACAGTTTCCAGCCGACAACTTGACTTTGGATCGAATTATGCAACCAATGTTATTGACCAGGAAGTTGTTCACTGCTGATGAAGACCGTCCTCTGATGAAGTCGTCATAGACAATTTCGATCAAGCCGGTGCATTTCACAATACGCTTGACTTTGTCCAGGTTGCCGAACCCTCGTCGGCGTTTTGGGAGAGGTCCGGTGGACTTCTTAGTACCACGTCGAACACTTAAACCATCTGACACCCTCGCCTGAGCTTCTGGAGCGACATCGTCCATCTCGTCCTCATCCAGTGGAGGAGCTGTAGAGGCAATCGAGGCTGGTGGTAGAGGTGTCGTCATTTCACCATCTCCCGTTGGTGACTGGTCAGCAACATCTCTTGTCAGCCCCGTCGTATTCTCCGTCGTGCCGGAACCAAATTGGGCTGCACAAGCCGATCGTAATCTCTCCGACGCAATCTCCCTGGCCCTTTTCTTCGTCAATGGTGGCATGCTTGGGATTGAAACTCGGTTTAGATGGTATTGGAATTGGGAGAGCGAAGTCAATTGGGATTGAACCCGAAATTTGGATTGGATGGGAGGACGAATTTGGGAGAGAAGCCGGGGAGGCGAATTGGGATTAGGGTTTCGAAACTGGGGAGGGATTAGGGTTTCGAGTGATTAAGGGGAGGCGAATTGGGAATGAGGTTGAAACAGTGAAGACGTTGGCTGGAGTTGATGCGAAATAGAGTTCGAACTGGGTTTGGGTATTTAGTTATAGATCAAGCGACGAATTTAGTTATTTCGTGGCCCAATATAGGTATTCGAATTTCGGCCCAAATATTTGGCGCAAAGCTCGTACGCGCTATATTTTTAGGCCCTGTTGCGACAGATTTAGGCTTTTTCATCGCTAAAAAATAAATTGATGTATATTTTCATTAAATAAATATATTTATTTAATAATTAATTTTTAAATAGTACAAATACATATGTTCACAGTACAGTGTTATATGTTCACATGCACATCGAAATAGGTTTAATAATAAATTTAATGCTCAATCGCTATCCTCGTAATCCGGATCTTCTAGATCATCCTCAGGAATTTCATCTGAATCTTCATCGTTAATGAAGTCGTCACTAGGTGGGATGTACAGCAGTGAACCGAAATCGAACCCTAAACCTGAAATTGGAATGTACTCGCCTTGTGGGAAGTGGATGTCGTTGTTGACGTGAATAATGTTTGTGTCGAGGATGTCAGAAGTTAAAGGCTCTTGATATGGTTCAAGAGCCACATTCTCAATATTTTGTTCTACCCGGCCCCCTTCAAGTATGGTTGCGTTAAAGATACTTCTATGCTCCATCACATTAATTACTTTCTAACCCCCACCAACTTTAGGATCATCAAGATAAAACACTTGTTTTGCTTGAATGACAAGCACAAACGGAGTATGCTCATACGAGCTTGTGGATGTATTCACTGATAATAGCCCATGATCCATCTTCGTACTCCTCAGAAAATCTGGGTCAGTATTAAACCATCTACACTTGAACAACACAACTGGCATACCTGCTGGATATAGTAGTTCGATGACGGCAACAACAATTCCGTAGTATGCAATATTATCCTTACCCACTACCATGATGCCACTGTTCTGTGTCTTCCGGCGTTGATCTCGTCGTTCTGTCAGGAACTTAACACCATTCACTACACAAGCCGCATAAACATTATATCCTTGTGGCATACACGCCAAATGATGCAACTGCGGAGAGTAATCCTTGTCTTGACGTTCTTGCATCCTTGTTACCTACAAACAAATAAAAATATATAAGTTAAAAATTATGATCGAAAAGGGCATGAGCTTCCCCTAATAATGAAATCGGGAGATTAAACGTACCCATTTTAGAAAATATGCAGGAAACATTTTTTTATGCCTCTCTTCATGCCTATTCTGATAATTAAGTTGAATAAGTCCAAAATGAGCATCTCTATATTCCTTGACTTTGTCACAGTGTTGCAGTACCCACGAATGAGCCTCACATAACTCATCTTCTCTTAAAATTTCTGAATTAGGTAAGTTACCAAACATTCTTATATCTTCAGAGACAATTGAGAGGTTGAATGTAGGTGTTCTTGCCAGGTCGAGACCCTCTGTGTCGTCTGTATTATGGAGATATGACTTGCAATACGTTACACACTCATGTGCAATGTATGCGTTAGCTATTGATCCTTCCAACTCTGCTCTGTTTTAACAAAACCTTTATACTCACCAAGTTGTCTAAAAATAAAATAGTTAGTACAAATGAAAATATAGGCAAAATATGTAAATAATAATAATGTATGATTAGGGATTTAGAGTTATAATTATACCTTTCTATGGGAAACATCCAAGTAAAGTAAACTGGACTAGTAAGAAGCACTTGTTCGGGAAGATGGATCATGAGGTGAACCATGATCGAAAAGAAAGTTGGGGGGGGGGGGAGATCCTCTCCAATTTACATAGGATGTAGACAATGTCTGATTTCATTTTAACAACATCTGACTTCTTCAACTCTCTACTGCATAATCTCTGCCAAAACCTAGACAAGGCTACTAACGGCTCCACCACATCACGAGGCAAATATGGTCTGATTACCACGGGAAGAAGACGTTGCAATAAAACATGGCAGTCATGACTCTTCAATCCATGTATATTCTGTTCCGCCACCTTAACACATCGAGCTATATTTTCTGCATATCCTTGAGGATACTTAACATCATTGAATCAACTGAAAACTTTAGGCTTGAAAGCAGGCTTCACCGAGTAAGGTGCAATAGGCATAAACACTTGTCTTGACGCCGTCCTTTTTACCTATAAGTGATGCCGTAAGCCCATCTTTTACAAATCATCCCGTGCTTTGATACTGTCTTTTGTTTTGTCTTTAATGTCAAGAATTGTTCCCACCACGTTGTCACAAACATTCTTTTCTATGTGCATGACATCTAGGTTGTGTCTAATTCTCAAAGTGGACCAGTAAGGTAATTCAAAGAAAATACTCTTATGGTGCCAATTGTTAAGTGCAGCAGGACGCACAAGATTTTGGGCCAAGACATCTTTATCACTACTCAAATATCCAAAATCAAAAGAGTCCAACTTGTATAAAATTTCATCCCCAGACTGAATAGGGGGTGGTTCACAATGCTCTTCCCTGCCGTCGAATGCATCTGCATCAAGCCGCCATTCATGATTCATTAGAAGCCATCTACGGTGACCCAGGTAAACAATCTTGTCCGCGTGACAACTAGCATCAACGTTCTGTAAGCAGATAGGACAAGCCTTGTACCCTTGAGTGGTATGAGAAGATAACATACCGTAGCCAGGAAAGTCGCTAATTGTCTACATCACGACTGCTCTCATCCTAAATGAAGTTTTACTATGTCTGTCAACAGTGGGGATTCTATTTTCCTATAATTCTTTTAACTCATCAATCAACGGTCTCAAATACACATCTAGACACTTTCCCGGAGAATTGGGACCTGGAATTAACAATGCTAGAAAATTATATTCTTTCTTCATACACATCCACGGTGGTAAGTTGTACGGCATTAAAATAACATGTCAAATGCTATGAGACAGAGTCATATTGCCGCTAGGATTGAACTCGTCTGTTGCTAGTCCGAGCCTTACATTTCGAACGTCTTTCGCAAAATCAGGAAATGATGCGTCAAAAGACTTCCAAGCCTCCCCATCTGAGGGGTGTCTCAAAACACCGTCATCTTCCCTAGGAAGACCATGCCATATCATCTCCTCTGCAGTCTCTGATGACATGTACAGATGTTGCAATCTCAGAGTTAATGGGAAATAACGAAGCACCTTCACAGGAACAGGTTTCCCTTTATCTGAAGATGCCTCCTCATCATACCTCGGCCCATTGCAAATGGGACAGTAAATAGCATGCTTGTAATCTCCATAAAACAGCACGCAATTATTCTTGCAGGCGCGGATCTTCACATAATCAAGACCGAGGTCGCCCAAGATCTTTTTTGTCTTATAATGACTCTCAGGAAGTCTATTTACATGAGGAAGAAAAGTTTTGATAAACTTTGAATAGTCTCCATAATGTCCATTACTTGTTCTGTGCTTTACTTTCAAATGCATCTGTGACACGATACCACTCAAAACTGAAACTGGACAGTCGTCATACACTGGTGTCTGAGCTTGTTCGAGAAGTCTATTATACTTTTCATAATCAGACATGTCAACTGCCTCATTCACATTGGGGGCATCATCATCAACTACCTCTTCTTCATATCTTGAAGCATACGGGAAAATATCATGTAGCATATTCATAGCGGGGTATATAAAAGGGTCGGCAGTACCACTAGATGACCCAACTTCATGAATGTAACTTGCTCGAAATTCTGCTAGTGTAGGATTATTTTCCTCCATCTCACCGTGTTCCGTCCATATAGTATAATTCTTCCACATACCAAAATGTGACAAGTGTTGTTCCATACCTGATCGTGTCTACCAATTGTCGCACATGCATTTTCTACATGGACACTTGTGCCACTCAGTTCCTGGGGCAGCATGATAATCAACAAATCTCAAGAAATCAAAGATTCTTTGTATATACAAGTGGTGACACCTGTCGTATAACATCCAGCTTTTGTCCATGTTTTGCATCTGCTATCATAAAAGAAACAACAAATAAGTACCAAGTATATAGCAACAAGTCAACATTAATCATATATACAAATATTCGTTTCTTCTTCACCTTATGCCTCCGGTTAGGGTCCTAATTCCATTCAGGAGAATAAGACTTTGTTAAGAAATTTGCTGTTCTTTTGTTTCGATTTCGATGTGGTAAAATTTCTGCAGCATCTCCCTATAGTTCCCTAAGCGCATGAATATCTAAGCCTAGTATGCACTCGAGGAACAATACAGAAGACTCTATCGAAATATATATACCCACAATCGAAACCAAAAACAAAGAACTGCAAACCACATAACAAAGTCTTATTCTCCCAAACTATCCAAAAATGGGACAATTCAAGAACTATTTTAGTCTGTTGCCAAACCAAAATCATTCTCGAACGGGATTTTTGAGGTTAAACGTGAATGAAAGAATTTAATCATTCTTATATTCATCGCGCTAAAAAAATATAACATAATTCTTTGCATATATATATATAGAGGCCGGATATGGAGCGCAAGTGCGCACAGAGCTCCGTTCGCCATCGTCCGGCGCCAACGACGGCTCGCCTCCACCCCAGCGGACTCCAGCAGCGTTCCCGATCACTTTTCCTTCTCGACGAGTCCGCCGAATTCCAGTTTCTGGCGAGATAATTCCAGTTTCCTGCGAGATCGACTTTATTTGAAGTTTTGAGTGATCTTGCCGAAAACTAGAATTCGGCGGACTCACCGGGAAGGAAAAGTGATCGGGAACGCTACTGGAGTCCCCTGGGAGGCGCGCCGGCACCGATGCCAGACGGTGGCGAACGGAGCTTCGTGTGCACTTGCGCACATGCGCTCCACATCGTTTATATATATATATATATACACACACATATATATATATATAACTTATATATATATATATAACCAACCAAAATATATAGTTATATATATATATAACCAAAATATAACCATATATATATAGATTGATTTATACTGGAATTCTTCACCGGAATTCTTTACCGGAATTCTTCACCAGAAAACATGGTCTTCATTTTTATTTTTTTTAATAGGAGGAAACATATATATATGGTCTAAACAAGGAGGAGAAATAGCTATAAACTATAAACTATCATCAACAACAACATCATCATCAAAGCTATAATGGGTAACCCAAAATTATCATCAACAAACAACGTACATCATGCATCATCAAAGATATAATGGTGAAAAGAAGAGAGAATGAGATTATACCCCAAGCTATAAACTAGCTAGTGATGCTTTATGGTAAAGGTAGACAAAGCTTTCTGTCGCCAGATTTCACGATTTCTGTCGCCAGATTTCAGCTCCACCAAATTTTCTTATGTTTTAGATCTGGGTAGAGAGGAAGGAGATATAAAGCCGAAAACACTTATGCGACGAAAATTCCCGTCGTATTAGTATTAAATTCGTCTCATAAGAAAAATCATATGCGGCAAACAAACTTTTCGTCGCTTAAGATAAACATCTTTGCGACGAACTTCATGTATTCGTTGCCTAAGATATAACTTAAGAGACGAGTCTCTTAAGTTCTACTTTCTTCTTTTAAGTAAAATTTTCGTCGCTTAAGATAATCGTCTTTGCGACGAACTTCATGTATTCATCGCCCACGATATAACTTAAGAGACAAAAAAAATTTTCATCTCTTAAGTTCTGAGTTCGTCTCTTAATTAGTAAAATTTTTGTCGCTTAAGATATAACTTATGCGATGGTTTATTATTGCGTCGCTTAGGTAAATACTTAAGCGACGAATGGTTTTTCGTAGCATAATATTTTACCTAAGCGACGAATGAAATTTTCTTCGTCGTTTATATCTTTTTTTCTAGTAGTGTTCAACCCAAAAGTATGGACATGCATCATATCTATGATGCTTCTAGCTGTTCCATTAGTTTCCTATTTTAATTTTAGTTTACATATATTTATATCCAGGAGCTACTTCAGGTGCAGTCATAAGTATGAGCAAGGCTGCAAGGCGACCAAGCAGGTGCAGAAAATTGAAAATGATCCGTCGTTGTCTCGGACTACATATTTGGGAAATCACACATGCAAACATAGCTTACTCAAATCTCCTGAACTCATCCTTGATAACGTAATCGGTGGTATTCCCATAGAAGAGTCTAGTTCCACGTTTATGATCACATTTGAGAACAACTTACCTTACGAACAAGAACACTCTTTTTTCTCATCCAACACATCAATCGAAAGGAAGATCATTAAATCTAATCATGTGGCGAGCAGCCAATCATCATCACTATCTTATGATTATCTTGTGCAACGAGATCAACCGATGCTGTTCGAGTCATCTGAGCCGGCCAGCAGTAGGTTGCCAGCAATGACGGAGCTTCAGTACGAGGACACGGCCATGATGGAATACTTTGCTCAAGAAATTTTGCCAATGCTTTGATGAGTACCTATATGTCTTGCACTACTATCAACTGAATTGTATTACTCTGTGTGCGTAGTCATTAATCTTGTCTTTCAATTTCTTCGAAATGTGCCGGTTACTTCTTTTTGGCCCAAAAACTAGTGGAATGTCTCATCTAAGTTGTATCCTTTAGCCGCTAATTATGCCTCATATAAGTTCTAGTTGGCTCAACTCCTCAACATGTTTGTCTGAACTTGGGATTATAATGATCGATCGAGCAGAATTCGGCTTAGTTTGGTACTGTGATTTAAAAACTTAATTTTTTAAAAATTCAGTTTTAAATAAGTAACACTCAACCTGTTTTCTAGAATTATGGTTATTTAAACTAAAAAGTTCTAGATAAGTACGTTTTAAAATTTTACCAAACAGTAAATTTATCTAAAATGGTGATTATAAGTAGTTATTTTAATCCCAAAACTCAACTTCAAAATTTTAGGATAGGGATATTATAGTTAGTATTACATGAGACGTGTGTATCAAATACTGTGTAAAAGGCAGTGAATTTTTCATATATATATACATACAGTTTTTATTCAGAGCGAAGCTTCACTTTAAAATTAAAGTGTGAAGTTTTTTATTTGACTCACTTTTCGGTCATATTTCCATATCTCTACCGTTCAGTTTGTAGAACATAATACATAGATTACTCTTGCCAAGTTTCATCCAAATTGGTAATCGTTAAGGTACCGAAATAGATTAAATCAACAAACAGACCATAAATCTGTCTATTCAGAACTGTTTGTGTAAATAACGATTATGAAAACTCAAACGATCATCAAATTTAATAAAACTTGGCAGAAGTGATCTATGCATTATATACAGTTCATATCCAGAGCGAAGCTTCACTTTGAAATTAAAGTGTGAAGTTCCTTATTTGACTCACTTTTTGGTCATATTTCCATATCTCTACCTTTCAGTTTGTAGAACCTAATGCATAGATCACTCTTGCCAAGTTTCATCAAAATTGGTAATCGTTAAGGTACCGAATTAGATTAAATCAACGAACAGACCATAAATCTGTCTATTCATAACTGTTTGTGTAAATAACGATTATGAAAACTCAAACGATCATCAAATTCAATGAAACTTAGCAGAAGTGATTTATGTATTAGGTTTTACAAACTGAATGGTGGAGATGTGGAAATATGACCAAAAAGTGAGTTAAATAAAGAACTTCACACTTTAATTTTAAAATGAAGCTTCGCTCTGGATATGAATTATATATATATATATATATAATATATATATATATATTCGGATTGTTAACAGTAAGATGATTTACTAATAGTTCTCCTCCTTAGCTGACAGGAAGAAAATTGATTTCCTGCTTCGATCTTGTACGTAATAATCCAGTCTTTCAACATAAACAACTTGAACAAACCATGGTATATATTACGTATTGAAAGAAGAATAATCTTCCTCATACTGTCATTCGCACTCTAGCAATAGAAAATTCAGTTATTTCTTCTGTAATTTGACCTATTAGACAGAGTTTGACACATAAAAGATGAATAGATACTCACTAGAGATCGAGGAGGAGAAGATAAAAGTATCAAACATAGCGTCGGATTCAGTTATTTCTAAGAAATTAGAAGCCCTAGGCAGACTCATTTTCTTTTTCTTTCTCTGTGTTGGTTGTATTTTCTACCCTAAGTAGTGTCGATCATCTGGTTATAAATTTGTGATGCATTTTATAAACAACTATACTAAGAGTCATCAAAACTTTTCTCTTTTTATTTCGTCACGAATGATGTAGCAAATCATCTAGCTAGTAAGTCTTACTTAAGATGAGTCAGATTAAGGATAGATTTAACGCATATGAATCGAAGTAGGGTTAATTTGTTTTGCTGTCCTTTTCATTTCAACTTCATTTCTAAATATATTGATGGTGTTGCTCGAAAGGAATAATAATCTATCCCAAATCCAAAGGACTATCAACTACTAAAGCCTATATATATATATATATATATATATATATATATATATATATATATATAAAAAGGAGATCGAGAACGCACGTCCTTGAAATAGCTAAAATGCGGACAAACTTATCTAAGCCGTTGATAACTTTAAATGAAAAGCAACGGTCTACGATTAGTTTCTCTAAAACCAAAACGGGTCACTCTTCACGTAGTCTTCAGTCTCTCTCTCCTTCTCTCAATGATCTGGGCTCAAACTTCTCCTCCCAAAATCCATGCAATCCCCACAAATTGACGCGATGGCAAGGAAGAACGACTCTGTGTCCACTCGGATGGACCTCAATTCCTCTCTGTAGTCGCCGCTTGCTGGGGTTTCGAATGGGAGCGGTTCCAATGGGAGCGGCAGCCTTCCGACGCTGCAAAGATTGCCGGTTCCTACTTAGAACACGTTGAGGACTCTAATTCTCAGCCATACAGTTGCCTTCGGTGTTCGTTCGGTTGAAATTTACAGCTTTCACTCTTTACTCTTATATACAGGTTCGTATTTCAATTTTGATCAAGGAAATTCTAGCTTTCTGAATACCTATTGTACTTGAAATTACAGACACTGTAATCGGCTTCAGGAAAGTTAGATAGGATTAGGTAATCAGAAAAATTAGATAGGATTAGGTAATGAGGGAAGTTTAATTTATTGATAAACCATGTTGCTCTCATTCTGGTTATGCATAATCAACATTGACACAGAGATGTAATGTTCACTATAATGCCAAAATTTCAATCATAGCAAAGTTAGTGATGATTTGATGATTCGAATATGATCATTCACATTTAGATATATGTAATGCCAGAATTACACCAAATGCAAAATGGTTTGCAGGTGTGCTACTCGAAAGAGCTGGAAAACCATACCAAGTGTAATAGTAATTGTAGTTTTGTTTCTTAGCTTAACGAATTTACTATGAGTTTTAGCTATTGAGTATTCATGATAATTTAATGTTTTTATTGTTATTGCAGCTTACACCAACTGACAATGGTGCTTCTCTCTCTGTTTGGGCATGAGTGTGAATCAGTGTCAGTTTACTAATCTCTTTTGTCACTGTGTAATAGTGATGCCAGTACTAATTAGTTTTTGTATGATCATTATCACTATGAATCTTGCTTTTACATTCAGTTATTAGTCAAAGTTAGGATTTTTTTTTCTTTCTTTTTTTCATTTCTACTATATACTGATGTTTTGGTTTACTATTATTGTTGCAGCAGTGTTGGCATATACATCATGTTTGTTGAGCACTCCTTTTGTCTCTGGGCTAATTGGAAAGGAAGCTTGCCATAACAGTTTATTACTTTGCAAATCAATTTGATGCAGGGGCATGTTCATATATAGTTAGGTGACAGAATGTGGGAAATGAATTGTTGTATATGAATGTCAAATTGTAGGAAGGCATATTCATAATTGAATCCTTCTAGCTTTAGTTGTGTATAGCAATGACATATGTACTACTGAAGACTTCAACTGTGTATAACAATAGCATAAGTTGGAAATAAATGAATAAAACAGATATGAGTTGGAGTTGTGTATATGAGTTGCACACTTATTCAAAGATTTTATATATGCAATACCTTCACTTATTTCTTACCTTTTGCAATACATTTGTATCCACCAAAACAGATAGCAGTATATGCATATAGACCATGAGTGTTGGGATAACAACTACTGTGAAACAAGGAAATGACAAAAAAAATTAGGAATAGACCATATGACCACATAAACCATATGATAATGTACAGCTGTGATAATGTAATAGATCAAACCTGTTTCTCTTAAATGAGGTCTCTCATATGATAATGGAACAGAATCATTGTTTCTTCTCAATGAGTACATACATATGAATAAGGCCAACAAAAATTCATTGTTTCTGAGATCTATTCAGGGCAAAATCAACTACTGTGTACAGATTGAGGCATTCACAGAGAACATCAGAAACTGATATCTTTATACATTATTCTGCAAAATAAACTAAGCAATAGGATATCAGTCGATACTTATCAAGAAAAAAAAAAGGGTTGATAAGTTCTAACAATAAAACATCAACCAATTAAACAAAAAAGTGTATTATCATAAATGTATTGAATTCACCTGTTGATGAACTACTATCCTCATCCATACTAGTGGAACTTAAATCCCCATCTTTGGCTACAAGACTACATAAATAAGCAAGATTATAGAGATATATCAATCAAAAATTCTGAAAACATAAACAGTAATATCAAACACAATTAAGTATAGAGTCTTACTTTCCAAAAAGTGTTGGACAATTTCTTTTGTCATGTGACTGACCATATAATCCACATCCATGGCATTTTCTACCTTGACTCTCTTTTGCCTTAATTTTCCTCTCTTTTCCTTTCTTTAACCTTCTTCCACACCCTGTTGCTCTAACTTGATCTGGTTCATTAAAAACATGTTGAATAGTAGTAGTCCTGGTCTCTGCACTTTGTCCACTTTCATTACCAATATTCAGTGATTTAAAATTCTCCAAGAAAGCATCTAACGATTCCATTAAGAGCTGGCTGGCCTCATCACTGACGATTGCCTTATCAATTGCATCTGTAACATGTTGGAACAATTTAGTCCTCCTTGCAAGTAAAGCTTTGTTATCTTTTATCTCCACTCCATCAGAATCCAACACAAGACTCTGTCTTGCAGCTTTAGTCCATCTCCTCAAGATGTACTGACCAGGCAGTTTATCAACATCTTGGAACTTAATCAAATATGAAAAAATATGCCGACATGGGAGCCCTTCACTCTCCCACTTCCTACAACTGCATAATGCAAAATCAGACTCTTTTTCGTAAGTGAGTTCACGAGACTTACAAGTATCAATGTTTTTTCTCATGACCTTAAACACGCAATGAGTCTCATTTTCTCTCAAAAGTTCTAGTTTATATTTGAAGCTCTCTTTCAACTGTTCTTGAACTTCATAAAAGTACTTGCGTGTAAAAACCTTGGCCATATGATCTTCTATTTCAAGGGACATGACAGTTTTTGGCTTCTCTTCAATGTTAAAATGATCCTCCTCTAAGTTGGTGAAGAAGTCCCCTCTTAAATTAAACCATAAATTCCACCAATGAATTCCATTGAGAAACATAATTCTTGAAGAAAGAATGTTGACTCTCTGCTCTTTGGCTACTTGACATTCCAGCTGAAAAACAATGATTTACATGTGCTGGTATCCATGATGAACGAATTTCATATATCGACTTAAGCCACTTGTTATCACTCAACCCACTCTTCTCAATAATTTCAATCCATCTTGAGTCAAACTCATCTGCACTACATGAATTCCATATGCAACTATGAAAGTCTTGGTAGTAATCGCGATATTTAATCGCATCTAGCTTCTCTGAAAATTTATTTAGAATGTGTCAGTTGTAATATCTATGCAATGTCTGTGGGAGTGCTTCTGAAATGGCTTTCGTCATAGCAGGATCTTGGTCAGTTATGATCATTTTGGGGGCATTTTTCGGGAAATTTCCAGGCATAGCATTTAGAAATTCCTTGAATAACCAAACAAAAGAATCAGCTGTCTCGTCATTCAAGAATGCACAAGTAAAGATAATAGCTAGTCTGCCCATGATTATTAACACCAGTGATTGGTGCAAAAATCATTCAATACCTATTTGTGTTGTATGTAGTATCAAAGATAACCACATCTCCATAAAAGCTGTAAGCTCGTTTTGAAATTGAGTCAGCCCAAAACATCGTGTTACTTTGTTTTCCTCATCTGACTCCATTTTGTAGACAAAAGAAGAATCTTTTTCTTTTTCGTTTTGAAAATGCATGTACAATAGATCTCCATCATGCCCCTTCTTCTCTTCACGACAAGTTCTTCCATAATTATAAAGATCACGCTGCGTACAACCAATATTTTCAATGTCACCTGCTTGAACACCAAAGAATTCAAACCGTTTATTAGTCTTCACATTTACCAAGCTTAACTGGTCATATAGAGTTTTGTTAAGATTTGAAACACCACGATGAGATTTCAGAAACGGTACTCTAGCAGGGCTTGTCAATGGGTGGTTGTGACCTTCGACAAATATAGAGATTGCATATCCTCCGGACCTTCTCACAGCTGCAATTCTCGCTTTGCAACCTACTTTTGGTAATCCTCTCTTACGTTTTTCTCCTTGAACCTTGGAATTTCCTTGCTTATAACAGACATACTCATTCCTCATAAGTGTGGTGGTATCCTTGCTCATCGCACTAGTATGACTTCTAATATTAAACCCTGCCTCTTTTGCATATCTATTGAAGAAATCAGCAACCTCATCAATTGTTTCAAACTCTTGCTGTAATTTAGGAACCAACACAGACTTTACTTGAGGAATATAAACTTGATCATTATCATCTGACTCCATTTAACTGAAACTAAAAACCACACAAACATTTAAAGTACTTTTGTCAATAACCAATGCCAATGAAAAGAAAAGAGAACAAATTCTGCCAATGTTCATCAAAAAACAATAGTGAATGTAGTGAATATGTATTCATCGCTGCCTGTAATATAAGAGAATCAATGAATAACTTCAATAAAGCAATAAAAAAGAAATCCAGAAAGATGAAGAAAAATCCCAAATATGGTAAAACCCTAGATTTTGTAATTGAAAATCACACATATAAAAAGAAATCCAGAATCCATACCGATCTATGTGAGTTTATATGGTTCCAAATCTCCAACTTTTGGCCCGAAATCTCTAAGGGCTAGCTGTATGTACCACAGATTTGTAATATTGAAAGAGATAGAAAGAAAACGAAAGATTCGATGGCGACTCGTGCAACCTAGCTAATATGAGTTTAATCATCAATGGAGAGAAGACATAGATTGGATTGCATGGATTTTGGGAGGAGAAGTTTGAGCCTAGATCATTGAGAGAAGGAGAGATAGGCTGAAGACTACGTGAAGAGTCGGGTCATGTCTTGACCCGTTTTGGGTTTTAGAGAAACTAATCGTAGACCGTTGATTTTCATTTAAAGTGATCAATGGCTCAGATAAGTCCGTCCGCACTTTAGATATTTCAAGGACGTGCGCTCTCGATCCCTTATATATATATATATATATATATATATATATATATACAGTCCCTATCTAGAGCGAAGCTTCGCTCTGGAATTAACGTGCGAAGGTCCTTATGTGACTCACTTTTCGGTCATATTTTTCGATCATACCCTGTCAATGTCTAGATACATATCGTATGATCATTCTTACAAAGTTTCATCCAATTTGGTGACCGTTTAAGCCTCCATAATCATGATTTACTCCAACGGTTCTACTTGGACAGATTTTGTTCTATTGATTTATTTTATCTGATTCGGTGTGCAAACGATCACCAAACTGGATGAAACTTTGTAAGAATGATCATACAATATGTATCTAGACACTGACCGGGTATGATCGAAAATATGACTGAAAAGTGAGTCAAATAAGGACTGTATATATATATATATATATATATATATATATATGTATATATAAAATCTCTCACTAAACTCGCAGACACGGCATTGGATCATCTCGTGCATTTGACCAAAACTAGTCGTTCATTCTTCTTGACATGATTAAACTATTCAAGATTCCATGTAATTTTGCAAATTGATCTAGAACTGGGTACTTTTGGTACATCCTTTTGCCAATGAACGAAATCTTCTTGTATTCTAGTTATGTCAAGGTGATCAAAATTTTCACCAACAAACGTGCATCACAACTCGATCTGCAAGTAGCTAGTCCAATTTGTAATGTTCCATACGTGACAAAACCGCATATGTTCTTAGATTTCCCTCCCTGAAATTGACAACTTCAACTTAAACTATCCTCCCAGTCCCACACAGCCACACTCAATGGTGTGTAAAACCAAGAAAACTAAGCTTCCATTTCTCTCTTTTCTTTTCATTCCCCTCAAGAACGCAATCTGCAGAACACGTTAGTTCAACATGTCATGGAAACTAGTGTTGACCCTTCAATATATGTTACATACGTGCTGTACAGCTCCTCGATCTGAACTAGCAGATTACTGAAATAAGAAAACAAGATTAATTGATTAATTACTCTCCTAACTAACACAAGGTGTTGACTGGCCGGGCACTTCCCTCTTAGGTCATGCATGAAGCAAGCTGCTATATATAACCAGCATCAGGGACTCAGGGTGTGAACGTCTTCCTGTTTGGTCTTGCTGATCGACTCTGAAAACCCTCGATTGGGTTACGTCGTCGTCTGGATATATTCCTCCCAACTTATTATGCTTAACAAAGAGACGCTTAACAACTAGGCAATAAACTAAACATCATTATTGTTCCTAGTTGATATTGATTGAATATTTTTAGCTCTTATCTTGCCCTTATGTATAAAACAAATCTGTTTTAATTTAGGTTTGACGACGATAATCTGCTTTGGCTTCTTGGCACCCAGCAATGCCCAGAATGGTAGAGAGGACTTGCATGATCTGGATCGACAAGGCATGTGATTCCATCGGCTTGATCTCAAACATAGCAATGGATAAATCACATGCGTGCAGACGGTGTAGAAGGCACTGCCATTTCTGGTTTTTTATTCCTTGTATGAACAAAGCATGTTAATTAAGTAGTTCATCAAGTATTAAGAGATACTCCTTTTTGCTAAACTCGATTAAGATCAATGATCTACCTAAAGCCAGGAGTGGTTATATAATCATATATTTGTAAGCTGTAAGCACTCGAGGTTGGTGCAGATCCGGTTAAACTAATTTACTACCAGGAGTTTCACGAGATTGGCTCATGAAAAGATACGTAAAGAAGCAAACTCGATCTTGATAAATGAAATGAAGAGGTTAAACTTGTAGTAGGAATCGAATTCATCCTAGAAGTTAAACTTGTATTAGGAATTCATCCTAGAATCCATATATGCTGAACAAGTATAAACAAAAGAAGAGAAAGACAAAGAAATCATCAAAAAATGACAAAGAAAGAAGAAGATATATATGTCATCAAAAAAAAAAAAAAAAGATATATAGATTTTCTTTCTCTCTCAAACATACACACAATTCAAGCACATACTGCCAATGACTTGACGAGGTTCGATTCGGTCCAAATTAACATATTCCCTGAACAGATAAAACTTAATTTAAGAACATTTCCAAAAAAATTCATAATCTACTAAATTTGTGCCTAAACCCCTACCATAATCGAGCGGTTTCATTGAATCTTATTTCAATTTTCAGTGTTTGAAGTCTCGTGAACTATTTCAGAGTAACTGTAAACGAATGAATTATCTAGAATCACTCTATTAATTTGAATCTCAATATATATGGATCTACCTTTCATCAATTTACTTCATGGGATAATATTCTAAGCATAGTAACCTCCCATTGATTGTTGGATACACGTTGAGACTTTGAATGATAATACCGTGGACTGAGGATCTTTAACATGCAACTACCAACTGATTGTCGTCTTGTTGAATTAATGCTAAATATAATTAACCCTATCCTTGCCTCTAATCACATCGTACACTCTGCTTGTCCCCGTTAAACCACATAATTCCCCATTAGGTTATTATCGTCAACTTGGGGCACTAAGCATTAGTATTTGTCTCATCTGATAATTATAAGATTATAAATAGATTACTAGGGACCGCTTCTATTGCAGACCTCTTAGTTGCGGACCATTTATGAACTTTCAAAACGAGTCCGTTGGATTACATGAGCGACCTACAAGTTGATGAGTACGACTCTTTCTGTGTGGTCACATGCATCTGAACACAATCTTCCTCCTCTCTCTTCAACGCATCAGAGCTCCTAAGTCATCTCTCTCTCTCTCAAATGGCTCATATGGAATATGGATATGTTAGAGAAAGATACAGTGAAATCAAGTCAGGAAGTCTGGAACTGAATTCATGATCTAAAACCAATTGATCTCAGAACATAAAAGAAAATGGCAAGTCAATCAGAGCAACAAGTTGTTCCTCTGGAGAAGAGACCCGAAATCTTGTTCATCGGATCACCCACCGTCGGCAAGAGGACTCTCCGCTCTCGATTACTAGGTTTGGACTTGGACGACGGGTCAGATTCTTCCCCTGCTCAATTGATTGTTCATGGGTAGAGTATCATGAGGGGAGCAGTTTATCGGAGGAGGACGAACTGGCTTAGGAGCTCTGATGCGTTGAAGAGAGAGGGGGAGGATTGTATTCAGATGCATGTGACCACACAGGAAAGAGTTATACTCATCAATTTGTAGGCTGCTCATGTAATCCAACGGACTTATTTTGAAAATCCGTAAATAGTCTGCAACTAAGCAATAGAAGCGCCCCTTAGATTACTAATAGTTTCGGATTAGGATAGGATATACTATATAGATTTCCCAACAACTTGAAATTGAAAAAAGAAAAATTAAACTTAAATTATTAGCCCTATTTAGAATTGAAAATCATATCGTTTTAATTACAGGGCAGCAAGGCCAGGTTGCAGCTAGTGGGGTGACGAACAGGATGTGACATAATCGGATGACATCGTTCTGCCTTGTCACAAGATGCAGTCCGACGTGGAGGCTCATCTAGCCATTGGTGTGCTACAACCGCGCCAGATTGTGGGGTCAAGATTGAATCCTCCCCTCCAGCTTCCGGTCATCTTCCTTCATAACCTCTTGACTCTATAAATCTAAACCACGCTCACAGAGAGACTCATATACTGTAAGACACTTATTTCTCCACATATAAAGATAATAATCACTCGGAAGCTAGCTCATCGACTATGGAGTGGACTTGGCCGAAGAGTGTGTCGTCCAACCGGCAGAGGGTGATGGAGGAGGTGGTTCAAGGCCGGGAGATGGCTAATCAGCTCCGGGGGGTTCTCAGTAGTGACTTCAGATCGGCGGAGGGTCTTGTGGCGAAGATCTTGGGGTCGCTCACCAACACCCTTCTTATCTTGAATGGCAGTCAAATGGATGCGAAGGAGGAGCTCATTTCTCAGGTTCAAGCCAATAGTAGTAATATTAGTGCTGTTACTGCTTCTGGTTCTGCTTCTGCTTCTGCTACTGCTGGCCCTGATTCATCGTCTTGGGATTTTGTTCCTGACGATGCTATGATGAAGTCGGAGGATTCGAATGAAGAGAGTTGCAAGAGTACCGAAACGTTCCAGGATCGCAGGGGTTCTTACAAGAGAAGGTAATTAAAAAAACTGATCAATTTCCAGTTAATTAATTATGTCGTTATACATGTTATTAGTGATTAATTTTTACGGATAAAGAAAACAGTGTTTTAATTTCTGTATAACATTTGATTGATTATTCGAATCCATGGTGTATAGTTAAACGTATGTGGTCTAGCTAAAAGCAAAGAGCGACCCAGATTTTGAAGAAATCTTATTTTATGACTTAATTTTAGTTTAAAATATTAATTATTTAAAAACACATACTCCAAATTTATATATTTAACTTTTATGTTGTTAAATTTTAGTCCATATGTTATCTTTTTTTTTGTTAGATATATATTTTTCTTTTTTTGATACATTTTTTTTGAATTTATTTTTTATTTTGCTTAAAGGCATTAGACACGGTCGTCTAAAACACATGCATGTATTATTTAAAAAAAAAATTAGCTTAACATTTTTATTTTTTCTCACTTTTTTCTCTCTGTTTCTCTTTTTTCTCTTGTTGACTTGTCGTTTCTCTTTTTAGTAAATGAAGGTTTTTCTTTTATTCAATAGCGGGATGTAATTTTGTCTTAGAATTTTGGTTATCGAACTAAATGTGGTTTTTTTAAGGGATATCAATTAACTACATGAAAAAAATTACCTAAAAGGAATCATTTACCATAATAATAACAAATCTTAGTGTCATATACATTGATCTAAAAAAAATTTTAGTCCACCCCACTCTAAAATCCTAGGTCTGCCATTGCCTAGAAAAAAAAAATTAACAGTTATTTATATGATGGAGCTTGTATGTTATGTTTTACCAGCTTACAGTTCATGGTCACAGTTATTATTTAAGACCGGAATTAATTAAGTAAATGAGTGACCACATCTACTTGCTTTATCATCTAGATTATTGCAATTTCAATTTAAAAAACAAAAACATACCTCTTACTTCTCCTTTTTACCTTTATGTTCCAATTAATTAAGTATGATCGTCATTAATTATTATTCGTTACTTGCAGAAAAACTTCACATTCGTGGACCAAAGACACTCTGGATTTAGTGGACGATGGTCATGCATGGAGAAAGTACGGACAAAAGATGATTCTAAATACCACACATCCAAGGTAAACATACGAAAATGCTACTAATTTCATAGTGACAGATTCAATTAATGTATGGTTTATTTTAACTCAAGCTAATTAAGTTTTACTCCATGTACGTGCAGAAACTACTTCAGGTGCACTCATAAGTTTGATCAAGGCTGCAAGGCAACCAAACACGTTCAGAGGATTAAAGACGAACCCCAACTCTTTCGGACCACATACATTGGCAATCACACATGCACCAGCTATCTTAGAGATCCTGAGCTCATCTTGGATTGTTCAAGTCGTCAAGAGACTTCCCAGAATATGATCAGATTTGACAGCACCGATAACGCTTTGTCCTGCAAACAAGAACATCCCTATTTCTCAGCCTTCACGTCGATCAAAAAAGAGAGCGTCAAGGAAGAAGAGATGATCAAACCAATTAGTGATCACGATCACATGACCAACCACAACCGATCTTCGTCGTCGTCTGATTATCTCATGTCGTCCGGTCTAGGTGTGTTTGAGTCCTCGGGGACCTCAACAGTGAGTTCTCTTCAACGGCCGTGTACGATCACGATGATGTGATTTCTAGGATAATGGGGGGATGCTTCGACATTGAAGTTGATTTTTCATATGAATTTTGACGAGAACGTACTTGTATTTTGGGTACTTAATGTGTAGGAATAGTCAAATTTTCAGTCTCTATTAATTTAATCAGTACGTTGCTTTCTCAGTGTTGAGTATTCTGTAAACACCTGACGGATCATTCAGAAATAGAAGCACGTCAAGCAACAAAATCAGTTTTTCTTTTCATCCTACTTGGATGTTGTCTATTTTTTATAAAAGCTTGTAGCTCAAAGTGATAATTATAAGAGCTCGAAGTGAAATTCTTTTCATCTAGCTACTTGGATGATGTCTATTTTTTGCTTTTAAAAAAAAAAAAATAAATGGATAGATGGAGGATAGAATCTGTTCTTGTGGAATTTAAATTCAATTTGATTCAAATTTGAACAAGATAGAATGAACAATTAGTTCGACAGTGCAATTTCTTTGTATAGTTAATATTCTAAAGTCTGATTTTGTCTCGCACAACGCAATTTAACGAATGTCTTATAGCTTTGAATTAGGATACTTTTAGTGCGATGTTACTTTTTTTTTATTAGTTTAACAACTCAAATGTTACAACGAATCTTTTGTTTTGTGAGTCAAATTCACAACATCTCATTTATAAATGATGGACTATACCGCTAAACAAAATAGTACTAGATGTGCGATAATACATGTAACTTGTTTTTTCTATGTCAATAGTGTTTTTTTTTCTAGCAAGTATCAAACTGTCAATATATAGTATGTTGATAACATAGTATGCATGGTGAATCGCGTACGGTAGGTATACAACCAGGATCCGGATTCTCTGCTTGGATTTAAGTTGTTTGAATTTGTTTGGATGTCTTATAACCATTAGATTGGGTAAGAATGATATAAGGATGACATGGTGGTCTTAGATTGTACTCAATATAAAGGTTAGAAGTCATCTAAGCTTGTACTCAATATAATGGTTAGAAGTCATCTAAGCAAATCCAAGCAACATAAATCCAAGTAGAGAAGCTAAATTCATACAACTAATACTCAAGGAAAGAGAAAAAGAATCTTGATGCATACATCTTGCTAAACATATGTTCTGCCGTACTATAATGTGTATCTTTTTTTGAATCCTGTTTTATTCAAAAAAAGGTACACATTATGGTATGACGGAACATAATGTGTACCCTTTGGTAAAAGATATGTGATGATATATACCTAGAGAGTGACAGTCATCAAAATTTTCTCATTTCCTTTCTTCACAAGAGATGCATATATGTCATTCAATTCTTAAAAAGAAAAAGAAAAAGAGTGATGCATATATGTTGCAAATCGATCAGCTACTATATATATGTGTCACTTTTCATCAAATGAATCAGCTCAAAGGAGCGTATATGAAAAAACAAGTTACTTCAAAACAAGCTAAATGTATTATCGCAGTCAGCCAGAAATACATTTAGCTTGTCCTTCGGGGGATCCATCGATAATACATTTAGCTTGTTCTTTCTGTCACCGGATGGAGCGCATATGAAGTAGGTTTTGTTCTCCTGTCCTTATCATTTCAAGTTGACAAGTTTTCAACTTTATCTCCAAATATATATACATCTTGATGGTGTTGCTCAGAATTCAGAAAGAACAATAATCTATCTCGTCTCAAGTCCAAAGGACCTATAACAACCACTAGCGCATAAATTAAGCTCAGTTATATAAGATTTATCGATCACTACACTGGCAGACACGGCATTGGATCATCTCGTGCATTGACTAAAGTCACTAAACCATTGTATCCTCTTCCTCTGGCCAAAACTACTCATTAATTCTCGTTGACACGCATAATTAATCTATTCACGATTCCATGGAAGTTATTTGTTGATCTACAGCTGGTTTAGATACTTCTGCAAACAATTTTGACTTTTGGTACATCCTTATTTGCGAGAGACCAAAATCTTCTTGTGTGAACATATCTGTGTCAAGCTAGGTGACCTAAGTATTCAACTATAAACGTGAATTACAACTCTATCTGCAACTAGTCCAATTTTCTAGTCCGTACGTGACAAAACCTTATGTACATACTCTTGCTTGCGGGATCGATTATGAAACGACCTCTTAAGAGTATATTTAGCAATGTTAGCCGTATTCTAATTAAATTTTAGCCAAAATGGTTAAAAAGTCATTTTTAGATTTTAGCTAGTCATTTTAGAAATACCTCTACACTAATACTCTCTATTTCAACTAAAATTTGATTTATATTATTGATGATTAAATAAAGAAAAATTAACTTAAATGTGTTTTAATATTACTTAAAATGACATAAAGAATAACATAAATTATAGAAGAGCCTCATCTCGCTGTTGGAGCTTGTAAAATTAATTAAAAACTAAACTCGCTGCTCTTTAAAATGACTAACGAACTAATATAGAAAATTTGTTAAAGATGTTCTAAGATATAAGCTATAAGACTATGATAACGAATGCAATAGTTATTATCTTATCATTGTGAAGGTTGTCAGAGTTAACTCTTACACATCAAAATAAGCTTCAATCCAATCTGTTTTCAGTTTTTATATATGGTTTTGATGTGTCTATCTCTTTTAATTTAACACACAACTCAGATAATTATTTTCGTACCATATTGTAAACGAATGAGCTATATCCGATGAATTCTCTACACTAGCTATGTGAATGAAATATATATATATATATATATATATATATATATATATAGTATATATATACTATAAAGTTACTAATCAAATTTCAGTTTACAAACACATCCTTTACGCAATATCTTACACATTTAAGGACAAAAATTAACAAATTAGGACAAATTGATGTCTACATGCCATCTGTCATTACATATTTTACGAAACTACCCTTAATCACATATTCTACTGCTGTTACTGTCGACTAGGATGCATGTCGCTGCTACTGCCGATTGGATGCCAACTTTGAAATCTGCTACTACCTAATAATAGGACGTTGTTACTGCTGCTACTAGATTCGAAATCTACACTTCCCATAGATCTAAACAATAGCAGCGAATTAACCCTCCCAACAAATCTTGCAGTAGCAGCAAATTCCCTCCAACATATCTAAACAGTAGCATCAAATTTACTTTACCCACAGATCTCGCAGTAGCAGCAAATTTAATTTTCTGACCAGTAGCAGCAAACTCTCTCCACAGTAGCAGCAAATTTACTTTTCCAACAATAGCAGCAAATTTACTTTTCCAACAATAGCAGCAAATTCCCTCCAACAGTAGCAGCAAATTTACTTTTCCAATAATAGCAGCAAATTTACCTTTCCAACAGTAGCAGCGAAATCATCTGTTTAAACACTAGCAGTGAAATCATCTGTCCAAACAGTAGCAGCGCCTTGTAGCAGGCAAATAAAGACAGTAGCAGCACCGCCTTGTAGCTGTCGATAAAAACACGACCGACGACAAATTCCCGTCTTTAGGGCAAGCTCCTCCCCACATTGTCGCGAAAGGATATCGACGGTCTTCTCCACGATGCCGGTCAACTCCTTAGACACAATCGGCAGCCATGTCCGGTGGCACAAGACGATGAGTTCGTCGTTCAAGGCGCTCGTCGCCATGGAAGATGAAGGTGTGGTGATGGAGGTGCGGCATATCAAATCGTGTCATGGATTGAAATTGTGATGATGAGATCTGCTAGATTTGAGAGAGAGAGAGAGTCATGGATTGAAATTGGTGATGATGAGATCTAGTAAATCTGAGAGAGAGAGAGATAGAGAAAGAGAGCCATGGATTGAAATTGGTGATGATGAGATCTGGTAGATTAGAGAGAGAGAGAGAGAGAGAGAGAGAGAGAGAGAGAGAGAGAGAGAGAGAGAGAAGAGAGAGAGAGAGAGAGAGAGATAGAGAGAGAGAGAGAAGAATCAAAACGTTGGAATGAGAGAAGGAAAGGAGTGAGAGTGGCATCTGTGTAATTTTATTAGGAAATAAAATATTTTGGTCATTTGAATTTAACATTTGGATCAAATCTGCTATTGTTTAGTTTTAGGCTTGAGGCTCATGCCCTAATTTGTATAAAAAGAGTTTTTTCTATTTTTAAATTTGGTCATGTGTTATTATGTAATTTTCTCATATATATATGCATATGATCCTAAACTATGAGGTCCATGCAATCTACGACTTTATCGAAACTATATTTCCTCCCATGAGTCCCATCCCCACTGCCACACTCTTTATATAGTATAGTTTAGGAAATTTTCTGCTATACATATGTGTATAACATGCATTAAGGTATGAACCGTAAGATCGTATTGAATTTTGAAATGTTAAACAATCGGACGGTTCACGATTTGATGTATGTTATATAAATGTGTATAGCTAGCACCAAACCCGTATCATTAGTATGTAAAAGCAAGAAACTAAACTTCACTTCTTCTTTTTTTTTTTTTTCTTTTTTTCTTTTTCCTCAAGAACTCAAGAGCCGCGAATTGAAACACACTTTAGTTTGCAGTCCCTAACAAACCCTTTATTCCTCTAACATATAAATATTATGGAAACCATTGTTGACCTTCTAATTACGTACGTACGTGCTGTACAGCTCCTCTTCACTACATCAGTATTGAAATATTAAGTTGCCCTAAGAAAACCAGATTCATGATTAATTACTCTCCCAACTAACACGTATTGACTGGGAACTACTCTCTGTCCTCTTAATTAGGTCATGACGCAAGCCGCTAGCCGGCATCAGGGTGTGAACGTCTTCCCCGACTTCCCGTTTGGTCATGTATGCTGACTCTGAAACCCTAGCATCCTTAGATCTCCAATCAAATCAAAACGAGCTAGTAGACAATATACTAATTATCATTATTGTTCCTTGTCGAAATATATAGTACGTGCTTATCTTTCCATTACGTCTAAAACAAATAAATTAATCAGCTTAAAAATAGGCAGGATTTAGCCGTGAAGACGATAATCTGCTTTGCTGGGGGAACCCATACCCAGAATGGTAGCCATGATCTGGATCGACAAGGCACGTGATTCCATTAGTTGCATATATAGTAGAATTCATTAAGTATTAAGAGATACTTATGTGAACAGCGCAGAACAGAGAGCATGTTAATTAAGTATTAAGAGATACTCCTTTCCTAAACTCAATATAGATCTATATCTATGTTACTCCTAGTGCCAGGAGTGGTATATTGTAAGCTGTAAGCAGTCTCGAGGTGGTATAACTAATTTACTACCCGGAGTTTCACGGCGCATGAAAAGAAATTAACGTAATGAAACAAGCTCAATCTTGATATATATGGACAGAATAAGTTTAGCTTGTATTAGGAATTCATCCTTGCTATTATCTCTGCTGAACAAGTATAAACAAAACAAATTAATAGGATGAAGAGAACACCAAAACTGACCAACAGAGAAGATAAAGCATCAAACATTTGCACACACACAGAGCACATACTGTCACATCCCGACCCGAAAAATTTTATCTTATTTACTAGCTTGGTTATAATAAGAATTTTTACCGTCTCCGAATTTGAGATATAGTTTAATTGGTCCCTAGAGGGGTTTTGAGGGACGATTATTTCGAAGAGTTATTCGTAGGAGAAAAATGTAACGACGGTAAAATAGTAAATTTTAGCTAGTAAAAAGTAATTTTTATTAGGGTATTTTATTTTGGGGATGTTAAATTTGGATTTAGGTATTTTTTTTATGGTGTTGGGCCGGGTTGGTGTAAGGCCCAAGCCTGTTTCTTTTTCTTTTCTCTTCTCCCTTTCTCTCTCTTCTCTCTCTTTTCTCTCCCGCGCTCTCCCTCTCTTCTCCCGCTGCCGGAATCTTTCTCCGCCCGACCGCCGCCGTCCGGCCACGCCTGGCCGCCGCACGGGTCGCGTCTGGCAGCTGGGACGCCACTCATCCAGCCGGGGGTGGTGACCGGTCCTCACTCGCCGGCGTTAAAGCGCGGTGACGCCGCTGCTGCCCGTGGTTGTTTTCGCCGGAGCTCCCTCCTCCGGCCACCAAAGCCGGTGATCTTTGGCTCGTTTTGAAGCTCTCCTCCCGTACAACAACCCCTCTAAAAGGCTCGATCCCTCTTAAGCTCGGTAAGGAGAAATTCGAAGTTGAAATTCTAGGGCTTTTAGGATGTTTTCGTTCGATTGACCTAGTTAGGCTTGAAATTGGACTTAGTGATAGTTATGAAAGTTGTTTGGGATGATGAGAGGAAGATTCTGTTAAAATTTGGTATAATTTGGACGTCGCCGGAATCGACCTCCGGCCGCCGCTGCCGGCGGAGCCGCCGCCGTTTTGGGGTTTTGTATAATTTTAAATGTGTAATAATTAGAGGAATTTAATGAAGTGAATTGTGAATTTCCGAAGTTTGGTATTTAAGCGGTTAAATAATGTAAAATCCGATCGTAGGATTTAAATCAATTTCTAGGGAAGGTTGTATTTACAACTGCCGAATATGATATTAAAGTTTGGATCATTTCGATTTAAGAATATCGAACTTAGGCAATGATGAGCGTGATTATGGCTCTCGATTAATTTTTCCTATTTTATCAATATTGGATTTTTAGTGAGAAATTAATTATACATTTGGAACATGACGTGAGGAGACTCAAATTGGAGAGACATCGGATCGACGTCAGGCTTAGGCCTAAAGTTGTGAGTTGAACTTTGTTTTAAATAAAAAGCATGCGATGAATGATTTTATTAATCATTTATTTCTTCTGATGAGATTTATTGATTTCTCGCTTATTTGACAATTTTTCCTCCTTTGGAGAGATCCCGAAAATGAGATTTTCGGTGGATATATATGTTTTGGATTTTATGAGAATAGTATGTATATAAATGCTAGCTAGCCATACGTGCTTGGTCCGTCATAATGAGGTAAATACCATTATGACGTGTCGTGCGTGTTAGACACAAGCGTCATAGCCCTATATGAAAACTTCTTTCTTTTTCGGTTTATTTAGGTTTTCATATAGGGAGTCCACACGTATATGTACACCGTCCCTTTTCGGGCATAATGAGGAAAAATACCATTATGGCTCAACGTGAGCGTTAGACGCCAGCGTTGTAGCCTTGTATGAATTTCTATTTTTCTGAATTGTTTCTAGGATTCATACAAGGAGTCTGACGAATGTAGATACATACGAATATATGTTTATATATGGTTTAGCTTGAGAGGCTCCATTTTATTTGAGTTTGTGACTAGCCAGTGCTAGTCGTGAAATTGTCAGATTATGAATTGAGCGTTTTTGAGCTGTCGCATGCAGTATATTTTCTTTGAAATTAAAATGGGAATACATAAATATTTTGTTATTAAATTATTTATGTCCACTCACTCTAACGTTATTAAATGTCTTCCCCTGGGCCCTTCGTTTTAAAATGCCCAGTCTGCAGGATTGCATAGTTGAGATCGGGCGTACATGGAGAAGAGGCATAGTCAATAGTATAGCTTCCGCTCTTTTCTATTTATTTATAGTT
The DNA here is from genome assembly GCA_010134655.1 of Fragaria nilgerrensis. Classification (NCBI taxonomy): domain Eukaryota; kingdom Viridiplantae; phylum Streptophyta; class Magnoliopsida; order Rosales; family Rosaceae; genus Fragaria; species Fragaria nilgerrensis. Next base: position 6,918,382 of record CM020982.1, read on the forward strand.
CATTTTCTCTCAAATAGAGTTGCTCTGATTATGTGGTTGTCGTATATGATACTTGTTAGATTAGTAAATCTATATTGGGAGAGGTTGTGATTTGTGGGGAGCACGAAGGCTTCAGGAGTCTATAAGGTTGGATTTGGAACCTTTAGACGTGTTTGCAGGTTTTGGTTTGGAAGGGTTGTCCATTTCCAAGGGAGGTTGTACCGAAGTTAGCGGTAAATCTTTCTTTGGAGGTGGTCCCCGCACGATTTACTTCGGGTTTAAGGTGAAATTCGGGGTGGGTCGTGTCACATACTGCCAATAACTTATTGATGAGGTTAGGTCCAAATATAGATATTACTGAGCAGATAATTAAAATTTATTCTAAGATAATTTACAAAAGTTCTTATCAATAATTTTCTTTGTAACCCCTACCATCTAATTAATCGAATAAAGATTATGTTTCATTTAGAGTATAAGGTCTCCGTTACATGTAACATGTTAGGAATGAGAATGTGTTACATATATGTAACATATAAATGTTAGGTTGAAATAGAAAATCCAAAAGCACCAGGTCACACGCCTTACGTACACGCCACATCATTATTGAACGGTCTTGGCCATTTTACCTCAAAAACTCTTTCCATTTTACCTCAACATATGATTAGATTCAATACTTCCGACTAGAGATAGTCATCTCATGATTGTCTGTATGTCCATTTGGTGACTTGGTGTACGTGACACATGCACCTTAAATCTTTCTAGCTACTCCTAAAGCTACTCTTTTTCTTCGGTTTCATTCCACGTACATCTCTCTTAACTTCTTCAATTAATGATAGATGGACGTGGCAAAGGGTAAAGAAAATATCTACATCTCAATCTGAAACTACCTTTCTCACCAATCTGTGGGAGATTATGGTTTATATTCTAAACATAGCATCCTCCAATTAATTGATGGTTATCCACACATTGAGAGTTGAATACAGTATATGATAATTCCGTCGAACTAGGACCTTTGAACATGTAACTACCAACAGATTGTCGTCTTATGATAAATGCCATACTAACCCTAATACTACCCTTGCCTCTGCTAATTGCCCACTTCAAACCACATAATTCCCTCTTAGCTAGGTTATTATTGTCAACTTAATTGGGGCACCAATAGCATTATTATTTGTCTGATCCGATAGCGACGAGATCATTGTTTAATGAAAGTTAGGGTTACGATGGTGTTGATTGCCCAACAACTTGAGATTTTCTTAAGAAAAATCTGTCTGAAGTAGTAGCCCTAATTACAATAGAAAACCATATTTTGTTCCAGCGGCAGACAAGGCCAGGTAGAACCAAGTGAGGTGACGACCCGGCGGTGACATACTCGGCCTGACGTCATCATGCCTTTGCCCTAGGACGTCTCCGACGTGGAGGCTCATCTGGCCATTGGTGTGATACAATCGTGCTAGGTTGAGGGGTCAAGACGAATCTTCCTTGAGCTTCTAGTCATCTCTTCCTTGCTCTGCAATCCCATGTAACATCTTTTCACGCCCATATAAGCTGGAGGACATTAGAGACTACTCTTGACTCTCTATAAAATCTAAACCACGCTCACTGAGAGACTCATACACCCTACGATACTTAATTTTTCCACATATAAAGATACTAGAAACTCGGAAGCTATAGCTCATCGACTATGGAGTGGACTTGGCCGGAGAGTGCGTCGTCCAACCGGCAGAGGGTGATGGAGGAGCTGGTTCAAGGCCGGGAGATGGCGAATCAGCTTCGGGGGGTTCTCAGAAGTGACGTCAGATCGGCGGAGGGTCTTGTGACGAAGATCTTGGGGTCGCTCACCAACACCCTTCTTATCTTGAATGGCAGTCAAGTGGATGCTAAGGAGGAGCTCATTTCTCAGGTTCATGCCAATAGTAATACTAGTGCTGTTACTGCTTCTGGTTCTGGTTCTGCTACTGCTGGCCCTGTTTCATCGTCTTGGGATGTAGTTCATGACGATGCTATGATGAAGTCGGAGGATTCGAATGAAGAGAGTTGCAAGAGTACCGAAACGTTCAAGGATCGCAGGGGTTCGTACAAGAGAAAGTAATTAACAAACTAATCAATTTCTAGTTAATTAATTATGTCGTTATACATGTTATTAGTGATCATTACTTTTTAGGAACGGGAAAAGTAAGGATTAACTTTGTGTATACATATGATTGATAATTTGGATATGCTGTATTTGAAAAACTTTACTATTTTATTGCAAACTGATATTTATATGATTGTTTAAATGGTTGTTGGTTAATAATTCATGTGACGTTTGTCGTATGTTTCAACATCTGACAGTTCATCGTTACATTTTTTAAGCAAAAAGTAAAGTAAATGGGTGACTACAACTATTTACTTTATTAGCTAGACTATTGTAATTTCATATAGAAAAACAAAATTACCTGCATAATAATTTTATTGGGTCGTATCAAGCTATGACTCTATAGCTAGCTTCTCCTTTTTAACTGTTGTATAATTCTACGTACTCTTAATTGTAACTAACTAATGATCGTTGCTTGCAGAAAAACTTCACATTCATGGACCAAAGACACTCTGGATTTAGTGGACGATGGTCATGCATGGAGAAAGTACGGACAAAAGATGATCCAAAATAACAAACATCCAAGGTAAACATAAAAAAATGCTATTGCAATATCAATTTCTTACAATCACATATTCAGTGTATGATTTACTCAAAGTGAAGCTAGCTAATTAAGGTTTACTCTATGTACGTGCAGGAACTACTTCAGATGCACTCATAAGTTTGATCAAGGCTGCAAAGCAACCAAACACGTCCAAAGGATTAAAGATGAACCCCAACTCTTTCGTACCACATACTATGGCAATCACACATGCACAGACTATATCAGAGCTCCGGAACTCATCTTAGATTGTTCAAGTCGCGAAGACTCTTCCCAGAAAATGATCCGATTCGACAGCACCGATAACACTTTGACCTTCAAACATGAACATCCCTTTTTCTCAGCCTTCACATCGACCAAAAACGAGGGCGTCAAGGAAGAAGAGATGATCAAACCAATTAGTGACCACGATCACGTGACCTACCACAACCAGTCACCGTCGTCGTCTGCTTATATCATGTCGCCGGGTCCATGTTTGCTTGAGTCGTCCGGCGGGACTTTCAATGGTGTCTCATCGACTATCGCATACGATCACGATGATGTGATTTTTAGTATGATGGTTGAATACTTCGATAATGAAGTAGCTTTTCCATATGATTTTGATGAGCACGCACTTGCTTCATTTTTTGTAATTGGTGTGTACGAATTGTCACATTTTCAGTTGCTTTCTTAGTGTATAATATTATCTTGATGGATGATCTCGGAATGGAAGGAAAAACCCTAAAACCCGACAGCGACGGCGGAGTCCAATTTCTCGTCTGGGAGCGGCCTTGGCTGCTTGGCTGGCCTTGGCTTTGCTAGCATCATGTGCTATGCTTCCAGACGGTACCAATTTTGCTGACTGAAATGGTCCTTACGATTGTTTTGCTCAAGGTTTATGTCAGGTTAGGTTTTGGCTTCAAGGTTTTGGCCGATATCTCTGGGAGGCGGAGGATCATAGATCATTGGTTGACGAAGGCCTCTATTTCACTGATGCTTAATGGAGTGTTTGGAGCGGACTGTAATCGGCGAGGTTGTAGCTGTTGCTTGTGCCAGTGACGCGGGGGTTGGATCATCATGGTTTAAGTCGTGATGATGATCTCAGAACGGAGTTGGGATCTTGATGCGGCGTTGCGTGCTGGTCGATGGTATGGAGGTCGATCGACGAGGTGGAGGTGGAGGTAGATTTTGGGGCAGGCCATGCCTGATGGGCCTTGTGTGGACTTTCATTTGGGCCTCCAAGGTTTTAATAGTTTTTACCTATTATTTCCAGTAATTTCCTATTTACTATGCTATTTTTGCATGGTTTTAGGTTTCTATCACTTTGGTTTTCTCCATAGCAGTTTAGGTTCTGTCATCAATATTTCTTTCTATTGTTTAGGTTTCTATCTTTTTCTCTAGTATTTCTTGTTTTATTGCTAGAAATAAGTGAACAAAATCTTTGTAATTAATGGTACTAGCATGACATGTCCTTAACTTGCCCAAACGTTTGATAAGAGAAATCATATATCCGTGTCATTCTAACTTGAGTGTCAATAAATTTGCCGTATGACTTTTACATAAAAAATAAATAAAAATAAAATAAAAATCTCAGAATGGAAGCACTTTTCTTATTTAAGTGATTCACATTAGAGCTTGTAACTTAAAGTGAAACTTTTCTCCTAATTGGATAATGTATTAACTTTTTTCTTTTTCTGTTTTACTTTTTACAACAAGAAAAAAGATAACAGAAAATTGTTGTTAGGGACCGTTATAATTTGTTTGATCCAATTTTTCAAAAACTTGAGGCAACCGCTTTATTTTAATCATTTGGTATGGTAAAGTTGGCCAAGCTGTCTAGTATGTAACTCCTATGTTTAGAGTTCGAGTTCCAACTCTCATCAGTTTGTGACAAGCAAGTTTGAGAGGTTTTTGGGTTTGTGCGCATGCGGCGGGAGATTCTAGCTTTATTGCTCTCATCAATCTCGGTTTGAATACTGACTGAGTATGTGTGTTGCTAACTTACTAACGTAATCGAGGTGGCTGTTTGCTACCTCACTCCCTATCATAAAATAAAATAAAAAACCAAAATAAAATAGGAAAAAATACCGGTCACCTTATACTTTGAGGGTCTAGACAGTTTAGTCATCACTTACTCAATTTCAACAAATTACTCCTCGTACTGTCATCAAATTATACACAATGTGGTCTATTACTAACGTCTCCTTCCAAATTGGTTGTTATTTGGGTGACATGGCAACGTAAGCATAAAATCTAGCGCTATGTTAGATTGTAAAGTACTGTGAGTACGTACCCCTAAGTCAAATAGTAACCAAGTTCCTAATCTCTTAAAAAACCTTAAAATTTGGAATGAGATGTTAGTAATGAACAACAGTGTGAGATTTGAAAGTTTGAGGAGTAATAAGTTAGAACTGATCGAGAAAAGGAGGAATAAACTATTGAGGAAAGGTTCAAGGCACTCAAAGTATAAGAAGTTACCAGTATTTTGTCTAATGAATCGAAATTTCAGATAGTGTGTTTTCCTTAATTGGTTTTATTCATCTAGTTAATTATATTTCATCAGTGAGAGACTCAAATTGAACTTTATTTCGTGGCTAATTAATTCTATTTCATCAGTATTTGAGAATTTTGACTCTTTTATTTGTAATAATTTTATTTCTACCTTATTAATTACCCCCTAACTGCATGCTAATTGTTTTGAAAAGTTTTATTTATTTTGGAAAATTTTCCTTTTTTTTTAAATAATTTAAATTTTCTATTTTGGTTGACAAAATGTACATGTTCTACTACTGTCTTACATATAGTGAGATTAATAAAAATAAAAAATTTAATTCTATATTGGAGTTGGGCATAAATGTAGTTTTGAGAAAAAAAATGAATTCATCTTTTTGAACAATATTTTAGGGTGCAAATTGTAGTTAGCAGTAATCAGTCTAAGCGCCTCTGACCGGTCTTAGAAGAGTCCTCTCTCTTTTGTTCCACGAATTTTGGAACTAGGGTTTCGAGAAAATTGAATTTCTCTCTCATCCGGCTGCGTAGCTACGTTTGTGACGATCTCTAGCCATGCCGACGTCTGTCGAGTGTAGCCGGCCGGGATCTATGGTCAAAGGTCGGTGGCTGGGCTTGGAGGATGGAGTTGGAGAGGTCTTTCTTAGTCTTTCTCGTGCATGGTGATGACTGCTTGAAGGTTCGATCGAGCGGCCATGGTTGGGATTTGTTTGGGCCCGAATTGCTAGGCTGGGTCAACGGTTTGCGGTGGTTGAAGGGCCGAGGGTGCATAATGAGTTTTTTGATCGGGACTGCCAGTTGGCCGAGATGGATGAAGTAGACGACGTGGGATCTATTTTTGGGGTTTGATGGGTGATGCTTTGACAAAGAAGTAGACAAAGCGTGGTTCGAGTCCTGTAATGTAGCGATCACCATGGTGGTACATGGAGAGGTGATGCAGCGGAGGTGTTGAGTTAGGAGAGAAAGCGGCGAATTTGGTCTGATCTATCCTTTGGCTTGGTGGGTTGTAGCCTGGAGATTAGTGTCATTGGTCGTGCCGGTAGGCCATGTTTTGGTGTCATTCCAGGGACTATATTGGTTATTTTTTTGTGTCAATCTAATGAGAAGGTTGCATGTACATATATGCTGTCAGTTTTGGCATATAATGTCTGAAAATGTTGTTTCTTCTTGATGTTCACTATAAGGTTGTATTTAGGCTTCTAGAATAGGTTAGGTAACGGTTGAATCTCTATCGGTTCTTGTCTATTGTAATCGTTGGTGCTTAGGTAAGGAATCAAATGGGGAATGTATATCCACCATCGAGTTGCTCCCATGCTTTATAAGTTTGAATCAGGGCGCTATGAGCATATACATTCTATCAAGTCCTACTTGATCCCTGATTCTATAATGGGTGAGGTGATCCTTTTATATGGACCACTTGCAAATTTGATGACATTGATGTCGACAAAGAAACATGAGCATCGAAGACTTGTTTTGTATCGCATATATATTCGCATGTGTTATATATCAGTGTGTTGTGATGTAATATGCTTACAGCTTTACAGATACTCATGCTCCATTTTATACTCGTCGTGTTATATATAGTCATATAGATCTATTAGTTTTCTTAAGTTTTTTCTTTTGGACTGTCATGGACTTCCTATACCCTTTAAGTTAAAATCATGTCAAAGCAACCGATTTTGATTAATTCATTGGACCAAGTCACCAAATGCATGATTGATTCTATGTGGTGGACATAAAAATAAGATCAAGTTGCCTTGATTGAATATGTATTAGTAAATAGAAAAAAAGTTGCCCAAATTTGGGAATGTTAATGTTCATCCAAGTGCGATTACTTCCTTTTAGGATGAAGTATTAGACGCAGAGGAGCATGCAGTATTACAGGTTTAAAACCATGCTATGATTCTAATATGTACTAACAAAAATTAGAGCAAGGAATTCACCGGTGGCCGGAAAACTCCCGGTCAGATCGAATTGCCACAATGATCTTCGCCATGGCGGCATGGCCTATGCGACAGAGAGCACAGGTGTATATATCATTGGTTCAAGTTAATTAATTAGGGATCTCTAATTAAGGAATTATGAACTCATTAAAGCTGGCTCCATATATAGGATTCTATTTACAAGAAATATACAAGAACTTGAGTCCAAGTAATAAGACAATGGAGCAGGAAATTAAAATGAAGGATAACATATATATATATATATAGTTCATATCTAGAGCGAAGCTTCGCTCTAAAATTAAAATGTGAAGTTCCTTGTTTGACTCACTTTTCGATCGTATTTTCACATCTCCACCATTCAGTTTATTGATACTAATGCATAGATCATTCATGCAAAATTTTATTTAAATTGATGAATGTGAAACTAAGCAAACAACTAATTTTCTCACCAATCTAGATTAATCATCATGTTATTGAGATTCTTCCAAACTGTAAAAATCAAACACAACTTTCATTGAAGAAGTGGTCTGCATCGTTCAACATGGATCGAGGCATATCTAATGTAATCATTAGAAAATCCATAGTATTGTTATAGGAAAGGATGGCAGTAATAGGCATAATTTTCCTTTTGGCAATATCTTGGTATCATTTTTGTAGTAATAAGCATGATCCTTAACAAGCCCATTGGGTACCCTTTTCATCATCGATGACTTTGCCCAGAAAATTGAAAGGCAACACAACACGTTAATTACAAGATTATAAGGTATTGACGATGAATAAAAAAAATTTAGTGATTTTTATTTTTGATTTCCTATTCAAAAGTAAACAATTTAATAAGAATACATGCTTGGAAACTAATTAGTTAGGTTTAAGTTGATGATGTGTCATGTGCCACATCATTTGGTATAGAATTTTTGTAAAACATTTTGGTCTCTTTAGCATTTTCCTTCCCAATAAATGTGTGACTGAAATGGCTGATTGCATAGTTGCATTCTTGGGGTCGACCGAGATTAATAGAAAAGACCCGAAAGAGAGTGATCGCGATCGGAAGAGAGTTTTGCAGGGAAGAAGGCTAGGAAACACTAAAGATGGATCTATGAATATAAGATTGCCTTGTTTTAATTGGTAGATTTTATGGCCTACCTAATCACCTAGATTATATCATGATTTTGAAATTGATTGAAATTAATATTTAAATATTTAAATAGGAGATAAGAATATGATCATATCCTTATTTCCTATTCAAATATTAATTTCAAGGGAAAATTGTCTAAACAGTGTCCCACATTTTAGAGAAGCTAATCTTCGGTAGCTCATATTTCAAAAATTTCATAACGGTATCTCACGTTCTTAGTCCGACTGAATATTGGTATTCAAAACCGTTAACTCTGTTAAATGTGTTGACGGTAAACGATTTTTTCCATACCATTACTATTTTACCCTTTATTCTTTTTTCTCCCTTCTTTTTCTTTCTCAAACAATTTAAAAAGAAAAGAAAATGTTTCGTATCTATCTTCACTCTATAGTACAAGAATTTCAGAAATGCAGATTGGTTCGGTGGCTACTGCTGTCTCGCATATATTGAAGATATCAATCTTAAAGTAAACTAACATTAACAAAGTCATCCATGATCCAGATTTCCAAACCAAATATCATTACATAAGATGAGAGCAATTTCAAATTCAATAATCCCCATAAACGTAAACAACCCAGAAATTTTTTCTCCAATTACTTCAGCCCAGACAATTTGATAGATGGATATGAGCTTTTCATGGTGTTTGAAACTAAGAATTTGACGAAACCCATTATCAGATGGGTAAGAGGCTTTCTTTAAATCAAATTTGATTTCTGTCGACGACTTTCTTCAAACCTAGAAATATTCTTATCCCTTCTCAAACTCTCTCAAATTCTCCATCAAGTCCAGAATTAATCTCATCCATTCGTGATCATCATCATCCCCAATTCAAACTTGGAATCCCCAAATTAAAAATAAATGATTGGGTTCATAATTCCAATACCCATCTGGATGCAGATGTAGAGGCTCCTCTAGCATTGTTTAGAGATAACTTTTCTACCCACATAGAGTTCATATCTCCATCATGAAAGTTTGTGGTTAAAGAAAACAAATTGGGTTCAAAATTACCAATTCACTGGCCCATCTCTCTTTTGTCGTATCCTTCAGAAAAATCTACTTCCTTAAACAATTCAAAAGAAAAGAACAATGTGAGTTCATGCAATTCTCAAGAAACTAGCATATAGCAATTCAATCTCGTCTAAACAAACCCTAGCATACCCAACTAGAAAGTTCCCTCAATTTCAAGAAAAGCCCAATTTCTTCTTGGGGCAAAGTTCAAACAGAAACTAAAGGCAGCTAGAAGCCTAGAAATGCATCAAGAACTGAGAGAGAGTGAAATCGAAAAAAGAACTGAAGAGAGAGAGAGAGAGAGAGAGAGAGAGAGAGAGAGAGAGGGGTTGAGAACGGAGACGAATTAGAGAGAGGAAAAAATATTTAGAGAAATAAAAAATGAATTAAAGTATGGTAAGACAAAATATCCTGCCACTGACCGTTTCCGTAACAGAACTAACAGTTATAGATACCAATATTTGATCGGGACAAAAACGTGAGATACCGTTTTGAAGTTTTTTAAGATGAGATACCGAAGATTAGCTTCATTAAAAGGTGGGTCACTGTTTGGATCATTTTTCCTAATTTCAATCAATTTCAAAATCATCTATGTTCTCAATATTTATAGGAAAGCGCTGGAATACATAGCCAACCACGTGGCAAAATGATGTCTACAATATTTGAATTTGAAGGGTAATTATGTAATTACTTAATTTAACTTTCGTTAATAGTAAAACAACTCTATTATAGTAAAAATTTAAGGACATGCCTTTTATTTTTTAAATTTGTATTAAATATCTCTCTCCTCTCTCACCATCATGACCGAAACTCTACAACTTAGTTTCACATTCATCTTCTTCTCAACTCATTCTTTTCTGTTCAAATCACTCAGACACGGCTAATCCAACAACCAAGGGCCACCACTATGAGCACCCCATCACTTGATCGCATAAGTAAGTCCAGCAATTTCGATTTCCTTTATCCTTCATGGGTGCTGGTGCGATCGAGCTCGAGAAACAGAGAACGAGAGAGTAATCTATAAACAAAAGGCTAGGATCGGAGATGAGAGAAATTATAAATTAGTAATAGGCTTCTTTTTCTTTTTTCTTTCTTCTCTAAAAAAAAATTAATGCACTACCAGAAGAAAGGCTTTAGCCGACGAAAAAAAAAAAACCAGGCCGACGAAGCATTTTTTCGTCGGCTAAAGTGGACTTTAGCCGACGACATTTTCCTTCGTCGGCTAACTGAAATTTTCGTCGGCTATGGTAAACTTTAGCCGACAAAAAAAAAATGTCGTCGGCTAAAGAATTTATTTCGTCGGCTAAAGTTCACAGACTATGGCCGACGAAATATTTAAAAGTTTAGCCGATGAAATTAATATGTCGTCGGCTAAAGTGCTTTATATTTGCGGATCTGGACAGCAGCAGCTCATCTGGGAAAAAAAACGGGAGAAGAAAAAACGGGAGAAAAAGTTTGGGTGTTGTCGAAATCTGTCCATAATTAGTTTGTGGAGCCATATATAGGTACGTATATGTATATATATGTTGATTAATTGAGTTTTATTTGAGTTTATCGATTTTGATTATGATTGAGTTTATTGATTTTGATTATGATTGAATTGATTAATTTGAGTACGTGGATGTATATATATATATATATATATATATATATATATATATATATATATATGGTTGATCGATTTGGTATGATTTGAATTTAATATATATGAATTAATTTGTTGTTAATAAATATTAGTAGATATATATATGTTATTAATTAATTTATAATATATTATTGTGTTGATATGGTACGGTATGAAGTTGTTGTTAATTAATTTGTGTTAATATATATTAATTGTGTTAATTATATAATATATATTAATTATATAATTGTGTTAATTTGTGTTAATATATATTAATTGTATTAATTGTGTATATATTGTTGTTAATTAATTTGTGTTAATATATATATTATTGTGTTAATATGATGTGTGGTGTTAATTAATTAGTTATTAATTAGTTGTACGTAGTACGTAGAATTATACTAAATGAATTGAGTTTTATATATGACATGAAATTTCATAATAATTAGCTAGCAGCGTTATAAATATATATTTTGTTATATTTTCAGGATATGGATAAGAGTTGGATTTCGCTTCCAAAATGGGACAAAAGATACGGTGCAGGAGTTATGAGTTTTATAGAATATGCGCTGGCTAATGCTAACGGGAATACAATTTTCTATTGCCCGTGCACGAAATGTCAGTGTCGCAGCGATATGCATCGATTTCCCATTGACAAAGTATGGCAGCACCTGAGGAGTAACGGGTTTTGGGAGAAGTACACATGTTGGTTATATCACGGTGTGGTGAAACATCATCAGGGGGTCCGCATGATCATGGGCAATTTTCTGAGACGGGCAGTACATCCAACGATCCAACAACGGCATTCATCAATGACATGTTTCCTTATAGAGCGGTGTATGCGCTCAAGGACAGTATATGCCTGACCCGGTGCAGCCTTTCCTAGAGCTGTCAACACTGCTGGTATTGAAAAGTACAACAAACTGCTTGCTTTCCAACAGACCCCTGTGTACCCCGGTTGTCAGAAGACCGTTCTTGAAAGTGTGATGGACGTAATGAAGATTAAAGTTGAGACAAAATCGACCGTGAAGGCTGTTGATGATTATCTACAGTACACTGCTTCGATGCTGCCCCACGGTCATCGTCTTCCTACCACTCATCGTAAGGTCCGATGTATCCTGAAAGATCTTGGGCTTTCCTACATCAAGATCCATGCATGCAGATATGACTGTGTTCTCTTCTGGGGTAAAGATCCAGAAGGGAATGACCTTGGTGGGCTTGACGCATGTCCGGTATGTCACACTGACAGGTATAAGCTGACTCCTGCAGGCAATAGGAAACCTGTGAAGGTACTTCGGTATTTCCCGTTGAGGGATAGGCTTGAGCGGTTGTACATGTCTTCACACACGGCCAAAGCTATGAGATGGCACGTTGATAGGGAAATGCATGACGAAGATACCCTTATACACCCTGCTGACGGGGAGGCTTGGAAGCATATAGACAGGGAGTTTCCTCATTTTGCGTCAGAGGTCCGAAATGTGAGGCTCGGGCTCTCATCCGACGGGTTCAACCCTTTTGGCAACATGAGTCTTCAATACAGTGTATGGCCGGTGATTTTGGTACCGTACAACCTTCCTCTATGGATGTGCATGAAGAAGGAATACAATATGTTGAGTTTGTTGATTCCGGGGCCCGGTTATCCAGGGAAGTGTCTCGATGTGTATTTGAGACCTTTGATTGAAGAGCTTCAGTTTTTGTGGAAGTTGGTGATCCCACTTATGACAAGTACATGCACGAGATGTTCCAGATGCATGTCATGGTTGTCGGTACCATCAGTGATTTTCCTGCCCGTGGGATGTTGTCGGGTAACGTTGTTAGGGGATACAAGGCTTGTCCAGAGTGCCTTAGTGATGAGGGGAGCAGCAGTCATTGCCACAAGATATGCAGATTGGGTCACCGTGCTTTCCTTCCATATAATCACGAATGGCGGTTCGATGACAAGGCATTTGATGAGACCGTAGAACACGGTGTGCCTCCCAGAAGATGGACGGGAGAAGAAATTTTAGCAGTGCTTAATGAGTACGATTTTGGGAAGCTCAGCAATCATCTCAATATTGTGACGGCAATACCTGAAAGACCCGACAGGTACAAATTCTGGACACATAAGAGCGTATCTGGGAACTCCGATACTGGAGTAATAGTTGTTGATCAGGCACTACCTAGATGTGATGCACATAGAAAAGAATGTTTGCGACAGTGTAGTGGGCACAGTGTTGAACTTGGAGGAGAAGATGAAAGACGGTCCTAAGGCACGCATTGATCTAAAAAAAATGCAGTTAAGAAGACATATGTGGTTGAAAGAAGGGAAGAAAAAAATGCCTCAAGCTCCTTACACCGTGAAGCCTGACCAGAAGAACGTAATTTTCAGGGGGATGAGTTGTGTGAAGTATCCTTCAGGCTATGCAGGAAATATAGCCCGGTGTGTGAACTTCCGGGACAATAAGATGTACGGGTTGAAGAGTCATGACTGTCATATCCTGCTACAATGTCTCTTCCCTGTTTTCATTCGACCGTTCCTTCCCCGTCAGGTGGTGGAGCCGTTAGTAGCGTTGGCAAGATTCTTCCAGAAGTTATGCACACGAGAAGTGACAAAATATAACCTCCGGGAAATGCAAGAGGACATCATTTATATCATGTGTAAATTTGAGAGGATATTTCCTCCAAATTTTTTTGACATCATGCCTCACCTGATGATCCATCTTCCCGAGCAATTGTTGTTTACCGGTCCAGTACACTACACTTGGATGTATCCTATGGAAAGGTACGTTTTTTACACTGAATTCTCAATCCAATTTTTCTATATACATGTTCAATAATCATAACACTTTCAACTTGATTTATAGGCAACTTGGAGACTATAAAGATTATGTGGCTAATAAATCCGCGCCTGAAGGATGTATAGCTGAAGCATATATTGCGCACGAGTGCGTCACCTACATGAAGTTGTATTTAGGAGCGTTGAAGGAAACAGACGAAGCCATGCCGGTAGATGTACCGAAGTTCACTCTTTCCATACTCTCCAGTGATATTGAAGTTTATGGAATTTTGCCAGACTCCTACAAGTTGCAACCACATGAGCTAGTCATTGCCCACTGGTGGGTATTGATTAACTGTCCAGAAGTTGAATACTGGAAAGACATCCATCTATATTGTCCAGACATTCAAGGTGATCTCGAGTACCACAACAGGGAGTTCTCAAATTATTTTGGCGGCTGGGTACGTAATTCAATATTTATGTACGTATTTATGTTTAGTGCATAATTATCTATATTTACAATGTTAAATTGTAAATTGCAGATGAACCATATTCAATTGATGGTCACCCAAATTGGTCACACGAACTAAGACTTCTAGCGATGAAGCCGATAATATCAAGAGTTTATCCGATGTGCAAGGTGAATGGCGTGCAATTTATATGTGAACAGAGAGAGAGCAGACGGAGAACACAGAATTCTGGGGTGATGGCGCATGGTGGGCGGAATGGAGTTGACTATTACGGTGTCTTGATTCAGTGGTGGAACTCGTTACGGTGAAGGCATGACAGTGCACCTCTTCAAGTGTAGATGGTTTGATACTAGCCCGCAGAGCATGAAGACCGATCAGTACGGAATATTATCGGTGAACACTGCTACAAGTTCTTACGAAGATGACCCGTTCGTTTTTGCCACATCGGTTAAAACAAGTGTTTTATCTTGATGACCTTGCTAAGGGTGAGCGTGGAACGTGAAAGTAGTCACCTTGTGCACCCTCGAAACATTTACCGGGCGGCTACACTTGGAGAGGCCGAAGACTAGGAAGAAGATGTTGCGTATCAAGAGCCTAACGCAATAGGTATTCCTACTCCTCTACCGTTCGCCTTAATAATTTTAAAGCGGGTTGTTCGGTGCGAATTCGTGATGAAGAGCCAAGGCTTATTGATGTTGATCCAAATCAAGAAATAGACGAAGACTCTGGCGATGAGAAAAGACATAGATTATCAGAAATTAATTCTGACCACGAAGAAGACTCATCGGATGATTCCGATTACGAGCCTTAGTTTTAATTTTTCGGATGTAATACATTAATTTGTAATAAAAAAGATTGTATTACCTTCATTTCTAGTTACATATGTTGAATTCATATTTCTGTTATTTTATATGAATTTTGGTGATATATGAACAGGAAATTTGGATGGTTTAAACCTTCTGTTTTAGGGTTTTTTTTTTTACTTAAGCCGACGAAATACACATAAGTCGTCGGCCTAAACCCTCTTAGCCGACGAATTATATTAAAAGTCGTCGGCTAAAACCGTCTAAGCCGACGAAAACTACTAGAAGAAGTCGTCGCTAAAATAAATTAAAGCCGACGAATTGAAAAGGAAGTCGTCGGCTAAAATAACTTATAGCCGACGAATTGAAAAGGAAGTCATCGGCTAAAACCATCTTAGCCGACGAAGTATAGTAGAAGTCGTCGGCTAAAACCATCTTAGCCGACGAATACCCTAATATTTCGTCGGTTTTATTAATTTTTATATTTTTTTATTACATAGTATAGCCGACGATGATTTAGGTATTCGTCGGCTAAACCCTAAACTTTTTTGTTACATACTATAGCCCTATCTTCGGTGGTTATTTTACGTAAAATTTTTATACGACTTGTTGTGTCTCATCAATTTGAAAATATTTTCAGTTGAAGGTCCGGCCAAAATACGAAATTTAGACGGTCCAACGACCTTTCCGTGCATTTAGGGGTTTGACTTACGGGATTGACCGTCCGGATCGAGCATTTAACCTGGTCAGATCAAGTTGAATTTTTCCCATACATGTATTTTATCATGATGGTCAGATCTGACCGTCGGATTTTATTTTCTCAAGTTTGATCATCACAGTCAGAACATGCCTACTAATGTTATATAACTTGTTTACTAAGTGTTAGGTAAATGTTCCGTTTCAAAAACAAACTATACGTAGAACCTTCAAACGTGAAAAAGTCGTGAAATAAGACATGACCAGAATGGTGAAATACGTCTACGGTAGAAAAATCAAGGTATTCCGGTCATGTCTCGGTGCCGATAGTTGCGGTCAATCCAATTTTCAATTCTTTCTCCATATGGGTATAGCCCTATCTTCGGTGGTTATTTTGCGTAAAATTTTTATACGACTTGTTGTGTTCATCGATTTGAAACTATTTTCAGTTGAAAGTCCGGCCAAAATACGTAATTTAGACAGTCCAATGACCTTTTCCGTGCGTTTAGGGGTTTGACTTAACGGATTGACCGTCCGGATCGAGCCCTTAACCTGTTTGATCAAGTTGAATTTTTTCTCATACATGTATTTTATCATGATGGTCAGATCTGACGGTCGGATTTCCGTTCTCAAGTTTGATCATCACGAGCAGCAGTCACAGTTTGATGAATATATAAAAAGTTATAAAGCCGACGAATTTAAAAGATTATAGCCGACGAATTTTGTGTTTAGCCGACGAATTTCAAATGTTTAGCCGACGAATTTCAAAGGTAGCCGACGATTTTAGCTTAGCCGAGGAGATTATTATCTTTAACCGACGAAATAATAATTTCGTCGGCTAAGTGTTCGGTTAGCCGACGAAATTATTACCTTTAGCGACGAAATTATTATTTCGTCGGCTAAAGTCTTCGGGTATAACCCAGTTCGACTGGTTGTATGCCCTAGCCTCCATCCTTTTCCTCTCCCTCTCCGAAATTCGCCTCCTCTGCCTCCGCTCCCTCTCCCGGTCGCCGCCCTCTCCCTCTCCCTCGGCCTCTCCCGCTCCCTCTCCCTCTCCGGCCGGCCTCCTCCTCCTCCTCCGGCCGGCCGGCCGCCTCCTGCTCGGCCTCCTCCTCCTGCTGCTCCGGCCGAATTCTGCTGCTGCTCCGGTCCTCCCTCCTCCTCCTCGAGTACGTTTTTTGAGCTTCGATTATTTTTAATAAGTGTAATGTTTGTGGTTGTTGTTGTGTATATAATGTTGTGGTGTTGTTGTGTATATTTGTATTTAGGAAGTGTATATTGTTATTTAATAAGTGTATATTTGTATTTAGTATTTAGGAAATGTATACATTTGTTTTGTATTTTGTGTTTGTATTGATTTTCCGGTCAATTGCAATGTTGTGGTGTTGTTAGGAAGTGTATATTTTTATTTTTGAGTGTATCTTTAGGGAAGTGCAAAATTAGTCTTTAGGAAGTGAAAATTATAGTATTAGGAAGTGAAAAATAGTATTAGGAAGTGAAAATTAGTATTTAGTGAAGTGCATATATTTTTTACATTTTTAAAATGAGTTGCATTTTTGATTTTGTGGCCTTGATTCAAATTAATATTTTAAATAGGATGAGCGGTAATATTAGATCGACGAAGGGTTCGAAAGGCCCAAGGTCCGTATCGTCTGAGGGAACCTCTAGCAACCCTCAGACGTCGTTTCAGGGCCCTATGACAGCTAGACATGCGAGCCTTCTGCAGACGGCGCAGAGGCAGCCGGAGGTGCCCCCTTCATCGAGGCAGCGGGGCTTCCTTTATTCCGCGAGGCAGTTGTTTGCTCAGCCTCAGACGGAGGTGTCTGCACCCCGTATGCCTGAGATACACCGGGCGCCCACTCCAGCTCCTACTTCTTCGAATAGTGGGTCATCTGGGGTACAGATGCCGCCGCCTCACCTATTCCTTCCGCGGATGATACCGGCCATACCTGTAGTCGATGACTCAGGGACGCCGATTTATCCACTGCCCCCGCCAGTGGCTCCATCAGCGGCGTACCGGTTCGTGCCTTTTGATACGCCTCTTATTTCCGCGAGGGTATCATCATCGGAGGCGGAATCCGTCGCGTCCGCGTCCTCACCCTCAGGTAATGAAAGATGAATGATTTGTTTTCTTATAATTCTCCGATTCCGATTTTAATAATCAATTTGGTTTATCATGTCATAGGCACCGTCGGAGCGAAGCCGACAAAAAAGAAGAGAGGCCCCGTCACAGGAAAGGCTCTGGAGAAGATCGTCGGTACCTCAGGAGGATTGTCATCGGTACTGACGGGGATGGCGACGTAGTATCGGGCGGAAAGTCGAGGACGTACTCCGGCCGCGTGGGAGCGCTCATTAGGGATAGAGTCCCTATGTTGTGGTCAGACTGGGGCGAGGTCCCGCAGGAGGTTAAAGACATGGTCCATAACGCGATGTCGGTGAGTTTACAAAATGCCTGAATAATATTATGTATTACATTGTAGATTTCTGGAAAAACTAAACTAATAAACGGTTAAATGCAGTGGTGTGGTTTGAGGTTCCCGAACCCTTGAAGAGCAACTGGGCGGACTTTGTGCATGGGGGAAGGTACGTTGGGAAATTAATGAAAAAACAAAACTGTATGCCATATTAATAATATTTCTAATATTTTTGTTGTATCTGTAGGTACAAGGAGTGGAAGAACGAGTTGCGGACCCATTGGACTACGCACGTTCTGCTACCCCTGCTGAGTTTCAGTACAGAGAGTACGAGTGGCGTTGGCTTCTGACATCAGAATTCAACAACCCTCGTAAACAGGTATTTAAATAAATTAATTAGTTAATTTATCATTAAGTACGTGCGTTTTAAAATATTTTACTAATAGTTTACTTTTTTCTTTGAAGGCGGTTTCCCGGGAGAACGCTCAGAACCGGCAACGCAACACAAGGAACCATCATGCCGGTTCTAGACCGTTCGCTGTCTTCATGGACGAGGCGGCCAGGGAACATCCAGAGGTCAACCAGTACGTCTATACGTACGAGAAGACATATCCTGACTCCCAGGAGGATATAGTAAGTAATCTTTCATTTTTACGGAATTTTTAATTTTACTAATATATATGTTAAAATGTTAATTAATAATTTTTTTCCTATCCAATTAGGCAAGGGTGAGGGAGGCTAGTGACGAGTTGATGAGTGCTATAGTGAGGGAGACATGGCCGGACACGCAGGAGGAAGAGATGTCCGAAGCCATTTTCCGGATCGACACTTCAGATCCGAGGGTTGGGGTGAGGATCATGGGCACAGCCTTCCCACCGCGAGAAAACAACTTCTACTACCGGGGTCTAGGAAAGAAGGGCCAGGGGTCTTGAAGACCACTCCAGGATTTCAACGAAAGGCAGCCTCGACCAGCAGCAGGACGACTCAGCTAGAGTCGGAAGTTGAGAGACTACGGAGAGAGCAAGCCGCTCAGGCTGCTCATGCTGACGCTCAGGCTGCCGCTCATGCCGCCCAGTTCGCCGAATATAGATCCTATACTAGAGCCCTACATGCCGCCCAGCATGCCCAGCAGCAGCAGCAGATGTACCAGTACTTCCAGGATTTGGCAGCTGCCCAGCTTCAGGGACTTCCACCTCCGCCCATGCCTGCGCCTATAGACATACCTCAGCTGCCGGAATCTCCTCACCAGCAGGCCCCAAATCCGGATATTGATTTAGATCATTTAGATTTTGTGTAGTTGATACCTATATAGTTTTATGTGCTTCTTGTTGGTTATATATATGGAATTGTTTTGGTGTATTTTGCAGCTTGCTTGGAATGGTAATTTAAGTTTTGTGTATTTTTTTTATACTGGAATGGAGTTATAGCCAACGAAATAGCCACAATTCATCGGCTATAGTATTTTTATTTTTATTTTTTTATAGTTTAGCCGACGAATTATGGCATGTTCGTCAGCTAAACTCACTATAGCCGACGAAAGAGGCTCTATTTCGTCGGCTATAATTATTTTTTAATTTTTTAATTATATACTTTAGCCGACGAATATATTAGCTCTGTCGGCTAAAGGCTTGGAGTATAGCCGACGACGTGTTGTGTCGTCGGTTTAAGTCTGGGAGTATAGCCGACGAAAGATAGAGTCTGTTTCGTCGGCTTAAATTCATGAACAAAAGCCGACGACAAAATAGTTCGTCGGCTAAAGTCTGGACAATAGCCGACGACGGTCTCTAGTCGTCGGGGAAAGGGTCGTCGGCGATGACTTAAGCCGACGAGTTAGGATAACAGGCTGACGAAAATAATTCGTCAGCTAAAGTACTTCTCCTGGTAGTGATGACAAAGAAATCATTGTCATTACTCATAGCTTGATCAACATCATCAACAATATAAAAACTAAAAGGAAAAAAAAAAAAAACCAACCGAGCAGAAACCCAGAAATGGCAGACCCCATATCCCCCGCCTGAAAACGTTGCTCTCATCGTCTTTAGCCAAGACCAACAAAATCTTGTCAGGTGAATAGATTTTACCAACTTACTGAAATTACATTATGGCCCCTTAATTGGTCTCTGTAAAAGCTGATTTTGTCCACTCACTTGAAGTTACAATTTTATCCTTTTGTTTAAACACTGTTTAGTTGTACGGTACGACAGATGTAGTCCAGCGCTTGCCATATCTATACCCATTTCCATCTTTATAGATTAGTTTGTATGACTTGAAGTGATGAAAGAAGACGTACGAGTGAAAGAAGACGTGTGGAACCGATCGACCTCTCACCGTCAAACCAGCAATGATAGACTCAGAAATTTAAGAGTGGGGCGGGAAGGTTGTTGCCACTTGTCACTGGCGTGAATGCGAATGAAGAAATTACAGGGAACACCGAACAAGGACAAGATCGATCGATCATTTTTAATCATACTCGTCATTGTCAAGGCCTCGTGCCAGTGAGTGGTAAAAACAAGGTAGACCAGGGAAAGGAGGAGAACCCATTGGCCATTGCTTGCCTGAGTTGCCTCCTTGATGCTTCTGGACAAAGCTGATGGGAAGAATCAAACCCAGCAGTCCAAGTTCCATGCATCCTAATTCGTAAAAGCTAGGGTTAGGGTTTGTGGCTCTCTCTTATATTTCGAGTTTGTCGTTTCGATTGTATCTGCAGCTTGCTTGTGTGAAAGTGACTTGATCGGGATTGGATTCTATGTAACGGAAAATTCTGCCCTACAGATATGTATGGCATAACCAAGTCGTTTAGGATAACCAAGTCGTTTATGGTGGTTGCATATTATTCTTTTCTAATAATCCCACGCAGCTTTTTCTGTGTGCGTTTGGACTGCGAGCTCTCTTGGGTTTGGGCAACGGCCCACTAATGTTTGGACTTTGACACCATCTGTTCTTACCACAGCTATGCAAGGTATCCTTAGCATTTCAGATTATCTTGCAAAACGTTGGTGAGGGAGGACCAGGTAGTAAAGGAATTGGTGAATCGAGCTACTATGGCAAGAACAGCTTGTGTTAAGGAATTGTTAATCCAACCTAGAACCATTTGGTCTTGCGCCATCATCCAAGTGTCATATGTCGAGATAATCTCATCAGTGAGCTAGTCATTGGCATCTGTATTGAAACAATTCAGGATAACAACCGAGAGTCCTATCAACGTGTACCTCATAAGCCTGCAACTCTTAAGGAGAGGTGTGATTTGTGCCATCCATGCATAGAGGATAGTTGGTTATGTCTAGCTTAATTAATGGAGAGGTAATTCGTAATTGGTGATGGTTGGTGCAGCTGGTTCTTCTCGAGCGACAGTAGTGATGAGAGGATTGAGTTGAGGAAGTGGTGGAGGAAGAACTCGAAGACATGGTGGAGGATTTCAAACAACGACAAGCGTGGCCTGTGGATCATCCTTGTACCGATACTGTCCCAACTTAACCACCTTTAAGGTGTTGGGTTTTAATCACAAAAGACTTCGGTACAATTAGGAATGATCCACCCACTTATGAATTATATTTTAGGTCTGCACGTGAAACTGATTAACAAACTGAAACTGAACCCGGGCTCCATGACAACCGAAAGAACCTCAAATTCCTCATGACAACTAAAAGAACCCCAAACTCGAAAGAACCAAACCAGGCTGAATTAACTCCAAACTCGAAAGAACCAAACCAGGGCCATGACCCCTGAAAGAACCAACCCGGCTCATGGAGACGCAACTGGAGAAGGACCCGCTCTGATACCATGTCAAACAGCGACAAGCGTGGCCCGTGGATCATCCTTGTACCGATATTGTCCAAACTTAATCACCTTTAAGGTGTTGGGTTTTAATCACAAAAGACCTCGGTATAATTAGGAATGATCCACTCACTTATGAATTATATTTTATTTGTCACTTTTTCAATGTGGGATCTCTCCTCTCTAATAGAGGATTGAGATGAGTTAGTAGCCATTTGTGAGAAAATGAGGCGAACTGGAGGAGAAAAAAAAATTGTCATTGGACTTTCAAGCTATAGATACCATGAAAGGATAAACAGATAAAGGGATTTTGGAATTGTCAAGCGTACCAAAACAGTAGCTGACTAGCTTGGTGTTTATATATTGACCCACATTAGAAGAGATACAATTACATACGTTGGTGTTTGATTTACATCAGTGATAGACAAACAGAAAACACTAATCTAATATCCCTAACATCCTAGTATTATGGTTACATGAGATAAGGAGAATCTAGGATAGTCAATCATCTCTATCTGAAACAGAAGAAGGGTCCGGGCTATCTGAAGCAGAAGAAGAGTCCATAATGGTCTCTAGCTTGCATAGTTACATAGACTTTGCTTATCATTGCTTGCCTTTACTGTCTTTAACTGAGACTTTGCTTATTGCTATTTGCTAGCTTTCCAGCAAAATCAAGCCCATAAAGTCCCCAAACCAATGCCATCGACGACAAACATACCGGTATCGGCCCAAGCATCCATAACAGCACCGGAAAAGTGATGCACAACATTCTGCTGCTAATAAGAGCCAAAACAAACCCTTTCTCAAATATGCTTCGTGTGTGGTCTGAAGACGTGAACTCATGATCACCGGTGGCATTGATCAAGAAATTCGCATCAATCAAGAATGCGATTGCCATAGAACTGCAGAGGAAGCTAATTGATAAGGCCAGTGCTGCTGAGCCATACTTTAGAGCAAATATCCTAGTGGACTGTGACCCGAAAATCGCACTGCTGAAGATGTCGGTTGCACTATAGGCGTTGTTGACTAGAGCTGCTAATGAAACCACAATAAGAATCGTTATGGAAGCTGTGAGTGTGGTTTCCATTAGAGTGTTTCTCAAGCTTTGGACTGCCAACATACCCATCTTATCTTCATCACCCTGCAAGATTAAAATCATACGAATAGAAAATTGATGAAACATTCAGTATAAGAACTTGAAAATTTAAATAGATGTTATACATGAGATAAGGTACCGCGAAGGGAGATACACTTAATTTACAAGCCACTATTCGGTAATGCGCATCTTAATCAATCATACTCAGATGAAGAAACATATTTTAATCGTTGAAACATCTTTCAATCCGCTGCCTTCTTGTACGACTGGTACATGTTATCTAACCAGTAGAAAATCTAAAAGCTAGAGCTTACAATGACACGTATTTCAGATTGAAATTTAGCTTACCCCTTTGATCTCTTGGAACCATGCTCTCCTCTTCAACATGTTGATTCCTATTGTAGTATGAGAGGGTTTGTTCTTGAAGCTACGCCAGAGAAAACCATGGTAACCCACCGTAAGGAAGAGACTAATAGGGACCAATATGGTGTCTAAATAAACAACCACCGCCATCTTAGTTTGAGATCAGAATCAGAGAGATGGTTCTGTAGCCAGAGAAATCCTATTTATGGTGGATGGTGGATAGGTAATGGTAGTGGAGTGTACGTCACGATCCAATGTGGTTTCAATCATGTATTGCAATTGGTGGGTACTGTTGTGGAATGCATATAATGTACATTAAAGATTAAAGGCGGGTTTGGATGAATATGAAAAAGCCTTAGCATTGGCTTCGGTGGTCTTTCCACTGAACTCTGATTGGACATGCAATTCGATCATGCAATTGCTTTAAGTACTAGAATAACTAGATTACTGGTGTAAGGTGGCGTTTCAATGTTTTGATTCAACTTTGCCAAGCATCATAAAGCGTAGGCATGGTCATGTTGGGTGCCTAGTTTTGATTAGCCTCTTGCGGGTGATGTATATCTACACAAGCCAATAATCGAAAAGGGAGTAGCGCTACCCGAGATAATATGTACGTTCTACATGTTGAAAAAATTGTGGTTTAGATTAGAGTTGAGCCATTTGAAATTTTTGTATTAAGACCAAGACTTTTTGTATTAGAACTTCATATCCGCCCTCACCAGGTGACTAAAATGAGAAAAGTATCAGTATTATTTGACCCGTGTGTGGAACACGCTGGCCTCTTCCGCATAACTTGTCGTTAGTTCATTAGTAATATATGGGAGTAATGATATTTTAAAAATAAAGGTAGAGATAAATTAAGACAATGAAACTGGGTGATAATGGAAGGTTTGAGAATTGAGACCAAGATTCTCTTGCCAATAATATCATCATAAGATGAATAATGTTCATTGAATTCCCAAGAACTTTTCCCGGCCAACAATAATACAGCATCAATTTCTGCCGAAGGTTTGCCTATTACTTTCGGGTGATTTTGCCAACAAAATCAAGCTCTTTAAGCCACCAAACTAGGGCGAGGGATGACAAGGCCACTGGCATTGGACCAAACAACCATAAACACAAGGGAAAGGAGATACAAAGCAACCTGTTGCCAATTTGAGCCAACATGTAACCTCGTTCAAACAGGAGTAGTGTTATTCCTGAAGTCGAGAACTCGGCAGAAGTATTTAGTAGAAAAATGGCATCGATCATAAATCCAGTGGCCATGGAGCTACACAGAGAGCTGAACAGCAAGAGGAAAGAGGCCAAGCCATACTTTAGGGCAAAGATCCTTCCTGACTGCACACCGAAAAATGTTGTTTTGACAATGAGGTGGCTTGCATTGTATGCATTGTTCGTCAGAGCTGCCAAACCCAAGCTGAAGGCAATTGCTGTTGAAGCTGTAATTATTGCCACCATTTGAGTGTTTCTCAAGTTTTGGACTGCCGACATAGCTTTTCCACCATCACCCTGGAGGACGTGAAATCGTGAATATTCATAGCTTAATTAACATATATATACACAAGCTACAAAATCTTTTGAGTAGCAAGGTCGATGAAATTAGTTAGGAATCTAAGAGCTTATATTCATGTATATGAAAATCAAGAACTAATTGGACTTACCTGCAAAATCTCTAGAAACCATATTCTTCTTCTGATCAACTCAATTCCCATGGTGGTGTGAGAGGGTTTGGTCTTGAAGATACACCATAAGTATGCATGGTAAGCTATTAGAAGGAAGAGGCTCGAGGGAACAAGAATGGTGTCTAAATGAAAACTACCCATTTCCATATACATTCCTTCAACCGATTAGAGGCATATGTAACTTGAAAGACGGCACTGAATGTTTTGGTGGCCAAATAATCTATTGATTGTGGAATAGTGTGTGATGGACATTATAGATTCTGTGGCTGGGGATTGATTAGTGTTCGAATTTAAAACTCAGAAGTATATATGGATTTGGTGCTGACCTAGCAAATAGAACATGCATATCGATCGGCCATAACTACATATATAAGATAGTAGACTCCCACTAAACCAAAAGGGGATGAAGCTTGAATGTTGGTGTTTAATCAAGACTTCAGTTAGGTACTTACAGAAAGATAAGTAAGATTTTATAAGAATTTGATATTCAAATGGGGATAACTAGCTTATGCCATAGTTTGTTTTTGGCCCTTCATTCAAGTAGGAGAAAGTTTTCATACTCCAAGCGTAAAAATTTATATTAATCTGCCAAAAACATAAAGCATTAGCGAAATAAAAACGTTTCGAGTTCGAAGAAAGCATGAAGTCCGAGCTAGTCCAAGACTCTCTTGTGTTCCATTTGCACCCACTTACTTACATCTAATAAAGAAGCAGATGTGATACGAGGTAATAATTTGATGTAATTTTCGCAGCTAAATTCTCTCGTAGTTGGTCTTTCTTTTTTCTGAAATTAATGTAACCAAATGTTATTAAAATAGGAAAAATGCTTATTTAGTACTAATTTAAACCTCTCATCCCCTATTCTAATGATAATATTTTTCATGAGCCCATTTCAATATAAAGTAACATTTTTATGACCAAATGCATAAATTTTTACTAAAGTCTTAACAAACCATATTATTTTAAGACTATTTTACCCTCACCCCTTAAACATGCATAGAGAGAGAAAGTGAAGAGAGAGAATACTTGGCCGCAACTTCACCGGCCGCTGAACTCCGGTTGTCGGACTTCAGTTACCGGATTTCCCCGGTCGCCGATAACTCGGTTACTGACCCCCAGTAACTCAAATTTTCTCCGGTCGCCGGATTCCGGTCACCGGTAACTCGGTTACTGACTCCCAATAATCAGTTACTGACCCCCAGTAACTCAAATTATTGGGGGTCGCCAGATTCCGGTCACCAGTAACTCGGTTACTGACCCCCAGTAACTTAAATTTTATCAGGTCACCGGTAACTCAGTTACTGACCCCAAATAATCAGTTACTGACCTCCAATAATCAGTTACTGACCCCCAGTAAATAATTATTGACCCCCAAGACTTAAGTTATTGACCCCAATAATCATGTTACAAACCACCAATAATCAGTCAAAACACAAAAGAAACGAAGAAGATTGATGAAGAATAAGAAAAAAGGAAGAGATAAGAATTATGACCACTAGTAATAAAATTACATTTATTACTTTTACAATAAATTTTTCACCCCCATAGAACTTTATTACCTCAACCAGACTAGCTTGAAAACCGACAGCGTCGGCCTACGAGTCAGAATCCGAAGGCGGAGGCGAAGACGCTGTGCAACCAAGCAAAGACCACATCCTCTGATCGGAGGCAAACCATAAACAACTCGCGACGACTCCAACTCCAACTCCTATGGTTTTGAAGATCGGAGATCGGAGCTTGGCTTCTTGTAAATCAGATCTTCTCCTTTGTGAATCTGTTGGAGATTAGAGCTCCGCCTCGTGGCTTGCCGCCGGCTACGACTCGTTGCCCCGAGCAACGGTGGAGTGTGTGTGTGTGAGGGAGAGAGAGAGAGAGAGAGGAGAGAGAGAGAGAGAATGTGTGTGTGTTTTCCAGATCAGAGGAGAGAGGGAGGACAAGATCTAATCGGAGAAGCCTTGCGGCATCGAGGCCTCGTCACCAGTACGGTGCTTCGCAAGTGCTTCAGGTCGCCGGTGCTTCGTTGGCAAGTGGATTCAGATTCACATCTGAGAGAGGAGAGAGGAGAGAGAGAAGAGAGAGTTGAATTTTGATCGGAAAAAAAAAAGGCTTATTATGGTGTTATTACTAAAAAGAGTGAAAATGTCTTTTTATTAAGAATCATTGATATGGGCAATGAAAAACTTTTTTCATTGGGCATTGTTTTAGATATTTTTAGGCATTTTCCCATTAAAATATCATAGATACTTAATAAATTGCATAATCTCTTACGATGTTGGTCTGTGAGTCTAAAAGGCCTTCAAGGAAACCGTTTGATTTCGATTAAAATAAATCGATAAAAAAAAAAAAAAGAATTTTAAGTCTTTTCTCAAACTTGACTTAACACCGCACATAGCCCAACATCCAGAACAGCCGATAAAGCCCAAAGGATCCCAAACCCAAAACCCACCCGAGAGAGAGCCTTGGATTTCGGAAAGGAGTCAACGGCGTCGTTTAAACCCCCGAACTCGGGTGCTGCCTCGTTTTCTCCCTTCCACTTTACCATCACTCCTCTCTGCTCCACCTCATAGAATCGAGAAGAAATGGAGCGCCGATGGTTCTGGAAACAAAACCTCTCATCCCTAGGGTTCATGCTCTGCCTCATTCAGATGATCAACGGCTGTAATGCCTCAATCCACGAGTACAGAAACGAAGCTTTCAAACCTCAGTCAAACGCCTTCTTCTTCCACGGCGGCAGCGAAGGTCTCTACGCCTCTAAAGTCGTCGATTCCTCTTCCGATAGCCACGTCAAGGGCAAGTCCTTCATCAGGTCCATTGATCTCACTAATCACCTCTCTTAAATTTGATTAATCCATTTTTACTGTATATATTGCTAGGTCAGCTCTGGAAATTGCTTACAGAAATTGAAATTTTCGATCTGTTTAGTTACTGGTCGTGAGAATAATATAGCAAAACCCTAGAGTTTTACGGAAGTTTAGGTGAAATTGAATTTGGAAGTTCTTTGATGTTGTGATTTCAATTTTCAAGCTTTAGATTTGAAGTTATGGACTATGCGAATGCCGGCGGGGGTTGACTAATGGAGTTTCAGGTTTGAGAGTGTTACTTTTGTGAGGACAAAGGAGTCGGCCAGTAAGCAGAATGAAATGCAGCAGAGTACTGGGATGGTGGAAGCTATCATTCTGGAGGTGAAGGACAGGACGAGGGTCGGGGCTTTGTTTTTGAAGTCGGATGTGATATGCTGCACCAGGAATCTTTCAAAGGATGGACAATGCACGGCCGGGGAGGTTGTTATACAGAAGAATCCGGACAATCCTGACTGGCCCAGGCGCATCAAGACCTCGTTTAATGGGAAGGACGAGGAGGCTAAGATGGAGTCTGAGACGGTTGAGATCAAGAGTTCGGGGATGTATTACCTGTATTTTATGTTTTGTAATCCGGAACTGAAAGGAACACTGATTAAAGGGAGGACGGATTGGAGAAATCCAGATGGTTATTTGCCAGGGAAGATGGCTCCTTTGATGACATTCTATGGCTTAATGTCTTTGGCTTACCTTGTGCTTGGCCTTGCCTGGTTTCTGAGGTTTGTTCAGTATTGGAAGGATATTATACAATTGCACTACCATATCACAGCGGTGATTGCTCTTGGAATGTGCGAAATGGCTGTTTGGTACTTTGAGTATGTCAATTTCAATTCGACTGGAACAAGACCCATGGGAATTACACTGTGGGCAGTAACCTTTAGCTCTGTCAAGAAGACGCTCTCTCGTCTTCTTCTGTTAGTTGTTTCAATGGGCTTTGGTGTGGTGAAACCTACACTTGGTGGTATAACCCCAAAAGTGTTTCTGCTTGGCGGGGTCTATTTTATGGCATCAGAAGCGCTCGAGCTTGTTGAAAATCTGGGGAATATCAATGATTTTTCTGGAAAAGCAAAGTTATTTTTAGTCTTGCCAGTTGCCTTCTTGGATTCATGCTTTATTCTGTGGATTTTCTCTTCGTTATCAAAAACTTTGGAGAAACTTCAGGTACCGCTATGCACCATTTGCATCTTTTAAGTTTCCTTCTTTTCTTTTTTTTTCACGTTAAAGTTTCAGCATATGAACACACATTTTTGTATCATTTGTTTCATGCAACAAAATGGTATCCATTGAATCGGTATCTATGTTAGTGATATTGGTTTGTTTTAGCTATGCATGTACACTGTGTGTGTGTGTGGAAACCATGTGCTTTTACTAAATGAAGTACACTTAAAAAAAAGAAAAGAAGGAGAAATGATGTATGCTTTAGTGCCATGTGATTTAAATCTTTTGCTGGGAATAAGTGGCATTGTAACCTGTGATTATGCAGTCAAAATGCCTAGTTACGTTGTTCACAACTTAAGATAATATTGGATTCTCGAATGACAACGTTATATGTGTGACCTGTTCTTCACCCTCTCCCATTTATTTTGGACTCAGATGAGGAGAAACATGGCAAAGTTGGAGCTATATCGAAAATTTACCAACTCTCTTGCAGTGTCTGTGCTTCTGTCAGTTGCTTGGATTGGCTTTGAGGTATTATTACTGATCATAAAATCAAATATTCTGTGAATTAGCAAATACCATGTGGTGCAATGGAAGATACTGTAACTAGAGTGTGTAGTTCCTTCATTCGTCTGCTTGTTTCAAGTAAAATTAATCATTAGATTTGCTCTGAATTGTGTTTATTCAGCTATATTTCAATGCAACTGATCCATTGAGTGAGCTTTGGCAAATCGCCTGGGTTATTCCTGCATTTTGGACACTGCTTGCCTATGCTCTCTTGGCAGTGATATGTGTTCTCTGGGCTCCATCAAGTAACCCTACTAGGTATTTTCTTTGACATTGCGATGTTACAGCTTTGTGATCTTGTTTACATGATAGTAGTAATGTCTATGTACTTATCAAAAGACCTATATGTATGTACTTGATGAATGCTTCCATTATTTGACTTGACTAGCATTAAGCGTAATGCTGTTGTCATAAAATTAGTAAAAAGCATAGGCAAGCATAATGCTTGTCTATGCTCTCTTGGTCTGTTGTTTCTCTCTATTATCTTGTGCTTTGAGTGGTATCTTTTAACTTTGCATCATGAGTGCATTGATATTGTTGGATATGATGGATGGAGTTATATGACTTTTGCTTTTCTTATGTTTCCTTGGCACCACAACCTGATAGTATAATATATTGGTTTGGAACTTGCAGATATGCATACTCAGAGGAGACGGGAGACGACTTTGATGAAGAGGGCGTTGCGTTAACAAGTGGTACTCTGAAGGTGAGCGGAGATACAGCAGCTATGAGAGAATTTAACAATGGGCTTGCAGAAGATCTGGAGGAGGATAAGCGAGAATAGAGATGTAAGCTTGTCCCGTAGAAAAGAGAATACCACAATGAAGCTTTTATGTCATGTCCCGGGGGTGCTGTAAATCTCGATACACAATCCCTGTTGTATTATGTAGAGAGAGAATAGGTGAATAGTTATGGTACAAACTATGTGTGAAGAAAGGAACTTACTAGTAATATTACAGCTGTGTACCGTTAGTTGTCTGATCACCTTCAGTTCAGGCCACGGAACGCAGATATTCTAGTTCATGATTATCCACTTAAATTTTCTGCCCCTCGGCATAGTGCATAATTTCTAGTTTGCTTTTGCATCTTTTCAGGTATACATCATACTATTAGAAATTGAAAAATTATTGCGCAGATTAAAAAAGTCTGCCTGCATCTTTTTTTGATATACATCATGCTTAGTGATGGCAATAATCCCCAGCGGATAAGGTACCCACGAGTATTCGACCTTAACGAGGAAGATATACGGGTATAAACGGGTAACGGGGATGAGGATCCCTATTATTCAGATTCTTAAATCGGGTATGGTATTTTGATATTCGTCATCATCTCTACCCATTAAGGATGAAAATATTATTATATACAATTTATAAATAAATATTTATGTAAAAAAATTTGTAATCCTCTTAATAAACATTTAATGGACTTTCCTTTTTATTATATATTTTTATTCTCTTAATGAAATTTTACACCAAAAAGATTAAAGTAAATATAACAAACCCAAACCCAAATCTCATACGAGCAAATCCTAGTTTAAAGCAAAGTTATATAAACACTTATTCGATTAAACTGCTCCTTTCTTGTGCTCTTTGTGTCTCACCAATCTCTCAGGTAATTTGCTCTTGAACAATAGGTATACATATATGTATCTTGTCCTAGAGATTTTTTATACGTATAGTAGTGTTTGAATTTCTTTAATTTGTTTTATTTGATTGTTGCAGCTTAATCGTGTTCACAGGACAATATGGCCTCCACACAATCAACAATCACTGATCTTACTGAAAATGGCGAGAATCAAGTTTCCGCAGTAACTGTGAATGAGAAAAACTCTACACCAATAGAGAATGAGAGTAACTCAACACCTGATACAGTTACTGATGAGGTACGTCGAAGGAGAAAGCTTTCATCTAAAGTTTGGAACGATTTTCATAAGCAAGTAATTTGTGGTAAAACAAAAGCTATATGTAATCATTGCAAGACTAAGTTATCGGCAGAGAAAAATCATGGGACATCACATTTGCATGATCATTTGAAGTCTTGTCTGTATAAACGGCAAAGAAAGGTAGATCAAGCGATGTTGAATCCTTCAAGGTCTACTGATGGGTCAACTAAGATTGGCACTTATAGCTTCGATCCAAACAATGCCAGGAGGGAACTTGGTAATATGATTATTCTTCATGAGTATCCTTTGGCTATGGTTGATCATGTTGGATTCAAAAGGTATTCTTTTGAGTTACAGCCATTTTTTAAGGTTCCTACTTGAAACACAATCAAAAGTGATATATTTAAGATTTTTGAAGTTGAAAAAGAGAAAACTATGAAGCTAATGGATGCTAACAAGAGTAGGATTGCCATCGACATGTGGACGTCAAATAATCAAAAGAGGGGATTTATGGCTATCACATCACATTTTATTGATGATTCATGGATTTTGCAAAGTCGTCTCTTGAGGTAATATTATGTAGCTTTAAGGATTGATGGTTAATTAAATTAGCTTTATTTTCTATCATTTAATGAATCTTATTTTGTTATTTATACTAGGTTTATATATGTACCATGTCCACACACTACTGATGTACTTGCCGATGCTTTGGTGAATTGCTTATTTGATTGGAATCTTGACTGTAAGTTGTCTACGTTACCGGTAGATAATTGCACTACTAATGATGCTATGCTCGATAAGATTATCGAAAAGATTCATGCTACTTCACTATTGTTGGATGGAAGTTTATTTCACATGCGTTGTTGCGCCCATATATTGAACCTTATTGTTAGGGATGGCTTGGATGTGATCAAAGAAAGTATTGAAAAAATTCGGTCCAGTATTGCATTTTGGACAGCAACACCAAAGAGAGAGGAGAAGTTTGTAGAGGCAGCTAAGCAGTTGAGAGTTCCAAGAACAAAAATGTTAGAGCTCGATTGTAAAACTAGGTGGAACTCGACATATACCATGCTTAACATCAGTCCAGATCTCCTCAAAGTACTAAAGATTGCTTTATGACTTGGTGAAAGAATATCAGTCCAGATCTCCTCAAAGTAAAGGAGCATCACAAGCTCCAAATCCTTCTTCATCCAGAGTGTCCGTGCTTAAACTTGATTTGTGAAACAACTAGATGTGTTTGTTTCTCATTTTGATGTGAGCACACATGTTAAATCTGAGTTGGATCATTATCTAGAGGAGTCTCTCTTGCCTATAAATGATTATGCTAATTTTGATATATTGTGTTGGTGGAACTCGAATGGGATTAAATATCCCACTTTGCAAGAAATTGCAAGAGATATTTTGGCTATTCCTGTATCAACTGTTGCTTCGGAATCTTGCTTTAGTACTAGCGGAAGGGTTATAAGCTCTCATAAGAGCCGACTTCATTCAAACGTTATTGGAAAAAAACACTTAGGAGACGGAATTATTTCATCTCCTAAGTGACAGATTTCGTCTCCTAAGTACTTAGGAGACGGAACGTTCGTCGGCTAAGATCCGTCGCCTAAGTATGGTGAGATAGACACTTAGGCGACGGAATCTAAAATTCGGTCTCTTAAGTGGTTCTTAGGAGACGGAATACTTTCGTCTCTTTCGTCTCCTAAGCATTTAGGCGACAGATTTTATTTTATAATAAAAAAAAATTATCCACTTAGGAGACGGAATAGTTGAATTCCGTCGCTAAAAGCTGGAAAAAAAAAAACGCCACCGTAGGTTTTTTAGCCACTCACTCCGACCGCCCCAAATACCACCACCACCGCAGGTTTCAGAAATCACAACTAAATGTCTTGAACTTCTTCTCATTATGCATATAAGTAGTAAAAACTTGCATTTATAAACTGCATATGGAAAAAATAAAGTTTACTGCCTCCTAGTAAACTTCTACTGAGGATCAGTAAACTTGAAAAAAATAACTCCTTTCAATTTCAGGGACACAACACACAACATATACCAATTCTTTACCCTAATAAACAACTTTATTGGCCCCTAGTGAACCCATTAGAAGTTTACTGCCCCCTAGTAAACTTCGACTAGGGGACAGTAAAATTCAATATAGTATATCCCTTTCAATTTCATGTCAATTATACACAATATATACTCATTCTTACCCTAATAAACAAATTCATTGCCCCCTAGTAAACCCAATGGAAGTTTACTGCCCCC
Organism: Fragaria nilgerrensis; assembly: GCA_010134655.1. Classification (NCBI taxonomy): domain Eukaryota; kingdom Viridiplantae; phylum Streptophyta; class Magnoliopsida; order Rosales; family Rosaceae; genus Fragaria; species Fragaria nilgerrensis. The sequence continues at coordinate 6,952,016 of CM020982.1, forward strand.
TAGTAACAGTAAACTTTTATTGGGGGTCAGTAAACTTCAATACAGTATCTCTCTTTCAATTTCATGCTAACAATCTGCCCCAAATATACCACCACCACCACCACCGTACCAAATAACCACCATGCTACCACCATCATACCAATCACATCCTAACTAAAATTAAAATCAAAATCAAAATCAAATTAAACAAAAACACATAAATCTATCACCAAAGTTAATTAAACCAGAAAAATTGAAGAACTTACCTTGATTTCTTACCCCTTTGAAATTTCGAGGGATGGTGGTGGGTTGGCGGGAAGGCTTGGTAGAGAGAGAAAGGTGGCGGCAGCGGCGTCTTTGGTGGCGGAGATCGGACTCAGATCTGAGGCTCAATGCAAGAGAAGGGGACGAGGAGCTTGCTGACGGCGGGGACGGGTGAGTCGGGTCAGGTCGAGAGGGGGAGGTTGTTGGCTCTGAGGAGGGTACAGAGGTGGCCGGGTGATGTTGAAGAGGGTCTTGACGACGTTGAGAGTGGTGGCGTTTGTGGGGACGAAGTCGATGAGCGCGTGTCAGTTAGAGGTGGCGTTGGTGGGGGTGGTGCAGTTGAAGGTGGTGGCGGAGGAAGGAGCGGTGAGAATGGAGAGAGAGGCTGACATGAGAGTGATGGTCGAGAGAGAGAGAGAGAGAGAGAGAGAGAGAGAGAGAGAACTCTAGGAGAAGATGAGTTTCCTTCTATTGATAAGGTTGGTGAGTGTGTGATTTAAAAGAATTGATATGTTTTGAAAAATTTTGGTTTGAATTTTCATGAAATTTTACGTGGGAAGATGGGAGCTCAAATTTTTAGAACTTAAGAGACGGAATGTTCTATTTCCGTCATCTAAGTGATTCATAATTTTTTTTTTTTTTAAAAAAAACATTCCGTCTCCTAAGTAAACATTTATGTCTCCTAATTTCTACTTAGGCTACGGAATGTAGTTCCGTCTCCTAAATGATTCATATAAATTTTTTAATTTTTATTTTTTCAAAATTTTGTCGTCTAAGTTAAAATATATAGTCTCCTAAAATCCTTCTTAGGAGACGAAATCAAAATATTTCGTCTTCTAAGAACAACTTAGGAGACGGAAACTGTTTCGTCTCCTAAGTAGAAAATTACGTCGCTTAAGTACCACTTAGGAGACGGAATTTTTTAATTTCATCGCCTAAGTGCTATTTTCCAGTAGTGAAAGACAATAGAGGCACTTATGTGTGCTCGAGATTGGTTATGGAGTGAGATACGAGGTAAGTGCCATATACTTGTTCATATTTATAAGACTTCATTTCATTTTTTAGGCTAATTTTTGTTTTTGTTTTTGTTTTCTTTGTGTTATTAGTTTCAAACCCTAAAGACTCTAAAATAACCACAGTTCAAGATGATGTTGAATGCAAGGTTTCGGATGAGGTATGTAAAATCTATAATTGTATTAGGTTTTCATATTGCATGATTGATAGTTGAAGTCACCTGAGTTTAAGTTTATGTAAGCATGTTCTTTATCTTCTTGTAGGATCCATCCAAGGAAGAAGAGAACGTCACCTTGCTGTAGTAACATAGTGAATGACGAAGTTGTTATGTTGCATTTTAGCATGCATGCGTTGTGGATTTTTTTTGTCAAATGCATAGACATTCATTTACCGGTATTGTTCTGTTTTAACCAAGATTTGTATTTATTTTTATTAGATTGAAGCATGCAACTTATTTATTTTGGTATTTGATATGAATTTCATACTTTTATATAATTATATTTCGTATTTAAAAAAAATTAATTTAATACATAATTGTTAACGGGTACAAATACGGGTATGGAAATATAATCCCTAAAGGGTACGGGTACAGAGAATCCCCATTATCTAATTACGAGGATGGAGACGGTACGGGGATGAGAAATGTAAAAGAATATGGGTATGGTGTTTTGATCCCCTTACCCTATCTTAGCCGTTGCCATCCTTAATCATGCTATTAGAAATTAAAATATTATAGCCCAGATATAAAAATAAAATCAGCTTAGAAAAAAAATAAATAAAAAAGATTTTGTGTGGCTGCTGGGATTCGAGCCCAGGTCTCCACGGCCACAACGTGGAATTCTTACCACTAAACTACAGCCACAAGATGTTATACGTACTACCATTTAGATTAATAGCTGTTATTCTTATAAGAATCAATCCGGAAAGGAATAAAGTGATACATGGTTGGTGTTTGGGGTATTGTCAACTGGTAATAGTAGAGGAATCCGAAACCAGGAATAACTTAGGGCGCAAGCTTTTACAGCTCAGTTAACAAAACAGTCCTAGTTCCCATAGAAGTTCATGTCATTGCTGCTTGCTTATTAGTAGAGACTAGAGACTAGAGAGAGCATATTAGTTAGAATTGGACTGTCCCGAAGATCATTCTGCCTGAACTTAATACAGAGTTAAACACAGCTTTGGAGATCTTGATCTGCTGCAAGAATTTGCTCCACCATTCATTCAGGTACATCATATATACCTCTCTTTTATTCTTTTCGATGAACCAACTTTCAACTTCTCATTGTTTGTATTTCGAAAGCGCTTTTTAAGAAACAGGCAAGGGGTTTTGATTGTTGGGATTTTGTTGATCTTGCCTAGCTAACAGTTTGAAAGAAGAACATGGGTCATGATCATTTTCGCATGAAGAAACCCCTTATGATGATCCCTTGTTGCGGTATTGCTGCTGCCCTTGTTGTCTAGCATCTTCTATATTCAGAGGAATTGAGAGGTGCATCTTCGTGGCTTGTTTCCCCATTCTGCAGTGTTTTGGATTGGAAGCTCACCACATTCACCAATCACCATTACCACCACAGGCATTTCCACTATACTCCGTGACATCAAATCAAAGTCCTAGACAAGATTTCAATGTTTTGATCAAGCCAAGCAATGAATATCTTTTGGAGATCACTTTGTGATGTTCTTGTAGTGTAACCTGTAAACCATTTTCTCAATCAATGGTGTGTACTTACTAGTGATATCACTGATATGATGTTTGGCTTCAAGCCTTTGAACATGTAGCTAGGCTGTGTATCTACCTGTTCACTCATATATATCGACCAAAAATTCCAGTTAGTCCTATACAGGGTAGCTCTCCATTGTAACGAGCTTCGCACGAATATTTGTTCTTAAATTTCTTATATATTGAGAATGAATTTTATAATTTCTTTATTCTTCCTACTGCCAACCTCGCAGATCATTAAGAAATGCAGTAACAACCTGTAAATTGCTAATTCAGTTCGACTAGGGGACATAGTTATTACTCCATAGGAAAAAAAAAAAAAAAAAAAAAGAGAAGATGTACTTGGTTGTCTGCAATTTTAAGTAATCAATACTATCATTTTTCAAGGGAAAAAAAGGAAGTTCTGTACGATGAATTAATCATACATCAAATTAGAAATCTATGCCATTGTTGATTTTCCCTTTCGATCTTCGTCGTAGCACCAACAAAACATTGCCCTAATTTTTGTAAGCTAGGTCGTTGCATCCGAGAGTTTTCTACTCTTGGTTCTGGGCTAACCAATTGGCCGTAATCTTTTAAAGAAACAAAGCTCCCTGCAGCATAGCCGACGATGTTCAGCTGCTTCCAAGGATCTCCACCTCTGAATATCTTATGCAGTGCTATTTGTTTCATGGAAGTACGTCTTAGATTCACAAAGAATGACATTTGCCTTAGTTTATCTATAAAAACTATACCATGCTCCCATTCACCACAACTATGACTATATGATGACAGTCTTGAGAAACCCACAGGTTCTGAAAACATTCGGAGATTTATGGAGTAATCTAGTCCCCAATCTTTGGTATCATAATTGTGTAACACCCATATGTTAATATAGTACTCCATTGAAATACACGCAATGGCGATAGATCCTCTGAAATTAAGTAGCTGCATGTAAGGAACATCAACCATAGATACTGAGGTAGGATGGGGAGTCCAATAAAATTCCTCTTTCTTGAAGTCGAAAGAAACTATCCGCAGTCTATCATTTCTTGCTTGTAATAACAGATCAATCAACCAATGCATATCTCCGTATGCACATATATGTTTCTTACTTGTATGACAAGGAGGCTGAGAGGGTATCTTTTTCCATTAGTCTGTTCCTAATACAAGAACCTGAGTCTCTTTGCAGCCTTCAATATCTGAGGAGACAAACAATCTTGTGGGTATTGGTTTTGCTATCGAATCCCATACCATATGAACAACCTACGTTCTTACTTTGAACTGGAAAGTCGATTGTTGGGAGCTTTAGAATTTCTCCTCGAAGAGGATCGCACAGCAATAAGCGTGACTGTCCTTCGGACTCTTTCTTGTAGAAAAACAAGCCGTGGTAACAAAATTCTAAACTGTATTTCTGACTGTCGTAACGACGATTATGCCATGGCCAATAGGGCAAATTTTTCAAGGCAATTGCGTTAATCTTGGTTTCTGCTGTCAAGTCTTGGCCATCATATTTTAGTGACTGCATGTGTATGTAATCCAACATACGTTCACTACTAATTTTGGATACAAGCATTAGCCGAGGAACTTCACCAGCAGCATTTGTACTAGTACGTAGGCGAGTGTGCGTCGTTTCAAAGAGAGGATCGTCTAGTCTGTTCAACAAGGTCTTAGAGACAGAGCGAAGGCGACAAAGTGTTTCTAGAGGCAGTTTGAGAAGGATGTTGATGATGATATCGCTGGGTAAATCAAACAAGTTTATTTTCTTCTTGCATCTGAAGGGCTTCCTCATTACCTCCGTCCACGCCATGTTTCAATAGTCCTACTGATAAATCAACTAACAAAACACAGGATTCAATCTCTACATCTCCCTTTCTCTTTATATGCATGTAGAAATTGTATTCCTTGAATCATTGTATTTTCTTGAATCAATATGCGATGTGAGTCTTGGAATGGGATTCCTTCTACGGAAGTGTTCTTTCTTCTAGGTAAAAAAGAAGCAGAAGTATTTTTATGCTTGGAATGGGATTCTTGACACAAGAGCTTAGTCTTAAAAGGTATATGAGGTGATTTTGGGAGATAGTAAGTCAATCAAATTGTGGACTTTTAATTGGGTTTTGAATTTAGAAAATTTCATGTAAATCTATTTTAAGACATTTTCTTCTACATAAGTCCATCTTAAACTTTTTACTCATATAAGTCTATTTAGGGCTAGTTTGATATTGCTGTGACTTTAAAAAAAAACTGTTGCTGCTGTACTGCGAAAATAATCAGTTGTTAATTAAAACAGTTTTGTGTTTGGTAAATATTAGTTTTAAAAGTGCTGCCAAGATAAAATTTATTAATTTCTAGTGTTTTTAGTGACAGCTGCTTTCAAAAGTAACCTTCAGGTTGCTTCTAAAAGCTGTTGCCAGTGACCTGTAATTTTTAATAAAAGCTGTTTTTTTTTCATTTACTAAACACTATAAAATCTAAAAGTTCAGATAGAAACTGATTTTTTTAAAACGAAGCTATACCAAACTAGGCCTAAGCCAAGTCCACCAACTCAGTATTGTAGTATACCTAAAATACACTCCCTCCCTCTCCCTCTCCCTCGTCCACAATCAGCTCCCTCGTCAACAATTACACACTCTCTCTCTCTCTCTGTTGGAAGACACCGCCTCCTTGACGACAGCCTGGACGACGCTGCTTCGAAGATGCCGCATTAGAGTTCGATGAAGGTCGCCGATGTCAAAGTCTGGACGGAGGTGAGATCTCTAACAAAGGCGTTGGTTTCGTCTGCCACCTTGACGAAGACCCCTAGTCCTCGACTGCATGATGCTCGGCGTGGCTGGAGACTCTCGTTGAGGAAGATGATGACTGGGCCGAAACAAATCAGACTCCGATTAAGAAGTACGAGATCACGTCGATGGACTCTGATCGAGAAGCACCAGATCTGGTCGACAATTCGAATCGACGACGACCTCGACCAGATCTCCAATTCGGTCGACGACGTTCTCGATTGGATCTTTGATTCCGTCGATGACGATCTTGGCTAGATCTCCGATTCCGATGACGACATCTTGCTCGACACCAGTTCGGTGAACGATGACCTCGACTGGAAGTCTAGTGGCGGAGGGAGAAAAATATATCCGTGGGGGCATGATTATTGAACCGAACACAGAGAAATCTAGTGATGAATGAATGCCCAATCTCAGTTTCTAAATATGAAAAAACTCCAATTCAAACATCCTTAGCTTGAAGTTGAAAACCCAGTTACACATAAAATTTAACTAATTGAAAATATACAAGAACAAAGGAGAAGAATGCCAATAACAACACAATAGAAAATTGATGAACCTTATGAATTGAGAGAGCATGGAACATACCCTGTTAATTAAGTTGTTGATCTCAGAAATATTGATTAGGTTGTTGATCTCAGAAATATTGATTAGGGATGTGAGGAGATTGAATGCAGCAATATTCTTTTTTTCTTTTCGACAAACAACGCAGCAATATTTAGGGAAAACGAAACAACGTTGGTAACTGAGAGTTTAAAGCTCTGGTGGAATCGGAGAATAGTACTGAAGCCTTGAAATTAAAAGAAATTCCTTCATCGGATTTGGATAATGATCACTGGAGGAAGAATGTCATTCGTATTAGAAAAGAAATTTAGGTTTTTACTGCAGAGGATAAGAAGGCATTGGCCATGTTTTACAATGCAATGTGGAGAAAGCAAAGCGCCTGGTTCAGCGCCTGTGAGGGTGATGATTAGTTTCATCTATGTTTTCTTATTATCCGAGTTGTATGTATGCAGTATGCTTTCATGAACTAGGTTACTAATTGATATCGAGTAGTAGCACTACTGAATTGGATGCTTTGCATTCACTAGTATAAGAGCTCTCTTTAGTTTTTGTAGTGCTGAATTAATGGAATTTTTATAAGAATCTCAACGTTGGTAACTGAGAGGCTTTGATATTTGGGCAGTTGGGCTTCTCAATAGGTTATAATTGATGAGGTACATGAGAAGCTTCTTAGTATTCCCGACTTCTTTTGTGTGTGGGACTGTTATTTTTTCTTTTACATGGTAATACTTAGACTTTTATCTTTTTCACTAGGGGCACAAGTGTTTCATAACAGCCATTTGTCAAAATCCAATGGGAAAAGGGCCCCACTAGTCCTTCATTCCCTCCGCCATTTACTGGAACTCTGATTCCGTCGATGACGACCTCAACTTGATCTCTGATTCCGACGAAGGCCTCTTTCTCAACCTCAGCTCCATCTCCGAAATCTTCAACGCCAACGCTCTCAACCACATCGTCCACGCCTGTGTCATCGTCAATTTTGATGTGCTCTACCGGTAAAATTCACAATCTCACATCAATTTGAGCTTCTCTTGTCAATTATGCTTCAAATTAAACCGACTTCAAGTTTTTTATTGTAGCGAAATTAGAGATTGTTCTTCATTTGTAGGCTTACCTATTCAATTTCAGTGACTCTACTTTGATCTATCTATTTTTACTATTTAGTATTCTATAAGTTTGAGCAGACAATGCGAGATCTATATGTGTGGCACTGCTCTGATCTATTTTTAGTTAGTGTATATATTGTTGCACTCATAGCTCATCAACTGAATTTTGTGAATCTGTCATTTGTTTTGAATTGGCACTAAGATGTGCAACTGTGAGTGAAACATTCGTAGCTTGGGTAATTTGTGCATGATTGGATTGACCGTATTTGGTTGAATAACAACAACCAGAATAAGCTTAACTTTGAAATATAACCTCTTTATTTGGAGGAACATAACCAAATTGTAGCTAATCGTACCTCTACATTACATAAAGGATTTTATTGGTGCAGTCTTGATTTACCATTTCACCTGGCATAGTATCTTTTCAACGTGGTCAGAGTATCTTTTTATGTCTATATTAGTATATTTTCGTCAGTGTAACAGTATCTTTCTATGTTTGTGTTAATATCTTTTCAACATGATTTCAGTACAATGCATTATTGTGTGGTAGTATATTTTCAACAAAGGAGCAACATCTTTTCAGCGTGATGTCAATAGCTTCTATTTTTATTTCAAATACTAATATTTTGTTGTATCTTTGTTCTTGCAGAATTCTTCCCTTTGCATTTGTAGTAACACATTTCAAATATCATGTGCCTACCTAGATCATTGCGCTCACGGTGGAAAAATTATGACTTTGAGTTTTGAGCATCACCATTAAAAACCGATAGTAGCGTTATACAACTATTGTAGTAGACTTTCACAACTACATCAATAGTTTTATGTAACTATAGAAGTAGCTTTATACATAATTATCATTGTACAAGGCTTCAAACTTTTTGTACCATTGAATTTGTTAGTAGTGGATTTTATTATGCATGGTAGTAGCTTTTCTTTATGGCAGTAGTATATTTTGTTGTCGGAGGTAGTATCTTTTCTGCTGGTGGTAGTATCTTTTTTGGTGGTGGTGGTAGTAGTTTTTGTTGTCGGTGGTAGTAGTTTTTGTTGTTGACTGTAATATCTTTTGTTGTTAGTGAAGTAGCTTTCGTTATTGGTGAAGTAGCTGTCGTTATTGGTGGTAGTAGATTTGGTTGCTGATAGTAGTATTTTTTGTTGCTGGCGGTAGTAGTTTTCGTTGATAATGGTAATATCTTTCGTTGTCAGTGGTAGTAGCTTTCTTTGCTGACCATAGTAGCTTTTGTTGCTAGCGGTAGTATCTTTTGTTATCAGTGGTAGTAGCTTTCTTTTCTAGTAGTAGTAACTTTTGTTGTTGTCGGTCGTTTTTTTTTTTTGTCAATGGTAGTAGCTTTCTTTGCTGGCCATAGTAGCTTTTGTTGCTCGCAGTAGTATTTTTTGTTGTTGATGATAGTAGCTTTTGTGGTCGGTAGAATCCTCACTGATGGTCGGCCGGAAAATTTATCAAAGTCAGGCCGGAAAGTTCGCCGGAGGTCGGCCTAAGACTTTTTGTGGTTGTTGACTTTTTACACTAATGACATTTTCGTAAATTTAAGAAAGAGAATCTAATTTTTTTAATTGGATGACAGTCTGTAATTTTGTTGAACTTTAATACCTATTACAAAACCCTATTTTGGCTTGGGTGGACTTAAGTGGGTAAAAAAGTTTGGGTGAACCTATATTAAAGAAAATGTTTCAAATTGACTTCTATGTAATTCCCTTTGATAAGTCTAATTGATGAGCAAAATAGAAGTAATATTAATAATTTAATATTGATGAAGTGGTGAGTGATTATATGATTGCAGATGGATAGAACATAACCAATTTAAGGGAGCATTTCACTGATGAAGTGGTTAAAGAAATTATGGGTATCCCTATCCCTAATGCACCCTTAGAAGATGAATTCATATGAGGATCTGCTTTCCATGGAAGGTTCAGATAAAATCTGCAACTTGGCTTCAATTACAAGATAAGCAGGAACACAGTAGAATCCAGCTTACTAAGAAATTGTGGCTAAGAAATTGTGGTCTTTAGACATCCAGCCAAAGATCAAGTTCTTTGGATGGTTGATGCTTAGAGGTAGGCTTAAAACTCGAGACAGACTCTCACGGTTTGGGATTGTTCAGGATAACTCATGCCTTTTATGCAACAAAGACAATGAAACTATGGACCATCTATTTGGCTACTGCAAATATGCGAAAGAGATTTGGCAAGCCTCCAACATGATACCTCCTCTCAATTGGGAAGAGGATTTCTTTAAAGTGATTCATGAATGGTTTGTAGAAAACCCCTTTGATAATGCTTGTTTTACAAAACTAATTACTATCTCTTGGCAGATTTGGAAAGTGAGGAATGAAGTCATCTTAAGGGAAAACATCCAAATGCAGGGAATATCACAAGAGCTTATGCGATGTTCCAAAGCTCAACATATGCAGCTTCCTAACATTCTAGAGTAGGAATTCCAAATGATAATGATATTGAGAAAATGATCAGGTGGACTCCACCCCCACCACAATGGGTTAAGATTAATTTTGACGGTTCGGTGCGAAGTGGCGCGGCTGCAGGAGGTTTCATCATAAGAACAAACTCTGGAAACCATATCCTTGCACAACTGCCTTCAACTGTGGAAGAGCCAATGTTCCGGTCACTAAAGCTATGGTGCTGCGAAACAGTCTCATTCAGGCGCGAGAGTTGGGAGTTACCAATGTGCAAGTTGAAGGGGACTCCAAATTGGTTATTGATGTAGCCAATGGTATTGTTGCTCCCCCCTTGAAGATTGCTGAAGATTTTTCAAGATATCAATGTCTTGAAATGCTCTTTTCACTCAATTAGTTTCACCCATGTCTTTCATGAAGCTAACTTTGTTGATAATACTCTTGCAAACCTAGGTCATAGCATTAGCACAAAATGGATGTGGGAAGGGAGTGTTCCCCTTGAAGCCACTATGGCTTTATCCTTTGATAATGTAAACGTTGGGTGCTCGCGGGGTACTTCTATTTAATGAATTTCATTTACTATAAGAGAGAGTATGTAAATAAGAGAGAGTCCAGACGTACACGTACATACTAATCTGGACGCAAGAATTTGAGGTATAGAGATGCCTCAAGAATCTCACTGACAACACATGAGCTCGATGTTCTAATGTTTCTCATACATGTAGTTGTGTATCAACAAATTCCGTATGCCTATATCTTGTAAAAGCCAATGTTCTAAAAAATGCTAGGCGCTAGTCGGGCGGACAGCCGGCGCCTAGCGCCTAGAGGATTAACGGTTTTGTATTATCTATATTTTTTATTTTTTAATAGCAACTAAAATATTAAAATAAATTTATAGAATGCATTATAATGTTCCAAAATAGCAAATATACTTAAAAAATAAATAAAATGGTCAACTACTATGTTCTTAGAAATAAAAAAAACAATTTGAAATAAACAAATTAAGCTTTAATGTGTTTTGATTTTTTTTTTTTTTTTAAAAAAACTAATCGGGCCGCCTAGCCCGCAGGCTGGGCGTTTTTCGCACTGGTGCCCAAATTAAATGATTAGTGGAAAATCAGAACGGTGAGCTGACGCCTAGACTGCCCTGAACGACGTTTTTTAAAATATTGGTAAAAGCTTAATTAGCTTTAGAGCTTTAGAACTACTTGGAATTGAACAAGAATCTCCATGCTCCAAAGGAGTAAGGAAGTTCATATATAGTATTAGATCCTCCCCAAATTTATATTATATATATATATATATATATATATATATTAAAGCTTGGTTATTAAAGCTTTAATAAACCCTAGATATATAATCATTATATATATTTATATATATATTAAAGCTTGGCATATGAACAGTATACTGACCATTTTGCCCTTGTTATTTTTAAGAAACCACAATATTGTCATTAACCCTAGATATATAATCATTATAACAGCTGAGTATAATTTGCATGTATAACATTCTATGAAGTACATATCAAAAACATTTCCATCAATCAATTAACCCATTGACCAGCTTCATAACGTTGTTTTTGGATAAAGTAATTTTAATGTTCATATAAATTTCAAAATTATAGGAATTACAATTTCATGAATTTAAATCTTATCAATTGAGAATTCTATTATTTGGATTTCATGATGTAGGGCTAGTTTGGTATTGCTGTGACTTTAAAAAAAACTGTTGTTGTTGTACTGCGAAAATAATCAGCTGTGAATTAAAACAGTTTTGTGTTTGGTAAATATTAGTTTTAAAAGTGCTGCATGTTGAAGGAGAAAAGATAACGAGAATAACGGTATACTCATTCATTGATAGAAATGCCTATTTATAGGCATTACATAGAGTCTCCCGAAGGATTTAGAAGATCTATCAACTGTAATCTATTTTAATAAGAAAACCGGATTAACCAATCCTACGTAGGGCAAGACACATAACAGAAGAACGAAAACATAATTTCCTTAAACACTCACCCTTGTGTTGCATCCCTAATACGTCACGGTGTTTATGGTGTCGTATCGGTAAAAACCTTGCCAAGTAAAACAAAATCCTCGTGGGTAAAACAAAAGACTTGGACGAAAGGAAAAAGAGCGCAACGCACCAACTATAATTGAAGATAACATGTGATGCATGTAGACTCCCCCTAATGTCTACAAAATGACTCCCCCTGATTGGTAACTCAATCTCGGAGTACAGATAAACAGCGCAAGCCAATGCATTTCGCATACTTCAAAAGTAGACTTGGGCAATGATTTAGTCATTAATTCCAGCCACAATATCCTTAGATCAGACTTGCTATACTTAGCATTACTTTGATCTTTAAGGAGAAGGTTGCCTAACAACTCAAAACATAAGTTCACGTTGAAAATCATATTCACGCATGGCATGACCTTCGTGTACTTAAACAGTCATAACTTCTTCGATACAATAGGTATGGATGAACTGTATAAAATTCTAGAAACTAGACACACGTAGCTTTCTAACCATACAAGGTCCATAACCTAGTTCATCTTGAGCTGATCTCAAAGCTCTGTCGAAGTTTACTGTTCTGCAAAAGCAGATTCTCGGACAGATCCGTCATACTTTACGAAAATAGCCATAACTCACTCAATATGATAGGTGTAATCAAAGAGTTGGTGTCCCTAGAAAGTAGACACATAGACCTTTCCAATTGTATCAATTTCACCATTTCTAATGAGTGGGCTATCATGTAGGTCCTGTGGAAATTGACCTACGAAACTGGGCAGATTCTAATTTCGTTGTTAATGTGTCTTTCTGTAGGGATGAATAAGCCTGAATCTTTCATAAAAGAAATCACTGCGATTACATTGGCGTTGCGTGGGCGCATCCTGCCCCTACCTTGATATTCCTTCACACTCATCTAAAAGGGAGCGAAAATGCTCGACCGTTAGGAAGGGAGTTGAAAGACTAAGGAGAACTTGGCCTTACAAGTTTATAGTGAATGAGGAGTTGAGCATATTGTAACAAGTACATCAATGTGCTACCGTACTTAGATGTAGGATTTCTCTTAAGACTTCTTCGTCATATGGACGAAACATGTCTTCTCAACACTTCGACCGATCAAGGGATACATATAGGCATAACTTCATCGTCCTTTAGATTGTCTTAAGCCGACAGATGAATAAGTATCATTAATAACGGTCCTCACTTTCGAGACCAAGTATTCCCAAGATCCTTGCATTCTTAATTTTGGATCAGTGGCATCTCTTAGTTTAACAATAGTTCATCACGATTCACCCATAATTTACACGCAAATAGACATAATTCTTCATATCCCTTCCCTAATCAAGTAGATATTTAGCAAATACCTTGCAAACGAGCTCCGTGGTCAGGAGCCACTTGATTTGAGTGAAAACCGATCTATTCAAGATCTTTATGTACATCTTTTAGTTCCCAACAGAGATAAACTGTGACCACAAGCTGCTTGTTCAGTTTTTCAGAAACTACCAAACCGACAAGGTAGTGGAGTACAATGACATCCATTACGAGAGTATATCTCATCGTAGTCGATTCCAGTGCGTTTGTGAGAGACCTTACGCCAGAAGGTGAGTCTAAACTCTTTTTCTCACTACGTTTTCTAACAAAGATATAACTGATAGAGTTTACACTTGGGGTGTCGGCGTCACCTAACCAAAGCACTATCTCTTTGTTTAAACTGGATCGCATCTTTCCATTTAGGCCAATCTATAACGTTGGTATTTTCTCAACGAAGTATGGTTCGATATCAAACTCATTAAACCACGTCATCATGTACACCAGTGTAATTTCTAAGTGTAGAGATCTCTATATAGATTGGTATTGGCATTGAGGCGTCCCCCAATGATGACCATAATCCAGTATTAACAGACGAATGAGTATCATTGATCAAAAGATCAAGTTGTGCCAAACTCGCATTCTTCCTTGACGAGTATTTATCAAACCAAGTGGCCTCCCCCTAAACTGTGGGAGCCACAGCCTAGCGACACCATCTACCACATTTGTGGTGTCACCATGCCACCATCTATGGGTGACGACATGTCCTCTTATCCAGACATCAACATGTCCTTATCCAAACATCAATCCTTGTAGGCATGTTTGCAGCATGTATATGTGATCTCGTCACTTTAAGAAACTTAATGAGACACAGTAAGGACAAACCACGATAATTCCAAGTCGTTCTACTTGAACATTCTTGTTCTTATCTCCCCCTAACGACGGGAAGACTGGCTCATTAAAGTGACATAAAAGAGATTGTCTATCAAGGTCCTTATATAAGCGGACTATAGTCGGAAGCTCATGTCTTATTCAAAGACAATATTCATCAAATAACCATTATTATGCGCTTGTGGAGGCGCAATTTGGCACATACAACATGTGAACGATATAGATTGCAGAACGTTAACTTAATCTGTTAACAAATATGCATGTCGTTACAACCGTAACATAAAGATTTGAATGATGGTGGGCAAAGTATGAATAAGTAAAACTATGACCCTGCTACAATCCGTAGTCGTTGGTCTTACATGTCCAAAAACAAACTGCTGGCCTCACCGCCGGGACCGGTCAAAAAGAAACCGGTTGAACCGACCGTCGGCATCACCAGACCTTTGTTTTACACTTCCTTTAACGGTTCACTATCCTCCAAAACTCCAAACGCTACCAAATTTTGTAAGTAGGTAGACATGAGAGTTAGAATTCGGAAACCTCCAGCCTCGACGACAGAACCGGTCGAAAAAGTACCGAACCGGCCGTCGGAGTCGCCGGACATCCGTGAACACTTATATCGAGCGGTTCACCACCTTCCAAGTTCCCAAATGCCACCAAATTTTGTGAATAGGTAGGCTCGGATGTTAGAAATCAGCAACCGTAAACAGAACCTCAAGAACCGGTCTAAAAGTTAATGAACCGGTTCACACAATGACTGGTCCCAAGCTGAAAAACTAGAAATTCTGGTTTTTTCAACTTTTCAATCATTGTTAAGATTCCCCATAACATCTAATTGTTATAGCTTGAGTTAAATCATTGTGAACATCACCATAGCATTATTATGTCTCAAAGTGAATAATGAGAAGCCATCTAGGCCAACATCTTATGTATCATTCTTATATAATCACTTACAGACATTGCAATTAATATCTTACTTAGTGAACAACGAATGAGCATTTTGTGTATGCTAGTCTTTTTATTTCATTGTCTTTAGCGTAGGAGAGTGTCGCTCATAATCTTTGCTAAAGAATAGGCTTTACAAAATAAGTAACGAGCATGGCCAATGTGAGATCATAGGGGGTTCTTTTGCGTCATATTTGCTTGTGAAAGCATGAGTAGGACGCGGACGGCTTTAATGCCATATATAGGTGCTCACGGCTCCACCAAGTTGTAGTTTGGTGATTTTTGATCTCAATGGTTACTTTGCTCAAAAGAAATGATGTACGTGAGAGTCGTTACTCTTTAGTATACGGATCATCAAAACACGTCCAAAATTGTCTCAGACGAATGTTAAAGCATACATGAGTTGATGTCTCAATTCTCATCATTGGTGACAATAACCGATTCAATTAACCGAATCTTAGCGAGTCATGAATGTTGCACATTCATTATAGTGATACATAAGAAATTCTCATCAATTCTCACAATGTGTTTCCAAGTGATAAACGTTTGCGTGAATATCATTAAGTTATAGCACGATTCGATTGCTTCCTTATGCATAAAAAGCATGTGTGATTTGAATCATAATGCTATTAGGCATTGAAACTTGAGCATTAATCCGCTCTTTGGTTATTTCTGATGATCTAATCATCGTAGTCACAACGGATTTATAAAGAACTAAATCCATAAATTTGTCTATTCCTTGCAATAAGCTAAGCACTCAATCTCTCTACAACACATTCGTATAGAGACGAATGTAGAGACAACAGTTTTATGTCAAGACATAGAAACCGAAAAAAATGTTAACAATTTCGATGGAGATTGAAAAAAGATATTAGAATCCTTTAGAATGCATTACATGACGTGTAATATTATATAGATAGACGAAACAAGGCTTAAAACATGTCAAAACTTGACAAAATTGGTCGTGAGCACTATATAGGGATGGCGCCGCCGCCCACGGCCCACTGTTGGATCTTGTAGAGAAAGAAGAGGATTTTTCAACATCTAATTTGAGATGACATTTAGCGTAACGTAATTTTCTTTTTGCAATTGTATGAATCCGCTAAAGAGTGTAGAAAACGACTCTTATTTGTAATGTCTTTGCATAAAAATTGTATAAGTGTGCGTTGTGCCACACTTGACATTACAAATCCTCTTTTGATCCAAAACCGATGTGCATTGCGCAACATCATGATATACCAAGTGTGCATTGCACCACACTTGGTTTAATTATGATGCCCAAGTATGTATTGCGCCATACTTGGTGCGATTTCAGCTTATATAAATGTCACCTTATAGTAACTTGTGGTCTTTTGTAGTCCAATG
The DNA here is from genome assembly GCA_010134655.1 of Fragaria nilgerrensis. Lineage (NCBI taxonomy): Eukaryota > Viridiplantae > Streptophyta > Magnoliopsida > Rosales > Rosaceae > Fragaria > Fragaria nilgerrensis. The sequence goes on from CM020982.1 coordinate 6,968,370, forward strand.
TAGTGTCATGTTGTAATGCGATATATTGCATTAACATATAGCTTATGTAGATCGAACCATATGTGCCAGACAAAATTCGAATATATATGTCAACCTTGCATCGAGGTCTTGACCATGAATGTAATTCAAAATATAACAACTAAGTAACTTAGTCAAATATGTGAGGTGTATGCCTTCACAAAACTTGGAAAAATAAACGGATTTTGTAGTCACTTAGACTATTAAACCGAAGTCATGTGCTTCATATCTTCCGCAATGTAACTTTTGCTTTTAAAATCCGTAACCGTGAAAATAATATTCTCTCTTCTTCCATATAGTGAGTTTCTTGTTTCAAGAACTCCATATATTTTTGGTACATTGACCATACTATTGCTTTCATTGCAATTAGTGAACCGATGTAGAACCATATCAATAACATGACTTTTCTTTCATTTACTGGCCCAATCTTTTTATGACATATGGGGTTCGAGGCGTTGCCTCTCCCTCTTTTCAAAACTCATGACACGAAATTCGTCACTTTTTTTATGTCAAATTCAGGGCTCATGTTTCGGTTAATTATATCAAACAACAAGATAAGAGATTGGCTATTATCGATATACGATAATTAATTCCAAGTATGGAATTTGGTCAAGACCAAGGTTTATGGTAACTCAATTCGATGTGAACCGTCACAAATTCCGTCACAAATCAATATTAACCGTGACAATTTCCGTTACAAATCGATGTTTGTCCATTTATTAACTACGACAATATTTCGTCGTAATACCGTGACTTGTCAAACCGTCACAAATTTCAACTTTGATATGAGGGGTCCCAATCCCACAATATCGTCTCACGTTATAAAGAAAGGTGAGATGTAGAAGAAGGCTACGAAGCCCGGCTATGAAATTAAAATTCAAAAAACGGCATCTTTAATAAAAGCTTACTTGATAGTTTGTTAAATAAACTACGTTTAATATAAGTTGTCCATGTAATTTTCATGTCTAAATCCACATGCGTGTGGCGAAGTCGCTTGTGTAATTTCATCGCATTCCATTGTGGATGTCCCTATTTTTGATTTTCATATTTCTTTGGACTACGTGAGAATCTGTCGATATTTCCAATTAAATATTCTTGTTCCTAGATGTTCTATAGGAAAAAATTTACGATGAAAAAACGGCTCTTCCCTTCCTCTATGGAGAAACATTTATTACAAATTACAACATACAAGCCATCTTAAATATCTTTCTTTGATTCCAATTTCAGAACAGAAGATCCCCCTTTTTTATGTCTATTTATCTATCAAGTATCTAGCAAATCGCTATTTCATGTACTAAAAATTTCCCTCCATATTGATACATATGATATGATACGATATTTTTGTTCCGCTAATGTGATGGAGAATGTAGATGCGAGAAGGAAACTTTTATTTTTATTTTGAGTCGCCTATTCTTTAATTCAATATATTAATATATTAATAAATAATAATAATATTATATTAATAATAGGAAAGTTATTAAAAGTAAATGAAAGAGTCAAATAGAAAGGAAAATAATAAAATAAAAGCTACTGGAATAGTTTAATACACATAGAAATTAGAGGAATACATAAAAATATTTATCAATCCTTATTTTAATACACATAGAAATGAGGGCTAAAATACCCTTTTTCAGATTAATTGGAACTTAAAATAAAAGGAAATAAAAGCTACATATGCTCATTTCATCATTTTTGATGTTACAGACCTATTTTGTGGTTGATTTTGTTTTGTTGTTATGACCATTTTTTTTTTGCCAAATAAATATATTTTTTTATTTTCTTTAATAATATCTTCTCAAATTGACTATTTTACCCTTCAGTTTGGTGAAAATGGGTCCCCTTGTCAATTTGGTGACGTCATATTTTAAGATGAATTTAAAAATTGGACAAAACTGATGTGTTTACAAAAGTTGAAGGGGCGAACTGATTTAAAAAAAAGTTGCAGGACTGAACTGATTTTGACATTAAAGATTAGGGGGGTAAACTGAATTTAATTCAAAAATTTAACCTGGAGGGGCGAATTTACTATTTTGCCCCCCTTACAATCAGTTTCTCTCCTCTGCCTTCGGATTCGGGTATTGATTCGGGTCCTGGGTTGTGTAGAGGCTACCGTCGGAAGAGAAGGGGTGCGAGCGTCGTGCCAGGGCAGCACTAGGTTGTCAGTGATCAACGGTCGACAGCGAAAGGGCGCGATGATGTCGGGTAGGAGGTCCAATCAGAGCTGCTATGAGGGAGGGGCACCGTTCGGAGCTGGGCGGGGACTAGGTGGGCCGGAGAGAGCTCGCGTGTGCGGCTCTAGGGCGGTGGTGTAAGTCTGGGGGTGGGCGTTGGAGGCTGAAGGTCGCCGGGGCACGCAGTAGGTCCTCGGGGCCCGCTCGGGCTGGATTTTGGTTAGAGATCGGCTCGGATGGTTGCCGGCGTTGTTGAGAAGCTAGGGTGCCCACAATAGTTTAGTGAGTGCCCAGAGTAAAAACGGTGGGGGTATGGCGGCAAAAAATTTTAGGGTTTGTGGTTTTTTTTTTTTTTAGATGTTAGGGTTTCGTTATCAAGCTCGGGTTAGAGCACAGTGCTAATAACGTGTTGAAGGAGAAAAGATAACGAAAATAACGGTCTACTCATTCATTGATAGAAAGACCTATTTATAGGCATTACATAGAGTCTCCCGAAGGATCTAGAAAATCTATCAACTGTAATCTATTCTAATAAGGAAACCGAATTAACCAATCCTTACGTGTATTAGGGCAAGACACATAACAGAAGGACGGAAACATAATTTCCTTAAACACTGCCAAGATAAAATTTATTAATTTCTAGTGTTTTTAGTGACACTGCTTTTAAAGTAACATTCAGGTTGCTTCTAAAAGCTGCTGCCAGTGACCTGTAATTTTTAAAAAAAAACCGTTTTTTTTTTATTTACCAAACACTATAAAATCTAAAAGTTCGGATAGAAGCTGATTTTTTTAAAAGTAAAGTTGTACCAAACTAGGCCGTAGAGTTTTAAAATGACAAGAATTTGTATTCAGACTAACCTTAGTTAAGAGAATTGACAAATGACGCTTATTTTGTGAGGAATTCAAGTCGAGAATTTAAGCTCTCAAATTCCATGATTATTTTCCGTGAAAATTGCTAATATCATAGGATAAGTATCCAAACGAGGGAAATCGTCATAAGAAATTGAGAATTCTTTATTTTGATTAAATTTTTGAGAATTCACCCGCATCTAAACACACCGTAAAAATGTATACACCGCGCCTTCTAGTATATACTATTTGTTGGTTAACTATTCATAAGCACTATTCAAGTGAATAGTGTGAGGACGTTTTTGCCCCTATTTTTTGTTGGTTAAGCACTATTCACGTGAGGACGTTTTGCCCCTATTTTTTCATCTGTAGTTCCGTATTTGCCCTCCCCTATTTCTCTAAATAATTATTTTTTTTTCATCAGTCATATCGCTTTTTCTTTCTTCGTATTACACGTACTCGAGTGTTCCAGAGGTTTTAGAAGATGAGGAGAAAAGATATTCAGGTTTTTTTTTAAAGGAGAGAGCAAACATAATATAGAGGAAGAAGGGAGGGCAGATTGTTTGGGAGCTCGAATTCGTTTCAATAGTGCTCTGTGCTCTGTTTCTCTATCCTTGCTGCACTGTTAAGCATATGTTTTAGGGTAATATGAGTTTTTTTTTTATCCTCAGGTGTTATTGAAGTTCATTTACTTAACTCTTGAGGAAGCTGCTGGTGGCATTTCTATCAATAAATTTTAGGTCTACATGTTCTTTACAATACTTGATGTGTTGATACAATAGTTTTGTATCTAATGTCTCCATATTCTCTAAAATGGTTGATATGTTGATACAATAGTTTTGTATAGTTTTATGAACTGCACTAACGTAAACTCAACTAATTTTAGAGAAAAAAACTATGTCTTATTTTATCATCTAAGTTAAGAATCAAGTTATTTCCTTCACATACGTCATAATCATAAATTATTACCATTGCTAGGTCAATTATAGGTGAGAAGGATGACCGAGCTAGTTTGGTGCCAAGTCTTGTCTTATCCCCATAAATTTGTATGCCTGGGACTGCCGTCGGTGACAGACTCCAGGTGTGATCGTATATCTTCAACCACAGAGCCATGCGTCATCAACCTCCTCATTCCTCACCACGTGTTTCCCGGCAGCCTTCTCCACATCTTTCAACACCAAATTACTATTCCATCACTAATTATTTACATTTTTGAGATGAACAACTGCATCAATTACAGATTACTTATGCGATTTTACTATTTGTATCTTCTAACTCATCACTTTTAGTTAAGAAAAATGGGGGAAAAATGGTTAGTGAATATTCTCTCAAACCCAAAATTAGTAAATGAGATCTGTGTAGTTAGGCTAGAGTTCCTCATAAAGGCAAAAACTAAGAGCAAACAAACGACATCTGGATTGCATGCAAGTACAAACAGCTCCATCGATTACAGCTCCTTACGTGTGCTTGGGTCCAATCATTCAAAAAGAAACCCATCAAAAATCAGACTGTGCAAATTAGAATCTTTCGGAATTTTCTGAGTAGTAATTCGTTTTTTTATTGAAAATAAAAATTAAAAGTTACCTCCTTTGAATACTAAACATACGCTCAGACTAAGCAAAGCGTTTTGACCTTTCTACGCTTCCCACGAAATTTAGTTCCACATAGACCCAGAAAACTTGCAGGGCAAAAAGACTAGTTTCCGTGCTTTGTTATCGAAATCCTCGATCTGGGTTTCATAAAGAACGAGTCTTTTCTTGTGGGAAACGTCTCTGATTTGTAAAGTTTCGATCTTTGCTGTTCTTAATTATTGAAATCGGAGTTTTTGGTTACTGGGTTTGATCTGGGCCTCTCTGAGACTCAGTGACAGTGTTTAAGATGAAGGAAAAGATTGGATTTTTAGTGTCTGTTTGGTTTTTGCTATGTGGGTTTTGTGTGGGGAGGTTTGTGGTGGAGAAGAACAGCTTGAAAGTGACTTCCCCAAACTCATTGAAGAATGTTTATGAATGTGCTATTGGGAATTTTGGGGTTCCTCAGTATGGAGGGACCTTGGTTGGGACTGTGTTTTATCCCAAGGCTAATCAAAAGGCATGCAAGGGTTTTGAAGATTTCGATATCTCATTCAAATCCAAGCCTGGTGGATTGCCAACCTTTCTTCTGGCCGATCGAGGAGGTTAGCCTTTTCAATCTCACATTTTTAGTGGATTATGTTTTGTAGTAGTGACGTAATTGGAATTTACTTGGGTTGTTTAGTTGATATAAATATGAGCTCATTGGTGATGGTTTTGTGATCAGTGTGTAAATTTGTGGATCAAGTAGTGATGTGTGTTATGGATCATAATTGCTTTGCATGCAGTTAGATATCTGTAACATCCATAACAAGTTTTGCGTTTTGGTGTTTTATATTTATGGTCTGTATCTAATTCCCTTGTAATGACTGATGAAAACTCGTTACTTGACCGCTGAACCCTGCTTGCTAGTATCCAGTGATTTGGTCAATTATCAAAGTTTGTGGGCAATAGTTAGTCTAAATTTTGATGATGGAATAGATCTCAGGTTTAAACTTTATTTGGCTGTTTTTATTGTAACTAGTTTTGCGTTCAGAGAATCAATCCCTTTCTGACCTTGATTGTTAAGTGGACAATATATGCATATGTATAAGAGATGACTCTTTTTTCCCGTTTGAAGCATTGTTTAGTTTCTACCTGCAGCTTTTGATTGAGACCTTCTGTAAAATGTACGTGTAATGCTTGTTTATCTTTCTCTGTGTACTCATATATGACTGTAAACATCCTGGCAGATTGTTACTTCACATTGAAGGCTTGGAATGCACAGAATGGTGGAGCGGCCGCTATTCTTGTTGCAGATGACAGAACTGAACCATTGATTACCATGGACACTCCCGAGGAAGAAAATGCAGATGCTGATTATCTGCAGAAAATTGCAATTCCCTCAGCTCTTATCAGCAAATCTTTGGGGGATAGCATTAAAAAAGCTCTATCTGATGGGGAGATGGTCAACATTAATCTTGACTGGACAGAGGCTCTTCCACATCCTGATGAGCGTGTTGAGTATGAGTTCTGGACAAACAGCAATGATGAGTGTGGACCAAAGTGTGACAGCCAGATTGATTTTGTGAAGAACTTTAAAGGAGCTGCTCAGGTACTTGAGCGGAAGGGGTACACTCAGTTTACTCCACACTATATTACTTGGTACTGCCCAGAAGCTTTTATTTTGAGTAAACAGTGCAAATCTCAGTGCATCAATCATGGGAGGTACTGTGCTCCAGATCCCGAACAGGACTTTAGTAAAGGTTATGACGGGAAAGATGTTGTGGTTCAAAACCTCCGTCAAGCTTGCTTCTATAAAGTGGCCAATGAAAGTGGAAAGCCATGGCTTTGGTGGGACTATGTGACTGACTTTGCAATTCGATGCCCAATGAAAGAGAAGAAGTACACTGACGATTGTGCAAATCAAGTTATTGAATCCTTAGGTAGGTTTGACTGACTTCATATTTGGATAAAGTCTTGCTAAAAGAAATGCATCCGTGTTTGCTGCATTATCTCTGTCCCTTTAGGACTACTCCCATTTATATAGTTTCTGATTTATCTTTTGATTCTTTGCTAAGGCCCCCTAAGTTTCTAATCTAGTCGTCAATACTTGCTTTTTAATTCTACTTTGGGTGACAGTTTCCTTTGGGATGTGATTTTATGGTTTTGGGAAGTTATGTTAGATTGTCACCATGAGCTAGTGTCTGTCTCTTGGATGGCATGTATATACAGTTCTATGATTATGCTGTCTATCTGATGCTATATTTCTAGTTTTTTGGTTGGAAGTTAATACTTGTTTCATTTTCTTAAGAGCTATAACTAGAGTTAGTCAATGACATATTCTTTTAAATGCTAATTGTTCTCTTGTTTTTTTTTTTTTTTTCTTCCAAGAGTTGGTAACCTAGCTAAGATATGAGGTCGTGAAATTCCTATTATTAATGTGTTCTCTGTAACATGATTAAAGGTGTTGATCTTAAGAAGATACAGACATGTATTGGGGATACTGAGGCAGATGAGGAGAATGCAGTTCTAAAGGCTGAACAGGATGCACAGGTTGGGTTCTTAGGATTTAGTTACGATATCTTTTTACCCTCGTCACCTCATCTTTTCAAGTTTGGTGCATGCTGTGTTAATTTGTACTCATGTTTCACTTTCTTTAATCTTGAACTAGATTGGCAAGGGCACCCGTGGAGATGTTACCATATTGCCAACTCTTGTTATAAACAGCAGACAGTACAGAGGTTTGATACAACACTTGTAATGACCGGAGGACTGTACAGTGTCTTATTACTATGTTCATAATGTTTTGTTTTTACACCTATTCTCAGGGAAACTGGCCAAAGGAGCTGTTCTCAAGGCCATCTGTGCTGGTTTTCAAGAAACTACTGAACCGGCTGTGTGTTTGAGTGAAGGTCCTCATTTATCCTAAACCTTTTTTGTTTCCTTATATTCTTCATGGATATATTCCTGTAGGTAAAATAATTCTTGTAATTGATTGTTTGTTATAAATGTTTTCGTGTACTTTGAAGTGCTTGCCTATCTTTTCTGTACTAGGTTTTATAAAGAGATTGTTACCATCATTCTACCCAACAGTCAAAACAACTAATCTACTGTGGTAAACTTTGTTAGTGAAATGTTGGCACCCCTTCGAAAGAAAGAAGACACCAGTGTTTTGTGTGTTATGACTCCAAAGTAATAATAACAATAATAACCATAATAAAATTAATAACATGCTCTATGATACTGTATCATTGATTCAGATTCCAATAGGAAGTTGGTATTTGAATATATGTGAATCCTTGAGTCCAGGACATGTGTAACTTATTGAAATGGTAGCGAATTTAGTTTTCAGCCAGCATGCGAAGCTAATGTATTTACAAATATTGATCAATGGTTTTCTATGAGGCTATGAGTAATCATTTGATTGTATTTCCCAAAATCGTCTTTGAGATGGTATTAAATGACCTTTTTTTTTTCTTTTTTTTTTTTCCTTTTTCAGATGTAGAAACCAACGAGTGCCTGGAAAACAATGGAGGTTGCTGGCAGGATAAAGTTTCTAACTTAACTGCATGCAGGGTATCCCAATTTGCATAGCCTTCCTTTGGTTATTCTAATTATTTTGTTTTTCTTGTTTCCACTTTGGTGGGAATGTTCTGTCTTATTCAATAGGTTTTAGTTAGTATTGTGTAGACTGATTTTTGTTTTGTTAAAGGATACATTCCGTGGAAGAGTCTGTGAATGCCCTACCGTGCAAGGCGTGAAGTTTGTGGGTGATGGTTACACTCACTGTGAAGGTAAATTATTTGCATGGCTTCCCACTTTTATGGCAATGTAGAAACTTCCACAGATTACTGCCATTAGAAATAATCTGCTTGACAGTGAAGGCTGCAGTATCTGGATAATTTAATCAACAAATTAAAATGTATTCGGTAGGAATTGTAAAATAGTCGAGAAACCTAACTCGGGTGCACACTATTCTCCTCTTCTTCATCTTCCTTCTTCTTATCTTTTTTTTTTTTTTCGTTTTCTTTTGTTTTTTACTTGGTCAATGCATATCTACCAATTCTTATGCTCTAATGGTTTATAACCATCAACATGCAAGGTTTCATCATTTAACTACTGAAATGACATCCATTATATATATATATATATATATATATATATATATATATATATAGCGTGCCTGTTTTCATATTAGTCAAGGTATCTTTTCCTTTCTTGCTCTAGCAGCTTCCGGAGCATTACGCTGTGAAATTAACAATGGAGGTTGTTGGAGGGAAACTAAAAATGCCAAGACTTACTCTGCATGTCGTGTAAGTTGGACTTGTGATGTTGTTCACTGATCAAATCTCCCGATGGAAAATTGACAAAGTAAAATTGATCTTTGAATGTGCAGGATGATCATACAAAAGGTTGCACATGCCCGCCAGGATTCAAGGGTGATGGAGAGAAAACATGTGAAGGTACTTACTGCCCCTGGATCGCTATTAGTGTGTGATTTTTAGATGATTACTCATTGGCTTATTGAAGCTTAAGCAGTATGTAGAGACTTCAATCTAATTACGTAGTACAGTTTTGACGTGGTGTAACTGTAATATCTTCTTGGGCCATTTTCATAGGGTCTTCAATCTAGACTACCATCTCCAGATACTCTTATACGGTTAAACCATCATCACATAATTTACCTTGGGGGACTTGTGCATAATTTATTAGGCCACTGCATCAGCACATAGTTTAGATACTTGGATTTGAATCCCACCGGTGATTTTCACCAGCCCGGTTAATATACTTCCAAAGAGATCCTTTTCTGTATAACCAAGTAGTAAGAGTTTGAGATCCCCATTTGCTCGTATCGATATGGATTCACTCACCTTAAATTTTAATTTTGTCCATGCTCCAGATGTTGATGAGTGTAAGGAGAAGGTGGCTTGCCAATGTTCACAGTGTAAATGCAAGAATACTTGGGGCAGTTACGAGTGCAGCTGTGGTGGTGGTTTGTTGTACATGCGAGAGCATGATGCATGTATAAGTGAGTATTCTCAATTCTTTTCTTTCTTAGTCTTTCTAACCACTAATGCTCTAGTTGGACAAGATCTATAGTTTTCATTTTGGAATGTATCCTTTAATGGTAGGCACAACAGAGATTGAGAATTGGAATTTTTTTTCTTATTTATTTTTTCGGATCTGTGTGTTAACTGCTGCTCTGTGTGTGGGGAACCAGGTAAAAATGCCAGGAATACAGAGTATAGCTGGAGCTTTATTTGGGTTATCATTCTATGCTTGGGTGCTGTTGGAGTTGGAGGATATGCAGTTTACAAGTACAGAATCCGAGTATGTTTTCTTTCACCCAAAATTCCTCATACATGTACATATGTGAAATGCAGTTCAATATACAAGTCTTGAAGAAAGACATTGGTATTACTATTTTGTTCACTCTATCCCTTTGATTTATGGGGTGATCCTAAAAATTTGTATCTGCACAGAGATACATGGACTCAGAGATCCGGGCAATCATGGCACAGTACATGCCATTGGATAACCAAGGAGAAATTCCCAATCATGTCTCCCGTGGTGATATCTGAAACCAAGAAGGGAAGAGACTCATATGATAAAACGGCTCTTGAGAAGGGAAGACATTCAACCGCGGTTTCAAATCAAGAACTTCCTCCGGGCACCAGCAATTGATTTCATTGTCATGACTCATGCTATAGTGTAATCAGTAATAGTTTTCATGTGTCTAGCAGTGCATCCTTTAGCCTTGTTTAATCACCTTTTCGCTTTTATTGCCAGCGGGAAACGATTCTTACTTGTTATTATACTTGTAAAACAATCACAGTAGTATAAGGTCGTTATATAAGCGATGAGGAAGCCAGATGCCATTGACTATCTGTTGGGAAGCTTACTCCTTTGTCTAAATTCTCAAAGCATCACCATATAAGATTTGTGCAAGATAATGACCAAGAACCATACAATCTCAGCAGAAAAAAAATAAACCGCTACTTTCAGAAAGGAAAAAAAAAACGGATAACTAAATCATGTTTCAAAATCTTCTTACCATAAAGCGACCATATCATTCATTTAAAAACGTTTGTGGCGTTTTCATATATTGTTTCTGTTTATTGCATTTACAATGTTAACATCTTGGTAGATTTTCTTCACAATTTCAATTTCTCTAAATGAATAAGAGCATCTCCAGCAGTATTGCTAAATCAAATTTTTTGTTATTGAAATTTATCAACTTTCGGATGAATAGGAGCTCCAACGGTATACCTAAATGATTGCTAAATTTAAGGATTACTAAATAAAATTGATAAATTTGTCAACTGAGCCATGAAATTGCTAAAGGAATACATATATTTTTCCTCCTTTTTTTCTCCACATGTCAGTCTATAATTCGTTAAAAATATTACTTAACTTACACATAACAATAACTGCTGGAACTAAATTCTTATATCAATAGTTAAATCTCATAATTATTGCTAAATTTAACTATTGTTTTAGTTACACTGCTGAAGATGCTCTAATAGGTGGGTAGATGTTTGAATGTGATTGATATCATCATAATATTATATTCTACGTGTAGATTTTCTTCACAATTTCAATTTCTCTAAATGAATAATAGGCGGGTAGATGTTTGAATGTGATTGATATCATCATAATATTCTACCGTTAAGTTTCCTTCAATATCTCAATTTTTCATCAAAACTTATTGAAAAAGAAGAAAAAAAATACACTTAAGAAGAAGACTTCATCAATCATATGTTACATGTCGGTGCTAATAGGCTCATGCTATGATAGCTAGACTCTCTGTTTGTAACTATGGATCACATGTTTGTGGCTAGTACAAGAAAGACGTATATGCTGTAGATCGATTAGCTATTAATCATGAAAATTATACCATCATGCTTAATGTGCCATGAAGTATCTATCGTGATTTGAAGTTTTAAATAGTAGTTTTTATTATACTTCAAATTCAATTATCGATAGTATGATTCTGTAGAATCATGATATACGTACACAATATTTGGTGCTCCTCTTCAGAGCGCACTTGTATTCTTGAAGCTGGTAAGCTTTTATGCAAGGATTCTGCCATTGAATGGCTCGCCAACCGCAACGACCTTGCTGAATTCACAGAATTTTATCACAACAAACTGCAATGTAGTCTAGCCTTTGAATTTCTGATGCACTTGCATCGAAATCATGGTACATCTTTATTTCTTTTCTTCACCGTGGCTGAGCCAGAGCAAAGAGTTAAATACGTTACATGAGATATGGCCTGTGGAGCAACGGCTTCAGTCCAAGCCAGTTGTTATGTAATACAGAACTTCAAACACAGGGCCATGAAACAAAGTGCAAAGGCCAAGCAACTAGTTCTAGCATCTCAATATCAAAAAAGGGGGACCAAGAACACCATATTACAGTATATCTATATGTTTGCCCAACTAAACTCGATCATAATACAAAATGCAAAAAGAAAAAGAAGTATCTAAACTCCAAACACATGATGCCTTGTTCCCATCAGCTTTGGATGCACGGGTGTTTAACCAGAGAAACTTTAGTTCAGCAACTAGCCCGGAGCACCCCAGTTACTTCTCCATTTGCTGCAATCAGCAAATCATATGAGAAGTTTAAATACTTCACAGACATGATTGGAATTCAATCCCATTAGCTAAAATGAACAGTCTTCACTAATCACTAGACACTAGCTGTAACCAATTTCACAGAGATATAGATTCCACTAAGCTAATGATATAACAATTCAATCCCCATTAGGTGCTATACTACTGAAGTACTGATACACAATGGAGGGCACACCATGTAAAAATTAATTGCATACTGACCTAGCAGATACTCCAACTTTCTGTCTCATTCAAAGCTCGAATCTTTTTGGTGTTTACCACTCTGTACGATCCTATAGACATAGAAAGCGACAATACCTCCACTGCACAGAAAAAGTAAACATATCAGGTGTTAAACTCTTTAAACCTACAACACTAACGGTAATTGTGCACAAGGACTACAAAAGGGGAGGACTAGGCAATTTTGTACCCAAGTTCATTTTTAAGAAGAAACAAAATAAATGGCCTTCTCAGTTCTAAAAGCAGATAGCATCATAAAAATAAATATTGAGAAGGCCATGATTCACAAAAACCTGACAAAGGTTGTCAACAAATATGGAATCCATGATCTCTGCAAATTTGAAAAGATAAATGGAAACAAGAAAATATCAGAATCTTTGAAGGCTGTTTAACTACAAAAATGAAGAAAGTCAGTTTTAAGATAACAATAAGAATGAACTTCTAACCTGAGTCAGTAGGCGTGCCTCCTTCAGAAAAAGTATACTGGCAATAGCTGCAGGTCCAACAGTCCAATCATTTAACACATAGGAATTCAACTTAAACCGTTATGAAAAAGCTCCAATATGTAGTGATTACAAAAGTAAACCATAACTAACCTGCCTGCCCTTTCAAGGCCAAAGGAAATGATTCTCCTTGCTTATATGATCTCAAACTCGAAATACTTAAAGCCAAAAGAGTACCACCAAGGATAACCCCAAATCTAATTGCAGCAGTGCTTCCAGTTACCATGAAGGAAAGGAAGCCACCAAGAGAGAGAACCAAACCTTCAAAGCATAAGACCAAAATCAAAATCATAAATGTCTATAAAAATCTAAAGAAAGGACTATGCATCATTTTATTTTATTTCTCATAAGCTATACCGTATGGTATCCCAACATGAAAGTCGCGGATTTTTGTTACGTCATTGAGATCATCAGATGATGTTTGGAACGTCTCAACAATTTCCTTCACTGGCTCGGGAGAATTCTTTGCGGCTGTGGAGATGAATTCTTTACCTTCTTCACCGATCTCTTTAGCTATCTCAGTCAAATCACACATTGCCTTATCACCCTGTATTTTCAACTGCTCTGATGTTTCCTTCAACATTACAAATGCTTTCTTAGAGTATATCTCATACGCTTCCTGAGAGACACTTTTCACGTTTAAAGCTTGTTCTTTGAAAGAAGCTAGAGTCTGCTTCCAAGCTTCTTCTGATTCTTCAGCTTTCAATTTGGCATTTTCCTTTTCCTTCTCCACCTCAATCTCTGGATGCTTCTAGGAACAAAAAATAAACAAAACAAGCGGAACACAAATTAGAGTCACAACAGATGAAATCCCTAACATCAAAACAAAAACAAAAACAAAAAAAACTATGATAGGTGAACCAGTAAACCAAGCCTGAATCAGTTATGTATATATTTTCCCTCCCCACTATATCTAATTGGAAGAAATATCAAGCCTTTAATGAACACACGTCTAAGTATGTCAAGAAGTCCAGCTCTTTTTAAGGGAGCAACAATATCTATTTTCATCACATATAAAATTCATACAAAACTCATTGTTATATGATCAAACACACAGTTGAAACAAGTGAAAATTGAAAAACTGAAAATTAATTTACCAGTGTTATTTGGCTAATCAAACAATTTGGATAAGCCAAATTCAATATCCCATTCCACAAAACTATACCATTAACCAAAAATCCAAGAAAGCCAAAGCTTGAAGCTTTACCGATTCATCATGCGAAGCAGCGGCGGCTACAATTGGCCGGCACCACAAGCTCCGCCGGTGCAGGGAGAGCGAGCCACCGCAAGAACCGAGCCCTTTCAGAACCGCAACCGGAGCTCCTCCATGAAATTGATCGAACCGCCGAGAACACAAGGCGAGCGGAGTCGTGGCGGCGGCGGCCTTGGTGAAGCGAGAGGTGGAGCTAGGGTTAGGGTTTAAGAGCGAGAGGGATTGCAACGTCACGCTCATTTTGAGAAAGGGTTTGAAAATTGAGGGCGGAGCTGACGAAGAGGTTTAGGTCAGAAGCGAGAGAATTGGGGAGTTGGAAGATTAGCTGAAACTGGGAGGAGGGAGAGTGTTCACCTTCACTATAGTGCGGCGAAGGGCGTGAGCTGCACGCGTTTCAGGTGGGGTGGGTGTTTGTCAAGTGAGAGGAAATGATATTTGGGTGACACGTAATCACTTGGTAGTTGATGATACGCGCGAGAGCCCACTGAATCTTTCGAAAGCGCCAACGTGTTGCTTCCGATCTGGTGCGCCGCGGGTGCATTGTTCCTCCGTGCGCCCTCTGTTTTTTTAGCCGGCTTTTTCTTTTTGTAGGGTAAACTGACTACCCTTGAATGTAAATATTATAGTAGATTTTTTTTTTATGAATCGATATTCAGTTTCATATGCTTCTCTATTATTTGTATCATCAAATTACAACTCTAAATTTACACATCAACAAAAGACAAAAAAGTGTTGGTTTATGTATGTCGGCAAGAAAAGATGGGATTAAATATGTCATTGCACATTGGAGAGCTTGAGAAAAGTTCACTGGAATTCTTGAGACATTTTCATGACACTTCCATAACATGACCATTGGGTAGTAGATAAGCAGACCAAGAAAGGAATAGATGCAAGTATGCAAATTACAAGGCAAATGATCTTTTTCAACACATGAATCCAAGCAAGGCACCTCTAATCTGCAGCTTACCTTTTCTCTCCTATAGAACAGAAAAATCAACTTGAACCATATGGGAAAGCACACAATGCTTATGCAATGATGGACTGATGGTCCAGTAAATCATGATTACTGGACTTAATTAGGAGGCAGCCCAAGAGAGATTAGGTCTAACAAACTGAGCCCAGATCACTTGGATTATTATAAATGGTTGACATAGATGCGCCATTTGCGCCATTAAACTCCCATCTCCAAGAAACACATTTAACAAATAAGACTGACTTGGTTTTCTTAATCGTAGGCATACAAGCATCGAAACCAGAGAGAGATATCACAGAAGAAGAAGAGGGTACGTGAGTTTTTAATTAGTGCAAGTTCTGGGTTTTGGGAGTTTCAGGAAGTCAAAGAGAGAGAGTAAAATCCAAAGAGGGTAAGAGCCAAAAACAAGTTGGTGTGCGTTCGTTTAGGGTGTTTGAAACTTGAAAGAAGCCAAAGCTATAGATGGTGTTGGTTGGTCGACTACCATATAATGGTGGATTTTCACAGCCATTGAAGACAAACAAAGAGTGCATCAGAAGGAATTTTGACTACATGCACTTTCTCTAAGAGTTTGACATATCAATATGTCTCCATGGCCACCCTGCAAAAGAAACTATGCATATTTTACAAGAGCTTTGGTTCACTCAACTAGTGCTCTGCTGCCCTCGACAACCCTTTAGGATTAAACTAATATGTTTGATACGCTATACTAAATTAAGCCTAGCAAGTTCTTGTTTACAGGAAATCATAGCTAGCATTCTAGATACCAACTGAAACATGTCAATTGGTAAAGGATCTGAGTTCAGATTTGAGATCTCATCAGTCGTCCCAACACAACGCACCTACGTAAACTACAAGTTTCATTAGTTAATATTATTGTTCTATGTATTTTTCTTTTAAATAAGAGCTATAATTCTGATAACTTTGAATACTAACATTATAATTACTACGACTTACATCATCCTTCTATTTTTCTTATAGATCTTGTTGTTCATGTTACCTATCTTTGTTTCGAATCTGAATTCTGCAATATTGTCTCACCCAAATTACACGTACAGTTATATATTTTGCTTCAAGGTTATCTATACGTTTGAACCTTTTGTATATGTTCTAAAACGACAATCAAAGTTATTATAAAACGACAACTAAAAACATTAGTTACTAACATTTAGATTCAAAACATGAGAGCCTTTTAATAAGGACCCTTAAGTTGAGGATTAATATAGAACTTTTGGGCTTATCCCACTTTTCGATCTTATATCCATATCTTGATTGTTCAAATTATAGTTATTCATGAGTAAATCATTTCTGTAAATTTTCATTCGTATTGAAAATTGTTAAGGCATTCATAAGTGTGATTTACAAATTATGAACTTGAACGGTTCATGTTTGACAGATTTAGTATGTCTATTAATTTGATCTAGTTTGTTATCTTAATGATCACCGATTTGGCTACAAATTGTAGAAATGATATACTTATATAGACCTAAAAACTGATTATATAGACTTAAAAACTGAACGGATAAGATGTCAAAATATGATCGAAAAATTGGTCTTTTAAACTATAACTGAAAAGTCCATAGAGGTCCTCATTAAAATGACTTCTTTCAAAACATTTATCTCACATATTTGCTTAATCGTTTAATATATCAGCAAACGACACTCTAATAAAGTAATAACAATCTAGTTCAAATCTACATAAATATTTTACATTTTGAATAACCAACCTCAAAATCTCAAATCGTGTTCCAACATTCAATCCACCCTTTGAAATTTGTTGCAAATCATAAACATGTATCCAAAAATTCATGTATATGCATTAGGAAACTAATAATCACATAAAAATACAGCCACGTAGGATAATTAAAAAAGTCAAAAGCCAAGTGCATCACCCATCTGCTTTGACTAAAATTGGACTCCCGCGCCACCTCCCCCCCCCCCCCCCCCCCCCCCCCCCCCCGAGAGCCCAATAATATAATCAAAGCTCTCTCTCTCTCTCTCTCTCTCTCTCTGCAGTTAGAACAGCCTTAAATGCTCTTCTCCTATACCTTAACTCAGTCTGAGCTAGCATCACCCACAACACCCCCCACACCATTATTATTCTCTGTCACTCTCTCTTCCTCTCTACCTCACTCCCTGACATCACCCACCTTTCTTTACTCCCTCCTTCCTATTCACTCCCTCCCCCGCCGCTCCCGGCGTTTTCCCGGCGACCCTTCCGCCTGAACACCTCATCTTTGTCAACTCCCTCCTCCTCCGACCGATCATGTTGTTTCTCCGGTCAACAAAAACCACCTAAAAAGGTTAAGACTTAACAAAGTGGAGGGTGGTGTTGGTGCGTTACTTTACTTTTTCTCACTCTCTTTTGCTTTCTCCATCATCATTACATTTCCTTATTATTATGCTCTCCTGTATGCTCCTCACACATACTCTCCTCATTCTTTAACTTCCATGAGCTTTCAGACTAGCTTTGAAACTTTCATGAGGTTGTGAGAATGTCACTCATCAATAAGCTAGTGTTTCTTCTGCTACTCTGCTTGCCTGTACTAGTGGTTTCCTTAACCCTGTTTTCAACGACGACGTTTTGGGGCTGATCGTGTTCAAGGCCGGTCTGCTGGACCCGGAGGCCAAGCTCAGTTCGTGGAACGAAGAGGATGACACTCCTTGTCATTGGGTCGGTGTCAAATGCGATTTGAGAAGTAACAGAGTCTCTGAGCTTGCTCTGGATGGGTTTGGCCTATCCGGGCATGTGAACCGTGGCCTTTTGAGGCTGCAGGTCATTCAAAGACTCTCACTTCCCATAACAACTTCACTGGGTCTATAAACCATGATCTGGCTCACATTGGGACTTTGCAAGTTATTGATTTGAGCCAGAATAGCCTTTCCGGGTCGATCCCTGATGAGTTTTTTCAACAATGTGGGTCACTGAGAGTTGTTTCGTTTGCAAAGAACAAGCTATCTGGGAGAATTCCGGAGTCTTTGAGCTTCTGCTCAGCTTTGGTGGCGGTGAACTTCTCGTCGAATCAGCTTTCGGGGAGTTTACCATCCGGGATATGGTATTTGAGGGGGCTTCAGGAGCTGGACTTGTCAGGGAACTTGCTGGATGGTGAGGTTCATGAAGGTATTGGTTATTTGTATGATTTGAGAGTAGTTAACTTGGGGAAGAATCGGTTTTCGGGGTGGCTTCCCGGGGATGTTGGAGGCTGTTCTCATTTGAAGTTGCTTGATTTTAGTGATAATTTATTTTCCGGGGAGATTCCTGAGTCGATTAAGAGACTTGGTTTGTGTAGGTCTTTGAATTTGAAGGGGAACTATCTTACAGGTCAAGTTCCAGCTTGGATCGGTGAGTTGAGAAGCCTTGGGATGTTAGATTTATCTTGTAATAACTTTTCTGGTGGAATTCCTGGTTCATTAGGAAATCTGAAGCTACTTGAGAAGTTGAATTTGTCAGTGAATGGATTCACTGGAAGCTTGCCAGAGTCATTGACAAATTGCTTCAACCTTTTAGCTCTAGATGTTAGCCGAAATCAGTTGGTAGGTAAACTTCCTTCATGGATTTTGAAGCTTGGTGTAGGACATGGAAAGCTCGAGTACAATCCATTGAAACCAATTGCTGCCACTCATGGAGGTCTTCAGGTGTTGGATTTATCTTCCAATGCATTTTCTGATGTGCTTCCATCTGATATCGGGGTTCTTAGTAGTTTGCAGTTCTTGAATGTGTCACGGAACCAGCTTCTTGGTTCTATTCCTGCAAGTATAGGTAATTTGAAGACAGCATATGTTCTGGACTTGAGCAACAATAGGCTGAATGGAAGCATTCCTTCTGAAATTGGAGGAGCAGTCTCACTCAAGGAGCTAAGGCTGCATAAGAACTTTCTAACTGGGAAGTTACCATCTCAGATTGAGAAGTGCTCATCTCTATCATCTCTGTAAGTTTTCTTGTTCTTTTTTTAACTGTTTTACTAGTTATGTTCGTTCATGTGGAATTTAAAACTTCAGATAGCCAGACTGAAGCTGTATTTCCGGTGTAATTCATTGTGTATAATGGCATATGGTTGAACAGCAAGAACATTTATAACTGATGAAAATGTAAACAGGCAATTCAGAACAGGTATCATTTATAACAATTTTTTTTTAAAACTCAGTTAGGAAAAGTACAAGCATAAACATTTTGATCACCAATTTTAACTGTCTGCAAAGGTACTCCACTGTTTGTAAACAAAAAGAAAATTCAAGTAGCATCCTATGTTTGTTTGGAAAGATATAACTTAATAGTCAAAACTTTTGAAGGCAATTCATTGTTCTGAATGTCTTTTTGTTTTATTTATTCAAAATTTACAGGTTGTTATCCCAGAACAATCTTTCTGGCCCTGTTCCTGCAGCCATTGCAAACCTTACCAATCTTCAATACGTCGACTTGTCTTTAAACCAGTTCTCTGGAAGCTTGCCTAAAGAGTTGACAAATCTTTCCCACCTCCTCTACTTCAATGTCTCCTACAATCACCTTCAGGGTGAGTTACCAGTGGGGGGCTTCTTCAATACAATCTCACCCTCATCTATCTCAGGCAATCCGTCCCTATGTGGTTCTGTTCTTAATCTTTCATGCCCTGCTGTTCACCCCAAACCCATTGTCCTCAACCCAAATTCTAATAGCACTGGTGGTGGCTCTTCCTCTCTAACTCATGGTCACAAGAATGTATTCAGCATATCTGCCCTCATTGCCATAGGTGCTGCTGCATTCATTGCAATTGGTGTAATAGCTATTACTGTCCTCAATATGCATGTGCGGTCTTCAATGACACATTCTGCTCCTCTTCCGCTACCTGGTGGGGAAGATTTCAGCTGTTCCCCAAGTACTGATTCGAAGTATGGCAAGCTTGTTATGTTTTCTGGTGATGCTGACTTTGCTGCTGGGGCACAAGCCTTGCTCAACAAGGACTGTGAGCTTGGTCGTGGTGGCTTTGGAGTCGTGTACAGAACAGTCCTCAGAGATGGGCGTTCAGTTGCAATAAAAAAGTTAACAGTCTCAAGTTTGATCAAGTCCCAGGAAGATTTTGAGAGGGAAGTAAAAGGACTTGGAAAGATAAGGCACCATAATCTTGTGACACTTGAAGGGTATTACTGGACTCCTTCCTTGCAGCTGCTCATATATGAATACATACCATGTGGAAGTCTGTACAAGAATCTGCATGACGGTCCTGACCAGAGTGGTCTCTCTTGGCGACAGAGGTTCAACATAATTCTTGGGATGGCAAAGGGTTTGGCTCATCTGCATCAAATGAACTTGATCCACTACAACTTGAAATCAACTAATATTTTGATAGACAGCTCTGGTGAACCAAAAGTAGGAGACTCTGGTTTGGCAAGGTTGTTGCCAATGGTAGACCGGTGCATCTTGAGCAGCAAAATCCAAAGTGCACTTGGGTACATGGCCCCTGAGTTTGCTTGTCAAACAGTCAAGATTACTGAGAAATGTGATGTGTATGGGTTCGGGGTGTTGGTTTTGGAGGTGGTGACTGGAAAGCGACCTGTGGAATATATGGAAGATGATGTGGTGATTCTCTGTGACATGGTGAGGGGGGCTCTGGAGGAAGGCAGGGTGGAAGAATGTCTTGACAGAAAACTTCTGGGTAATTATCCAGCAGAGGAGGCCATTCCAGTGATCAAGCTTGGTTTGATATGTGCATCACAAGTTCCATCAAATCGTCCCGATATGAGTGAAGTAGTCAACATTTTAGAACTCATCCAATGCCCTTCAGAAGGCCATGAAGATTAGAGTAAACTCAATATACAGATAATGTTCTGGTGAAGATCAATCCGGTTTATTTCAAGTAAAAGAAAAAAAGAATGTTGGAGGATTTTCTCCATTTCTTTTCAATCATTTTCTCTACTATATTGTATTCCTTCTTTTGTACTTCTTTATCAATCGAGTTCTATAGCACTTGTATGGTTCCGGATTGCTTTTCACCGGTTTGAAATGGGACAATTTGAGTAGTGTTCTTTAATCAGGGATCTCTCTCAGCATAAACTATAAAACCTGATTGCTATACTGGTTTGAGATAAGACACTGCAGTATTAAAAAAGCAAGAATGTAATTGACGCAGTTCGCCAAACTCTGATTTTCCAGAGTAAACGTCTTGAACGTTGTTGCAGCAATTTCTTCATCATTCAATGAAGAGAATAAACTAAGCTAAACACATGATGAGCAAGATTAAAATCTAAGCTACCCCAAGAAGTGAATGGGGAAATTAGTACAGCAAATGATGCAGTCCAAATGAGAAACACTCTTTGCTTTAACCACACTTTTCTGTTGGCCATGTTGCTTCATTTCTACTACTTCATTTGATTTCTAACTTTACAATTCAAAATGAGCATTATATGCATATATATGCGTACTCCACTGACCCTAATCAACCTGCTGTCTTCTTTATCATAATTTGAACTCCCAGTTCCTGCAAGTATGTTCAATAATTTACCCTTAGATTTGAAGCTTTAACTTAATCAAAGAGTGTTGGACCCGAGGGGCGAGGGGAACCTAATCAACTGGCCTCGAACACCATCAAAGCACCTCACATGGTGCTTCTCAAAAGCACTTGAAAGCTTTCTCCAACAGTGATTATGTGTAGAACATGGCAATCATGCCATGCATACTACAACAGGAACCTTTTGGCTTTTGGCTTTTGCATCAGGCTTGGTTGGTTGATTCATGATCACGCTACATAAAGCTTGGAACCAACAATCTGTGAACCAGTTGATCAGGGCCAAGGCAAGTACCCACATCGGAAATCGATGAGATAGGAAGAGAAAATAAGGAATATATTTGCTTTTGGTTCTCTTCTCTACTTTTTAACGAGAAACAGAATGATTGATATCCCACAATGCTTCCACTAAGAATCTAAATAGGGAGACCATGCATTGGGGGTCAACAGAACAAGAGCAAGTTTTACCAACTCAAAATAATCACACAACTGTATGCTAGTAAGTAAACACACCGGAGTTTTAATATTCGAAACACCTTAGTTCTCAAATGAAACCGGAGTTTCAATATTCCGAAATACCTTAGTTCTTGAATGAAATAAGTACCAGTTATTAATATTATCACTGTGACAACAAATCACCCTAAGAACTAAAATAATGCAGTGTATTGTGTCCGAGGTTACAGAAAAATATGTGATTTCCAGTGAATCAGTGGCAGATCTTAAGCTAAGATGAAGTCAGAGAATGTAGTAGGACTGGGGTGAACTGACACCAACTTCATGGGACATGGGACCTTGCTAACAAAAAGGTAGAATAGAAACCTTATATGTCTGTATTTTGCGCACTAATTAATGCCTTCTGACATAAGCAACTCAGTTCCACAGTACTAAATTATCAGCTTGAAGCCTTGAACATGGGCAGCAAAAGCTAAAAGCAAGCAATATACTCAACATGCTTTCTGGATACATTGCTATATTTGCTACATTTATTTCCAAAATTAGTAGAGTTGAAAGTTGAAACATTTAAACGGATGAGTTCCATTGTTCCATGCTCATGTAAAACGGTAAATGTTTTAACACAAGTGAATTAATTCATGAACAGTGTTCAAAAGAAACAAAACCAAGGGAGTAAAATTGTACTTTTGGACAAAAAATATATTACCTCTTGCACTTACAGTAAATATCAGGCACTTATACAGACCTATTTCCTGGGACAATCACTACACAAAACTCACTAGTTTCAACAAGGGCAGACTATTAAAAAGGGTTTAAATTTCGTATTCGGTTTTCTGGGATCTTCATTCGTGTCCTACTTTCCTGAATCTTTTGGGCAAAATCTAATCTTAAGCTGTGTTCTCATCTAACTAATCATCCCAGTTATTTTCCCACCCATCTTTGTTTGAAGACCTTGCAGTAAGACCATTAGCAGAGATGCTTCCTACCAGATGCCCTCCAGGTGATTTCACTGCATTATCTCCATCCCAGTCGTCATCCCAATCCTGATCCCAACCTTCAGCCGTAACCACCTCAGTTGCTGAAGCCGATTCCGGCAATGCCATTTCAAGTTCCTGATACGGAACTCCACCTCCAGTTCGCTGTTTTCTCCTCCTAATCAGGCAGAAAGCCCACATCCCTCCAAAAATTATCACTGTAACAATCAACAAGTAAGCACCGTTGATTGGTGTCACTAACTTCTCATAAGGGAAACGCATGAAAAAGTTTCCTTCAGATACAAAAGAGTCCATCTGGAGCACGCATTCTCCCTTTCCAGCTTTAAGTACTATTTTGTTGCTTTTACCCATATTGAGCTTGATCTGAAAAAACAAAGACACAAACAACGCGATTTTGCTACTCAGAAACAATGTGAAGCTTCCCACATACAAGTAACAAAAACGTAAACACAAAGTCCATGGTTCCTCCCTGACTCCAAATAGTGAACCATACGAAACAACTTGACAGATAATGATATGGTCATGTGTCACTTAAATATTCAAGTAGACCCTCTATTAAATTCATTGATTGTTTTTCATATCTTAGCTGAAGATTGATAATGAAGAATGTTCGTCATCCAACCCTTTCCACTAGCCTTATGCATATTCCAGTCATAATTTCTACTCAATTTCCAATAGTTTAGAGACAAGAAAGAGAGAGGTGAGCGTGGTAGGGAGGAATGGATAGGATTAGAACTGAACCAAACCCATTGATTTTTTTTCAATCTTGTTTTAAGAAGAAACCTAAAACCACACTTTTAAAAGTCCTAGTGACCAGAATATACACCCCAAACCTAAGCATTCGTTCTAAATTTCACCACCAAATATCTAGATGCCAATGATTCAAATCAGAGAAACAATAACACGAAAGAACATTAGTCTTTTCACCTTTTTATATTGATGTTTGGGAATGTTCAGGTCCATGGTATCTTCTGCAGAAAGGTGTCCCTTTAACGTGCTGTCGCGTACATTTTGGACCAGAATGACTGCTTCTGTTGAATCTGCAATATATGAGCCAAAAAAAAAAAAGGTAAATAAAAACTTGCCTCACAAATAATTATGAGGTCAAATGGTATTGAATCATGTCTGGCACTCTGAAACTACTAGATTAATGACTAACATATATACAGCAGAGAACATGTCAATGAATTAATGGTTTAATAAGATGTACACAGTCTATAGCATCTTAGCTGAATCCATTTAATACACACACACATCCCAGCACCTGTCTGCAATAATGAGGCCAGGGCAATTCTGAGTAGTAATTGAGACAAAGTGATGCTTGAGGTGTTTAATTTGATTTTATCAATTAAGCCTCCAGGCTATACCTAAGAGAACCCCGGATAATTTCAGATTACATTGTGGACTTGGGGCAATCAACAAAGTCATGTGTTACTTACTAATGGGCAAGTTATAACATCAAATGGTACTTCAATAGAAAGGTATTGCAATCAGGCCTCACACTGTATAACAAACCAAGTTTACATACAATTATACATGATACATACATATATATATATATACACACACACACAGGAAGGATATGAAGCGGTTAAAGTGCGGACATCCGTCCGTTCTCCACCCTCCGGCGCTGGCGACGGCGCGCCTCCACCCCAGAAGACTCCAGCAGCGTCCCCGACCACTTTCCCTCCCGGCGAGTCCATTCTTTTCCGGTTTTCAGGCGAGATCACCAAAACTTCAAACAAAGTCGATCTCGCCGGAAACTAGAAAAAAACGGACTCGCCGGGGAGGGAAAGTGGTCGGGGACGCTGCTGGAGTCTTCTAGGGTGGAGGCGCGCCGTCGCCGGCGCCGGAGGATGGAGAACGGACGGACGTCCGCACTTTAAGCCGAGTGCGGACGTCCGCTCTACATCCTTTCTGTATATATATATACCTTGTACAAAGGACTTGCGCACCAACTGAATAAAGAATAGAGCTGCCAAGTCACAACTTGTGGTTTTTTATATAATCTTTACCAAAGGTATTCCCATAACAAACCCATAATGGCACTCTCAAGTTACATTTTAACCACCTAGAGCAGCATAGATGAGACACAGCTTGAATCTTACTAAATTTAGTTCTGATGATAGCACAAGTATGATAAAATGAAAAATGTATCAGCACTCTTATATAATATTCATGCAATCAAGCAAACAAGTTATCAAAGAAGGGTTTTCATCTTTCAAGTATTCGTACCATTGGCCTAATTGTGTTCACTGATTCCCTCACAACTGCTCATGGCTCACAAAAAATACAATGCTTATATTTGAGTGCACAGTATCTTAACAAAAAGTAAATGTCATCCCAAAAATGCCAGCAGTAATGTAACTTACCCCTATCGAAGCTCTTAATGCAGGCAACCATATCCGTATTGCTGCATATTATGATTACTCCATCACAGCTTTCATCGTTCACATTCGGTACATTGGTCACATTGTCACTTTTATTCTTAGTCTTCTCTACTTCACCTCCTTCCACATGAGGAGGCGGTGGACTAGCAGAACCGGGCGCATTATCCGAATGCTTTGCATTTGGATCCTCTTCCGGTGTCTTGCCAGGCACCAGATTCGGCTTCTTATCAGTCTTCGGAGCTGGATTCTCCTTCGGCTTCTGATCAGGCACCGGAGTAGGATTCTCCTTTGGCTTCTTCTCCGGATTCGGATCCGTCTTCCGAGTTTGGTTATTCTTCCCGTCACCGGCATCCGTCGGCGGACTTACCGGAGTCGATTTAGTACCGTTATTCGGATCCGGAGTCGGGTCCGGCGTCTTGGCGGGCGGCGCGGATACCGTTTTGTTCTTCCCATCGTCAACTGGCGTAGGATTAGTATCAGGATCAGGTTTAGCAGGCGACGGTGGCGGTGGCCTCGCCCCCACCGGAGAAGCCTTATCCTAAGAATTAGGCATATATGAATAAACAAACTACCAATTCGATATAAAAACCAAGTAAATTCAGAGACGGAGGAGAGAGATTTACCGGCGGTGATGTGGAATTGTCCGAATTGACCTTCGGAGGGTCACCGATCAAAAATCTATGCTTGTAGAGAGAGGAAGCATCGGAGGCATCGGCGACGATGAAGAGCAATAACAACACCGTCAAAGGAAGACTCTTGAATTGACCGGATTTCGGATCACCGCGGCGGAACCCTAGGAAGCGATTCGAATTGCGATCCGAATCCATTTCCCGGGTGAAATTGGAGGCTTTCTTACGACATGTGTGCGATCTTGAGCTGGGAAATGAAGAGGTGGCTTGAATTTGACGATGTTGAATTGGAGAGAGGTGGATTGTGATGATGGAAAAGTTGGAGATGAATAGAAAGCAAACCGTAAATTTGAGTGGGTTTTCTGAGCAGAGATTCGACGCTAGATCGCTGGGGGAGAGGAGTCGTGGAGCTTAACAGAGATGAAGAAGAGTGAGACAACCAATCCAACAGTTTGGTGCACGTAGCAACTTCCAACTACGAGGTGCGAATAATTCAATGGGCCTTAATGGACCTTTCTCTTTTGTGTGGGCCTCCGTACTAATTTTGGTCTCTTTGGTCTGTTTGTTAGTTTGTTTTTTTGGTTTTTTTTTGCTAATTAAGCCTCCAACCATGCAAGGGAAATGAGATAATATCATTATATAAAGGAATAAGACATAATTCATATCTGCAAGTAAGAACTAAGAACAGAAATGTGCATATCCGGTCTTTTAAAGTAAAGGGTAAGAAGAGGTTCTCTAAGTAGGTTGAGTTTAATCGAAAGACTGATATGAAGAATCCAAGATTCTGTCTTGAAATGGTTTTTCCTAACTCTTCAGTTTTAAAGCATGCTATTAGGAAACATGGAGTGCTAACCAAGAAGGAGCTCAAGTTTCCTAGAAACACCAAGCACCACCACCAGGTGTTGGCCAGATGTAAAACCTCTCCAGATTGTCCATTTTGGATATATGCAAGCAGTCCCAGTAATGATAATCCAACTCTTCAAATCCAAACATTCAAGCCTGAGCACAAGTGTAGTTCCATTGGAAAAAGAGTCTACCATTGTAATGCCCATTTTTGGTTGCTGAATACAATGATGTTTTTTTTGCTGATGGAAAATGGTCAAGAGAAGGAATCTAAAATGTTGTCAATAGAGACTTTGGCATGGATATTAGATACCAACTAGCTTATAGAGCTAAGGCAATGGCTAAAAAGATGGCACAAGGGACTATTGAAGATCAATACAACTTGCTTGAGTCATATGCTGCTGAAATGAAGAGAAGGAATCCAAGGACAAGTATTTGGATTCAGACAGAGCTTGATGGGGAAGTAGCTAGATTTGACAGGTTTACCCCTGCAAATTTGACAGAAACTCTGAAGCTAACAGAGGAGTTAACGATATGTATTGATATTGAGTCGGGTTTAATACGTCATGTACCGATTTGATATTACACAAACTACACTACCCTTAATTAGAAGTCAATCATTTGTCGTGTACTATTCTTAAAATTTTCCCTACACATATACTAATTCCTTGACTTATATTAAGAAGAAAGTGTACCTATAAATCTTCACATGTATTAAGTATTTCTATAAAAGTACTTTAGTAGTTAGCGAATAAGTAAAATAAAACATGTATTTTAGTCGTAAAAAGTATTCATTATTTCATTTAAGTGCACACGTGTTAAATGTCGAGTTTAATTTATAACATAATAAGTGGTCTCCAGCTCTTGGTTTATTAATTATCATCCATTATTTCTCACTTCTTTGTTTTCACAAAACTGGATCACTGGCTGACTGCTAAAATTTTTGAACAGTCTTTTCAGCTACCATGTTAATGATACGTATTCCATTATTCCTTGCTTCATTGCTTAACCAAAGACCTCAGTCACTCCTCTGTCTTGTGTGTTTCATCATCAATTCCTCACCTAAATCACATTGAAAAAGAGAAACCCCAACCCTTTAAGCTTCTATTTGGTACATGTTTTCTCTGGTAGTACTATAAAACATGCGAACCAGGTTGAGGTGAAAGAGAGGAATGGAAGAAGTAGAAGTGATCATGAGGAAGTTTGGGGACGACCAGAGCGCTCTGCTCGACCGATACGAAAGGCTCTCGGTGGAGATACAACTCAACCAGGCCATGTTGAAGCGGAGTCTCTCCGAGCCAATTCATCAAACTCGGTCTCAACCAGCAGTTTTGATTAATGCTCAAGGCCTTCGAGCACCACCACCGCAGCAGCAGCCGCCATTGGTTAGTAAGAAGAAGGGTGGCTCTGGCTTTCACAAGGTTTTGAAGAAGATGATCAAACCCTTTATTGGAAGACTGAGTAGCAGCAAGAAGAAGAAAGGACCAGATGTGGAAGCCGACCCGAGGTTTTGGAAGACATTTAGCAGATCTATGAGGCTTTGAAGTTTGAACAACTGTTGTGAATGAATGAGAGTATTTACATATTTTTGATTCTTTAGGCTCTTACCAGTTGATTCCTTTTGATATACATGTGTTCATTGTATGCATATTTTACTGATAAAATACACCTTTCGCTCTTAATTTCCATTAGTCATTCGTAATTGCTTCAAATTTGTATTTGCTATATAGAGGTGTGATATCACTTTTGAGGTAAAACAGTAGTGTGCTATTTTTCTCTCATTCTCGATGAACTTTTCATTTATATTTTGTGAGTTGAGTTTGTGTTTTCACAAGTTATTTTATAATGTTAGTGAGATTTAAACATGTGAGTGATGTGACATATATGTATCAGTTATTTTAAATAATCGATAGATCATAATTCATTGACGAATATTTGATTTCAATAACTTATACGTTAGTGATAATTTTTTTGACGAGAATAGTGCTGAAATGTGAA
Source organism: Fragaria nilgerrensis (assembly GCA_010134655.1). Lineage (NCBI taxonomy): Eukaryota > Viridiplantae > Streptophyta > Magnoliopsida > Rosales > Rosaceae > Fragaria > Fragaria nilgerrensis. The sequence continues at coordinate 6,997,293 of CM020982.1, forward strand.
AATACATTTCTATTTTAGCCAATAAAATAATTTCTTTGGTTTCAATAAAAAGTTAATAAGAATAATAATTGGGCTGCTTTGGGCTACTCCGTTGGATTTATCAATTTGGGCAGATTGATGAAGTATAATTACTGACCAGAAAAGAAAATTTAACAAAATTAAGAAAAAGTCAGAGCTGCACAGATAATCCATGGAACTCTCTCTGTCTCTGATGCCTTCTCCATATCCTGTACGCTTCAAACTTGTTCAGACCCCCTTTCCATACAGAAGCAGATACATAAGAACCCAACAAGGTAAACTACTTACTTCTAAAGCACTTTCTTGCTCTGCTACAGAACTTGCTGTTGATAAACGCCTCACGTCCTCAGAGGATATTGGCTTTTACTCCCACAGTGAAGAACCCAAGTTGGGTTTTGATGAAATTACTAGTAGGTTGCATGTACAGAGCTTAGTTGAAAGAATTAGAGCTTTGCCCACTATAGAGACAAGTCAAATTCTTAGTATTTTTGAGCAAGATGGTTGCTTTAAAACCATATCCGAGTTCAATGACATGCTGTTGGCTTTAGCTGTAGCAAAAATGCCTGATGTTGCATTAAGTTTGTATAGTCAGATATCATCTTACTGTTTAGTTCCTGATTCTTCTACATTTTCTATCGTGATTACGTGTTACTGTGAGAAAAATGATCTGGATGAGGCCAAGAGGGTTTTAGTCCATATGATTGAAAATGGGTTTAACCCAAGTGTTGCAACAATCACTTTTGTGATAGATTCATTATGCAAAAAGGGTAGATTGCAGAGAGCTTTGGAGATTTTTGAGGTGATGGGTAGAGTTGGGTCCAAGCCCAGTGTTCAAATGTATAACTGCTTGTTAAAGGGTTTGTGCTATGTGGGGAGAGTGGAGGATGCATATGACATGTTGATGAAGATAAAGAAGGGTGTTATACAACCTGACATTTATACATACACAGCTGTTATGGATGGCTTTTGTAAAGTGGGTCGAACAGATGAGGCGATGGAACTGCTTAATGATGCTGTGGAGTTGGGATTGATACTAGATGTGGTTGCTTTCAACACTTTGTTTGATGGGTACTGCAGGGAGGGTAGGGCAATGGAAGGACTTAATGTGTTGAAGCAGATGAAGGAGAGAAACTGCATCCCTGATTATATTACTTATAGCACATTGATACATGGATTATTGAAATGGGGTAAGACCCGTAATGCGCTAAGAATTTATAAGGAGATGGTGGAAGTTGGTTTTGAAGTGGATGAGAGATTGACAAATGCTCTTGTGAGAGGGTTATGCAGGAGATCATCAAAGGAAAAAGACCTGTTGGAAGATGCTTGTGAACTGTTTGAAAAATTGCAGAATGGGGTTGCTGACATAGACGCTAGTACATATGGGCTTATGATCCAAAGTCTTTGCATGGGAAAGAAGATCGATGATGCTATGATCAATCTGAAGCAGATGTTGACAGTGGGTTATTCACCGCGGATGATCACCTTTAACAACGTGATTCAATCCCTTTGTGCTGAGGACAAGATGATTGATGCATTATTAGTTTTAGGTACTGCATATAAATTTGATAGAGTAGCAAGTAGAGTATCTTATAACCTTCTGATTCAAAAGTTGAATCAACATGGCAATATGCTAGAAGCATGTACTGTATATGGTGCAGCATTGAAGAGAGGTTTAATCCCGAATAAAAAGCCTCAACAATGAGGAAACTCTGTTCATAAGTTTCCAATTTTTCATTTTACAGCAGAGAGGCAGCACCACCCCGAATGGTCCAATCTCGAGTTTACATGCATATGTTGAGCCATCCTCGAATGAGGTTTTTGTAAGTGAAACCAGCAAACAATTAAGGGGCTAAAGTTCCTAGTCATCTGGCAGCTTCTAGCTCTGAGGGAAAGCCTGTTCCAGCTCCAAATAAGATGTACAAATGATGCAAACCAAAGTAAGAAGAAGAACGCTGGAAAAGTTATATTACTTGCAGAGGCTGCTACAGGATCAATTGTATTCCAGTGGTGGAAGCAATGCTCGTGCCGAGTGCGTCACCACAGACTTGTGAGTAATTGTTTATCGTGTGGGAAGATAGTCTGTGAATAAGAAGGGGAGGGACCTCGCAGTTTTTGTGGCGCTTTGTGTTACGGAAGGGAGCAATTGTGGTGGTTTTGATGAGAGTTCCACTAATGTGGTGTCAGATGCTGAGGCAGCAGCTGAATAGAGTACTTATGAAATTGAGTTCTTCATTCATATGCATAGAGTCGTCGAGTATGATCGAGACTCTGCAGCCCGAACAACAATTGTTGATGACCAAAATGACTACTTGCGGAACAGATATTGATGACCAAAGTGACTACATTGAAACTGATGGGAACAGCTGGTTATCAAAGGAGGAAAATGAAATTCAAAAAGAGAAGCCGGGAGCAATTGAAGAAGCTGAGCAGATGAAATGAAATAGAGTACTTATGAATGAAGATGAACTTCCTGAACTGGAATCAGCATGCTTAATGTTGAAGCCACTGGATTAAAAGGGAACTAGGGAAGTGAACCGTTGAGTCGGATTAAACCAAATGTAATATGTACTTGTGTAGCGTAGCTGCATTTAGAACTAGACATACAGTTTCCAGTCATGAAGAAGTTTTTGTTATAAATGTGAACACTGAGGATAACCAAATCTAGCCTGTTTATTTCTTCTGGATTTTAATACTTATGGTACTTGGAAGTTTGAACTCCCAACACATCGATCATTTTGCGGAATTCCACCCCATCGTAGAGGTTCTAAGATGTTGGAGAAATTTTTTTGCGGAATTCCACCCCATCGTAGTGGTTCTAAGATGTTAAAGAAAATTAAAAGAGAGGGTTACCGATCAAAGGTTTACAAAGGGCATGGTTGACATCGACGTCTGGAGTCTTGAAGAAGCACACCGTTTTTCTTTTGAGACGGTTCAAGGAGGGCAGCCGCAATAACCGTTGCTTGAAATATAGCAATCGTCTGGTTTTTGTCATCAGAGAATAAAAAAACCAACAAAAAAAACTTCATTTTCATATAATTCCGACGCCACAACTATGAAAGGAGGAATGTCCGGCTCTTGTTTGAAGATTCTGGGGAGAGTCCCTGGGCCACTTTCTGCAGAGATGCAGACCTGGTTTGCAGGTAACCCGATTTCTATAGTTATCCACTTAGTCTCATGGACTAACTGAACGGGGCTTACGCTTCCGTGATACTTGAATTTTTTTTTCTTTCGTTTTATCTGCTTGAAAATGAAAATCTATGATGCTATGGCCAATTTGCAGTTGATGGCTTTAAGTTCATAACTCTTGCTTCACTAAGGTGCTTCAAATAAGAGCCACTTACAGTAGGGAGTTTATAGGTTTACAGACCATTTACTAACATATCTAGCATATCTAGCATGAAATGAATGTCTCTCTGCATGGTATACACAACTTTTCGCCTGATGATTGTAAACGTCTATGCACGATTCATGTACTGCCCGGTTCTGGTATCCACCAAAATTTCATCACCTACATTTACAAACAATGGGACAAAGACAACAGCACCAGTGTCAAGGGTAGCTGGCTTTGTTCCACCACCTGCGATTCCATTTCAGTTAGAGGCTATAGTAATAGAATATGAAGAAGTAAAATCTCACACCAAATTATATGTTATACTCTTTGGATAATCCATCTACCCCATTGCCATCCGGATACCATCTTTCAACACATATATGAACCAAATTTAATAGACATGGTAAATGTACGGAAGGGTGTAATGAGAATTCTAATCATTACAAGTTACAACAATAGGCGTAGTTACTAGCAGGATGATGACTTCTAAACCCCAAGAATTCAGTTACACACGGACTCTGTATCCGAAGCTATCTAATTTTGTTATACCAGTAACCTACCACTGTCCATGTCCCAGAAAGGTCATGGATTGAAGGGCATTTAGTCGTACTAATAGTAAAACGTTCTTTAAAAGTTTGTGAAAGGTTGCAAAATATTACCTTGAGCCGTGTCACCTTTCAGTCCAGGATCAACATCGACCACAGTAAGCTTCGCTGTGATGGGGATTTCAACATCGAAAAGCTGCAATTATATCACAGAAAAAAGAGCACTCTTCAAACTTCAGAGTAAAATTCCTTTTCATTTCAAAAAGAAAAAACCTCAGTGTACGATGATGATACTAAGCACCAGTGCACCACCACCCCCATGTATTGTTATCAATGCCTGATGCCACTAATACTATCAAGCATCTCACCATGAATCTCAGTTGCACTAACATAACAGGTACCGATTACAACACATGTGGTAGTTGTAGAGCCAGAGAGATCTATCTAGGATAATGTAATAGTCCTCGAATAAAAGTACCATTCTGGACGCAGTTAATATATTGTGCCATTAACTATTGCAGCAAAATGTGGAAACTTAATTGCTTGAAAAATACAAAAGCATAAAATAGAATAAGAGCAGTACCCTATCATTCCACAGGAGCAAATTGCAGTCCATTCCCTCTTTCAGCCATTTTGTTTTTTCCGCCCCAATTTGAGATTCATTCACACGAGTTTCTTCAAATGTAGTCTGAAATAGGTAGAAAGATACTCGAGATAGAAAAAAAGTTGCTTCATTTAGCTTCCTTGAGAGATGAAGTTTAAAAGTCCATATGAAAGAAACCAGTATAAATTTACAATTAAAAGAATACCAGGTCCATGAAAACATATTGGGGACCATCTTTGTATGTGAATTGCTTGGTTTCCTTGTAGATAGCTGCCTCACTCATCTGGGAAACAATCAAAATATCAAACATAAGAGGGTATGCATGTGATGTGACTACTTACAGCTAAATTGACCACTTTTGTGCACAATGTACTCCATGTTGTAGTGGGGGGAAATAATCCATAAAGAAGTATTTTGATGACATGGATGAGATTCTAAGCCATTGTACTTGATATATGACTAATATCTATTGACGGACCTCGGAAGTGGAAGTTTGCACACAGAATGTATATAGATAACACAACTGGCCTACCCTCAAGTTGGGGAATAGATATGGGGATTATGCAACACAAGGCTAACCACAAAACGATTTGAAACCTCAGTCTTGTAAGATATTTATCTGATTGGATTCTGGGTGAAACCTTATCATACTATTTCTTTTCTTAACAACAAAGTCAAACCAATTATAACTTGAATGTTAAACAATGTCATGTTTTTCCGTCAACTAAATTGAAGCTTGCCACATTCCAGCACATAGTACTTGCATTTCAAGCATCTTATGAAACAGATTTTAGTAACAGGTTTGTGGACATTACCGTACTTCCTGCCCGAAATGTCTTCTCAACAGTGTTTCCTGTTAGATAATTCCGCATTTTGGTCCTTACAAATGCAGCCCCTTTCCCAGGTTTCACATGAAGAAACTCTACATAGGGCAATAGCCGAAAGCACAAAAGCTTCAGAAATACAGGCAAAATGAAAAAGGAGTACACCGACATTCAACTCAAACATCCCTAGCAACTCCTCACAAGACAAAAGGAAAGGTACATATTATCATATACCATCACAAAATTTAATGGATTTTGAGGTTTTCTCGATCTCACAAACCCATCACAATGCCATAAAGAATCGAAATCTCCAATGTGAGGCTCGTAAACCAACTATGTATACAGACCACCTAAACAAAATCTGTTGTATAATTTACTAGCAGTGAAACACAAATGCCATATGAGTCAAAACAAAAAAATGACTAAAACAGTATCCTAGCTCCACCAAAATTAAGCTCTATTTTCTAAAAGCATTACATACCCAACAAGCAGAAAGCCAGTACCTTTCTGATTAAGCTCAAAAACCCAGAAGAAGAAGAAGAAGAAGACTAAAGTGGTACCTATAACTCGCCAAGGAGCTCCGTCAACTTCAATGTTGGAACCCACCTTGATATCATTGCTAGAAAACGCCATTATCCCTGAAATTTTCATCACCATAATCACCCAAAGACTTGATCTTTCTGAAAATTTAGAGCAAAACAAAATCAATAACTACGTGACAGTGAAGAAGCTCACTTGGAAATCTGTGACTCAAAGGGGCTCGGTTGAGACTCCGCATTGGCAAAATGAACGACTTGGATGAGAACGAGAGAGAGGATAGCGGTGATGGACGGCTGAGGATTGGGGAAGCTGACGAGATACTGAAGGTCGCTGCCATTCCCGCCATGGCTGTGTGATTTTCGCAGTTTTTCCCGGAAAATTTAGAGGGACAGCTCCAGTAAGCTTAGATAAGAAACTACGGTATCGAAGTGTTTAGATTTGGGCCCTGCTTTGGGTGTTGGGCTGCCTTTCCCAATGATGATAGGCCCAATGATATCCAGGATACGTGTGGAAGCATGTTAAGGACTTAAGGTGCAGGTATGGCAGACGTTGTAAGGACTCTTCTGGTAACAGGAGGTACTTGGTTTGAAACTAAGTCCCATATCCAGGATTGGTAGTTCACTAAGCCACCATTTCTTGTAACAAAAAGAAAAAAAAATCAGCAAAAGAAGTTTTTTTTTTTTTCTTTTTCTTTTAATCAATACTATGTTGACAAACGTACATTTTTAGAGCGCATCCATTTTTATGCTCCATTCTTACAACCGACCTTGCAATTCTTTGTGATTTCATTAAGTATAAACCCTTGAATTTGATTCAATAATAAGTGACTTATTCACGGTTGTGAAGTTGATGAATTAATTTGGGCATGTCATAAACATAATAGTTTAGAGATTTAATTTTCGATGTGTTATTGTATATTAAAAATTTTAAAGTTATATTCTCACTCATCTAGTCATCCTTATCCTTGTTTCTATCTACATCTTAGAACATGTCATACTTTGTAACATGGCCAAAAAAATATCTCCTTAGGCAAAAGTTTGTCAATGTTGGGATTTAGGAATTTATCATAGTTTAGAGGTATTAGGAAATTTCCATCATAGATACATGTGGGATACGTTCATAACTTGTGGTAGGCCTCATCATTTGGCCCTATCCCGTCCTAAAATCCGTCCTACCCTCTAGGGCTGAAGCCCTACCCAGCCCTCCATTATGGTGGGTCTGCCTTAGCCCTTCTCAAATAGGGTAAGGTAAGGGTCAAGCAAATAAAACTTGGTCTTACCCTATTGAGCCCTCAGCCGGCCCTAAAAACCCACCATTTAGGCCTTAAAAATTTCTTATTTTTTTTATTGTTTTAATATGTCTCTTATTTTTTAGATATAATACAACTAATCTCTTTTGTAATTGATTTTCTAGCTTTATTTCTTTAATTTTGTTTTGCTTCGTTGAAGAACGATTATATTTTAATGATTTAGATTTTAGAGAGATAGTTCATGAGATATATGAGTATAAGTGTATAACCTCTTAAATTAATATTTATATATAGATGTCCTAAGTTAAGTATACAGTTCCTATCCAGAGCGAAACTTCGCTCTAAAATTAAAATGTGAAGTTCCTTGTTTGACTCACTTTTCGGTCGTATTTCCACATCTCCACCATTCAGTTTATTGATACTAATGCATAGATCATTCTTGCAAAATTTCATCGAATTTGATGATTGTTTGAGTATTCATAATCGTGATTTACACAAACAGTTCTAGTTAGATAAGTTTATGGTCCGTTCATTAATTTAACATAATCGGTACCTAAACGATCATCAATTTGAATAAAATTTTACATGAATGATCTATGCATTAATATCAATAAACTGAATGGTGGAGATGTATAAATACGACCGAAAAGTGAGTCAAATAAGGAACTTCACATTTTAATTTCAGAGCGAAGTTTCGCTCTGATAGGAACTGGTTAAGTATAACGTATATGCATATATGTTAAATATGACTATAAAATAAGGTGTATTACATATAAGTAATATAATCATTGAGGATTGAGCTAAGTTGTAAGAAAAAGAAAAAAAAATGAACTAGCTCATCTCGGCCCTATTTAGCCCTATTTAAAAGGCCGGCCCTACCTGACATTTTTAACCCTAACGAAATAGGCCGCTAGGACGGTAAATTTTGTTGATTTTGACCGAGTCATACCCGATCTTACCCTAAATCGTAAATTTTAAGATAGGCCCGGTCTTACCGTAATCCATTATGACTCTTGACTTGTTGTAATATGCCTTTTTTTTTTAAATGGTAATGTGTCATTATGCCCACACTAATTGTCATCACTCTCTAGCAATTTTTTAAAAGAAGTATCATCTCAGCATTAGATAATCACCAATCCATTTAACAATGGTTGTTGTCGTTAATAAGTCTCTTTCTCTAATTCTCAAAAAAATGACCCAATAAACGTGTCAATAATTCACAGTCCCAAATAATAACATCCACCCTTAAAACCCAAACCACACCGTCCAACTGCAACACGTGCGCCATCGACGTGACGGCGCTGTCACCTGTGCCGCGTGCGTTGGCGTCTCTCTTTCATTCTCCCCGGTAGGTACCACATTCCCCGGTCCTCTACCGTCATCACCACCCTAATATGACGTTATAATACAACCCAAGTCAACGGCCCAGATTCGTTCTCATCAAACTTCAACGTCCTAGACGGTGCAGAATCCCAGTGGTAAAGTCGTAGTTACACGTTCAACCATGGGCCTTTTGTACAAAGTCATTATAATAATTCTTTATTGCATGCGAACTGCCCGATTGGACATACAAATCGCCTAGTGGCGCATTTCGCGGTGGTGCTCTTCTGCCGCCGTTATAATTCATCGTATTTATTATTATTAATTACAATAATTTTGATTTTTAAAAAATTAAATTTTATTTCTTGAGAAGGTTGCAAGTCACGTTGTTTACGTTAATGTATCAGTAATGTGTTAATTAATATCTATTATACTAAACTCATATTGAGTTTTTAACAAAGTTAGACGATTATTCACGTAAAACACATAAACTCGAAAACTCATCTAATGCGTCCATCAGATATTAATACAACTCAAGACTCGAACGTTAAAACATATACGATTCATGCTATGCTACTCGACCAATTATTAATTTTGATTTTAATTTGGTTTTTTAAGAAAGAAAATAATTGGGGGATAATAAGGAAGGAAAGGAAAAGAGAGAGGTGGGCGAGTTGGCCGAGTCTTGAAGCATAATCATCATCGTGCATGCATTTTGTGCCCATATTTTCTTTCAATTTTCAACTTTGCATGCACACGTCTTCTTCTCCCAAAACGCCAAATCGCCGATCCAACTCTCCCCCCTTCCGTTTCCCTCCTCCGTTCACCCCCTAAATCGCCGCCGATCCAACTCCAAATCGCTCCCTCACCGATAAATCACACTCACACCACAGCCGCCGCCGCCGCCGTGTCACTCCTCTCTCAGCAAATGAACTAGCTCCAGCTCTGCTCCGGTGCAAAGCTTCCACCTCCAGTTCGGTTATCTTTTCCGCTTTGCTGTTTTTGCTGTTCAATTTTGTGTTTAAATCATCAGATATGTAGAATTTGAAATCGGGACGAATTTGTGATTGGATTAGGGAATTTCTGTGTATTATGATTTCGATTGGATTTTAAAATTCATGAAAATTTGCAGGGAGATGGATCCGAGTGCTTGTATGAACGCCTACTGCGGTAGCTCGAGCTCGATCGAATGGAAGAAAGGCTGGGCTTTGCGATCTGGTAGATTCGCCAATCTATGTCACAAGTGCGGGTAATTCAGTCTAGTTGATTCTCTTCTTGTTTTTTTTAGGTAAAAATTTACTGTCTGATTGTTTTGTAATGTGTAGCTTTATGCTGGTTTGGCATGATTATACCGAATTGTATGCCGACGGTTTTTGGATAAGTTTTTTGTTTTTACTTTGGATTTTGTAAAATTCAGGGGCTTGTTGGAGGTTTTTAAGTCCATGGTCTCTTGACTCTCTTCTATTTCAACGTTGTGCTCTGTTCTTAACGGCCGCATGGTATTTGTGGCCGGTATTGTGGAATTTTAGTTTTTTTCTTATTTTCCCCCAATTCTATATTTGTTTTATCTTCTTACATCTATGTCCGGACTAATTGTGTTAGACAAATAATAATTAGAATATGTCAATCTAAAATTCAACCCAATGGAATAGTAACCTTGGATGATCGAAATCTATAATGATGTTGGTGGTTTTGAGAAAACAATTGCTCGTTTAAAAATGTGTGTCTTTGTGTTTAGAGCGTTGTTATGATCTTCTGGTATGGAAAGAAACTCTTTTAGTTAGAACATGAGACATTGTTGACTTATAGTGTGATCTGAAATTGATATTGGCACTAGGTCGGCATACGAGCAATCTGTTTTTTGTGATGTTTTCCATTCAAAAGAATCCGGTTGGAGGGAGTGCGCTCAATGTGGAAAGGTGATCAATGACTCAACATCCATAAACTTTGCTTTTTGGTTTCGTTTTCTATCCTCCGTGGATGTTCTTTTCTGATTGCTGACACATATTCGTTCTCTGCAGCGTCTTCATTGTGGGTGCATCGCTTCTAGGAGTCTGCTTGATTTCCTTGATGGTGGTGGTGTCAAGTGTACACACTGCACGAAAAATTCGGAACCTCACCCTGTAAGATTTATTCAGATATCATATCAACCTTAAAATGGAAAATTTTCATGTCACATTTGGAAGAGTGTACATTATTGAGGATTTGGAAAATATAATTAAAACCTGTGATGTTTTATATCATGGGCTTATGGTTCGTTAGTTCCCGCATATAAGAACTATAATGGGATAATGCTTCACTGTCTTAAGTGTACCCTGGAGTTATGTAATGATGAGTTTGATACATATTCACACAGATTGCAAGTGATGAAAAGCCTGATGGACCCGGCACATCCAAAATCAGTGAGCTGAAATCAACTCCTTCAGACAATCACTTGGATAGAAGCAATGTTGATAATGTGAAGCTTATCCAGTTGGAAAATGATAAAGAGTATAATGGGCTCAGGAACTTGCTTCAATCTCAGAACAATGAAACAGTTGGGTTATTGCAGAAAATGAAGCAGGATGATGTTCCAGCACCTGTGGTTGAGATTGGAGGCACAGGTCTGTCAATATTTCATCAGACATCCAATGTATCATCTGAAGGTTCTAAACCAGTAATTTATAGAGGAAACTTAGGAATAAATGATATGTACGAATCCCTGCCGCACACAAATTTGAGTATGAGCCTGGGTGCACCTTCAGGATATGCAAATCCTTTTCCTGGTATCGTTGTTGACGAACACACTAGGACATCCTCCCTGTTCTTACAGGGAGCTAGGTCTCGTCATCTTTTACCCAAGCCCCCAAAGTTGGCCCTTGCCACAGGTTTGGAGGAAAATTCTACAATGGCTTCACAGGCACGTGTTGCACGGCCACCTGCTGAAGGACGGGGGAGGAATCAGTTACTTCCCCGATACTGGCCCAGGATCACGGACCAAGAGTTGCAGCAAATATCTGGAGAGTATCCTTGATAATTTATTTCTTGTTTTATGTATATTACATCCTGACTGAACCATATAAATGTCGTAACAATTTTGCTTTTTCATATATATCTGCCAACTCGGGCAGTGATTTCCTTAACTGTGATATCTTCAAGTCCAAATTCCACAATTGTACCGTTGTTTGAAAAGATGTTGAGTGCCAGTGATGCTGGTCGTATTGGTCGTTTGGTGCTCCCTAAAGCATGTGCTGAAGTAAGCCTTCTGGTTGATCTATTCCGAACATCTTACTGATAGTTGTAGCCTTTGTCAATATGTTATCTGTATCCATTACTATATTCATCAGCCAAATTGAAACCACTATGTAGGCGTATTTTCCTCCTATCTCTCAACCCGAGGGCCTTCCTTTGAGGATTCAAGATGTTAAGGGAAAAGAATGGGTGTTTCAGTTCAGATTCTGGCCTAACAATAACAGTAGGATGTACGTGTTAGAGGGTGTAACCCCTTGCATACAGTCGATGCAGTTGCAGGCTGGAGATACTGGTAATTTTTTTTACTGCATTTACCAAGTTAGTTAGTATACACACACACATACATGGTATTGGTATATAATGTGAATTGTTATTTATATTTTTTGTGATTCTTTTGTTGCAGTGACATTCAGTCGTATGGACCCTGAAGGAAAGCTTATTATGGGGTTTCGAAAGGCATCTAATTCGGTTTCAATGCAGGTGATAACCTCTATTTACTTTTCAAAATAGGAAAATGGACAGTGTAATATTGATATGCAAATTATCAAAATAAACAGGACACCCATCTTTCTGCCATTCACAATGGCGCTCACTCAAGTCAAACTTTCTTTTCGGGTGTTATTAAGAACCTTCCTGTAATAAGTGGTTACTCTGGTCTTCTTCAGTCAACAAAGGGCATGGATCCGCATCTAAGTGCACTGTCCAAGCAATTGACTACAGCTCATGGTGATCTGAACTGGCATAAATCTGAAAATCCGGAAAGCAGGACAAGGGAAGGCTTGCTGCTGCAATCATTAGTGGTTCCGGAGAGAAAAAGAACTAGGAATATTGGGTCTAAGAGTAAAAGGTTGCTCATTGATAGCCAAGATGTTCTAGAGGTGAAGCTTACTTGGGAAGAGGCTCAGGATTTACTTCGTCCTCCTCCAGCTGTTAAGCCAAGCACTGTCATGATCGAGGATCTTGAATTCGAAGAATATGAAGTGAGTGATGTCTGAGTTCTATGAACATACTGTCCCCACTTTTTTATCCTAGTTATTTTCTTCAAGTTAATTTACGTATTATTTGCTCAACTATGATTTGTGTGACTTAGACGTAGTTGTCATGGCTCCCATATGTTACAAGTCCTGAAAAGGGTTTCATAGATCTCCAGTCATGGAACATGGGATATGTGCTGTCAATCTAAATTTATGGTTTGCAAATTTGTCTAAAACTCCCTTCATTTTGTGTTAATCTGTTAGACAGTGGCTTCTATTCTTGTCCATGCAGACGAGCATAAACGCATGAAGATTTTGATACTTTCGCCAGCAGCAACAATTTATAAATAATTTTTTTTTTTAAATATGGATATTGTTGGGTTGCTTATATGTGCAGTTATTTCTGTTATGTAGGAACCTCCTGTGTTTGGCAAAAGGAGTATTTTCATAGTCCGGTCAACTGGGTAAGACTTCTTTTATGTTATTTAAGCTAAGTTCTTATTACTTGAGGAATGTCACTGGATATCTGTTATACACTAGTTTCAGCATTCTGAATGGTTCTTAGTTTAGCTAAAGAACATGGTGTGGAAGTGTATAAAGAACAAACTTCTCCTTTTGTCACCGCGCAATTTGTCTTCCATATTCAATTAAATGCTTCCGCTATTTTTGGTTGAAAGGTTTTATTTCATTGTTGCTAGGGTGAGTTAGATAATTCATTTAGATACAAAATAATAAGCTTCTTTTCAGGGAACATGAGCAATGGGCTCAGTGTGATGGTTGCTCTAAATGGCGAAGGTTGCCAGTTGATGTGCTGCTTCCATCTAAGTGGATGTGTACAGACAATGTTTGGGATCAAAACAGGTTAGTGATGGGTTTTCATTTACAGTTTTTCTTGCAGTAAAGTAGTGCTTAAATAAGTCTTCTTTATGTCTCAAACTTTGTTTTTAATTAAATGTCTCAAACTCTTTTTTTCTCAACAGGTGTTCGTGCTCTGCACCAGATGAATTAACCCCTAAGGAACTGGAAAGTTTTCTCAGACTGAGCAAGGGTATAAGGCCACTTTATGTCTCTCCATTATCTTTAAGTAGAAACTTATGGGAGATTGGGTATAGTAGCTTATCTATTATGGTCATGAAGAATTGCATTCTTGAGTGGAAAATTAGTGTTAAATTTACTTTGGGAACTGTTGTTACTGATATATATTTGGATGTCTTCTTTTGTAGAATTCAAGAAAAGGAGAATGGCAACAAACCATAATCCAACCCAGGAACATGAATCTTCTGGGCTTGATGCTTTGGCCAATGCTGCAATACTCGGAGACAATGTGGCTGACCCAGGAACTGCATCAGTTGCTACAACAACAAAACATCCCAGGCATCGTCCTGGCTGCTCATGCATTGTGTGCATCCAGCCCCCAAGTGGGAAGGGCAAGCATAAGCCTTCATGCACGTGCAATGTGTGCATGACAGTTAAACGACGTTTTAAAACCCTAATGATAAACAAGAAGAAACGTCAATCAGAACGTGAAGCAGAGATTGCTGGTAGAAACCAGCTTGCATGGGGTCCTAGGGATGATGCAGAAGTAGACAGCACTTCTAGGCATCTATCCTCACACCTTGATCCTTCAGACAACGAAGCTAAGTCTCCAAATGAATTAGAATCTAAGAGCCAACTTAAAATGGCCGAAAGTGGGAAGGGAAAGTTAGACTTGAATTGCCATCCTGGCCGAGAAGTAGACTTGCCAGCGGAGCAAAGTCAGTTGAGCATGATGTCCCTTCTTCAAGTAGCAACGCTTCCTCTAGATAGTTATTTGAAACAAACCGGTCTTACCAGCTTGGTAACTGAACAGCAGACAAGCTCAACATCTCCTGTGCCACCGCAAGCCACCGAGGAGAATGAGGAACAGCTTAATGGGGATCAATGTCTTGTTTCTGTTGTTCAAGATCAAGAAAGTGGAGGTGAAGAAAGGCAGGATCAAAGCCAAGAGGATCCTCTATGATAAAGTTCACGTTACCCTTCCTTATTTGCTTCTTCCTTGTATAATACTAGACTATAGAGGTCATTTTGGTTTGGTTGGTTATATGTTTCTTTGGCTGAGAGTGTGAAAGTGAGATTACATTACAAAATAGGTTGTATGATTACACTCAATTGTATTTATATATTAGCAAATACAACAAAGTAAAATATAACTCCTAATTTTTTTTTCGTTCTTTTCTGCATAGAAATTCTTGTATGCACGACGTATATTTACACGACGTAATATTAACTGTTCATAACATATTAACCGTTCATAACAATTCATATGTTTGATCACTATGTTTTTATATTATTTTTTTTAATCCTGACCATCTATATGTAAAGATACACGTCGTGTACTGAAGATGTTGTCCATATTCATGAGACTTTTTCTCCAAGACAGTGTTGGACATAATCGATGGCCCAGCTTACCGGCGTTTACTTGGTGATGCCAAGATTGAAGCTGAAGCACCTCCTCATCTTGTGCTTTTTGCTCAAGACTATAATGAGCTTTTTGCTCAAGACTATAATGAGCAAGGACGTAAAGCCTTACCTGCCATGGAAACCCTAGAATACGACGACGGCAATAACCACTTGACCACCAGAGGCAAACATGAGGGACGAACCTTGTACTCATCATACTCCTACCAGCGCTGCGAGTACAAGATCAATTTCGTTTTTGGCAACTTGGTTTGCTTGAAACACTTGAGTGATTATCGGCGTTGCTTCTTAGTCAATCCTCTAACCACAGAAAGTCTAATGCTCCCAACCCTTGGCCTCCAAGAAATCATAGAGCAAGGTAGGGCTTCACGAGTAGTGTATGAAAAAT
This sequence comes from Fragaria nilgerrensis, assembly GCA_010134655.1. Classification (NCBI taxonomy): domain Eukaryota; kingdom Viridiplantae; phylum Streptophyta; class Magnoliopsida; order Rosales; family Rosaceae; genus Fragaria; species Fragaria nilgerrensis. Next base: position 7,012,774 of record CM020982.1, read on the forward strand.
ATGGTATGGGATTTGATGATATAACCAACAGCTACAAGATTGTTTATGTTTCTCGACACAAGCATAGTCTTCAACTTAAAGGTCCTCATTAGAAAAACTTCTGTGTTGATGATCCTTTTATTAATTTAGAGGGTTGCTTTGTGTCTGGAGTTCTTGTGTTGGGCACAAGAACATGGAGAGAGGCCCTCAGTTCCTCCCTAAAATTGTGATCTCGATGACGCAGTACAAAATGTGTGTGCATATGAGACATGCATTGGTCGCTTAGTCATCTTCTTACAGCCGGAAGGCAAGTAACGAGACCTATACTTTGTTTCAACTTCAAGAAAGAAGAGTTCTGTATAACTCAACATCCCATCTCACAAGAGAGGATCTGTCGCCATTGCAGATACTTGTTCATCGAACGGTACGAATATAACATTCAGATATGGGTGATGAAAGATTATGATAGAAACGAGTGGAGGCTAGATTACAGCATAAATATGGAAATGCTTGAAGGTCTATGGTTTGAAACTTGGTGTTATACCTGCCGTCAATGGGAACATGTCATATTTTCAATATTAATTCTCGACTGGTCAAGGCATTGTTCTTTGTGGATCTGAGATCGCCAGTTTCCATAAAACCAGTGGCATATCCCCATTAATCTGGATTTGGGAGTATACAAGGATCTTCAGCCTGGGATAACTCTAACATCCTTTCATTGAATTATAGAAGGGGGAGTAAAATTTCGTATTTTTACTTGATAGCTAGGTAGTAGCACTACTTGCTGTGTACATTTCATGATTCTACAATGGTCTGGAGTTCCATTTCGATCAAATCAGCTGCACATCCATCTGCAAAGTGGTACTCTGAATCCCTAATTACTTCGAAAGTTTTGGCATGTCTCGATCAGAGATGCTCCAGAGCGATACATGTCTATCATACACACGTTTACATATGTGACAACCAATTTGTTGTTATTGTGGTAACTTCATCGACCAACAGAAGTAGGCCGGAGGAAGAAGTTTCTCCCTGTGTTCAGATAGTGTACTTCGATATTTTGTTTAATCCCCAAACTCTCAGCACTGGCTTCTTGATCATTAGGATTTAGGCTTTTAACATGTTTTTGTTGCAGCTCCTTAGTTCGGTTTTAAGGCCTTGAACATATATTGACGTTGCAGCCGACATCATGAGCATGACGGAAAATATCATCACAAAAGTTTAACTCGAAGACACTTCCAGAAAAAGGCAAAAACCAACTCGTGGAATCGCATTGTTAATCTAAGGGAAACTAGATGAACCCAGTTCTACAAGGCATGCATTATATCTACAGGGCATGCACTCCGATTCGGTGGGAACAACCGAACATCAACCGCATCTTTATCTGCTACTATATATGGTGTTGGATCACAAAGAACCAAAATAAATAAATAAATAAATAATGCACATTATACACAATCAAAATCCCTCAACACTAGCCCTTGGAACCGTGGACGATGATGATTTCCGGCTTTCCAGCAGGTGGTCTAACTCCTCCATAGTGACAATGGTGGAACAAGATCGTGGAGGAAGAAGGGAAATAGGTGGGGCAAATCGTCCAGTAGGTGAAATAGATGGCAGCGCTACTGGTGGAGGTGAAGGAGAAAAACTTAGCCTAGGCACAGGGGTAACAATTCCATTAAGACTCGGCGATCTTGACATATGTTTTCCCGCATATGCAGCCGGGTCTAGCAAAGGAAACCTGGACGAGTGCCTGATATCTTGAATGATCTTGAGATGCTCAACAACAGTTCTCATAGTGGGTCTCTCGGATGGGTCCTTCTGGAGGCATCTCTGTGCAATGTCGGCCATCGCTCGGGCAGCTTTGGCTGGGAAGCGGCCTTTGAGCTGCGGATCATAATCAGTGATAGTCGATGGTCATCAGCTAAGTAAGGCCGGCTCCACTTAACTAAATTCATCTCTTCCTTGGGGTGCCGGCTATCAAGATTCTTCCGACCAGTTAGTAGCTCTAGAAGAACAATCCCAAAACTCCAGACATTGCTTTTGGGAGTAAGCATTCCTCTTTCAAGTGTCTCAACTGATAGATTTGCCACTGCCTGCAAAATGATAAGAACAGGGGTAACAGTTCAGATCTTTAAAAAAAAATCATGTTGAAATTAACAGTTTCCAACTTTATATGGATTAAGGTCAAGAAAAATCATTTACAAAGTATTAAGATTAGAACTGATCTGAAAAGTATTCACAAGAAACAAAGCAAGAAAACTTACAACAGAATTGGTAGAGATTTCTGCCTCAGGGATATGTCCAACACAGCCATATCCGGAAAGCTTTGCACTAAAATCTTTATCAATCTGTATGTTCGCAGTTGAAAACTCATTGTACATTGCCTGTAAATATATATGGATAACAATAACAATTCAGTCACCAAAGAAAATGCACAAATATACCATCAACTAATCTCAACAAAATTTTGCTTAAATTTTTTAAATAACATCAGCAATTTCAGTTTTGAGGTGATTTTGTGAACGCAAGAAAAAGATTCATTTATTTAATAAGGGCAACTTGAATCGGAGCAACTGGATGCATGAGGTGATCATCATTTGATTTCAGTTGTTCTTAGATAAAAGTGCAAGCGGGGTGTTCTTATTACCTGGAAAGGTCCTTCTTCATGCAAGAATGTAAGACCCTGTGCAGCACATAAAGCAATTTTTGTTCTAGTGTTCCAATCTATCGGGGGCTTATCTGATCGTCCATATAAAAATCGATCCAGACTTCCATGAAAGAGCCTTTCATAGACCAACATTTTTTGTTCAGATCCCTCGCGTGCATGGAAACCAAGCAATTTACAGAGGTTGGGATGTTGCAAAGATGCAACAGTGTTTACCTCATTTACAAACTCCTTCAAACCCTGAAAAACCGATAGCAATGAGTTTCTATGAAAGTTCTGAACATTTGGCAAAAGCACCCTGTACTATCAACTCTCAATAACAATCTGAACGCTAGAAGAAGAAGAAGTTACAATTTACAAAGTGATTACGTTTACTATGATCAATAGGGTAGGACACTAATGCAAAACATACAGTGAACCAAATGTTTCAAGGCAAGGTAGAGTTTATTTTGCAAACCCTAAACCATAACAGACATAAAATTATATTTACCTGAGTGGATGGATGAAGGCGAGTAACAGTAGCTTCAAATTTTTTGGAACTTGATGATGAATCTTCTCCAAAGGAAGCCTTATACATGATGGAAGATAGACCTTCTGACATGCATCGGTCAGAAGAAAAGTTGTGACAAGCTGATGACACTTCTTCAAATGAAAAGTTTCGTAGCGTTCCAGTTGGAGGCAAGGGCAATGGTCCAGAAGCATAGAGAGGGCCGCTGGAAGTCAATGACTTAAAGCTTCCCGTAGTCCGCAGTGCAGCAACACCTTGAGGTGATGGGAGGGGAAGAGGTCGTGGAATTGGTGGCGCTTGTTCCTTCAGGATTCCAGACCGATACTTTGGCTCTTCTGGTTCCTCGTATTCAACTGAGGCAAGAGATTCTTGGTCTGCTGCATCTAGGGTAGATGGAGCAGATAATGCCCGAGTTCTATTGTTCTTTTTGGTGACTTTATTTACTGGTTGAACAGGTTTCACTCTGTTCCTAAAACTTGGGGGTGCAGACTGTAGTGACCGGGTCGGGATTTGAGGTTCAGGCAATGTGGCTGGAGTTTGCTCCTTAGGGACGACACGTTTAATATAAATAGTCTGCTCAGACTTTTTCTTCTTGCTCTTCAATACTGTGAAGCAACCCATAATTACGTTCAAAACTAAGATCTGTACTTGGGCCTAGTTTTCTGCATTAGAAGAACAAAGTGCATACATATTAGCTGAAGCTGGAAATTTGGAAAGTAGATCTTTACTGTGCACCAACCAAACATCTATCAACTTTGTATAGGTAGATAAGAAGCAGAGAACCCAATTGAACCAACTGATAGAAAAAAATAAGCAACTTCACCATAAGCAGATAGTTAATCCAAGTGGCCCGTGCACCCAAAAAAGATCAAACAACAATAACTGAATGACTCCAATATCCTATGTTAAGGTTCTAAGACTTGATGAGAAGAAGATACATGAGCGCTCTACTACAAACTTTGAAAAGGCAGCATCTGGGGGAAAAGATAATGAGAGAACATGTCCCCATAATTTCCACTAATAAAATCATGCTAACATCCTCCTAGCCGTTCCGAAGGAATAAACAGATTATACGAATGCAAAAATCTATGAACTTAATAATTGAGATTCCATACCTAGTGTGGTTGATATTCCACCTAGAACTTAATAATTCATCCCTAAATATTCCCATTACAGTCAGCCTAACACACAGACTCTTCTATTCCACAAATGCTCAAAATCTCTGAAATGTCAACTTAACAATTACACATATACTGTACCAACTAACCGTTCTACTAAATTTCAACTCAATCTATGAACCCCAGAAACCCATTTCTTCTGTTTATCTTTTTTTCCAAACAACATCCATTCAACTTTAAAAACAAAACATCCCCAGATCCACAAAAACACAAACTTTCTGCAAAATCTACCAAACAAATACCACAATTCATTGCACAAAAGCAAATCCACCAGCAACAGACTGCACCAGACAATCTAAACCCAATGAACACATCAAAGAGTGAATTTTTCATCTCTAGCAAAAAACTTCAAAGCTCAAATCTTGCATATAATTTGAAGAACAAGGGAACGAATTCAGTACGAAAAGTTAAACAGAAATCAGAAAGTAAAATAATTTACCAGCTTTTCATGCAAGAGGATCTCAAATGGACTGAGTAACCAATTTGGAGATATAACCAAGCCTTCCACAAGTCAAAGAGAGAAGCAGATTGAGAAAGGTTTATAGGTGAGTGGGAGAGATAGAGAGATTGTCACAGAGAGAGAGAGAGAGGAGGTAGAGAGAAAGAGGGAAAGGAGAGGAGAGTTCTCAAAGAGGAATGGAGCCCCAATGAGCAGTGGTCAAACCTACCAAAAATCCATAATTAATAAGCATTTAAAAGCATCCATTATTATTATCCTTAAACAAACAGAATTGCCTTTCTCATTCCTTTTTGACCCATTTGCCCTCCACAATATCCACATTTTTAATTGTTTTTCTGTTTTGTTTTTGTGCTCCATTAGGAAAATGTCATTTTGTTTATGTTCAATTTGTGACGTGTGGAACCCTGGCTAGACCAAGACCATGCCTACGCGTAAGATGTGAGGAAAAGAAAAGGAGTTCTGCTTCCAACACTATTTTTGAACTTACCTAAAATACTAAGGAATCAATTTGTCTAAGACCAACACTTAAACGAGTTTCTATAGTAATTATTATTTTTGTTTGCTTTAGGGGATTGTTTTTAGAATGTATGTTTTTAAGTGTGTTTGAACGTTATACTTCTTAATGTTATATGACATTCTTCTAAAATTTGAAAAGACAAATACTGGTCTTAGTTCTAGAGGTTTGTGTTTGAATATTATAGACTTGCGAGGAGATAGTTTGATTTTCAACATGACGATGTATACAATTGATTATAAGTCTGTTGTTGATTACTTGATTTGCAAGCGATGAAAATGAAACAACATGATTTGTTAACTAAAGTTGGTCCACATAATTATAACGGATAAACTTTATTTTTTAAACCAACGACTTCTACCTTTATTGATATCATAAATAAACCTGATAATACCAATTTTTGGTTTTTCAGACGTTGAGATTTGAACACATAATAGGTTAACCAAACTTGCATATATACTTGTGATTTCACATCATCTGTGTCGACTCCCATGTTCATTGCAACTTACAATGACATGAGAATATCTTTTGCTCGATTAGGTAAACTAGGCTACCAAATGTTAGGATCCATGGCATATTAGGCAAATGAGGCTAATCAAGAATAATAAAGACGAAGAATATGTTGAATTTTGGTATAATTTACCAATAGTTTCCTCTAAACCAAACATACGCCAACGCTTTATCTCATTAGTATGCATGTTGTTGAGTTTGACAATACCAAAAACAAACACGAAACGTAGTTTAGATCATTTATTTTTAATGTAGAATAATACTTAAACCTTTGAAATTAAACAACAAAACACTTTGTTATTGGTTTAGAGGCCAGTTGTATTTGAACATGTAATAATATTATGCAAAGCACAACAATTACTACATGCACACAAATTCAATAGATGAAGGCGATTTTCCTTTAAGGAGTTGCATTGCATGATTTCTTGCTCGAGCTGTTTCTTTTTCACTCCACTCATTCCGCTCACCAGGTGATGCCCGATGATGAACAGGTTTAATGACAATTTTCTCCAATGCCACGGCATTATTGATCAAATACGTGACATACTTGATCCGCCCGAATACTCTTTTATTTCAACTACTTTTAGGTGATAGGTTTAATTTCAAGTCTATTGCTTTTCTTTGCTTGCTATTTTTGATGGCTGGAATCCAGTAAGAATCAATCATTTTGGTCATCCACTTCACTAGTTCCATTATAAAAAATAAAAAATAAAAAAAACAACAACAACAACAGCAAAACACTTTGTCTAATTCTCATGATTTCATTTTAAGTTGTCAAATGTATTTTTATAGATACGCAGCTCCAATCTTTGAACAAAGGTAAGAGACATAAAGACTCAATCAAACTATATATGTAACAATTAAAGTACAACCGTACTAAACTCTAATCAAAAAGGTATAATTAAAGGTTATTCTTCTAAGAAGCTGTTGTTGGCAATTGAACACCAATATTTTTGACTGTTTGAATTGGACTGATACTTCTCTAGCCCCCTATTTCATTTTTAACATATGCATATTACATCTCCAAGATCAGTCAAGAAAGGAAACCAACCTTGTCAAGTAGAACCAACTGAAATATTAAAAACATGGAGCCAACTCCAACTCGTAGGCACTACTTGGGAAACTTTCTCATGTGTTACTAGTCATAGTCAAATTCACATTGTTTGTTAATACAAGTATACAACAACTTATATACTCGTAAGCTATTTGCAGCCATGAAAGGTTGGTTACCTATTAAAACTTCCAAAGGGTTAAATACAATGCACTACTTGACCATTCCAAAATTACTTTGACCAGCACAAAAAAAAATGAAAGGGTCAATTGGACATTTCACAATAGACCTTTAAGATAATCAGATAGGGAAATATTGGATTGTGGTGTTGGGGGTGAAATGGTAAATTCAGATCCGGAGCTCGATTTTCAACGAAGAGGGGCCTCGGATGAAGTGACATCCCAGTCAAAGTACCCCGAAATTTAATAATAATAATTTAATGGCATGTTTCCGGTGTGGTCAAACATACCTATCAAAGATAGCTCTTTGACTCTCGGCCTGTCCCGTCGGATCCGCGCGTGGGAGCGGCGATGGACGGTGGATGTGCGGCCACACACACACAGAGAGAGAACAAAAGGAGGACGCGGGACCCACTGACATCTAACATACTTTTGTTGTCTGTCCTCATAATAAGTAATGATCCAATGTGGGTTGCTGTTCACGCGCCATCATTGCTCTCTCTCTCTCTCTTCTCTCTGCAATTGGTGGGCCCCCCACAAGCCCTTCTCAGAGAGAGAGGGAACAGTGTTTCCGAGTGCCGTAACCCTAAACTCCCTGATGAGATCTAACTGTTTCAAAGGAGTGGCCGTGAGCGATTAGGGGTGCCCTTTATTTCTGGGAGGGACCGGAATTGAAGGCCCCCTATAGAGTGAAGGTTTGAAATTTCAAACATTGTCGACAACATTGTCATCATTTCGAATTTGAAACTAGCGTCGTCCCATACTCTCTTTGATAATGTTTTTTCTTTCTTTCTTTCTTTTTTCTTTGAATGTTACTCTTTTTTTTTTTTCTAATAATTTTTTTATGGTTACTCTATGATAATGTTTATTATGTCGCATATTTGAATATAATGAGTAATTGAGCACATGAGATTGGGTCACTCATCTCGTTACATATATGATGAACATTATAGTCAAAAATTCTCAAACCGGTGTTGATTGTAATGTTCAAGCTCGTTGCATGTGAGTTACATTGGGTTTTGTAAGATAGAAGACAACATATTTTGTATTTTTAAATTACTCAATTATCTTATGAATTATCAAATAGCAAATATAGCAGCCTAATGAAGCATAAAAGCTTGATTGTAACGCTCTTTACAATACATGTTTGGTTCGTTAAGTTTCTTGTGAGGTATTAGTGTTGACCGAGTTATATTTTGTTTCTCTTGACAATAACATGTCTTGCGTAAGTCTTAGCCTAACAATTTCGCTTGGTTTCAAACTTCTTTTGAAAAAAAAATATAAAATGTTTAATAATATGTATGATTTGTTGTCTTATCATAAATAATCTCAACTAATTGATTAATTTGATTTTTCTCCTATACAAATACATAAATTGAAAAAGCATACAATATTCATTACTCTTTTTGTCACTTCTGATTGTCAAATTAACGTCAAATTAGTTATCAATCACATTTTGAAGTTGTTTGCTCAATCTTGGGTATCAGTGAAGCTGGTATTGAACATTTCTTCACCGCAAAGTCTCTTTTGAATGGTGTGGCCTCTCCCACCATTAAAGCTGCACACACAATCAATTGTAAATAGTTGATAATCGAGTTCAAATGTTAAAGCGTTAGACACTTGAGGTAAGTTTCAAGGGATACAAGTCATACAACGCAGCTCCAAGTGTCTTTAGCCACTTTTGTTCTAAAGTTTAATCAAAACAGCATTAAGCGCTCTCTTCAAAATTTCAAATCAGATCATATATATCAAATCATCCTCGTATTCATTCACAATATTAATAATTTAAAAAAAATACAAGCCACACTGATACATCAATCAATTTTTTAAATGACAAGCAAATCATCGATTCATGAAAACAAGAGCAGCATACTTGGAAGCCTTCCCAATGTAATCCGAGACATATCTCCCGCAAAACTTCGTATAGTTATTGAAAGCAAACACTGATGAACTGGCAGACGCCGCAACCATTAGAATCACCAGCAACTTGAGAATTCTTCCCGCACTGTATTTGCCGGATAGCCCAGAAAATAAAAACAAGAGCAAGGTAGCTAAACTATAAACACCAAAACCCTTTTGAACTATGCTGAAGATCAACTGAGCTAGAAACACAAGAATTCCAATGCACAAAGTAGCAACAAATAACGGTTCCTGCAAGACAAACAAAACGAGCTACTGCAAATATCATAGAACAAACTTATTCGAATTCGAAGATAAAAATGCGACAGTTATATATGAATGTATGAATACCTTGTAAACCTGTTGTTTCAGTCTAAGTAGAGGCGATTGGAATTCCGGGTTATAGTCTGTATGGTCTCGATTCTTGATGCGTGGAATTCCAACTTTCTTGAGAATTCTGAGAAGCTTGGATTTCAGGGTTGCTTTTCTTTTTCTAGAATTTCTAGAAACTGATGGTGCTGTGGTTTCTGAATTCAGTTTCACTCTGAGGATAAATTTGCGGAGCTTGATCAGAAGAGAGAATCGATGTAACTTCCAAGTGGGAACGATTTGGGTGGAATTGAATTTGAAGTTGAAGCTCTTCTTGGCTTTGGCTTGCACTGTGAGTTTCCATGTCTGCTGCTTCTCTGCTTGCATTGCTGCTAGAACAGTGGACCAGTCGTTGGATCTAGGACTTTACTAGCCGTTATCAGCTGCAGAAAAGCAGAGAGAAACATTGGAAATATGGGCCTACATCACTGGGCTCCAAGCCCAAAGAGGTTCACTGCAGGTCTAGTACACAGATGATTCATAGACGTCAGAGCGCGAGCCCAAGAGTACCAAAAACCATGGTGATGTTGTGCATCAACTAAAACATGGTTTAAAGATGAGACAATCGTGTAGGTGGCATGAGGAACCAAATAATAAGAACAAGAAAAAAACGTGTCCGGTTAATAAAAAACAGAAAGGGTTGCAGAACCATAACTGGAGTTGGCCATAATTCACCCAAAATGGAAGCAGTTTATAACAGTTGTGTTGTTGTTGTTTAGTACTTACGGTTTTGAACTCAAAACAATTTTGTCATTAATATTTAAGTAGAGGGTACAATACAAATCGATCTGTTACCATGCGCACAGATGACAAACAAGATCATAAGATTCGTGTGAGGGTTGTATCCTCATTTATATTTCGGCTCACAAGTGAGCCTACAGTCTAATAGAAATAGATTATAGGCTAATATCCCACCTAGAAAACTAGAAAAAGACTAAAAAAAAATAGATTCATAACGCCAAGACGCCATGAGATACAAAAAAGTTTTTAGAGTCCTAATGAAATGAATTATTGTACTAGAAAACTATAAACTAAAAAAGCAGCCCAAAGCCCAAAAAGAAATTAAACATAAACCAAAAACAGTTGACCTAGCTCAACTTTCCTTCACAATTGTGGGAAGGGCATGGAAGAAGAACACCGTAGCTGTCGCTGCCGTGAGATGAAGTTGTCTTCGTGAGACGTCACCGTCGTGGGACGCCGCCGCCCTGATTCGCGCAGCCACAAGCACACCCCGGGGAGAAGAAACTCCATCATCGCCACGAAACTTAGAGACTAAACAACATCTCCACTAAACCAAAATTCCTTCCATGAATAAACAAGGACAGAGATGGAATCGGGAAGATGACACTACTAGAAAAATATGTAGTGGACACTATTTGTGGATACACTTTTTTAACCGTATTATTTGAGTAGAGCAAATGACACTTTTTGTATTTTTAGTATTCTTTACTTTATGGATACTAATACTAAAAACTGTGACTAAAGAGAAAAAAATAGTCAACAAGATAATTTAATATAATTATTATAGAAAAAAAGTCCTTTTCACTTTGAAACAAAATACTAAATTTATGTTTTATATCTGATTTTCAGATAAGTATATTATATAGATACTGTAAAGGGTGTGAAGTGATATTATCTTGCTATTAATTGCTTAATTAGTTAAACATAAAAAGATTATATCTTTTTTTTTTCTGTGTAATTAATTTTTTTTTCTGTTTTTATTTTCCATTGTTATTGGTTAATGTGTGTAATTGCAAAGTAACTATCTATTAAATTGAAATACATTTCATAAAAGTTAATGGTATTATATATATATATGTCACACCCCAGTCCTTAAGTTATTTTACGGTTATTTACTTTGGAATTATTTGTCATTTACCGTATTAAGTAACCGTTTACTGTTAAGGACCTTAAAGTTGACTTTTTCTTCCATTTGGAATTTGGGAAAACTTTCTTCATGAAAGTTGTAGAGGACGTGATTACGAGTTTGTAGACATGCCACGCGTTAAAATCAGAATTAGCATGGAAAAGTTATCAATTAAATGGTAATATTTTGAGTTGGTAAAAAGGGGTAAAAAATTTTGTGGGTATATTTTTTTGGGTTTAAATGATGGACCGGGTGGAGGGGAGCAGCCCGAGCCCAATCCTTCTTCTCTTTTTCTTTCTCTTCCTTCTTCCTTTCCCCGAGCTCCCCGAGCTCTCTCTCTCGCCGGAAACTTCAGCCACCAGCCGCCGCCGTCCGGCCAAGCCAGGCCGCCGGACTGGTTCCGTTCGGACCCCCGCCGTTCCCTCTCTCTCTTTCTGGGCCGGTGATCGGCCGGTTGCGCCGCCGAACGGGGAGAAAACTCTCCTAGCAGCCGATTGCCCTTTTCGCCGGAGCTCCCTCCTCCGGCCACCAAAGCCGGTGATCTTTGGCTCGTTTTGAAGCTCTCCTCCCGTGCAACAACCCCTCAAAAAGGCTCGATCCCTCTTGAGCTCGGTAAGGAGAAATTCGAAGTTGAAATTCTAGGGCTTTTAAGGTGTTTTCGTTCGATTGACCTAGTTAGGCTTGAAATTGGACTTAGTGATAGTTATGAAAGTTGTTTGGGATGATGAAAGGAAGATTCTGTTAAAATTTGGTAGAATTTGGACGTCGCCGGAATCGACCTCCGGCCGCCGCTGCCGGCGGAGCAGCCGCCGCCGCCGTTTTGTATAATTTTAAATGTGTAATAATTAGAGGAATTTAATGAAGTGAATTGTGGAATTTTCGGACGAGATTTGAATAGGTTTGTGAATTTCCGAAGTTTGGTATTTAAGCGGTTAAATAATGTAAAATCCGACCGTAGGATTTAAATCAATTTCTGGAAAATGTTGTATTTACGACTGCCAAGTATGATATTAAAGTTTGGATGGTTTCGATTTAAGAATATCGAAGTTAGGCAATGATGAGCGTATTTATGGTTCTTGATTAATTTTGCCTATTTTATCAAATACTGGATTTTAGTTGGGAAATTAATTATATATTTGGAACATGACGTGAGAAGACTCAAATTGGAGAGACCTCGGATCGACGTCAGGCTTAGGCCTAAAGTTGTGAGTGGACCTTTGTTTTAAATAAAAAGCATGCGATGAATGATTTTATTAATCATTTGTTTATTCTGATGAGATTTATTGATTTCTCGCCTATTTGATAATTTTTCCTCCTTTGGAGAGATCCCGAAAATGAGATTTTCGGTGGATATATATGTTTTGGATTTTATGAGAATAATATGTATATAAATGCTAGCTAGCCATACGTGCTTGGTCCGTCATAATGAGGTAAATACCATTATGACGTGTCGTGCGTGTTAGACACAAGCGTCATAGCCCTATATGAAAACTTCTTTCTTTTTCGGTTTATTTAGGTTTTCATATAGGGAGTCCACACGTATATGTACACCGTCCCTTTTCGGTCATAATGAGGAAAAATACCATTATGGCGCAACGTGAGCGTTAGACGCCAGCGTTGTAGCCTTGTATGAATTACTATTTTTCTGAATTGTTTCTAGGATTCATACAAGGAGTCTGACGAGTGTAGATACATACGAATATATGATTATATATAGTTTAGCCTGAGAGGCTCCATTTTATTTGAGTTTGTGACTAGCCAGTGCTAGTCGTAAAATTGCCAGTTTATGAGTTGAACACTTTTAAGCTGTCGCATGCAGTATATTTTTCTATGAAATAAAAATGGGAATGCATAAATAGTTTATTATTAAATTATTTATGTCTACTCACTCTAACGTTATTAAATGTCTTCCCCTAGGCCCTTCGTTTTAAAATGCCCAGTCTGCAGGATTGCATAGTTGAGATCGGGCGTACATGGAGAAGAGGCATAATCAATAGTATAGCTTTCGCTCTTTTCTATTTATTTCTAGTTCATTTCCTCTCAAATAGAGTTGCTCTGAATATGTTGGTTATAAGATCTTTGTTAGATTAGTAAATCTATATAGGGAGAGGTTGTAATTTGTGGGGAGCACGAAGGCTCCAGGAGTCTATAAGGTTGGATTTGGAACCTTTAGACGTGTTTGCAGGTTTTGGTTTGGAAGGGTTGTCCATTTCCAAGGGAGGTTGTACCGAAGTTAGCGGTAAATCTTTCCTTGGAGGTGGTCCTCGCACGATTTACTCCGGGTTTAGAGTGAAATTCGGGGTGGGTCGTGTCAATATATATATAATATATATATATATATATATATATATTGCAATTTTACTTTCATAATTTTACTTTCAGATGTTTTCGTATTTCTCTCGATGTATTTTTACATCGTCTCTATGTAATCTTTGATTATAATAAAGTATTGACCTTTTCCATTCAAATATATATATATATATTTCTTAATTGTATAATAATTTATTATATCTAATTAATTAAGTGCAGATTGAGGGTGAGTTTTAATTAAATATGTAGGAAAAAAAAAGATCTCAAATTTATCAATTAGATACGGATAGCCGTATTATGCTTTTAGTAGACACTTTTTCTTGTTACCGTATCTTATATGGTAACTATTAGGTATAGTCTTAATATCAATATCAAATACTAATTGTGCACCGATTTTCCATATCCAATGTATTTATTATGCACGATATTCCCTACCCAATAATTGTGTACTGATTTGCATATCCAATATTTATTGTGCACTACCATTCCCTATTATGATGTGATTTTTTTTTATTATTATTATTATTTATTTTATTTATTTTTAAAAAAAAATTTATTAATAACTCACACACCCTACATATGTCAATGAAGTTTAAACCCATGACCTCAAAGTTGTCAGTTAAACACCTTAACCAACCAAGCCACGGCTCACTGACTTTGTAAGATTGGATCAAATTTAAATTTATTTTGTAGTCAAAGTAATCAAACCAAAATTAGGCATTTAGTAATAAAAATCCCAAAATTTTCGGTAAAGCATTACCCACATTTATAGTTGTTGTATCTAATATGGTAACTACTACCTAAGATTGATCCACATGCATTTGATATTAACATATCTATCCATCGATTCTTATGTTTGCGATTTAGCGGGGTTTACATGGGATCCCAAAGAATGAAGAGGGAAACGATTGAGATGGAAATTGAGCGGGATAAAGGTTCGTCCAAATTCTTTTAAATTTGTTGATGGAGATAAGACATATGTATCATGCTATGGTAAGCATATCAAACAACCCCGTATGTAGAAGTTGAGGTCAGTATTGTGCAAAGCAAAAGCTTGGGGAAGGTTTAACGATCGGTTTTCAATCTCTCTCTCTGAGATTTTGATGTTTTAGTGTTAATTTATATATTTCATAGATTTTTGTTTGTTATTTTTATTGGTGTACTTTTATATGAATAAATTCTTGTTTCATTTTATGTAGTATCAAATTTTTTATTTCCATGGATTTGACAGATGAGTTACTTTGTTCAAGATGAAGTGGGCTATGAAGAAAATGACGAAAGTGAGACGCAAGATGTGGGTAGTTGGTTCAATATCAACAAGACGATAAAAGCGAGACACATGACGCATGACACATATGAACATCAACCAGATGACGGTAATGGTCCTTTAGAGGCTCGATCATGAGAAAACAAAGAAGCCCCGAGGTCCAAACCAAAAGAAATAGGCAAGGGAGGGTTGAGAAAAACTTTTGTGGAATCGATTTGAACTTCCTAAGGGTCCACAATTGAAGGTTGCAAGATTCTCAAGATTTTTGGTGTATTTTGACGAAATATTTCACGCTCTTTCCGATTAGCACACCTGACTACCGGAATATGCAAAGGGATTAAACAAGTAAGTAGTATTAGTTATGTTTTTGGTTTGGATTTTAGTTTTTAGTTCATGTTCTATCCTAATACTGTTTTCTCATCAGTAACTAGTTTAATTTGGTCCATATGTACATGAATTATGTCTTTATCAGCCCTTATGCAATGAGAACGAGGAGATGATGGCCACTACTTCAAGTCTATTACATATGATGTTATGTAGACCTTTTGATGTATTAGGATTTCGGTCTACTTCAAGTTTGTTAGAATTTCAAGTATATTAGAATTTCAATTTGGCATTTTTAATTATGTAGACCTTATGATGTTATAACTATTTTATGTATTCTGGGAAAACTTAAATGTTAATTACTTGATGATTTGATTTCAATGTGAATGTTATGTTATTGCGTATTTAAAATTTCATGTAATCATTATTTTTTTTTGAAAGAATATAATGGCAGATTTTTTTTTATAAAAAAAAAGAAACAGAAAAAATCAGAGGATACATTTTCATATAGCTAGGGTATCCATTGCATATTAGATACTGAAGATCATTTCGTTGCTTATTTAATTACTATAATAAGAAAATATAATATCAAAGAAAATATGAATGTATTTAAAAGAAAAGAAAAAAGAAAAAAGAAAATAGAAAACAAAAAAAGAAAAATGAAATTAAAACAAAATAAGGGGAGAGAAAAAAATATAATACAACATTTAAAATAAGAAAAACAGAGACACCAAAATAAAAACGTGGCATTTGGTTAGTGGACAACAAAGAAGATACCATTTTTCATTCCGTGGTGCACCGTACCCAATAACCTTTAGATACCATTATTCATATTCTTTAGAGCAAAAGATAAGAAACAGTATCTATGAGCCTTATGCAAGTAGTGTGAAACCAGATCTGCTTTCGATCCAGTACTCCATCTGATTGAAAGTCACGTTGATCAAAAGTTGTTAATGTTTATGTTATTGCGTATTTAAATTTTCATGTAATCATTATTTTTTTTGAAAGAATTATAATGGCAGATTTTTTTTTATAAAAAAAAAGAAACAGAAAAAATCAGAGATACATTTTCATATAGCTAGGGTATCCATTGCATATAGATACTGAAGATCATTTCGTTGCTTTATTTAATTACTATAATAAGAAAATTATAATATCAAAGAAAATATGAATGTATTTAAAAGAAAAGAAAAAAAGAAAAAAGAAAATAGAAAACAAAAAAAGAAAAATGAAATTAAAACAAAATAAGGGGAGAGAAAAAAATATAATACAACATTTAAAATAAAAGAAAAAACAGAGACACCAAAATTAAAAACGTGGCATTTGGTTAGTGGAGCCTGCAACAAAGATACCATTTTTCATTCCGTGGCTGCACCGTACCCAAACCTTTAGATACCATTATTCATATTCTTTAGAGCAAAAGATACACAAAGAAAACAGTATCCTATGAGCCTTATGCAAGTAGTGTGAAACCAGATCTGCTTCTCGAGTCCATGGTGTCATACCTCCAATCTGATATGAAAAGTCACGTTGATCAAAAGTTGTTAAGAACCTCTGACTAATTACCTCTCAAAGCATTTGATTACTAACATATTATTTATCCGGCAACAAAGTCATATGGCTTTAACAAATCTAGAGAGAGAGAGCTTTAGGGTTTTGACAATAGTTTCGGATTTTGAATTCATTAATTATGATTGAGATGAATGAGCAAAATACCCAAAAAATGTAGGAAGGAATTTTGAAATTAAGTGACTTTAGCACTTCCCTCCGCTTATATCCCCGACTCGTCGCATCAGATGTTGTTCAGCTGTCTGCTGAAAATCAAATCCAACTGTCAATTGATTCAATATGTTGAAGAGAACTACTACACCAAGAGGCCGATAAGTTGATGACTTGATGGTGGGTGGTCCTAGCAATTGCTCCACTTATTAGTGATGCCTAATCAACATGATGTTTACCAGAACCTCAAGAAAACATGTACTTCTCTTGAATTTGTGTGTGTGATTAATTAAGCGTAACGTACCCCAAATCAGTACTATAACGGAGGGTTTGTCAACTATTATTATGGTTTGTCAAAAATTCTTGTGTGGTTTGTGTTCCGTATGAAACGATCGATGTTATATTTGACGCGTGAGTGACACATGTGAGTGGGATTAGCTAACTCTTAATGGTTGCTTGGTTACCTTCCGTTAAGAGTGATTCATGGTCAATTATCTTTGGATGTAAATCAAATGGTGGAAGAATTATTTTTAAGTACCGTTGTTTTGTTTTTAACCCTTGGATATAGATCTAATGGTGATTAACCATGAATCTCTTAGTCAATAACTGACTAGGTGAACATGACTGAACGGTTCGAATCGATAAAACAATAACATGCAACGGTACACGCTGATCTTAAAGGGTAACTCCGCGTGTAGTTGCTGTACTCATCTCCTCTCCCCATCAAAACAATATTTCAATCCCTCTCAAGCTTCATAATACAGTTTCTGTACGTATGTGACAATTTCCTGCATCACATAGTGTCACAAATCTCCTTCATTACTTTCTGGAATGTATTCTCAATCTATAAGGGCGGTACGGTCACCATGCCAAGTTGTGTTACGTACGTACATTGAGGCTCAGACCCAACTTTAGTCCCCGGCCAGCTGCGCTTTGTGATAAGCAAAGCATGGGAATAAAGAAAAACCCTAAAATTGGACCACATTTCTTCCAATAATTATTTGATAATTTACAATACATCTCATCAGCTTCGTCATTGTAAAATGTAACCATTCTCTAATTGCTACTTGGCCTCCACAAAACTAGCTAAACCAACACCATGTCACTACTTCCCGCTAGTTCTACCAGCACCGTAAAAATATTTAATTACCACGTACCCTCATCGGCGTATTAATTTACCTTGCTTCATCAATCACCAGAACTACTCTGCCTTCCTGGTCAGACTCACTGGCTGTTGGTGATGAATTAGCTGTTGCTTCGGAACTAGCGCCACTGATGCTACGACTGGTAGTTCTAGTTTTCTTCGATGGTTGTTGATGCTCCAGCAGTGAATGCCGACAATTCGGGCATGATGAGTGTGACACAAGCCAAGTGTCTATGCACCTCACATGGAATCCGTGGCTACATTTTGGCAGTACCCTAACCTTCTCGCCCTCCTCAAACTCTCCAAGACAGATCGGACACTCGGTCGCCGGAATATGTGTCCCTTCGCCGTAAACGGCCACCGGTAACTGCCTCAAATGACTCTTCTTGAGCCCCGTAGCCGCGAGCCGTACCGCGGCCTGCTCCGGGGTCTCAAGAGCAAACCTGTGGCTGCAGCGGAGCGCGCACCGCACTATTGAGTTCAAGCCAAGAGCGCATATAAGGGCACACAAGAGAGCCGCCAAGATGATCACCATGTTTGTGTCGAAATTCGTCTCGCTAATGTAGGAATCGGCTGTCCGGTTGCCATTGTTGTAAGGCAGCTCTGTGGCGTTGCCGAGGAGTCGGCGATGCATGCTTTGGTTTTTGCTGGCGGAAGAAATGAAAAATTAAAAAGAAACACAGAGGGTTTGTGGAAGGGTACAGAAAGGTTGTGATTACTTGTAGCAGATTTGAGTTACAAAGTTGTTGTAAAGATTCCAGCTAGAAAGGGACAGGGAGAAAGAGCATCTTGTTGGAGGGGGGAGTAGTAGCTAGTAGAAATTAGGTTTACGCGAGTGGCTGTGCTATCCGAATCAGGGACCGATTCCAGCTTCTTAATCAGAGATGGTCCTTCGATCTATCTCTTCCCTGAGCTCTGTAAGTTTTGGCTGTGATTCATCTTCGTCAAGAACCCAGAAGAGAAAACGATACCAAAGATCTTCTTATACTTATCGGCATAAGAAACGGTGACATGCCCAGTTGAGCTTTCAGAGAGAAGGAAAGGATTAGCTTAGGTAACACATGTGCAGCAGTTGTAGTGTTTGAAGGGGTCAAGTGATGTGAGGAGCTATCTATCTATATTTATGGAGGATCCAAATGCTAAAGTTGGATAAAGGTGTTATTTTTGGATACCTAATCATGATTAAAAATTGGAGAACTTAAATTTTGTATTAGAGTGGTGTTTCAGGTTTACAATTATCAAAATTTTCTCTATACCTCAATATTATGCGCTCAATCTAAAGTGCAATTATTTTAGTCGAAGTTTCTATTGAATAATGATAGGGTGTGTACGTGTTTATTTACTATTTTACTTTTTATTTTATTTGTTTATTTTTGAAGGGAACACAATAAAACTCTTGAAGCTTGAAGTAGACCATGAATAAGAGAATTGGCGACCCATCATGCGAGATAGGAATTAACTTCCTTAACTAGTCTGCTAATCATCTTGTCAGAAGATGATTAAGCATAATTTCTTTAATCAACAACGTTTGCCCAAGTGAATACTGTTCTTTACACCTGAATAAATAAATCTTAGGCCGCTAACTCATCGTCTCTTTTCTTGTTTGACCGTCAACTCCGGATCTGCCATGAGAATCCCAACTCAGCAAGTTAGGAGTGTCATCTTTACTGTACCTAATGCATGATTAAGAATATAATAACCCACAATTAGGGCTAAAGATCGAACCTTGACTCCAAGGTAAGCAGTGTAGATACAGACAAGCAAGTCATATGTGGTATCAACCAAGTGACAAACTGTTCGAGTTGTTATCTGTTCAAAGAAAAAGAGATGCAGAATCAAAAGGCATAGTGGAGAGATTTCGTTGCCAATATCCCATTCGATCGGTTTATACGTTACTTTTGACATCATACGTACAGATGGATAAGTATGATCGATGTTCTTAAGCGAGAAAAGCACGAAAGAAAACTATAATAATCCCCCAGGAAATATCTTTTTGCCTGCAAAAGATGATGGTCACGCATTTGAACCGATTGATCCAAGTTTATCTATAGGGAAAGGAGTGTTTGGTTCATCTATTCAAAGGTTGCAAACACTTTAACCTAAAAAAAATGGTCCGACTTGGCATCGACCTCCTAGTTTTTGCAATATCTTGGTGCCTTTTCCCCCAAACTAAAGAGATCTCTACTTGAAAAAATGAAAAATGGTGTCATAATTCGGGTTGATGGGCAAGCAATATCCCCATAGGTCCATCGGAATTGGATTCTCTCTGCTTCGTTTCTATTTCAGTGCATGGCTTCCCACAGAAATTAGTGCAACAAATGGATGTGAGTTTGAGTTTTTGATATATATCACAGTATCTTTACCTTTATTATGTTATCAATATATGTTTATTCAGAGTTGTCATGTATATTGTATGTTCTTATCACTTGTTTCATATATATTACAACACCAATCCATTGCTGAAACTAATCAACTGTTAAAAAGGACTAATTAACTGATTATGAGTTCCTAAAATTTCATATTTTTTTAGTACTTCACCAACCTAATAATTGGTGCTCAGGAGGCATTTGGTATGTGATATACCAAACAGTTTTGGATTGAAATTTGCTATTGATCCAAATTTCGAGCCTTAATTGGAGAACAAATTAACCAACTTTTTGTTTTTGCATTTTGGTTTGTAGAAAAATTGAATATTTCACTATTTCAAACTTGGTAAATATGAACAATGTTGAGCTTACAAGTTACAACAGCTGCGTGGGACACAAAATACTTCAGAATTGATCATTCACATATTTTTCAGACACTCAGCCAACATTATCAGTGTTGAATTAGATCTAAATCATGATAGTGGATTTATGTTGATGTGAATCATAGTTTTATAGTTCTAATAGGAATATGAGTATCTAGTTGTTTGTAATAAGGAATGGAAAAATTTTAATAACAGTTCATGACAAATGGTCAAATCCTAATTTTAGTGTTTCAAGTTTCAAAACAATCATAACGATACATGAACTTATAATCTCAACCGAAAATATGTACATACCGCTCCGTTATCTAACGTGTTTTTCGTTAAACTTTGAGGGGTAAATCCGTCACTCCTTAATTTAGCAGTAATAAATTATTAAAATTAATAATTAAATTAATAATTAATAAGGAGAGGGAAATAAAAAATAAATAAAAAATTGTTGTCTCTCTTTTTTGTCCCCGTTCAAACCCAGCATACACAAAAATGACGATCGAGGTAAGACTGTAAGAGGAAGTTGGAAGATGATTTGATTAAAAAAGTCTTTGAGAATATATGGTTTCACTACCAGGAGAAGTACTTTAGCCGACGAATTATTTTCGTCGGCCTGTTACCATAACTCGTCGGCTAAACTCTTAGCCGACGAAGGTTCGTCGGCTATAGTGTCGTCGGGAAGGGCCCTCGGCGCTGACTTTAACCGACGAACCCATCACCCTCGTCGGCTAAAGGTAATAATTTCGTCGGCTAACCGAACACTTTAGCCGACGAAATTATTATTTCGTCGGCTAAACATTTTAATAATTTCGTCGGCTAAAGTAATAATTTCGTCGGCTGACCATTTAAAATTCGTCGGCTAAACACAAACTGTTTATACATTCATCAAACTGTGACTGCTGCTCGTGATGATCAAACTTGAGAACGGAAATCCTTCCGTCAGATCTGACCATCATGATAAAATACATGTATGGGAAAAAATTCAACTTGATCTGACCAGGTTAAGTGCTCGATCCGGACGGTCAATCCCGTAAGTCAAACCCCTAAATGCACGGAAAAGGTCGTTGGACCGTCTAAATTTCGTATTTTGGCCGGACCTTCAACTGAAAATATTTTCAAATTGATGAGACACAACAAGTGGTATAAAAATTTTACGCAAAATAACCACCGAAGATAGGGCTACCCATAGGGAGAAAGAATTGAAAATTGGATTGACCGCAACTATCGGCACCGAGACATGACCGGAATACCTTGATTTTTCAACCGTAGACGTATTTCACCATTCTGGTCATGTCTTATTTCAGGACTTTTTCACGTTTGAAGGTTCTACGTATAGTTTGTTTTTGAAACGGAACATTTACCTAACACTTAGTAAACAAGTTATACAACATTAGTAGGCATGTTCTGACTGTGATGATCAAACTTGAGAAAATAAAATCCGACGGTCAGATCTGACCACCATGATAAAATACATGTATGGGAAAAATTCAACTTGATCTGACCAGGTAAGTGCTCGATCCGGACGGTCAATCCCGTAAGTCAAACCCCTAAATGCACGGAAAAGGTCGTTGGACCGTCTAATTTCGTATTTTGGCCGGACCTTCAACTGAAAATATTTTCAAATTGATGAGACACAACAAGTGGTATAAAAATTTTACGTAAAATAACCACCGAAGATAGGGCTATAGTATGTAACAGAAAAAGTTTAGGGTTTAGCCGACGAATACCCTAAATCATCGTCGGCTATACTATGTATAAAAAATATAAAAATTAATAAAGCCGACGAAATATTAGGGTATTCGTCGGCTAAGATGGTTTTGGCCGACGACTTCCATTATACTTCGTCGGCTAAGATGGTTTAGCCGACGACATTCATTTGAACTCGTCGGCTTTAAGATCTTTAAACCGACGAATTCCTTTTCATTTCATCGGCTTTAAGTTCTTTTAGCCGACGACTTCCTTTTCAATTCGTCGGCTATAAGTCCTTTTAGCCGACGACTTCTAGTATTCTTCGTCGGCTAAGACGGTTTTAGCCGACGACTTTTAATATAATTCGTCGGCTAAGAGGTTTTAGGCCGACGACTTATGTTGTATTTCGTCGGCTTAAGTAAAAAAATACAAACCCTAAAACAGATGGTTTAAACCATACTAATTTCCTGTTCATATATCACCAAAATTCATATAAAATAACAGAAATATGAATTCAACATATGTAAACTAGAAATGAAGGTAATACAGTCTTTTTTATTACAAATTAATGTATTACTGTTTCTGCACATCCCGAGACTGGGATCATGGAGAATCACGGTGGAACACGAATATAAATAGTAAACATCATGGGCAAGAGACAAGCACGTATAGTGGTTCACCATGCCATCGGAGGGCATGGCTACGTCCACTTGGAATTCACTATCATGGCCAAGAGGCCCTTTGGGATCGGGAGAGATATTCATCATCTATCATCCTATCTCCTCTCTATGTCTATGGGAAGCCTCCTTTTATAACTAAGGAAGGTTCCCTCCTTTTACATATTAGGGATGTGGGACAAACTACCGACTACAATTACATCCAACTACCGACTACAATTACATCCGAAGAATTAAAACTAAGGCTCGTAATCGGAATCATCCGATGAGTCTTCTTCGTGTCAGAAATAATTTCTGGTAATCTATGTCTTTCCTCATCGCCAGAGTCTTCGTCTGTTTCTTGATTTGGATCAACATCAATAAGCCTTGGCTCTTCATCACGAATTCGCACCGAACGACCCGCTTTAAAATTATTAAGCGAACGGTAGAGGAGTTAGGAATACCTATTGCGTTGGGCTCTTGATACGCAACATCTCTTCTTCCTGGTCTTCGGCCTCTCCAAGTGTAGCCGCCCGGTAAATGTTTCGAGGGTGCACAAGGTTGACTACTTTCCACGCGTCACCCTTAGCAAGGTCATCAAGATAAAACGCTTGTTTTACCGATGTGGCAAAAACGAACGGGTCATCTTCGTAAGAACTTGTAGCAGTGTTCACCGATAATATTCCGTACTGATCGGTCTTCATGCTCTGCGGGCTAGTATCAAACCATCTACACTTGAAGAGGTGCACTGTCATGCCTTCACCGTAAACGAGTTCCACCACTGAATCAAGAACACCGTAATAGTCAACTCCATTCCGCCCACCATGCGCCATCACCCCAGAATTCTGTGTTCTCCGTCTGCTGTCTCTCTGTTCACATATAAATTGCACGCCATTCACCTTGCACATCGGATAAACTCTTGACATTATCGGCTTCATCGCTAGAAGTCTTAGTTCGTGTGACCAATTTGGGTGACCATCAAATTGAATATGGTTCATCTGCAATTTACAATTTAACATTGTAAATATAGATAATTATGCACTAAAAATAAATACGTACATAAATATTGAATTACGTACCCAGCCGTCAAAATAATTTGCGAACTCCCTGTTGTGGTACTCGAGATCACCTTGAATGTCTGGACAATATAGATGGATGTCTTTCCAGTATTCAACTTCTGGACAGTTAATCAATACCCACCAGTGGGCAATGACTAGCTCATGTGGTTGCAACTTGTAGGAGTCTGGCAAAATTCCATAAACTTCAACATCACTGGAGAGTATGGAAAGAGTGAACTTCGGTACATCTACCGGCATGGCTTCGTCTGTTTCCTTCAACGCTCCTAAATACAACTTCATGTAGGTGACGCACTCGTGCGCAATATATGCTTCAGCTATACATCCTTCAGGCGCGGATTTATTAGCCACATAATCTTTGTAGTCTCCAAGTTGCCTATAAAATCAGTTGCAAAGTGTTATGATTATTGAACATGTATATAGAAAAATTGGATTGAGGAATTCAGGTGTAAAAAACGTACCTTTCCATGGGATACATCCAAGTGTAGTGTACTGGACCGGTAAGCAACAATTGCTCGGGAAGATGGATCATCAGGTGAGGCATGATGTCAAAAAAATTTGGAGGAAATATCCTCTCAAATTTACACATGATATAAATGATGTCCTCTTGCATTTCCCGAGGTTAGATTTTGTCACTTCCCGTGTGCATAACTTCTGGAAGAATCTTGCCAACGCTACTAACGGCTCCACCACCTGACGGGGAAGGAACGGTCGAATGAAAACAGGGAAGAGACGTTGTAGCAGGATATGACAGTCATGACTCTTCAACCCGTACATCTTATTGTCCCGGAAGTTCACACACCGGGCTATATTTCCTGCATAGCCTAAAGGATACTTCACACAACTCATCCACCTGAAAATTACGTTCTTCTGGTCAGGTTTCACGGTGTAAGGAGCTTGAGGCATTTTTTTCTTCCCTTCTTTCAACCACAGATGTCTTCTTAACTGCATTTTTTTTAGATCAATGCGTGCCTTAGGACCGTCTTTCGTCTTCCCCTCCAAGTTCAGCACTGTGCCCACCACACTGTCGCAAACATTCTTTTCTATGTGCATCACATCTAGGTAGTGCCTGATCAACAACTTACTCCAGTATGGGAGTTCCCAGAATATGCTCTTATGTGTCCAGAATTTGTACCTGTCGGGTCTTTCAGGTATTGCTGCAACAATATTTGGATGATTGCTGAGCTGCCCAAAATCGTACTCATTAAGCACTGCTAAAATTTCTTCTCCCGTCCATCTTCTGGGAGGCACACCGTGTTCTACGGTCCCATCAAATGCCTTGTCATCGAACCGCCAATCGTGATTATATGGAAGGAAAGCACGGTGACCCAATCTGCATATCTTGTTGCAATGACTGCTGCTCCCCTCATCGCTAAGGCACTCTGGACAAGCCTTGTATCCCCTAACAACGTTGCCCGACAACATCCCACGGGCAGGAAAATCACTGATGGTACCAACAACCATGACATGCATCTGGAACATCTCGTGCATGTACTTGTCATAAGTGGGATGACCAACTTCCCACAAAAACTGAAGCTCTTCAATCAAAGGTCTCAAATACACATCGAGACACTTCCCTGGATAACCGGGCCCCGGAATCAACAAACTCAACATATTGTATTCCTTCTTCATGCACATCCATGGAGGAAGGTTGTACGGTACCAAAATCACCGGCCATACACTGTATTGAAGACTCATGTTGCCAAAAGGGTTGAACCCGTCGGATGAGAGCCCGAGCCTCACATTTCGGACCTCTGACGCAAAATGAGGAAACTCCCTGTCTATATGCTTCCAAGCCTCCCCGTCAGCAGGGTGTATAAGGGTATCTTCGTCATGCATTTCCCTATCAACGTGCCATCTCATAGCTTTGGCCGTGTGTGAAGACATGTACAACCGCTCAAGCCTATCCCTCAACGGGAAATACCGAAGTACCTTCACAGGTTTCCTATTGCCTGCAGGAGTCAGCTTATACCTGTCAGTGTGACATACCGGACATACGTCAAGCCCACCAAGGTCATTCCCTTCTGGATCTTTACCCCAGAAGAGAACGCAGTCATATCTGCATGCATGGATCTTGATGTAGGAAAGGCCAAGATCTTTCAGGATACATCGGACCTTACGATGAGTGGTAGGAAGACGATGACCGTGGGGCAGCATCGAAGCAGTGTACTGTAGATAATCATCAACAGCCTTCACGGTCGATTTTGTCTCAACTTTAATCTTCATTACGTCCATCACACTTTCAAGAACGGTCTTCTGACAACCGGGGGGGTACACAGGGGTCTGTTGGAAAGCAAGCAGTTTGTTGTACTTTTCAATACCAGCAGTGTTGACAGCTCTAGGGAAGGGCTGCCCGGGTCAGGCATATACTGTCCTTGAGCGCATACACCGCTCTCATAAGGAAACATGTCGTTGATGAATGCCGTTGTTGGATCGTGGATGTACTACTGCCTGTCTCAGAAAATTGGCCATGATCATGCGGACCCTCTGATGATGTTTCACCGTGATGATAACCAACATGTGTACTTCTCCCCAAACCCGTTACTCCTCAGGTGCTGCCATACTTTGTCAATGGGAAATCGATGCATATCGCTGCGACACTGACATTTCGTGCACGGGCAATAGAAAATTGTATTCCCGTTAGCATTAGCCAGCGCATATTTTATAAAACTCATAACTAACCCTGCACCGTATCTTTTGTCCCATTTTGGAAGCGAAATCCAACTCTTATCCATATCCTGAAAATATAACAAAATATATATTTATAACGCTGCTAGTTAATTATTAATGATGAAATTTCATGCCATATATAAAATCTCAATTCATTTAGTATATATTCTACGTACTACGTACAACTAATTAATTAACACCACACATATCATATTACACAATAATAAATATATATATTAACACAAATTAATTACAACATATATACACAATTATACAATTAATATATATTAACACAAATTAATTAACAACAACTTCATACCGTACCATATCAACACAAGAATATATATATTATAAATTAATTAATAACATATATATATCTACTAATATTTATAACAACAAATTAATTCATATATATTATCAATTCAAATCATCAACCAAATCGATCAACACATATATAATACATCCAACGTACTCAAAATTATCAATTCAATCATAATCAAAATCAATAAACTCAATCATAATCAAAATCGATAAACTCAAATAAAACTCAATTAATCAACATATATATACATATACGTACCTATATATGGCTCCACAAACTAATTATGGACAGATTTCGACAACACCCAAACGTTTTCTCCCGTTTTTTCTTCTCCCGTTTTTTTTCCCAGATGAGCTGCTGCTGTCCAGATCGCAGATATAAAGCACTTTAGCCGACGACATATTAATTTCGTCGGCTAAACTTTTAAATATTTCGTCGGCTAAAGTTCACAGACTATGGCCGACGAAATAAATTCTTTAGCCGACGACGTTTTTTTTTCGTCGGCTAAAGTTTACCATAGCCGACGAAAATTTTAGTTAGCCGACGAAGGAAAATGTCGTCGGCTAAAGTCCACTTTAGCCGACGAAAAAATGCTTCGTCGGCCTGTTTTTTTTTTTCGTCGGCTAAAGCCTTTCTTCTGATAGTGTTTGGGTTTACAAGATTAAAAATAATATAAAAATAGAAAAAAAAAATATTCACAAAAAAAAAGTATATAAATAGAAAAAAAAGAAAAAGAAAACATAATATAAAGAAAGAGATAATGGAGAAAATCCGAAATCACCCTTTGGAAAATGAGAAATTACATAGAGTTAACGGTATTATTAACGGCATGTGTTAAAATGTGCCGACTTTTAAACGTCATGTACCATTTTAATTGTTTTGAAACTTGAAACATTAAAATTAAGAGTGAACCGTTTGTCATGTACTGTTCTTGAAATTTTTCCATAAAGAATTGTAGTTGTGGTAGGTTTACTTTTCTTAGTAGGTTATGTATGGTTAGGTTGTGTATATACACCTTCTCATGTCAATAATAAGATCATCAGATATTATTTCCAAAGCTTCTCATACTTCTTGTTTCTTTGCAGAGCTTCTTTAATTTCAACTTGGTATCAAAGTCTAGGATCCGATCTTAGATTTTTGGGTCTCATCCTTTCTATTGATATTGCAATTTCGTACGTTTAGGTTGTTTGTTTTCCAGTCATGATGATTGAAAACCAAACAAACCTTACGAAACGAAATTACGGACGCAATAGAAACAATGAGACTTAAAATCCAAGACCAGATCTGAGGCTCTGATACCAAGTTGAAATAAGAAGCACAAGAAACACAAGATCTTGAAAACAAGAAGCTTAGGAAATAATATATGATGATCTTATTAGTTATTATTGAATAAATGAACTATAAAACTATGACCCGTATCAACAATATATTTAGACACATTGATGAGACTTTTTCATAGTATAAAAACATGAGATCGTCCACGCTAAAATGAATAAACTTGAAAGTGAAAATTTTGATGGTGACCTCTAAAAGGAAAGTTATGGGGGAGCGTTTGTTTCAAGCATTCGAATCTAATTTCTTAACATTAGATTTAGCGATTGATTACAAAGTCTTAACCGGGGATGGGTGGGATGACCACGGTATAGTGTAGTATTAACCCTATATCATGTGTCGGTTCCGTTGCTCTTGTTGTACACTGTGTGTAAAACTGTAAATGATAATACGAATAGGACTAGGAGTCTAGGAGTTTCTGTGAGGCCACAGATATCAATAATTCAGTTTCAAAGTATGTACGTTTGCTGGGTTTAGTGAAGACGACACATGGAACTAGGAAGAGAACATGGAACCTGGGTCCGACGTCCGTTCATGAACCATGAATTATGGGGACACTTTTCCATCGGTCTCAGCTCGTCGACGCTGGTGGTGGTAGACCCTCCGGAAGTGATGTATGTATGCTTAATTGCCTATATATATGTCGCACTCGTAATAAGTCATTAGATTTGGAGGTGGGCATTTTTGATGCGTGAGATTTGAACTACTACATTACCCGACGATGGATCTCATTGATCATGTTGGTTGGGTTAGGTGGGAAAGAAAAGATTCAAGAATGAAAAAATCAGTTGGCAGTTGAAACAACTAAAGCTCCGGCCAAACCAAATTTGGGTCTACCACCGCCCCAGCAGCTCCGGCGGTTGGGTCATGGTTTAGTTAGATTGCTGCTGCTGCTGCTACCTGTTACGACGCTACCTGAGGCCCTGAGCCCCCTCATGTCACTGGCTGTTCCATATTTGGTGATGAACCTCATCCTCACTATTGTTAATTCGTCATATATTGAGGTTCACTTGATATAAACTAGGCACCACTTAAACAAGCGGAGTCCATTACCAAAGAGATTGCAACCCTAGCAAGTTCACTTTAACCCAATGCAAATGGTGTTATTTACGAGTCTTTATTGTTTTACATTTATAACGAAACGTGTGATGTTTTCTCTCTTATTTTGGCATTTTGTTTAGTTTCGGATAATCCGGTCAAAAAATGCTTATTTGAAAGTCCAAAGACAAGCTTCATTTTATAGTATGATTAGTATCATCAAGTATTCTAAGTTGGGGCACATATGATGAACTTTAGTTAAACAGGAATGATGTAATTATTGTTTGGATATATAATTGTTTGTTGAAATGGCATCATCTGATGAACATGCATATTGATCGACAATTCGACATGAATGCTAGTATTACGACGTACGTCCTCGCGCGATCACTTTGTGACGGTCAGTCCTAGCTCTACAAATCTGAAGGGACAATGGTAAGGTTATACAACCGCCTGCCTTATTCTTTTGTTTCTTTTCTTTCTTGATTTTCTGGGCAAGTCTCTGACGTTGTAGGCTAGTTTCATCTAGATCCATCGGGACTGGATATGTCTTGATCTGGAAGCTAGTTTCATTTAGGTAGTCGTACTCTTTGTTCACGTTAAGGTCAATTGACAGCCATATCTGAATTGCTTGCCCGAGATCCTTTTCTCCTTCCTCTTGGGGCACCGAAAGCTTGTAACAGACTAACAGTTCCAGTGAATCAGACCCATACGTACATAAATACAAACAAAAATGATTGAAATTCTTTTTTATCCTCGAACTATAATTTTCTGCTATTGATCTATGCAAAACCTAGCTACATGAATGGGTCACCAACATATGTAACAACTAAGTGCTTGCCATGTATAATCGCCTGCGTTAGAATTCATTGCTGATTTTGTTATAGAAAAATGTGTATATTGCGCTCCCTTCTTAGATCAAGTTCAATCTCTTTGCCACCTTGGGTCAGTTTGGTTTAATAGGCGCGCACTTATTTCTTGTGCAAATCAAGTAGTAAATCGGGAGTCATGTCAAGCAAATATATGTAAAGAGTCCATGAATAATTACTTATTAGATATAGGGAAAGTAGGTTGATTTAACATAGGCCAAATCCAACCTCACTCTTGAAGTAAAAACTTGAAAGCTAGCTACAATAAAGTAGCTGATGATAAAGAACACGACGTACAGTACAAGCTATAGAAGCATGCAGTAATCTACCGAAGCCATCACCAGCGCATCAGGTACCTTATTCTTATGTCACAATATATAAGATCCTGTAGAGGAAATCAAGCATCGCGTGGTGAGCTTCATCAGCAACCTAGCTAGCCAGCTCTCACTTGATGCTGCAACAAAACAATCACAAACATTAGGTCAGAAGTCACTGCACATATTTGAAAATGTGTGATGTATAGTTTTTCGAGTAACATGTCACAAGACGCTCATGTATACCTCTTGCAGTCAGTAGAAGGGTTTATCTTGTAGGGAATGTTGACACCACACTTGCCGGGAAGGCCTGCAGCGAGACCGGCGTTAGCGCCGGTGTAAGGAATCCCGGCGACTGCTTGTTTCAAACAGTTGCACACGCTCTGGCGGTCAGGGATGGTTTGAGCCATGCCGTAGAGGGCCCTGATCCCGCCGCAGCAATTCGCCGCGGGAGTCCCACCGTTTTGGACGTAGGAAACGCAAGGCATCAGCTTGTTCACCACCTGACCGCACGTAAGGGCTGCTTCGGCACCACCAAACGATAGTGCTGCTGCCATGGACAGCACCACCAAGAACACCACCTTTTGAACTCCAGAGAACGCCATTCCTATGTCGTAGATAATATGCTTCAAAATACTAGAACTTACTCGATTGTGTAGAGAGTAGAAGGTAGCCAGTGAAGTAGTGTGAGTTGAATGGTCTAAGGAATGCTGTATATATAGAATATCTCACTCACTGTATTCATGGTGATGGGTAAATCGGTAGTTGGGGGAATTGAAATCTTCAGATGAGATTGGTTGAGCATTTTAAATGCTAGTAGCGTACTGGTAGGTATACTTGGATTCATAGATATATATCAGGCCATTTCAGAACCCAGAAACATTCATGTTTGGGAAATTACTCCTATATAAACTGTGTGCACCTATTAGAATTTACTCCTCAACTAAAATCTAGGAACTTGTTAAATCTGTCTGACCGTATGTCCACATTCGGTGGTGACAAATATCAATACCATCACAATATTGCCAGCACCCGTTTAGCATTTATGGGCCGGCCTACATTGGACTGTTTAAGACAAAGTTCAGTCATCGAGTACGTACTAGTAGGCAAGTTATCAACCTACCGAAGTAAACATGCAAGGCAACATCAGATTCATCAATAGGATCAGCGCCACTATCCAAGGGATTCCCGCAACTCCGCAAGCCTACGGCACACTTTGTTTCTAGATCACGATTATGATTTATGTGCGTGCAAAGGTTGATTAGGGTTAACTACTTCATTAAGATTTAACAACCTTCTGGCTACGGCACCGCAAATTATTATGTGTACAATGACTTGGGTAAACCATGTCGATCTGGGACGACGAATTATCATATTTTATATGTGGTGAGTTTTCTGTGGAATGATTAATTTGACTGAGCAAACAGTAATTCAGTTACATATGGGCCACGTGGTGTTCCGAGTAAAGGGAATACTTATTATATGTGAACCTAATTTGTTTCGAAGACACGAATCAATGAATACAAATCTGAATAAAATTTGGATATACACAAATTTTTGAGAATACAAATCCCACAAGTGAATATGGTATTAGTATTAATTAAGCCACTTTGGCTTATGAAACTGTCAAAAGTTAAACTTTCATATTTCCTATTATTACCCCTCATTTTATTTAAGTCTATAAAAATTTGATATAATCAACAAAGGGTAAAATAATAACCTAGAGGAGTACAAAACAGTTTCAGTTTCATTCAAAAACTTATTTGCAATTAGAAACCGTCGACATCGTGATAGATGCTATTCTCGCGCATCTCTATATTTACTCCTTGGGAGCGTAGCAAAATAACCAAAATTTGGGGAAAGGAGTACATATCGACATTGATTATGAGTTTGCATGCATATAGATCTATCAAATGGTTAGACTACCTAATTGTCATCGGGTAATTTTCGGGTCTTTGGTTTTCTATTGTTTTGGGTTTGCCATTTCGTCTTCTTTCAATTTTTGTAGATAGACAATTGGGAAATTACCAAACAATGTCAAAGTGGAGCTTGCTCTTATTGGTTCCAACTTCCAACTTCCAAGTTGTGCTTCAATTTGGGTGGAAAAGCAAAGGTACTGCAATCTCAATTTTTTTTTTCACGTCGCCATTAGCAAATAAAGTACTAGAGAGAAAACGTCGTAGAACAATATATCCCTAATTTTTTATTTTTGTTTTATCTATTCAAACCTCTTTGCGCAACTGTAGTAATCACTGCAAAGTTATACTATTCTATAATGTTATATATTACTTTTGGCTGACTTTTTTTTGGTGCGTCTATTGTCACCCCACAAACCACTTTTCTCACCTCACATTCTTTTCACACCTCACTCATATAATTTCAATTGTAAGTCTATTTTGTTCACCCATAAACAATACCTGAAATACCATTTTCTCAATTCTACTTTGTTCATCGTACATTCTCTTCTCACCCTACATATATTTTGTCAAATTCAGATTTGCTCAAGGTAAGTAAAATCACTAACTGAAAAAAAAAAATCACATTAAAATATAAATCCCAGTTAAAGAACAAGAAAAAATTCTCAAATTTAAAAACTCAATGGTATCAGTCGATATCATGATGCACAATGTCTGTAAATGTATCTCTAGTAGCAACGCATTCCATACTTTTGAGTTTTTGAACTGATCTATGTGTTGTTCATAAATACAATACAATAGTTCTCCATGGAAATTTAGATACAAAGTCGACATAGGAAATGATGAGTAAAAGGATAGACAAATCATCAACAAAGAAAAAAAAAAAAAGAAAAAAAAATACAAACAGTTTACCTCATCTTCAGGTTAAATGTTAGTGTCTTCAGACTCACGACCAATGATAAATCTGGGTTATAGTTTATGAAGTTTGTGTTCATCTAAAACAAAAAGATAAAAAAGAAAAAAAAAATTGTAATTTGTGACTCACGACCAATGATAAATCTGGGTTATAGTTTATGAAGTTTGTGTTCATCTAAAACAAAAAGAAAAAAAAAGAAAAAAAATTGTAATTTGTAGCAACTTATTGTCCATTGTTGTAATTTTACAACAGGGTATTTTAGTATTTCAATATATCAATAACACGTGAGGTGAACAAAGTGGTTTGTGGGGTGACAATAGACACACCTTTTGTTTTTCCAATTTGTTGTTAAGTTTGATAGTAAACGTGTATCAGGCTTTCTTATCGTCATATACGATAAGAACTTCAAGATAGCATGATCGATTTATTTGGTTGACCACATTGCTTTAGGGATACTATGGATTGCAAGAAGTCACTTTTTCACTGTAGTTTGTGCCCTTTTTGTTGGGGTAAACATAATTAATTAAGTGATTCCATGAGGTTGTAGTTAGTTAGATCATTGCCAAGAAAGAGCTTTAATTTAAGTTCAGTTTTCTTTTCTACTCATGGTTTTTTCTTCCTTCAACTATTTTTTTGTATGTAGACAGAACAAATCATCAACTCGGATCGAGAAGAAGTAAACATCAATTTATAGATGCTAATCAAAGGTTGGTCGAGGCAAAATACTTATCAAGTGAATCGAAGATCATGGCCCGACCTAAGGGACACCGCCCTCTACCTAAATTGGATGCACCTTTTGATTCATGTTATTAGATATAAGCAGAGATAAGGCAAGACACTCTTTGCAAATTGTTTGGTTTCTTTTTAATTCAGTTCACTCTAAATGATTCTTCTTCTTTTTTTAAAACAACTCTAAATGATTCTTTTGTAAATAGTGATTGATTTCGGTATAAAATTATTTATGTCCTTCGATTTCTTCTCCTCAAATATTATCTTTTACGTACCATTCAACATCTCTCCAGTAGTAGCTTCTGTGATCCTCGTTCTTATTGAGACTCCAATACTCCTTGAACCTCAAAAAACTCCCCATCAACAATTTAACGTGACCATCAGAGCTAGCTACTATAGGCACAGATCTTAGTTGACGACCATTTCGTTTCCTAAGTTTTTAGGAGACGAATTTTGTTACCTAGGAGATGAAACCATTCCGTCTCCTAAGTGATATTTTCTAGTAGTTAGAATATTTTGTAATGTGTGTCTTGGTTTTATGCTACTAGGATATGAAATTCTCATTCCATATAGTGATAGGTTTACAGGTTAGAATATGATTATGTTTTCTTTCTCCATACCGGAAAGGTACTCTGTAATTCTCTATATAAAATACACATATCAATAAATAAGATATAACAGTTTCATGATTCTCTTCTGCTACCCCACTCGTACACGTGGACAATCTTGGTCAAATCCTTTTAAAACCATAGTCTCTACCCAAACCTTATTTGCCTCTCTTATCGAAACCCTACTTGATGACCACACCCTCTGATTCGACAGACCCTTCGACCCCCTAATCGATCGCAATGACACCCAAGAAGGAAAATGCTCCCCTACCGTCCTCATAGCCAGCCAACTCTGGCCGAGGCAAGCAAAAGAAGAAGAAGTGGAGCAAGGGAAAGCAAAAGGAGAAGGTGAACAACATGGTGTTGTTCGACCATGCCACTTATGACAAGCTCCTCTCAGAAGCTCTCAAGTTCAAACTCATCACTCTTTCTATCTTGTCAGACAGGTTGATGATTAATGGATCATTGGCACGCTGTGCCATTAAGGATTCGATGGTAAGGGATTAGGATGATTTCTGCACATACTAGTAAGCAGATTTACACCAAGGCCACCAACACCTAAAGAGAAATTGTTTGTCTTTCTCATGGGAGTCCCCAACTTTTAACCTTTTCTTAATATTCTTCAAGTTAGGAAACTATTATCTTAATGAGCTATTGTATGCTTTGTTTAAGTTCATATGACCAATCATTTATCTTTCTGGTTGACAGTTTATTTTTCTACAAATGGATTTATATAGATCGATTATATTATTACGAAGCTTGTTTGCTGTGATATTTACATTATAGCTGTTTGATGGAGTTGTCTTGTGAGTTTGATTTGTTTACGATAAGTTTTCTCATGTTTGAAACTGAAGGATGTGTTTTGTTGGAGTTGCTAGGGCTTTATCTCCGATTAGCAGTAGTTCTATGACATTTATAATCTTAAGA
The DNA here is from genome assembly GCA_010134655.1 of Fragaria nilgerrensis. Classification (NCBI taxonomy): domain Eukaryota; kingdom Viridiplantae; phylum Streptophyta; class Magnoliopsida; order Rosales; family Rosaceae; genus Fragaria; species Fragaria nilgerrensis. The sequence continues at coordinate 7,048,516 of CM020982.1, forward strand.
ATAAAATACTGTGTTCCGATGCACCTTCTAAGTGATACTAAGATAAATCTTGTCATGTGCGCAATATAATATAGAAGAAAAAATCAGACCAAATGATATAGAAACTTTCGTTGATCGATCAAAGCTTCAATGTTCTCTGTTCTTTAGGTAGATTGTCTTCTAGAGTCGTGCGTGCGGCTAGTATGACATTATATAGATTTAGGTCAGCTTCATCTTCATCACCTGATTTTAGTTAAGCTCATATATATATATATATAGTTCCTATCCAGAGCGAAGCTTCACTTTGAAATTAAAGTGTGAAGTTCCTTATTTGACTTAATCTCCACCGTTCAATTTGTAGAACTTAATGCATAGATCACTTCTGTCAAGTTTCATTGAATTTGATGATCGTTTGGGTTTTCATAATCGTTATTTAAACAAACAGTTATGAATAAACAGATTTATGGTCCGTTCGTTGATTTAATCTAATTCGGTACCTTAACGATTACCAATTTGAATAAACAGATTTATGGTCCGTCCGTTCGTTGATCTATACATTAAGTTCTACAAACTGAACGGTGGAGATGTGGAGATATGACCGAAAAGTGAGTCAAATAAGGAACTTCACACTTTAATTTCAAAATGAAGCTTCGCTCTGGATAGGAACTATATATATATATATATATATATATATATATATATATCTATATATATATATATATATATACAGTCTCTATCCAGAGCGAAGCTTCGCTCTGGAATTAACGTGCGCAGGTCCTTATTTGACTCACTTTTCGGTCATATTTCCACATCTCCACCGTTCAATTTGTAGAACTTAATGCATAGATCACTTCTGTCAAGTTTCATTGAATTTGATGATCGTTTGGGTTTTCATAATCGTTATTTAAACAAACAGTTATGAATAAACAGATTTATGGTCCGTTCGTTGATTTAATCTAATTCGGTACCTAACGATTACCAATTTGAATAAACAGATTTATGGTCCGTCCGTTCGTTGATCTATACATTAAGTTCTACAAACTGAACGGTGGAGATGTGGAGATATGACCGAAAAGTGAGTCAAATAAGGAACTTCACACTTTAATTTCAAAATGAAGCTTCGCTCTGGATAGGAACTATATATATATATATATATATATATATATATATATATCCAGAGCGAAGCTTCGCTCTGGAATTAACGTGCGCAGGTCCTTATTTGACTCACTTTTCGGTCATATTTTTCGATCATACCTTGTCAATGTCTAGATACATATCGTATGATCATCCTTACAAAGTTTCATCCAGTTTGGTGATCGTTTGCACACCGAATCAGATAAAATAAATCAATAGAACAAAATATGTCCAAGTAGAACCGTTGGAGTAAATCATGATTATGGAGGCTTAAACGGTCACCAAATTGGATGAAATTTTGTAAGAATGATCATACGATATGTATCTAGACACTGACCGGGTATGATCGAAAAATATGACCGAAAAGTGAGTCAAATAAGGACATTCGCACGTTAATTCCAGAGCGAAGCTTCGCTCTGGATAGAGACTGTATATATATAACTTTGTAAGGATGATCATACGACATGTATCTAGACACTGACCGGGTATGATAAAAAAATATGACCGAAAAGTGAGTCAAATAAGGACTTTCGCACGTTAATTCCAGAGCGAAGCTTCGTTCTCGATAAGGACTATATATATATATATATATATATATATATATATATATTTCTTCATCTACACCTGACGAGTCATTTGTTGAATTTGTCCAAATCACAATTTAGGCCTTATGTGGTTTGGAACTTTGCACTTAATCCACCTTGTACGTACATGCTAGTTCACATCTTAGCTAAGTGCATGATTAACCAAATTTGAAATTTGATTAACATCTTTTGATTACCTTTTGGCCACACCCATGTTGCCATGATGTGAGCTCTTCACATATATATATATATATATATAAGGCTTTTTAGGTGCGGACGTCCGCACCAAATTTTTTGGTGCGAATTTCTATTTTTTGCATCACTTCCTGATCGAATTTCCTCAAACTTCCTTCTAGACATATCTAGATCATCTTGTGTAGTTTATCTCTGCAAAATTTCAGCCAATTTGGTGATCGTTAATACCCTCAAAATTGCATTTTTCTGTTATATGTCTGAACCGGACAGAATTCTATCTGTCAGTTTTGTAACGCAAGTTTGAGGGCCTTAACGATCACCAAATTGGTTGAAATTTTGCAGAGATAATCTACACAAGATGATCTAGATATGTCTAAAAGAAGTTTGAGGAAATTTAATCGGCAAGTGGTCCAAAAATGGAAATCCACATCAAAAGTTTGGTGTGGACGTCCGCACCTAAAAAGCCTTATATATATATATATATACACACACACACCACGTTGCATGGTATATTATGTAAGGTATAGACCGAAGTCGAACACACATAAGTTCACATATATATAATAAGTACTAAACTATATGACTTTTTGTATGTTAGTTTATTTTGATTCATCTCCGAGTATAGCACCTTCAGGATATATTTAGAATTGTTATTAGAAATATGTCTTATTAGAATTGAAAGATAAAAACACAGATCTTGTGGAGAGACTTATTCTAAGAACCATAATGTACATAAACCAAAGCTACTCGATCTTTATGCAGGGCCGGCCTTGGGCCAAGACGAGCAAGGCCCAGGTCTAGGGCCTCCAATTTAAGGGTGCCTCAATATATATTATATGGTGTGAACATACGACATGAGTTATATTTGGTTCAGTGGTAAGTAGTGTAAACATGTCCCCCATTACCTGGGTTTGAATCACGTAGGTCAATTTCTTTTTTTCATTTTTAGTTTCTTAGTTTTTTTTTGTCTTTCTTTTATTTAGTCATTCATATATTTTTACATTTTCATTGTAGACTTTTATTTACTATTTCATACCTTTTGCACTTTAATTTTTTGGGTGTTTCACTAATTTCAGTATTATTTGACACCCTATTTTTTTCTTAGATTTTATATTTTTAGCACCTTAAATTTATAAGATTTATTTTATACATTTTGATTATATCCTTTACCATAATGTAGTTCATCAAGCTATTTTTCATTCAAATCAAGTAATAACTATTTTCATATCATTTACTATATATATATATATATATATATATATATATATATAATGATCGAGTTAATGAAAATGGTCCGTATATATTATATTAATTTTTTTTGCCGAACATTTATTATGAGACCTCAAAAAAATATTCACCTATAGCCTCTGGACATACAGGGCCGGCCCTGTCTTCATGATAAGGACGTACTTCACAAACTTCCATTTTATTCGATCTGTTGCACACTTGATGAGATTTCAAGTACTTCAATGGATCCTGCATTCATCAGAATACACAAATGAAAAACAAACCATCGAATTAGCTCAATTAGGACATTTGTGTTCATAATGAAAATAGACAATACTTTGTTTCTAGTCACGTACGTGTTACAATCGGTGTCCGGTTTAATTATGTAAGGAAGCCTTACACCACACCGGATTGGGAGACCAGCCACGAGGTTAAGCTTGAGCCCGCCGGTGCCTCGAACCAGTGGCGGAGCCTTGATCAGGTCTGAAGGGGTCTGAACCCCCTTGGGTTTTGAAAAATTTGAAGGTAAGGTGCTTAATTAGCTAATTATCATTAAAATCTGTTTAATTATATCATTAAACCTCCCTTAAATTTTCTACCTATCAATTTGTCTTGAATGACAAATCAATTATATTAAGAAATGTATCTATAGAATTGATTGGTATTTATGTCTTACCAATCGGAATTGTTAAGATAATTGATTTTTTTTAATTAATAAACATGAAAATTAATGAATTTACCAAAACAAAAAATATGAAGTATTAAGTGATGCGTAAATTACTACTTTCTTCATTCGTACATTTTTAATGTTACACAAGTTTATGAGATGTATACAATAAATTTTGCTTCGTTTAAAAATGATCAAATTAAATATCGAGTCAGGTAACTTTTTACAAAATTTTAATATACACTTATGCTATAATGTTTAGACCCCCAAGGTTCAAATCCTGGCTCCACCACTGCCTCGAACAGCAGCAACCAAGCACAGGCAAACGGACTGGCGATCGCCGGAGGTCTTAGCTGAGTTGCTAAGGTACCTGACTCTATTGCAACACGATGGACGGACATTTCCACCGTTCTGCAGGTAAACTATGCATGGCCTCACGCTTTGTGATACCTGACCACATGTGACGGCGTGGGCCGGTACCGGTGCACGAGCAACCACCAGGCACATGAGGACCACGAAGGCCAACCTAGAACTTGTCATGAATGTGTCGGTAGGGAAGGCCGGACCTAGCTAGTTTATACTGTTTCTGGATTTATGCCTAACTTGTGATACTGGTATGCCATGAACATTTGGTAGTGGTGGTTTTATAAATGAAAATGTTAAAACGTGGGAATATGAAAGAGTGACACGTCCATGTTGCTTACGAAATAGGATGGTATCAGTTGGGAGCTAGCTAACTCGGCGCTATAGATTGAATTCTGTTAATTATACTTGTTGTTTAGCACCTTAGGTAATATAGATGACTAGAAATGTTTGTCTCCACCGTCTGTATTTTTTCACAGAACAATTGAATCTGATTATATGTCCTTAAGGTGTGAGACTGAATCTGATTTTAGTTTGAGTTACAAGTGAGATCGAGTTAAACTTTTAAAAACAAATGGATAAAATTAAGTTTGAGGTGACTCAGGTGAGATTGAGTCAGATAACACATTGTTTTTTAACAAACTACTGTTTAATTTTAATTACGATTGTTACTACAACGAAGTATAATGAAAATCGCATTCTTGATTATAGTCTATGAATTACAAGTGAGATCGAGTTATACTATGATTTGAGGTACTAGCTAGCTGGCAGACAAAACGAGAACACATTTCAAAAGCTTTTTGTTGATCGACTGCTTAAAGCCATTCATTATCTCAAACACAAAGTGCAACTGGAACGAGATGGAAAGCTAGCTGTTTGAAATCTAAGCAAAGAAATAAGGCAAAGAGCATAATCCAAATTTCCAGTTTGTAATATTATAAATAAACGTACGAGTACATTACATGGATCATAACTTCAGAAGTTCATAACCTAGCTAGTAGATTATGGAGCTTTTGGTAATACTATCACTGTGGACGTGACCACCCACACTTTATTTAACGCTCGATACTGTTACTTCAAGGGAAGTTTACTTTCCATCGATTTAGCTCTTCACTTCACGCTGCAGCACCAAAAGAAGAAAACCATGAAATTAGCTCCAGTGTTCCGTTTGAGAAAAACATAAAAACTAAAAGCAATTGCCAATTCGATCGAGAAGAATATGAATGTACTTACGCAGCGCAGTTGGTGGTGGTGCTGATCTTGTAAGGAACGCTGACTCCACACTTGCCTGGAAGCCCAGCTGCAAGGTTAGGGTTGAGTCCTTTGATGCCACCGGTGGCCTGTTTGAGGCAATTGCAGGTGGCCTGGCGGTCAGCAGTGGTCTTAGCCATGACGTTAAGGGCTCTAATTCCGTTGCAGCAAGCGGCAGGGACAGCGCCGCCACTCTTCACGTAGGTTACGCAAGGTGAAATTTTACTCGCTACTTGGCCGCAGGTGATGGCTTGGGCTATGGGCAAAACAACCACGATGCACAAGAGAGCGACCAAAGAAAGATTCATAACAGTAGAGCTAGCCATATTGCACTCTTAGCTAGGATGATGAGCTTGGAATATATGGGTATGTAATGACTTGTTTTTGAGAGCTCGAGTGAGTAGTGAAGGTAACCCGGATGGGGATTATATAGGGAAGGGGATGGGGTGAGTCTCTAACCAAGTTTCCTTACTCCTTGGGTCGATCACATCAATATCATCACTTATTAGTTATTAGTTTTGTTGATGAAAATACCACATGTTTTTAAACCATTAAAAACTTCTGGACTACGTATACAAGTTCAATTTTGGTGTTAGAGTTACATGACTTTCCGCATTTTTTTGTTAGAAACTGGTAAAAATAGTATCTAAATTACGTTTGCATGCACTATAACTTGTTATTTTCTTCTTCTTCTTCTTCATGAAAATTGAAAATACTTTCTCCAACATAGAAAATGAATTCTATTTCTATTAGGAATAACGAGAATAATTGTAAGCAGAGAATGCATTTTCCTTCATCACTAGTGAAACCTCGAACATTGGCCACATCGAACAATAAGGTTAGTGTGATATATCTATCAAACTATAAATGTCATTACTCAAAGTGTGTACGTGTAGGAGGAGTTGGGAAGGAGTTCGGTGGGAGTTGTGCTCGATTTAATGCTTAGGTACACTATATAACTTTGGTTTTTAGATATATTGAGCACGTCCCTTCACAATAATATGGCAATATGATATCCTATCGAAGGAAGTCAAGGAACAACCACGATCGTTATATTTCAACCCCCTTCTTGAAAAATATTCACATATGCAAACCGACTAATTAATTTCAACTAATTGACAAATTGAAGAAGTTTGAACTACTGAAAATCTGCTTGTTGGAGACAACTAAGAGCAACCAAATAGAAGGTCGATAAGGATTCGTTATAGAAAATATGTAAACGGAATAGAAAAGCTAGCTTATCATCATACATACTAACTTTTTACCCGTGCATCTGTACGTACGTGGTATACAAATAGAAAAAGTTTAACTTGAACTGCTTCATTTAAAGTGGAATGAATCTGATTATCATATTTCTTAGATAACTGCTCCACCAAAAATGGGAACAAACCACACCTTTTTTTTCTCCACAAAATTCTAGTAGTGTTTTACGGTTATGCCCATAGTAACTTTTATTTATTTTCTTTAGAAATTTTCTATTATCTTGGTTTTTTAGGTAATTCAGAAAAAGGCTTCACCATAACACCAAAGAGAGTGTCTAGCTTTCTAATAATAGAGATATGTTGAAGAGGATTCTCAGCTGGTCTCATACATTTGACAATTATTAGCTACAATTTCTAATCATTGACGGAGTGTTAAAGATTAAAATTGGGGGGGGGGGGGGGGGGGTAACCCAAGCATGAACTCTTTTGTCACGCCCTAACTCAGAAATTTGAAAAATATGTTTTATTCTGGGTAAGAACGTGAATAATTTCGACTTGTCAAAGATCTGAGAACCTTTGACAAGTAAAAGTTATATGAAAACATTTGAATCAGAGGTAACTTAATGACAGAGTAACTTTATTTTATAAATATTGTTCTTACAACAAACATGAAAGAAAACTTATAGACTAAGCCTTATTACACAAACGGAAATTAAAAGCAGCAAACCATAGTTTACTCAGACTTCAGATCCCTTCTAGGTATTAAGTTTTTATTCGTCAAAGTGTAACATCTACACAAATTCATAAAGGGGTGAGCCATAAACTCAATAGAGCAAATCTCATGTCATTTCAATAAACAAAAAGTGTACGCACATATTTAGGTTAAGTTTTCAAATTGGTACTCTTGCACTATCATTGGTCACAAGTATCTTCTTGTCATAATAGAGATCATTTTATCAATTTGAAATTGAAAGAGCTTCTCTCCCTATTTGTATACAATTAAAAGGCTGACATAGTTGGTCCCTTTCAAGTGATAGTCTTAACCCCACACTTCATTAATTCTTTATATTACTTAAGATCAGATAATAATATGATGAAAAGCTAAACATAATAATCATCTTTAACATCAACATATACAACTCAAAAGAAAGATAACAAGTTTATAAAACAAAACTTGAGATTTCCCATAACATCCCCTACCTCAAACCTGTTTTACCAAAGCTGAAACTTCAATACTAGACACTAGCACTTTGCTTCAGACCTCCATTAGTTTCTATCTTAATCTAACTTTTCTCTACGTTTTTGAACTTCTGAACTCCACTTTGTTATTTCCTCAGATGAATACCTCTATTTATACTAGGGATGTAATCATTATGCATATTGTATAAACTTGCCACCTCGAGCTTCCCTAGCCTATCTTAGTCAGATTCTTATCTATCTGACTATTAATTTGCTGCCACTTCTTGCTGTAAAAACACCTGAAGTTTATCTTCAAGTGCTAGCAGCTGCTTTAAACTCGGTGCCCAAGTTTTAAGCTGCTGAGTGAGCAGCTACTTGCAGCCCACAAATCTGATTGTAATTTCCAGACTTTTACTTGTGATTAGCTGCATGTAATCATGTGTTAGGTCATCTCCAGTATTAGAGGCCAGCTATAGAGCCAAATTCTAAATTTTAGCTTTATTTTGGTCTCCAACAACAAATCAAAAGAGGACAAAAAGGTCATGAAAGGGCCAAAGGGCTGTCAAAATGGCCAAACATAGCCTTTTGGTTAGCCTATGCCAAACCAAGTTTGGTCCCAAATCAGATTAAAAAAAACTAAAAGTGTGCATGCGGGTTGATTGATAAACATCCAAATTATGACAATTGTCAAATTTCTATTGGATGATTTCATTTTCACCTCATCACGGGCAAATTCTCCAAACTCAAAACTATGTAATTGATTAAAATATACAATAAATGACTAATTATCTTATTTTGTTAATATAATTACAACATATGCAAAATATTTTATGTCTCAAAATAATTTTAAAAATTAATTTTGGTCCAAGTTCAAATATTGTTATAGTAAAATAAATCATAAGTGATAAATTCTACGTGTGTATATATATGTATATATATATATATACACACTACTCGTATGAGATATTCACATTTACAAATGTGACAACATGTTTATAGGCAAAGTGAAAAATATTGAGAAATATATTATGAAATCATAAAATATTTGATGGGGCTAAACTTTGACCCCCTCTTACTAGACCTGTAAATGGACCGGATCTGGACCGGATCTAGGTAGATCCGTATCCGGATCCGTAATAGAAATTTTAGATCCGGATCCGACCCGTTACCCGCCGGATCTTTGATAGATAGATCCAAATCCGGATCCGGCGGGTTAACGGATACCCAACCCGTTAATCCGATCCGTTTATGATTATAAATATTTTCAAATTTTAAATAATAATTTCTTAATTTTATCATAAATTTTCATAAAACACTAATGAAATATTATAACAAAATAAAGGTTACATCAAAAGTTGAATCACATTGTCAAAATACTCCTTAACAATAAACTAATATATTCAAAATACTAAACCTCCAATGTATTTAGCAAAGAGCATAAAAAGAACATAGGCATCGTAACCTTCAACTTCATCAAATGATCATACTTTAGACGTAATTTAGACGTTTAGGTTATCCAAATAATTATTATATTATTTAATATTTATCAATAATATTATATTTATAAAAATATTATTTAATTATTTTAAAACGGATCCGGGTCCTTAACGGATCGGATCAACCTCGATCCGTATCCGATCCGTTTAATAAACGGGTTAACGGATCTGGGTCCTTAACGGATCAACGGGTCTAATTTTCGATCCAAATCCGTTTAAAAACCACGGATCCGGAGCGGGTCCGGATCAAGATCCGGTCCATTTACAGGTCTACCTCTTACTGGAGATGGTTTAGTAGTGTATGAATAAAAAATAATATTTTTGAGGGCTAAATTGTAGCCCAGACCTCAATATAGCCCTCTCTTACTGAAGATGGTCTTAGACATAAGCTAGCTAATAGGTGAATCAACAATTCAAATAAGACAAAACAACATTCTAAATTATTTATGTGTTTGTTTAAGGTATACTAAAGGTTTAAAACAAGCTTAAAGAAGAAATAGTACACCTATAGCTAAAACTTAGAGCAAGTTCACCCTCTGGGTCTTCGTTGGGAAGGCCTGGGTCATGAGCGAGACCCGGGTCGTCACGTGGCAATAATTTTGGGCTACAGTTTTCACCCACGATTTCTGTTTCTGGGTCGCCACGTGGTAGTGACTGTTTATTGAATTTTATATTAGGTATTTTGAATGTGAATAATGATTTTATATATTAATAAATTATGATTAAATAAACAAAATGACATATTGAAATTAAAATATTTATTTCATGACTTAAATTGACAGGCCAAGCCTAGAAAAAAATTAAAATACAATTATTTAAAAATAACACAAACATAACATAAAAAAAAACCGCAATCTAGATATCCATGTTACTTTGCACTTCCCATAAATGCTCGATAAGATCTTCTTAAAGGTTTGAGTGATCGTATTGATTCCTAATTTTATTGTATCGCTCCATGAAACCTTCAAAAGTATGAGCATTTCTACCAACTTCCTCAAAGTTTTGCGCTCGGTTGGTCCATCCTAAACTTCTGCTATCCTTGGCCTCATATTGTTGTCCTCATCGCTATCTTCAGGGCGTTCGTCTTCAACTATCATGTTGTGTAAGATAATACAAGCCAACATGATGTATTGGAGATCCTATTTATCCCACCCCGAGCAGCTCCTCTAACAATACCGAAGCGTGCTTGTAAAATACCAAAATACCTCTCCACATCTTTCCTATACCCCTCTTGAGCCTTGGCAAATGTAATTTCCTTGGGTCGTGTGGGGTTTGGAATGATCTCTTCACGAAAGTCGCCCACTTAGGATATATTCCATCGGCGAGATAGTAACCCTATTTATGAACCTGTTGTTCACTTAAAATTGGATCTTTGGTGCTCGACCGACAGTAAGCTCGTCAAACAACGGCAACTTTACAAGGATATTGAGGTTGCATGCCCTGGGAATTCCAAAATAGGCGTGTCATATCCAAGTGTCGTAAGATGCGACCGCTTCAAGAATTATAGTAGGGATTTTCTTTCTCCCACTATATTCACCAGCCCAAGCAGTTGGACAATTCTTTCATTTCTAGTGCATGCAGTCGATGCTCCCAATCCTCCCTGGAAAGTCTCGCCTTTCACCTTTAGTAAGAAGTCTTTTAAGATCGGCCAGAGTAGGAGCTCGAAGGTGTCAAACAAGATTAAATCAATGAACGAACCAAATCCGCCAAACCTGAACTATTCATGCTTATAATTATAAATCGTAGTTTTGAATGCCTTAACGATCACCAAAATTTCTGAAAATTTACATAAGTGATCTACTCATATAGAACTACATATTGAATGGTGGAGATGTGATTTTACGATCGAAAAGTTGGTGTAATCCCCCAAACCTCATATATGTCAAAAAAAGAGACCCCTTAGTGGAAGGACCCTGTATATATATGCACAAGTATGCACTAGACTTGATATCGCTTTTGCTGTTGGGATGTTGGCTAGGTTTCAGTCTAATCCGGGAATGGCTCACTGGATTGCTGCAAAGAAGGTCCTCAAGTATTTGCAAAAAACAAAGAGTCACATGTTGGTTTATAGAACAGTTGAAGTCTTAGAACTCACAGGGTACACAGATTCTGACTTTGTTGGAAATTATCCAGATTCAAACAAATCCACTTCAGGGTATGTTTTTGTTCTTGCTGGAGGAGCAATAGCTTGGAAAAGTGTGAAGCAAGGCCTGATAGCAACATCAACAATGCAAGCTGAGTACATTGCGATCTATGAAGGTTTGTGCCAAGGTCTTTGGCTCAGGAACTTTCTTTTAGAGACCAAGGTTCTAGATTCTATAGTGTCTAGGGCCTTGAAGATTTTTTGTGACAATACAGCTGCTGTGTATTTCATTAAAACTAACAAGAGGTCTACAAATTCCAAGCACATTGATTTAAAGTATTTTAGTGTTAGACAGAGAGTGAAACGTAGAGAGGTAGATGAGGTAAACATTGGTACTCGATTTCAGTTAGCAGACCCCTTCACTAAGGCCTTACCAAATGTTCCCTTTAATAAGCATGCTGCCAGCATTGGAGTTTTGGCTAATTTTTGATTGTTGAAAACAATGGGAGTTACCATTGTTTCTTTTATTTCTTATCTGTACTTTTGCTCTATGCTTTGCAATAAAGTTTTGAACTACATGGATGTTGATCATGATGTTCAAATTATATGAAATAAAAGTTCAGTTTAATTCAATTGGTCTTGATCTGCTGCAGCTTTTTTTTGGATTGCTCATTTGAATATTGTTTTATTTTCATTTGAGTAATGTATTGTTGGATCCTTATATGTTATACATACAGTAGCTACTTGACAGGTTTTGATTGTTTTGTATTGATGAAACAATGTGAAGTACTTCTACAGAAAAATAAAGTTGAGAAACGCATAAAGCATATTTTGATTAAAGATTCTGTGTTTCTTGAGGACCATGGCATTATGACATAAGTTGATACATTCTGGAAACTTAATGCTATTACAGGTATATCATAGTTGGTGGTTCATGTGATCTATAGTTGGCTCATTAGTAGTTATGCAAGTCCTCTCTTCTGTTGAGGTGATGTTCTTTCATAGCTCTATGTTTTGGCTGTAAATTGACAGAACCTTGTATCAGATTTTGTTCTATTCTTGATTTCCACATGTGCACTAAAGAACTAATTACTATATCTGATATTTTGGTATTGCTGCATGAACTCCATGGTATGTCCAAGTAGGAGAATGTAAACTTGATATGGACATATCATTGAAGTTTCTAAGGTAAACAGCAGCTTAATTACCATTTACTAGCAGAATAAGTAATGGGAAATCATGCAATTGGAATTCCGGATTAACTTATACACAATGTATCAAATGCATAAGTTATGGATCTGAATTGTATAGTGATTAATCTAATTAGACTCTAATTGAGTTGATTGATCTTAATTTGTATAAATGATATACAAATTAAGGATATATGTGATTCTATTACTAATTAGTTTCCTTTATGGGAGGAGCCTAAGCCTTAGTTGAATCCTATATAACCTGGTCCCTACACACACTCTATTCACTAGTTGCTAAAAGTCTAGTCCCATACAGATATTGAATAGAGTGTTGTGTAGAAGATCGGAGTTTGGAATATCAATGGCCTCTAGTTCAGGTTTGTTATATATATATAGATACACACACATGGGTGCTGAAATTTGCACACCATTTTTTACAATCCACATACCCTTTCTATTCTCATAACATTTTTCTTCCGTAACTACCTGTCTCCCTCTCTCTTCGTAATTGTTCTGCTTCTGCTGTTCTTCTACATCTATGGAATTGGAAAGGTCATGGTATCCCAGCCATGGATGAAATCTCCAATCCAAAGAGAATCCAACAGGGCATCAAAATCCAACCCATAAATGTTTCTATCACACTCGATCGTTTTCATGTCTTCAAGAATGTTTTCATGCCCACCTCAAATTTGTGCGTCAATCTCCAACAACGAATCCTCTCCTCCTCCTACGACAAATCTGGTGCCTCCTTCTCCAACCTCTTCCACCTCATATTTAGTGGCATCAGCCCTCGGCTAGTTTCTCGGCCTCGCCGCTCACAAGGGTGGAACTACTATTGGGCCTAACGGGGTTCAGAGTTCAGACCCCTGTCAACTTTTTCACATATACAGCAAAAATAAGGATTATTTTAATCAACTAATGATAATATTATGTATTTATTCATAATGAACCCTCAAGATCCCACGTCTTGAAACCTTACCCACGTGATATCATCGTTTTTGTAATAAAAATACCACTCAATAAAAAACAATAATGACAATAATGAATTTAGAAATAAGTGTTAGAATAGGATTATAAAGTCAAAGTAAATATTTAACAATATGTCAATAGGAATTCTCACAGTTCCACCTCTATTTATTGAGATTTACAGTTAGTATTTGAGTAACTCTACCCATTATTTTGTTAACTTTGAGTACGTACCTCTATTTTATTTTTAGCACCTCTACATGTTATGATTGTTGTGTTATTGATTCTAGTGTTTATTATATTAGTATTATGTTATTATATTTTCAATTTTAACTTATGATATAGTAATTGAGTCATACGACCGAATGATCTGTATTTTATATTTTTTTTGGTAATGATCGGCACTTCATATATGAACCCCCCTTTGATAGATTCCTGGCTCCGCCACTAGCCGCTCGTCGTCATCCTCAGGAGCGAGGACGACGGTGAGCTCGAGCAGACCAACCCCAAGAAATAGGTCTTCGATCTCTCTTTGGTTTCGACTGCCTTTGAGCAGTTATGGGACTGCAACCAAGATGCCGGTGGAGAGAAGAACTGAAGAGAGAACTTGCTGGTTATTGGAGTCAGGGAGAGAGAGAATGTGCTTTGGCCGTGCAAAGAGAGGAAGATAGATTGATGAGATAAGTGTAAGAGTATTCTAGTAAAAACAGTTGAAAGGGTGTGCCAATTTCAGTATATATATATATTTAGGTCAATAATCAGTTTGGTCTCATATCTTTTTTTTAATAACGTTGGTCCTTGAAGTTTTATTTCGCATCAGTTTAGTCCAATTTTTGAATTGTCCTCTTTACCATGACGTCATGCGCTGAGTTGTCCGTGACACAAAGGCCCAGTTTCTGACTTAAAAGGGCATAATAGTCATTTATCATATTTGGGTATTTAAGGAAATGAGATGGGTTGACATAGGGAAAGCCTACACTCGGTGTTGACCCGAGCCCATACTTCTCTCCCTCCTTCTCCGGCTGTCTCCTCCGTCTCTGGCCCATTGTCTCCAGTTCCGACCACCTCAGACGGCAAGATCACCACCGAAATGATCATCTTCATCTCTTCATTCTAGCCCAGCCCATAGATCACATGTGCAACCAAAATCGGTGGAGATCGAAATCGTGAGTGCTCCACTGAGTTCACCGATTTCTGGCGAAATCCGGCATCCCCTCCGGTGGCGACTGGTAGTATCTTGTTCTCATTTCTCTCCTCTACCTTTCTATGTCTTTTGTTCTTCAAATTGAAGCCTAATCTGAAAACTCCCTTTTCTCCGCATGTCGTTTTCCGGCGAAACCCACTGCTCCGGTCATCGATTCGGCCAACGCCGGTGAGAATCTTCTTTACCACTCCCTCCTCTTCATTTCGGTGTCTTACCTACCTGAATGAAGCCCTAACTTAGAAATCCTTTTTCCTCTGTTTTTCTGGGTTAATGTCAAGGTCGTCCGGCGATGATGTTCTTTGAGCTTCCAGCGCACGCCGTCCACATGGACTTATGCAGCGAAGTCTCCACTGCCGCGCGCCTCAACGACAACGCGTTGATCATCGTCGACGCCGTTGAGGGCGTCCACATCCAGACGCATGTCGTCCTCCGCCAGGCCTGGATCGAGAAGCTCACGCCGTGCCTGGTGATCAACAAGATCGATCGGCTCATCTCCGAGCTCGAGATGAGCGGCCTACATTAGGTTGTTGAGGATTTGAATGATGTGGATGCCATTCTTTCGAGGCCGGCCAGCCACCATTGCCGGCAGGTTTATATGCACCACTGTGCAAAATTATTTGAAGACCATAATATGATAAATGACTATTCTGCCCTTTTAAGTCAGAAACTGGGCCCTTGTGTCGCGGACAACTCAGCGTATGACGTCATTGTAAGGAGGACAATTCAAAAATTGGACTAAACTGATGTGAAATAGAACTTCAAGGACCAACGTTATTTAAAAAAAAGATATGGGACCAAACTGATTATTGACATAAAGTACGAGGGGGAAAACTGAATTTAATCCTATATATATAGTCCGGATCTAGAGAGAATTTCCTTAAACTCTTAAAGTAAGGATGTTTTTAGTTCTATCAAATATTTTGACAATCAAAGCCACGCATTCTCTAGTTACTTACCCACATATAAATCATACAAAAAATTAGTCAAAATGAAAAACGTTTAACCATTTGATTAACACAATATTCGTTTTTAATTTTATCTAACGGCCTACAATTATTTACATCAATTTGAATGACTAAATAATTATGGAATTAGTTGAAATTTTGTAGACATGTTTCTCTTCCATATGAATCTAGAGGATTAACGGTTGAGATCGTTAAATGAAATCATCTACTAATGTAAAATAGTAAAAATCATCAAATTCTTAAAATAAAGAGTTTTTCTTTAAATCCTCCTCT
The DNA here is from genome assembly GCA_010134655.1 of Fragaria nilgerrensis. Classification (NCBI taxonomy): domain Eukaryota; kingdom Viridiplantae; phylum Streptophyta; class Magnoliopsida; order Rosales; family Rosaceae; genus Fragaria; species Fragaria nilgerrensis. Next base: position 7,064,474 of record CM020982.1, read on the forward strand.
ATATATATAAAAATATATATATATATATATATATATATATATATATTTTTAAACAGATTCGGGATTTCACATCGTTTGAACCAACTTACAAAGTGAAATATACAAGCCAAAACGTGGGGTGCCGTGGCCCTTTTTGGTCTTCAAGTAGCTCTGCCAATACTTCCGATTCAAATTACTTTCAACAATGTCTTATGGTAGATTCGTAGGACACTACAAAAAGAACCGCTAGTACCCACGTTTCTTATTTGTGGGCTTTGACTCCTTTGCCACGAATGATTGTGGCTGTTGACTTTACCCACGATGCAGCAACATATTTAAGGCATGTGGCCTTTAATGCCGTAGCTGTTGCTAAATATTATCACAATTGCGCTGCATTGTACACATTTATAATAAACACTGGAGTCATGACACGCGCTTCACGCGCCCCTCTCCCTATCGCTCCCTTAGGGTTTGCCCGAATCGGATCCAAAGCCGCGGTAGATACCGGGTGGTGGCCACCGTGGCCGAACTTAGACATAGCCCACCTTACTCCTCCTCCTCCCTAGCAACCAGATTGATGACAAGTTCTTTTTAACAAAAAACAACCCAAATAGAATCAGATCCTTCCCGATTGAATCACCCAATGACCCAAGCTGTTTCAAACACATCTCGACTCGATTAACTCTTATCGACAACACCCAAAGAAAGGGCTGGATGTGCGCGTCTGGGCACGAGTTTGCGGATCGAATGAATCTGCCGGTGTTGAGTTATGCTCGGTTCAAGATCAGGGGGTCAGTTCCTATGATGGGTTTGCTGTTTATCCAGTCAATTTCATGTGCGAATCATCCGGTTGTCAAATGCCTCCAAAGATTGGTTTGAATATGGTAAGAACTTTGAACCAGGTATGTCTTACTACCACTCTTTCTTTTGCTACTCTCCGTTTTCCATATCTTTGTTTTTCTTATAATTTTTTTATGTCAGTTGCCTTAATTGGTAAGAGTAGGCCAAATCCATCCTTGAATGGGGCCTGTTGGAAACGCCTTTGTGACATGGAAAGTTCTGGTTGTACTCTTTCTTGTTGTGAAGAGTACTATCTATTGCAGCTCTACATAATTGAGTTTATAGATAATCGTCTTGCTGTGACAATTTCACGTAGTGTTGAGGGTTATCTCAACTGTTTAAATTGTTCTTTTGATGACATGTTCTGTAAATTTTCTAAAGGTAGGGCTATTGATGAGATAATGATTATGATTGCTGCTGTTAAAAATTGTTTGGAGGATGACAGCACCTCCATAACAAAAATGTTTAAATCATGAAAATTATGTGTTGGAATAGTAGGGGCAGTGCCTGGGATGGATTTGTGGCACAGACCCAGTTCTATGTTTCTTGCTTCTTAGTTGATATTTTGTGTATTGTTGATACAAGGACTTCGGTTAATGTTTTGCCCACCTCGAAGGGTTTCCCGTATAATGAAGTTTTCATTATTCCGGCAATAGGCCAATGTGGTGGAATACTTCTGTTCTGGAATAATAGGAATATCAAAATCGATATCATCAGGACACATAACAGATTTATTCATTGTCGAGTTACCGATCTTCTCAATAAATATACTTGTTTTATTACTTTTGTTTATGCTTATCCTCAGAAAGATAAACAGGCTGTTCTGGGATGAATTATCTTCTCTTACACCTGGAAACGATGAAAGTTGGATCCTCATTGGAGACTTTAACATGATTACTAACTTAGAAGAAAAGCTTGGTGGAAACCAAGTAATTACAAATTACATGCTCAATTTTTGTAATTTTGTAGATAGAGAGAATCTTTTCTCTTTGAAAGCCTCCGGTTTACCTTTTTCTTGGACCAATAAACATGAGGATGATACCTTGATCTTTGAAAGGTTGGACAGGGCTTGTATTAATACAAAATGTCTGAATGACTATCCAGAAATTAAATGGAAAACCTTCCCATTATAGGTTCCGACCATGGACCCATTTACCTTACCCTAGACAATGAAAAAAGGAGAAGACCAAAAACTTTTAAGTTTGAGGCTATTTGGCTCTCCCATAAAGAGTTTAAACCCATGGTTGAAAAACTTTGGAATCAGAATTTGGATTCTAACCCCCTTTTTAATTTTCTGGCTATTGCAGGACAATTTGCTTCCGAAGCAAAGAAGTGGAACAGAAATGTCTTTGGGAACATTTTTAGGAAGATTGAAGAGTTGAATGAGTCCAGTACTAATATTCAAGCGCAACTAATGAACAATCCTTTTTCTGATTATTTGCAGGTTAGGGATGGCCAAATCAGAGAGGAACTCTCAGAGCTATATCAACAGGAAGAAGTTTTTTGGGCTCAAAAAGCAAAAGCCGATTGGCTCACTCTGGGAGATAGAAATACAAAATTTTTCCAGGCACGAGCAAATATAAGGAGAAAATTCAACCATATAGGGAAATTGAAGGATTCTTCTGGTAGCTGGGCTACGTCAGAGCAAGAAATTTCTGACATTTTAGTACATGATTTTAAAAAAAGATTTCATCTTGACATTTTCCCCAATGAAAACCTAATGAGAGAGTTTGTCTCAATTTTAGATCCTTGCATTACTGAAACTGACAATGATACTCTTTTGAAACAGGTCTCAGATGAATAGATTTTTGAAGCCATTAATTCTATAGGCCCTTTGAAAGCTCCTGGTCCCAATGGTATTCATGCTTCTTTCTATCAAAATTGCTGGCAAGAGGTTAAAGGTATTGTCATTCCCATGATCAAAAATCTTTTTAATAGTGGAACGGGGTTTGAGCTCATAAACCACACAAATATTGCACTCATTCCTAAGATAGAGAATCCTGAAAAAGTCAATGACTTCAGACCGATTAGCCTTTGTAATGTCTCTTACAAGATCATAACAAAAATCATGATTAGGAGGTTGAAGCCTCTTCTGGAGAATTGCATTTCAAAAAACCAGGGTGCTTTTGCGCCTGGTAGATCCATTCATGATAATATTCTTATTGCTCATGAACTGTTTTCTGATTTTCAGAAGAAAAATGGCAGAACAGGTTCTTGGCTGTCAAGCTAGACCTGGAAAAAGCCTATGACCTTTTAATTGGAACTATATTGAATGTTGTCTTAAGAGGTTTGGCTTTCATGATAAATGGATTAGTCTAATTATGCATTGCATATCGTCAACTTCTTTTTCTATACTTGTTAATGGTAATCCTACTGGTTGGTTTAAACCTAGTTGGGGTATTAGACAAGGGGATCCTCTTTCCCCTTACATTTTCATCCTTGCTATGGAAACTTTCATTAGGCAACTTAATGCACTTGCTGTGGATCATAAAGCCCAGGTGGGACTATTTTCCTCCCCTCTAGGTTTCAAAATTTCTAATTTAATGTTTGCAGATGATTGTTTGATATTTGCCAAAGCAACCAAAAAGGGAGCTAGAAACATTGCAAAGGTTCTGTCCTTGTTTTCTTCTGCTTCAGGGCAAAAAATTAACTTTCATAAGTCTTCTTTGTTGTTTTCACCCAAAGTTGGAACTAGCTTGAAATCTGATATTGTGAATATCTTGAACATTCAACATAAGAATACTATTGGTAAGTATCTTGGCATACATAATGTGATCTTTTGGAAAGACAATGTTAATGCTAAGGAGTTGCTCATGAAAATTTCCAACGAACTTAGCGGTTGGAAAAAAGGTACCCTCTCAAGAGCAGGTAGACTCACTTTGATCAAAGCTAACATTTCTGGTATGCCCAATCATGTAATGTCTTGTTTCAAATGCCCGAAACAATTGACAAATAGTATTGATAAATCCTCTAGAAATTTTTTCTGGGGTTCTGAGAACCATTGCCCTCCTGTGGCATGGAACCAAGTGTGCAAACCAAAGTACTTAGGTGGCTTGGAATAAGACCAGCAGCTTTTTTCAACAATGCCGCTATTGCTAAATTGGCATGGAAAGTGGTCAATGATAAAGATAACTGGTGGGCACAAATTGTGAGGAAAATCTATCTAAGAAACTCATCTTTTTTTTCAGGTAAAGAAGAATCAGAATTGTTCATATGCTTGGAAGGGCATTCTGGATGCCAAACCTCTAATTATGAAAGTATGCGATGGATTGTTGGCAATGGTAAGTCTATTAACTTCTGGTCTTTTAATTGGGTGCTTGATTATCCTCTTTATGAAACTATTACTGAAAATGAAAGACGGTCTATAAACTTTGATGAAACAGTTGATGAGTACATCATGAACAAATCTTGGAATAAATCCAAGTTGTTATCTGTCTTAGATAGAAATGTTGTCAATCAAATTCTAGGGATTCCTATCCCAGTTTCTGAACAGGAGGATCAATTTATCTGGGGGCCTTCCCCTAAAGGAAACTACACCATTAAATCAGCAACTTGGTTGCAATTGGATGATGTTAATAAACATGACCAGATAAGCTTGATTAACAAGCTTTGGAAATTAGATATCCAGCTTAAGACTAAAATTTTTGGCTGGTTATTTCTCAGAAGTAGACTAAAAACTAGAGATAGACTTTCAAGGTTTGGCATGATAAATGATAACTCCTACCCTCTTTGTAACATGGACAATGAAACAGCTAACCATGTCTTTGGCTATTGTGATTTCACAAAAGAAGTTTGGAATCTAACAAGTGTTCACTCTCCTGTTGATTGGGAAAATGATTATATTAATGTCTTTCAGGAACTGGTCCTCAAGCAACCATATCAAAAGGAACTTTATGCTAAAATGATTGTTACTTGCTGGCAAATTTAGAAGGCAAGGAACGATTTGATCTTCAGGAACACCACTACCAATCCTTCTTCAGTGGTGGCCTCCTCTGCCAACATCTTCAAGAATCTTGCTCCTATGGTCAGATCAACATGAGTAATGCCCCTACAACACAACCAACATTGATCAACTGGCAAACTCTTGTAAATGATGCTTTCAAGATTAACTTTGACGGTTCTGTGGTTGGTGACTCAGCAGCGGGGGGATTTGTAATCCATGATTCCCTTGGCAACCCGATTGCAGCTAGTTCAAGAAAGACATGGAAGTCCTCGGTTCTAGTTGCAGAAGCTCTTGCACTTCGTCATAGCCTTGTCTACGCCAAAGACAAGGGATATAGCAGGTTAGAAGTGGAAAGAGACTCCAAACTGGTCATTGATGCTCTTAATGGGGTCTTTGATCCCCCTTGGAGACTTACCAAATGGGTGGAAGATATCAGATCGCTCACGGCTCATTTTTCGTCCATCTCTTTTAGATATGTGTTTAAGGAGGTAAATTTTGTAGCTAATGCATTAGCACACTTAGGTCACTCTTTGCCGAATGGTAATATTTAGGTAAATAGGGTTCCTAATGAGGCTTCTGATCCCCTTGTGTTTGACATTGTAAATTCGGGAGAAAATTCAGATTACAAAAGAATTCTGAAAACAACTTCTTTTTAGAAATAAACGGACAAAAAGTTATGGGATGACCTCATGCCGTAGTATAACCCCAACTTCTCTAAATGTGTCGATGAATAATCATACTTCAAATCATCTAAAGTAGTATGTCTTTTGTCAGATAATTTTAGTGCAGTAGCTGGACATGCACCCCATATTTCCTCAGATTAGCCAATTGTTTTTACCTGCAATTAATTAATAGATTTAGAAAGCAGAAATGAGATTAAGACTCATAATCAGCTCAGATTCTTGGTTATCCCACTCAAACTGTGGTGATATAAATAACACAACATCTAGTATCTACATAAAATACATTTATAACACAAATTTAGACAACTGTCAGATGCAAAAAAGTCACCTCTTCTTCTTCTCCTCGTCAGTTTTTGCTCTCACTTTTTCATTGTCATCGTCTACTAAGAACAATAAAGCAATTTGGTCATACAATCAACACACTCGCACAATCACACACAGATCATTATTTTTGATCATTTAGACCACAAACAGAAAGAACAAATAAACATACAATTATTAATTTTTCCTGAATTGCATCATTAGTTACCCACTTATTGACTATAAGTTCTACCATGGCCAAGTCTTCTTTCAAGTCTTCTTCCTTCTTTAATAGTTCTTGAATTCTATTCGAAGGGTTTATTTAGTTCTATTCTATTCTTTAGTTCCTGAAGAAAGACTAACTCCCACATATAACAATCGGGACATCTATTTCATACTACAAAAAAAGAAAATAAAAACACAAAAGCATCTAAGCAGAAAGCACAAAAGCATCTAAGCAGAAAGTTAATCTTTCGAAGATCACATCTGAGAAACAAAAAGAAACATAATTAAGTAATTAAGCAAGAGAAAAGAATACCTTGTTTCAAACTCCCAAGGATGATTTATCTCAAACTCCCAAAGATGAGAACCTGACATGAAAAGCAACCCAAAGATAAGGAACCAATCAAAAATAAATTCCAGAAACAAAAAAAAAACAAAAAAAAGGGTAGAAAGCTATGTTTTGTTGGGTATAAACTGCATTGTTATCCACATATTAACTGGGACAGGCATGGTTAGTGTTCATTATTTCCCACATTTTCAGACCTATTAATTTGTCCTGTGTGATCAAAGGAATCTATAAACTCTAATCCTGAAAGATCAAGATCATACTGTATGATCAAAGGAGATGTCAGTGTCTTTATTTTTTCATTTTCTTGTATAAGATTGCTGCATCCTATTAAAAACCAAATAGATAAGGATATAACCACTCTATATGTCATCGACTTGATATTGGACCTATTATTTAGTTTGTTCGGTGAACAAATACAGTTCCAAGCTTCTGGGTTCAATACCAACATCAGCAACCTTGTTCATTTAGGGGAATATAAACATCAGCAGAATGCAAGCTATATAAAACTCAGGAATGGGACGGAGGCAATATGAATATATGGGTCTGCAAAATAGTAATCAAGAAGAACATTTCCAGCCAATTCTGTGCTTTACTGCAATAATCGATTTCACTACCTGATATAATTCAATTATATTATTTCTGCAATTCTGTGCTCTTTCAAGTTTCCACTACCTGATATAGAATTCATTAAAGAACAATTCATGTTGCCCACAATAACGAACCTGAGAAGATGATGTTGCCAAGAATCCGAATTGACATAAAAGGAAGCTCAAATCTCAGAACAAAAACAATAACCAATTCACAAAACGAACCAAAGCAACAACGATGCCAAAACCCGAACAAAACAAAAAAGAAGAGTAAAATTTGAGGACACTAAGCTTACCTGAAGCACTGACGATCTAGAAATCACCCAAAATCAACCAACAACAACTGTGTTTTGTAGATGATGCCGGCTTCAGGAGGTTTCTGAGGAAGATGAAATTTGACAGAGATTACGATAAGAAGAAAAGAGAAGAGGATCGACACCAGCATATATAACGAAGAAGAAGAAAGAAGATCAGGAGGCTTACGGGTCTTTGGATCGCACTATGGTAACAAATTTGAGCTCCGAAACAACCTGTCCTTCTGCGTTCTTCTACTCTGTCTGCTCTCTTACTGTACTGTAAATTGTGTAGAGAAGAGAGATGGGTTCGGTCACGCTTCGTCGGAGGAGACAGTCAACTAAAGAGAGAGAGAGAAAGGGCAAAAGGATAAGAGAGAGAGAGAGAGAAAAAAAAAAGGAGAAGGTCTCAAGATCTCTCTCGATTCTTCATGAGGGAAAAAGAGCAGAAGGAAAAGGATGGGAACGGTCTGGAAGGTTGAAGAGACGGCGAGCCAAGAACTAAGGGCAAAAGGCGGAATTACAGAAAATCGACCTCATACTGTAGCATATGAACATTAAAACCACTGTAACAAGTGAACAGGAACCGACCCGCGGAAAATAGATATATAGTAAATGAGAGAGGGATTTCTCTCGGATGTAATTATATGTGGATAAGCTCATCCTTTTGAAAATATAGCAACTGTTCACTCATGATGCTCACGAATGATAAAAAAGTGGCTTTTGGCCATATTTTTTGTAGTGGGAGAACTTCGCAGCAGACAACATCCCACACAATCGAGTAGCACTGTAGCAGACAATTGTAAGCGGGGAACAATAATGACTTATGGATTTATTGGGAAGCAGATATGTTGATTCGTAACCGAAGAAGAAATTTCTTGGGTTTGTTATTACGATTTGGGGGAAGCAAATGAATTGGGGAACAAAATTAATTTTGGATGAGATGATCAGAATCCTCAGACCGATGCTGAGCATAACGAGTGATGAAATGAGCAAAAAAGGGGAAGTCATGCATGTTCGAGTTTTCAGGCCTAATGAATTTGAAGCCCGCGCCTGGACCGAGCAATACACAATCGGGTCGAGATTGACTCGGACCAAAAAATTTCACTCTGGGCCCATCCCATTTCGAGCTTTTCGGTTCGGGTTCTCGGGTTCATGCAACTGTCCCTAATTGTGAAATTGCTGTGATAAAATTAAGTTGGAATTTTTGGCCCATAATGCCTATGTTGTAGATATAATGGGAAGTATTATCACATAACAGCGTATTGAAGACCCCGTTAAAATATCATCGTCCATCATCAAGTTAGGCAACTCATAGTCCATACTCATTCCTCTTATAAAAAAAGGAAAAGGGTCGTCTGTGGTATGTAACTCATAGCACAACTAACTATACTAAAATTACAATTTCATTGAATCAAAACTACAACAAAGTTATCACATTTGTTTTACACATTAACATTTAAATGAACCAAGTTACTACGTCAATAATAATTTGTTCATAAACTTATGAACTTATGAAAATGTCACATATGGAGAAATTAATCACCTCTGATAAAATTTCAATTACCTAATCGATGACTCTATTTACCACAACGATAACAAATTTTTCCAAACCCTACTCGTGGAGTAATTATGCTGTAGAGGCAGTAGAGCTGTCATTTTTCTCCAATGATATTTGAAATGATGAAATCTTGATGTACCCTAGTGAAATGCTAATGACTCATAACATTTATATTCCAATTACCTATAGTCCTATACCCACCTATCACCAACCACTTCTTTACCAAAACATGTTCAATTTATAGCAGAATGGTCTGCAATAACTTTTGGCATTGCTGCAGGTCTAAATGTTTTCTTCAATTATTAACAGTCTTTCATATATTCATGGATCATTCCTACACTCAATCATATATTTAGGACGATCTTTAGGTATATTATATTTCATCTGCTTAATCACACCTAATGGGTGATAAACCATTTCCGACTTGTGAGATTTGGCAATAAGCAAGATTATAATCTTATATAGAGCTCAACAGTTCCTTGATCTTTATTCTCTGGAAGGTTGCAAGTGATGAAGTAAGCATAAGAGAGAAAAACAGAGCTTGGCAACAACAGTTTGAAATTTAAGTACTATTATTAATTTCTAAATAGACGAGCTACATAGATTGTGACCAAGGAGATGACATACAGAACGATAACTTAAGGATTCCTTCATGAGGAATCCCAAGTGGATCTCATAAGCACCCACAACTTTATTCTCACGTTAATAATAATATGATCTCTGCGGCCGAAAAATGACTTCTCGTCAAGCTCTTCACTTCACACTGCAACACAAAACCACACGAAGTTAGCTTCATCGACTTCATCATATCATATTGACAAAAGCAAACAGATAACTAAAACAAGAACAAAGTGAAAACAATCGATATTCTGCAGCACAATGCTTACTTGTTGCAGTTGGTGGAGGTGCTGATCTTGTAGGGAACGTTGACACCACACTTGCCGGGAAGACCGGCGGCGAGGTTAGCGTTTAGTCCCTTGATGCTTCCAGCTGCATTTTTCAGGCAATTGCAAGTTTGCTTGCGGTCAGCGGTGGTCTTGGCCATGCTGTTGAGGTTGCGAACTCCGTTACAGCAAGCGGCAGGGACAGCGCCACCACTCTTGACGTAGTTGAAGCAGGTACCACGTTTTGGGTCACTTGGCCGCAAGTGATGGCTTGGGCGACGGGGACGGCTACCACAATGCAAATGACAGCAACCAAAGCAAGCTTCATCACTGCAGAGGCCATAATGGAGTTTCAAGAAGGTAAGGAAATATGTGTAGGAATGGCTTTTGTGATCACTAGAGTTGGGAGCTTGAGTGAGTTGGAATAATGCTAAGGGCTGGGTTTATATAGAGGGAAGTGGGTGAGTTTCACTAGCTTAACTCATCGTGTGGGTGAATAATTCTGCAAAAATTAATTTTCTTGCCCATACCGAGTCACATCATGTATATGATACCGCTTGTTCGTTTGTTAAGAAAACAAATATGTTTCACTGAGTCTGGGGTGAAACTCAGTAACATTGCTAAGATCTTTTCTCTTATACATGTATAATTTGCATTCAAGCTCTCCCATATTTACCTCAATGACAATTCACGAGTCGTCGATGTCGTAATTAAAAAAAATCTATTGTTGGATCATATGGATAGGATTCTCGCTCAAGGAAGTAACTAGCTAGCTTGTAAGACTGATACAGCTGAACTTTGTTTTAAGAACCAATTCAACTAAGCAACTGCATTTTATTCTTGGGTAGTGCTAGAGGGCTTTGTTAAGGCCTAGGATTTATAACATTAATCCTAGATGACATGTCAAATCACATATCCACATCATTAAATAAAAGAATCATGCTATGTCATTTTTAGGTAAAAATACAATCTTATCTTTTCATATCCAATGACTCTAGATTATTTTGTTTTTATTCTATAAAAAGATGTTTTTAAAGCCATTTTTTTTATTACTCATGCTTAAATTTAAATATGATATATATATATATATATTATACTTAGTTCGAAAATATGAACTCATTTGAATATATATATATACACACACACACATAATTTTTCCAAGGAGAAAATTATATATATATATGTATCTATATATGTGTTTATATATAGTTCATCCAATATAAATTCGATAGAGATTTTCTTTTTTTATTTCTTTTTTAAAGTTTGATGGAGAATATATATATATATATATATATATATATATATATAAAGTAAAAAGAAAATTAATGGTGAATTAAGAAGTCTAAAACTATTTGATTCACAAAGATAATTTTTATTAAATATCGTAATTGTGACCCTAAATCTAATGAATTATTATAATATTTGACTCCATAAAGAAATGCATTTAATTTAGTTCATGTAAGGTAACTAAATCAACTACATAAAAATGGTAACTAAATCATTTTGATGAAAATAAACAATATTTGGTATAATTATTCGTTAATTTGGTGTGATTATTAATTAGATCGTTATTAATAAACTATATTTGGTATATGATACCTATATAGGCATGTCCGTATTAAGAGGATATGCAAACATTCATATTAGTATATGTACTGCCAAGTAGAGGGGAGAAGTATAAAAATGATCTAAACTTGCAAAGTAGTTAATATATGAGACTTTAAAATGATGAAATTAATACATGAGACAGTTAATACGTATAATGTGTTATATACGTTTTAGTGCGAACATGTCATTAGGGAAAGTCCCCGATGAACTTGTACTTAGCTCATTATTAACTACTTAATATATTTAATCTTTAAACCCTAAACTCTGAACTCTTATCCCTAAACCTAAAACTTATTTATTCCATTTTAGTGTGAATACGACATTAAGCTAGAAAACGTTCTCAATGAACTTGCAAGTAGCACATAGTTACATAGTTAACTACTTAGTACTTATTTCTTTTATTTTAGTGTGAATATTCCACTACAGAAAGGTTTATAGTGAAATTTACTAGCTTACTGTCAGCTACTTAGTACTTATTTATTTAGTGATTATTACGTACTAGCTCATCATTGGCAGCTTATAACTTATGTTTATCACTTAAATCTCAATGTGAATAATGACTTCTATTTGAATGTGAACTTCAATATGTATTATGACTTCTATTTGAATATGAATATGTCATTAGGGAAAAGTTTCAAGTGAAAATTACTACTTTATTATCCGTTACTTATAACTTATTTGTTACTATAAGACATATTTAGGACTTTAACTTTCAATGTGAAAGGTGACTTCAAATTTTAATGTAAATAATGTCTTATATTTCAATATGAAGTTCAATGTGAACATGCTATTTGAGAAAAGTTTCAAGTGAACATTACTAGGTTAGTACTTGTAACTTATTTGTTATTATGTGACATGTTTATGACTTTGAATTTCAATGTGAACAATGACTTTTATTTCAATGTGAATATTCTATTAGAAAAAGTTCTAAGGGAACATTATTAGTTCATTATTGACTACTTAGTACTTGTTTATTACTATAAGATATGTCCCTTACTTAAAATCGATATATCAAAGATGGCTAGCTTATTTTTCAATGTTACTGAAATCATCATTGGATACTTAGTACGTATTTATTCGTGTAGAACAACATGTTAGTTTATGTTAATGTGGATGATGACTTCTATTTTAGACATTCCTTAAATGAAGTATCACTTCACACTTAACATACCTATTCAATCACTATATCTCATACCTATTCAATGAAGTTCATCTTTTGACCAAAAAGTTCTCATGCTTGACGTAAACTTATTATAATTTGAAATTACAATTTCTATTCTACCGTGGCTTTTTGCTCCTACTCTCTCTCTAAAAAACCTAGCGAACGCCGCCCCTGTCTTGGTTAGGGCCTGTCCGCCTCGCTCGGCGTTGGCGATGGCCTATGGCCTAGCCGACATACGATCGGTGAGGCCGGACGGGTAGTCTAGTGTAGGAGCGAAACTCAGATCCGGTGGCTGGGCTTGATAGGTGGGTGTGTCCTCTATTGGCTGGTGGGTGTCTCTGCAACACGGTGGCAAGTTAGGGCTGAAGCACGACTGGATCTTTGCGGTGACGATGCGGCATGGACTGTTGAAGGCAAGAGATGGGCGAGCCGGATCTGGTGGCTGATCGGAGGAGATCGAAGATCGGTTGGTTGGTTCAAAGGTTTGAATGAGGGGTTGAGGGTGGTTAATTGTCTTTGAGTTCTTGTGCATGGATCCATTTTGCAGATGGTTGAAAGGTTGTCCAAGATGGTACAGATCGGTCATCCAAGGGCGGACGATGACGGTGCCATGGTGACCCTACACCAGTGGAGGAGCGACGGGTTTGACGATGGTGCGGAGCAGAGGCGACTTTGGGCCGGGAGGGCTAGAATCGGCCCACACATTGGTTTGTTTTATTGGACCTGTAGTTTTCCTGAGGGACCGTTATGGGCTGGATGTGAGTGTTGGGCCCATTATTTGGGCCTCGTTTTTGTTATGTTATTTTTAGTTTTTATGTTGTTTGGTTGGTTAGTTATGTCACGCCTTAAGCGTGCAATACGTTCTTGCATTAGTTGTGTAGGACCAGTCGGGCTTAGTGCCTGTTTGTGCACTCTTAGTGCCTTGTCTGCCCTGGGTAGGCGACGAGTTCCTTGCTTTGTCAAATAGTCGTTGCCACCTAGTGGCAGCGTGAAGCTTGGTGTCGTTGGATTTATCATCTGGCGACAACATAGTAGGAAAGTTGTGATTGTGGTAATTATGTTTCGCAATAGTTGAGTTAACTTTCCGTTATGTCACCATTATGTTAAAGCAAATAGATTAGCCAATAAAGCACTATTTGCTAGTCGGTGTCTAGTTGAGTACATGTTTGTAGAGACTGCTGATATTAGTTCAAGTCTTTGTAATCAGGGGTTTAGGCTCAATGTCCCCCTTGTATTCGACAGTTTCATTAATCAAGACTTGAAGGCAGTCGCACCAGCCCTTTATTTCAAAAACTTATTATAATTTGAACGAACAAGAAAATAATTTAGAGTATGGTGCTCAAGTTACCTAAATCAATATCATAAATAAAAATTTAAATCTTCATAAAAAGTCAATTTATTAGTGGGAACTTCTTACCTCTTGAATCACAATATTTCTCATGAGCTACCGAATATGATTGTGAAATTTTCTTTCCAATTTGCGAATTTAATTTAAATTTTGATTTGTCTGATTACCTTATTCTAAGGAGGATTAATTTATAGATGACAGTATGTATATTAATATGAAGGGTTAATATGAATGTTTGCATATACTCTTAATACAGACATGCCTATATAGGTAGCCTATACCAAATATAGTTTATTAATAACGATTTAATTAATAATCACACCAAATTAATGAATAATTATACCAAATATTGTTTTTTGTTTTCATCATGATTATTTAGTTAAATTTTTTAATCGAGTTGATTTAGTTACCTTACATGAACTAAATTAAATGCATTTCTTAATGGAGTCAAATATTATAATAATTCATTAGATTTAGGGTCACAATTATAATATCTAAAAAAATAATCTTTGTGAATCAAATAGTTTTAGAATTTAGACTTCTTAATTCACCATTATTTTTCTTTTTACTTTATATATATATATATTTATATATATATATATACACATACATACATAATTATAATTTTTCCAAGGAGAAAATTATACATATATATATATGTATCTATATATATTTTTTATATATAGTTCATCCAATATAAATTCGATAGAGATTTATATATATATATCTATATATATTCAAATGAGTTATATTTTCGAACTGAGTATAATTATATATATATATATATATTTCACATTTTAAATTCAAGCAAGAGTAATGAAAAAAATGGCTTCAAAAACATCTTTTTATAATATATAAACAAAATAATCTAGAGTCATTGAATATGAAAGGATAAGATTGTATTTTTACCCAAAAATGACATAGCATGATTTTTTTTATTTGATGATGTGAATATGTGATTTGACATGCCAAGTCTGATTAATGTCATAAATCCTAGGCCTTAATAAGGCCTAGAAACATTTTTCTTTATTCCCCATACAGTATATGATATATCCATGTTACACTAGGAGAAAATTTGGCTTGATTAATAGTGATTTTAATCGAACAATTACAATCCTTAGAATTGCTTGGTTGAACTTATAAAAAATGTAAAGTTCTTAATTTATAGAAATACATATCTAATACACTTAAGAATTCCTTCGTTCACCACAGTACATAATGAAGTGGTTGTACGTATAATTCATAAGATACTCGGTAAACATTTCATCAATTTAGTGTTAGAACACTTTTGGAAATGTGAAGGCACATATAACACTACTAAAAATGACAAATGTAATAGCTCCATAGTGAAGAATGGTGTATTTAAATTCTCAATCTCTCGAATCAAACATCAACTTTCACATTTTAATATGGTTGGCTTTGTACTAGCTATATATCATTGCTCGATAGTGAGGAGTGACACAAGTCAAAATTGTACGCGTGCACAAGATGGGAAGGAGTCAGTCGGCAGTTGTATGAAATTGAATGCCTTCGTAGTAACCTCTAACCTCTAATTGAAAGCGATTGATTACTCCTAAGAGGCATTAATAATCTCAATCATACAGTTGGGAAGTACACAACTAAATTCTGCGAGGGTGCAAATCTTAATTATTCGATCACTGGTTTAGGTCACCAAACTGCAAATATTATATTCTTATTACACGGTATAGGAAGTTACAGCTTTCAACACTCAACACCTTTACCTGTGATAACTTGGTACGTAGGATGAAATTGTACCATATATGTATCGCTGGAACCAATAATCATTTGCATTTTTTTCATAAAAATGCAAAACGAGAATTCCCCTAGATCTAGATCGAGTTCAGATCTTACACAAGCCAAAAGTAGTCGGTGAAGGATTGAAATCGGGGTCCATTTGTAATTTCATTATTCATTTCGTTCCAAAATTTCATCAATGTCGTCGTATTAGAAGTTTGCAATCCAAACACAACATTTCGTATCAAATCTAGGTTTAAATGCACGTACTCATTTTCATTACTGTCAAACAATATACATTAACCCTTAATATGGGTTTTAGGTTAGCTAAAGAAGTTTGTGACATCTCAAACTCAAAGACAATAACCGGCACAAAATTAGCAAGTCTTTGTCCAAACTTGTACGCATTGGCAAATAGTTAGGTACAATAATTAAGAATTTCGGTCCCATGAAATTAAAGAATGAAAACTTGGTCTGCTTACAATCTGATCATTCACGTTGCGCACCAGAAGTCTTTTGTCCAAAATCATGTAAAATTGAGGCCGAAACTAGTGCGTAACAGATTCCATGGAACATGTCACTCAAAGAGTATGGAGCTGCATGCCTTCCCTCTTTCAAGATCATCATCATTTTTATGAGAGGAGGAGGACTAATCAATTTTCTCAACGATCCATACACGTATTGGGTAAACAATAACTTCTTTGATAGAGATGATGGGATCCTCTCATAGATTTGCCGTACGGTACACGAGTCGTTGTAGTACAAGCCCTTGAGAGCAGGGCTCCATGATCGTCATATTTCGTCTGATTTATGAATAACTGATTAACTATTCATGATTTTATTAGTGTGAGTTTTTCTTAATTATTCTTAGCATACCTACGATCGAGTAGTGTTCAAGGCTTGTTTTGATTTGAAGTTTTGATCGATAATCATCAAGGCTTGTTTTGATCGATAATCATCAAGGCTTGAAGGTAGCCGTACTAATCCTAGCTAATTTCAAAAAAAATAAAATAAAATGTTAACTATAAGTTAATCAGATTGAAATCAATTTATTTTCTCTCATCAAAATCTTAATCAGATCGAAAAGATCCATACGTCTAAGGTTGATGAAGAAAATACGTACTACTGTTTACCATTAAAATGTCGGCATCTGCCGGCATGGTGTATGTATGTAGTGATTGCAGTCCTATATCTTTTGTAGTGACTAGAGAATAAGAAAAATAAATATTGAATAGAAGAAATTTAAATCATTAATGGAATGCAAGAGAAGGGATTCTTCTGCCAGGAACAAATTAAAGATAAAATTGATGTTATTGGATGTGACCAAAAGTAGCAGGAGATAAACTTCCTGAAGATAATAGACATACACCCGAAACTAGTAACATGAAAATAGAAGCAGAGTACTTAAACGAAAGTTTTTGGAGCCACGCAATCCCTTATTGTTCTCAACTTAATTAGCTACTAATCTAGCTGCTAGCTTCAGATCGATCCTGCTGATCTGCTCCATATATCATCGACTCGATCTTCATTTCACGCTGCAAGACATATATAAAACAAAGATTATTAGGAAGACGAGCAGCTAGGGTTAGCAGTCATATATGAGTGTGAAATTACGAATACGGTTACCTGGCGCAGTTGGTGTTGACGCTGATCTTGTAAGGAATGTTGACATTGCAGTAGGAAGGGAGCTGAGCGGCTTTGTCTGGGTTGATGGTTTGAAATTTTGCAGCAGCTGCTTTCAGGCACTTGCAAGCATTCTGGCGGTCAACGGTGGACGTCGCCGAGTTGACCATGTTTCTCAGGTTGGTACAGCAACCCGTAGTGGGGGTGCCACCTTTGGTGAGGTAGCCAAGGCACGGTGCCATCCCACCCTGGATCTGGTTGCATGTCATGGCCGCTTCGGCGACCACCATGCACATCACGAGCACACATGAAAGCTTAGCTAGGGTTCCGGCCATCTTTATCGATCTTTTTCTTAGTTATAAGTTATAACGCTCGGAGTAGTATTGCTGAGTGATCTGTATGAGAAGTTGGCCGGAGGCATGGTGCTTATATAGGGGAAATGGTGGTGGCAAGTGGCAGCGTTGTGCTGTTCATTGCGTCGGAATCAGTGGTGGACGTGGTGACGTCCTGGTTTGAATGAGCTGAGCGCATGCAGAAGAAGATCGAGACACGATGAAACGGTGCTAAAAACGATGAGCTATTACCCATTGAAAGATGTGTTAGGGTTACCAATAGTCAAAAACCCTAATAATGTTCATACAGTACCGATGAGCGATGAAGAGAAAGTAGAAATTGGTTGGGAAAAACGATTGGAACAAAGAAAATTGATTTTGAATTAAACGTGAGAGTTGATGAGGTCCTCTAGCTTGCTACTGAATACTGACCAGTGACTACACCGGCCTGCTGCAAGCCAGCAAGCATATATGGATGACAAAATCGAGTGGTTGAGCTCATTACTGCATTTAGTAGCAGACTTGACATCTTCAAATGCATCTCGATCTTCTCTTCAATTTTCGATTGTATTCTAAAGTGTAGAAATTTAAAAAGTTGAGAATCGTTAAATTAGTTCATTGTATAACGTTCTACGTGAATTGTAACTATCCGAGGTGTTGGAATTTTATTTATTTTTGGAAATAAATCAACTTCATTGAGGCACACAGCCCAACAGCCATATAGCCCAACCAAACAACATAATAAATACAAAAAAACTAATCAACTACTTCAAACCCATAAGTAGGAATAGACAGTTTCCTTGCCAACAAAAAAAGAAGAGCCACGACCAGTATGCCGTGCTCAATCTGTGACCAAAGGAGGGCAGGTAGCCCATCATTCCGGAGTACATTAACCTAAAGAACTTTGTAATATATATATATCAGATTCTTACTGTTATACATATGGATCAAATTAATTACCAGGATTGTACGTTTCTGAATAGTCATCTCTTACAACTTCTACCAAGATTAATCACTGATCGTGTATTGTTTGGTGTGGGTTAGTGCGTCTCTGTAAGTGAGCCAACTACCATTTGACATTTTCCCCATGCTATGCCATTGCCGTAAATGCAATACCAATGAATGGTTATGGACCACAGCTGCATGCATAATTGATCATATTTTGGAAGAACTCGGCCTTCACCATTTCACATTGTCCCTCATAATTGATCATATAATGCTTTTTACTTCTTTGGTTGGTGTAGCTTAGGCTAGCGGCCGGCCTCTCGATTAGCTAGCTAGTTTTGTATGTATCAGTATCATCGATATTGGTCGCTAGAGCCTAGAGAAGGAAAAAAACGAAAGAAAGTTAATCTTGGATGCACTAGCTAGCAGATCGAATTTCCCTGATCATTTTGGTTCCTCTTGTTTTTTTTTGCTTATACTTTTCCAAATTCAAACCCACCTAGAAGCCAGAATGAAGTACCGAAAAAACTCAGTTGGAAGAAGCCAAAGTGTATCACAAACAGTTTTTTTTTTTTTTTAAATAGTCCAAATAATGTCTGACATTTCAAAGAAGCTAACTTTTAGTATCTCACATTTTAAAAACTTCAAAACGGTATTTCACATTCTAACCGCGACTAGAAAACAGTATCTGAAACTGTTAGTTCCGTTAAAAAACCGATGGCAAACATATTTTTATCACAAAATGACCAATTTACCCTTAATTTCTATTTATATATATATATATATATATATATATATATTTGCTTCAAATAATAATAAAAAAAAACATAATAATATTTGATATATGAATGGATATAACAAGAAGCCAATACTACAGACCAAAAAAAAAACAAGAAGCCCACGCTAGCGATCAATGGATGGAGTAGATATTTACTCATGTTTTACTCTTTCTTGTATCTAGAGGTGGCAAACGGGCCAGCCCGGCCTGCCTAACTGGGATTTGGGTCGGTCTATAACGGACCACTTCTTAACGGGTTTGGGCTTGGGCAACCAATTTACTCAAATGTAAGGCTTGACCCGACCCATGGCCTAAGCCCATAACTTGGTGGTCCATGCTCGGGCCGGGCCCATGCTCGGCCTGTTTTTTGCAAAATTGAATATAGTCAAGGTAAATGTCCTGTACCACCGCTTCTACTCATAATCTCAATATTTAATTATACATGATACGATTACAAACCAAAACTAATTCACACAATCTATCAACCATTTTTTTCTTTGTCAACAAACTAAATAAATAAGTGATAAATGCTCATTGTTCACAATTAATAAATTTTTAGGCAAAAACTTCTTATGAGTCTAGAGGAATCCAAATTCATACTCCAATAAATAGTATTGTTCACACTGTTGAAGGAGAACATATAACGAAAATAACGGTCTATTCATTCATTGATAGAAAGACCTATTTATAGGCATTACATAGAGTCTCCTGAATGATCTAGAAGTTCTATCAACTGTAATCTATTCTAATAAGGAAACCGGATTAACCAATCCTACTTGTATTAGGGCAAGACACATAACAGAAGGACGAAAATATAATTTCCTTAAACACTCTCCCTTGTGTTGCGTCTCTAATATGAGATGGTGCTTATGGTGTTGCCTCGGTAAAAACCTTGTCAAGTAAAACAAAAACCTCATGGGTAAAACAAAAGACTTGGTCGAAGGAAAAAGAGCACAATGCACCAACTACAATTGAAAATAACATGTGATGCATGTAGACTCCCCCTGATGTCTACACAATGACTCCTCAGAATTGGTAACTCAATCTCGGAGTACAGATAAACGGTGTAAGGCAATGCACTTCACATACTTCAAAAGTAGACTCGGGCAACGATTTAGTCATTAAATCTAGCCACATTATCCTTAGATCAAACCTGCTACACTTAGCATTACTTTGATCTTGAAGGAGAAGGTTGCCAAACAACTCAAACCATAAGTTTGCGTTGAAAATCAGATTCACGCGTGGTATGACCTTCGTGTACTTAAACAGTCATAACCTCTTCGATACAATAGGTATGGATGAACCGTATAAAGTTATGGAAACTAGACACCCGTAGCTTTCTAACCATATAAGGTCCATAACCTAGTTCATCTTGAGCTGATCACAAAGCTCTGTCGAAGTTGACTGTTCTGCAAAAGAAGATTCTCAGACAGATCCGTCCTACTTTACGAAAATAGCCATAACTCACTCAATATGATAGGTGTGATCAAATGGTTGGTGGTTCTGAAAAGTAGACACATAGACATTTCCAATGGTATCAATTTCACCATCTTTCAATGAGTGGGCTATCAAGTAGATACTTAGCAAATACCATGCAAACGCGCTCTGTGGTCAGGAGCCACTTGATTTGGGTGAAAACCGATCTATTCAAGATCTTTATGTACATCTCTTAATTCCCAACATAGATAAGTTATGACCACAAGCTGCTTGTTCAGTTTTTCAGAAACTACCAAACTGACAAGGTAGTGGAGTGCAATGACATTCATTACGAGAGTATATCTCATCGTAGTCGATTCCAGGGCGTTTGTGAGAGACCTTGCGCCAGAAGGTGAGTCTAAGCTCTTTTTCTCACTATGCTTTCTAACAAAGACATAACTGATAGAGTTTACACTTGGGGTGTCGGCGTCACCTAACCAAAGCACTATCTCTTTGTTTAAACTGGATCGCATCTTTCCATTTAGGCCAATCTACAACATTGGTATTTTCTCAACGAAGTATAGTTTGATACCAAACTCATTAAACCACGTCATCATGTACATCGGTATAATTTCTAAGTGTAGAGATCTCAATATGGATTGGTATTGACATTGAGGCGTCCTCCAATGATAACCATAATCCAGAAATAACTGACGAATTAGTATTATTGATCAAAAGATCAAGTTGTGCCAAACTCGCATTCTTTCTTGGCGAGTATTTATCGAACCAAGTGGTCTCCCCCATAAATCGTGGGAGCCACGGCCTAGCGACACCATCTACCACATTTGTGGTGTCACCATGCCACCATTTATGGGTGACGACATGTCCTCTTATCCGGACATCAACATGTCCTTATCTGGACATCAATCCTTGCAGGCATGTTTGCAGCATGTATATATAATCTCGTCACTTTAGGAAACTTGATGAGACACAGTAGGGACAAACCACGACAATTCCAAGTCGTTTTACTTGAACATTCTTGTTCTTATCTCCCCCTAACGACCGGAAGACTGGCTCATCAAAGTGACATAAAAGAGATCGCCTGTCAAGGTTTCTATAGAAGCAGACTATAGTCGGAAGCTCATGTCTTATTCAAAGACAATATAATCAAATAACTCATTATTGTGTGCTTGTGGAGACGCAATTTGGCACATACAACATATGGACGATATAGATTATAGAACGTTAACTCAATTCGTTCACAAATATGCATACTGTTACAACCGTAACATAAAGATTTGAATGATGGTGGGTAAAGATGAATAAGTAAAACTATGACCCTGCTACAATCCGTAGTTGTTGGTCTTACAGGTCTAAAAAAAACTGCTGGCCTCACCGCCAGGACCGATCAAAAAGAAACCAGTTGAACCAACCGCCAGCATGATCGGACCTCTGTTTTACGCTTCCTTTAACGGTTCACTATGTTTCAGAGCTCCAAACTCTACCAAATTTTGTAAGCAGGTAGATATGGGAGTTAGAATTCAGAAACCGCCAGCCTCGACGACAGAACCGACAGAAAAAGTGCCGAACCATCTGTCGGAGTCGCCGGAAATCTATGAACACTTATATTGAGCGGTTCACCACCTTCCACATCTCCAAATGCCATCAAATTTTGTAAAAAGGTAGGCTTGGATGTTAGGAATCAGTGGCCGCAAACAGAATCTTAAGAACCGGTCTAAATTTTGATGAACCGATTCACACAATGACTGGTCCGCAAGCTGAAAAACCAAAAATTCTAAGTTTTTTCAACTTTTCAATCATTGTTAAGGTTCCCCATAACATTTAATTGTTATGGCTTGAGTTAAACCATTGTGAACATCACCATAGCATTATTATGCCTCAAAGTGAACAATGAGAAGCCATCTAGGCCAACATCTTATGTATCATTCTTGTATAATCACTCACAGACATTGCAATAAATGTCTTACTTACTGAACAATGACTGAGCATCTTGTGTATGCTAGTCTCTTCGCATTGTCTTTAGCGTAGGAGGGTGTCGCTCCTAATCTTTGCTAAAGAATAGGTTTTACAAAACAAGTAACGAGCATGGCCAATGTGAGATCATAGAGGGTTCTTTGGTGTCATATTTGTTTATGAAAGCATGAGTAGTGCCTCCATTGTATAGGAGGATGACGGGAATGGCTTTAATGCCATCCACAGAGCTCCACCAAGTTGAACTTTGGTGATCTTTGATCTCAATGGTTACTTTGCTCAAAAGAAATGATGTCCGTGAGAGTCTTTACTCTTTAGTATACGGATCATCAAAACACGTCCAAAATTGTCCCGGACGATTTATGTTAAAGCCTACATGAGTAGATGTCTCCATTCTCATCATTGGTGACAATAACCGATTCAATTAACTGATTCTTAGTGACTCATGAATGTTGCACATTCATTATAGTGATACATAAGAAATTCTCATCAATTCTCACAATGTGTTTCCAGTTGGCGTGGATATCATTAAGTCATAGCACGGTTCGATTGTTTCCTTATGCATAAAAAGCATGTGTGACTTGAATCATAACGCCATTAGGCATTGAAACTTGGGCATTAATCTGCTCTGATTATTTGTGATGATTTAGTCATCGTAGTCACAACGAATTTATAAAACACCAAATCCATGAATAGTTATCTATTCTTTGCAATAAGCTAAGCACTTCATCTCGCTACAACACATTCATATACCAGAATATAGAGACAACAATCTTATGTCAAGACATAGAAACCGAAATATGTCAACAATTTCGTTGGAGATTGGTATTGGAACCCTTTAGAGTGCGTTCCATGACATGTAATACTACAAAGATGGATGAAACAAGGCTTGAAACATGCCAAAACTTGACAAAATTGATCGTGAGCACTATACATAGGGCGGCGCCACCGCCAACGGCTCACTATTGGATCTTGTAGAGAAAGAGGAGGATTTTTCAACATCCAATTTTGGATGACATATAGCGTAACACAAATTTTCTTTTGCAATTATGAATCAGCTTAAGAGTGTAGAAGACTACTCTTATTTGTAATGTCTTTGCAATTGTATAAGTGTACATTGTGCCACAGTTGGCATTACAAATCCTTTTTTGATCCAAAAACCGATGTGCATTGCGCAACATCATGATATTTTAGCCTTTATAAACGTCACGCTATAATAACTGGTGGTCTTTTATAGTCCAATGTAGTGTCATGTTGTAATGCGATATGTTGCATTAACATATAGCTTTTGTAGATCGAACCATATGTGCCAGACAAAATCTGAATATATATGCCAACAATTATAACGAGGTCTTGACCATGAATTTAATTCAAAATATAACGACTAAGTAACTTTAGTCAAATATGTGAGGTGTAAGCCTTCACAAAACTTGGAAAAATAAACAGATTTGTAGTCACTTAGACTAATAAACCGAAGTCATATGCTTCATATCTTCCGCAATTTAACTTTTGCTTTCAAAATCCGTAACTGTGAGAATAATATTCTCATCTTCTTCCATATATATAGTGAGTTTCTTGTTGCAAGAACTCCATATATTTTGTATACATTGACCAGAATATTGCTTTCTTTGCAATTAATGAACCGATGTAGAACCACATCAATAACATGATTTTTCTTTCATTTACTGGCCCAATCTTTTTATAACATATAGGTTCGAGGCGTTCCCTCTCCCTCTTTTCAGAACGCGTGACACAAATTTTGTCACTTTTTTTTTAATGTCAAATACGGGGCTCATGTTTCGGTCAATTATCTTAAAACAACAAGATGGAAGATTAACCATTATCGAGATACGATAATTAATTTCAAGTACTGAATTAGGTCAAGACCATAGTTTATGGTAACTCAATTTGATGTAAACCGTGACAAATTCCGTCACAAATCGATGTAACCGTGACAATTTCCGTCATAAATCGATGTTAACCACGACAATTTCCGTCGCAAATCGATGTTTGTCCCTTTATTAACCACGACAATATTTTGTCGTAATACCGTGACTTGTTAAACGGTCACAAATTTCAACATTGATACGAGGGGTCCCAATCCCTCAATATCGTCTCACGTTATAAAGAAAGGTGGGATGTAGAAGAAGGCTACGAAGCCCGGCTATGAAATTAAAATTCAATAGTGGCAACTTTTATAAAAGCTTACTTGCTAATTTGTCATGTAAGAGAAATTGTCTTGTAATTTTCATGCGTACTTTTACGTGCGTGCAGAGAAGTTGTTTTCGTAATTCCATCGCGATCCGTCGCGCGAAAAATTTTATGAAATGAAAACATATGGTTAGTCATATTTACCATATATATATAAACAGTAAACTAATTAAATAGTTACTACTGTAAATAAACTATTTTTTACTCGTGAGGTAAAAACTTTTTACCCGGAGAGGCAAATTTACCGTTTTTTCCCTCTGTTGCCGGATTCGGGTCGAGCAAGACCCGATCGAAACTGGGCTGCTGCGGCTGAGGCGCGATGACGGCCGGAGGGGCGCGCAAGGATTGAGCACGTGCGTGCTGTTGCAGATCGAGGGCCGAGCACTGACAGGTTGGACGACCGGAGATCCTGCTGGGTTCACTCGATCACGGCGGGGCTGTGCACGCCT
Organism: Fragaria nilgerrensis; assembly: GCA_010134655.1. Taxonomy (NCBI): domain Eukaryota; kingdom Viridiplantae; phylum Streptophyta; class Magnoliopsida; order Rosales; family Rosaceae; genus Fragaria; species Fragaria nilgerrensis. The sequence continues at coordinate 7,089,734 of CM020982.1, forward strand.
GTGATGCACGTTGACGACAGAAAATTGTAGGGTTTTTCTGTTTTAGGGTTTCGTTATCAAGCTCGGTTAGAGCACAGTTCTGATAACGTGTTGAAGGAGAACATATAACGAGAATAACGGTCTACTCATTTATTGATAGAAAAGCCTATTTATAGGCATTACATAGAGTCTCCCGAAAGATCTAGAAGTTCTATCAACTGTAATATATTCTAATAAGGAAACCGGATTAACCAATCCTACGTGTATTACGGCAAGACACATAACAGAAGAACGGAAATATAATTTTCTTAAACACACACTTAAAATTAAGTTTATTATTATAAATATGTTATCTTCATATTAGAAATGAAAAAAAAAATATATATATATATATATATATATTTTATAGCGGGCCGGGCCGTGGGCCTCAAATTATCGTGCTCGGGCCGGGCCCATGTGCTCATTTTTCTAAGATCACCTCGACCCATAAGAATAACATGTTTGGGCCTTGTCGGGCCGTTAACAGGCTTGGACCGTGCTGGGCTGCTTTTAAACAAGTCGTGCTCGTGCTTAGCGGCCCGTTTGCCATCTCTACTTGTATCCCTCCATATGTCTCAGTTGGGAGGTCCTTATGGAGTTATGGGTGTAAGTAGGCCTCATCATTTGGCCCTTCGGCCTTAGCCCACCCTACCCTCTAGGGCCGAAGCCCTACCCGCCCTAGCCCTTCTCAAATAGGGTAGGGCAAGGGTCAAGCAAATGAAACTCGACCCTACCCTATTGAGCCATTTAGGGCCAAGTCCGGCCTGGCCCTAAAAGCCCGCCCTTTAGGCCCTAAAAAATTCTTATTTTTTCTATTGTTTTAATATGTCTCTTATTTTTTTTTAGATATAATACAACTAATCTTCTTTTTTGTAATTGATTTCTAGCTTATTTCTTTGATTTTCTTTTGCTTCATTGAATAACGATTGTATTTTGATGATTTAGATTTTAGAGAGATAGTGCATGAGATATATGAGTATAACCTCTTAGATTAATATTTATATATAGATATCCGAAGTTAAGTATAATGTATATGCATGTATGTTAAATAACAAAATAATGTGTATTACATATAAGTAATATAATCATTGAGGATTAAGTTAAATTGTAAAAAAAAAAATAACTTAGCCCATCTCGGCCCTATTTAGCCATATCTTAACCCTAAAGAAATGGGCCGCTAGGGCGGATAAGTGCTTGCATATTCAAGCATCGGCCCTACCCTACCGGCCCTAAATTTTGTTGACTTTGACGAGCCCTACCCGACCCTACCCTAAGTCCTAAATTTTAGGATAGGGCCGGCCATAACCCGGCCCATGATGACCCCTAGGTGTAAGCAACCCCCTAATCACCATGAACGACTTGTCCTCTTCCTCTGATAATCCATTCGTTGTTAACAGTCCAAGACCCCAAGCATGAATTTGGCTTGGGATGGTGCCTACATGTGCCCCAAGTCCAGATTGCAATTATAGTTCCTCTCTCTTTTCTTCTCTAAAAGAAAACTCTTTTTGGGTTCATCAAGCAGAGATGGTTTCGTCGACGGCGCTTGTAGTTGGGTTTGTGTGTCATTCTGGTTTGGTTCCGCAAAATTATTCTTGTTTGTTATTAATTATCATTAAGCGTCCATACCTTAATCTCGTTTTCTTATGGATATAGATGAAGTAATTGGTCCCAGTTCAGATTGATTTCAAATTCAATTGATCTGTAAATGAGACCAATTAAGCTTAAACAATTAAGAACAGAGTATACAATTTTTCCTTTGGAAATCACTAAAAGCAAAACGAAGACTCAAAATAAGAAGGGAGGAAGAAGAACATAGAGTGATTGATCTGGAATGGAAAAATTAATGAGTTTTCTCATTAATTCCACTTGAACAATGTGTCTCATCCCAAAAAGAACATAGAGCTTGGCTGAGATTACCTGATTATAGGTGGAATTAATGGGTTTGAAAAACCATAATTGAGTCCAGAGATTGATCTGGTAAGGAGGAAGATGAACATAGAGGGAGAGAGAAAAACAACATTTAGAAAAAAAATAAAATAAAATAAAAGAGCAATGGACGAAAATAGCCCTTAAAATATGCTTCCGTTTAGTCTTTTTCATTCCAGATACTAATTTTCAGTCAGAATAAGAATGTGAGACATCGTTTTGAAATTTTTAAAATATGAGATACTAAAGTTTAGTTTCTTTAAAATGTTAGAACTGTTTAGACTTTTTTTTTTTTTTTCTTTTTTAAAGATTTTTACAACACACCCTGAATCCCAAGAACTTTTTTGATATGCATTGACAAACTAGGCCTAAAATTCTACAATATATGATGATGATCTAGCTAGGAATAATTTAGGCCCATCCAAGCCTCAGCCCACATAATATTGTAGCCCAACCTTCAATGACACGAAGACCTTTTCTTTTCCTCTCTCTGGTTACCATTTGGAGCTGAAGAAAATAGCATTAGAAACCCAATTCCTATTTGTTCCTGTTCTTCCTCGGCAGCAACACAGTGTACCGGAATCCTAAACCCAGAGGCAGCTCAACCTATCAGGTATTATCCCAATTCTAGAATGTCCTTGTTTTCCAGTTCTTCAAGTTTGCATTATCCCTCTGTTCTGTTTGGTAGGGTTTTGTATACATTTTGGACATTAAGAAAGTAAGAAACCATTATAGACCCAAAGGCTTATACTCTATGCTGTCTTGTGCCAAAGTTTTATGATTAATGGAAAACCATTAGATCTTTAATATGGACAAATCTTCATGCAAATAAGTGAAATAATTCTGAGGAGTTCCCTGACTTTTGTGTTTGGTTTAACTAGATTAGAAAGTTCGTTTCGCATTTACAGACATTGTATCAGATGAAAATGGGTTTGAACTCAAAGCGTAGTAAACGATGCGCTGAAGATAGAATCAGTGGGTTGCCAGGTGCAATACTCTGCCACATTCTGTCATTCCTTTCAACAGTTGAGGCTGTAAAGACCAGTGTTTTATCACATAGATGGGAGAATTTGTGGGCTTCTGTCCCCACTATTGACGTATGTGACTATGATCCAAAAGAATTCGACTTTGATAGTTTTACAATGTTTCTTGATCGTGTACTTCTCGCTCATGACTCCTCGAAAGTTCATCGGTTCCGTATTTGCTGTACTAAGATGGTGGATCCCCTTCTGTTTGATTATAGGGTTGGCACTGCCATTGGCTGTAATGTTGTTGAACTCGATCTTGATATTTATCCCTTGGGTCCTGAACACTCCTCACTTCCACCCCATTGTTTTGAGTTGCCAGGAAGCCTTTTCATGCTGAAAAGTTTGGAGAAATTTAAGCTGAGCCTGAAATCGTTTGTTACCATTACTCCCGAACCAAGTTGGTTCCCAAGTCTCAAGTTTCTCCATGGAGAACCTGTTTACTGTTGAATAGTAAAAAAATAAATAAATAAATAAATTTGAAAGATACTTTGTGCTGCATATAATTATCCGGAAGAAAAAGAGAAGAAGATAATGGCAGCCATAACAGAAAGGGTTTGACTACAAATAATTCATTGTTCTCATTCAAATACAAAGAGTACAACGTTGACCATTTCTCTATGCAACAAAACCACTGTGACAGAAAAAAAGAGGGAGCCATTTGAATTTGAATCAAAGATCAGATATCCGATTTCAATCCCAAAACTGGAGTCACCAACAGATATCTTCGTGATCTTCATACAAATTCGAAATTCAATTCTTCTCCTATCCAACCGGTTCACAGCCCTCTATATAAAGAGCATAGGTCTGCAGCAAAAAAGGGGGACAGAAAAGAGGAAAGCAGTGAGAAGGAGGAGAGAATAGAGAGAAACGGTGAGGAAAAGTAGAGTCCAATCCCTGCACCAAAGGAGAGAAAACAAAGCAGCAAGAAGAGTATACCTGGAGACAACACCCAACGACAAAGAAATTTCAAAGTCAGGTAGTACGTTGACCATCTCTCCATGGTCTTGCTTGATACTTTTTCTTTATTGTCGCTGATGTCTCCATGAGTGCAGTAAGTGCTTTCAGCAAAAGAAGCTTCTAAGCTAAGATTATCCAGACAAAATCATATGAGCAGTGAGAGTCCTTGAAACTTTGGCTCTACTGCTCACGAAATTGAAACAAAGAAGACACTCGGTGGTGGTGTGTTTATGCTGTGACCATGTTGGGATTCAAAACACAAAGACAAAGAGGACAACTTCTAGGGGCTTATGGCTTTCTCCCTAATCAAAGCAAATGCATGATAACATCTACACAAAAGACAAATGAAGCAAGCGGTGGAATTGCACAAGAATATGGGCATGCTTTAAATCAAATTGGTGAATGATGATTGTATGGCAAACTACCTTTTGGGGAGGACACGACCAAATTGATGTGTCTGTACGCAAAACAAAAAAGGATCTTAATTAAACATTGAAGCAAAATTGGTGGATGATGACAACAAGATAATAATAGTTACCATCTCGAAGCTCACCAAAAGATCAGAAATCATCTGAGATTCATGTCCATATTACCCACCTTCGGTGGATGAGAAGTTCTGTTTCGATGAAGATCCATGCGTGCTCCCAGATCCAAATCACTTCCACCTTCAGACCCGTCTCTAATTTCGACTTGGCAGAAGCGCCGAGTTCGTGTCCCATTGCTGGTTCTGGGCAACGAAAAAGAAAAACAATGAAGAGAAGAGTAAGAAAGGAAAAGAAAGAAGACAAATGGGCCTCGATGTCATTTTGGTCCTCACCAAATTACCCGTCGACTACAAGCCAGCATGCAGCAGTGTAAAAGCCCATTCCAAGTCTTAGGGTCCAACTGAAAAGCTCGGCGTGATGGGTGCCCAAACCAAATCATCAGGCACTCTACTAAATTGAGTGTCTACAACTTGACGGATTCCAAAATATATGTATATATGTCAAACTCAAAAGTTGGTACAAAACCGCACTCAAAAAATAATTAACTACGGTCGGTTTGATCCCACAAAGGGTACGTAGGCAATCTAGCGACCTACTAGATACAACCCACATTCCAAACAGAATCCTCAACACCACCAGTCAAATTCGACCAGTCCAAATGACTCCAGTTAAATTCCTAAAGCACTAGAAAAATCAAACTCACTCCTAAATCTTGAACTACGAGTGGCTTGATCCCTCTCCCAGGGTACGTAGGCAACCCATTCAAATATCGGGTGCAGCTACAAAAACAAATTTCATCCACATTTTTGTTTTCTTCATAAATGGAATCAAAAGGTGTTTCCCTACCTTGAGGGAATATAATTAAGAGACACATTATGTCTTGAATGGGTCGAACCCGAAATAATTAAAACTCTATTCACAAAATGAATACGAGTGAAATTATGTTAGGTGACACTGTGCAATTTTTACAGCACATATTTACTTGCTGCCATGCATTTGAGGAGTTGACTTTTGAAGCAGAACCTGAATATGACGATGATTCGGTTTTAATATGAACATCTGTGCACCGAAGCTGAAAGGACTAGAAATAAGCTTCTTCCTGGATAGACATGATCTAGAGATACTTGAATATGAGCACAAACTTTTTATCAATGCCAATGCTCCTAATCTTGAAAAGTTCACTTTTTACGGCAATCTTTTGGCAATCTATATCTCGAACAATGCAAAATCCCTGAATGAAGCCAAGATTGATTGCACGGACCTGCATGCGGTTCAAGAGCTTGACGATCACCTTGATGCTGCTGATAATTTGCAGACTTTTCACAGGAATTTTGAATGTTACATAGCTATCTGTTTCAGTTCCTATTTTGGGGGTAAGTATAAGCTAACTGGTCCTTGGTGGATTATATTTTTCCAAGACACTCAACTTAGTTTACTGAAATGCTATATTGTGCTGCGGAAATGTTTAAGTTATGGTTTTTAATCGATCTTTAATTCATAATTTGTGAAGGATCCCCACATTGTACATCAGTATCTTCTGCCTACATTTGTTAATTTGAAGCACTTGGAGCTACTTCTTCACGCTTGCTCCTCTTGGCAACCATTCATGAATGCATCGCCAAAGCTGGAATCTCTTGTCTTGAAAAAGGTAAGTGTACATGGCTTTACACCTTGCTTACCGTATTGACAAAGGTGAATTCTTAAGTATTCTAATTTATCTCATTTTTGTTAATCTTCAGAGCCGCGATTGCCTATGTCGACACTATCCGGATGAACTACATCATGAATGGAATCCACCAGAGTATGTGCCTGTTTGTTTATCGTCACAATTGAAGAGTATTTGCATACGAGGGTACAAGGGGACGCCAGATCAGATGAAAGTGGCAGAATACTTGTTGAAGCATGGTGAGGTTTTGAACAAGGTGACAGTTCAGTTATCTACGAAAGATATGACTTCAAAAAAAGTGAAGAAACTATGCCGGGAATTAAAGAAGTTACCAAGGGGTTCGAAGACATGTCAAATTGTCTTTCCATGCCTTAAGTCACAGCATAGCCTTTTAATTGTCTGAGTTCCATTTCAAAGTTGTGAAAAGGATCCTTTCTTTGTAGATCAGACAACGAATTGATACAACTTGTGTAATTTTAACTCTTCTTTTCTTCTATCATTAGCTTCTCAAACCTTGGAAGAATCTTTTAGACTATGCATCTATGTTTGGACTTATTTGCAACAATTGTTCGTTTTCATTTGTTTCACATTTCTCACGAGCATTGAACTTGGCCGTATGCAATAAGCTTATTTCCTTATGAAAGTTGGCTTGCTACCATGAGCTTTACCACACTGTCATCCATAGTTCCATACTTGTGGTTATGTAGATGAGAACAATTACAATGGTAGAATGGACATCCCAGAGCATCTTCAGCAATCGAATTGTCTTGAACGTTTTTGATCAAATACAGCAACTAGTCTACAATAAATCGATCTCATTTACAAAGAAGAAACTGATGAATCACACGGTACTAGACTTGTGGAACATCATTCAGGTGAAAAAACACATTTAGCTCATGAAATACATTTGGGTTAACTAGGCATTGAGCCCATCCTTGCCCCAACCTACACAAAATTGTAGCCCAAGCTTCATTGACAAAAGACATTTCTCTCTCCCTCGCCAGTTTACCATTTCGAGGGCTCCTGTTCTTCCTCAGCGGCCACACACAGTGTACCGGAACCCTAAATCCTGAATCGGCTCAACCAATCAGGTATTGTTTCCAACTGCTTAAGTTTGCATGTGCACTTTTTTCTGGGTTTTGAATACATTACACGAACAGAGTAAGAAACCCAGAAAAAAGAACAAGAATAATGGCCAAAGCCAAAGGTTTATAATTTATACTGTTTGGTGTTAGATTATAACATGGATAAATCTCCGCGCAAATAATGTTAAAAACATTTTGACTAGTTCCAATTCCTCAAGTTTGCATATCCCTCTGTTCTGTTTGGTAGGTTTTTGTATACATTCTGGAGTCTAAGAAAGTAAGAAACCCAGAAAAAGAACCAAGTTTATAATATATATTTTTAATGGAAACCAATAGATGAATAGATCATTAATAGGGGGACAAATCTTCATGCAAAACATGTTAAAATCATTTTAAAAAGTTCCTGAATTTTGTGTTTAGTTTAACTAGCTTAGAAGTTCTTTTGGCTTTTACAGACATTGTATCACATGGAAATGGGTTCGAGCTCAAAGTGTAGTAAACGATGCGCTGAAGATAGACTCAGTGAATTGCCAGATGCAATTCTTTGCTACATTCTGTCTTTCCTTTCAACAGTTGAAGTTGTGAAATGGATCCTTTCTTTGTAGATAAGACCATGCATTAGTTTTGTGTAATTTCAACTCCTGTTATATTCCATCATTAGCTTTTCAAACCTCTTAAGAATCTTTTAGACTATCATCCATGAATGGATTGATCTTAGGAGACTCATTTGTTTGCAACTGTTATTCGTTTTCATTTGTTTCACATTTCTTAGGAGCATTGCAATTTGGCCGTATAAAGAGCTTATTCTCTGAAACTCACTTTTGTGTTAGCTATCTATCAATAGCTTTCTAAACTGTCATACTAGTAGTAATGTAAATGAGAACAATTACAAATTTACAATGGTGGAAATTGACGTAGAGGGGCTTGTTAATAAGAAAATGGGTCATGGAGGGGCACTTTAGGAATGATGGAAGGGCGCACCCATCCAATTTAGATTGAACCTCAAACTAGCTATTATCATTATAACTTGTAGCCGTGGATCATCTCGTTCAAGGGAAAAACCAAAATTTCCAGCCATGTTCAGTGATTTCGACACGGTTCTACCACACCCTTCGTTGCTGTTTGGTAAATTTGGAGGAATATAATCACAGATTCACAGTGGTCCTTCTCCTTCAAGTATGTATGGTAGGCTTTTAGGTGCATCATCAAAACTAGCTCTATCAATTAACTGTCATTTACCAAAAAGCTACACCAGAAGAGTTTTAAGGGACAGTTATTCACCACCTAGAAGCAGTTATAAATCTGTCGTAATCCAACCAACGATTCAATGAAAATGAATATAGCACTACCAAAACCGTAGCTGCTTAAACGTTCGTAATTTGCATGGTAGAACTTCACCTATCTGTGTTAGTTTTTCCAGTACCTGACCTTATTGTGGTTGTCTACTTGTCTGTGTGTATTCAGTTTTAGTTTGATCGCAATGGCTACAACCATTCTTGTTTTCTTATTTCAGTAAAAGAATAGGGTAACTCTTCCACAGGAGTAAATTGAGTTAAAATTAGAACTCTCATGCCTTCATCCAAATTGAACTACAGGAAATCTGAATTCATTTCTACTCTATGTAAAGTTTGACATCAAGGAATACTAGTAATCATGGCTATTCCACTATTCACATGTCTCATTCATATTTTCCTCCAAAAAACAATGAAAGACATCCACTGATCTACATATGTTCTGCATGTAACTTTGGACGCCTTAGTATATATATTTGGAACAGATAGATGCAGCAACTTTTCTTTCAAAAAGGCTAAGACCGTATAACAATAAAACAATAAGAAGACCGAGTGATGTTTGTTTATATTATTTGTCTAATTCTATTTCAGACGATTCATCGAACACTAATATATATGACAATAGTCCATCAATACGTAGTTCTTAATAGTCATCGAACACTAATATACATGACAATATTCATCAACACGTAGTTCTTAATAGTCGGCAGTTGGTCAACCAATCAAAACATCTCGTTCAATTGACTTCAATAATCTAGCAAGTCTATTGTTCTTCCTCTTTCGTGATCCTTCATACTCAATTTTCTAAACCTACTCCACCACCTCCAGTTTAGAAACATGATTAGTTTACATTATCATGCGAAATGTTGAATTAATGTATTCGCTAGGGGTTTGACATTTGACAATACGATCAACTATATGGTTAGGGATGTATGCAAACCTACTTTTCGGTTATGAGATATATGAAAATCAAATGGCAATGCCGACTCAAAGTAATCAAAACAATGAGGAACACGATTGAGAATAGGAGAAATACTTCCGTGTGACGATCATTCCACGTGTCTGTGAGACGAGCCGCGTGCGACACGTGTTTTTTTTTTTTTTTTCACAGCAACCCCTGCAAATTCTCCGGCGAAGCTTCTTCTTCCTTTCTCTGAAGAATCTTGGCTTGTCAGAGCTCCGAGAGCGAATTGAGGGGAGAGGAGGGGTAGGGTTTCGGAGGGTGTGGCGGTTGTAGCGGAGGAGGGACTTGGCTTCGAGGCGGAGGAGGATCTGTGAGAGGATATCGTCGTGGTTGGCGATGGTTTTGGCCGGCAAGGGTGAAGATTCTGGAGCCTCCATTGCTTCACTGGAGAATTCGTAGGGGCTGCTGTGAAAAAAAAAAAAAAACACGTGTCGCACGACCGTCGGCCGGTCGCACAGGCACATGACACGACCGTCGTACGGAAGTATTTCTCTTGAGAATAGAAGTACTTGGAGAATATTACGACCATAAGATGCCAAAATGTCATCCTATTCGATTTTAAGTTGATGAGGTCTAGAACTAACTTGCTCTATGGTGAGTTTGGAGTTATCATACTCAAGACATGATAATCGAGTTTTAATTTTATAAGATGGAACATGACATATACAGTGTGTTAAGAGATCATATCAATTCTTTATAAATTACTTGAACTTTCTCAATTGAACCATCATTTAGAGTTAAAAACTTGGAATCTAACTTATCGCATTTATTTTGTCCAGTTTCTTTTATTTTTGTGATACTACTTTACCCACAAGTTTTTCGTAATTTTTTCATTACTATTATTTTCACCTGGTTAGTTACTGACTAAAAGATCTATAATCAATTACTGTTAGATGTAAATTTAATGGTGATTAACCATGATTTTATTAGCTAATTTCTCTTAATCAGTAACTAATCAGGTAAACGCTATTGTTACTAAGGAATCATTCTCTAAAACACGTGTATATCTTGTAAAACAAAACTTCATATAGTATATTGAGAGAGTGAGTTGAATGATATTCAATTAAGTCATTTAGTATGGCAGTTAGGCTAGCTTAAACGTGACAACCGCAAAGGCCCCCAAACAACTAATTTCATTTCAATGCTCCCTCACTCTAGCTACTCCATCTCTATCTTCCCTACTCATATATATATAGCGGTTCTTCCACTCCCACACTCTACACTCACACTCACACTTACATAACTGAATACAAGACCAACGGAATGGCTAAGAAAGCAATGCAGATCCTGCAATTGCTCTTCTTTATGCTGATCCCCTTGGCTAGTTCTCAAGGAAGTCGTCCAGGATACGACGATTGGCAAACTGCACACGCAACATTCTATGGTGGAAGTGATGCTACTGGCACTATGGGTAAGCTACACAAACTATTCAACTCGATCTACATGTATTTCCATTTGTACAGATTATTACTGAGATATATGGTCTGATGGAGGTTGAAAGATTAATGCAGGAGGTGCATGTGGTTATGGAAACTTGTACAGCCAAGGATATGGGACTCGCACCGCAGCTCTAAGCACTGCTCTCTTCAACAGTGGTCTGAGCTGCGGTTCATGTTACCAATTGCGTTGCAACGACGACCCTAAATGGTGCCTCCATGGTGACATCACTGTTACTGCAACCAACCTCTGCCCACCTAATCTAGCTTTGTCCAACGACAATGGTGGATGGTGTAATCCTCCTCTCGAACACTTCGATTGGCTGAGCCTGCTTTCTTGCAGATTGCTGAGTATCGTGCTGGGATTGTCCCTGTACTCTTTCGAAGGTAACGAATTGTATTTTGTTTCTTCGTTAGAATGACATTTGCTCATAGAAGACTATAAAACATTGTCAACATTTATATCAAGTTTACCGGTTTCATATGAGATTGTGATATCCATTAGGTCAAATGAATCTCTTGCTCCGATAATGAATCTAGCTCTATTGTGACAACATAACATATTAGACCACCGTTAAGATGACCATTAGTTTATTGGATGAGCACTTGTTTCTGTGTTTAGTTACAATTTAGATAACCGAAAATAACATTGTTGCTTAATCAAGACTTAAGAGACTTCGAGTTCCTTTGTGTTGCTTTCAACAGGGTTCCTTGTGTGAAGAAAGGAGGCATAAGGTTCACCATCAATGGTCACTCATACTTCAACTTGGTGTTGATAACAAACGTTGGAGGTGCAGGGGATGTTCAAAGTGTGTCCATCAAGGAGTCTAGGACAGGGTGGCAACCAATGTCAAGGAACTGGGGACAGAATTGGCAGAGCAATTCCTACCTCAATGGCCAAACCCTCTCCTTCAAAATCACAACCAGCGATGGAGCTACACTCATCCACAATAATGTCGTTCCTGCTGGTTGGCAATTTGGACAGACCTTTGAAGGTGGTCAATTCTAGATTAATCCCGGAGAGCAATGGTTTATGTATATTTACACATCTCTTTTCATAAATTATCAATAAAATGGTTTTGCATTATTGATCTTGTAAGATAAAGTTACAAATCTGACATCAGCGAGATAAAAGCTTAGTTTTGTACATCCCAACTAACTGCCTGCTAACTAAATTCTAACATAAACCAAGTGGTATACCAGTCATTGTTACTATTTAGCTACTACTAGATGTGAGAACAAAGAATATGCTAAATTTGGTTTCTTTTAAGAGAAAATGATCCAAACAATATCTTACATTTCACGTAAGCTAACTTTTGTATCTCAAAAGAATATCTCATATTCTTACCACAATCAAACTTCAGTATCCACAATTGTTACCTATGTTAAAAATACTAACAGCTGAAGGATATTTTTGTCTTTTCCGTATCAATTCCCAGACACTGTTTGGACTAAAGAAACAGTTAGTGAGATACTAAAGTTTGATCGGGTATGAATGTGAGATACTCTTTTGAAGTTTTCTGAATGTGAGATATCAAAATTAGCTTATATGAAATGTGAGACACTGTTTGGACTATTTTTCCCTTCTTTTAAACAGAAGAGAAAATGGGAGGCAACAGAAACATATATAGAATTTACTTAATTATGATCTACAGTGTTTTCATCAAACTAACTGGAATTTACTAGATACAAACACAATCCAAGAGGCAGCATCTACTCACTAATAGAGAATCAGGTAGTTATCTTGGACTAAAGAAACTCAAGTAACTTTTATGTCCAAAACCAAATACATCCTCTTCTCAAGTGCACTACAAAGCGGAAGTATGCTAGATGAACCTGAAAAGACGCTGCCTCTTTACCTAACAAAAAACCGAAACTGCACATCATCATGCAAATGTACGCACTCAATAGTTTAGCAGCGAATATTTCACTCTCAAGACAATTTTTCCTTTTTCCACACCAAGCTTTCCACCGGTAACCAACCAATGACCTGGATGATCTTGAGGCCCCTTGCTCATCTCAGACATATCCAAAAAATTTGTCAATTTGTTACCCGCAACATTTTCTCTTGAACCGGAACTTGAGTCACCAGCATTGAAATTTAAACTAGTAGACGTCCCTTTCTTTGATTTTTCATTTGGGGAATGATCCCAGAAAGATCTTCGTATAGTGCAGCCCGGCAGCCTGGAATATAATAGCTTCATGTACAAAACATTTTTTGATCCAAAATCCCACACTCCAAGCTGTGCTCCTGTGACTATGTAGACACCAGAAAGATCGCCTATGAAGGTTTCAGGATTCTCAATAGGTGCCGTGCTCACATGAGAGAAATTTTTCCACTTCACTGGCTCAAACCATCGGCTATCCTGCTCCTCAGGGCCTTGCCACTTTGGAGCACCGATTGCTACATGGGTATCCCAATATGGTAGAAGGATCTTAGGAAGAGATGCCAAGTGTTGAAGATGGATACAAAGACGATTCTGCTTGCTTCCTTCAAGACATAACCGCAAGCCCGTCACTGGCTTCCGTCCAACTGTAATCTGCATGCAAAAAGTTTGCTGAAAATGAATACATAAAATTAACTTGAACAACAAGTGATATTTACACCTACATGTTCATGTCATTGAATAATAATGTATTAAAAACCCACAATGAGAAAATATGAAATGCATAGCTCATCTTTTGAGGTCTCATTTGGTGCTGAAGAGTCATTTAGGCATTTTAAGGAGATGATAAGAGACCATTGAGATTAAACAAAGAGTCTCAAGTAGCTGAAGAAAAGCATTTGTGCATTACATATATGTTTGTCTCATTTCTGTCCAATACATGATAGAACTCCATCTTTTACGGGTATGAACCCTCCCAAAAGTTGAATGGCTCTCTGAAAAAGTAGTTATTGCCACAAAAAGGCTCTTACCTGCTCTTGGCTGACATAGAGTTTTTGCCCCATTATGCTGAATTGCAAAGACGGGCAAACAGGTTCCTTTCTTTGGTGGGCAAGATTTCTGTCATATACAGGAGCCCATATTCGAGGAATTTGAAACTCTAGGAAGTATCTGAGTTCTTCTATTGGAGGCTTATCTGAATGAAGCATTTCAATACAGTTAGCACGACTACTTTGTTACTAATGATAGAGCACAAAATCAGTTTTAAGCCATCTATGATTTATCTTTGGTTGTCTTACATTCAAGATAAAGACCAATAGCTCGAGTAAGGTGCTCCCTTCCAATCACCCCTTCAAGGAGAGCTGCTATAGGAAAAAATGTCATCTCAATTACATCTGGAGAGGACCGGACAGTTCTTGCCCACCGGGTGTGGTTTTGTTCCAGCTCGTTTCCTCCCCTTCTTCGAAAAATGACAGTCACATCCTGAATCAATAACAATCAAGGTAAACTAATTCTGAGTTTAAGGTTTAAGGTCTTATAGTCATTCCTGCAACGTAACTGTCACATATAGAAGTAAAGCAACTTGGGGACAAAATAAAACAAATGTATATATCATCTTTGATCAAGGGAATAAAAATAATACATATAAATGCTCATTAGTTGTTACATACTTCTTTCACAGCAAGATATGGTGCCGTAGTGGGTTGAGGGTAGATCCCCTGACTGTTGAATAAACTGGAATCAGACCCCTAGAAGTTTGAAAAATATATAAGATAATCAGAATTTCAGTTTCCAACAAAATAAATAAATGAAATAGGAGAAAGAAAGAAGAAAGAAACAAGCCAAAAGCCAAAACAAAAAGGGAATGAAACAAAGTGGAACTAGCCTTATCCTTGAAATTCATTTGACCTGAACTTGTATTGCTTTCTGTGCCTGAGAACCTATGATTCCCAATGTCTTGGATGTAGTTCTTGATCTCCATGGTTGACAAAGGAGAAGACTGGTGTTGTTTAACGTAAATTACATCCTTGCCGCCAATAGTTACAGATGTTATGACATGAGTACCAAAATTTTCAATAAAGCTGGGAAGTAAGAGAAACCAATAGTTAGGTGATACTTGAAACTCTTTCATCATTAATTTCCTACAAAAGTTCCAAATATTCATACCTTGCCAAGGATGTGGGATCCCAACAAGTTGGGATAGCCTGTTTCACATTTTCTTGTAACATTAGTGGGGATTTTAAAAGATGGACTTTAGCAAGTGGAATATAGAGGCCATCCATAGAAAGTGTCTTTGTTCCTGCCATATCAACATGCTTTGAACCCCTGAAGCTAAATGCAAAATTGAAACTCCCCACAGGATAGCTTCCAGATATATTAGACCTATCATTAAAATACTCAACCATCTGCAATCATTCACCAGAGGATTATGTCAAATAATTGCAAAACATTGATAGTATCTATGCAGATGATGCACACGTTATTCTAAATATTAAGAGAAGATGTTAAGATGTACTCTTTATTGTAATGACTTGGAGAATGATTCCAATACATAATTGAGAAAGATATCAGATATATGATTAACATATATATTGATACACTGATAGATGATATGTATTGACAAGTTCGGCATGGGATGTAAAGGACTTGTAATGAAGTTGCAACCTTTCAACAGTTGCATGCATTTGAGATGTAATGAATATTGGGGTTGCAAAGTTTCCAGCAGAAGCAAGCATTGGTTACAGACAACTCCGTACCATTTCTCCAATATCAAATGGGAGCAATTGCACCCATTAATCTCTATATGAGCAGCCCATGGAAATTACTCAATCAACATAAACCAAATTCTTTCTTTTGATTCTTCTCAATTCATACACCAGCTTCCTTACAGACAGTCAGAAATTTTAGTTATTGCTAAACTAAAAAATCTATTCTTTGTTGTATTCGTGAAGTGATTTGTCATAGACCTATTACCAAACTTAAAAGAAGTGGGGATGAAATGCACTTTAAGGAAAACGAAATAATGCTTCAAAGTCAAAATTCTGAAATTTCTCAATCAAGTTCTAGTGTTCCCTCTTTGTCTCTCACTTTAGCACAAAAAGTGAAAGGTCGCCTCACCTCCTTAAAAACCAGTGCACACCAATGTCCTTACAAATGTTTTTCATCATCATGAATGATGCCCGAGTATCATTCAAGCATTAAAGCTTCTATTGCTGAAGCTATATTCTTTTGACTAAAACTTAAATACTGATCCTCAGTTTGGGTGGTAAACTAGCTCAGACAAGTGCATAACAAGCGGAACTTGAAAGTTGATGAATAGCTTGTCCAACTGTAATAAAAATGGGTTACATAATGAAACTGTAAGATTCATTTTACACTATGGGCTATTAGTGCAGCAACACTGTAAGATATTCTTTCAGATATCAATGAAGGCCGATGGAAAAAGTTGGGCCACTTGGAGCAAAATTCCATGTCTATAAACTGTTCAGATAATCTAAATTACAAAGGTATCTACGAAGTTTCAATCAATTCAGCGAAGCTACTAACCACTTTCTTTCTCCATTACAAGAGGTATATTTCTATGAAAATACCAACTTCCTTGGTTCAAACACTTATCTTGATTTCTTAATCCTTGCACTTTCTCCAGCTATAGTTCATTAGAACTTAAAACTTGATCCCAAGTTGGAAACCACCTCATACAAGTGCCTAACAAGCTGTGCTTCAAACTGATGAACGGACAAGCCATTTTCTACTCCATTCACAAAATTCATATATCTATCAGGGCACCAATGTGGTAACATTTTTTTTGTTTTCGGATATGAACCAAAGCAGACTGCAAAACATTGAGCCGCTAGGAGAAGTACACGCCTTTAACTAGTCCGATAAATATATGAAGGAAATGATACTCGAATTCATTTCATTACATACTTTCTATCTGAACATCAATTACCTTAAATCATCACAACATACCAAAACCTAATGTATCAAACAACATTCAGAAATCCACCACCTCAAAACTAATACAATAACAAGGCACAAAATTAGACAAGCATAAAAGAGAAGCACAGTACCTCATTAAAACTGCAGACTCCAGTACTTCGCCGCTCACTGGACTGCTGAGAGTGCTTAATATCCCTGGAAACATTACGCACAACTACATCATCATAAAGGCAGAGGTTCCTGGTGTGCTCCTCATCAACCTCTATCACCCTAGACCCTGCCACACCCTTACAATAAAGCAGCCTCGTATCAAAGTTCACGTCAAACCCTCTTCCCAGTGCCTGTACAGCGTTAATAGCAGTATGCAAAGCTGCCACATTTTCCCCCATTTCTCATCACACTACCTCCAAAACCCCTTAACTCTTCCTCTGCTCAGAACCAGACCCAGTTTGGGAAACTCACCCAAACCCAAAACCCAGTTCCCTGTTTCCTTTCTAGACCTCAATTACCAGAACCCAACTGGACACTTTCCCGGAAACCCACCAGAAACTGAACAGTCATAACGTTTCCGGTATTGGGTTTCTGAAGACTCCTCTTTTCAACCATATTCTAATCTCAAGCTTGGCTCTTGACCAGTCTCCCCTATCTTTCTCTATCAAAATACTTCTTGGTAAGTTGTCCAATACAAAATCTTCAATAAAGATTCGAACTTTGATACAGTGAACCACTCAATATGTATCTTTTACTTCTCTAGATCTCAAATCCATGGAAAAAGATTACCTAACCTCTCTTTGCTGCCTACCCGGCTTCTCCTCTCCACACTTTTCCTCTGTAAAATTTTTCCCTCTAAACATGTACAAGTGCATTGACTTGGAAGCTTATTTACTTTAACGTGTACTTCTCCATCGTGATCTGGACACGTGTGTATCCGGTTTGATTAGAAGTGTCTGAGGTTAGACTTTGACTAGGTCTCTTTAGGAGTGAGAGCTATGGGATGGATTGAAGCTACATGTCAGCCTTGGTTTCTTTTCTTTTCTTTTCTAGTCGACGTTCTCCTCACGAAATTCTGTTCAATGCTAAAAAATGTCGATTTGATCAGAATCTTGGACTAGCCGATTTGAAACTTTGAGTTTTCCCATGAGGAAAATGAGAAAGGAGGATGCTTCTTTTGGCTGTAGAATTGAGTACAGTCAGAGACAGGGGTTTAGAGTTTAGACCCTTGAATATCTCTGCATTCCTTCCTTGCTTGATTGTAGCTCAATCAAATGCTAAATTGAGCTATAATTCTTACACCCTTTTAACCCCTGACTCACGTATGTACAAATTTAGAGGTACATGAATGAGAGGAATCTTGTATTCAATTCTTACCCAGAAAACTACAGAAGAACCATGTACGTGCACTCTGACTTGTCCCTGTATGAGTTTGGCCGAGCTGAATATGTCGTGGTTATTTTAGCCTTTCACCAAGGGAATCTTTGTATATGGCCAAAAATCCAAAGTAACAGGATAGTGACACATCTGCGAGCACAGAGTTTTATTGTACAATGTCCTACTTTCAAGAAAAATTATGGTCCCTTTTCTGTTCGGTTACAAGAAGGGGAAATTATGGTCTTTTTTGGACCACCATTTACCACAAACTGAATTTCTAGGCTGTCAGTCAAATTCTCAAAGTAAACTACAGTTGCAACCCAGATATGC
Source organism: Fragaria nilgerrensis (assembly GCA_010134655.1). NCBI lineage: Eukaryota > Viridiplantae > Streptophyta > Magnoliopsida > Rosales > Rosaceae > Fragaria > Fragaria nilgerrensis. The sequence goes on from CM020982.1 coordinate 7,108,114, forward strand.
ACGCATCAATTATTGACTATTATTGCCTTTCAATAGTGACCTTCTATAAATGTAAGTTACAAGTTACATGTAGTAATGATTCGCTGATGAACAATCAACAATCTGAAACTTGGCATACCAAACTACATGGCTACTCTTATCTACCAAGTTAAGCATTAAGCTTACACCTTTAGTTTAGCTTGCTTGCGCGAGAATAATACTAAAACGCGTGACCTTGCACCGCACATCTTTTATTTCATCTCTACATGGCTGAAGCCGAGACTTTTGGGAACTCCCTTACAAACCATCTCATTCCTCAACCGCTGAACACCATCCCATTTCTTGGCTTCAGCGTAGATGTTCGACAACAACACATAATCTGCATCCTTAAGAGGTTCCAATTTGGCTAGTTGCTCAAAGCATTGCTCAGCCAATTCAACGTTTCCATGTACCTTACAAGCACCCAACAAGGTTCTCCATAACAAAGAGTTTGCCATTGAAGGCACAGCTTTGATCATCTGGTAGGCTTCATCTAACAACCCCCACCTGCTAAGAAGATCGACCATGCAACCATAATGCTTAATATCAGGCACAATTTTGTATTTTTGAATCATGTAACTGAAATACCGGCGTCCTTCTTCCACCAAACCCTTGTGGCTACAAGCAATGAGCACCCCAACAAACGTGATCCTATTCGGCTTCACTTCACCAACCTGCATTTCCATATCTGCAAACAACTTCAAAGCTTCCTCGCAGTGACCATGGACAGCAAAACCCATGATCATGGCATTCCAGCAACCAACCGGTCTCATTTTCATCCCACTAAACACTTCCCAAGCCGAACTCAGCTTGCCACATTTCGAATACATATCCACAAGGGCAGTCCCCAAGTACCCTCCAATCCGATTCTGCTTTCCTTTCAGCGACTCATGAATCTTCCTTCCAATCTCCAACTCACCAATCTCAGCACAAGCACCCAAAACCGATATCAGCGTCACTTCATTAGCTTCCACTTCAGTAGCCTGCATTTCCCGAAACAGCTCCAACGCTCCACCATAATCCCTAACCTGAACATAACCAGCAATCATCGAATTCCACGAAACTGCATCCCTCTCCACCATCTCTCCAAACACCATCTTCGCCGCCTCAATGTCGCCTAACCTAACATGCCGCCCCAACAAAGTATTCCACGACACCACATTCTTCTCAGGCATCAACCGCAACAGCCCATCGGCCGACTCGAAATCCCCAATCTGATCATACGCAGATATCATGATATTCCAAGACGACACACTCCTCTCAGACATTTCATCGAACACCTTCCGCGCAAGTCCCACCGACCCACCTTGCGCGTAAACAAACAGCAATGAATTCTGAACATACAAATCAGAATCAAACCCCAGCTTCAAAACCCTTCCATGAATCTCCCCACCTTTACAATCAATCCCCGATTCGAAAACCTCCACATCATCTCTCCTCATGCCTTTGATCACTCTCGCGCACGCTTTCAGCGCAAAGTTGTATGTGAAATGATCACACCCAACTCCGGTCAGGATCATACGATTGTAGACATGAATCCCTCTGATTGGGAAATCGCTGTTGGTGTAGGCTCTGATCATGGTGCTACAGATGTAAGGATCATCCATGGCGGTTTCTTCGAACAAGGACTGAGCGTGGGAGAGGCAGCCCAGCGGCGAGAGAGATGCGAAAGCGATGAGCTTGGCGAGGAGAGGCTGCTGAGTGAAGAAGAGGCCGGTTTTGGTGAGGAAGGCTTGGGCTGATTCGACTTGTTTCATGGAGGTGAGAGGTTGAAGATGACGACGAAGAAGGTCTGGAAGAATGGTGCGGTTCATACTCAGCATCTTCCATTTCCATAAAAAGAAAGAAGAAGCTTTTGGTTATGGAGGAAGGTTCAGGTTAGTGTTGCTCTCTTTAAATTGGAATTGGGGGCACTTTTCCCACCAAAACGACGACGCATAGAGTCATCAAATGCTAATGAAAAATATCTGCAGTAGTCTAGATTAATTTGTTGTTAAATTTAATAACATTTAAGAAATTTGACAATCAAAATGCTCCAACAGTAAATTGTTATTTGGAGTTAAACGGTAAATTTTGACCAATCATGAATTAACAAATGAACAAAATAGCAAAAAAAGGAATTTAGGTTTTGATTTAACAATTCAAACCTAATTGCTAAATTTATAAATCTAGCTTAGCAATAGTTAAAATAAACTTATGTTTAGGTATTCTGCTGGAGTTGATTTTTGCTACAAAAATACATAAATTTGTCTAAAATTCAAGTTTAGCATTAGACTAGATCATGGATTCGATAGCCTAAAAGTGAAAACACATAATGCTTATTGAAAAGGAGGTTTCCATTGATATGACTCATTATGAGGAGAAATTTCGAAAACCAAGTAGTTTTTCTTTACAATCAAGTCACCTAGACAATGGGAACCGATTCCGAATCCATCCCTTTCAGTGTTATCCCATCCCTTAGTTTGATCATTGTTTGCGTAGTTAAATCATAAAGTCACTAAACATCGATTCTACAAATGCCCTTGCGAGGTGTTGCTTCAGGTGAAACAGAGTGATGGTTTCGAAAAATTTGGTCAGCTTGATTGTGTGTTCTTGTTCTTCTTAGCATTGAAGAGTTGCCTAATGAAAGAAAACTTCCCTCTTGCCCGGACAGATAGTTCAGTAATGGTACCGTTACTTGCCGCTGCTGCTGCTGTTGCTGCTGCTTCGTTGCTGTCATTGTCCGGTAGGGGTGGTGAGGGGGGTGAGAGTTTGAAGAGGAAAGAGTTGAGCATGCGGATGATTTGGCTGAATGTAGGCCTTTGATTGGAGTCCTCAACCCAACATGACTGGATGATGTAGGCAAGATCAGGGGAGACATCCTCTGGAAGTTGAGGCCTCTCTTGCTGCATTCTCAGATGGAAACAATATACAAGAGTAAGCAACAAACAAGGACAGAACTCTTCTATTCTTTACAGATGAATGAAAAGCAGAGCGGCAAACTGCGCATAATACACTAATATTGATATCTGGAATAACAGAAATAACATATTCAGTCTCACCTTGAAAGCAGCAGCATAGGCAGCCTGCAAATTAGACATGCCTTCAAAGGGCATGCGGTTGGTCAACAATTCCCATAAGACGATCCCAAAACTATACACATCCACTTTGTTATTGTAATGCTTCTTCTCTCCTTGCCGTAGTGTGACAGTGCTATATAGCTGCAAATGGTTATAGTTGGTCAAAGGGGAATTACTAGCAATCATCATAGGAACAAGTGTGCAAACATAGTAGGAACATTCAGCAATCCACTACATATAACATGCACATTCAGTAACAAAACCAACCACAATGTTAACCATATGGGAACCAACACTTCATCACATCAGTGGACAGGGGATGTCAAATGGACACCCAATTTGTGTTTAACTTTGTGCTAAATGATATCAAGATTGTCAGTGATCAATTCAACTACCATTCATCTAAAAGTCTAAAACTCACTCCAATTCAAGCCCTAGAAACAAAAGAAACCATGCGCTGCTAAGACTTGAACCCATAAACTAAGGTGATATATACCAGGAAGGTGCTAACCCTCCCCAGACCCCGAAGCACCCTTCACCCTGAGAGTAGTCAAGGTTTGGAAATGCAGGCACCACAGAGTTAAACATATAGAGGAAAAATGAACCCAAAGAGATTTGCATTTGCACTCATTCTTGTGCAAAATGAAACATTATCATTATCCCTGAGTGAGACTGTAAATACATTCCAAAGCCAAAAAGAAAGTAATGACTTTGTCATTCTGTACTCAATCAAATAAGCAGCTTTCCAAAAAGAAAAATCCGATTAATTCCACTTTCAAAAATCTCAAAAATACCCAATAGACCTGAGCGGATGAAACAAATTAAAGGTGCCATGCTAGAGAAGAGAGGAGAAGCATTGGCATTCACCCTCACCAGTTTGTTGAACTAAACATCAGGTCTTGATTAAGACATAAAAAAGTCATGCAAAAAGATCAAGGTAAAAAGGTAGACAAACCTCAGGAGCCATCCAACGATAAGTCCCAGTCTCTGCAGTCATCATCTCAGTTACAGTTTCTTCTCTTGCAAGACCAAAATCTGCAAGCTTTACAGATTTCTGATTTTCCGTAAGCAACAGATTGTCTGCAATCAGACATTTTCATATGTATCGTTAAACTAGAAAGAAATGAATCATACTCAATGAGCCATACAGCAAATGCTTTATAAAATGAAACCTACTAATCAGCAGCAGCAAATAGATTATAGTTAACCACAACAAAGCTCCAGTTAATACATAAAAAGCTACCATCTAAGAGTCTTGTTACCAATATTTATATCTAAAATGTTGGTCCTAAGATAAGTAGGTAACATGAAGTGAGCGTGCAGTAAAATGTTCAGAACTACGAGAAGAATTCAGCAGAATCAATAATTGACAAGGGAGAATCATAAACCATGTCTGCAGCCTACTGGTAAGCATAATCAAGAAAGAATATTAGGATATACAAATTTCATTAAGCTAGGGAAACTCAAGGCTCAAGCAGTGCTGCAATTTCTACCAACTTCATGAACAGAGAATCACAACTAGAGCAGAAAGTTAAAGTTAAAGTTAGAAATACTAAATGTCATTCAAACTCAACTATGTCAATAAATTCAATAAGCGTTAACAAGCAATTTGTTACAATACATAACCCAAAATAGAAAATACAGTAGTCAAGTACAACACAACTAGCCATATGGTACCAGGTTTTAGATCTCTATGTATAATGCCATTGGCATGTAAACATTCCATTGCATGGGCGATGTCAAGAGCAAATTTAATAGCCACGTGAAGGTCTAATGGATTAGGACGAATACTAATTAGGTACTTCCGAAGTGACATTCCAGGTAATAGCTCAGTAACTATCACCATTAGAGGATCCTTACAAGCTCCAATAAACTGTAGAGACAAAAAATGAGGTATTACATCCAGTCTTCCAGTGAAACACAGAAGCCAAAGGCCTACAACAGTTAGAGCAGGCAGAACTGCATATATTAAATTTGCAGTTTAAATGTTTTATGCGAAATGAACTTGTAAGGACATGTTTTATCACAGCACTGACCTTGACAAGATTTTCATGCTTCACTCGAGTCATCATATTAACTTCACGGGCAAACCGATTCTCAAGTTGAGCTCTTTCTTCAGAAGTGCTCCCACGATTGAGAACTTTGATAGCAACAATTCGATTACCATACCTGGAAAACAATTAGATAACAAACTAGTCATGAACACTCAGTGTGAAAGCAAAACAGTAATACATGAGATTATATCAGAACTAGTAACTCCCACTAGTTACAAACAAAATAACTCCGAATCTACTTGTCGAGATTTGTATTCACACAAGCACAGTGTTTCAAATGGTTTCCTGCTGAAAGATATACCAATATAAACTCACAAGAATGTTACATCACATGTACCCCACATTGCCTCAAACATATCCTTTATCACTTCAACATTATTCAAAGAAACTAAGCAACAAATCAAAATTCAAATCAGCAAACACTTCCGGTTCATCACAACAAATAATGGTTCGACCAACAAAGAACTGAGCATTACCTTCCTTGATAAACTTTCCCATGAGCCCCCTCACCAATTTTCGCCCCAATAAACAACAACTTGGGATCAACCAGCAGGCTCTCGTCGATTGTCAGCTGCTGGGCCGTAATTGAACCATTCAGACCCGAATTCCTCTGCTCTCTTCCTCCACTGTTCACACTACAACTCATATTGCAACCCCCTCAAATCATACCTGAATCTCTATATGCTTCTCCTCCACAATTGCCATTATCCAACAAACACTAACTATCCAGTCTCAGTGAACATTTGGCTCAATTTCCATATCATCCTCAATTTCCAAAACCCCAGTCTCTCAAAAATAAATACTCTCTGTTCCACACTAAACATTACCCAACATCAACCCAGAAACCACTACACCCCAAAACAACAAAGAAAGAAACAAACAGCTCTTTAGATTAAACTCTTTCAAACAAACAAACAAACAATCATTGCTTGAGCTCGAAGAAGCCTCGGCTTCCGTGCAGTTCCAAGAACCAGAAACAAAACCAAGATAAACACAAACCCACAAAGACCAAACTTTCCGGAGACAAAATTGACCCAAAAGAAACTAAAGAAAATTAAAATCGCTAATCTATAGCTTCCAAGTAAGCTCCAACCTTCTTTTGCTTCCTTTTTTTTTTAACTTGTACTCACTCAAATGGAAACCTAAACAGTGGAAAAGCACTAGTGTGAAGTCTCAGAGTTTCTCTCTCTAGAAAATGGGCGCTTTTTTCTCTCACTACCCACTCAGAAGAGAAGAGCTTCCGATGATGATAGATATTCCGAGTATCTGTTCCGACGAGGACCGGGGTTTGGTTAAAGTAAGAGAGCCAATTTTGATTTTGATTTATTTTTTTTTTCCAAAAGGGCAAGCGGAGTGGCCAATGGGAGAGGCCCACGTGGAGGGCACATATTGGACTTTTCGTTGTAGTATAGCGTCAGCGATTTGGACGTTCTTGGTTGAGAATCTATTGGCTCGGCTCGGCTTAGGTTGGGATTGGATTTTCTTCTCCTTTTTCTGCCTCGTGTTTATTGCCTTTTATTTTTTTATTTTTTGGTTAATTATTGCCTTTTATTTTAAAAGAAGTTAGGCCAGTCTTTTTCTATTATTAATGTATTTATTCTTCTTCTTTTTCATTTTTGGGGTTTCTATTGAATAAAAAAAATGATATTAGAGAAAGAGACGGTCTTGAAGTTGCATTTGAAATTAGTGGGAATACTTGTGTATTTGATGTTGATGTTGATATTTCTCCAGATTGGTTAGAGCTCTAATATCTTGAAAGCTTTTAAATTATATGTTACTTTTTTTTTAGAGGAATTTGCTTCTTCTCATCTTGATAGGAACCTCTAGAAATTGAGATGCTCCTCTTAATTTGACATTTGACTTTAGTTTTTTTACTAGTTCTTGTTCTTTTTTTTTTTTTTTTAATAAATGGCTAGTACGGCTGCCCTCAAGCCTTCATTAATGAAACCGTCGAATACAAGAGGAGACGTGAAGTCTTAACTCCTGATTACAAAGACCCAAAATAATATCGAGAATCTCTACAACGTACCTGTATTCTAACAAGCACCAACTAGCAAAGAGTACTACTCTAATGACGACTCTATTTGCTTTGTCACAGCGGAGTTCTTGTTCTTGTAGTTGTTAGATTACTTAGATATAACTTTCCCTTTTGATCAGGCAACATATATGAACTGACATTTGGTTCATTCATTTGCCTATATATAGAGGTGAACATAATACAATGTGCAGTGAGTTGACCTTGCATTATGATCTGAAAACTAAGACCAATTATCATATATCCTTCCTATTAGATTCTAAGAATGAATATGTTTTGTAATTTTGAAGTGTAATTAACTTATTCGCACGAAATAGAAGTGATTAGATAGTAATTAACTCAATCGATCATATTAGATTTTTATATGAACCCCGTCATATTTTTATTTATTTATTTCTCTAGAAAACAAATAAGACGAGACTCTAGCCGATGTGAGAGTCACAATCGTGTGTCGACTTAGCCATATGGCCCATATTCCTCGACATGTAGTACATAGTATAGTTTGTTCGGACCCCAAGTACTAGATGATCTGGCGGTACAAGTTCGATTGTTAGACTTGTCCATGCTGCTATAAATATGTTGGGAATTCCAGCCACTCGTTTTTACGTTTCAAAATATGAACCACCGCTTTCAATCAGTACACGACACGTGTGAGTGAGACGTGCGTGCAGGTTTATGGCATGGGGCATGGGTAGCAATCATTATGTACGCACTACCCAATCAAATCTCTTGGTTTCACTGACGTGTCAGGGACTCAGTGGACGAGTGGTCCCACGTGTTCCATCACCATCCCGATTGGTACAAGTGTGTGGATGCTTCTGACCTTGGGACGATTTCATTGGTTCAAAGTAGCTAGGCCTAGCTCGTTCTCGGTTACTGCACTCGTAACCATTCAACAGGACCATGAAATTCCTTCATAGGATACGATGGACAAGTTTGAATTCAGTTGGAGAAAAAAGATCACATATTCACTTGGAAACTAGCGTAACTTGTGATATAATTAGTTTAGTTAATATAGACAATACGGTCTAAAAAGCTATATCATTATTAATTATTGTGACTCAAAACAAACGTGTAATGAACTAATGATCAATAATCAACATAATTACTTAAAACCTGAGAGTTGGACAATGCAGGTATCACATGTTGGTTATGTACAAATTCCATTTAAATCTAAAGTTCGATGAGAGTGACTTAACTCTGGCGTTTACATTATAATTCACACATGTGGTGGAAAATGTAAGTACAAATCTTAACAAACAAATGTTTGGAAAGGAATTTATTAGGTTTCTCATTGTTTAAGTAAAGCAAATTATTACGTGGAAATGACACAACAAAATGGATTGGCATAATTTACTATATGAAAGCTAACTATTTATGTATGATTTCAAGTTGTATCTAATTAAGCAGAAGTGGTCTTTATTTGATCTCCTGGAGCTATTGATCAATTACTCCAATTAGGCATGCCTTGATTTAGTGATCAAATTAAGCAGAGAAAGTGAGATCCAAAACAGAGCGTGAGGGATGGAAACGATAACATATAGAGCACTTGGGTCTAGATGGTCTAGAATCAGCATAAGTTGTAATTAACATGCTTCAACACCAAGCCTCTGTCTCTCTCTGACTGTCTCGTAGCAGCTAGATGATGCCCATGCTTTGATTCAAAAGCCCTAGCTAAACAGCCCCAGTTTCAATAAGATCCTATTGATCCTTGAGTTATAAAAAACCAAAATAAAGGAGATGATCGATCGAGTCTGGGGCCTCTTCAGAATCCAACAACAATGTTCATCATAATATTTGAAGCTAATTGAAACAAGACTCCTGACGGGGCTGGTCAACAGTAGTGTTCATATTTAAAAAGGGATTTTTATGTAATATATATATATATATATATGTATATATAACATGCATCAAGCCGTAAACCATTCGATTATCTTGAATTTATGTATCAATCGGACGGTTCACGACTTAATATAGGTTATACAAATGTGTAGCATCCAAACCCTGTAAAAATAATGCATGCAGTGATGATTGAAGTTGTACGTACGTCGTCATTAGAATCTGCATGTATGGAAACTTGTTTGAAGGGCTTAGTCCCATAAAAAAGAATGGGAACCCTAAAAGAATGCAAGGCAGAAAATGAAATTGGAAAGAAAATTATTTCATTTCAAGTAAATTACCCGCAAGCAAAGACCTTTAGTTATAAACATAGAGCTTAATTTGTTCCTAGGTTGGTCTTCCATGCATAGTTCCACGCATATGGTTATGATCAACTTTCAACAAAATCTGAATACAGCAGGATCACTAATGAATCAAGCAGAAGCTGTTTTTGATCTGGAGGAGCTTTTGGCCTTATAAAGATAAGCCTGTCTCAGCCGCTTCGTCTTTTCCTCGAGTTGCAAATCGGGAACTTCCTCAACCAGCTTCCTCTCCCTCTCCAATAACTCCAGCTCTACTCCGTTCTTCCCAAACTCCTGCATGTATAATGTTTGCACACATTATTTTTCATCATACGGTCATTTCAGTAAGACATTTTCTCTTTTTGTACACTAAGATATTGCTTGTAAGAGATCCCCTCTACTTTAGGATCATAGTTCAATCAATCTAGCCATTCAAGACGTACATGTTAGTTTTAAAGACTTGCAGCCGAGTTTGAAATCATCATCAACGCATTGAATTAGAAGCAAATAAATAGATCGATTAAATTTGTCATACCTGAACTTTATAAAACTAAATCACGATTTTAAATGTCTTAATGATTAAAAAGTCGAGATGCAAGTTTACGAAAGTGATCTACGTACTTATGCTATGTTTTGCACATTATACCTGAATGCTTTTTTCTAAGTTCTTTAAGCTGTTCAACTTTCGATTGGGCCAACGTTTAACGCGCAGCTCTCGACATCTTTTCTTAAGAGTTGTCACACTGACATTCATTTCTTGAGCTGCTTGAGCCATCGGCATGTAGAAGTATTGAGATATGGTTTCTAGAGACAACATTTTGGCTCTTGATTTTGATGAGGAACTTCTATCTTCAGTATTGCAAGGAGTGGTATTGATAATGTTGGACGACATGCTCTCTTCTCCATCAATCCCAACACCGTAACCATCTCCCAGGACAGTATCATCTATTAAAGACAATTCATCTTGCCAGCTCGATGGAACGTACTCACTTCCACTGATGAGAAACATCGTAAGGAAATACACATTAGGTTAATAAACCAAGACCAAAGGAAAAGAATTTACTTCAAAACTAAATCATGTTCGACTTGAGAAACGTAAACTAACTTGTATCTTGCATCCAGCTCTGAATGTTAAAAAACGAACACAACCGAACATTATTACCTCCAATCAAGTGGAGTTAATTGGCTTGCAAAGGAAAATAGGTTTTCATCATCCTTGGACAAACAAGCCATTAAAGCTGAAGAGATCTAGAATAAAAACTATGGAAAGTACTACTGAGACTGAAGAAGAAGAAGAACAACAACCACAACAACGAGCGAGCGAGAGAGAGAGAGAGAGAGAGAGAGAGAGAGAGAGAGAGAGAGAGAGAGAGAGAGAGAGAGAGAGAGAGAGGAAAACTGATAATTGTATTCTCGAGTACAGGATAAGTGTCATTTTACTCATTTATACTAACTTGATAATGATAATTTTATATTGACTTTGACCGATATATATTTACTCTTTTAGAAAACGACCTACGTAGTCTTAAGTCTTGGAGGAAGGGACAAGTCCCATATATGGAACTACGTACAAAGCAAGCACGCAAGACACCAAATATGAAGGGAAAAATGTTCTTCATACTTCATTCTGCTAGCTACCCACAGTTGACAACCAAATTGACCGAATGAATTTTTCTAGCTCTTCTTTTTCTAACACGTACGTTCAGTTATTTAGTTTCACCTGACATCTCATGTATTTTACTTAGTTTCATATTTACCAAATTATTTATTACCATGTTTCAAAGATGAATCGTTCACAGGGTTGTTCATCCGTATATCGTTTCAATATAAGAATCACACTGCTGCTAGATTAGAGCTTGGCTAATGACTTGACTTTGGCCAGAGATTAAAGTGCACGAGTGGAGGAAACATGCGATCAGTTTCATGAGGACGCGTTGATTAGGTGTCACTTAGCCCTAAAATGGTAAAAAAAAATTGACAAATGTAATAACCAAGAAACTTTCATCATTTTTATCTTGGGTAACTTCGCTTGGCTTACATCTTCCATGGGAATCCGATATAATGAACTAGGATGACAAAGGAGAACATTATCATGGCCTATGCGCGAAAATGACACAGAGATGACTACATATACAGTAGCTAGTCATCTGTTATTTCTGGAACTCTTCAGCAGGAACAAATTACTAGCTAATTACTGGGAACCTTGAAGCAAAAAATTTGTATTCACAGGATATGAATTATAACGACCATTTAATTTGAACTTTTTTCTTTTCTTCCCAATGCTGTAAACCAAAAAATGAGATTTCTTGAGCAAAAGACTAATTTGTACTCGGTTAACTACGTAAATTATCCCCTGAAGGCCTGAATTTTGTGATGACCAGCTCAGAGATCAGAAGGAATTTGCAGGCCACTTTCTTCATCATCTTTCTCTTCGATCCTAGTCTCTTCCGTAGCCAAAGTAAGCTCCTCAGCTCTTCTAGTTTGGTGCTTCCAATCTGTGTGAACCAATGTGTACACCATCATACACACACAAGAAGCCTGTGCTGATAGTAACCCAAGCCACAGCCCCAAAAACCCAACTTTGTATGCAAAAGTTGCAATAATAGCAACTGGTAATCCAATAAGGTAAAATGAATACAAGTTAATTTTTGCTCCAAGCTTAGGTCGTGCAGTACCTGTCAAGACTCCGCATGCAGCTGTTTGAGGAGTGTTGCCAAGTTCACATAGCCCCAATATTGGAAGTGCAGCTGAAATCAGTTCAAGAATTTGTGGTTCATTTGTGAACATTGTCCCCCACACATTTCTCATACAAGTCATGAAAACAAATGCGAACAGCCCGAAAGCAAACGCGACAAGAAGACCGACGAGGGCAGCCCATCGTGCTTGGCTCGGTTGCCCCGCCCCCAAGGAATGTCCAACCCTAGTTGACAATGCCCAGCTTAATGAAATTGGAAAGATGTATAATATTCCTGTTGTTTGAATTAGGATACCCATGGCTGCAACACTAGCTTGTGGGTTACTCAAAAGACCACAGAAGAACAACATGATTTCATACCACCACCATTCCAAGCACACTGAAACGCAACTGGGTAGTGCTAAACTTAGCAATGGTCTCCATCCTTGAAAAGTAGAGACAATTGTGAGCCCGCTCCAAGGTTTCAATGCTCTATTTGAGATAGCTATATAAATCACCAATCCCACATTCAAATTCCAAGTGTTCCAAGCAAGTCCCAAAGCAATACCTTCCACCCCCAAGTTCAAGTAAGAGACTAGAAAATAGTTGATGGGTAAGTGCATGAGGGCTGAGAAACACGCAGCTAAAGTAAGAGGGGTGGTAAGGCCTTGAGTTCGTAAGAAGACTCTCAATGGGTTGAGGTGAGCTTGAGCTAGCAATTCAGGGATTGAACAAACCATGTAAACCCTAGCAACTCTGGTAATCTGTGGGTCTTGACCTAACCATAGGAAAATTGGCTCGATATTGAGCCACGCGAATGAGATGGGAATGGAAACTAATAGAAGCAGACAGAGGGTTTTCTGGAAGGTTTGGCTGAGAACAGTCCATCTTTGAGCTCCATAAGCTTGGCAACAGATTGGGTCCATACCAGTAGTTAGTCCTCTGAGGATTGAGATGCCTGTAATATTTGCAAACCCAAGTGCTAATGAGCCTCCTGCTAACTCTGCTTTTCCGAGCCGACCTAAGAAGAGCATTGAAATTACAGACCTTGAATATATAAGTAGGGATGATATCACTATTGGACCTCCAACTTTTATCAGCGACCGTAACTCTTCTCCTATCTACAAGGATTCAACAATATGAACAGAAAGTAAGAACACTGGAATTGAACAGAAAGTAAGAACACTGGAATTCATTACCGAAACTCAGAGAAGTTAATTAGGGGAATTTTTCAACTTGCATCTTATTTTTTTCTCGAATAACATGCAATTACCTTAAAACTGTGACTCGTGTAACATGCAAGAGCCGACATTCCATACAATGTAGAGGAATCTAACAGTAAAAAAACTCTAAACTCAACTGATGACAATGTGAGTTTCGAATTATACATGACTAATGATCTACGTGAAATAGTTAAGCTTGTGTTTATATTATATAAGTTTATGCCATTCTATTTCTTTCATTTATCTACCACTTTACCTGTGTTTCCTTCTGTATAACTAGCTTCTGTTTTTGTCTTTCTCAATGAAATATACTTTAGCTAAAGAAAGAGCTGTGCTATGGTTCTACCGTGCGGAAACAGTAATTCCGGTCATTGCTATATATAAGTCCCAAGTACCCAACATTATGCATTGTTTTTGCAATTTCGCAATCAACTTGTGAACTTTTTTTTCATTAGAAAAACTGCGAGTGGCAAAGGGTGAAGTGGTAAAGTATCCAACAAAATAATCAGAGCATCGGTTTGTCTTATAAAGTTAAAAGTGAAGCTAATAAAAAAAATGTCAACGTACGCCAAAAGAATATGGGGGTTGTCATTTAATTGATTCTATTTGATGCAGACTATAGACTAAATTATCATATCTCCCATAAGTTGGTTTTTGTTTCTGTCACAGTGTTTGTACTTCGTACTAGTTAATATGTAGGAAAAGATAAGGATTAGTTTCAGCACGTTATCAAAGTTAACTCTAAGAAACATGTGTTTCAATCACTTAACTGATCTAGATTCTTGAATTCATTGAAGCAAAGCAAGCTACTGGAGCTGGTCTAGCTACATTCAATACCTGAATCTGAGAGTATAAGTTTAACAGAGTAAAATAACTACTTGAATAACTCTTTTGGTCAATACTCGATATACTACTTGAATAACTATGTTACTGAAGTGGTACTTAGATGATGGTAACAGAAAAAAATATATATTGTTTTCAATAAGATGCTTAAGAACCCCTTTAATATATTGGCTGCTTAACGTTTTCCCGAATGAGAAAGAATTTAAGTTCTGTGTTTACAAAATCACATGAAGAATAGTTGAATTTCTTCTGACTTCTGGGACTGACATTTCTCGACAGAGAGTATTTTACTTCATATCCTTTTGTTATCTTCATTATATGTCACTATGAAAATAAAAATTAAACCAAAACAAAACAGACAACTGCCATCGAAATGCATATGATGAGTTACATTACATGAAGTTCGAGACCCCAGAAACTTAAGAAAGAAAACTAAGAAAGAAATGAAGAGTTTGAGGTTGTGAACAAAGAACCTCCAACGTTTCGAGAGAATCTGATACTGTATTAGGAAATACCTAACCCAAAAACTTAAGTTATCGGACAAGGGGCGTCCACCAATGTTGAATGTGTATGAAAGAGGAAGGGAGGGAGGGAGGGAGATGTTGTGTGAAAAGTAGTACCTCTGTTAGTGGCAGACGTCGGAGAAGCCCAGTTGTGGGAAGCTGCTGCTGCAGCCGTTGACGGAGGTTTTGAATGAAGCTACTGCTGCTGCTGCGGACACCTTCGCTTCTATCTGACCTCATTGTCATGTATTCTTCTTCATTGTTATAGTGAGCTCCTCCTCCATCTAGCTTCGTAATCAGAGGGTCGTGACCATTTATAATTCCTCGAGATTCAGTACCGGGAAGGCACATGATTATCCAACTCTGAAAAGGGACACAGATCAAAAACAAACCTTTGCAAGTACGACTTCGGACCACTTCCAGAGATCAGAAAGCATATATATTACTAATCTTTCTCATCTTGTATTTCATATATTCATATTGCTGCATAGCTATTCCAAGGTCATGTGGACGAAGGTTTACTTAAAAAAATGAGGTATGATTACCGACCTTAGAATTTCAGAGCCTCAAAGCTGTTGCTGTCTGTCACTTTTGGGAAGCCGGCCCTGTTGGTCTTTTGCAGCCACTGATCTCTGTCCGCCCTCGAATTATTATTGCAGAGAAGATGGAGAGCTATAACGATGAAATGGTGCATTGAAACATGGAACGACCAAAGCCTTGAATTATATAGTACAGTATGAGAAATAGTTTAAGCATGCGCAGTAAGCCAGTCTTTTGGCTTTATCCAAGAAAATCTATTGTCAACATAATATTATGAATAGTAAACTGGGTTAATTGAATTGGTTAGTGCATATATATATATATATTATATATATATATATATATATATATATATATATATATGGCGCAGTGATATCTATGCTCGATGATACACATGAACTAGCTAGAGACGTCAATGTAAATAATTAATTTGTTTATTTCTCAAATATCAACTAAAGAAGATGTATACGACAACGCTGCAGCACTGAAATATATAAATTACTTCTCACCAAAAAAAAAAATATATAATTACTATACTAAATAAGCAGCTACAGATTGTTAATTTTAGCATGCAGCTGCAGAATGTTAAACTCATCACCACCCCAGTAAATACTTGCTTAATTTGAAAAGCATTTTTGTATATCATCGGATAACCGAGAATTATTCAACTTAACTTACGGTTAAATAAAGCTACACCGTCATTGCATAGAGGGACAGTAATTAGGACACTTATAGTTCCAAATAATGGGACAGTACCCCCCTACCAATGACTTTGAGAAATATGTGTAGACGAGTTCTACTATTGAATATTCCCCGACATCCCATTCTTGTCCTATTTGCAGTGCATGTCTTTAGGTACGAAGAACAGATTAATATACCGGTAACTTTGTATTAAGACACTAATTCCACTAACTATTACTTAACATGGAGTTAATTAATTGATTTAATTTATTTAGGGATTTATAAAAATTCCTAGCTAGTATCATAATAGTGAAGAATGTGAGAGAATGTTCAAAAAACTCGTACAATTTATATTGTATCACATCTTTTATAAAGTATCACAATCACACAACTTACAAATTATCCTACATATATTGTGAATGAAAATATCATATATTAGTACTTATTTGTACCTTGAGGCTATAAAGCATTGTCTTCAAAATTTCAAAGTTAAATCTTATACTTTTGTCTCTTGGTCACTCAACGGGCCATATATCACAATGCTTTACAACAAAGGCTCCGTCACAAAGCAACGGGTTTTAGATTCTTCTTAGCTGTGCCAATGTGACATGTACAGTTGCAGTTTTCATTTTGGGATTTCAATTGAGTGTCCTGACTATAATTAGAAAATATTCTACTTCAATTCATTTCTCTTTTCATGACTACATACTTT
Organism: Fragaria nilgerrensis; assembly: GCA_010134655.1. Taxonomy (NCBI): domain Eukaryota; kingdom Viridiplantae; phylum Streptophyta; class Magnoliopsida; order Rosales; family Rosaceae; genus Fragaria; species Fragaria nilgerrensis. Next base: position 7,124,636 of record CM020982.1, read on the forward strand.
TGAAAAGAGAAAATTGTCCAAACAATGTCTCACCTTTTAGAGAAGCTATGTTTTGGTGTCTCACATTTGAAAAACTTTAAAATGGTATCTCACGTTCTTACCTCGAGTGAAGAATGGTATACATGACCGTTAACTCCATTAGAAAAACTAACAACTGAAGGATACTTTCGTCATTTCATATATAAACATATTTTGTTTTTCTTGAATTTTTGTACTCTCACCCTCTAAAATTTGCATCTGTACATTATAGTTTTGTAAACCCATCTGAAAGGTACCTGCTAACCAAAAACTAGACCAAGACTCATGAGGGTGATTTTGATAGCCTTCAAGTCTTTCTCCTCTGCGTGTAGAAGTTTGCAGAGGGAGAAGAGGCTTTGAAGCTGTAAACCTCTTTTCCTAGATACTTCTCATTTCTAGCCGTTGGACTACATTTTGGTGGTGTGGCATTGTTGAGTGAAAACTCTAGCAAATTCATAGCAGAGTAGTCGTTTCCTTCCTAAACCCTTTCATCCTTATCATCATCTTCTACCTCAATTTGGTTTTCAGATTCGAACCTTCTACCTAGGTTTTGTTTTCAAGATTCTTGTTCGAATTTGAAAACCCAAAATCTCATATAAGTTACTGGGATTTCGAATTCGGGAATTGGGTGTGAAATTTGATAGGTAATTCAATGAAAGAATGAATCTGGGTGGGTTTTTTTTTCCGGTGAAACACCGCCTGAGTTAATTAGGCTGATGTTGGTAGTGTCTGAGTTTGGCTTTGCCTTGTCTTTTCTATCAATTCTTGGTGACTTCTGTGGCACCAGAATCATTTGAAAGGAGAATGATTCATTTGAGAGGAGAATGATGGAGTAGGATTAGCATGTGGGTGATTTCTTGTGCATCTGTCAATGTTTGAGTTCACCTATATATAACAATCTTTCCAATTTGGGTTTAATCCGAAAGAGAGAGAGTTCCCGATCTAAAATTGATCTCCACATCTATCGTCTTGATCTCCACTTTAACCCAAAATAAATAATAATAATAATAATAAAAGGTAAAAGGGTAATTTGGTCATTTTATGATAAAAATATGTATGCCGTTAGTTTTTCTAACGGAGCTAACGTTTCCGAATACCATTTTTCAGTCGGGATAAGAACGTGAGATACCGTTTTAAAGTTTTTCAAAAGTGATACACCAAAAATTAACTTCTCTAAAATGTGAGATATTATTTGGACAATTTTTCCTTTTGGAAATATCTATCTTATTTTATATACTTCCTCTGGTTAATGGGCAGCACCATGGTTAGTGAACAATAACAATCATGAAGTGGAACACTTAAGAGGCAATCTGCCTTTTCAAATTGAAGCTCTTCAATGCTTTAACCCATTTTTGTACTCTTAAATTAAGACATAATCATATGGTAGCTTTCAAAGAAATATTTATTGATAATATACCGGTTAGTCTCTATAATTCCTTTCTTTCCACTAAAAGCGGATTCTACGCATTAAGGTAAACTTGCACCACCAATGTGCAAGTCATGACGATTGGAGTTGCGAAGATAGAATGAATACTCGTGACTCTTAACTATTTCTTATACTTTTCATTTTTGATCCGATCAAAATAAACATACATTAGAGAGAAACTCTTCTTTGACCTCGGAATCAGACATGTGTCGGAAATACTTAGACTACCTTAGCACGTATAAGAATATTCATTTTCCACTTAGACATGCATATATGTTCTTGTCCTCCCTTTTCTTTAATCTCTTTTCTTTTTCTTTTTCTTTTTCTTTTTTGGAAGCTAAGAGATGAAAGACATGATTCATTCCAAAGTCTAAACCAAGTTGTGACTCTAGTAAGTGCAACTTACCACAATATTGTCCGCTAAGAAAGCTTTACAAGACTAATTCTGATGCCTAGCTAATAGTTTAATAACTATCTACGTTTAATTAACTTTTCCCCTTGTCATTGGTTCTCATAGCTTCAATTATTTGTGGTTGCTGAACAAAATGATGGATGTCCATTCCCGTGTCTCCTTTTCCCCACACATTTACCTGAATTGTTAGGTAACAAAAGAGTGCTCCAATGATACTTGTTAATTAGTTGTTTTGTGGAGACAGCTTCAACACGACATTCAATTGGTCTGAGGTCAATCCTCATTATATAAGGCAAAACCATGCAAGGGTCAATTATGATTGCAACAGGTCCTGTTGAGTTTGAGTCCCTTTAATTTTAATTTGGTAGATCGGACCACGAGAGATTATTGATCAGTTCGTATAGCATATAATCGTAGCAATCATGTCATGAGCACTAACTCAATATTGTGATCTTGATATGAGAAGTAATGGCTTCTTATTACTATGATGCAACAGACTTTCTTATACATGATAGAATTTGGGAGGAAAAACCCAAAATTAAACGGGGATGGGGACGAGAAATCGGAAGTGAGATGACGAAAATGAGAAATATAGGGTCCTTAGTGAAAAAAATTACTATTTGGGGTTATCTATTATTGATCGAGCTTTACAGCCGAAAGCTAGCTATTCCATCACCACCGCCTTTGGCTTCAACTTGGAAGCTAATGAAATGAGCTTTGAACCCCTACACCCTATTTACTCAAAACTTGTTAGGTTCATGCATGTAAAAGGATGGCCACTGCAACTTGAACCCAGCAGCCTCATATAATTACATTACCTGAGCTTATATATGTGCAATTACAGATATGAAAGGTTGATGCATAGGTTAAGCAATGCCGTACTAGTTGAGAAAGAAAGGCAAGCTAGCGTGGTATCTGAGAAATCACAAAGCACGTTGCTAAACAGTTGGGACCAGCACAAATTGAGACCCTTCACAAGTACGAAGATGCCCGATCGAACCAACCAAAGCTTCAGCATATGGACTTGACCAGTTTTGAAACACCAGAAACCAACTTGTCATGAAGTTCAGCTTCGTTTTATACTTTGGATTAAAATCGATCTGTGAAGTTTGGTGGTTTCTTTTTCTTTCTCATTGTGCTGTGGTTAGATATGCGCATGTAGTAGTTTGAGGCAATAATTTAGCAGACGATGACATAGTTATATTATCATTGTACTTGAAAAGGAAGAGAACACGTTGGAAAAAGGTTGTTAATGTCGAATTTGGATTCTATATATCATGCTGTAATGCATAGCACTATTTGGTGCAACCATTGGTTGATTGTACTGCTAAGCTCTTATTTAAGCGGAAAAATTTATAATATCTACATCTACGTACGTAGATTAATCATACCCTTATTCTATATTATCATGCAGTTGGTTAGAACTAATTAAAGTGAAGTATGTATCCAATTCATTGTGAAGCTCATACTTTCATTTCAAATTGTTTCTCTTCCTCTTGCATGTGTGAGAAATACACAGCGGTGAGTCATCTGACATGGGGGTTTTGGCAACTATGATGAGGTAATTTCTCATAAAAAAAAAAAAAACTATGATGAGGTAATTCTTATGAACTTCGGATCGATCTCAATAACCTGGATAATGCAATTCCAATCCACAAAATTACTGTCATTTCTTTTCGGATTAAATTCAGTTTACCCTCTCATACTTTAGGTTAATAATCAGTTTGGTCTCATATCTTTTTTTTAATAACGTTGGTCCTTGAAGTTCTATTTCACATCAGTTTAGTCCAATTTTTAAATTGCTCTCCTTACCATGACGTCATGCGCTGAGTTGTCCGCGACACAAGGACCCAATTTCTGACTTAAAAGGGCAGAATAGTCATTTTATCATATTATGGTCTTTAAATAATTCAAAGGTGTATTAATCGTTCGAGATAGTCAACAACTGCAACTACACAGTCTGGCCCACAGTTTTCTCCTTCGACGCACTAAACCAGTTGTCGTTGTCGACCACCGGCTTCACGCTCAAGAGTGGCGCATCCTTCAACCTCTCCGTCCCCAACTATTGGCAGGGTAGGGTGTGGGGCTAGACACTCTGCAACGAATCCTCCACCATAAACTTCTCCTGTTTCACCCCTGACTGCGGCACCGGAAAAATCGAGTGCGACGGAAATGACGTCATGCCGCCTGCGACTTTTGCTAAATTCGATCTCAACTTCGCCACCAACGTGGACTTCTATGACAACACCCTCGTCGACGGGTTCAACCTCCCGATGGTGGTGGAGCCTCGCGGAGCAGGCAGCAACAACTGTAGCTCTTCTGGATGCTCGGCCGACTTGAACGACGATTGTCCTAAGGAGCTGCGGGTGGCTATAGTAAAAGCCTTTCTTCTTCTTCTTCTAGTTCTTGTAGCTATCTTAATCGATGACCTCGGAATCCGTGACAGACCTAGAGTGCTGCATGATGGACCTTCCATCGAGTTGATCTAGTCCTCCTTCTCCTTCTCAGAATCGGCGATGAAGTACATGGTCTCGGAGCACATGGAGAGCTCGAACGCGTACTGCTTGTTCAGCACGTCCTCCGCGCTCTTCACGGTCAGGCACGTCGCCACCGGGATCACGCCGCATGACCTCGACGCGCGCGTGACGGACGAGTCCTTGAACCAAAAGAGCTTGCCTTGCTTGAGCATGAACTAGCGGTGACGCCACGTCTTGATGTACTCGCCTTGCTTGGTCAACCACCCCGTCCGCTCCGGGTTTGCCAGTGTATTAATACACCTTTGATTATTTTTGGTCGGCAGGTTTATATGCATCACTGTGTTGCTCTCAAAATCATTTATGTTAATTTTGAATTATTTGAAGACCATAATATGATAAAATGACTATTCTGCCCTTTTAAGTTAGAAATTGGGCTCTTGTGTTGCGGACAACTCAGCGCATGACGTCATGGTAAGGAGGACAATTCAAAAATTGGACTAAACTAATGTGAAATAGAACTTCAAAGACCAACGTTATTAAAAAAAAGATATGAGACAAAACTGATTATTAACTTAAAGTATAAGAGGACAAACTGAATTTAATCCTTTCTTTTCTCCCATGAGAATGTTCATAACAATTGATTTCTAATAAGAAGGCAATATACCTTCCCCAGTAGTGCACACTTTGGCCAGTTAAAAATAAAAATAAATAACAAGATTTTCAATTAATTAGCATATCCAGATTATTTCTTTTTATTAATTTAGCAGATCGACATGCATCCACTTATTTTGCTCGGGTTCATTCAGAATCTAAGACCCTTTGGCTGGGACAACAAGAAGCTGATCAAGTCACTGGGACTTCTATATATTTAGTCATTTATTATTCGTTGCGCGCTGTACCATGAATCATAGTAGTGGCCGGGACCCAATCAATCTACAATGTGTTGATATGCTTATAAGATTTAAGCCTAATGAAAACAAAGCTGAGAGACAACCCTAAACGCTGCCTTGTAGTCACACGGCAACATCTGTCCATGTCAAAATACGGGGTACCAAGGCCACTAAGGTCTTCCTTCTCACCTATCAACAAAAAATAATGTGTTACCTCTTTATGTATACTGTTGAGATATAAATCTCAGGTAAAATGAGACATTGAGAAATTATCTGTTGCTAATTGATTTTAGATGTAAACCCCAGACTACTTTATTATGGTATCATAGTAGGTTTCCCACATCCACGTGTGAATGCTTAACGGCCACACGAACTCTACTTCACCTAAAATGTTGTTCACGTGTTAGGCTTGAAAATTTGCCGCACGTGCGGGGGCGTGTTGAGATATAAATCTCACATCGAGAAAATGAGACATTGCCTGTGGTTATAAGGATTTAGGTCACTTCATCCATTTTCAATAACATATACAACTATGAAGTAGCAACATCATTCTAGAGCACCGTACGTCCTCTCTCTTTAGGTGCTCTACCTAGAGTTCCAAAGGATTGCGACAAAAGAGAGCGGCGGCGGAGAGGGTGTTTGGTCTTCGATCAGATGAGGCAAGTAGTACCTAATGTCTCGACGTGTGGCGTCATGAAGAGTAGGCTTGGGTGGTGTCGTGAAGCGCAAGCTTGGGAGGCATATGGGTTGCTACCGATGCCGGAAGAGTGGAGACATGTGGTGGTATCTTGAAGAATTGTTTGCAACATCATCTCTCTGGAAAACCTAGCTAAACTAGTTTTTTTTTTTCCTGGTTGCGAAAATGGGGATATTTTGTTTGTCGGCAAAATCTGGCAAAGAATAAGACAATAGAATCGAAGATACTCAATAGCTAATTACCCGGCTAAAAGCTAGCTTGAATAGGAATTTAGGAAATTAACTAGGAAACCATTAGAATTTAGGAATTGCTGATAGGAGATATCAACATCTATATATCTTCAATTCTTAGCTTAAAATACTTCCAATCAGCTCTAGTTTTTTTCCGTCATCAAGGCCTCTTTGGGTTATCTTCAGGCAGCACGTCATGGGTTTATTGAAGTCTCTGCGTCAGAAGATCTTAAGAAAGCTATGTTTTGGCGGAAGCAAGTTCAGCAGTGACTCCAACCACTTCAGGCGACTTGACGATCGTGCTAAAACCAAAACCTGCCGAACTCGGGGAGGTTGTGTACCTGTGTACATCGGTGAACAGAAGATGAGATATGAAGTCCTGCTGCAATATCTCTCTTTCAACAATTTCCGAGATTTGATTCTAGAATCGTTTGGAGGCGATTTTGAATTTGTCAAGAATGAAGCCAATAGCTAGGGCTCGATGATTGTCTTTATTTATTAATCAGAGTAGTTCACGTCCCAAACCCTAGTTTAGCAAAGTTACATAAAGCAAACCAAAGTATTGTTTTGATATTTGATTTTAACTTCATATTACATAAAGCAAACCCTAGTTCATATTTGATTTTTTTTGTATAATTTTTTAATTTTTATATAATAACTGTAATAGGAGACGGAGACGGAGATTCCCAATATCTTATTACAAGGATAGGGTGGCCGGGTGGGTACATGTATGTGAATGAAACTGTGTATGTGTATGGTATTTTAGAGTGTGTTTTGACCGCGTGTTTTTAAAAGGCGTTTATAAGAAAAAGCGAGTCGTGACCTTCTTTTCATATTTAGAGGTTTTGTGCTGTTATTTAAAAAGGCTATTGAAATTTACACACCCTTTTTTTTAATCTACACACACGTCTTGTGTTGTTTTTACCAAATAACCCTTAACTGATTTATCTCATTCTCTCGGTCTCCCAATCTTTCTCTCTCCAATGTCAATGTCAGACATCCAAATCTCAGTCCCCCACAGCAAGGACAACTAAACCCAGCCCTTACCGCCTCAACCATCTCAATCTATTTCGCATTTCGGCCCCGGCGGTGATCGAGGGCTTAAATCTCGGTCTCGACGGTGATTGGGAAATTTTACAGCCGCGAGGGAAGTTCGAGCTCGCGACGGAGCCTGTCAGAGTCATCAATGCGGAGGACGCAGTGGGGCTGCCTTTTCAGTTTCCTTGCTTCAACTTATTCTCCTTGTCACATTTAGAGAAGGATGGGAATAGTAATAAAGGAAAGGATGTTGGATCGATCGATGGTAGATTATATATATAAAGCTTTCAGTGAACAAGCAGACTTAAAGATGGTGGGAGAGGTGAGAAGTTGGTAACCCATTTTCAACGAGAGAGAGATTAATATGGTAGTATTGGGGTGGGAAGAAAGTGGCTAATAATCTTGAAGACTTGAACATGATTGAGGGTGATGAAATTCGACGACGAACATGGTTTTGAGCAACGTTGAAATTCGCTCTTCGTTTTCCATTGAAGAAATTGCTTAAGCTTACTGCAAGGTAGGAAAGAATGTCGGGGCCGCCACCAAGACTCTTGCTCTTCGCCACAACGACGGCGAAGAATCCTTCGACGGCGAAATTGGGAAGAAGAATAAAACAAAGTCGGCTAATGGGAATTGTAACTCTACGGAAGGTAGTTTTGGAAGATGATTTAATAAAAAGTAACAAAAAATTAAGAGGGTGTGTGAAATGTAAAAAATAGTGTGTAAATTTAAACACCTTTTAAAAAAAACAACTCGGGTTTAGATATTTTAATAATGTTAAAAATAAGCAAAAAATTAACCCCAAACCACAATACAAACTTTTGGGTTCTTTACCTTACCTTACCTTTTTCATTGCCATCCCTACTTGTGTTCTTTCGTTCACGTTTGGGTTCACATAGTGGACAATTAAAATACAACTTATGTTATCTGTCCATTCGTCAACGTGTCATCTTTTGATTGGTCTTGGTTAGACAGACTTGACTAGGCCTAGTCAGGTAAGTTCCTTACCTTACCTTTCTTATTGCCATCCCTACTTGTGTTCTTTCGTTCACGTTTGGGTTCACATAGCGCACAATTAAAATACAACTGTGTTATCCGTCTATTCGTCAATGTGTCACCTTTTGATTGGCCTTGGTTAGACAGACTTGACTAGGCCTGGTCAGGTAATTTCTTTCCTTATATGACAAAATCTGCAATCCAGAGTTGATCGATATTTATAGGGGTATCAAAATATCGTTGAGTATCAAAATATCGATCAACTCTGGAATTACAGATTTTGATACCACATTTATTTACCCACCAAAGTGTCAACCCTCTTAGTATATTGACACATGTCTTTTCAAATTGTTTAACTTTATTCTTGATAATAAAATGGACATGTGTCAATAGACTAAGATGGTGAGTATTTTGATGGGCAAATAAAGGTGGTCGACAAATTTGTATCCCGTAAGCTAGCCAAATCTTGATAAGGAAATTTGAAGGCATTTTCTCATTACCACCTTTAGTAATTAGGTCTTAATGATTTTTCCTATTCGGTAAAACAAATTAATACGCGGTTTGCAATCTTTGCATTAATACATATATCTGAATCGACTGAATGTATTAACTAATCCAGAGACTTACCACTCAGATTTTGAAGAATCCCAGATTTGATTATGCGTAATTCCAACGTATTATTGGTTACAGCTAATTAGGTTAATCACTCGGTAAAACAAATACGCGTCTCTTCAATACTTCCTTCTTATCCTAAGACCCCTATTTATAACCCTCGAATAATATACAGGTTCTACTACAACAAGTGCCTCTGAATCTCTTCCATCTTCTCTGCTTTCACTACCATCCTTTTCTCTTCTGCATCTCTAGAAATCATGATCGGAAAGTGTTGTTGCATCGTGATCGGCCTCATTACCGGATGCACGTGTTATTATCGTCGGCGTTTCAGTTTTAGCCTACATTCTCCATATTGCTAAGTCCATTATCAGGTCACCAATGCCTCCCTGACCAAGTTCAACCTCACTAACAATTGCACACCCTTCTCGATTACGACCTTAACTCGATCTAACCCTTGAAAACCCTAGCCCCTTCGACTACAACTTCACCCGACTGGATGCCGTGCCGGTTTTCAAGGGCCAAAACCTAAATGACATGACCAATGTTTCGAAGCCTTTCGACCTAGTTCACGAGACCAATGTGACACTCCCGGCATTGTTCTCCGGGAACCATTCGGTGGCTCTTGGCGCTCAGGAGGCTTCTGATTTTGGGAAGGCTGGTGTCGTTGATATTGGTTTGAAGATTAACAGCGAGTTTTTGGTTGAGAAAAAGAAGAAGAAGGTGAGTTTTAAGCATGAGGTGACATGCGACTTGAAGGTCCCTCTGAATTCCAACGGAACAAATGTTGGTGGGAATTTTCAGATTACGAAGTGTAAGGTGGGTAAAGTCGACGTTAATTAGCAAGGACTAGATTTCGACATCAGTGAGGAGTCACTGAGGACTAGATTCGTAGTAATTTCTTGTGTTGTTATATTTTTTTCTTCAATGGGTGTGTTTATTTCTTTGATTTGAAATTGTGGGGGTATAAAATTTCGGTTTGGGCCCCTACTTAATGAATTAGGTCCGATGATCGAAACTCATATTAATTAACAAGTAGATAAGAAAAAAACAACGTGAAGGACGATGAGATTATGAAGAACGTGAAAACACAACTCCTTCCACTACTCCCACTACGATGAGATTATGAGTAATAACAACGGTACCTTTTTCCCTTGATAGATTGTCGTATGGATGAGTCCAAGGCTTCTCGAAGATCAAAGGAGTGAGATTTATGTTAGGAAATCTCTCTCCTGAAATTTTTTGCACCAACACAGTTGGCGCCGTCTGACCAGGGCCGGTCTTGGGCCAAGACGAGCAAGGCCCAGGTCTAGGGCCTCCAATTTAAGAGGCCTCAATATATATTATATGGTGTGAACATACGACATGAGTTATATTTGGTTCAGTGGTAAGTAGTGTAAATATGTCCCCCATTACCTGGGTTTGAATCACGCAGGTCAATTTCTTTTTTTTATTTTTAGTTTCTTAGTTTTTTTTTTGTCTTTTTTTTATTTACTCATTCATATATTTTTACATTTTCATTGTAGACTTTTATTTACTATTTCATACCTTTTGCACTTTAATTTTTTTGGGTGTTTCACTAATTTCAGTATTATTTGACACCCTATTTTTTTCTTATATTTTATATTTTTAGCACCTTAAATTTATAAGATTTATTTTATACATTTTGATTATATCCTTTACCATAATGTAGTTCATCAAGCTATTTTTCATTCAAATCAAGTAATAACTATTTTCATATCATTTAATATATATATATATATATATATATATATATATATAATGATCGAGTTAATGAAAATGGTCCGTATATATTATATTAATTTTTTTTGCCGAACATTTATTATGGGGCCTCAAAAAAATATTCGCATATAGCCTCCGGACATACAGGGCCGGCCCTGCGTCTGACGGAACTGAGCAGAAAGCTGTTGAAGATATTGAGAGGCCATGGACGTTATTATCAAGTTTGAGCAGGAGATAATATTATTCTTCTCATTGCAGGGGCAAACCCTAACTTTCATGGCTTAGTTCATTTTTACTTATGTTCATTCAAGAGAATTTATTAATTTTGCTTTCTGTTTGATAAGGAATACAATTGGGGGCAGACTCGACAAAAAAGGCATATACATGAGCCACCATTGAATGCATGTATACGATGCGAAACGAACCAAGAGTAGTCGTGATGCCATAGCAACATTATCCATGTATGAATGCACGCTCGGTAACCGAAGGAACAACCCCGACGAGCCAAATCAGACCACAACCGACGTGGTTAGCATAATGCGGTGCCCCCGACGCTGTTGCACGTTGCCGATTGCGCGATCGCAAATAGTCTAAGCCTCTTCGAACACTCGAGACTGACACACATTTAAGCATACCATGCTGCGTCCAGATAAGAACTTTCTTCTTTGATTTTTGATCAAGCATTCAAGCCGTATTAATATTTTATGATACCCTTGATTTCTTTTTTGATCAAAATTTGATATACTTGATGATAGTACTGTCGTGTGGTAAATGATGAAGACGATGACTATTAACGTGGAACACCAAGTGTTCCGATTCAGACGAATGTAGCAAGGATTTGAGGAATGGATTAAGCAAAGACCAAGGTAATAGCTAGCAAATGAGGGCTGATGGGGCCTGAAAGCAGAGCAAGTTATCTAGAATCTCTATAATTGGTAACCTCTTTTTGAATTATTGGATGATTAGAAGAAAGCAGAATTCTTATCGATCATTTGGCTATTGAGGTATAGGTGTTTACATCTTTGTTTAATTGATTTATAGATGTGTCGAAATGGTTTTTATGATCTGCATTGATATCCCTTTGAATTGTTTGTCATTTCATATGCACTGTTTGTCTACATGATATCCCTTTCTTTTATTCCAAAGCATATAAATCAAAGTTCACAGGATTGAACCATGGTATAATCTTCATGATTGAGTCGTGCTTTTGGAATTGAGTCCAGCTACAAACATCTCAATACTACTATATGTTTGTATTTTATGTTTATCTATGCCTCACATTTTATCAACTATCATTTATGTCTTTCTAGGAATCGCATCCTCTCAACCGTCTTGCTTCATATTATATGATCAATACCATGCGTTCCTTATCATCGTATGCTCGGTTGTGTTGAGATTTTAAGTAAAACTTCGCAAGTTTGAATATTAGAATGCTGGATATATTTTACTATCATTCTCTATTTGTCGTTGTGCTTTATTTGTCTTTAAGTTTTCCTTGTTTGCAGTTAACGTATCATGTTCATATGTTATTGGTTATTAGTAACTGACTCCTGGAGCTGATCTTTGCTTATTGCATCCATGATATAGGTCAAGGACATCTTATATGATTCCCATTGATTGATATAAAGGTGTTGTTAAACTCAATGATTATTTGGAGTAATATGTGTTTGTGTATTTCATTTGCATGATTATAATTGCTCAAAAACTTGCAATTTTTGCAAAGCATACATGTACAGGTCTTATAAACTAAAATATAAATGCTTTCAATGATCAAGTATTTAGTTAAATCAAATATTTGTCTTATATAATTGTGTTGGTATACTAACGATTCGTGATGATTTGCCTTGAGTAGCCTTATGGGACAATTGATTGAATACTCTTGAATGATTTATGATGGCAGCTAGCAACAACGAATGAGTCATCTAAATTTCTCTAACTCATGTCTTCAGTTGAATTTTGTGTTAATATATGGCATGGTTTCAATTTTTCAGCTATTCAATGCTAGAAGCAAATCGGTACTGCAATTGGGGGCAACATATTTCGAACGGAGTCATCAAACTCAAAGCGATGTCTCTAAGGGGAAGTTAGAGTTTATAAAGTTTGTCGTAACTATATTGCTATTGTGTATATGATATGAACTTCGATTGAAAAACCTCCTCGGAGGCATTAAATGATTCGTCCTCGGACATTAAAAGATACGCAGTTTAAGAGACAGTAAATGAAATCGCAGTCTAAGAGACAGTAAATGAAATCACAGTCCAAGAGACAGTAAATGATATCGCAGTCCAAGAGAGAGTAAATGAAATCGCAATCCAAGAGACAATAAATGATATTTGTCCTCGGACGTTAAATGATTTGAAATTCATGAGATATTCGTCCCCGGATGTTAAATGATTTGAAATTCACGAGATATCCGTCCCCGGACGTTAAATGATTCAAAATTCATGAGATATTAGTTCCCGGACGTTAAATGATTCGAAATTCACGAAACATTATATGATATTCTAATCATTTTCTAAGAGTTAGCAAAAGCATGTCATAGTTCCTATTTATCCTCATATACTAGTGATTGGTTTTTATGTGTTTTTTCTTCCCGCACTTGGATCTCGTACAGAAAGGAAAAAATGGGCATTGTGGGGGTATAAAATTTCGACTTGGGCCCCTACTTAATGAATTAGGTCCAATGATCGAAGCCTATATTAATTAACAAGTAGATAAGAAAAAAACAACGTGAAGGACGAGGAGATTATGAAGAACGTGAAAACACAACTCCTTTCACTACTCCCACTACGACAGGAAGTGAGGACCAATGAATCAAAGGTCTATAAATTCACACGCTTATGGAGAAGAAGTGGAGGATGAAGAAGGAGGAACAATCATGAGTAATAACAACGGTACGTCTTTCCCTTGATAGATTGTCATATGGATGCGTCCAAGGCTTCTCGAAGATCAAAGGAGTGAGATTTATGTTAGGAAATCTCTCTCCCGAAATTTTTTGCACCCACAGAAATTAATAAAAGGAATTTTTTCTTCAATGCACATAATCTTTTTCTTTTATTATGCTTTTATTGCTAGTTACCATTTAGGTCTCATTTGGTTCGTGGAAAGTAATCATCATGAAATGAAAATTGTTCATTTCCTGCATTTGAGAATGCTGAAGGAAAGGAAATACTTTCCTGAAGGTTGGAAAATGTGAGGGAAAATTGTTCCTTCCAAAATCCATAGGAACCACTTTCCCATCTTATTTCCTTGTATTTATTACTCACAATATATTATTTGAATTAACAACTTTTCAGATGATTTTCCTTGTGTTACCAAACATCGGAACGGAAAGTCATCGAATTTCCCTTCTTTTTCCCTTCCGTGGGAAAGACAAAGGACTTACTTTCCTTTCCGCGAACCAAACGAGGCCTTAGAGCTATTATCCAATACAGTCAAATAACCATGCAAATTAAGGAAACTAGAAATCTGTAGATTATTATTTTTTGAATAAATATCATGTTGATATTAAGCTCAAGCTAGAAAAGACAATTACATACTCTTTCTCTACCACGCAATTGGTAGATAAAAAGTTTGTGGTAGTCCCACAATGGCACATAGACTAGACCTAATCATTACACTTTTAAGATTGTAGAGGTAGCGGAGACCTCCTTCGGTACTACGCCGGAGGCGCTACAAGTACATTGGGTGTGCACAAAAGGCATTAGGTTCCTAAATACAAGGAATTAAAATAATAGATAACTAAAACATAGTTTTTGGTTGAGGCCCAACATTGCGGCCCATAAAATGACAACCCAAAAAAGCAGGCCCAACATAGAGATCAAACCAAGGCCCAACAAGCTTGGTGTGCCATGTTCCAATGAATTACCACCGCATCCGAAGCATAAAGCAACTGTTCAGTCGACATTATAAGCAAAAAAATTCAATTCTCGTAATTCTATTTTTAATGGAAAAGAAAAAAAAAATGTGAAAGCTTCTCTTGCAGTCAAAGGTGAAAACTTTTGCTTAGCTTAACAACAAGAGCTTTACTTTCGACTTATGCTTCTCGTATTACTATTGTAATGTAATGTTGAGATATGAATCTCACATCGGGGTTAGGAGACATTATATGTGGGTTTATAAGGGGTTGGGTCTCTCTATCTATTGTCAATTAGTTTGGGATGTGAACCTCATACTACTTTATCATGATATCAGAGCGGGTTTCCTACGTCCATATGTGAATGCGTAACGACCACACGAACTCCACGTCACCCCAAATATTGTCCACGTGTAAACCCTAAACTTTATCAACGTATAGAGCCATCAACGTATCCCCAAAGCTCATGGTCCCTCTTCAATTACGTTTCCCAACATAATAGGCCTAAATTGGGTTTATTGAATTGCCATCGGAAAAATTCTAATTGAGTTTATACCATAAGAAGTGCCTATAGTGGGCCTTGGACCGCATACCCCAATTTCTGAAGTGGGAATTGAACTGAATCGCACTACCAATTTTCGATGTGGGAATTGGACCGAATTCCACGTGTAGACCTAATAAAGTTAGGTTGCACATGAGGGGGAATGTTGGAGAGAAAAGATTCCACATCTAAAAAGGACAAATAAAATATAACCTAGAAGTGGATGAATCATACTCAATTATACCGAGGCCTTTTATGATTAAAACCCAACACCCTAAAGGTGGTTAAGTTAGGATAGTATCGGTACAATAATGATCCACGGGCCACGCTTGTCCATGTTCAAGTTAGTATCAGAGCGGGTTACACATGTCCACGTGTGAATGCGTAACGGCCACACGAACTCCACGTCACCCAAATGTTGTCCACATGTATGACTTGAAAATTCGCCACACGTGCGGGGACATGTTAAGATATGAATCACACATCAAGAATACGAGACATTACTTGTGTGTTTATAAGGGTTTATGTATGTCATACGAGTTCACCAAACTTCATTAGAGGGCATGAGCCCAATAAGGAAAGCCGCTTTTCACCCAATTCAAGAAAGGAAAAGGAAGAACACAAAAATTCTTGTATGCAAGGCGTCTTATGTCATCTAGTATTGGCTATTCACTTAGAATGTATAGACACACACCGTATACTAAAAGAAATAAACCTACTATAACAGGGCATTCTCCGCCGTTGGATGGCTGGGGAGGCTCCGCCGCTCCGATGATGTTCGTGTAGTGTGTAACGTGATGGAAATCTGATGTTTGTTAGTGTAGCGTGATGTATCTCTGATGTTTGTTAGTAGCGTGCGCTTTTGCTATGTTTATATGTGCGTATTGTTGTCATCTTTTGCATACTTTTGTGTGCAAAGGAGTCAGTTGCTTGGAGTTTATTAACAATGCTTCAATAAATTTTCAAGTTATTCATTCAATTTGTCTTGAGTTTCTGATCAATATAAATTTCATCATTTGATGAACTTACCACTCCATTATTACAATATAACCATTAGTGTTATTAACTGGAAAATAGTGATGAATAAAGAGGTTCTGAGGAACAACTTCAGTTCTGCATGTAGATGCTATATGCATTTTACCAAAAATCAACAAAAACATGTGCTTCGCATTGTGAACTGTCCTTTCCTAAGGGGTACAACTGTGAGAGTTTACAGATATGTTGGTAACAGTACGAGATCAACCTTGTCTATTGATGTTTGGGAAAAAAAAAAAAGAAAAAAAAAAAAGAAAACTGACTAACTTATAACTCTGTCCAGGCTTTGGGGAATCTGATATCATTATGCTGCCTTCTGCATATCTCGGATTTCACTCTTCTTGAATGAATATGTAAACAGAATGCGTTCACTGTGACATACCTCCTCCCCAACCAATTTCATTTATCTGTAACACTGAGTTGCATATGCAGAGAAATGTAGTGAAAGCTTTCAAGGGCTCTATATATCATTCAACCTTTGCCACACCTCCAGCAGGCATGTTGCTCTCTGCAACTCTCTCCATCACAAACCTGTAGAACATGATTTGCATTCACATGAAACAGGTTAGTCAAAGCATTAATTTCCACACCAACAGTGACCGAAATTTTGGTAATTTGTGAAGTCTAGTTTCTAGTCAACGAAATACAAAAATATTTTAAGACTTACCTTGCGAATTTGTCCCGTGATGATTGCAAGATGTATATTGAGAGGATAAAAGACAGTGTGAGACCTGTTGGATATATGAACATAAGTAGCTATTGTGTCAGAAAACTCATCAATTTATGTGTATTCTCAACTCAGATTGAATATGGATCATGAATCATTAGGGAAAAATTACACAATTAGATCATAGACAGACTCTGACCTGATCCAAATAGTACGTAAAATCCAGAAGTTACGTCTATCTCTGATTGTTCCTCCCTGTACACATCAAGATAATCTCACAATTTCAGGCTAGACCAAAATCTGGATTCTTATTATTCAAATCATAACTGAAATAAAGCTCAAAAGTTTTCTTGTAAAATAACACTTCTATGTATATGACTTCTACACCCCCTGGTATATGAGTGTTGTACCATGCAGATGGCACATTTTTTAACTGAAGACTGCAACGCTAAGATCATAATGTACCAAATAGCTATCCTGAATGGTTTAGCAGGACTGTCAACTATATCTATAACCATACACCAACAAACAGATCAAAGGATCTTCCAGACGCAATAACTTTACCCGAGCTCAAATTACAAGTAATGAAGGTATATAAATTACACACAGTCGAAAAAGCATAAGAATGCCATACATAACGAATATATTGGTCTTCTGCAAAGGAAAAGAGTGAATGAGAATTTATGAATCCTAATTATGCCATATATAAACAAATTATGTTGGAGATGGAAACGAATAAGAGAACTCATGAATCCTATCTAGGAAGAAGAATTGTCTCTTCTTCTTTCCCCTTTCCAAGGAAGATAGTTTTCTCCAGTATAAAATCAAATCTAATTAGGAACGCTAAAAGATTAGTCAGTACTAACCATGTATATCTGACCAGCACATGCTTTGGCCAGTTCTGAGGATCCCAAAATTGTTTACGAATATCCGGATGAATTTCTACATCTGCACAAGAGTACATGACATAATAATCCAACTATAAATGAACTGTTCAAGCAAGATAAGAGTTATAACTTCCAATTATTGTGCTTTTTCTTTTCCAAGACTTTAACAGTGACAGTTGGGAGTCCTATTCCTCTAGTAAAACAAGTGATGGGGACTCTATGATTCATTTAAGGACTGGCCCAAAGTGGTGAAGGTGGCTTAAAACAGAAAAATGGATATAAAAGAAAGACGAGTCCTTCCAAATGTCATTCATTAAGAAAAGCAAAATTATAGAGCCATATTAAAGAATAAGTGAAATGGCATTACATACAGTGGTGAGGCATGTCCACAACTTTAGCGGTGACACCATGCAAATCACTCCCAGAGTATCTCTGTATTGGATAACAAGTTAGTCAGACCAAAAAATTACAAAGATGTCTCACTGTCTTCTCTCTGCTTAGCAGGACAACATAGTAGATTAATGTTGAAATCCTGATAAATAAGCCTTACCAAATGCACATCAATCATCGGAACCTCTGAGCTTTTACGATTTATCAAATAAAGCCATGGAATCAAGAACTTTTCTCTCCCAACTTGAAACGATCTGCATGCAAAACATTAAGGTGTCAATTCCCAATCAACCATAATTTAACTAATCTTCAGAAGCAAAAATTACAATCTAAACGTTCTTCGTTCTAAAGCTTCTCCTTAATCTCAATGCAATACAGCATAGCTAACCAAGTCATTTAAAAAAAAAAAAAAAAACCCAAGTTTTCATTCAACTACAAATCACAGGCAAAACGTTCTACTAATCCCTCAAAGATCGAATTTTCGAACTTGTATAAAAAAACTCATACGTAAAAAGTCCAGCATTTACTTATATACTCACATTTTGTAAGCATCAGCTCCAGTGTAACCCGTGGGCTTCGCTATAGGAATCAACACCTGTAACAGTAAAACAGACCCCGTAAAAACCCGAAATCAAACCCTAATTGACTGAACAAGAGAAAGTGAAGAGCTTTTACCTCACGATTCACACCAAAGATCGGGCAATGTCTTCCGATCATGTCGTGCCAGTCGGTTTTCATCTGCAAAATTCAACCCCGACCCATTAAAATTGATCCCCAATTGAATCTAGGTTTCACAGAGAGAAGAGAAAGAGAACGAACAGAGTGGTAGAGGCCCATCTTGCTCATGGGGACGATGTCACCTGGCCTGTAAGCAACAGAGAAACTGGGCATGAAGAAAGACGAGAGAATCAGAAGCAGTATTGAGAGAATCGATCTCTCTCCGATTCCCGCCATCGCTCTGTAAATTATATCGCTTTGAGATTTATCAAGGTTCGAGCTTTCGAGGTTGAAGAGTGACTGAAGACTCGAGGTTGGAGATGACTGTGATGGCCTTTTGGGTAATTTCCAAGTATAGTACTCGATTAATTACGATTCGGGCCATACGTGGGTTAGGCTGATTATTTGGGCCGCTAGGCGGTGGGCCAGCGCGTGTGGCCTAGCAAAACGTGTGATTGTACAAGTGCAAACAGTTGTTCGATCGAGGACTAGTGGAAAAGTGGAAAACAAACAAAGCTAAAATTCGTGAGACCTAATCAAGTTCGAGGATCACGACCAAAAACCAAAAAAATCAAGTTCGTGTTTTAGGATATTCTTTATGTGTGTCTTTGTTTTATGTTAATAAGATATGTAGTTTGACTAGATCTATGTAATCATATCCTTACCATATTAGGTATTGTGTAATTCTCTATATAAATGACTCCTATCAATGAATAAGATACACCTCATTCGCGATTCTCTATTCTCAAATTACTTTCACTTCATCACGTTATCAGCCTTTTGCTCAAACCTTTGAGCTAATAGTTCTTTCCCAAAACCCTAAACTCCCAAAGCCGAAAACTCTTAGCCCTGCCTCGGCCGCCGCTGCCGCTGCCGCTGCTGCTGTTGCCGTCGCCCCACCGACTGCCGCTTCCTGGCCGTCCGCTCCACTGCTTTCTTCTCGTCCGATCAAGCATCCAAGTTTTACGGTATGTTTTCTTTACAACCCTAAAACTCTTCAAGGTTCAATAACATCGGGGGAGATAAAGTGCTTTCTCCCCTTTTTTCTACTCCATTCTATGCTTGGGACAGTGTATTTGCAGGTTTAAAATCCCGGTTATCCTCCCCGGGTCCAAAGTTGTGTTTGATCAACTTTGGTTATTGCTATTTTGAAGGTATGTTTGATCACCTTCACACAAGTTCCGGGTCGTGTTTGATCGACTCCGGACACTTAGGGTTGTGTTTGATCAACCCTAGAGAGACAAACCAAATAAAAAACATCGTATTTGAGTATCCTTTTGGGTCTCAACAGAAAACTAATATGACTTGTTCTCTCTTGTATGCAGATGGACAGAGGTATTGAATTTAACGTCATCGACGCCCATGGTACCGAGTACCATCGTTGGGTCTCGGACATAGAGCAAACCTTCATCGCTAAGGATCTGACCGAGACCATATTCCCCGATCCAACTTAGGAACCGCCCCACAAGAGAATAAAATCTCAGGCGCTCATGTTCCTTCGTAAGCATATCGATCCTACACTACGCAGGCAGTATCAATCCAAGCACGATCCAAAAGATCTGTGGGATGCCCTTGCTGAACGCTTTGGCAACATTCACTCGACCTTGCTCCCAGAACTAATTGCTCGCTGGGATGAAATCTGACTTTTGGATTACAAGAAGTCATCAACCTTGATGACTTCAACAAGGATATGCTTTGCCTACAAGCTCAACTGAGCTCATGTGGAGTCGAGAAAAGTGATGCCGACATGATCAAAAAGACTTTCTCAACTTTCCCTTCAGCTGCTAAGATTCTCATGAACCAATATCAGCTTAAGTTCACAAATAAGAGGATTACTACATTCAGCGGCTTAATGACGCAACTCCTTATGGAAGAAAAAAATAACATAATCAATGATCAGCATAATTTGCGTCCTGTAGGCACCCGAAAAATTCTGGAATCTAATTACAACACAACCGGAGTAAGAAAGCTCCGAAACGCAAAGATCAAAATCGGAATGAACCTTATGCACGTGGGAATCAACACCACCGTGCCTCTGGTTCTCGGGGACAAGGTAGTGGCTTTAGTGGCTGTACCAACTCATGGCGTCGAGACACCGGTGCTGCCAGCCCCAAAGGCGGCGCCGCTCCTCCTCGGAAGCAGCATGTTCGCTCTTCCTTTGCCTCTAATGGTCAATGCAACATATGTGGGTCCAAGGACCACTGGTATAAAAGCTGTCGCGCTCCTGCAAATGTTGTTGCCGCATACAAGAAATACAAGAATTGATGGAAGTCAATCCCACTGAAAACAATGGCGTTGAACATAACGTTACCTTCAAGGTCGCAGACCCCAATGAACATTGTTCTGACTCAGATGCTCCTGACTTTGATGTCATCGGCTAGATTGTTTTCATTTTTACAAGTCATGATGTAATAAGGCATCGTTAGCATGCCATGCTTAGTTTTCTTCTCAATTTCTTTTTGAGACCCTTATGTACTTTTTTTAGCGCATTAATGAAAGCTTATTTCTTTTTTGTTCTTCTTGTCTCTACATGGTTCGAATTGATTTACATCTACCTTAGAAAACATGGCATCAATGCCGTCTTTGGTCTCTCCCTTAAAAGAGGTGACGTACGGCGCCGTGACTCTCAAGGAGAGTCACTCACGTGTTTTCCGGTTCAAGTTTTTTACCTATAGCGGATTTTCTATCATCAATTATTCAACTAGGCTCATCCAAGTTAGTATGATGTCTTAGAATTGTCCGAAATTAAGGAGCTAGTGGTTTAAGTGTGCCTCGCACTACCGACCCTCCACGGACATGTCTGCTCATACTTAATTTGGAGTTACCGAAAGCTTTTGATTTTGGATTCCCAGTACGCTATTACCATAATTTCCGTCTTGAAAAAGACGTTAATGACTTGGTAAAACCGGATCAACATCAAATCCTCTAGGTTCTCTGGACTTGGATTTGATCATCAACACATATTTGTGGCTGAACATACGCCTCCATACCACCAGCAAGCTTTAAAAGCTTTGCTAATGCCAAATCTACGAAAAACAGTAATTTGTCCTCCATGGACAGTCACTTAGTTTGAGCTTTGTGAACAGATCCGGATGAACCAGACAGTGATCTTTATATCATTAGAAAGCTCTACGAGTTTAGATTTCAGAACATTTTGCGGTTTGTCCATATCTATTTTAACGAAGGAGTTATGACTGTTTTAGTGTGCAAATGTCATTATGCGCGAGAAATTTTCAGCACTCTCGGGATTGTTGCTACTTTTAGTTTTTTCAATCCTTCTAAATGGCTTGATATCGACCTATTTACTCATATATCTACTCTCTTTTGTAGGTATGTCTCTTGGAGAGATTGAGTGCCTCGCAGATAGTTGATCAACCCACACAATTTTAAGGAACCGGCAACTATTTCTTGAGTTAGTGCCTTGTAAATCATCTGTGACGACAATGATTGGATCTTCTCCTGTGATCCTCGGGCGTGGAACCGCTCGTTTTTTTCTTCCTCATGGCACTATGATCCACGTCACGGACGCTGTTTATGCCCCAAAAGGGCACCGAACCCTGTTGAGTTTTAAGAACATTCGCGTTAATGGCTTTCACTTGGAAACTCATTGTGAAGATAGAACTGAGTTCTTGTGTATAACTTCTCATGAATACGGACATAAACGTATATTGGAGAAACTCATAAGTTAATCTAGTGATCATTACCTTACGACGATTCGAATTATTGAATCTCATGTAGTCACCAAACATGATCTTTGGGACTCTGACTCATACAAGCTTTGACATGATCGACTTGGTCATCCTGGAAGGGACATGATGATCCGAATTCTGCGTAATTCTCATGGACATCCCTTCTTCAGATCAAAACGAAAATGTTTGGGAAATTATATCATTTTGAATCATGGTGGTAACGCCTCAAATGGTCACCACGGTCCAATGAGGACTTTGACGTCTCCCGGGCTCGGCACCAACTTCATGGCTGCCGCTCGGCCGCTCCCTCAAGCAATTGAGGCGCGCCGTTCTTCCCTTAATGTGTCGTTGACTCTTTCAAACGCTCATCGTTCGTTTTGTAAAGCTTGCTCTTTAGCAAAAGTAGTATCGAGACCGTTTTAGGCTAAAGATAACACCGAGAACATTCCATTTCTACATCGTATCCAAGGTGATATTTGTGGACCCATCCATCCTGAATGTGGACCATTTTGATACTTTATGGTCCTGGTGGATGCTTCAACGCGTTGGACTCATGTCGCGCTCCTGTCCACACGTAATGCTGCATTTCCAAAACTCCTAGCACAAATTATTAAACTTCGGGCTCACCACCCGGATTATCCAATTAAGTCAATTCGACTGGATAATGCTAGAGAATTTACATCAAAGACTTTTGATGACTATTGCATGTCTATCAGGATTGAAGTTGAATATCCCGTACCCCATGTTCACACGCAAAACGGTCTCGCCGAAGCTACAATTAAGCGGCTTCAGCTTATTTCTCGAGCGTTGGTAATGCGCACCAACCTCCGAATTGCGTTATGGGGCTATGCAATATTGCATGCAACCTTACTTATTCGTTTCAGACCCACTGCCAAGCAGCCATTCAGTGCATACCAGTTGGTCACTGGATATGAGCTTGACATTTCGCATCTACGCATTTTTGGTTGTTCAGTCTATGTGCCAATTACGCCTCCACTGCGTTCTAAAATGGGTCCTCAGAGACGATTAGGTATCTACGTTGGTTATGAATCTCCAACGATTATCAGATATCTCGAGCCATTAACAGGTGATCTCTTTACCGCAAGGTTTGCGGATTGTCACTTTGATGAGACATTCTTCCCGTCGTTAGGGGGAGATACGAAAAAACGTGTTCATATGGATCGACAGGAATTGTCGTGGTTTGTCCCCACTCTGTCTCATTATGATCCCCACACTTCACAAACTGAAAGTGAAGTGAAACGTATTCTCGAACTTCAGAAAGTAGCAGATACGATGCCTAACTCTTTCTATGAGATTGCGAAAGTGACAAGATCAGATATACCAGCTGCAAATGTTCCTGCTAGGCTCGAAGTCCCTAGAAAGGGCACGGCCATCCCCAAGCTGGGTACTGCCACCGCCCACGGTGGAGGGATGGAGGCCGTGGCTCCCCAAAGGAAAAAGGGGGAGGCCACCTGGTTCGGTTGACACGTGTCCAAGAAAGAAACGGACCGACAAGGCACATGTCAATCCTTTGATCATCGATGTTGAGAATTCTTCTCATGAGATCATCTCTGATTACAGTTATGTCCACGAATTGATGTTAGAATCCATGGGGGACGCCTCAGGGTCAATGTCAACATCAGAGAATATAGAGATCTCCATATGTTATGATAACACTTATGAATTGATGAACCGGTCATCAACCCATGTCGATGATATATTTGCTTATTCTGTGGCTCATGAAATCATTGAGCACGATGACATCGAACCACGCTCTGTTGCAGAATGCCAAAACAGAGCAGATTGGCCTAAATGGAAAGTTGCAATCCAGACAGAATTAGACTCTCTGACAAAGAGACAGGTCTTCGGCCCAGTTGTGCTAACTCCGCTGAGTGTAAAGCTTGTTGGACATAAATAGGTCTTTGTTAGGAAGCGTAATGAGAAGAATGAGGTACTTCGGTATAAGGCCCGCCTTATGACGCAATGTTTCTCACAACGCCCTGGGATTGATTATGAGGAGACTTACTCTCCAGTCATGGACGTCATAACTTTCCGCTACTTAGTCAGTTTGGTAGTGTCCGAAAAACTTGACATGCAGCTCATGGATGTGGTTACTGCATATCTCTATGGGGATCTAGATTCAGAGATATATATGAAAGTGCCCGATGGCATTACGTTACCTAAGTCAAGTGACTCTAAACCACGGAGTGCGTATGCTATAAGGTTGCAACGCTCACTTTACATATTAAAACAATCCGGACGAATGTGGTATACTCGTCTAAGTGACTACTTGATTAGGGAGGGATATAAGAACGATGAACTATGCCTGTGCGTGTTCATAAAGAAGACAAGTTCCGGATTTACAATAGTGGCCATTTATGTCGATGACATGAACATTATCGGTACTCTTGATGAAATCAAAGAGACCGCAGCTTATCTAAAATCCGAGTTTGAGATGAAAGATCTTGGGAAGACTCGTTTCTGCCTAGGTCTTGAACTAGAGCATCGAGTTTGTGGAATCCTTATCCATCAGTCTGCATATGTCCAAAAGACGCTTAGGCGATTTAATATGGACAAGATGCATCCTGTCAGCACTCCCATGATTAGTCGAAGTCTGGATATAACTAAAGATCCATTCCGTCTAAAAAAGGATGACGAAGAGGTCTTGGGTGCAGAGGTTCCATACCTTAGTGCAATAGGCGCATTATTGTACTTAGCTCAATGCACTCGACCAGACATTGCATTCTCAGTCAACTTGTTAGCTCGATTTAGCTCAGCGCCAACCCAACGTCATTGGACCGGAGTTAAGAACATCTTTCGATATCTTAAGGGTACCATTGACTTGGGACTGTTCTTTCCCTACACTGATTCAAGAAGGACAGAAGATGGTCCTATGGCTCATGGAAGACACGGCACCGATCCACCAAGGGACCGGACCGCCGCCATGAACGCTGCCGGCACGGCTGCTGGACACGGGTCTAATGCCGAGCACGCCACTGCCGCCTTGTCCTATGCCGAGACACCCAACAATACGTTGGTGGATTTCGCCGACGCCGGATATTTATCCGATCCTCATAAAGGACGTTCTCAAACTGGTTATGTGTTCACCATTGGGAATACAGCGATATCTTAGAGGTCTACTAAGCAGACTCTAGTGGCGACATCTTCAAATCATGCAGAGATTATAGCTTTGCATGAAGCTGTTCGGAAATGTGTTTGGTTGAGATCAATCATTAAGCACGTTAGAGGGACTAGTGGAGTAAGTTCTACAACTGATAGACCTACATCCATTTATGAGGACAATGCAGCTTGTATTGAGCAAATGAAGTTAGGTTACATCAAGGGTGATAATACAAAGCACATTTCACCTAAGTTCTTCTACAACCAACAGCAACAGGCGTTTCTCAACATTTAAGTGAACCAAGTTAGTTCCGAAGGAAACGCAGCAGACTTATTTACTAAGTCCTTACCTAAGTCTACTTTTGAGAAACATGTGAAAAGTATAGGCATGCGTTGACTATCAAGTCTCTCTGAATAATGTTCACATCAGGGGGAGTATCATCTCAATGAAGTAAGCTAGTGCGTTGTACTCTTTTTCTCCTACGATCAAGGTTCAGTTTTTCTCCCACAAGGTTTTTGTGACTTGACGAGGTTTTTGACGAGGCAACAGATTAGCACCATCGGCATATCAGCGCGCGACACAAGGGGGAGTGTTCTAGGATATTCTTTATGTGTGCATTTGCCTTATGCCAATGGGATATGTAGTTTGACTAGATCTATGTAATCATATCCTTACTATATTAGGTATTGTGTAATTCCCTATATAAAGGGCTCCTATCAATGAATAAGATACACATCATTCACGATTCTCTATTCTCAAATTACTTTCACTTCATCAGTTCGAGGATTTTAATATTTTAATTATGGATTTTTATGTGGAAAAAAATGAAATAACTTATATTAGTTTTCATTTTTATATTAGATCGGGCAATGTTTTAACAAGGCCACATTAAGCCTTTGGATGTATAATCCATCAGTATTGATAAAATAAAATTAAAATTAAAATTTGGAGATGAACTATAGTAAAGATGGGAACAAACATAATAACAAATTGGATTCAGGCGTTAGTGAAGGCCCGGTACTTAAAGGTGAGTCGGGTTGTCCTCATTTTTCTTTTGCACTCATAAAACTTAAAGATAAGGAATCGGGAAATTTTATTCACACATATCAGAATACTAGATACACATATCATACTTAATATATCATTTATCAATTGTTTTCATTTTAACAATTTACTAGAAATACAACCCTAAATTTACTAAATTATCCCTTTTTAATACATATATTTTATGTTTTCTCCACTTAATCCTACAATGTTCAAAATGCAGTTGTTTCATGAAGGCAAACTGCAGTTTATATAAATTACGATTTCATCGATCACCAAGTCTGCTAACAAAATAAGAACCATAGTATTTTTATCTCCAGTCTTTATCATTGCAAATTCAAAAGTAAAGAATTACTTCAAATTTGATAATGATACTTGGGGTTCCTTTAAATTTTTCAACGTCTTAGGTCGCTAAAACTTATATTTGGATCTTCTTCCCTATTTTCTTAATATTAGGTCTAGATTCAATGCTTTGGTAGCCTTCAAGAGTTGTGACTTTAGATTGAGCCATCAAAGAAAAGCTCTGCTTATTATCAATCGAAATAGAAAGTCTGCAAGTAGTGAAGAACCATAAGAGTTTTAGAAATTTGCATAATTTACATATATGTGGTAGATCTGAAAGAGAAAAGAAAAAATTTCAAACGTAAACTACTGTTTTGGTTCGTACTATATGAAACAAAAATGTCTTTTTTGGTAATTTGATATACCCATAAAATCTAATATTAAAAGTATGAAAAAAGATATGTGTATTTAGTATTTTGCAATGTGTAAATAAAATTTCTCTAGGGAATCAGACGGGATTAGTTTGTAGTCGATATCACTTGTTATCGATTTGAAAGAGAAATATTATGGTCTGAATCCCGTAGCACGTCTCTCTAAGTGAGAGCATCTTACATTGTCTCTAATTCAATAAATATGTTTACTCTTCTTTAAAAGTTCAATTTTAACATATATACTTTTATATATATATATATACCCGTCCACACCGGCCTTAAAGTGCGAACGTCCCTCTGTTCTCCACCCTCCGGCGCTGACGACAGAGCGCCTCCACCTGAGTGGACTCCAACAGCGTCCTTGATCACTTTTCCTCACCGGCGAGTCCGTTTTTTTCCAGTTTTCCGGTGAGATCACCCAAAACTTCAAACAAGATCGATCTCGTTAGAAAACTGGAAAAGAACGGACTCGTCGGTGAGGGAAAGTGATCGGGGACGCCGTCATCGGCGCTAGAGGGTGGAGAACGAAGGGACGTCCGCACTTTAAGGCCCGTGCGGACGTCCACCTCTGATCGGATCCGTATAAGGGCCGTGCGGACGTCCCTCCATTCTCCACCGTCCGGCGTCGACGACGGCGCGCCTCCACCTGAGCGGACACCAGAGGCATCCTCGATCACTTTCTCTTCCTGACGAGTTCGTCGAATTCCATTTTGCAACCGAGATCGATTTTGTTTGAAGTTTTGGGTGGAGGTTGCTGACCAGACCTTCAAATTGATCTCGTCGGGAAGAGAAAGTGGTCGGGGACGCCTCTGGTGCCCACTCGAGTGGAGGCATGCCGTCGTCGGCGCCGGATGGTGGAGAACGGAGGGGCGTCTGCACTTTAAGGACTTTGCGGCCGTCCTCTTCTGAATGGCTTTGTGTGTGTCTATATATATATATATATAAATTTCATATGAAGTCTTCTAGCATCATAATGTATACACTCCTTCTAATGGAGAAGCCTTTTTCCCTATGTGTAAAAGGGGCTAGATACCTCATACAGAGATACTTTTCTCATTTCATAACATTTTTTGACAATGAGAAATTGAAGTATGCTCATATGGTCTCTATGAGAACAAAAATGTCAAGGAATTGATAAGTCCGGAGTTGGAATCTTGGAAGTAACCATTTGTCTAGTTCGATCATATTCCCAAACAACTTGGTTAAGCATTTGGATGAAATTGCTTACCACTAATATATCCCTTTTAACCCTTGAAGGTACCTATCTATTCCTTATTTGCATCGAAGAAAACTATCTATTCCTTGTTTAGGAATCCATCTTCTACACTTCTCTTCCTATGTAGGCTCTTGGTAGGGAATCCTAGATTCTGTCTAAGTCCCTCCTTCCCGTCATTGTCCCTCCTTCCCGTCATTGTCCCTTAGGTTTGTCCCTTAATACATAGCTAGCATAATAGGAACATGACAAGTGACCTAATGTAACACTTAGACACTTAATACAAACAATGAAGTGAATGAACAATAGGCTAGGGTTCCATATTTGGTCTATATGATTGAGATTGTTTTTACTTTAACATCCACTCAAGAGTCAAAACAAAGTCAACAATGTATTTACATGACACCACACACACTAATATGCATGATTATACCACTGTTTCTTCTCATAACCAACTTACGAAGTTGTTCTAGCTAATTTGTTGATTGATACACACTGACATGTATGATTATAGCACCGTCTCTTCTCATAACCAACTTACGAAGTTGTTCCATTTTGTTGATTGATACACTAATATGTATGATTATACCACCGTCTCTTCTTATAACCAATCATATATCTGTATCATCTTGAAAGTTCTAACTCATGCTACTTTCTTTTATGTCTCGACTTTTTGAGCAATATTCCTTATTTAGACAAGGGAAAATGGCCAAATGCATAAAAACAGCAAAACAAATGTCTAAGCCAATGAAAAAAGCTTTCCATAGCCCATATCAATGATTCTTAACAAAAAAACATTTTCACCCCTTAATCTAAATAACCTCACTCTCTATCTCTCCCTCTCATCCAGTGATCCGATCTCACCTCTCTCTCTCTCTCTCTCTCTCACAATCGCATCTCACCAGATCTAAGACGCGCCGACGAGGAGGACGACGACCGCGTTGAGCATCCAGAGATCTCTGCCGATCGGGCGCCACTGACGACGTCGATCACTTTCACCGCCTCCTGCTTCTCCTCGGCTCCCTTGTCCCCGAGCCCGGCAATCCTCTAGCACTTCGTTGTTAGAGCTCGCCGATCTCCACCTCAAGATCCTTGTCCTCTGGTTCGACTTTA
This sequence comes from Fragaria nilgerrensis, assembly GCA_010134655.1. Classification (NCBI taxonomy): domain Eukaryota; kingdom Viridiplantae; phylum Streptophyta; class Magnoliopsida; order Rosales; family Rosaceae; genus Fragaria; species Fragaria nilgerrensis. The sequence continues at coordinate 7,154,161 of CM020982.1, forward strand.
TCTCCTTCGCCGCCTCGTCGTTCAACAACCTTTGGTACCACCGGCTGCTGGTGGAGGACGTGGAGGCGTAGAGGAACTCTGTCACCGATGCTCACGACTGGCGGGGAGAATGGGAGTCATGCGCGGTGGTGTCTTCGTCGGAGATCGTCTGGTCGGATATGGGAGGGAAGCGATGCTTGTGGCTTCGGTAGGGTTTTAGAGATTAATTTTTCTTTTTTCTCTGAAAAAAATGGTTATTAGGTGGTAAAATTTTGATTACTAGGGGTAATAAATTTCTTGTGGCTCTGGAAGTTGTTCGTTGGTGTGAGGGTGAAGACCTCTTTCTTATTCTTCTTCTATCGTCTTCGTTTTTTGTGTTTTAACTAATTACTAGGGGTCAGTAACTAATTACTTAGGGTCAGTAATTAATTACTGAGGGTCATTAATTGATTACTGAGGGTCAGTAACTCGATTATTGAGAAAATCTGGCGACCGGTGACCAAATTCCGGTGATTAACTCAATTACTAGGGGTCAGTAACTGGTTACTAGGTGTCAGTAACTGAGGTTACTAGGTGTCAGTAACTGGTTACTAGGGGTCAGTAACTGGTTACTAGGGGTCATTAACTGGTCAGTAACTAGTTATTGGGGGTCAGTAACTAGTTATTGGGGGTCAGTAACTAGTTACTGGGGAAATTCCGGTGACCAGAGTCTGGTTGTCAGGAAAATTTCAGTGACCGGAGTCTGAAGGTCGGAAAAATTCCGGTGACCGGAGTCCAGTGAGATTCCGGCCAAGTATTCTCTCTTCTATTTTCTCTCTCTATGCATGTTTAAGGGGTAAGGGCAAAATAGTCTTAAAATAATATGATTTGTTAAGACTTTAATAACGATTTGTGCATTTGGACATAAAAAATGTATATTGGAATGAGCTAATGAAAAAAATTGTCATTAGAATGGAGAATGAGAGGTTTAAATTAGTACTAAATAGACATTTTTCCTTTAGACAATGTTGACGAAATTAATAAATTAGATCAATAAGATAACGGTTTCATCATGTCTTGATTTTTTAAGCAATATTTCTCATTTGGACAATACGGACGAAACCAGTAAATCCGATCATTTAGAATATCAATTTCAGAAAATCTCATCATCATGAAAGTTTTAACGAACATTATTTTTCATTATGTCTCGATTTTTGAAGCAACGCTTGATCATTTGAAGGGTACGACGAAACTAATAAATCGCATCATGTACCATGTTGGTTTCGAATCCAAATCTTAACCAAACTCAAACCATGGCGAAGCCCTAATAGTGAAAACATGACAAAGAGCTTGTGTTGAATGTAGACAAGTACCAAAGGGTGCAAATACTGCACATATAGTGAAAAGATGTGAAGTAAAACGTCATCGTTTCCTCTCATAGACACAGACAGATGCGTTTTTGTGTATTCTACCAAAAGAGAAAAAAAAAAGGAAAAAAAAAAAAAAGAAAGACATAAAATCGACAACCCACTTTAGTAAGCACTCTGGGATCTTTTTCATCATACCAGAGAAATTAAAACCCAAAAAAAAAAAAAAAAAAACCACTTCATCATCTCTCACACACCCGAAAATCCGAAGTCGTTTCATTTCAATCACCCCGCCGTTTTGGCCCCAACCGCCTTTCCCAATCTCAACCCCTGATCGCCGGAGATCAAAGCCCCCCATTTCTCTCCCCCCAAATTCGCTTCTTCGTCGTCGTCAAATGCCTACGCGGTGGGCCGCCGCGGCTTAGACTGGGACAAATTTCTGGTTCATTTGGTAAATTCCGCAACTTTGATGGGCGATCTTAGGGCTTGCTCGCCTGAGCCAAACGGCACCGTTTTGGAGGACAGGCCGACCTCGTCTTCGTCGTCGTCGCTACCGTCGTCGCAGTCGTCGTCTTCGTCGTTGCTCTCAGTTTCGACCGCCGAGTACTGGCGGCGAGCGGAGGCGGCGACGCAGGGGGTTATAGCTCAGGTCCAGCCCACTGACGTGTCTGAACGGAGAAGGCGAGCCGTCATTGATTACGTCCAGCGGCTCATTCGAGGCTTTCTTGGCTGTGAGGTCAGCATTACGTATACACAGCATTTTGCCCTATATTGAACTTGAATTTATGTGAATTGATTAACTCGTTTTTCATGTGGTGATGGAAATGTGCTTAATTGTGGTAATTAGTGTAGCTTTCGCTGTCGAAAGCTTGGCGGTTGTTTGAGTCTGTAACTAATTCGGTTCATTGAATAGCAATCAGTTTGCAGCTCATAAGTACTGTGAATTGATAGAGTAATCGGCTTTGGATAGTACCGTCTCGAGAGATTAGTGTGGTTTTTTCCTGATTAGATTACTTGAACTGTGCTTTTAGATAGCAATGGCAAAGTTATGAAGGCAAAGGGGTGGTAATGAGGTGGGGAGTTATTTGATTTTGTATTGAAATTTTGTTGCAGGTGTTCCCGTTTGGATCAGTGCCTCTGAAGACGTATCTGCCTGATGGGGATATTGATCTGACTGCTTTTGGTGGTCTCAATATCGACGAGGCACTGGCGAATGATGTATGTGCTGTTCTTGAGAGGGAAGATCAGAATATGGCTGCTGAGTTTATGGTGAAGGACGTGCAGTTAATTCGAGCAGAGGTTTGTAGGTTTAACTCTGTATTGTATTAGAATGTCATTGGTTATGTCTAAGTAACTTGTTTTTTTATGCTCAAGGCGCCAGTCAATTTTATTTTTGCTATGAAGTTTTATCTATGTTTATACATGAACAAGTCTCGTCTTCCTAAAATTGACGGGAATAGTCCTGGTGGAAGCTATTCACATTAAGTGCTTAAAGAATTTTGGTTATTATGGCATGAAGAAACTGTAAACAAAATAAAAGGGGGAGAGGGGAACATATGCAGTTTGTTCTTACTCGCTTTGACTTACACACAAGAGGGGGTCAAACAGTGAGGCCCTCGTCCAATCCCTGATTCCCTTGTATGAATGTCAATATGTCATAAAGCTGAAGACTAGAGACGATGGATAAATCGTGAAATTTCTTACATTCGCAAGCCTTTTAGTGAGTCCATTGTTTCTGGCTGGCATTTCTCTAGTGGGGATATGTTTAGGGTTTAGTGTAGTAGAACAATGAGATTAATTGGTTTGCAGAAGAGTGAGTGAGAGCGGATCAGAGTGTTTTTGGCACGGTGTCAGTGTTCAGTTATGTGGGTATTCTGATTTGAACAGTCATATTGCTTCACAGCATCCATTTTAGCTGTTATGTTATCACAACTATATGTTTATTCAACAATCATTTGATATAATTTCACATCTGCTACATGCAAAAAGCCCCTGCAACTAAATATTTTGAAAGGTGGTAAATATGTTCTTGCATTTTCCATTGCAATATTTTCATCCATTTATTATCTTCACATCTACTAAGCTAACTACATGGATTTTAACTACTAAATAATTGATGATCGGTATGATTTAGTATTAATGGTAGCGCATCATGTCCCACATTTTCTGTTTAACTGATAGTATGTCGTAACCTTTAGGAAATGCATGTGTGTTTATGAGATCATTCTTTGTTTCTATTCAGAATCACTTAATTTTAGTTGTCCTCAGTAAATACTATTGTGTTTTCTTGTGGCAGGTTAAGCTTGTAAAGTGCCTAGTGCAGAATATTGTGGTTGATATATCCTTCAATCAGCTAGGAGGGTTATGTACGTTATGCTTTCTTGAGCAGGTAGTCTTCCGCTAAAGCTTAGTTGTGTTAGTTCAGATTTTGCTACATCAGATTGATTTTTTTTCTATTCTTTTTTCTTCTCAAGTTTATTATAGCAAGTAAATATATCAGACTCTGGTGCTCAAAAGTTTATTTTTGAAATTTTCTTTTTTTCTTTTGATCATATTCCTGGTGCTGCTTCCATACAGGTTGATCGGCTCATTGGCAAAGATCATCTCTTTAAACGTAGTATCATACTGATTAAGGCTTGGTGCTATTATGAGAGTCGAATTCTTGGTGCCCATCACGGTTTGATATCTACATATGGTTTGGAGACCTTAGTTCTTTTTATCTTCCATCTATTCCATGCATCTTTGAATGGTCCTCTAGCGGTGAGTGCTTTAATGAATGAATAGTGTTTGCTGCATATCCTTTCTGTAAATCTAATTCATTTTCAATGTTAATAGGTCCTGTATAAATTCTTGGACTACTTCAGTAAATTTGATTGGGACAACTATTGTATCAGCTTGAATGGGCCAGTTCGCATATCCTCACTTCCTGAACTCTTGAGTGAGCAGCATCTGTTTGTATTTATGCCATTCTATATAGGTGTAAGTGTTTGATTGTGATTCTTATGGTCCTATCTGCAGCTGAGATGCCAGATAATGGTGGGGGTGATCTATTGCTCAGTAAAGAATTTCTCAGGAGTTGCGTGGATAGGTTCTCAGTTCCTTCAAGGGGATATGAGACAAATTATAGAACATTCCAGCCAAAGCATCTTAATATAGTTGATCCCCTAAAAGAAAATAACAACCTTGGCAGAAGTGTGAGTAAAGGTGAACTTCATGTCTCTATAGTCCTCTTTGTTATTGCTATTTACTTGGAATGATATGTTGAAGTTCTTGAACTGATATGTAAAACGAGTAGAAAAACTCCCTACTATTAATTTTTGATTTAGTTCATCAGATATTGTTTCTCAAGCCTCGTGATGTTGCATATGAGAAATAAGGGGGTTTCCTTATTTTCTCTCCCCGGGGTCACATGGTCTGTTGACTACTATAACCTTCATTCATACATACAGGAAACTTTTATCGAATAAGGAGTGCTTTCACATATGGTGCTCGTAAACTAGGGCGCATCCTTTCACAGCCAGAAGAAAACATAGATGATGAGATTAGAAAGTTCTTCTCAAACACATTGGACAGGCATGGAAGTGGACAGAGGCCAGATGTCCAGGATCCTATTCCATTTTCCGGATTTGATGGGTTTGGTTCTGCATCGGGTCCAGAGTTGCAAGAAGATAACGCAGTTTATGAATCTGAATCTGCATATTCAACTGGCATGGTTGGCAATTCTGGGTCAAATCATGATGGATCTTGGGATGGTGGAGTTACAAACACTAAAAGACCCGATCAAGTTATGAATGGTCCACCCAAAAGTGATACAGAGGTAGTACCCCCAGCAATGTTTCCGGAAACTGAGGGTTTTTCAAACAGAATTGCTGTTTCAGAGTGCCGCCTAGTCGGGGATGCAAAAGACCTAGCTACCTCCAGATTTCATGACCTTAAAATTTCAAATGATGCTCAGGAACCGTCCCCGTCCAGAGGTGAGACGAGTTTGTCTTTGGATAAAAAACAACTTGCACCTCATCTCTGTTTCTCTCACTCATCAGTGGGAAATGGGAACATTAGTAATGGAGATGAAGACCATGAACAGCCAGAAAGCTTTGGATCAGCTGAGAATGGGGTTGGTAGCCTGAATGAGAATCAATCAGCTTGTAATCTGGCTCCAGTTGGACAAAAGCACCAACTTTCACGCTTGCATTCAATTGTGGGTTCCTCTGAAGACTTTTATCCTAGTTATTCTGGTTATCGAATGCCAATTAGCATAACCGGAAATCCTGAAACTTCTAACCCTTTGTCTGATCTCAGTGGGGATTATGATAGTCATTTAAATAGTCTACGTTATGGCCTTTCATGCTATGAGTATGAGCTCATTGCAGTCCATAATCCCATGCCACCTTCAATGCCCTCACAGTACCAGAGAAGCAAGTCTTGGGATGTAAGTCGACAGTCTTTGCAGCTAAGACAGAATGCATTTTCGCCAATGAGTCCCAATGGTGTTGTCCCTAGACAAGCATTCTACCATATGAACCAACCAATGCTGCCTAATGGTGCTGGGTTTGGTATGGAGGAGATGCCAAAACCACGAGGAACTGGAACATACTTTCCCAATACGGTATACTCATTCTAACCTCTGAAACTTACGGTTTATGAAATCTGAATTTACTTTGGGTCGGTTTTCTCGTTAATATGGTGTTAGTTTGCAGTTTTTCTTCCCTCATAACTGTTCCAGTTGGTGGGCCTTCTCATCTAAGTGCTTTGGTACACAAAATTTTGCAGAACCATTACAGAGATAGGCCCATGACAACAAGGGGAAGAAATCAAGCACCTGTGAGGTCTCCTCGTAACAATGGCTATGCCATGATACCATCTCCAGAGAATAATTTTCCTGACAGAAACAGTCATGATCTATCACAAGCCCAAATGCCTCTTCAAAAAGGTGGGGGAAAGTTTGGTTTCCCAGATAGCCCCACCAGCTCCCCTCGAACAAAAGCATACCCCAATGCCAATGGCTCAATACATCCTTATGATCGAGTTACAGAATTTGTGCCAGTTGAGCATGTGCCATTAGAGGCACCTCCCAGTGGCAGGCAAACAAACTCGGGTTCATCATCTAGTCAAAATTCCAGTGTTGGTCAAGCCTCGACAAACTCGGAATCGAGTACAGATCAAGATAGGTACAGACAAATTCATTGGCTTACAAGGTTTTATCTACTTATAGCAAACTCAGATATGACTGTTTAAATGTTCATTATTTTTGTATCATGTAGGATTTCTGTGAAGTCATACCATTTGAAAGATGAAGAGGATTTCCCACCGTTGTCAGCCTGACGAAAGTGTGATCCATGATCTCTTAATATGGATGGTAGTATGAAAGTGTTACAGTAATTGCTAACATACTGCTTATATGGCTCTGGGCCACAACTTTTTTTGAAACCTTTACCTATGGAGTTAGATATTCTATCTGTTGGAAGCCAGTTGTACATTCTCAACTAGTATTTTAACGCCTTTTAAAAAATCTCAATCGAGTGCCCTCTGCACCGAGTGTAGTTCATGTATAGGTTGCTTGGTTAATCTTCCCCCCAGGTTTTGTTGTCATCATTACCCGTGGGTAATTGTAGAAACACAGAGATAATGTTGTTGGTTATGTCTGATATAACTTATATTCAGGAACGTTTTTCTTGATTTACAGTCCTGTTCTGTTGCTGCAAGTGCACTTTTTTCTATAACTGAATTGAAAAACTCTTACGGGATTTACGCTGGCGGAGGGCGGAGCTTCTGTCTCAACACATGCTAGGTTGTGTTTTGAGAGAGACAAGTCCTGTACGCCCCCTTGCCTGAAAGATTTTCCTGTTTTAGGGGGCGTCATTTTTTTTGTCAAATCTGCCGTTTCGCTCCGGTAGGAGCCTATCCTGTCACTGTGTTAAATGTCTACTTGTTGGACTTGGTCCTGAGATGTCTTGTTACAGCAAGTCACAAACGAGCAGTGACATAAATTCAAGGTTGATTGGCTTGATGGAGTTGAATTATCCTCATTTTTCCAGTTGTTAAGCTCAAAAGTGTGGGACTAAAAGGCTGTTCTGGTGATGCAGCAACAGTAAAACATGGGCTGGTGAGATCGATTATTGCAGTAAAGCACAGAATTGGCTGGAAATGTTCTTGATTACTATTTTGCAGACCCATATACTCATATTTGCCTCTGGTCCCATTTCTGAGTTTTATATAGCTTGCATTCGGCTCATGTTTATATTCCCCTAGATGAACAAGGTTACTGATGTTGGTACTTGGTATTGAACCCAGAAGCTTGGAACTGTATAGATGCCGACTACCTTCAATTATTGTTCGCCGAACAAACTAAATAACAGGTCCAATATCAAGTCAATGACATATAGAGTGGTTATATCCTATCTATTTGGTTTTTAATAGGATGCAGCAATCTTATACAAGATAATGAAAAAATAAAGACACTGACATCTCCTTTGATCATACAGTATGATCTTGATCTTTCGGGATTAGGGTTTATAGATTCCTTTGATCATACACCACAAATTATGAGGTCTGAAAATGTGGGAAATAATGAACATTAACCATGCCTGTCCCAGTTAATATGTGGATAACAATGCAGTTTATACCCAACAAAACACAGCTTTCTACCATGATTATCTTATGCAAGTTCCATTATTATAACAACATCTAATGCTAATTGAGCCACACACACTTTGTTCATAATTTAGGGAATCTGTATCACCACATGATACATGAGTAGTCTATTTCCTAAACATGAAACTATGATAATAACAGAACACTAAGATACAGAAGAGGAATCACTAATAAACTAGAGAGGGTCAACTTAAACAGTTTGATAGATTAATCACACAAGGGACAAACCTATGATGTCAACATGTTTTCTATATGATTTTGAAAACCAATAAGAGGGTACACCTGTGTATGTACAGAGAGAGGATAAGAATAAACTAGTTGATCTGACTCTTTCAGAGAGATGTGCATGAATGTTTAAGAAAATAGAAAACTTGAAAATGAAAGATTGTAAATTTGTCAAACATTCACTTAGTACCTGATCAGGTAAAAAGACTTGAAGCTTTCTTAGTTGGTGAGCTCTCTAACCATTTGTTTTTCTATCAGGAATTCACCCCACAAGGCTGGCAGTTCTACCTGAGGAGATGAATCTAGCTAGTTGTTATCAAATACAGAGATGATTTATCATGAAATCGACGTATAACAATTGAATAGGGTTTAGGGTTTTAATCTGATTAACTTGTTCAGAGACTGTGATGTTAAAATGAGCCATTTTGATCTCATGTAAGAGGTAATGAGAAGTTTGCAAACAAATATCGAAAGGAAAAAATGGTTAAAATGTGTATTTGTGTAAGATGATAAACAACTGGATATGTGCATATTAAAGCCCTCGAATTGAAGACCTGAGTTCTGAACCCTCTTCTGGATTCTGCTAAGGTTGCTCAGTTTACACTGTACTAGCCTATCACATAATGAGAACCTAGACTCCACCTCTCTAAATATCACTGACTCCTTGGATCATAGGCAATTAATATAGCCAGTTGAAGAAGATTTTCAAAGCGTTTAACCAAAGGGCAACCTTTGGTGTTTGTGATTTTTGGACCCCTTCAAAGTTCAAATGCCATCAACTCCGTTATTTGGGGACCCCAAAACAAAAAATCCTTAGAAAAATGTCAAAAAAAAAAAAAAAAAGGTCCTGCCTATTCTGTTTTATAATGAGCACCATCCCATTTCCACCACCACCAACAAGAGCTTGTTGTTTGCACAATTTGCAGGCCACCCCACATCTTTCCAAACTAGATAGTCTCTCTCAAACTCATCAAACCCCATCTTTTACTTTCAGATTGTTCTTAGCTGACTCCTTGAAATCTATTCAGTGTTGCTCTTAGATCCACAAATGGTACTATCAAAGCGTATCCACAGGTTCTTCAAGTTTAGACTCGGCCTTGTTTCATGCCAAAGTCCTACTAGTCCTTAAGTCATATGATCGTTGATCATTTGATCATATTCTAAAAGCTTTTTCCTGAAAACCAATCCTCCTCCACACAAGCATTTTCATTAGCTGACAAAAAATATTCTGTCTTCCCTACCACCACCCACCCCATAACAGTTTCCTCCATCGAAAATCCTAGTCTCTGTCAAGTATTTTGCTTTTGTACTAGTCTTTCATCTTTGAAATTTATACAAATGGTTGCCAAGACGAACTACGAGCTTTCGAGGGGAGTTGTGGAAATGGCCTGGATCATGCTCAGTGTTGATTACTCTAGGCTTTTTTGGCTGCTCTTTGGGGTATTCTCTTATGAAAACCATGAGGGAAAGCCTCGGATTTTCTAACACCCGCCCACCCCACCTCAAATCGCTGCATTTCGATACCATAGAAGTAGTGTCCTTGTGTTTTTAAGTCTGTAGCTAAGATATATATAAGTATTGATATATACTCGAACAACAAAACTGCACTTGCTTGTTGATTTCTCAACCATGAACAACAAGACCAGGATAGGAAGGCGCACTGTTGGAGCTAAGCAGCAGCCTGAATACGTCGAAACAGATCCATCTGGCCGCTATGGACGTGTAAGTTTCTCTTGTTTATGTGTATATGATTGTGATATTGGTGCTTCTTATTTTGCTTGCTCTGTCTGTGATCATACTATTAAGTACTATTCCATCAAAGTTTCAGGTTCTTGAAGAACTGGATCAAACAAAAAGTGGTACATATTTATTAGTTATCCCATCTTTAGATACCAGAAACTCAGTGAAATATGCATAAATGAATCACAAATGCATTTGAAAGTAATGAATATGAGTTTGAAGGCTAAAGAGGCTATCTCATTTTCTGTTGCCGGTCAACTGTCATTTCTGAAATGGTCTATATCTGATTAAACATGATTAACATGGTTAATTGGTTATGAATCTTTTGTTTGTATTATCCAAAATTCACTTGTATTATTTTAGTTACCTAATTGGATGGTGCAACTACCCTAACCATGACCAGTTGTCTGCCTATTGATAGTTTAAAGAGACACTAACTATTCATATAGAGTCGTTTTAATAAGCATCCTTTTTGCAAAGGAGGTTATTGATGTGTAAGTAATTTCCATATATACTAGCGTGTTGAGTCTGAAACTAAAACTCAAAAAAGCCACTACTTCTCCATTACTTTTATCCCTTGTGCTGCAGAAAAGGGTTAAAAAAGAAAGTGTAAATGGGTTAGATCCAATAACATGAAATGCTAAATATGTCAAAACTAAGTTCTGTAGAAGATTTAATTAAATTCAGTGTGTCTAAATGTTAAAGAAAACACACTTCAAGTTGCAGATCAAGTTTAATAGGTTGTATAATGTGGTAACTAGAACTGAATGCCTTTCTTCATTCTGAAACTTAATAGCGTGCAACTCACAAGTCTGATGAGTCAACTCACAAGTCTGATGAGTACTAATAAGAGGGCCTTAAATTATAACATGCAGTTCAGGGAAATGCTTGGCAAAGGAGCCATGAAGACAGTTTACAAGGCATTTGATGAGGTCCTCGGAATGGAGGTGGCTTGGAACCAAGTCAAGCTTAACAATGTCTTCGGTTCACCAGAAGAACTTCAGAGGCTCTACTCAGAAGTTCACCTCCTCAAGAACCTCAATCATGACTCCATCATTCATTACTACACTTCTTGGATTGATATCAATCGAAGAACCTTCAACTTCATCACTGAGATGTTCACCTCTGGCACCCTCAGAGAGTAATTAACTACAAAACTCATAGCTGCTAATTAATATCACAAAACAGATAAAATATGTTAAATGTCTTTGTATGTGACTTGAAACAGGTACAGGCAAAAGTACCAACGAGTGAGTATTGGAGCTGTGAAAAACTGGTCACGCCAAATCCTGCGTGGTCTGGCTTATCTGCATACACTTGATCCGCCTGTTATTCACAGAGACCTCAAGTGTGACAACGTCTTTGTTAATGGTCATCTTGGACAAGTCAAGATTGGTGATTTGGGTTTAGCAGCTATTCTCAGTGGCTCAAAACAAGCACATAGTGTCATAGGTAACTTCTAATTCTAACTCTCTGAGAATATATAGTTCTTTGGACTCGATTAAAGGAATCCATCTGAAGTCTCGAACTTTCATTTAATTTCATGTACTTGTATTTCATCAGGTACACCAGAATTTATGGCACCTGAATTATACGATGAGGAATACAACGAGCTTGTAGACATATATGCCTTTGGCATGTGTGTGCTAGAGATGCTTACTTCAGAATATCCGTATAGCGAGTGCTCTAATCCTGCTCAAATTTACAAGAAAGTCACTTCAGTAAGTTTGCTGCTGTGTCTTCAATAGTCTAAATATGTGATGCTACATTTCGTTACATAATTAATACAACTGGCACTTACTTGCAGGGCAAACTACCAAAGGCATATTACAAGATTGAAGATTTGGAGGCGCAGAGATTCGTAGGGAAGTGTTTGGTGGATGTCTCGAAAAGGTTGCCAGCGCATGAGCTCTTGCTCGATCCATTTCTAGCACCTGATGATGAAGAGCCTAAGCCATTGCCCATCTCCAGATCAATCCCACTTCAAAAGATAGTCCCTGATGAAAGTGCTGAAGTGGTGAAAGAGCCAGTCTTGGCTTTGGGGTCTAATACCAAAAGAACTACAAAGATGATCATTACCGGGTCCAGAAACCCTGAGGATGATGCTATCTATCTCAAAGTTAGGATTTCTGACAACCAAGATGGTACTCATCCTAACCATTTCTTCATATATGCATGGATGACAAAGTGATGAAGTCACTATTTTTTGAATACTCATGTGAGTGTTTTCTCTACAGGTCATGCTAGGAACATATACTTCCCCTTTGACATTGTGAACGACACCGCAATGGATGTAGCAGTGGAGATGGTGAAAGAATTGGAAATTAGTGACTGGGAACCATCCGAGATTGCTGTGATGATAGAAAAGGAGATATCTTCTTTAGTTCCAAGTTATGACAATTGGTCTTCTCCCCAAGATTATCATTCTGATCAGCACTGCTATAGCTATGAAGATGATGATGATTGCGATGGTGATGTTGTCCGCCATCCTTTCCACTCTTTGTCTTCATGTTCTTCCTCCCAAATTTCTCTGCCAGTTTTCGGCTTCCCCAGCCTAGTCCAATGCCAAAGTGCGAAGAACATGACTAAGGACCAAGATTGGTTTCATGGTATGTTCAAGTTTTCAGATATTATAGATCATGTACACTCCTTGGTTTTTTACCTCAAACTTAATTTGATTTGGTCTGATCTTGTAAATTTGTGATGCAGGTGATCTGTTTACTAATGATGATGCAAGTTCTCAAAGTTCTTTGAACTCGTGCAACTACTCCAACATGAATTACTATTCAGGCAATGAAGATGACCATGACATAGTTGGTCCAAAAAGAGAACCTTCCTCCTGCTTTGGAAAGACTCACAAATCTACAAGGTTTTGTCCTTCGGATAGCACGACTACGAATCATTACAACGTTGTGATCCACAGGTAGACAATGGGAGAGCTTATCATGAACTGAACCATCATCCTCATAAGCATCGCCATAATCAGGGGAAATTACCAAGGATTCGGTCACTTGTTGACGTCCGCAGCCAATTGCTGCACCGGTCACTGGTGGAGGAGATAACCAAGAGGCGTTTGTGCAATACCGTTGGAGCTGTTGAGAACATTGGCTTTCAAGCACCAGGAAATTTTAGCTGATTTCCTCTGAAGCAGAGCTAGTTCCCCAAAGATGCTGAGAAGCAAGGTGAAATGGACAAGTTTCTTGAGACTCAAAACTAGTGGTGCAACATATATAGGTGTGTAAGTATTGCTTGTAAAAAATTTGAGCCTTGGGAAGACTTTAAGGTTCATGATAATAACCAATCCGGACTACGCTGCGCCCTCTGGTTTGAACAGCGGATTTGATTGTTATGCAATGCACAATTGCATATCTTGTGCACTTCTGTCAAGCTTAAGTGTTAAAAGAAGTATGAATCTGCAGGTATAATGCTGCAGAATCGACTTCTCCTTTGTGTAAACTTTCTCCTCCTTTTTATGAAAGTCATACGTGAAACAACGCACAATTGCTGCTACCACTAGTGCTAAGTTGCTGACACTAATGACTCCAGTGAGGATGATTCCAACAATTCCTTACACATAAGTCACGTGAAAGCCAATCTTATTTCAGATACTTACCAATTTCGATAGAATCCATGAATTAAAACGATTGGACCTTGATATGAAGAAATCTAAACATAAGGATTGCAGAAGTTTTTTTTTCTATATTTCTTGATAAAACTTTACAAGGTTTAATAACAAATATATATAAATACAATGAGAACCGTATTAGGAAAACTAAAGCAAACTCAACCACAGCCACAGCTGTAGCACCAAGACCGAGGACACCAACTTGTTGCAACAGCAGAAAGACAAACAACGACAACCAACTTATTGTTTCAGAAAAAAGAGACCAAGGAGACCAGCAGTACATGATAACACACAAACAGTATATGATAGCAAAGTTGTAGCTTCTAATTCAAATTGAAAAACTAATCTCTAACTCTCAATATGATCATATAAAACTTAAAACCCAAGAAGGTCAGCACTTGCGCCAAGCACAACTTGACCCACCAGCCACCCTCGTACGGTCTTACCAACATCATCACATGTAATTTTTTCGTTCCTTTCCTTAAGTGAATTGGCCTTATTCCGACGGCTACTAGGACGAGCTCTCTTCTTCGAAGCATGCAAATTTATTTTCTATGCGAATTATTTTACTCTTTGGAGAAGAAAATGAGAACCCATATGAATTTTATTTTCTAGCAAGTTTACTCTATTGTTTTAACTTTTAACTTGGTTTAAGGGAAGAGGGAGCGTTTGGGCCATCACTTATTAAGTCATGTGTAACAGGTTTGAAGTAGTGGCCCGCCTCAACTTCTAATGACAGATTGAAACTCCACTCAGCCACCGCCACGCCGCCGTGGCCCATCCTCCTGGGTCCCCTTACACCCGAAGCACAACTTAAACACCTCAACCTTGCACGCAAAGCACAACTTAAACAACTCAACCTTGCACGCAAAGCCACCCTTTTATTTTCATCATCATCAACTACCGATCAGCCTCACCACCACAGATACCGACCACCACTCCGATTTCAACGTTTCCCTTATACTCTACGCTTTCATGGCTGTCATGCATCACCGCAGCCGATTAGAGACGGCGGTGCCACCCCCGTCTCCGATCCCAACCGCCAAGGGCTCCCGCTCCGCAGCCTCCGAAACCTTCACGCAATTCCTCGACAACTGCCTCAAGATCCCCGAGCTCATCGCATTGCCGCCTTCCCGCCTTCCCAGCATAAACTCACGTCAAATCGCTGACGTCGACTTCCGATCCCTCTCAGCCGACTCCATCGCCAGCCTCCTCGTCTCGGCCAAGCAACTCGGCGCGTTTCGAATCATCGGTCATGGAATAACGGCGGATGAGTTGAGATCTGTGGTTCAAGAAGCCGAATCGGTTTTCGGAAATGCAGATCATCAATCGAGAGGTTTTGTTGAGAGCGTTGGTAGCCGTGAGGTGATTGCTTGGGTCCGGGATCAAAAGATCAAATCAGACCTAAGATATGACAAGTTTCGGTATAACCCTAAATTCTTAATATTGAATTATCGCATGCATTAACGTATCGATACATCAATATATTATAGGCCATGTTTGGGGGGGTAATGGGGCGGGTCTAGGAGGTTTAGTCTACCATCGAATGTTGCTAGCTTAACACTGTTATATATTTTTTTTTCTCTCCTCTATTTTGCAGTAACAATATGGAGGCGGTTGCGAGTAAAATTGAAGCGATTGCAGAACAAGTGAGTCAAATTTTCTATAAAAATCCGAATGTGGAATTTGTGAGAAGAAGTGAAGAGAAAGATTGGGGTTTTAGGCTATACAGATACAATCATGACCAAGATAATACAAAGGAGCAGAACCACAGTAGATCACGGAATGAGATCGACTGTGTCGACGACCGTGAGTGTGATGATCATGGTTTATGCATCCACCTTCCGCTTGAGCACTTTCAGTTCTACATTCAATCGGAGCGAGGTCCATTGACGTTTGATGCAGGGCCTGAGATGCTCGTCGTTACAATTGGAAAGCAGCTAGAGGTAACTAATGGGGTGGCCCCAGCTCCACTACATTTCCATTATATACGCTCAAAATTATCTTGCTTATTTTCTTTTCATTTTGGAGCTTTGCAGGGATTTAAATGTGTTTCAGGGGAAATGATATGTGTGCCTGACACAGGCAGAAGCCAAGTTTCTTTCTCCTTGCAACTCAAAGTTCCATTCTCAGCGAATTTCCGAAAAAGTTCCAAGACAATTTCCATTGTTGATCAAGTTTTCATTGCAGTATTCCTCTGCTTACTATACAAAGTTGTTGTGTTCTTGTACACTTACATTACAACTACATAGACTCACTATTTTTTGGCTATGGGTGAGGGTGACATTCTTTTAAGTACAACGTAACAAAAATTCTGGGTATTGGCTTTTGGGTGACAATATTGATTGGTTTGGAGGAATTTTTTTCTTATTTGTGCCCCTGTTTCTTTGGGCATAAAACGATGTACATATATGGTACGGCATCCATGGCTTGAAGGGTTTTGTTTGTTCATATATAGAAAAGCTAGTAATTAGTAACCATTGGAACATAGAAGTATTTGTATATGCAGAGATTGCAGACTTCAATCTTTTGCCTTGAGGTTTGATTTAAAAAAATGAAGGTTTATTGCTTCTTGTATCGTGAATTTCAGTAATGCTTGTGGATTGTGTTGTTACTTTTAAGAAACATTTTGTAAATTATGGAGTTGAAAATTCTTCAGTTTTCGATCTGTTGCAATTAGGAAACTCGTGTTCCGAACTTTACCTTGCTGATGCTACATATATGTTATTAAGCCCAGTTATATGGGCTCGAGCATATCTTTGCGTAAGGACTGAGCTTTTCATTTGTCACGAGTTCTCATCTCTACAATCCACATACAGAGTTTATATTACACATAATCCTGTAAATTAGAGCATATTTACAGTGATAAGGACCAAATTTAAAGCTCTCTCTAACCTAGAGAGAGACTGAAGCGCGCCGTTCGCCCTTGAGCAAGGGTTTAGTCACAGTCCACCCATGCATGCGGTGGCTCTCTGTTGCGGGCGGGCAGTGGCGGATCCAGGATCCGGAAACTGTCTAGGGTAATTAAAGGTGCAAATTGTGAAAATATTTTTTTAGTGACATTGGTGGCGGAACGGTCCAGGAGCTATGGAAAAATTCTACAATATGTTAATGCATGTGTGATGCATCAATTTTGTAAATTGAGTCCTCAAACTAGTAATATTAGTTCTCGAAGTTGTAATATGAGTCCTTAAAGTTGTAAAATTTTCTAGTTACAACATTAGTAATCATGTGTGTTTAAAGTGGTAAAATGTGTGCTTAAAGTTGTAAAATGTGTGCTTAAAGTGGTGATTAAGTCCTCAAAGTGATTAAAAACAACTTTGAAGACTCATATTATAATTTTGAGGACTCAATTACCACTTTAAGGACAAATGAGGATTAATGTTGTAACTAATTTTTTTTTACAATTTTAACGACTCATATTACAATTTTTAGGACTAATATTACTAATTTGAGGACTCATTTTACAACTTAAAGATAAAGTTGATGCATCACATACATTAACACACTCTAGCATTACCATGGAGCTATGGATGTTTCCACTGGACAAAACAAAAGTGTAGAGCACTAAATGAGAAAATATTTTAGATTTTTTTTTTTCACAAAACGCTGATAGATAAGTAGTAATTAGTGGCAGAACAATGAAAGAAAATATGTTCACCACATAAGGAAGGTGAAGAAAATAAGAAGGAAAGAAAAACATGCAAGGTAATGCAGCTTACACTATAGGAAATATCGACTTAGCCGACGAAATTTTATTAATTCCGTCAGCTAAGTGACTCTTCACCGACGAAAGAAGAACCGTCGTATAGGACACCACATCCGTCGCCTAAGATTTCTTAGGCGACGAAAATAACTGTTGACGTCTTCTGTCGACTAAGCTATTCATACTCGACGAAACAATATTCGTCGTCCAAGTTCCGTCGGCTTAGTAAACCATAGGCGACGAATATCTTCCGTTGGTATGATTTTGTCGGCTTAGATCTTCTTAGGCGACGAAAATTGACTGTCGACATAATCCGTCGTCTGAGATTTTCTAGAGCGACGAATAATGTTTCGTCGGTATATCTAGTCTTAGACAACGAATAATATTTCGTCGTCTGAAATTTTCTAGGGCGACAAAGACGATTTCGTCGGGTAAGAACGACTTGGGCGACAAATATTCCTTTCTTAGACGACGAACTGTTCCGTCGAGTAAGAATTTGAATTATTGCCTGACACAAAGTAGAACGAATATTTTTTCCGACGCCTTTTGTCTTAGGTGACGAAATATTCTGTCCGCTAAGTTTACACATCATCCATTTATACACCTTTTGCCCAAAAGAGAACGCAGAAGAAAGGCATGGTCTAGCTCCCCCCCTTCATCGGAATATTCATTCGATCCAAATCTATTTTTGGAAGCTTTTCTTCATGAATTTGATCGATCTTTAAGAGCTGCGCGCTTCGATCTCGATCTCCTAATTGGTATATATGTAACTACTTTAATTAATTAATCTACTTTCTTCTTTTAGGCATATTTTCTTGCGAACTTTCGGCGACTTGCCGGTCCAATTTTGATGGATTGTTGCTTACTTGTATGCTTAATATAATTACTGGATATGTGTGTATAATATGTTTGTACGTATGTATAATATTATATATGCATGAAAACTATATAATATTATGTTTGTATATATATCTAACTTTTGTATATATATATATATCTTTAGCTTTTGTATGTAGGATTAATAATTATGTGAATAATATGTTTATCAATTTTTGTTTTCATTCAAATCAATTTGTGTATTTATATGATAAAAAATAAAATGATGAATCATGTAATTAAGAATTATAATATTCTTATACATTCATCAATATATATTGTTACCCTTAGAAATCTCGTTCGAGAACCATTATGTTACGACTGTGTCTAACAAAATGGTTTTCGAATTGTCCCATATTTGGACAGTTTGGGAGCATTAGGGGTGTTATCGGTTTTATTCGGTTCGGTTTCCACCTAAAACCAGAAACCAAGCCGAACTTAAAATTCAGCTCGTTTTTTTTTTTTAAAATATAAACCGAAAACCGAACGGTTCAGCCCAGTTCGGTTTTTTCGGTTTTTTTTTTTTTTTTGTAAAAAAAAAAAACCAAGAAGGTAAAAGAGGGGGAGAGCTGCTAGAGGGCGAGGTGGTGGCGGGCTGGTGGAGGTGGTGGTGGCGGACTGGCGAGAGGGGAGAAGAGGGTGAGGCCGCTAGAGGGTAGAAGAGGGCGAGAGCCGAGAGGCGGAGACACCGGAGAGGAGGCGAGAGGCGGAGGCTGGAGAGGGGAGTCGGGAGTCAGGAGTACTTGGAGAAACAGAGAAAGAGATGAGGCAACTGGCAGTGGTAGCCTGTCCAAGAGGCCGAGACGCCGGACTGCTGGAGAGGAGGGTGACAGGCGGAGACTGTGGAGAGGAGGGCGACAGGCGGAGACGTCGGAGAGGAGGGCGACATGTAGAGACGCCGGAGAGGAGGAGACCGGATAGGGGAGTCGGGAGCACTTGGAGAGTTGGAGAAACAAAGAAAGATGAGGAAGAGGGTGTCAAGGTGGCAGCCTGTGTGGTTTTCGGTTGAAGACTTGGGTTTTTTTTTTTTTTTTTAAATCAAAACGACGTTGTTGACTGTTGACTTCGGTTCAAACGGTTCCATTCGGTTTTCACCGGCCTTAAACCGAAAATATCTGGTTTGGCCCGGTTTTTTTTCCGGTGCGGTTTTTTCGGTTACGGTTTGGTTTTCGGTGCGGTTTTTTTTGTTTTTGGTTTCGAAGTCACACCCCTAGGGAGCATATGACATTGAGATTCCGTTTGTTGTTGGTGTGTTTCGTTTTCGGTTGTGGGTATATATATTTCGACAAGATCTTCCTTTATTGTTCCTCGAGTTCATTCTAGGTATAGATATTAGTGCACTTGGGGAACTGTAGGGAGATGCTGCCAAAATTTACTGACAGCGTGCGTGATAGGAAAGATGACAACTCTATGAAATAGAGTTGATTCTTACTCTTGTTGATTCTCACAGAAAAGAATAGCCAAGAATAAGAGAACTATGCCTTGTTGATTCCTAAGGAATACCAAGTTGATAGAAGAGAAAGTTTCTCTGTTTATTTTAATCTCCCAAAAAAACTACATACCAAAAGCTATACCATAGCTTTTAAACAGAAATCTAAATCAGTTACAGAAGCTTTAAAGCTTCCAGTAAACCACAACTGATTTAGAGGAAAATAAAAGACTCAGCTAATTAAGACAAAACATTAAATGCATTTAACATATCAGTTACGACCCTTGCTCTTTCGACCATCCAGACGAAAGAGATAGTTGTCTGCAATGCAGGCTGCATCATCCTCCCCAGGGTGCGAAAAATTCGCCCTCGAATTGACTTCTTCTTCCTCACTATTGTCACCACGGT
Organism: Fragaria nilgerrensis; assembly: GCA_010134655.1. Lineage (NCBI taxonomy): Eukaryota > Viridiplantae > Streptophyta > Magnoliopsida > Rosales > Rosaceae > Fragaria > Fragaria nilgerrensis. Next base: position 7,174,146 of record CM020982.1, read on the forward strand.
AAGGTGATAGATGCTTAACATTGAACACATCAGCAGTGCGGATGTGACTGGGAAGCTTCAAACGATATGCATTCGGATTTATCTTCTCTATAACTTGCACAGGTCCAACCTTTCTGGCAGCCAACTTGTTGTACTCCCCAACTGAAAACCGATCTTTTGTCAACACTGCCCATACAAAATCACCAACCTCAAATTCCATATGTCGCCGTTTCAAATCAGCTGCTTGCTTATACTTTGTATTGGCGTCCTCAAGTCGCTGCCTTGTTGTGGTATGGATTTGTTGGAGGTTAGCCACAAAATCTTCAGCCTTCACATGAGCATGCTGCAGGTTCGGAGTAGGAGCAAGGTCTAGAGGCGACCTTGGGTTATAGCCATAAGTGATGAAGAATGGGCTGAATCCAGTGCTCCGGTTGACAGAATGGTTGAAAGCAAATTCAGCCTGACTTAACTTCTGATCCCAAGACTTGAGATTGTCTCCTACCAAACTCCGCAGCAGATTACCAAGCGACCGGTTGACAACTTCAGTTTGTCCATCGGTTTGAGGGTGATAGCCACTGCTGTAATTAAGTTTTGTGTTGACAAGCTTCCACAAGCACCGCCAAAAATGGCTAAGAAATTTAGTGTCTCTGTCAGAAACAATGGATTTTGGCAATCCATGAAGTCGATATACCTCTTGAAAGAAAAGCAGTGCCACACTAACAGCATCTGTGGTCTTCTTACATGGAATAAAGTGTGCCATTTTTGAAAACCGATCAACCACCACACAAATGGAGTCCTTACCTCGCTGAGTGCGAGGAAGTCCCAACACAAAGTCCATGCTGACATGCTCCCAGGGTCGTTCAGGAACTGGTAATGGCATGTACAAGCCAGCATTAGTTGCTACACCTTTGGATAATTGACACACCCTACAACCTTCAACAAATTTAGTGACTTCACGTCGTAGGGTTGGCCAATGATATGATTCATCACCAGCTGCAATGTCTTATCTCTCCCCATATGACCTTCATTGTGCAACTCACTAATGATCTTCAAACGCAAACTGGACATTGGAATGCACAATCGATTTTCTTTGAATAAAAAGCCATCATGAAGGATAAAGTCAGATCGTAGGCCTGATTCCACATCCTTCAATATAGGTCCAAAATAGGAATCTGTAGATAATAAGTCACGCAATGAATCAAACCCAAGCACCTGAGTATTCATGGTGGTGAGAAAATTCGCTCGCCTACTAAGAGCATCCGCCACTTTATTCAAGGCACCAGATTTGTGCTTAATCACAAATGTAAACTGCTGCAAATATGATGCCCATTTAGCATGCCTAGCAGAGAGCTTATCTTGTGCATGGAGATGTTTTAAAGCCTCATGATCAGAATATAAGATAAACTCATTATGAGCTAAATAAGAACGCCAATACTTGAGGGCTTGAACAACAGCATAAAACTCCACATCATATGTGCTATAGTTCACCTTGGAGCCATTTAGCTTTTCACTGTAAAAAGCTACTGGTCGCCCCTCTTGGCTTAAAACAGCCCCAATGCCGACTTTGGATGCATCACAATGCAATTCAAATGGTTTGTTAAAGTCCGGCAGTGTCAAAACAGGGGCAGTAACAAGCTTCTCCTTAATGGCTTGAAAAGCTACAGTGGCCTCCTCAGTCCAACTGAATTTCCCACTCTTCATACAATCGGTTATAGGCGCCATAATAGAACTGAAGTTTTGTATAAAGCGTCTATAGAAAGATACTAACCCATGAAAACTTCTGACTTCTTGTAGACTTCTCGGCATCGGCCAACTCTTGATTGCTTCCACTTTGGACTGGTCTACAAGAATCCCATCTTTTGACACCACATAGCCAAGGAACAACACCTTGTCAGTCATAAAAGAACACTTCTTCACTGCTGCATAAAACTTCTCCTTTCTCAAGACTTCTAGGACTTCTCTTAGATGTTGTAGGTGCAATTCAATGCTAGGGCTGTAAATAAGGATGTCATCAAAGTAAACCACCACACACTTTCCAATAAACCGTCGAAGCAACTCATTCATCGCCCGCATAAAAGTACTAGGAGCATTAGAGAGGCCAAAAGGCATGACCAACCATTCGTATAAGCCTTCACGAGTTTTAAAGGCTGTTTTCCACTCGTCCCCATCTTTGATCCGAATTTGGTGATACCCACTTTTAAGGTCTAACTTGCTGAAAATAGTAGCACCTGACAATTGATCTAGCAAGTCATCCAAACGAGGAATGGGAAAACGGTAACGTACCGTGATTTTATTAATGGCTCTGCTGTCTATACACATGCGCCATGTCCCATCTTTTTTTGGCGTAATTAAGGCCGGAACTGAACAAGGACTCATGCTTTCCCTGATGTATCCTCTTGCCAATAACTCCTCTACTTGTCGTCTCAGTTCTTCATGTTCTTTGGGGCTCATCCGATAATGCGCCTTATTTGGTAAGGCTGCTCTAGGGACCAAATCAATTCTGTGTTGGATGTTACGAGAAGGTGGCAGTCCTGCCGGCATTTCTTCAGGAAAGACATCTTGAAACTCCTCTAGTAAAGCTTGTACAGGGACAGGGACAGGAGACAAATCACTGGATTTCTCTTTACCAACCAACAAGTAGACCACCCCGGTTTCATGAATTTCTCCCACGAATTTCTTCATTGATAATAAAATCATCGAAGACTTTCCATGGGTTGGCTTTGGGACTTGTTCCCGAGTTGGAAGGAGAGTGATTTTAGTATTATTGAACATGAAGCTGTATGTGTTCTTCCGTCCATCATGTGTCACATGTCTATCATACTCCCACGGTCGTCCCAAAAGAATATGGCAAGCATCCATCGGCACGACATCACACCACACCTTATCTTTGTAGCTTGTACCAATAGAGAAAGGAACAAGAGCCCTCTTTGAAACTTTCACATCATTAGCCTTCTGCAGCCATGAAAGCTTATATGGATGAGGGTGTTGTTGTGTCTCCAAGCATAGCTTGGTAACTGCTTCCTCAGAGATAACATTTTCGCAGCTGCCTGGGTCTATTACCAACCTACACACCTTTCCACCAATTGTACAAGTGGACTGAAAAATATTATTGCGAAGCCACCCATCACTACCTTCTACTTCTCGAGGGGTAAAACATGCCCTTTGTACAACAAGCATCGGCCCTTCATCACCCTTCACAAACTCCTCATAAACATCATCATCCCCACCATAGTCATCATAAATAGGAGCCTGTGCGAAATCAGTATACTCTTGTAGTGAATTTTCTTCATTCTCAATGAACAAGCCCTTACCAGCCCTTCCTTCTTTCTTGCAATCAGCCATCCGGTGTCCAGACTCACCACATTTGAAACAGCGAGTTCCAGTACGTCCAACCCCCACATCTTGTATTTTGGCTGGAGGTTCGCTCATGTGCGGTTTCACATTCTGAACTTGTGAAGCGGAAGTGCGACTAGGGGCTGAGTTGCTGACAGCACCTCGATTACTTGGACTGCTAGGGGACCAGGTCCCACCTCTGCCTGTTTTTCGAGCGATTTGCTTCTCCAACTGTAGGGCTCGTTGTTGTGCTTCTGCCACAGTAAATGGATCTAGCAAATTTAATGTATCTTGAAACTCGGTACGGAGACCTCCAATATACCTTGACACCAGCTGCTCATCCGTTTCCCCAAGGTCGCAACGAGCTATCAAATGATAGAATTCGGTGGTATACTCCGTCACTGTTCGGTTTCCTTGCTTCATATTTTGCAGCTGCTGATAGATCAACCTAGAGTAGTTGGGTGGTAGGAAAGAGCTGCGCATGTGCTTCTTCATTTTCTCCCACACTGTGATCTTATTTTTGCCTTGTCGCGAACGAGTTGCTTTCAATTGTCGCCACCAAGCTGAGGCACGCCCACGAAATCTGGTAGCTACAAGTGACACTATTCTGTCTTCAGGAACCCCCTTGAACTCCAAAACCTCCTCCACAGAATTTAGCCAATCCACGAATTCCTCAGGCTGAAGACTGCCGTGGAATTCAGGAATGTCAATCCTCATGCCCGTCTCCCATCGCCTTGTATCAACATTCTGAACCAGCCTCCGCTCTCCTCTCTCACCTTCTTCACTGAAAGGATTGATTTCGTCATCAAATTCATCTTCATCATGTTGTTGCTGAACAACTAAGGCCTCCACCTGTTGAGTGAGGCGCTCAACTTGTTGAGCCAAACGCTCAATCTCTTCATCGTTGCCACGTCCCTGAGTCGCTCCTCCACGTCCCCTCCTTGGAGGCATAATGGCCTGAGCTCTGGATACCAACTGACAGCGTGCGTGATAGGAAAGATGACAACTCTATGAAATAGAGTTGATTCTTACTCTTGTTGATTCTCACAGAAAAGAATAGCCAAGAATAAGAGAACTATGCCTTGTTGATTCCTAAGGAATACCAAGTTGATAGAAGAGAAAGTTTCTCTGTTTATTTTAATCTCCCAAAAAAACTACATACCAAAAGCTATACCATAGCTTTTAAACAGAAATCTAAATCAGTTACAGAAGCTTTAAAGCTTCCAGTAAACCACAACTGATTTAGAGGAAAATAAAAAACTCAGCTAATTAAGACAAAACATTAAATGCATTTAACATATCAGTTACGACCCTTGCTCTTTCGACCATCCAGACGAAAGAGATAGTTGTCTGCAATGCAGGCTGCATCATTTTCTTACATATGCGAATTCGAAACGCCCTAACAACAAACGAAATCACAATGTCATATGCTCTCAAACGGGATTAGGGCCCTAACCGAAGGTATAAGGTAAAGAATATTATTGGGGTAGTAATTAAACTCTCAAGTATGGAAAATGATTGGAAAATTATGCTCATATATATGAAAAGTGTGAAAAATTATTAGGGGTCAGTAATTTTCTGTATTTCTTGATACAATACATCCGCCTTCCTTGATTTTCTTCCAGTTTGTTACTTGGATGTTTGTTTTACTCTTTCCCAGGTCTTTTCTTTAATCTGGAATGCTTCCAGTTTTTGTTATGCTCATATGTTCAAGTGTGGAAAATTATTGGGGGTCAGTAATTTTCTTGACCAGAGCAACCAAAGTTTATGGATGATTATTATTACTTAGATTTCTTTCAACCATCCTCTAATGACATAATAGGGTAGTAAACTCTCAAGTATGGAAAATTTTTGGGGGTGAGTAATTTTCCTGAACAGAGCAACCAAAGTTTACTGACTCCCAATAACCACCCTGTAACAAAAAAAAACTGAAACTGACAACCAAAGATAAATGAAACTGACAGAAAGATCAAATGAATAGACCAAAATTACTAAAATAACAAGTTCCTTTACTGAAATTCAAGATCATTCATATGTTCTTGCAACACTATCAAAATATATACTACATATTTTCACATTTTGAAGATCCTACATCTAAAGTGGCACTAATCTTTTTTCTATATTTATGTCCATGAACTTTAGCAGGATCTTCTTCCTCATTTCATTACCACTATCTTTTGTCAGTTTTTTCCTATGACATAGGCGCTCTATAAAGTGGAGCAAAAATGGTCCACAATCTGACCTGCAATGTATTAAGAAACAGTGTTACTGAATTTTTCACCCCAATAAAACAGATAAGTAATTTCTGACCCCAATAAAACTCTTTAAAGGAAGTTTAAAGGTACTTACGATGTTTTCTTTTGCTGCGGGCATGATAAAATATCAGTCAACTTGTATCTTGCTTGATAAACGTTTTGGTCCAGCATCCATCTTCTTGTTCTTTTCTCTTCAGCACTCATCATTGAGTAACCGTCAACCACTATTCCTTGACTGTCCTGCTTGTCATAGTTTTCCCTCCATTCCTCAGGGTCCAAGCCTTGGCTGAGAGGGTATTTGGTGGAATCATATACGTGTTTGATGAAGACGCTAATGTGCTTCACTTGTTGGTTCCAACACATAAGTAAACTACAACTCAAACAAACTAAGAGAACAAGCAACAAATAAAAACCAGTAGAAGTTTACTGCCCCCCAGTAAACTTTTTACCCTAATAAACCAATAGAAGTGGTTGTTGGTGTCAGCAGAGTAATTTTTCCTTGGCGGTAGCATTGAGTTCAGGTGATAGAAGCATTGAGCTTTGTTGTCAATCAGGACCAAGGTATAGTGGTGGCCGACCCCGTGATATACCAGAATGAAAACCAGGTCCTTACTGAAGATGGATCACAGAGGATTAATAATGGAAAGCTCTATATCCAATTCATTACATTTGAATTCCCCCTGTTTTCCTCCTCTAGCTAGGAAATCCTTCAGTTTTTGTTCATGTACCACCGCCGCGCGCTGTATTTATAAAAATAAGTAGTAAGATTGTGTTAACTGAAAAAAAAAGTAACGGAGGAGACCGCGGTGTTGCGGCACACTGCTATTTCAGGTTAGACTACTTACCGTTGCCTCTATGTCTAGGAATCCAACCGAGACCTTCTTCTTTTCCACTTCCTCCTTCAACATTGTGAGGTACACCCTGATGGCTGCATGTATAATATATATAAGTCACAAATTATTACAACAAAGAATACATCTTAGGTTACTCAAACATTAACTTTATTGCGGTTAGTAAGACCAGTAATTTTTTCTCACATTAGATGTAATCTCTCTTTCTTGAATTATTCTCTTCAAGTCATTTTTGGTATTGTCAATGATACCATCACAACACTCCTAATACCGGAAACTGTGCAGACACAAATAAGTCATAAGCAAGTCAAACCAGGGAACTAATTATAATGTTATACACACACACACACACACACACACTAGGGAAGAATAAACTTACTCATCATTCTTGTCCTTGTTCAAATCAAACCAGTTCTTATAGTGATTCACCACATTTTCATCCAAGAGCTTCCATGTATCAGTGTTGCAGTTCACTCCATCAATAACAATACGATTTTGGACTTTATGCTCCACCTCCTTTGTTCTTTTTGCTGGCTTTAGCCCTTCAAAGGTGTCCTACTCTCATTCTTCTTCTTTCCTCTTTTGTGCCCCACGCTTCTTCAGGTTGACGTCTCTTTCAATCGAACTAGTCTCCACAGTTTGTTTTGAGCCCTTATGCTTGACATATTTCTTGAGCCCTTTTGCTTGCCGTTCTTTATTCTTCAAGCTGGGTTCTTCATTCATTTTTTTTTCCAGCCATTTCCACAGCTTGATCAACAAGTTTGTCTAGTTTAGACAGGTTGACATCAGTCGTCACATGTTCATCATCTTCTGGAAATATCTTTCGCAACGGAACTGGTTCTGCTACTTGTTCAGAAAACTACATAAGAAAACACACAAGTTATCCTCAAAAAAATGAAGAAAACACAATATTTATTGGGGGTCAGTAAACTGATTTCTACTCTTACCTCTTCAGTTCCTGGTTGCTCCTCTTTGCAGCTATGATCTTCCATCTTGTCTCTGCAGTTATATTCTTCCTCTTGAACCGGCTTTGACCTATCCTCCTCCTCATCCTTCTTCTCAATTACACATATTATCTGCTTTGTCTGAGCATGTTTTGCCCCCTTATGCAACTGTTTCTTGAGAGCGTTGATTTCATTTTTGTCTGCCCTCCTTTCTTTCTCTAGCTCAATGATTTGGTTGTCCGCTTTCTTTAACTTACCGAGCAATTCAGTGTTTTTGTTCACCAGTTCTTTATTTGTTTTGGCAAGTTCTGTTAGCTTCTTCTTCATATCTTCCATCAGCAGCTCCTGTACACGTTATAACAACGAAATCGTTACTGTTAAACAATTATATACAAATAAACAAGTTTACTGCCCCCCAGTAAACTTATACTGGGGGTCAGTAAACAACAATACATTATCTCTCTTTCAATTTCATGACAATTACACACTTAATATACCCTAATAAACAACTTTATTGTCTCCTAGTAAACCCAATAGAAGTTTACTGCCCCCCAGTAAACTTCTACTGGGGGGCAGTAAACAGTTTACTGGGGGGCAGTAAACAACAATGCATTATCTCCCTTTCAATTTCATGACAATTACACACACTTATATACCATAATAACAACTTTATTGCCCTCTTGTAAACCCAGTAGAAGTTTACTGCCCCCAGTAAACTTCTACTGGGGGTCAGTAAACTTGCAATTAAAGTTCCATTTTCATAGCCAATAGTTTTACTAGGTGTTAGTAACCATTCAAACTTACCTAATCAATTGTCCTTGGTTTTTCATTGTCATCTTGCTGCCGCTCATCATTGCCGGAACTTGTTTCCCCCTCATCCATCCATGGATCTTCTATTATGAGTTCCTGTTTTTACATTTATAAGACACAAATCAGTTTAATTTAGTTTTTCAAAAATAAAAAATACAATGCAATATATATATATATATATATTTTTTTTAATGACTATATAAATAAAATATCATTACCTCTAGCAATTCAGGTCTTCTCAAATACTCATTTTCTGTGATGATCTCTTGTATTGACCATCTTATAAATCTGGGAGTCTCCTTCTCTTTCTCGATAATCCGCTTCTTTATTTTTGTTTTCTCAAGGAACCAGTATAGAACCAGAAGGAGACATCCGTTCAAAACTCTTGTCTCCCCCCTTACATGCTTGTGAAGTCCTTGGTGCAAGAATTCTAATACCTTATGTGACCAGGTGTATTTGTCGATGCCTTCAAGGTCTTCACACTTGAGTATCAGTTTCCATTCAATGTGGTTCCTGCATCTGCTGAAAAATAAAGCTGTCATAAGGTACATTATAACCAAAGACGCTATCTTTCTTGGATCCCCCTTCTTCTTCTGAATCTTCCTAAGCTCTTCCATTAATGTGTCATCAATAACCTTTCTGGTCATTGTTTTTCTTGTTTTCTTTCCAAAGACAGCAAAATCTACCAAATTCTTCTTACTGCCCTTGCAGTATTTCTGGTCTATTGTGATATCCACATCCGAGCCTTCTTTGGTTATTCTAAAAATTGAATGAACATCATGCTCCGTAATTTTAATCTCCCTGTTCTCAAATATGATGTCAAGACCCATCCCGAATTTCACCCTGAAATCCGAAGTAAGTCTTGCGGGGTCCGTCTTTAAGGAAAATTTACTGAAGAACTCGGTAAACCTCCCTTGAAAATGAACAATCCTAACCCGAAAAATTCAAGAATTTTCCCTTCTAGACGAAACAACCAACTTCGAATTCATCCCTAAATATCCAAATAACGATAACATACATCATCCTTTGAATATTCTAAAATGAAAACAAGCCTTCACACACAACTGAAATACTAAACAATAATTCCAAGGTAATCAGAGCTACTAAACACTAGCCCAAGCAAGAAATATGGCAGTAGGCTAACAGGTAACATACTGATGAAAGGTGGAAGAGATGTGGGTAACTATGCCTCGCCTCGATCTTGTGCCAACCCGAACTCTGCAGACTGAGCATTTTAAAAACGAAGGGCCCAGGGGAAAACATTTGAAACCGTTAGAGTGAGTGGACAAAAATAATTAATAAAATAAAATATTTATGCATTCCCATTTTTTATAAACAAAGAAAATGCTGCATGCAAAAATTTCCAAAAGCGCTCAAATCACAAACTGGCGATTTCATGACTAGCCTCGCTAGTCTCCAAAACTTAATTAAATAGAGCCTCTCGGGCTCAACTATATATATATATATAATATACGCGTATGTATTTATACTTGTCAGACTCCTTGTATGAATCCTAAGAACAAATTAGAAAAATAGAATTCATACAAGGCTACGATGCTTGCGTTTAACGCTCACGTCGCGCCATAATGAAATTTTTCCTCATTATGACCGAAGAGGGCGAGTGTATATATACGTGTAGACTTCCTATATGAAAACCTATATGAACCAGATAAGAAAGTAGTTTTCATATAGGGCTATGACGCTTGTGTCTAACATTCACGTCACGCCATAATGAAATTTTACCTCATTATGACCGACCAAGCACGTATGGCTAGCTAGCATTTATATACATACTATACTCACAATATTCACATACTTATTCACCAAAAATCTTATTTTCGGTAAGTCTCATAAATGATGCAAATTGTCAAATATCAGAAAAAATAAAGAATCTCAGCAAGAAAATAACTGATCAAAACACATATGCATCGCATGCTCTTATATTAAAAACAAAGTCCACTCACAAATTAGGCCTAAGCCTGATGTCGCTCCAAGGCTTCTTCTGCTCGGGCCTCCTCTCGTCCTTGTTCTAAATATATAATTAATTTCCCAACTAACAATCCAATATTTATACAAAATAGGCAAAAATTAACTGAGAGCCATAATCACGTTCATCATTGCCTAACTTCGATACGGTCCACACCTCAACACTAAACCAACAGCCTTAACTACACTCTTCCGCATATTATACGACTTTAATCCAACGGCCCGATTCTACCTTATTAATCCGCTAAAATTACCAAACTTAAAAAATTCCCAAACCTATCCAAAAATTCTAAAAATCACATCCCTAACTCCCCTTAATATAACCAATCTAAAACCATGAAAATCCCCTAAACAGCAGTGGCGGCCGGAGGCCGACTCTGGCGACCTCTAATGCCTACCAAAATTTGACAGTAGCTTTCTCTCAACCTCTCTACAACTTTCTACTAGCACACAAACACAAATTCCAAACCTAGACAGGGTAATCGAACCCAAACCTCAAAAGAGCCCTAGAAATTCAAACAAGGATTTCTTCGTACCAAGCACGAACCGGACCAAGACCTTTCAAGGGATTTCTACCTTATAAGAGAGTTTCAAGATGAGCCATGGATTGCTAGCTATGGCGGCCGGAGGAGAGTTCCGGCGAAAAGACCATCACAGTTTCTTGCCGTGATAACTTGAAGATGCCGGCAGAAGAGGGGTAGTCACCAACCTAGGACTGGAGAGGGGAGAACAACGGTCCAAAAGAGGCTGGTACGGTGGCCTAGCTCAGCCGGTCGACGGCGGCCAGAGGTGAAGAAGAACCGGCAGCGGGAGAGAGAGGGAGAGTGCATCGGGAGGAAGAAGAGAAGGAAGAGAGAAGAAAAATGAGAAATGGTTTGGGCCTCCCCAAACCGGTCCAACACCAATATACCCACACCAAAAAAACATAAACCCAACTCCAAAATTTACACCCCAAAATAATACCCTAATAAAAATTACCTTTTACTAGCTAAAATTTACCATTTTTACCGTCGTCATATTTTTCTTCTACTAATAATTCTCCAAAATAAAACCCTCAAAACCCCTTTAGGGACCAAATAAACTATAAACTCATTGACGAAGACGGTAAAACTCTTATTAATACCAAGCTAGTAAATAAGGTAAAATTTAAAGGTTGGGATGTGACATATGAAGTTTTTATTGTCACTGTTGTAATGTTTCATTAGGATCTCAAAATCAGATTCAAGCTTCTTCACTTGATCCTCCTCAACCTCGCCCAATCTGAATGCTTCAATTATTCCCCGAAAACAAGTGTTGTTTATCAACTCCCATGATTCTTCTAGGATGCTCTCGTTGTATCTATTCATTAACACACAAAATGATGTCAGTGAGCAGTTTTGCTGCACGTGTTTGATCTTGGTCAAGTCACCTTCTCCTCCTTTTTCCTTCTTCTTTCTTCCCTTTTCTTCCTCCTCCTCCTCCCCTGAATCTGTCTCCGCTAGTTTTCTTTTTTTGCCTATTAATCTTTTCTGAAAAAGATGCTTTTCTATTTCCCCCTCTTCATCTTCAGTGTAATCATCATCTTCTTCTTCTACCAGTTCTGCTTCTTCTTTAGCAGCGGCACCCTTCTGGACCTCTTTTCTCTTTTTTCTTGACTTTACCTTATGTAAAACTTCTCCTATATTTTGTTCTGTCCTTATAGAAGCTACAAATTCTTGAACCGAATCCTCTTCGGTATCAGAAGTGAGAACTAAAGGTCTTGAACTTCTTCTCATCCTGCATATAAGTAGTAAAAACTTACATTTATAAACTGCATATGCAAAAAATAAGTTTATTATTGCCCCCTAGTAAACTTCTACTGGGGATCAGTAAACTTGCACAAAATAACTCCCTTTCGATTTCAGGGCACAACACACAACAGATACCCATTTTTACCCTAATAAACAATTTTATTTGTCCATACTGGGGATCAGTAAACTTCAATACAGTATATCCCTTTCATAATCATGCCAATTATACACAACATATCCATTCTTATCCTAATAAACAACTTCATTGAACCCTAGTAAACCCAGTGGAAGTTTACTGCCCCCTAGTAAACTTCTACTGGGGGTCAGTAAACTTCAATACAATATCTCTCTTTCATAATCATGTTAATTATACACAACAGATACTCATTCTTACCTTAATAAACAACTTCATTGAACCCTAGTAAACACAGTGAAAGTTTACTGCCCCCAGTAAACTTCTACTGGGGGTCAGTAAACTTCATACAGTTTCTCCCTTTCAATTTCATGTCAATTATACACAACAGATACCATTCTTACCATAATAAACAACTTTATTGCCCCCTAGTAACCCAATGGAAGTTTACTGCCCCCAGTAAACTTCTACTTGACAAGAGTAAACAACATATAGTATCTCCATTTCATTGTCATGCCAATTATACACAGTAAATCTTTGAAAAAAATCTTAAACAACATGAATCTCAATCTGCAACAGTTATGACCAGAGAAACCCTATAATTTTCATGTTTTCATATTCATGGCCTTTAATCGCTTTAAATCAGAGAATGAAGCTTCAATATCATCAGATAAGTCCAAAATAAGCCTAAATTCAATAAATTCAAAATGTACATGTTTTTATGGTTTTCTCGAGCGAGTCGAGTGAGAGCGATTGAAGCAGATATCGACGCCGATATTCAACCAGAGAGTGACGCCTAGCGTGAGCGATTGAACGTGACAATGACGCCGAGATTGAAGCACAGATCAACTTCAATCGACTAAGATTAGGGCAGAGAGCGATGTCCTGCTCAACTGGGATTTATCTACGGAGAGAGACGGAGTCGACATATATTTAACGAGAGAGCGGCGTGGCTTGATCGATGGAATCACAGAGATCGTGAAGAACCCTAACCAGAGATCGTTATCGAGTGTTAGAGAGAGATAGAGAGAGTGGGAAAGCTGAGTGTTCGGTTGATCGTGGAGAGTGGGAGTCTGGGAGAACGTGTAAATTTAAATTATTATTTTTGAACATGAGATAGAACGTGTAATTAATTAACGCAATAAGGGTATAATATTAATTGTTAGAGGCGTTAAAACATTAATATGGGTTACTCAACAGTTTTTTTCATTGAAATGGGCTTTAAAATCCTTGTTTTTGAGTAAATTTTCATTTTCCTAACAAAGTAAATATATATATATATATATATGTATTTCCCGTTTATTTTATTCACGATTTTTTGATTATATATTTTTGTTTCCTGTTATTATAGTGTACAACATGGACAAGAGCTGGATGCAATTAGGGAGGAGGTCCCCAATTTATATGAGAGACATTTTTGATTTTCTTGAGTTCGTGCGTCTACATAGTCCTCAAGACAAAGTTATTCACATATGTCCGTGCAACAATTGTCTCAATCGGAAATCAATAACATATGAAGACATGTATTCTCACTTGGCACTAAACGGTATTTGGCTTAGTTATACCACATGGACATGGCACGGCGAAAATCAAGTTCAAATGCCTACACTTGCAGAAATTCAAGCACAACATAATCAGCAGGCATGATCTTCCAATGCTAGCTACAGGGACCCTGCTGTGATGAACCTCTTAAATGATGTCTTCCCGTTTGCCGCCTCAGGATATCAGCAGAATGTTGTTTATGACAACGCCCCTAACACCTTCCCTAATGTCTCCCACGTGACTACAACAGTGATTATGATAAGTATAACATGCTTGTACGGGAAGCACAAACCCCATTGTATCCTGACAGTGAACATACTCTATTGGGTACCATCATGGAGCACATGCAGATAAAAGACAAGCGGGAAAAACTAACATATGTTTTGATGAGGATATTGCACTTATGAAGAAAGTGCTTCCCAAAGGTAACAATTGTCCGGAAAATTTCGACTAGGTAAAAAGGATGCTGGCTAACCTCGGTCTTGATCACCAGAAGATAGATGCTTGCGTCAATAACACCATCTTGTATTACAAAGACAACAAGGATGAAATTGAGTGCCCACACTGCTACGAGCCAAGGTATGCAGCTTCCACTTCATCTAAATAGAAAAACCGGCCCACTCCTAGGAATGTTCTTCATTACTTCCCGTTGGGTACTCGTCTGCAGCGTTTGTACATGTCTTCACATACGACCAAACATATGAGATGGCACCAGGCAAGGCACCAAGAGAGGAGAGGATAGATCCAGATAATTTCACACATCCTGCAAACGGGGAGGCTTAGAAGCACTTTGACCGTTCTTTTCCTGAATTTGCTGGAAACTGTCGAAATGTCAGACTCGGACTTGCAACAGACGGATTTAATCCTACTGGAAACATGAATTTGTCTTACAGCATTTGGCATGTGATAGTATTTCCGTACAATCTACATCCCAACATGTGTATGAGGAAGGAGTACAATTTTCTTTCACTTATGGTACCTGAGCCGTATTCTCTAGGAAAGTGTTTGGATATGTACATGAGACCATTAATTGACGAGCTGCAGGAGTTATGGGAAAATAGACTTCCTACTTTTGACAGGCATGGTCAAACTTCATTCATGATGAGCAGCTGTTATTTGAACCATCAGTGATTTTTCAGCTTACGGGATGTTGTCGGCCAACAAACTAAGGGGTACAAGGCTTTCCTGGTATGTTTAGATGACGTCAATTCTAGTCGTCACGCTGACAAAATTTGTTTTTTGGGATTTCGTAGACATCTTGACGAGGATCACGAGTGGCGATTGGATGCTGAGGCATTTGATGGGACTGAGGAGCATAATCTGAATTCCCCAGGGAGGTCTGTTGAGTGGATTTTGGAGAGGCTTGACCAGCACTGGTTCAGATATTTGAGCACCAGTAAAGAAGTAACCGACTTGAATCCTCCCACGCCTGATGAGTTTAAGTATTGGACGCACAAAAGTGTATTCTTTGAATTGCCTTACTGGTCGACCTTGAAAATTAGACACAAAATGATGGGTATACACCCCAGCTATGGCTAGTAGAGAAAAAAAAAAAAACCATAATGCCGAAAGCAGGCTACACAGTCCATCCTCAGAAAAAGGCGGAAGTGTTTCAATGGTTTAGAAACGTTAAGTATCATCACGGGTATGCAGAGAATATCGCTCGATGTGTTAAGATGGGGGAAAATAAGATTACTGGTTGAAGACTCATGACTGTCATGTTTTGCTGCAACGTCTTCTTCTCGTGGTAATTAGACCGTATTTGCAGAGTGATGTAGTTGACATGTTAGTGGCTTTATCCAAGTTCTTTCAGAAGATATGCGCTAAAGAGCTTAAAAAGTCTGACGTTCGGTCATTACAAGAAGACACTGTGTACATCATGTGCAAGCTGGAGAGGATCTTTCCCCAACTTTCTTTGACATCATGATTCACCTCATGATCCATCTTCCCGAATAAGTGTTGCTTACTGGTCCGGTACATTATACCTGGTGCTATCCAAATGAGAGGTATGCACTCATATTTATTCTAATTAATCATCTTTTAAATTAAGATAAATGGTATTTTAAATATTTATTGTAAGAATTACATATTTGTTTTGCAGGCAACTGAGGGATTTCAAGAAGAAGAACAAAAACAAACCTTCCCCTGAAGGGTCAATCACAGCGGCATACATTCAGGCTGAGTGCGTAACTTACTGCAGCGCATATCTAATGATGAAGACACAGTAAGGGAATCATCTGGAGCGGGTAGTAGCTAACAATTCAATCTATCAGTTGTTTCCAACGATGTTCACTCGTATGACAGGCTAAGTAATTCTGAAAGATTAAGTAATGCTGAAATCAAAGAGGCTTATTGGTGTGTCCTTCAACATTGCGAAGAAGCCGAGCGGTACTTGAAGTCCCATTTACTAAGGCAGAATGGTAACGAAGCCATACACAAGAGAGATTTTCCTGATTGCTTCCCTATTTGGGTACCTCCTCTATATATATATATATATATATATATATATATTATATATATATATATATATATATAGATATTTGGAGTTACATAAATTAAATATATGTTGTTTTTTATGTTACATAGTGTAGCAATGTTGCTCTTAAAATTGTTACAGATGATGCACATTCTACAACATTTTCCTACTTCTTATGATCCGGAGTTGCACTTGTTGGCTGGAGGACCCCAAAGCCATAGAGTTCGTGTTGGATGTTTTGTGAACGGTGTTAAGTTTGTGACGTCAAAACGAGATGAAGGCCATGTCACCCAAAACAATGGAGTCATGGTTGAGGGTCTAGGTTTCAACTACTACGGGGTTCTTGTTAGTGTCATCGAACTAATCTACGGTAACCGTATGCCAGTCATGTTGTTCAAGTGCAAATGGTTCAATACTGACCCAACCAGACGGAGGAATACAATTTTGGATCGTGGCTTGTTATCAGTGGACTCAAACAGTGTATGGTATGAGAATGAGCCATTTATTCTTGCCACTATGGCGAAACAAGTGTTTTATCTTGATGATCCGGCTATGGGTGAGGGTTGGAAAGTGGTGCAGGTGATGTCACATAGGAATATTTGGAGTGCAGCTACACTAAGAGGGGATGATGAGAGTGGGCCCAGTGAACCAATAACAACTGATCAACCGAATGAACCATATCAAGAGGATTCTCCACATGTAGTCCCTGATACTGAGGATATTCGTGTCAACAACCAACACGTTCCGGCTATCATAGGTTACCTTTCAATTACACCATCTGAACTGAACTCGCTACAACGTCGCAACCCCAATCATGATGATGACGGCTTCATAGATGACGAATACATAGGATGATGAGTATTCTGACCAACTGAGGAGGAGGATGATTCAGATGACTCAGATTATCATGAGTACGATTAGTATATACTACGATTATTGTACGATTAATATATATTACGATTATTCGGACAACTCTGATTATCATATGTATTTTTAAATTTATAATTAACCACGTACGTACGTACGTCAAACCATTAATTATAATATTCATGCAAATTTCCATTGTAATTTTAAAAATGCATATATATATATATATGTATGTTTTTTTAAGTATGAATACTTACGTGGAGTTATAATTGAGTTTCGTTTGAAAAGTTACACGAAAATGCTCGGATGCAAATAAATAAAATTCTGGAAATTTTTAAAAATATACTTAGTCGACAGAATTTGAATAATTCGTCGCCTAATACTCCTAAGGCGATGGAAAGTGGACTTTCCGTCGCTTAGGATACCCAAAATATTAGTCACATTTTAAAAATTTTATGTTACTTACGCGAAAGAAATTGTATAAGTCGTCGGCTTGGTAAACCAATGCGAGGGAAAATGTATTTTCCGTCGTCTAGGAGCCCGAAATATTTGGCGGGTGAATTTTGCGCCTTTTTTTCTTCCCGAAATTTCGTATTACTTAGGACACGAATATTTGTCTTAGGCGACGAAACCTAATTTAAAACCTATACTAACTCCCTCGCTCAACCCACAATCCCAAAATTCGCACTCACAATTCCCAAATCCCACCAGAGTCGCGTCACCAGAGCTGCGCCACCAGACCCCATCCACGCATCGGCCACCGATTAAAGTGCCGCATCCACCCACCTCCTCCACTCATCGCCACCTCCATCCACCCGCCGCTCCGATCTCTCTGCTCTCACCTTCTCACCACCGCTACGATCTTTCTGCTCTCACCTTCTCACCGCTGCTCCTTTTGCAGGTCCGTATTCTCTCTCTTCTCAGATTGATCTTGCTTGTTACTTCTTAATCGTAAACGAATTCGTTGATCGTGTTTCATTATTATTATTATTATTTTTTAATTATCTAAAAATAAAAAATACAATATCACATTGTATCTTCTGCTTAAGTGGCTCATAACTTTTGTTAGTGTTTTCTGTATCACCAATGCATCAAATCTAAAAAAAAAAAAAGTGAAGAAATACAAGTGGTTTGATCAACCTGTATGCTTTTCTATGGACTATTTTTCATAATCTTTATCTATTACTCACTCATTTACTAATAATTGTGTGTTATTTATGTGCAAGATATGGTGATCATGGGAAAGAAGAAGGGCCGAGCCACTCAGGCTAGTGCTTTGATGGAGTCAATACGGCAGAGCGTCGGCTCAACTAGCAGTAGCAGCCATCCTAAGCCCATGCCGGCTGAGACAGTACTACCAGGGGCTCCCCCTTGATCGTGCGACGCCCTACAGTTGACAGTTATTCAACAGGATCTCAATCGGCATCTGTAACCGCACTCGAGACTGCAACCGCGCCCGAATATACAAGACGCATCGTCAGCAGCGCTCGAATCAAAGTTAGAAGTCCAACATGTAAGTGTATTAATTTACTGCCCCCCAGTAAACTTCTACTGGGGGTCAGTAAACTTCTACTAGGGTTCAGTAAACTTATAATGGGGGTCAATAAACTTTCAGTACAATATGTCTCTTTCATTTTCATGCCACTTACACACAACAGATATCCTCTTGTATATTAAGTATCATAATGTATTTTCATATGTTAATTGTAGCTCCGGCCCCGAAAAAGAAGCGGGGTTTTTGTTCTGGAAAGAAGGCGGAGGATATCGTTCAACAAACGAGGCAGAAGATCAAGCTGGAGTATTGCCCCCGTGTAAAAGGCCTAGCGTGAGGGGGATAAACAGCTTGGTGACACATGATATCGGTTGCGCCATACGAAATCTGGTGGGAATGAGGGCAAGCACGTTCTACGACCTTGATCAGACTGAGAAGTGGAAGGTGTGGAATGCAATGTCGGTAAGTAACTGAAAAGTATATGCAAAGTAAATTACTTAATTACATTTGTTTGATAACATATATATAATTGCTTATGTAATTGGGAAGACATGAACTAACTGAATTAACATCTCTCTGTTGATAAAATTCATGTCTAAGGATATGTTTGCATAAGACTGAGTTTTCTTATAAAGTGAAAATGTTATGGATATGTGTAAAGTATGATTGAATGTGTGTAAAGTATTGTGTTGATATGAATTCAAAGATGTGTTTTGTGATAGTAATTGGGTGTATTATTTTATTTTATTTTATTTTTCAGTGCTTACATGATAATTTTTTTTATTTCTTACTTAGCCGAAGTACGAGTGGGATGAAATGATGAGCCAATGGTCAATTGGATACTGAAGAGGGCACATGAGAGGTACAAGGACTGAAAGTACTAGTGTCACAAAGCTTATCTGAAGGAAGGGCCCTCTGGCATGCCAGTAGATTTCATTGGGAGAGAGGATCAGTGGGAGCTTCTATGCGAGCACTTCGAGTCAGATGCTTTCAAGGTGATTTTTTTTTAATTACCTTCTTGTTTTCCTTGTACTTTATTATTAGCTCATTATGTATAGTTATGTATTTACAACTTGAAATGTGAAATGTGCAAGATGTTAGAACTAATCTATTTAATATTTTTTCGTGTATTAGAGACTCTCCTTGGCAAACAAACGGAACCGTGGGGAGAAGACTATGCACCACCACACGGGGTCTTCTCCTATCATCTACACAATGGAGGAACTCAGAATACGAGGCGAGCAGCTTCCAATTATCAAAGGTTTTGAGAAGACCTATGTCAGGCCGGTCATGAAGATACAACCAAGAAATATGTAAGTGTCTTTCCTTTTACTAGAATGTAAGCTTAGCAAATGGTTCAAGCATGTGTAAATCCGGCTATTAGTATATATATAGACCATTAAGTTGAACGTAGGCACTGTCTAATTAGAATGTCATGTTTTCCTGCATCTTCCAAAACAAAAATAGTGTTATTATCATTGTCATTAATTAAGATGTATAGTTTTAGGGAGCAATAAAGTTGTTTACTAGGGAGCAATAAAGTTGTTATTAGGGTATCTGTTGTGTGTTGTGGCCATGAAACTGAAAGGGAGATAATAAATTGCAAATTTACTGACTCCTAGTAGAAGTTTATTGGGGGGGGCAGTAAACTTCTACAGGGTTTACTAGGGAGCAATAAAGTTTTTTATTAGGGTATATGTTGTATGTTGTGGTCATGAAACTGAAAGGGAGATAATGAATTGCAAGTTTACTGACCCCCAGAAGAAGTTTATTGGGGGACAGTAAACTTCTATTGGTTTTACTAGGGAGCAGTAAAGTTGTTTATTAGGGTATCTGTTGTGTGTTGTAGAAATGAAATTGAAAGGGATATAATGAATTGCAAGTTTACTGACCCCCAGTACAAGTTTACTGGGGGACAGTAAACTTCTACTTGGCTTAATGAGTTTACTGACCCCCAGTAGCTTATTCCCTGTTTATTATGCAATTAGTGAACTTTATTATGGAAATGTAAGCTGCATGTTTTTTTATTAATTGATGTATTTTAATGCAGAATGACATGGTTGATAAGGTCAATAAACGAAAGGGTGCATTTAAGGAACAACACCCTGACGCGACGGAGCCCTGACATGGTTGATAAGGTCAATGACATGGTTTATTATGGAAATGTTAAGCTGCATGTTTTGTTTATTAATTGATGTATTTTAAATGCAGAATGACATGGTTGATAAGGTCAATAAACGAAATGGTGCATTTAAGAAACAACACCCTGACGCGACGGAGGAGGAGATTATGGAAAGTATTTAGTCCCAACAAATTGATGTGTTGGATAAGGTGCTCAAAACTCGGAAAGGAAAGGAGATCAGAGGGATGGGACGAGGAGGCGAGCGAGACTTGAGCTTTTCTTCAAATGGTTCCACTTCACGTAGTCGTCCTCCTAGAGTTGATGAGCATCAACTCCAAGAGGTGCAGAAGCGCTATAAGCAGAGACTAAAGGAATCAGAGGAGCGTGCCAACAACAGTTCCAAGAGGTCCAACAGCGTGCCCAAAAACGATTCCAAGAGGTCCAGCAGCGTGCCCTGCGTGCCGAGTCTATGTATAATGCTGTGCAGTCCCAAGTTGCAGCCATATATGCGCACCTAGGTATGCCACCTCCTCCTCCTCCACAATTTCCTCCTCCTCAATCTTCTCCTCCTCGACAAGTTTCCCCACAAAACAGTGATGATAGAGGCAACAACGTGTAGGATTGGATAACAATGCCCCTTGACATTATTGATTTTGTAGTACTTCATTCATAGTTTAGCTAGATTGTATGAACAATTTTCTACCTAGTTAATTCATTAATTATTTTGTACGTATATATGAATAATATTTGTCCATCTATAATCAATATATGAAAAATGGTCCAAATCCATTGCTTCCAGTATATATTGAAACTGTATAATGATCAATATATCTGTATGTTTGTGTTTGATTATTGTTACTGATTTGTAATTTTTAGAAACAGTGAATAAGGTAAAAAAAAAAAAAATCAGTGTTTTTTCACCATAAATAAAATATCTTAGTCGACGGAAACAGTAACCTTCGTCGCTCAAGGTAAATATCTTGGGTGACGGAAACTGTAACATTCGTCGCCCAAGATATTTATCTTCGGCGACGGAATAATAACCTCGTTGCCTAAGATAAACAACCCAGACGACGGAAATAGTAACATTCGTCTACCAAGATAAAATACCTAGGCGACGGAAATAGTAACATTCGTCTACAAGATAAACTACCTATCCGACAAATACAAAAATCAATCGTCGACTAAGAACTGTTAGACGTTCGTCGGATTACAATTCTACCGACGAATTTTTCGTCTCCTAAGAACGACGCAATATTCGTCGGTAAACATATATACCGACGTAGTTCCGTCGGCTAAGAAGAATTTCGTATTTGTTGGCTAACACTACCAAGACAAGCACTTTAGCCGACGAAAAAGTTTCGTCGGCCTGTTAGCTTAATTCGTCGGCTAAGATCTTAGCCGACGAGCCTTCATCGGCTATAGTCGTCGGGAAAGGGTCGTCAGCGATGACTTTAGCCGAAGAAACTAGAAGACGTCATCGGTTATTGTCCCAGCGCTAGCCGACGACAGAAGACGTCGTCGGCTAAAGTCTGGGAGACTAGCCGACGACGTCTTCTGTCGTCGGCTATTGTCCTAGACTTTAACCGACGAATATATTAAAATGTTTCGTCGGCCATAGTATGTAACAAAAATATAAAAAATAACTAAAACCGACGAAATATAGTCTGTTTTGTCGGTTGTAGAAGGGTTTAGCCGACGAAACATTCCATAATTTGTCGGCTAAACCTTATAAAAAAAATATATATATTATAGCCGACGAATTATGGCGTATTTTGTCGGCTATAAGTTCATTCTAGTATAAAAAAAAACCCGAAATTTCTAAATTATCATTCCAAGCAAGCTGCAAAATACACCAAAACAATTCTATATAACCAACAACAAGCACATAAAACTATATAATTCATCAACTACACAAAACCTAGATCGTCTAAATTAATATCCGCTTCTGGGGGCTGCTGCGAAGGTTGCTGCGGAGGTTGCGGCGGCTGGGGTAGCTGTATAGCCGGAGGCATGGGCAGAGCCTGAAGTCCCTGAAGCTGGGCAACTGTAAAGTCCTGCATGTACTGGAACATCTGCCGCTGCTAGGCTTGCTGGATGGCATATATCTCGGCAGCATAGGCTGCCTACGTGGCATTATATGCTGCCAGCGCGGCATTATAGGCAACCTGAGCAGCTTGTTGTTCCCGTAGTCTCTGAACTTTCGACTCTAGCTGAGTCGTCCTGGTGGTCGTGGTCCTGTTGCTGGTCAAAGCTGCCTTTCGTTGAAATCATGGAGTGGTCTTCAGGACCCCCTCGCCCTTCTTTCCTAGACCCCGGCAGTAGAAGTTGTTTGCTCGCGGTGGGAAGGCTGTGCCCATGATCCTCGCCCCAACCGTCGGATCTGAAGTGTCGATCCGGGACATGGCTTCGGACATCTCTTCCTCCGGCGTGTCCAGCCATGTCTCCCTCACTATAGCACTCATCACCTCGTCACTAGCCTCCCTCACCTTCGCCTAATTGGATATGAAAAAATTATTAATTAACATATATATAAGTATAATTAAAAATTTAAAAACGTAAGATGACTTACAATATCCTCTTGGGCGTCAGGATATGTCTTCTCGTATGTATAGACGTATCAGTTGACTTCTGGATATTCCCTGGCCGCCTCATCCATGAAGACAGTGAACGGTCTAGAACCGCATGATGGTTTTTTGTGTTGCGTTGCCGGTTCTGAGCGTTTGCCCGGGAAACGGCCTTGAAAGAAAAAATAAACTATTAGTAAAATATTTAAAAACGCACGTACTTAA
This sequence comes from Fragaria nilgerrensis, assembly GCA_010134655.1. Lineage (NCBI taxonomy): Eukaryota > Viridiplantae > Streptophyta > Magnoliopsida > Rosales > Rosaceae > Fragaria > Fragaria nilgerrensis. Next base: position 7,197,497 of record CM020982.1, read on the forward strand.
TGACAAATTAACTAATTAATTTTTTTAAATAACTGTTTACGAGGGTTGTTGAATTCTGATGTCAGAAGCCAACGCCACTCGTACTCCCTGTACTAGAACTCAGCAGGGGTACCAGAACGTGCGTTCCCGTGCGTAGTCCAGTAGGTCCGCAACTCGTTCTTCCACTCCTTGTACCTACAGATACAACAAAAATATTAGAAATATTATTAATATCACATACAATTTTGTTTTTCATTAACTTTCCAACGTATCTTCCCCCATGCACAACGTCCGTCCAGCTGTTCTTCAGGTGCTCGGGAACGTCAAACCACACCTGCATTTAACCGTTTATTAGTTTAGTTTTTCGAGAAATCAACAATGTAATACATAATATTATTGAGGCATTTTGTAAACTCACCAACATCGCGTTGTGGACCATGTCCTTAACCTCCTGTGGGACCTCGCCCTAGTCTGACCACAACATAGGGACTCTATCCCTAATGAGCGCTCCCACGCGGCCGGAGTACGTCCTGGATTTCCCGCCCGATACTATATGGCCATCCCCGTCAATATCGATGACGATCCTCCATGAGGTACTGACGGTCTTCTCGAGAGCCTTTCCTGTGATGGGGCCTCTCTTCTTCTTTGTCGGCTTCCCTCCGACGGTGTCTATCACATGATAAACCAAATTAATTATTAAAATCGGAGACCCTTTATTATTAATTATAAGAAAACAAATCATTCATCTTTCATTACCTGAGGGCGATGCAGCGGACGCGACGGATTCTGTCTCTGTCGTCGATGATGATACCCTGGCGGAAATAAGAGGCGTATCAAAAGGCACGAATTGGTACGCCGCTGATGGAGCCACTGGCGGGGGCAGTGGATAAATCGGCGTCCCTGAGTCATCGACTGCAGGTAAGGCTGGTATCATCCACGGAAGGAACAGATGAGGCGGCGGCATCTGTACCCCAGATGACCCACCATCCGAAGCAGTAGGACTAGGAGTGGGCGCCCGGTGTATCTCAGGCATACGGGGTGCAGACACTGGAGTCTGGGTCTAAGCCCACAACTGTCTCAAGGAATGAGGGACGCCCGACTGCCTCGATGAAGGAGACACCTCCTGCTGCCTCTGCGCCGTCTCTAGAAGGGCGCACGTCTGGCTGTCATGAGGCCCCGAAACGACGTTTGAGGGTTGCTAGAGGTTCCCTCAGACGATTCGGACCTTTAGCCCTTCGAACCTTCGTCGATCTAAAATTACCGCTCATCCTGTTTAAAATATTAATTTGAATCAAGGCTGAGGCATGGGCGGATACACTCATTCAATGTTGCTCGTTAATTCAAGGTTGAGGCAACATTGAAAAAGTAAACGAGTTCCATATTATTCTTCTCAAATCTAAGGCTCTAGATTATTTTGTCTTTATTCTACAAAAAATATTGTTGAAACCATTTTTTTTCTATTATGTTCATGCTTAAATTTAAACACTTAATATAATGTGAAATATATATATTTTTGAAATTATACTTGTTCAATTAATTTCTTAAACATAATTAACCACAAAAATGTAACGTCTTTAGCCATCAAAATTCATAATCATAACAGTAAAATGGGAGATTAGATGGTAACAAAAAGCAGAGGTGAAAATCAATTCGAAATCAAAAGTAAAAAAGAAGAAAAACGCTAACCTTGGAGGCACACAGGGAGCTGGAGAATTTGGGAGAGGGAGAGGGAGAAGAGGCAGAGGAGGAAGCCGGGAGACCGGGAGAGGCGGAGGAGGCAGCCGGGAGACGGGAGAGGGAGAGGAGACGGAGGAGGCAGCCGGGAGACCGGGAGAGGGAGAGGACGCGGAGGAGGCAGCCGGGAGAGGGAGAGGAGAGGAGGCGGAGGAGGCCGACCGGGAGACCAGGAGAGGGAGGCGGAGGGAGGAGGCTAGGGTTTTGAAATGCGCTATGGAGGCTGTCGAGCGCCGAGTCTTCGTCTGTATACCGTGTAATTCATCGGCTAAACCTTTGAAATTTGTCGGCTTACGTTTGAAAATCGTCGGCTAAAGTACTTTTATACATTCGGCACGTTGTGATTGTGATGATTAAACTTGAGAAACGAAAATCCTACGTTAGATCTGACCATCATGATAAAATACATGTGTAGGAAAAAATTCAACTTGATCCGACAAGGTTAAGGGCTCGATCTGGACGGTCAATCCCGTAAATCAAACCCCTAAACGCACGGAAAAGGTCATTGGACCGTCTAAATTACGTATTTTGCCCGGACCTTCAACCGAAAATAGTTTCAAACCGATGAGACCCAACAAGTCATATAAAAATTTTACGGAAAATAACCATCGAAGATAGGGCTACCCATAGGGATAAAAAATAGAAAATTGCATTGACCGTAACTATCGGCACCGAGACTTTACGGAATACCATGGTTTTTCAACCATAGACATATTTCACCATTTTGGCCATATCTTATTTCACGGCTTTTTTGTGTTTGAAGGTTCTACGTATAGTTTGTTTTTGAAACAGAACATTTACTTAAACACTTGGTAAACAAGTTATACAACATTAGTAGGCATGTGTGATTGTGATGATCAAACTTGAGAAACGAAAATCCTACCGTCAGATCTGACCATCATGATAAAATATATGTGTAGGAAAAAATTTAACTTGATCCGACAATGTTAAGGGCTCGATCCGGACGGTCAATCCCGTAAGACACTTGGTAAACAAGTTATACAACATTAGTAGGCATGTTGTGATTGTGATGATCAAACTGAGAAATGAAAATCCTACCGTCAGATCTGACCATCATGATAAAATACATGTGTAGGAAAAAATTCAACTTGATCCGACAATGTTAAGGGCTCGATCCGGACGGTCAATCCCGTAAGTCAAACCCCTAAACGCACGGAAAAGATCATTGGACCGTCTAAATTAAGTATTTCGCCCGGATCTTCAACTGAAAATAATTTCAAACCGATGAGACACAACAATTCGTATAAAAATTTTAGGGTTTAGGTTAAGGGTTAAGCCGAAAAAATATTAGGGTATTCGTCGGCCTAGGTTTTAGGGTTTATTCGACGACATATTCGTCGGCTAACCTCATCTTAGCCGATGAATTATGACTTATTTCGTCAGCTAAGATGATTTAAGCTGACGAATTATGGTATATTTCGTCGGCTTAGATGGTTCAAGCCGACGAATTATGGTATATTTCGTTGGCTAAAGTATAAAAAAATACATTAAAAAAACAGAAGGTTTAAACCATACTAACATCCTGTTCATATATCACCAAAATTCATATAAAATAACAGAAATATGAATTCAACATATGTAAATTATAAAGGTAATACATTCTTTTTATTACAAATTAATATATTACGTCCTCTAAATTAAAACTAATGCTCGTAATCGGAATCATCCGATGAGTCTTCTTCGGTGTCAGAATTAATTTCTGGTAATCTATGCATTTCCTCATCGCCAGAGTCTTCGTCTGTTTCTTGATTGGGATCAACATCAATAAGTCTTGCCTCTTTATCACGAATTCGCACCGAACGACCCGTTTTAAAATTATTAAGACGAACGGTAGAGGATTTAGGAATACCTATTACGTTGGGCTCTTGATACGTAACATCTTCTCCTCGTCTTCGGCCTCTCCAAGTGTAGCTGCCCGGTAAATGTTTCGAGGGTGCACAACGTTGACTACTTTCCACGCATCACCCTTAGCAAGGTCATCAAGATAAAATACTTGTTTTACCGATGTGGCAAAAACGAACGGGTCATCTTCATAAAAACTTGTAGCAGTGTTCACCGATAATATTCTGTACTGATCGGTCTTCATGCTCTGTGGCCTAGTATCAAACCATCTACACTTGAAGAGGTGCACTGTCATGCCTTCACCGTAAACGAGTTCCATCACTGAATGGAGAACACCGTAATAGTCAACTCCATTCCGCCCACCATGCGCGATCACCCCAGAATTCTGTGTTCTCCGTCTGCTGTCTCTCTGTTCACATATAAATTGCACGCCATTCACTTGCACATCGGATAAACTTTTGACATTATCGGCTTCATTGCTAGAAGCCTTAGTTCGTGCGACCAATATAGGTGACTATCAAATTGAATATGGTTCATCTGTAACCAACCATTCAACTGTAAATATGGATAATTATGCAATAAACATAAATACATACAGAAATATTGAATTACATACCCAGCCGCCAAAATAGTTTGCGAACTCCCTGTTGTGGTACTCGAGATCACCATGAATGTCTGGACAATATAGATGAATGTCTTCCAGTATTCAACTTCTGGACAGTTAATCAATACTCACCAGTGGGCAATGACTAGCTCATGTGGTTACAATTTGTAAGAGTCTGGCAAAATTCCATAAACTTCATCATCACTAGAGAGTATGGAAAGATTGAACTTTGGTACATCTACCGGCATAGTTTGCGGAGTTTCCTTCAACGCTCCTAAATACAACTTCATGTAGGTGACACACTCGTGCGCAATATATGCTTCAGCTATACATTCTTCAGGCGCAGATTTATTAGCCACATAATCTTTATAGTCTCCAAGTTGCCTATAAATCAAGTTGCAAAGTGTTATGATTATTGAACACGTATATATATTGAGGAATTCAGGTGTAAAAAACGTACATTTCCATGGGATACATCCAAGTGTAGTGTACTAGACCGGTAAGCAACAATTGCTCGGGAAGATGGATCATCAGGTGAGGCATGATGTCAAAAAAATTTGGAGGAAATATCCTCTCAAATTTACACATGATATAAATGATGTCCTCTTGCATTTCCCGGAGGTTAGATTTTTTCACTTCCCGTGTGCATAACTTCTGGAAGAATCTTGCCAACGCTACTAACGACTCCACCACCTGACGGGGAAGGAACGGTCGAATGAAAACAGGGAAGAGACGTTGTAGCAGGATATAACAGTCATGACTCTTCAACCCGTACATCTTATTGTCCCGGAAGTTCACACACCGGGCTATATTTCCTGCATAGTCTGAAGGATACTTCACACAACTCATCCACCTGAAAATTACGTTCTTCTGGTCAGGCTTCACGGTGTAAAGAGCTTGAGGCATTTTTTTCTTCCCTTCTTTCAACCACAGATGTCTTCTTAATTGCATTTTTTTTAGATCAATGCGTGCCTTAGGACCGTCTTTCGTCTTCCCCTCCAAGTTCAGCATTGTGCCCATCACACTGTCGCAAACATTCTTTTCTATGTGCATCACATCTAGGTAGTGTCTGATCAACAACTTACTCCAGTATGAGAGTTCCCAGAATATGCTCTTATGTGTCTAGAATTTGTACTGTTGGGTCTTTCAGGTATTGCCGCCACAATATTATGATGATTGCTGAGCTACCCAAAATCGGACTCATTAAGCACTGCTAAAATTTCTTCCCCCGTCTATCTTCTGGGAGGCACACCGTGTTCTACGGTCCCATCAAATGTCTTGTCATCGAACCGCCATTCGTGATTATATGAAAGGAAAGCACGGTGACCCAATCTGCATATCTTGTTGCAATGACTGCTGCTCCCCTCATCGCTAAGGCACTCTGGACAAGCCTTGTATCCCCTAACAACGTTGCCCGACAACATCTCACGGGCAGGAAAATCGCTGATGGTACCAACAACCATGATATGCATCTAGAACATCTCGTGCATGTACTTGTCATAAGTGGGATGACCAACGTCCCACAAAAACTTAAGTTCTTCAATCAAAGGTCTCAAATACACATCGAGACACTTCCCTGGATAACCGGGCCCCGGAATCAACAAACTCAACATTTTGTATTCTTTCTTCATGCACATCCATGGAGGAAGGTTGTACGGTACCAAAATCATCGGCCATACACTGTGTTGAAGACTCATGTTGCCAAAAGGGTTGAACCGTCGGATGAGAGCCCAAGCCTCACATTTCGGACCTCTGACGTAAAATGAGGAAACTCCCTGTCTATATGCTTCCAAGCCTCCCCGTCAGCAGGGTGTATAAGGGTATCTTTGTCATGCAATTCCCTATCAGCGTGCCATCTCATAGCTTTGGCCGTGTGTGAAGACATGTACAACCGCTCCAGCCTATCCGTCAACGGGAAATACCGAAGTACCTTCACAGGTTTCCTATTGCCTGCAGGAGTCAGCTTATACCTGTCAGTGTGACATACCGGACATGGGTCAAGGCCACCAAGGTCATTCCCTTCTGGATCTTTACCCCAGAAGAGAACGCAGTCATATCTGCATGCATGGATCTTGATGTAGGAAAGCCCAAGATCCTTCATGATACATCGGACCTTACGATGAGTGGTAGGAAGACGATGACCGTGGGGCAGCATCAAAGCAGTGTACTGTAGATAATTATCAACAGCCTTCACGGTCGATTTTGTCTCAACTTTAATCTTCATTACGTCCATCACACTTTCAAGAACGGTCTTCTGACAACCGGGGTACACAGGAGTCTGTTGGAAAGCAATCAGTTTGTTGTACTTTTCAATACCAACAGTGTTGACAGCTCTAGGGAAGCGTAGCACCGGGTCAGGCATATACTGTCATTTAGCGCATACACGGCTCTCATAAGGAAACATGTCGTTGATGAAGTCCGTTGTTGGATCATTGGATGTACTGCCCGTCTCAGAAAATTGGCCATGATCATGCGGACCCCCTGATGATGTTTCACCGTGATATAACCAACATGTGTACTTCTCCCAAAACCCGTTACTCTTTAGGTGCTGCCATACTTTGTCAATGGGAAATCGATGCATATCGCTGCGACACTGACATTTCGTGCACGGACAATAGAAAATTGTATTCCCGTTAGCATTAACCAGCGCATATTCCAGAAAACTCATAACTCCTTTACCATATCTTTTGTTCCATTTTGGAAGCGAAATCCAACTCTTATCCATATCCTGAAAATATAACAAAATATATATATGTATACGCTAGCTAATTATTAATTAAATTTCATGTCATATATAAAATCTCAATTCATTTGGTACGCGTATATATTCTACGTACTACAACTAATCCACAACAAATTAATTAATACACACAAAAATATATATATAGATATATATATATATAGATATATATATACTTAATAATTACATAACAATATTATATATATATCTACATCATCAACAACTTCATACCATCAACACAATATTATAATTAATTAACATATATATATATATATATATCTACTACTTATGAACAACTTCATATATATTATATCAAATCATCAACAAAATCGATCACATATATATATATATATATATAGATACATTCAACTACTTAAAATCAATCAACTCATAACAATATATATATCAACATCATCACAAAATCATCATCAACTCATATATATCATCAACAACTTCATACCATATCAACACAATATTATAATTAATTAACATATATATATATATATATATATATATATATCTACTACTTATTAACAACTTCATATATATTATCAAATCATTAATCAAATCGATCAACACATATATATATACATCCAACGTACTCAAAATCGATCAACTCAAATAAAACTCAATTAATCAACATATATACATATACGTACCTATATATAGCTCCACAAACTAATTATGGACAGACTTCGACAACACCCAAACTTTTTCTCCCGTTTTTTCTTCTCCCGTTTTTTTTTTCCTAGATGAGCTGCTGCTGTCCAGATCTACAAATATAAAGCACTTTAGCCGACGACATTGTAATTTCGTCGGCTAAAGAATTTTTAAAGTCGTCGGCTAAAGTCCACAGACTATAGCCGACGAAAACAATACTTTCGCCGACGAAAGATTTTTTTGGCCGATGAAAATTTAAATTAGCCGACGAAGGAAAATTTCGTCGGCTAACGTGGACTTTAGCCGACGAAAAAATAGTTCGTCGGCCTGGTTTTTTTATTTTCGTCGGCTAAAGCCTTTCTTCTGGTAGTGTAAGAACATTTCCAACAAAAAATTTTCATCGACAGAGACATTTGTCGACAAATCAGTTTGTCGACAAGGTATGTAAGAGTTCGTCAGGGTTGATCGCTCTTAGTCGACGACTAACTTCAGTTCTATCGCGTAAATGTATACCTCACGACACTTAGCCGACGGAACTTAAACGACATATAATTCGTCTCCTAGGATCTGAGACGACGAGATGTTTTCTGTCGCCTAGGATGAGATTTCTTGTAGTGTTAACCAAAGAAGAAAGGAATGATAAGTGTGTGGTTTCACTGATTTGTAGTATTTTACCAAAGGAAGAAGAAAATAAAGGCAAAAAATATAGAAGAGTACAGATTTGCTTCTCATAAGCTTCGAACCATTGACAAGGAGAGGAAGAAGAAAAACACGCAGATAGTTTGCCAACTGAACAAAAACTCCTATACTTGAATGTGGGTATTTATAAGGTATATATACCAGAAATGTTGTCTAGGCTTGAGCCTAGATAGCCCACTACATGTATCCGCCACTGCAGGCGGGCTTATCTCGTCATCGCTGTGAGGCTGCCGGACGGGTGATGATGATCCACGACCTTCTGGTTTTTAGATATACTACGGCTTAAAGTCGGATATATGCGTAATCTGGTTGCCTAGCTTTTGTCGCCGTCTCTACGTGGCTAGGGAGTCGGTCAAACGTTTTAAGAGGCGACATGGTCGGCGGTAATTGCTTGGGTACAGTCAAGTTTTGTCGGCGCTTCTAAGATCGGGTTGGTGTTTATCGAGTTCAAGTCTTATAGGTGGTGGTCATTGCAGCGGGCGGCGAACGTATTGTCGTGGTCTTGCTGGTGGCTGGCGGTGGCCTCAACACATGGAGAGGGTGATGGAATTGGGCTAGGTTTCTTAGGTTGGGCTTTGGGCTTGATAATGGGTTAGGCTTGCCTTATGGTGGGCCTAGCTATTTAGGGTTTTAATCTATTTTTTTAGGTTTTTAATATGTTAGCGTGGAACCTGGGGTAACACTCTCTATGTAAGGTGGTCCTAGGTTGCGTCTGGTTTCGTTCTTTTGAGTCATCATATGGTGATTGCATTAGGTTACTTTAGGGTATCCTACATGGCTTGATTCTTACGTGGCCTCTTCGGGGTAAGTCGTGTATATGTAATCTCCTTTTTTACTGAATACAAGATCGTACGTTCTTCCTCTAACTAAAGTGTTTGTCAAAGATGTCATTAAGACACACTAACTAGCATAAATATATATATATATATATATATATATATATATATATATATATATATATACAGTCTCTATCCAGAGCGAAGCTTCGCTCTGGAATTAACGTGCAAAGGTCCTTATTTGACTCACTTTTCAGTCATATTTTTCGATCATACCCGGTCAGTGTCTAGATACATATCGTATGATCATCCTTACAAAATTTCATCCAGTTTGGTGATCGTTTGCACACTGAATCAGATAAAATAAATCAATAGAACAAAATCTGTCCAAGTAGAACCGTTGGAGTAAATCATGATTATGGAGGCTTAAACGGTCACCAAATTGGATGAAACTTTGTAAGAATGATCATACGATATGTATCTAGACACTGACCGGGTATGATCGAAAAATATGACCGAAAAGTGAGTCAAATAAGGACCTTCGCACGTTAATTCCAGAGCGAAGCTACCTGGTCAGTGTCTAGATACATATCGTATGATCATTCTTACAAAGTTTCATCCAATTTGGTGACCGTACGTTTAAGCCTCCATAATCATGATTTACTCCAACGGTTCTACTTGGACAGATTTTATTCTATTGATTTATTTTATCTGATTTAGTGTGCAAACGATCATCAAACTGAATGAAACTTTGTAAGGATGATCATACGATATGTATCTAGACACTGACCGGGTATGATCGAAAAATATGACCGAAAAGTAAGTCAAATAAGGACCTTCGCACGTTAATTCCAGAGCGAAGCTTCGTTCTAGATAAGGACTGTATATATATATATATATATGTATATATATATATATATATATGCGCTCATGCTTCACCAAATTGTAAATTGTCCAAAATAATTAAAGAGTTGTCAAAATAATTCAGGGTAAGTCGTGTATATATAATCTTCTTCTTTACTGAGTACAAGACTGTACGTTCTTCCTCTAAAAAAAATTGTGATAAGGAGCCAAACTAAAGTGTTTGCCAAAGATGTTATTAAGAAACGCTAACTAGCATATATATGTAATCTCTAAGTGCTCATGCTTCACCAAAATGTAAATTGCTAATTAAAGGGTTGTCAAATCCACACATCCTAAATTGAAATCTACACACCCTTTTTCCTTTTTTAATTACTTAAATTTTGTTTTTTAGTGACTTAAACTTTGTCTTTTTGTGAATGTATTAACCAAAAAGGAAGGGTAAAAGTTATAAATTGTCATCATGGTTTGGGGTCATGGTTACGTTTGCCACTGTAGTTTAAATATAATTAATTTTGGTCCTCGTGTTTTATATATTGACTAATTTTAGTCTAATAGTACATTTCGTCTAACACCGTTAGTAAGGTTCTCACGCCGACATCATATGATGAGATAATTATGTCTTATACATTCCTTATCAAACAGAAAAATAAAAGTTAAACAAAATTAAAAGAAAAATGAAAAAGCAAATTACTAAGAAAAAGAAGAACTCCCATAATCTACGCATAATTGCCATGGTATATAAAAGAATTTATTTCTTCATCTTATCCTTGTTTCTTTGTCTTGTTTATCCAATTAATCTTCTTAATTCTCATTTCCTTTCACTTCCCCATAACAGTTTAAGTCCTTTTACGAAAAGCCAATTGCCAAAGTTTTGTACGAAATTGATGAAGAAGAAGAAGATCGAATACTAAAATCAAACCAGGCCATATAAAATTTTAAATCTAATACCATTTTTGCACTTTGATAGATGAAGAATGGTTCTAAATTTTACATCTTAATTAATTGCACCAAGGGTTGATCGAGTTCCAATGCAAGTATCTAGGATAAATCATGCCGCCGATTCACTTTATTTTGATGGTGGTGTTAGAATTTCTGTTTATTTTCATTAATTATTTTATGGGTTGTCTTTTATATTCTTATTATTTATGTATTTTTTATATTGTATTTTGATAGTAAAAAGACAAATTGTCTCAACATGTGTCGTGTCACTACTAGAAGAAAGGCTTTAGCCGACGAAAATAAAAAAACCAGGCCGACGAATTTTTTTTTCGTCGGCTAAAGTGGACTTTAGCCGACGAAATTTTCCTTCGTCGGCTAATTTACAATCTTCGTCGGCTATGGTCAACTTTAGCCGACGAAATTTTCAAAAGTTTAGCCGACGAAATTTTCAAAAGTTTAACCGACGAAATTTTTAAGAGTTTAGCCGACGAAATTTTCAAAAGTTTAGCCGACGAAAAATATAATTTCGTCGGCTAAAGTGCCTTATATTTGCAGATTTGGACAACAACTCATCTGGAAAAAAAAAACTATACGTAGATCCTTCAAACGCAAAAAAGTTGTGAAATAAGATATGACCAGAATGGTGAAATACGTCTATGGTTGAAAAATTACGGTATTCCGGTAAAGTCTCGGTGCCGATAGTTGACTTACCCTTATTATTCACTATGCTGCAGATTTGGCATTTGGTGTCTGATTGACTATTGTGATACCTTTCCGGAAGCGTAACGGCGCTACGAGTCAGACTCATCGCTAATGCCATGATGTACAGGCTTTTTGGCCATCTGAGTCCGTTTAGGGCTTCAAAATGCAGTTTTCTTATTTTCGATTAGAGTTGACCGTTTCGATCGAGCCCTTAACGTTGTCGGATCCAGTTGAATTTTTTACCATAGGCATCTTTCGTCATAATGATCATATCTGATGGTCGAATTTTGGTTTGTGAATTTTAGTCATCGGAATCACAACGTATCTACTATTTACTGTTATTCGGGTTTATGGGGAGCCCTATCGTCGAAAGGTAAATGTCTCAAAAATTTTATATGGGCAGTTGCGTCTCATCTACGTGAGAGTTTTTTGTGTGAAAGGTTTGACCAAACTACGTAATATAGAGGGAGATATGAGCGTTTTCGTGTGATAAGTAACGATGGATTAGGGTTGATCGTTTCGATCTAGCCCTTAACGTTGTCGGATCCAGTTGAATTTTTTACCACAAACATCTTTCGTCATAATGATCATATCTGACGGTCGAATTTTGGTTTGTGAATTTTAGTCATCAAAATCACAACGTGTCTACTAATGTTGTGTAACTTGTTTAATAGGTTATACAACTTTGTAAACCAACTCTACATAGGAAGCAAAATTATCAAAAATCTCGTGAAATAAGATGTGTTCAGAATGGTGAAATACAGCTATGGTTCAAAAATCATGTAAATCGGGTAAAGTCTCGGTGCCGATAGTAGCGGTCAACCCTATTTACCGTTATTATTCCCTATGGGGAGCCCTATCGTCGGAAGGTAAATGTCTCAAATTTTTTATATAGGCGGTTGCGTCTCATCTACGTGAGAGTTTTTCGTGTGGAAGGTTTGACCAAACTACGTAATATAGGGGGAGATATGAGCGTTTTCGTGAATTTATAGACTTTAGCCGACGAGATATTAAAAAAGTCGTCGGCTAAGGTCAAAAACTTCCATAAATTTTTTGGCGGTAAACCAAAGTTGGAGGAAAATTTTCAAAGAACTTTAGCCGACGAAATATATGAAAAGTCGTCGGCTAAAGTCGAAAAATTTTCAAAATTTTCAACCGAAATTTTTGGCGGTCAACCAAAATTTTCAAAAGAGTTTAGCCGACGAAAATAAAGAATTTCGTCGGCTAAAGTTCTTTATATAGCCGAAGATGGATGGTAAGAAGTCTATTATCTGCCAGATTTTCTTTTCGGCCTAGCTCCGCCGTCAAGCCACCGGAGACCGCCACACTTGTCCCAAAAGCTTCGCCGTCGTCTCTACTTCATTGCTGGATAGGTGGTGCATCGAGTGGCGCCGCCGTGAGGGATAAATCGAGCTCCAAAACTCTGTCGGTTCGGATTCGGTGTCGATCGAATTTCTCCTTCCTTAGGTCACCATTTGGTGAGTTCTATATATGGATAAGTTGAGTTTGATTAGTACTACATTCCCCTAGAATTTGGTAGCTCAATTCGGTGTGTGTGAAGAGAATCGAAGATTTGAAGTTTTTAGGGTTTAAAATTGGGGATTTTTATATTTTCAGTCGATTGACCTGTTTAGGCTTAGAATCGAGCTTCGACTTCTTCTAGAAAGTTGTTCGAAATGTTGAGAAGAAGATTCTGTCAAATTTTAGTCGTGATTGGAGGTGGCCGAAAGTTTCTGCAGTTTTTTTTTTCAAAACCCAGCAACTTTAGCCGACGATATTTAAACACTATATTCGTCGGCTATAGTATTTTTTAATTTTTTTTATAAGGTTTAGCCGACGAATTATGCCATATTTTATCGGCTATAGTTATTTTAATAAGGTTTAGCCGACGAAATATACTAAATTTCGTGGGCTATAGTTATTTTTAATTATTTATTACACACTTTAGCCGACGAATATCTTAATTTTTTCGTCGGCTAAAGTCTGAGAAAAAAACCGACGACATGTTTTTCGTCGGCTAACTGTGGGACTATAGCCGACGAAAAAAAAATTTCGTCGGCTAAAGTCATCACCGAGGACCTTTTCCCGACGACACTATAGCCGACGAAGGCTCGTCGGCTAAGATCTTAGCCGACGAATTAAGATAACAGGCCGGCAAAAATTTTTCGTCGGCTAAAGTGCTTGTTCTGGTAGTGTGTCTCACTAACGGTGTTAAAGAGAATGTTATCATTAGACTATGATTAGTCAATATATAAAATACGAAGACCAAAATTAATCATTTTTAAACCACATTGGCAAATATAACCATGACCCCAAATCACGAGGGCCATTTATAACTTTTACCCAAAAAAAAAAAAAAAGTGTGGATTTCAATTTAGGGTGTATGGATTTCACATCCCTAATTAAAAGTTTAAAACTCATGAAAAATAATTCAAATAGTTATCTTATGTAGGGTGATGTTATTAACACACATTTTTCGGCTAATAACACACCATATCTATGAAAATAGTCAATCATGAAACAAATTCAAGTGATAAGTTTATAAATAAATTTGAAAAATCTGAATATGAAAAAACATGGGGGCGTGTTAATTAATATAACACCATCCTTTTTGTAAAATAAACAGTATTAACATAAATATAGTAAAAAATAAATAAATACTAATAACAACTAAAATGTTTTCACCATAGTAACATGTGCATCGCACGGTCGGTGAGTTATGTGTCATGGTTGGTTAAGTAGCGCTTAATTGACATCGTTGAAGTTTTGGTGTGTGACTTATTAAAAACACAAAATAGTGCATCGCACAAGTTTGAGAATAGAACGTAAATCATGGAAACTCTTAGATCCATTGTTCATGATTATGCATTTTGGAAAGAACACCGTCGAAACAACCCTAGCCTTGCATGTATGGCCACAATTTTCAACACCAAAGATTCTTGAATGATTTCCGATATTTGTTTTACATGGAACATTTGAAGAGTCAGTTGGAACAATGGTATATATCACCTTAGTGACCTTACTAGCTAGCTCCTACTCAGCAAAATCGCAATGGCAGATGAAATTTCGTGTTAGTTGAAACGTCACTGGTTAATTGAAGTAGACTCTCAAGAAAAGAACAAGTTGAAAGATTTCTGTGCGTCCGTATATAGATTGCATGTAAACATCAGCTACCTTTCATTACGGGTAATTTATTAGCTAATTGATCCTACCTTATTGTGACCCATAATGCATGTTTTCTCCAGTATGACAAATGTGCATATGGAATAAGAATGTGAGGTCGTGGCTTAAAATTGAAATCTTGGTTTCAATCATCAATATGCAGCTAGCTAACACCGTCCCATATAACATGATCCAATTCAATTCCTAGCGCACTCACATTATCGAATCCTTGCCGACAAAACAGAAAGATATATGGACTCCAAGAACGGTTGGGAAATCGCACACCCGATAATACATAGTGATTATCAAACTATTGATGATGATGCAAAAGGGATCTGATCCTCTCCGGAGCTTCAAATCTGCCTAACTTACCTAAGTTTTCATTATCAAAGCAACACGTATAAAAAGAAGATCTAAAGGCTGATATTGATTGAATTAGCTACCTACTATTTATTTTAGTGGGTCCCTCCTTTCTCTCTTTCTCAATCCTCCTCCTCTCTCTCTCTCTCTCTCTCTCTCTCTCTCTCTCGTTTTGTTCTTTCCCACAGTTACAGATCTCCCAAAAATGAAATTTATCATGCTTGAATCTTCAATGCTATTAATCCTTGGTTCAATCTAAGATGGGTTCATGTTGATTGAGTGGTTGATCAAGAGAAGAAGTAAGGAATGATAAGAGAGAAAAGTATAGGTGATAAAGATTTTGAGTTTGACAACATATTGTTGAAAGTCGGCGAGTGCCGTCGTCAGAGGTGGCTGCTGATGCGAAGAAAGACTTTAATGAAGAGTTTTTTCGAGATGTTTTATTGAAGAGTTTTAGACTTGGTCGGTTGTGAATCGTGACTCATGAACAAAGAATGAATATCAGAGATGAAGATTTTGAAAGAGAAGTATAGAGGAAGGATTGAAAGTAATCAAAGTATAGTGGGATAATCAATATCAGTCTTTAGATCTTCTTTTTACACGTGTTGTCTTGACAATTAAAACTTAGATAGATAGATTAAGCAGATTTGAAGCTTAAGAAAGTATCCGGATTCCATGCAAAAGACCTAAGACAAAAGAAAGAAAATATCACAAATAGTTACTTCCCAATTCCCAAATTGGAAATCAATTGAGTTGATGTGTAATGTGACACCTTTCAGAGTATCACTTCGCACAGACTCATTTGGATTCCACTGTGAAACTTTGGTGTTTGCGAGCATGAAATATACTACCTTTCAATTACCAAAAAAAAATATAAAAAAAGATACTACCTTTCAGAATATCACTTCGCACAGACTCATTTGGATTCCACTGTGTAACTTTGTTGTTTGCGAGCATGAAATATACTCGTTGACATGACCAAATCCGGAACCCAATATATTAGTCTGTTCCCTAATTTGGCAGTGGTGTATCTATGAAAACTGAAAAGTAAACAAATATGAGCTAGACTTGGATTTCAGCGTGTCCAGATCCATGCCACTCATTCATTCTCACATAATCTCTGAAGATTTTTGTCTCCCACACTTGCAGATTTGTCCCTTAAAATTTCTCCATAATCCTTCTCCCATTTCGGCAGCCGCCCAAAATCCTCGCATCAATTAAGTTCTGCATCCTTGTTCTTCCTATGGATCTACCACAAGATGGTGACGCTAAAAGAATAACATGCTACACCCAAAACCTTGGCCACTCTTCGAGTCTTTGAGGAATGTACAGAAACATTTATGTTTTCACTCTTTTACAGAGTTTTTACTAATGTTTTTTACGGAGTTTATAAGTTGTTAGTAAGTGTTGTCAAATATGTGTTGCATTGAGCCACGTAGTACGTAGTAGTCCTAGCTAGAAGCCATTCATCAAGACAAATCGTACATCAAAACGACAACAACACAATACCAAAAACATGAAAAACGACGATTACTAAAACACAAGGCCATCCAACGTACCCCTTTAGCCCAGAAGAAGAAGAAGAAGGAAACAGAGCAAACCCTAATTCAGTGATGGAGTCGCACACACGTGCACTGAAAGATTTACAAAGACGCATGCATGGTCTCTGCAATAATTGAAAATATTATTCTACATGTTGAGGGCTGTTGCCCTACAAACTAAGGGCGGAAGATCACTGGGATGGATGGATAGAGGAACAGGGTGAGAATGGCGATGGGTACGGTCGTTGAGGACAGAGCTAGGGCAAAGGCCCCAGAATCTCCGGGTACTTGTTTATTCTGTGATGCTGCTTCTCTACGTAATCAAACTCCGATAGATTTTTGTACCAGTTTGTTTCTTTGACTGTCTCTATTCCTTGCGGCTCGCCGACACAACAACACGCTAACTCCCATCATTTTTACTATGATTACCTAATCAACACCATTCCCATAGATAGCGGATTCTGGGGTTGGCTCAAGATTGAAGATTGCCATGGTCATTTCTTGTTGTATATATTACTAGCTAGACCCAGCTATATATCTATATATTACATAGGAAGAATAAGATAAACTGTTTTGACTTACTTTTACCCTTTGTTTTGGATCAAATAATAGAGCTAGGTACGTGCGATCCGTGAATTTTCATCATGTTACGTACTAAAATTCACAAGATTAATCGACGAGTTAGCTTGTTTTGCGTGCTTACTTATCAGCTAGTGAAGTATATACACATGGCTCTATGGCCAGGGCCCTTCCAAGTGAGAGATCTATCATTTTTAGCCAATTTGAGAGATAAGATATTACACAAACTTTTCGATCAACTTTGTATATGTTAACCTATTCAAAACTATGTTTTAAGATTATAAACATTAACGGTTCATGTTTGACATATTTGGTTAGTCTATTTGTTTGATATAGTTTGATATCTAAACAATGTTTAACGAGCAATAATTTGGCTAAAATTTCCAAAAGTAATATATTCGTAAAGTTTCAATGTCATATCCCTTGCATTCATTTGACGAATCAAACATGTACCTTCAATTGAAATATAACAAAAAGATAGAACGCGAATATTGAACCTGTAAGAGTAGATGACCTCTTTTGATCTCTCTCAATTTGCAATTTGACGAGCATATTGTTTATCCTCTCACCATGTACATAATTAGCTAAGGATCCAATCATTTAACTTGTCACTTTTTATATTCCCCCAATTTCATATCCATTTGACGAATCAAACACCTTCAATTGAAATTTATATACATATATATATGACAAGAAGAAATAAGAGACTAAGCAACAGATGCATGAACGCACCTTTATCAATTTTATCTGATGCAAAAGTAGTTACATTATATATATATATAATATATATATATATATTTATATAGATGATTTTTTGTTCTTCAACATTACAATATGAATATACACATATTGACTATACCTGCGCATCATGGACATCAATCATGTTTCTTTGTTCCTTTTCTGGTTAGTGTGTGCTACAAATATAAGATAACATTTGTGGTAGCTGAATTTCTAATGGGAAATCTCCTGCCTAAGGAATAGCTTGCAATAAATATATCCATATATATCTATTGTGTACTGATATCTCTCGTTATCATGTCGCAGAGTCAGTGTGTTTTGTTGACTCAACACAAACTGTTAAGACTACCACAATATTTTTCGATTTCTTGTTTTAACACTCCATATGTGTCTTTAGTCTTAAACTAAGTAGCTTAGCTAGATATGGGTAATATTTGAGGGGGTTACGTGTTACATCCAATTCTAACAATGCAGGATTGTAGGCTGACCTAACATGTAGACTGTGGTCTGTCTCATGTAAATTCAATTAGTAGTGTAAACTCCTTACTAAAGTTTGCTAAACAACGACAATCGTGATACGTAGATCATCTTTATATCGATATTTGTCTGAACTATCGTGTAGTGGCTCTTGAACTATGTGAAATCTTGTGGTTGAGACACTTGTTTAGAGATTTAGGGTTCAAACAAAAGAAAGTGATGTCTTTATATTGTGATAATAAAGCCGTAGTTGAAATTGCTCATAATCTAGTTCATCATGATAGAACGAAAGATGTGGAGATCTATAGGCATTTCATTAAGGAAAAGTTGGATCGGCAGATTATTGCATTCCCATTTGTACCTACTAAGGAGCAACTGACAGACATTCTTATGAAAACAGTCTCTAGTAATGCGTTTTATGACTCACTTGACAAGTTGAGCATTTGTGATATGTATGCTCCAACTTGAGAAAGAGTGTTGCCGTGAGTCATTTGTTGTAGTTAGTATTGTGAATATTGTGTACTGTCACATCTCGACTCTTAATTTTTTACCCTATTTACTAGCTTGGTATTACTAAGAGTTTTACCGTCTTCGTTAATGAATTATAGTTTCAAAGGTCCATAAAGGTGTTTGAGGGACGAGTATTTTTCGTAGGAGAAATATTTGAAGACGGTAAAAAGAGGTAAAATTTTGGTTAGTAAAAGGTAAAATATTATTGGGTTTGTTTTGGGGTGTATTTTTATTTAGTGTTGGGTTTTAAATGGTTGGGTGGTGGAACCGGTTGGAAAAGCCCAACCCTTATTTTCTCTCTCTTTCCTCCCGACTCTCTCCCGAGCTCTCTCCCTCCGCCAGAAGTCCCGCGCTCATCCGCCGCCGTCCGGCCAGCCCAGATCTCCGTTCCAGCAGTGCCGCCGAACGGGAGAAATTGGCTGCCTTCTCGCCGGAACTCCCTCCTCCGGCCACCATAGTCGGAGTTGTTTGGCTCAAAAGGAAGCTCTCCTCCCGTGCTTCAATCCCTCAAAAGAATTCACTTCCTCTTAAGCTAGGTAAGGAGAATCGTTGAGTTAAATTTCTAGGGTTCTATTTTTATGTTTTGGTTCGATTGACTTAGCTAAACTTGAAATTGGGCTTGGTGCTAGTTAGGAAAGTTGTAGAGCTGGTTGAGAGGAAGTTGTTGTTAAAATTTGGTAGGCATAAGAGGTTGCCAGAGTCGGCCTCCGGCAGAGCAGACGGCGGCGCCGTCGCTGTTGAGTAGTTTTCAGGGTTTTAAATGTGTTATAATAAAGGGAGTCTATTGATGCAGTCCCGTTCACACAGTCACTAACTGACCATGAAACATTTGCTCAACTACCATTAGATTAGGCTCATTTAAATCTAATGGATAAGAAATAATGAGGCTAAATTAAACTAAAATTAGTGCTTTGTGTTTTTTTAATCATTTTTAAATGGCAATTAAGTCAATTGGTATGAAAAAGAAGACACCTAGACGTCATATCTCTCTCCTCTGTCGTCTCTTCTTCTCCTCTCAGTCCCAAAATCTTAAAGTTTGTTGAATATCCAGATCGATTTGCAGCCCCTAATTCTTAAATTTTGTTGGAAACCCAGATTGGTTTCGCTTGGAGGAAGAAGATTTTGGATTCCGGAAATTAACGTCGTGTTCTACGTCTGGGTTCTTTCCGACTATGAGTTTTAAGAACTGAGAATCCGATCCTATCGCCTGCAAGTTGTGAATCATCTCAAACAGGTTAGCTTTTCTTTTTCTAGTTCCGATCCTAGACCGTAATGTTGTTGTTATTCTTTTTATTGATACAAATTATGTTGAAATGAAATGATAGATATAGTTCCCTTTATATCACTTGGTTTGGAAAAGAATCAGATGTGGACTAAGATTCAATTAAAATAAAATGGAATGTAGAAAAGTAGGAGGATTTGAATTTCAGGAGAGGTGCAATTGGTTACAAGAGGCAATTTGTTGGTTACATGAACCAAATAATCGTGTTGAAGTTGCGGAAACACTTTGTGTTAGATAAAGAAAGAAGGAGGACCAAACTTCTTTAACAGAGATAGGGGAGGCTCTTCTTTGTCAAAGATAGAGTCATAGATTATTGATGTTGAGTTTGAGGAGAAATTGAGAGATACTCGAATAAAAAGAAGCCAACACTCAAGACCAGCCTTTAAAGGCACATCAAATCTGTCTTAGAACTAGAAGAAAAGTGATGAAAGCTCAAGGAGCGAGTCTGATGATGACTCTGTGATATCTGAGAGACCAAGTAAAAAGAAGGCAGCTTATTCTTATTTCTCATTAAGCAATTGTAGCCTATTCATCATTGTTATGGTACCGTGTGTATTCTAATGACATGATTTGCTCATTTAGTGTTACCAAACATGCTGATTGGTTTTATGGTAATGTTATTTCAAGAGTTTTAAGGTTATTCCTTGCCTAATCTTGTTACAAATCTGATGTTGACTAGTTATTTGAATACAATAGTGTCTGTAACTACATATACTCGTACTGAAATCATTCAAATATAAAATCTGTTATTATATTCAAGGTGCTACAATATCAAAATGTTCCAATCTATTCCTCTTACTACAATATTTCATACATAAATTCTGTCGCAATCATTCAAATCTCCTACTTCAAAATGTTCCTCACTAAACCAAAGCTCCAAAATGTACCATGCACGAAATAGCAGCAGCAAGAAATTCCAAAACACGCTCTTCATTGCCAACTTCACCTTTAAGCCAAAAAATTCCTGAAACATGCTTCCTTCTCTTAACTACATAAACAATATATAAATTAGTTCTCAACTAGAAGCAATGGGCATCAATTATATCAACTTACAGAAAAAGCTGCCTAGAACATACATGCATCAATATTAACAACTTACAAGTTATAGCTCATCAACCAAGTAATCTTGTTCACCTGATGCTTTGTCGACATCATCTTCTACAACCTTTGACCTAGCAAACAGAAAACACATATTAACTAAATAAGCTAAAAGAAAGTAAATGAATAATTGTAATGATAACACATAGAAGTTCAATACATATGTCAATACGTACCCATCAAATGTGCATGTTTTTTTAGTATGTTTAGTACTTTGACATAAAGAGCAACGTCTGACTTTTCTTATTTTGTCTCTCCATGATGTTATGCGTTTCCCGCTACCTTTAGTCTTTACCTGAGAAGGATCTAGGAAACGATTTTCTTCATAGGATCCAATTGTAAAATTGTTGGTAGAAGCTTGCTCAGCTGAAAGATTAATTTTCTTAATTTTCTCCATAAGTTCTTCAAATGCCTTTTTGACAAGTTCAGTCCCCTCAAGTGAAATCGCAGCCTCATCAATTAAACTAGAAGCAATTTTGAACATACCATTGTGTCTCATTATTAATGAATTGTCTGCACCATCTTGCCTTTGGCACCTTTCTTTACGAATTCTTGAATACCTTGTCCATCTTCGCAAAATATATTCTTTTGGCAATTCCATAATCTGTTTCACTCGTAGGAAAGCCAAAACATGTCTGCAAGGAATACCTTCAAATTCAAACACTCTGCAACTGCATGTCACTATGTTTGATACCTTATCATATATAAGTGTCCGCATCCTAAGGTTTCGAGCAAACACCCTTTTAGTCTTGTAAACATAATGATTGTCATCTTCCATTACAGATTCTACGATATAACTATTACCATCATAAAGCTGAGCTTGAAAGTACTGGAAGTACTTTTTGGTATACAGATGAGCCATTTGGACCTCCATCGGCATCCCTAATTTTAAATTAGATGTCTCATTCAAATCTCTAAGGTCTTCAATTAATTCTTCATGTCTCTGATGAGCAAGTGCCCTACTGAAATGTGTGACAAAATCCATCAAAGTTTTTTCATTGTCACAATAACGCTTGAAGAATGCATGTGGAGATTCTACTCTTTGGCTGCTTGACATCCCTGCTGAAAAATATTTATTTACATATGCTGGAATCCACCTATCACGCAACTCATACATCTTTTCCAGCCATAGATTATTTGTCTGTTGACTTTTTTCCAATTCTGCAAGCCATCTATTCTCAAATTCTTCTGGAGATTCTGAATCCCATATGCATGTCTTGAGAGATTCATAGTAATTTTGCATAAACACTACATTAGTCTTCTTTGGGAATTTCTTCAGAATATGCCACACACAATACCTGTGAAGTGTGTTTGGCAAAACATGAGCAATTGCGTTAGTCATTGCTTGATCTTGATCGGTGATAATAACATTCGGGGCACCTTTAGGCATTGTTGTTTGCCATGTGTTCAACAACCAAACAAACGAATCAAAAGTCTCATCACTCAAAAATGCACATCCAAAAACAATGGTTTGCCCATGGTGGTTCACGCCTACTATTGGAGCAAAAATCATTTTGTAACGATTGGTGTTGTATGTTGTATCA
The DNA here is from genome assembly GCA_010134655.1 of Fragaria nilgerrensis. Taxonomy (NCBI): domain Eukaryota; kingdom Viridiplantae; phylum Streptophyta; class Magnoliopsida; order Rosales; family Rosaceae; genus Fragaria; species Fragaria nilgerrensis. The sequence continues at coordinate 7,220,348 of CM020982.1, forward strand.
AATACAACCACATCACCAAAATGTGTATATGATTTTTTTCCAATTGAATCAACCCAAAAAGATCTGACAAGCCTGTTTTCTTCATTTGTATCAAATTCAAAAAAGAAATCTGGATCATTCTCTTGCTCAGCTTTGAAGTGCTCATATAAAATGTCTACATCATGACCCTTGACATGTGCTCTCTCATCTCGCAACACATTTCTTAAATCTCTTTCAGTGCATCCAACATTTTCATGCCCACCAGCTTGTGTCTCGAATAATTCAAATTGCTGATATACAGGAATGTCCACATGTTTCAAGTCTTTTATCAGATTTTTTTTGGTTGCAGACACATTACGGTGTGATGTTAAAAAATGAACTCTACTTGGTGTTGTAGGCGAATGATTATGTTCCTCCTTGAAAGTCTTGACCACATAACTACTTCCATCATGACATATGGTTAATTTTGCATCGCACCCTGTTCGAGTTTTCCCGCGGTCTTGTTCCTCAATTTCGTTGTTATTTCTCCATCTCTCATCAGTTTCCCCCTCTTTATTACAAACATATTGTTTCCAATATACTATTCCATTCCTCTTTGTCTCCTTGCTTTTTCTGACACTAAATCCAGCCTTGCGTGTATAAGCATTGTAGAAGTTATACGTAGCATCCAATGACTCAAATTTCTGTCCAACTTTTGGTTTCATATCTTCTTCAACGTGAGGGATATATGCTATCTGAGTTTCTGTTGGGGAAAACTGCAATTCCTCTGAAATAGTTTCCATAATGTTCACACATCTGTGAATAGTTATAGATTTAACACGATCAATTGTAAACAATGATAATTATCAAACAGTAACAAGAACATATGATTCTAACTTTGCTGGAATCAAGATATCATATATTATAAAAATAAAGAGAGTTAACAAGAACATGTGATTCTCATTAGTTGGCTTATCATATCAATTATATAAAGAAAGAAAGAGAGAAGAACAACCCAGTCATATTATATATAGGTGGATTGATAATTTATTATGTATAATCCAAAACCTTAAACCTTACTTCTGCACTTGTATTCTAATAGATCATCGAGATTCTCTAACAAATTAGTCCCTACTATTTGCCTTCAAAACAACATGTCGAGCTCCTACTCGAAACAATGAAAGTAGAAAATAGTGGGTAAACCCTAATATTATTTTTGTGCAGCTCGACAAGGGTCTGAGACACGTTAGGATCAAACTTAGAAAAAAAAAAAACTAACCTATCAGAGATGCTTTTAGGATTGCCTTCTCCACTCTTCATCGCTGGAACCCAAGATTTTCTTCCTCTGGATATTCAGCAAACTTTAAGATTTTGGGACTGAGAGGAGAAGAAGAGACGACAGAGGAGAGAGATATGACGTCTAGGTGTCTTCTTTTTCATACCAATTGACTTAATTGCCATTTAAAAATGATTAAAAAAATACAAAGCACTAATTTTAGTTTAATTTAGCCTCATTATTTCTTATCCATTAGATTTAAATGAGCCTAATCTAATGGTAGTTGAGCAAATGTTTCATGGTCAGTTAGTGACTGTGTGAACGGGACTGCTATTGATGTGAAGTTTAGAATTTTTGGAGGAGTTTTGGAATATGTTTCAGATTTTTCAAAGATTGGTGAACTTGGCGGTTAATAGGGAAGAAATTTGGTTGTTGGAAGAGCGTTAGAATTAGCTTAAATCCGTCCAAATATATTGTCAAGTATTAAGTATGGGTTTGGCCCAGACTGTTAAGAAATCAGAGAAGTGGGCTAGTGAGAGCATTGTAGGCTTGTGTTATTTATTATTAAATTTTGGTGTTGATATTTGGTTAGCAGAAAATAATTTATCTTTTCTTCAGGACGAGAGGATACTCGTGTTGAGGAGCATCAGGATCGACATCAGAGCTAGTCATGATCTGTGAGTGGACTTTTTATTTTGAATAAATTGCATGCAACAATTAAATTATAAATATCTCCTCTATAATTATTGTTTTTATTTGTCCATATTGAGGTTTGTAAAAGGTTACCGAAAATGGGATTTTCAGTACTTCTTAATCATTTATCCGAGTATATTTTGATGTGTGAGACACGTCATTGAGTATTGTTACATTGTTTGGTTGAGTGGGACGGGATACTTATCTCGTGAGCTTGATCTAGTGGGTTGAGACACCTTTCTCATGAGCTCTATCTAGTGGGTCGGGATATTTATCTTGTGAGCGCTATATAATCTTTTTACTTCACCATGTAAGGGTTGTTATATATTTTTATTGCTAGCTAGCCTTTAGCGTGAGACACTAATAATAGAGCCTGGGAAGCTCCGACCCTATCCTGGTGATGCAGCAGAAACAGATATCGTTGGAATCCACCAACGGCGACTTGAATCCACAAGTCTAGTTTTCTCGAATCCACGAGAGAATCTGGAATCCACCAAAAAAGTTGAGATAAACTCAAAGGTTTTTTTAATAATATGAAAGCTGCCAACTACAACTGATAAATGCTCCTTATATAGGAACAAATAAACCCTAGGGCAACTAACAATAAAGCCTAAAAGCCCAAGGATTAAAAGAAAACCAAATCCAAAACAAACTATTAAAAGTAATTACTGAAAACAAGTAAATACGTATTTTGAAAGCCTAAACGGACTTGGATGGCCTAAAAAACCCATACGTCGTGGCAAAGCGACGAGTTTGGTTCGTTGGGCCGTTCCGCTTCCAGAAAGGTATCATAATGATCAATCATACACCGAACGCCAAATCTGGAGCAAACCGGGTTTAGACTTGTTTCGATCGATCTGCTCTTCAATCTCTAGCGCCATATGTTCTACATCAGTCTCCTCCACTTCAGAAGAACTCGACCCTGAGTTATTATCACCAAGAAAAGAATCATTCTCATGAAACTCATGCAGATCAGCAACATTAAAGGAATTTGAAATCCCCATAGAAACAGGTAGACCAATAACATAAGCATTATCATTAATCTTCTTCAATACCTTGAATGGCCCATATTTCCTAGGTTCAGCTTGTTATATGTGCCAACGGGATACCTTTCTTTCCTTAGGAAGACCATGACCGAATCCCCTTCCTTAAACACCTTCACACGTCTGTGCTTGTCGGTTGCATTCTTATACTTGGCGTTGGTCGCCTCCAACTTGGCTTTTATCCCTTCCTGCACTGTCTGAACATTCTCAGCCATTTTAACTGCAGCTTCACTAATGCCTCGTCCTCCTCTTGGCAGTTTGGCCAAATCAACTACATGCCTGGGGGCAGAAGTGTAGACCACAGAGAATGGTGACTTACCAATGGCACTATGCATAGAACTGTTGTAAGCGAATTCCACCTGGGGTAAGGCAAGATCCCATTGTTTCGGCTTATCACCACATATACTCCTGATCATATTTCCCAAACTCCTATTTGTGACTTCAGTTTGCCCATCGGTTTGGGGGTGAGCTGTAGTGCTCCTCTTCAAAGTGGTTCCAAACTGCTTCCACAATGTTAACCAAAAATGGCTCAAAAACTTTGTATCACGATCAGAGGTAATAGACTTAGGCACCCCATGCAAACAAACAACCTCCCTGAAAAACAGTTTGGCTATATTGGCAGCATCTGCAGTTTTCTTGCAAGGAATAAAGTGAGACATCTTTGAAAATCTATCCACCACCACAAACACAGAATCCACCCCTCTTTGAGTTCGAGGTAAACCCAACACGAAATCCATAGAAACATCCTGCCAAATATCATCAGGAACAGGTAAAGGCATGTAAAGACCAGTATTTTGGGACTGCCCCTTAGATACCTGACAAACATAACACTTCCTGACAATATTGTTGACGTCTCGCTTTAACTGAGGCCAGTAATAACACTCCTCCAAGCTTGCAGTTGTCTTGTCTTTCTCAAAATGACCACTTAATCCACCTCCATGTAAATCATGAATCAACTTCTCTCTCAGAGAATATTTGGGTATGCATAACTGGTTGCCACGAAACAAATAACCTCCATGAATAAGAAAACCAGCAACTGGTTGTTTCTTGCTAACACACTGCTCCCAAACCTGCTTGAAATCATCATCTTCCTCATATAATTCTTTCAAAAAGTCAAAGCCAGTTACCTCTTGGGAGAAAGTAACCAACAAACTAGCTCGCTTACTCAATGCATCTGCTACCTTGTTAAGGGTACCAGATTTATGCTTGATCACAAAAGGGAATTTCTGTAAGAACGTCACCCATCGAATATGCATCTTGTTCACATGCTTTTGACTACTCAGAAACTTCAGGGCTTGATGGTCAGTGAACAGAACAAACTCCCTTTGGATCAGATAATGTTCCCATTGCCGCAAAGCTCTCACTACTGCATAAAACTCTTGGTCATAGGTGCTCCACTTTTGACGAGCTTCACTCAACTTTTCGCTAAAGAAAGCCACTGCCCTCTTTTCTTGGGACAAGACAGCCCCCACTCCAACACCACTAGCATCACATTCGACCTCGAATATCTTGTCAAAGTCTGGAAGAGCCAAAACCGGTGCGATACAAAGCTTCTCCTTGATAAGTGCAAAATTCTGCTCTTGCTCTTCACCCCAATGAAACTTGCCTTTCTTCATGCATTTAGTAATTGGTGCAGTGATGGTACTGAAATCCCTCACAAATCGCCTATAGAAAGTAGCTAAACCATGGAAGCTTCTCACCTACGAGACTGTTCTAGGAGTTGGCCACTCTCTAATTGCATGTACCTTCTCTTCATCAACCTGTATACCATCCTCTCCACCACAAAACCCAGAAACAGTAGTTTATTGGTGCAAAAAGTACACTTCTTCAGGTTGATGTACAATTTGTTATCCCGTAGCACCTCAAGAACTTGTCTCACATGCTCCAGGTGCTCGTTTTTCTGCTTACTATAAATAAGAATATCATCAAAATAAACAACAACCCTGGTTTCAATGAAAGGACGAAGAACCTAATTCATAAGCCTCATGAATTCTTTTAACAATTCCCAAACCTCTTCCGGAATTGCTCCTCCTTGCTTCTCCGCTGCCATCAAACCCTTAACCACTATAGGAAAAATGGTTTTGGATTCTTTTATGGCTTCATTCAACTCATAATCATTGTTGCTGATGGTGAGAAAGCTCGAATTTCCTTTCTTGGGACCTTCAGAATTGCTTGACGGAGCCATAGCAATTTTGTGTTCCTTCCATGTAAACAACATCACATTATCTCTGCCCTTATGAGTGACATCCAGATCATACTGCCAAGGCCTCCCCAACAATATGTGACAGACATCCATATCAACAACATCACAACTCACCTCATCACGATAGTGCCTCCCAATGGAAATAGGCACCCTGTATGTTTTTGTAATTTCTACTTGAGGCCCTTTTTTCACCCAGCCTAGCTTATAAGGCCTATGATGAGGTTCTGTAGGAAACTTCAAAAACTCCACCAATTTCTGTAACACAAAGTTCTCACAGCTTCCATTGTCCACAATCACCTGACATACTTTGTTATTCACAGAACATGCAGAACGAAATATGTTGTGGCGTTGTCCTTCTTCCTTTGGTGCCAACATGACCCTCTGCAACACTAAAGTCAACCATTCCAGACCCTCTTCAATTGCAAACTCAGCCCCACTGTAGTCATCGTCTCCTCTATCTTCTTCTTCTTCTTCATTGACTTCCCCTTCGTTCTCCACTATATTCACCTTCTTTCGTTCGGGGCAAACATTGGAACGATGTCCAGGTTTCTTGCAACGATAATAGATATATCCTGTAGGTTTTGCATAAGGATTGGGTTTTGGGTTTTGTTTAGGGTTCTCACTCTTCTCAACAACTCTGCTGCTGCTACTTTCTCCTCCTCTGAAAGGACTAGGAACCCTATCAGGTATAGGGTTCTGTCTTCCTCTCTCAACATTGGAATAGGTATTTTTCGCTTTCTCTAATAGCTCTGCTTTCATTGCCAAATTCTAAGCCTCAGCGATGGTCCACACAGTTTGAAGACCAATTTTCTCTTGAATCGAAGGTCACAATCCACTCAGATATCTTGCCACTTTCTGCGCTTCTGTCTCCCCCAATTGATTGTGTTTTGCCAACCTCAAGAACTCATCCGTGTACTCATCTATTGTTTTATTGCCTTGCACACAATCCATGTACATGCGATAGAGCAATTGTTCGTAATCTGCTGGAAGAAACCTATCCCTCAATAACTGTTGCATTCTCCGCCAAGTTTGAATCGGTTTCTTTCCTTGTCTCTGACGATTCTGCTGCAGCTGATCCCACCATACCGCAACACTACTCTTCAGCCTGAAAGTGACCATCTTCACTCTCTTGGATTCTTGTACATCCATCATGTCGAAAAACCTATCAACTTCAACTAACCAATCAAGGAATTCCTCAATTTTCAGATGTCCTGAAAAGGTTGGAATCTCAGCCTTCATCTTGTAATCAGTTTGATTAATCTGATCGTCACTAGCAACGGACAACTCCTCCTCAGAATCTGAATCATCATCCTCTACAGTGCGTTCCACAACACGTTGTTGACGCCGCCCACGATTCCCACGGTTGAGGTTGTTGTTGTTGTTGTTGTTCAAGCCAATCAACAATTGTCGAATCTCTCCCATCTGAGCATTGAGAAGTTCATTCTGAGCATTGAACTCTGCTCGAGTAACAGGAACTTCGTCACCCATGAAAACAGATTGATAACCACATGAATAGAACCGCTCTGATTACCAATTGATGCAGCAGAAATAGATATCGTTGGAATCCACCAACAACGACTTGAATCCACAAGTCTAGTTTTCTCGAATTCACAAGAGAATCTGGAATCTACCAGAAAAGTTGAGATAAACTCAAAGGTTTTATTAATAATATGAAAGCTGCCAACTACAACTGATAAAGGCTTCTTATATAGGAGCAAATAAACCCTAGGGCAACTAACAACAAAGCCTAAAAGCCCAAGGATTAAAAGGAAACCAAATCCAAAACAAACTATTAAAAGTAATTACTGAAAACAAGTAAATACGCATTTTGGAAGCCTAAACGGACTCGGATGGCCTAAAAAGCTCATACGTCGTGGCAAGGCGACGAGTTTGGTTAGTTGGGCCGTTCCGCTTCTAGAAAGGTATCATAATGGTCAATTAGACACCGAACGCCAAATCTGGAGCAAACCGGGTTTAGACTTGTTTCGATCGATCTGCTCTTCAATCTCTAGCGCCATCTGTTCTACATCACCTGAGAGGCTCATCTTTATGGTGAAACCCCTTTCTAATTTCTTGGATTTATTCGAACCAATGGGATTGGTTCGTTATTTTTACTCTTGGGAAGTATTATTGGAGATCATAATGTGCTGCGTGCATTATTATATTGTTCGATGAGCAAAAAAGGAAAACATTTAAATTTTGTTCAAAATTTTTTATTTCAAGTATTTATTATCGTTATTATTTTTGTCCACTCATGCTAACGTTTTCAAATGTTTTCCCTTGGGCCCTTCGTTTTTAAAAATTTCCAGTCTGCAGAGTTCAAGTCGGTTCTAATAGGAGGCGAGGCGTAGTTACCCACATCACCACCACTTTTCACCAGTAGGTTACATGTTAACCTACCAGTGTATTTTCTTGCTTCCTCTAGTTTAGTGGCTCTGATAACCTTGGGATTAATTTATATATGGTATTTCAGTTGTGCGTTAATACTCAAAAATATGTTTTAGAAATATTAGGAGGTTGTTGTATAAATTATCTTGAGATGTTTGTGTGTTGGATTTAGATTTGGTATAACGTTAATTGTGGTGGATGTGTTTGTGGGGAGAGGATGGCTCTAGGAGTTGAGGATAGATGTTTTGTTATACGAGTGTTTATCTGAATTTTTCAAGTAAGGGTTGTCCATGTTCAATAAAGGTTATGCTGAATTTTTCGATAAATTTTCCTTAAAAGTGGACCCCGCAGGATTTATTTCGGGTTTCAGGGTGAAATTTGGGATGGGTTTTGACAGTGTACTGTAAGGAATTCTATCGTAATTAGTTTTCTAATATGACTTGGTGTGTCTTGTATATATATATACTCTGTTTATGAAGAAGTTGAACACATATAAGAAATTCTCAAATACATTGTTCTGTTTGACTAAGTTGATTAAACGGTAAGATCATAGAAGATGGAACAAAGTACGTTGTTTGGTAGCTAGTATTGGAAATTTGGCATGACTTCAGATTAAGTTGATTGCATTATGCATCGCTTTTATTGCATTAGCGGATGAAGAAGAAGAAGACGGGTTTTGATTGCATCAGTGGTGTTGTGTGTTTCAATAGGTTTTTCTCGTAAATGCGATTAAGTTGATTGGCGTAAACTTGTTCGTTGTTTGCATCCACCACTGCCCATTCCCATGTTATGGTTTTGTTGGTTGTTGTATGAGTTTGAACGAGGGGGATGGCGATGGAGATTTTGATAGAATGCTGATTAATAACGAGTTCTCTCGGTTGAAATTAGAAGCGAAAGTTTTATGAAATTTACATAAAGTCACTGTAGATGAGTTCAATCTAACCCGCTACTAATGTTTATGACTTTTAATTTTAGTACATGATTTATCTAATTTGATATGGGATCAGCAAAAGAGAAAGTAATTCATAACGTTTTCAAGTGTGTGTCAAGTTATTATTGGCAGTAAATTCATAAAACATAAAATTTTCTAATACAAGAACAAATTTGTTATAAATATTATAATCTATGTGGCTGTCCACGTAATTACTCATTAGTTATGTACTCTGATGTAAACCCTACCTCTATATAAAGAGGCTAATGAGAATGAATGAGTAGACTTTTACCTCCTCCCAACTATTCTCTATGTGTCTTCTCTTCTTTTTTTTCTTTACTTTACAACACGTTATCAGCACGACTCTACCTTTGAGTTGATAACGATCAAATCCTAGAAAATCCAAAATTGTTTCTTTGTCGTTCACCTTTGCACCATCACACAATTTTCTTTTGTTTCTAAACTCTATGATGATACAAGTCATACGGTGCAACTTGTTGCTTTTGACCGATGTTCTTGATCTATGGGTTTCTTTTTAATTTACCAGTGGATGTTAATAGGTTCTATTGCTATAATTGGCAGCAATTTGATCTTTGATCTTCCATTTTCTTCTATCCTCATGATTATGATCCTTTATGTATTTTCGTTAAGTATAATTATGGGTCATAGTCCCACAAATAGAGGGAATCTCAATCAGCCTCTATATTGCAACAGTTCTATACTTCTATATGATCAGGCAGATCAAGCCATCGTGATCTATATATACATCTCTTATCCTTCTTCTCTTGATATATATGCACTCTTATCTAATACTTTTACTTTGGAAATTTATGGCTACAATATATTTTGATTTTGTTAGTCAATTTTGTTATTGTTTGCCAGATATGTAGGAAATCATGTTTATCTGTTAATTTCTTTGCAATGTGGAATATGATCTATATTTGCACATCGATTATATCTTGTAGTTTATTTGTCCTTTGAATTCAGTTGTGAATTAGATCGAGCCTGAAGTCTCTTGATTGAAATATAGAGGGCTTGAAGTTCCTCATCAGTAATATAATCGAAATTGAGATATGTCGCAAAACTTATGCAGTTAACAAGGGCCAGAAGTTCCTTATAGTTATGAAATATTCATGGAAACCACTCCTTGTGATCCCTAATCATATGAGGACCCGAAGTTCCTCACCTTATTTTGATATTATGTTCTTGTGTAATTAAAGAAGAGAAACAATATGATCATATATGTGAAGTTAATCAGACCAGAAGTTCTGTGTATTTTCTTCATTCATGGAACCAAAAATTTCTTATATCAATTTATTTACGTTTTGTTCTTTACAGTTTTCCTATTTTGTTATGTATTTTCATTCAAGTACTATCATCTAAATTTTATTGTTATTCATACGGGCCAGCAGCCTTATATCTCGAACGTATGAAGTTTTACTTGGGTTACTCGAGCTTGAAGTTTCGAGCACTTGAATTATTTGAACCCGAAGTTTGACATACAAAATATGAGAACCTATCATTCTAACATTATAAATTCGAACCTGAAGCTTCGATTTCACATATGAGATGGCTCCAGAAGAGCATCCTCTTTGAATTAAGTGTCTCCAATGCGGTTCAAAATCGATTAATATATAATATAGATTGTGCCAAATTTTACAGTGAACTAAGGCACATAATATCATGAACCAGAAGTTCATTGAACCAAATACATTATTTGGCATGACAAGTTATGTCATATTTTACTTATAGTGCTGCTTGGAATCAATAACAATTTTGATGACCACTAGCCCTACTTATAGCCAATTGTTTATTTGTCGCATATTTTTGAGCTGTCACTTTAACGAGACAATCCTCCAGTCATGAGGGGGAGAGAGATTGTTCCTAAAGAACGATGTAAATTGGTGTGAGTTGTCCATCCACCATCTTATTTTAGTTTTGAGAAATATCTCAGCAAATGAGTTGATAAAAGATTGACAAACGTATATGCTAAAAGCATAGGCATTAGCCTGGATTAAAGTCTATGAGACCATCCATATTAACTCAAATACTTTATACCCCATTTGATTTGTGGGATGCACATGTATCCAAGTGACATGGTTCTCCTGAAGAGAATGTCATGATACAATGTTAGAGTTCCTCATACGGCTACACATACAAAGGTTGTATGTACGCCATTAGAGAATGATATCTTGGTTGATATTAATGAATATAATGTTTTTGACCTCATACTTGGTTTAGGTTCGTCACCAACCAATAAACATCTCACTCGAAATAAAGTGATAGAGCTTTAAACGCGTATTTGCGCATGGTCATAAATAATATGACAGTCTTCCCGCCGTTAGGGGGAGAATAAGACTATTGTCATTTGAATAACGGCGTGAATTTAAGTGGAATGTATCCACCAGGTCTAAAGTTTTAAGCTCCTGAAAATGGAAGATTATACAGGTCCTCTAATGGTCTACATGATATTACAAGTAAAATATCCACATTCGCTAGATAATATTTGTCCTAGAAGTGACAATATTTGCCCCAGAAGTGGCATGGGTACCCAATATCAAAAATGCATGCATATAAGAATGTGTGAGATCTATGAATGATGATCATCTATGACAATTTACAAATGGTAGCTACCAAAGACCATTAAGGATTGTATTAATCGATGTTATGCCACGTTTCATTATACATGTCGACAAAGCATATTATTGGCCAAATTGGAAAGAGGCAATTCCAATGAAACTAAATATTTGAAACGTGATGAGATACTTTGACCTTTAACCCTATGAAAACAGAAGGGTAGTTATCAAAGTGAAAATATATCACTATGGTGCAATGTCTACAAAGGACATGTGATTATGAACTTGCCCTTATACGAATTATACTTTTCTATAAGTACAGTGTTACATGTAACTGCTACATGAACGAGAGACTTATGGCATGTTGTCATCGTATATTACGAGGGCCTTTAAAGACACATTGATAAACCAAATTCCCAGAAGTGAAGTGTCATTACAAGCGTATCGCTTGTTAAATCCTTAAAGGATTCAAGTACATAAATGATTCTAATGTAATTCGATCCATGAATACTTGAGAGAGCCTGAAGCTAATTCATGGAATCAAATAGTTTAAAGCTAGCTCATATATACTCATTCTGTTATAATTAACGTGATCAAAATTGCCTCAATGAGTACTATGATTGGACTACAAAATCGAATTCGAATTATGATCATTATGTTGCTACATATTCTAACTCTTGAGAAGTTATGAATTACCCAGAGCTTTTGAAGAGCTTATATGAGACGTATCACTACACAAAGATATTAATGTGTATGGCTAGATACACCATGAGATATTTCAATGTTTTAATGTCAATTTACTTATCTTGTTTAGTTATTGCTTAGTGTATGAATTTGATCATATAACTAAATGAAGTAAGACGTATTAGAAATCGTCTAGCTCTGTTGGTATTGTTTTAACTTTGCAGGTTTGAAATTTCATAATGAGCCCCTATATGCAAAGCACGCATGGTCTCACTTTAGTGATGGACAAATCAAACCGTTATTTACGGCGCATAAAGCTTACAACGTTCAGGGGGAGATTCTCATCAGGGGAAGCATCCAGAAGTATGCTACCTAAGACATATGCGCGTTGCACTCTTTTTCTCCTTCGACCAGGGTTATTTTTCTCCCACTGGGTTTTTTCTTACCTGGCAAGGTTTTTAACGAGACAACATTATGCGCGTCTAATTTCATCATTCATTGGTGGACATCCAAGGGGGAGTGTTATAAATATTATAATCTATGTGGCTGTCCACGTAATTACTCATTAGTTATGTACTCTGATGTAAACCCTACCTCTATATAAAGAGGCTAATGAGAATGAATGAGTAGACTTTTACCTCCTCCCAACTATTCTCTATGTGTCTTCTCTTCTTTTTTTTCTTTACTTTACAACAAAATTGACGTTTTTTTTCTTTTCAATTTTTGTTTTCAGAAAAAACAATATGCCAATAAGTCCCAGCTAAAAACGGAAAGAACCAAACTCTCTTCCACATCGTGTCACAAAGGTTTTAGACCAAACTTAGGTTTATGGATCTATTGTTGATCATAACTTGACAACACACACTTAAAAACGTTATGGATTATTTTCTCTATTTTTTTTATATTATCAGTGAAATCACTAAAATTAAAAGTTGTAAACATTAGAAAAGAACATCCTACTGCTGAAAAATGACTAAAATGAAGTCCTCATAATACCATAACCATGACACAATAGTAGAGTACACATGCAAGACCGAAAGCTAGACAAATACGCAAAGACCAACTAGAAAACCTAACAAATCCACAAATAGCACAATAAAGCTAGGAACATATGAACCACCACAAGTGTTTAATTGCTAAAAGCCTAAGTGTGGAACCCATATACACATATTCGCATTCCGCCGACATTAATTCGAATAAATTTTTATCTCTTGGTGGTTAAGAGAAAGAAGCATTCTGACATACATGATCCGTGACACAAATTAGTCTTTGAGCTTATAAAATTTTTAAAAAAAACCTATGTGATTTCGATAATAAAAAACTCTAAAAATAATTGACCATAACTATATAAAACATTACAGAAAATCAAAATCGATGCAAAATATTTAGAACAGTAGAATTCTATGAGATCAAAACTAAATTTATACATAACACGTCCGACAATTTAAATAGGTGTCATTGGACAAGAAACAAGAAAATAACCTACACTCTTGTTTGATCCTATGGGGTTTTATAGATAAAACTATAAAGTACTCCAAAGGCATAGGACTTGGATAAAATTGATCCTAACAAATCTTACTTGAGAAATTTGGAGCAGAGAATCCTTGTCCTCTTCTTGGTCGTCTAAGGCTAATACTTGATATTGTAAAGCAGTGTAAGACATGTCTTATTAGGTGGAATCATGATTTTTTTGGAAACGATAATTAATCAAGACACTTAACAGTAATAGCCAGATTTCTTGCGAATGAAATTTGACATTCTAAATGAAAACTCAAAAGTCAAATCAGGAGAAGCAACCTCTTATTATACAAACATGAAATGAAACCGTAAAGTTAGGGCCAAATAAGATAGATGTCATTGAGATTAGATAAGGGCTTGTTATTTATTTGTCAAGCTAGGAAATGGAACTCCATGTCCCAGAAAGACACTACACTGTTCTATGACTATGAGCTTTCTGTTCTTGTATTGGCTAAATCTGTTACTGCCACAGGTAAGAAAGCCATTTAAAGACCTACACAAAAGGCCACAAAAGGAAGCTTCACCCAATATTACCAGCAGTTGGTTCTTTTTCCAAGCCAATCTAGTATCATCCACCCTGCTAATTTACATAAAATAAAACCATACAAATCCTCTTTGGTAGGCCGCATGGTTCTCTTTTCACAATTTTTCCTCTACCCAATGCTTGAAAGGTTAATTTTCTTTTGACATATTCGAAGTAACTTTTCCTATTCAAAAATCAAACTTCAAACAGTTTCACAGTGGCTGGTCTCTTGGTCTATAGGCTCTAGCAAAACTGCAAAAGCATTAGCAATGGCGTGACCCAGTACAATTTGAATTCTCACAACCTTTTGGTACATTTTTACCTCCAAAGGTAGAGCTTTTCCAGAATGGGAGTGCTGAAGAACAGACTGCCAGAGAAACCTCTGAAAATTTGGAGGAAGAAAGAAGAAAGAGTTGAAAAAACCTACACTTTGTTGTCCTCAAAGTGTATCTTCTTTATAATCTGTCAGTGTTCTTGGGGTCCTCAAGGACATCAACCATCAAATTAAGTTTGCTAATATCATACCCAATTTGGTTGGGTCCATGAAATACACAGTCACAAACTCAGAAAATACCAGAACATTTTGTTGGGTTTCTATAGGAAGAACAAAAAGCCACAATACAAGGATAACCACACACACCCTTTAGCCTTTAGCTTTCAGAAAATTTGTCACATCCTTTTTTTATATGACGCAAAAACATAAAATGGACAAAACCCAATTTCCAATTTCCAATTTCACTCCACGAAGACAAGAATCCCATCTTGTCAATGATCACATGGTCTGAAAAAAGGGTTGTGAGATCCTGTGACTAGCTTTAAACTACTAGTTTTTTCTAACTGCAATTAAGACTGCATCTTTGGTAAATGAAGAATGCAGTACTAAACTAACAAGGTTTATTAGAAACACATTGGAAAAGATTGATGTACATTTATCATTTTGATAGAGCAGATTATTTGATTTACTTTGACTGGATGTCAGTGAGATCAAACCAGATTTGCTTGAAGACCTTGATGATGAGCTCGTGGTATTCATCTGCATTCAGAGAAAGATAACATGCAAGAAGATCTTCCAAGTCCTTTGATGCCTTGATGTTGTTCTCCATGATCATCTCTATCATTGATTCCCTGAAATCCCTTTGAGGATCAAATGAGGACTTGACAATTGCAAAGCTTTCCGAGAGACTCCTCCTCTTTGAGCTCGAATTCGACGACAGACTCCGGCGTCCGACTTGGGCCTGGTTTATTTTCCGGTTTGCAATTCTCGGAGAATTAGTACGAAGCTTAACTCCCGGTGAAGTGCTCGAAGTTACTCTTCTAACAGAACTCGTACGATGCTCTTTGTTGTTCTCTGATTGTGAGCTTTTCCTGGACTTGATTGGCTGCTGCTCCTTGTTCTCTTTCTTCTTCTTCTTGACCTCACACACCATTTCATTGAAGCTTTCCGGCTTGGTTATAATCCGAGGAAGCTCAAGATCAGAGAACGAATCAAGTTTCTTCTTCTCAGATGAGTTGTCCACGTCGATGATTATGTCTTTCTCATTAGAACTCGTCATAGAATTCATACCATCAAATGTCTCTGGAGCAAGAACACGGTCACATCTGAATTCAAGAGAGTCGGTGTGATGAAACTCAAGCTCGGAGCTGTCGAGAGACGAAGAAGTAGACCAGAGCTGCTCCTCCGGTAGAGAATCCGATTTGGTCCAGACGGATTCAATGGAGGCCCGACACCCTGCAGAAACAGAGGAGCTAGTCGACATGGCAAGCTTGGAATTAGAACTCTTCCTCTGTTTTTGTCTAGAAGATTTTCTTGGTGGCTCATGAGGCAAATCGGTGGTGGAGACTTTGGGGTTTACAGGGGTGTTGCAGAGTGGTCTGTTCTCACCTGTGGAGTTATTCAGCTCCCTTGTGAAGTAGTACGACTTTCTTGAGTGATGACAATGGTGGTTGTGATGGGTGACCTGCTTTGGCTTTGCTGGGCTTGTTGGTTTTGCTGAAGAAGCAAATGTGGATGGCGGTGGTTGGTTTTTCTTCTTGGGATGAGAATTGTTGCTCTGGTTCTTTCTGGTTTTGCTCATGTCTTTGAGCTTGTAAAACCAGGCATTGGGTATCATATCAGATAATCTAAACTTGTACTTACCCATCACCAAACCAAAAAAAAAAAAATACCTCTCCTCTCTCTTTCAGTCCCTCTCTGGTCTCTCTGGCAAAGGAAGAAACTTGAGGCACCTACCACTCTGCTGAGGTTGAAGATAAAATAAACAAGAAGGGGGGAGGCTTTAAGCTTTTTGTGTGTTTTCTGGGCACAGTGGTAAACTCACTGAACTTGGCTTTTATTGTAAATGACGCTGTAAAACGGCTTTGCCCAAAACAGACTTTGTGTTCATATTATGATGAAGTTTTGGTCACTTGTGGAAAAGCAATGGGGGGAGTTGGGGTACATGATTCTCTAATTTAAGACGCCCCGATTTTTCAGGATGCTACTTAACGTGACTACAGTAGATGCTTTATCAGGGTCCAACATTTCTTAACCCAAATCCCCAACACTTTGCTCAATGTGGCTTGCATGCAAGGCTAGGCCAGTGGGGTCATCAACTAACCAATTTGGGTCCCGGCTGTGATCTTCTTGGCTTCCTCTGCGAGTATGTTTCAGATTCATATGCAGAACAAACTACCCACGAAGGAAACTTCCATGTTTAAAACCTCCAGTTTGGCCACTCATTCAGTGACTCAACTCAGAGTGAGCTCTTAGTCTAAATTTCTCTAACAAGGGATATGTTTTTCTATAAAACAAGAAAGAGACAGAAAGGTTTAGGCAATTATGCTTTTAAATTTTGTAAGGATGGCTTTGTGACTCTCCATTTATATATACTTTAAGATGGGAGATTTTTGAGTGGTCCATCTACATTAATCGATTGCTTAGTATAATCAGCTGTCTCTATATATGATCAAATCATTACATGTATATAAAGTTGAAGATAAAACAGTGTATCAAATAGTACCTACTAAGAAAATTGGAATGTCTGAGTTTTAAAACGGAAGAGAAAAAATGGGGAAGTAGGGCACAAACACGTACAACCAGCAATTAAGGAGCTGTTAACTGATAAACTAGTTTGGGTTCATATCCAAAACAAATTGGCAATTGATAAAGTGACTCAAACCCTTATAAACCCACAGACAATGTCACATATTCCCGATATGTGATTGATATCTGAACACGCCCTCGCACATGTGGTGAATTTTCAAATTAAACACTTGGGCAACATTTGAGTGACGTGGAGTTCGTGTGGCCATTGAGCTTCACACGTGGACGTGGATAACATGGCTTTGATACCATGATAAAGTAGTCTGGTGTTCACATTCAATATCAATTAACAATGGATGGAGTGGTCTAAACTCTTATAAACCCACAAATAATATCTTATATTCCTGATGTGAGATTGATATCTCAACATCAACATGCTTGTATTAGTCTTATATACGAGTAAAATGAATAGGGAAGTGAAATCCACACTCCCCAAATTGTAATTCACACTCTCATTTTTCATTTTTTGTAACTTAAATTTTGTCTTTAGTGACTTAACTTTTGTCTTTATATAAAAATGATGACTAAAAATAGAAAATTGAGTGTGAATTATAATTTAGGAAGTATAGATTTCATATCCCTTATATTTAGGTCTAAACTTTTAGGTGTGTCTCACATAATTGTTAACCGTATGTTTGCAATAAAGTTCATTAATGTCGTTATTCGAGTAACGTGCGTCTGTACATGTAGAACTAACGGTTTTATTTGATCAACGTTCGTCCGTACATATATGACTGACGCTCGTCCGTACAACGCTCAAATTACAAAAAGGTTATTCGCTTCCCATTTGTAACCGCAATCAGATGATGTTCTAACTAAAAAGAAGGGAAAATTCCCTTCCACCCTAAATTTAGGGATCTTTTTCTCACTAACAAAACAAGAATATAAAATTCTCATCAAATTCTCATCAATCGTATATACTTTAAGAGTGTTTTCCCACTAACCAAATTTTCAGCATTTGACCTATTTTTGCTGACCATAATACCCTCTCTCTCTCCTTCCATACCCCACCGATCTCAATCTCATCCTTCCGCTCCTGCAAGTCGTCGAGCGCCGTCATCCAAGCATCCCGTCGGTCCCTCCATGCCTTTGGGTTACGAAGCCTCAACGCCGACGAGGTTAGATCCCTCATGTCGTCGTACTGTCTCGGCACAATCAGACCCGGACTCTTATGGAGATCTATCTCCCAAATCTCAACGAACTTCATCGGCGGTGGACAACAGTCCAAGACCTAGATCGGGGAGCGATCGTGTACGACGAAGATGGAAGAGTTGCCTTGGGTGTCCAAGTCGTAGTCCAAGCAGAGGACTAAGAACAACACCGGTCTGAATTGGAAGAAGCTCGTCTTGCATATCGAAGCTTGTCTAAGTAGAAACGCCGGCGACTGCAGAATGGCCGGAGGCTGGGGGCTGACGAAAGTCACCTTTGGGTAAGAACCAAGGTCTGGGTACATCCAAGGAATACGATCTGAGAAGAACAAAGAGTAATTTGGAGAAGCTGATCTTTGGGTGCTAAAGTAAATTGATTTTTTTGAGCTATCTTCCTCAGAGATGTAATTAAGTGCTTCTCTATTTGACTGTATATTATTATTGTTGAAGCACTTGAACTAATGGCCAAAATGCACTTGAACCTAGACCTCCTATTGCCCCCCGGACAAACCTCATGCATATTGTCTTTAAAAGACTCTGCTCTCAATACACCTCCAATAGACCCCTATTGCCCCTAATAGATCCCCTAGCTTTCCTCAGAGTCCGGTCAATGGTCGTCGGAGCCCTGTCAACCATAGCCGAAGTCCGGTCAACGGCCCCCGGAACCCGGTCAACGTCATTAGTAGTGGGAATCCGGTCATAAAAATTTTATTTTATAATAGACTCTTAAAATGGTCTATTGTAGTTTATTTAATTCATTAAGAGTGTAATTGTCTTTCTGCATTTTAAGTTGGCTATTTTGAAAGGGCATGATAGACATTTACACACAAATTTGAAGGGGCATGTAAAATCGTTGTGAATATGTATATAAATAGGATTCTTATGTAATTAGGATATCCTGCAATTATAGGGAGATTGTTTCCTATTACAGTTAGACTACTCCTTTTTTTTTTTTTTGAAGATGGGCAAAAGGACCCGATTAAATATTATTATCAGTAATACTTGGATAGTACATCGAGGGGGACAAAGACCCTAAACCTCGAGTTGTAGGACACTCATCTTCTACGAGAACATCCTGAATAATATCAGGAATCTCATCAACCCAAAAAACTTCTAAAAACGATGTTCTAGCAAGGCTTGCGAGCCTATCCGCAACGCCGTTTGCTTCTCGAAAGACATGCTTGAAGCTAGCGAAAACAAAACATTCCAAATATTGGCGGCAGTCATTCAGAATGTTACTAACCTCAGCCACATCCTCCCCTTCCCCCGTGAGAGCCTTCATAATCACTAAGTTATCACTTTCGAACTCAATATCTCTCCAGCTCTCATGAATCGCAATAAGCATGCCTGCTCTTATAGCTTCGGCCTCCATGTGAATAGCAGAGCTAGCATGAGGAATGTATCTACTCAAAGCTGCCAGACTACTCCTTTATACGTGTATATATTATCCCATTGTGATTATCCAAAAAAAAAAAAAATATATATATATATATATATATTATCCCATTGTGGATGAATATAATCATTGAATTAATCTTCAATTGAAGTATCATTTTCTGTGATATAATTTTCAAAATACTTCAATCCTATTGATACCTGAATGCTTAACCTTCTTTTCTTCTCAAAGATGAACATTTTTTTAAATTTCGGTCAAAGACAATGGCTCACAAGTTTACAGTTTAGTCGTACGATTTTTGTTTGGTCAGAAAATAATTTCTACTACTATATGCTGCATTGTTTTCACAATTGAATTCGTATATTCAGTAGTACAGTCAAAACAATAGTAGAGGCACAGGGCGCAGGACGTTCACAATAACCTTGCTTGCTTCCTGCAGAAGACATAATCGATCCAAAGCTCTACAGAGTGGCATGGGTACTATATATGATCCCGGTCAATTGGTCCCCGGCCAACTGCGCTGATGGATCCGAAGCTGAAAGGAACATGACCAAATCACCAAGCTAGGGCCAAAGAGAACTGGTTTGAGATGATCGATCTGTACATAAACAACGGGACCATTCCAACTGATCTTTTATCGAATTGAATTCGAAGTTTTGTCCTGGCATGTAGAGGAGTTTAATAACAGTTGTATGTATGTTGGAGGCAGCAGGACAAAGAATTACTCCAGGTAATATCAGTCGCATGTACCTTGAATATCATCCTGCATGTAGTGAGGGTTGTTCTAGCTGTAGGGTTCATTTGTGCAGCACATGCAGGCATGGCAATGAAATGGCCTAATATATTGGGACCAAACTAAGATTGATCGAGACTGTGCGGTCCCAAATTGTAATAACTAATAACATCACCGAAAAGGCGAAAAAACACAGGCAATCGGGTTCAGAATGTTCGAGTTCGGGTTGCCCTGAATGATCCATGAAACTCGAATAAGCTAGCTGCTAGGTTCCTTCACGACATTTGCAAACCTTAACAAATTTCATTTCTCGATCTAACAGCTAGCTAGATGTTGCTGATCATCTCTTACTAAGCTGAGATCCATTCAACTATTGATAATCTGCGCAATAATCGTCATTCCCTAAGCTTGGATGTGGACAGATGTATACCAAGTTTACAGCACTTGCAGAAGTAACAGTAATTGGAAATTGTTGAGTTGCGAATGTCCTTGCATACAACAACATATACAGTGCTACCTCAAAAGGAACAAATATGTGTATGCTAGCAAAACTTAACGAGGAATAACAAGGTCTTGCTTAGTTTAACTCTACGCTTCCCCAACAGTAGCTTTGACGCCATTGATGGACAATACATTGGTAAGTGTCAAACATAATTTGCTTATTGGCAACACGTACCCAGCTGCATCTGAAATGTAAATTAGGTACTTTATATTCAATCACATCACTTTCATGGTCAGTTGACTCAGTTCTGACCGAACAACAAGCATGATAGAAATTGGGTTTCAAGAAGAAATCAAACCATTGCAAACCAAATTATATATGTATGACATTGGTAGAGGATTTTTCTTCTGTAGTTTGGAATTTATATATGCTACAATGAATGTATGCATGAGCTTGATGAGTTGGTTCAATTGGTCATAAAGATGACTTGTTTTCAGCATTGCAGAGTGCAAATAACTTGCATCACCCAAACTGCAGGCGACATGTTGAATCTACATCTTGACTCGAACTATTAAATCGTTGAGGTATAAGCCCAAGAGGACTAGCAACAGCTGAGGCCCAAGAAATACACAGCTAAAAGTCTAAACAAAACAAAGGAAACAAGGCAATGAGGGAGACGACCCGATACTATTAGGGTATCTTCAACAAGAGTTGTTATACCCATACCCATACTTAAAACCCATAAAAACTCATCTCCAACAATCAAAACCTATACCCAATTTTGGGTTCCTACCAGACCCACGACCCATTTTAGGTCGAGTTGCAAGGAGGAAACCCAAATTGCTTGGCGCGGGACCCAGAAGACAGCAGTTGCATGTGAAGCTGAGGCCAAAAGCTGGAGCAACGCACCAGAAGGTGAAGACGCATGCAGATGCGCGCTACAGACAAAAAACAAACAGAAATGGGATGACGCGCCAATGACGCGTTGAAGGGAGCTGGGACAGAGTGATGAATCCCACGTGAGCTTGGTCCTGGGCTTCCAACGGTAACAAAATGGATGGCCCATATTTTCTCTCATTCAAAATTAAAGGCCCATAGTCATACCCATACTCATACCCAAATTATAAAAAATGATTAAAATTTGGGTATGAGTATGAGTTTTGATATAATGGTTGGAGATGAAATATGAGTTTGAATAGTAATGGGTTTAGTCAAAATATAGGTTTGAGTATGGGTATATAATGGAATGTTGGAGATGCCCTTATGATACATAGCATTTGTTCTGTGAGCGTTGAACCAAGATTGGTCAGACTCCTCCTCGTCTTCGCCACGTCGTCCTCGGCGCTGGCTTCGCCGACCTCTCAGTCTCTTACCACTTGCTAAAGCAGAGTCCCAAAGACTCGAATCTCCATTTTCAATGAGGTCGGAATCGACGGCAGCGCTTCTGGCGGTCTTCTTCACCCTTACTCTCTCAAAGCCAAGCTCCTATGGCGCACCGCGGAGTGCTGGTACGAGGCTCTGCGGCTTTTAAACGTCGTCGTCGAGGCAGCCGTGCCTGATGCTGCTCTGATTCTTAGAAGAAGGTTAGTATTCTAGTCTCTACACGATACGTATCTGTCTCGTAGATTTTCAAATTCATTTTTTTAAAAGAAAATAATTTATGTGAGCTAGCGGAAATGGATTGGGGCTAGGCGGTCCAGGTGTGATTCTTAACGAGTTAGGAGGCCCACCATTTAAAAAACATAAAATGAAAAATTTGAAAAGAAAATAATTTCTCCGACCTATACGGAGACGTGATAGGGCTAGGCAGTCGACATGGCGCGGGCCTTAGGGGACTGTGGGGCCCACCGTTTCCAAATTGATTTTTAAATTTCCAAAAAAAACCCACAAAAGGTCTCTAAAATAAAAAATCACAGTCCCTCTTCCCCCAAACGGCCAAACCATGCCCACCTGCGTCTCCTGCAACTCCACCTCCTTTACCCCCGACAACGTCTCCAGCCGCCTCTACTGCTCCACATGCGCCACCTCCAAGACTACGACAACTACGTCGACGTCTACGGCGGCGTTTCCGGCCCCACCGGTTCTTGACGACAGGCGGCGATATTGGTTCTTGTGGCCGGAGTGTGCTGAGGTTAATGTGGTTGTTAATATTTGTAGGTTGAGGTATAGGGAGCTTTTAGAGGCGCTAGTGAAGGATGTTAATGTTAAGAATGTTCTGAGGCACGCGCCGACTGTGATTCAGTATATGGAGAAGAAGTCTATGTCGGAGCAATGGAATTGATTTCAGAGATGTGGTCAGTGAGTGCTTGGGGAGAAATGGCAATGCCGATGAGTCTGCGACAGAAGTAGAAAAGTTCAAGAGGCTTTCAGATGATTGTCGGGGGATGGAGAAGATGAAGCTTTCACATGAATGCTTTGGCCATGGTTTACACGAAATCTTTAGATGACATGGAGAGTTTTAAGTCGTCTGGCGGGTTTGGAGCTGTTCATGAAAGGGAAGAGAGGCAGTATTTTGATCCCCATGATTGCACTGAGTGGTGGAATGGGAAGTCAGAATTTAAGCAAGAAGCTTATGCTTAAGAATATATTAATGTGCAGCTTGTCCCTTCTCCTCGTAAGAGTTAGGGTTTTACTCATCTATCTCATATAGAAGAGTGACGGCTTCATAGCCTATCCCCTGTATGTTTCGTTTGATCTCAAGTGTTATCAAAGTTTATAACGTGACTACTCAATTCTTGTGCGATATGGAGGAGGTCGTTGGAAGTTTTGCGAAGAGGCTGGCCATCAACGAGACGGAGGTTGAGGTGGTTATGTCATCAGATGTTTTGAAGGAGGGTTCCCGGAGATGGTTTATGGTGGGGGATCTCTTCACCCACAAAAGTTTCAAGCTGGAATTTCTTGCTAACACAATGAAGAATCTGTGGATTCCTAAAGATGAACCCCCAGATCGGAACAGGATTACGGTGAGTCGAGTAGGGGAGAATGGGAGAATTCTGTTCTCTTTTAAGAATGAGGCAGATCTGAAGAGGGCGAAGAGAGGCTTCCCGTGGACGTTTGACAAGGCCTTACTAGCGCTGGCGGTAACTGATGGAAAGGAAGATCCGGATGAGATTGACCTTCGTACCCAATATTTTTGGGTCCGGATCGGAGGATTACCGCTGGCGTATTTGCGGGATGGGGCAGTGGAGAGCACTGGACGTTGCATGGGACAAGCAATTGGTGTGTTCGTAAGAGCGGTGCGTGGTTGTAATAATCCATGCTTGGGGGAGTTTCTGAAAATAAGGGTGGGTATAGACCTCAGTAAGCCATTGAGAAAGTGGGTAAGTTTTCGAGCAGTAGGGTGGCCGAAAAGTGGACGTTTTGATCTTGAGTACGAACGTCTTCCTCATTTTTGCTTCTACTGTGGGATGCTGGGTCACACAGGCGGAAAATGCCCAAGGAGAGAAGCAAGAGAGTTAACGGCTTCGACATATGATGCTCTGATTCATGCAGACAAAAAGGATGAGTGGTTACTAAATCAACTGCGTGCCAAAGAGAAGGAGAGAGAGCAACTGTCTTCGACGGGAGGATGGCGTTTTGGCCTGCATCCAAAAAAGCAGACAGGTTGGATCACGACAGCGCCAGAATTGCAAACAGTTGGTTTTGTCAGATCCAGGTCAGAGTTGGAAATGGATCAAGGTGATCTCCAGGAAGGAGAGAATGACATGGAGGTAGATAGCTGCCAGGAGCAATCTGATCTCCATACACGCAGCGGTAAGAGGTGGAGATTTGGCGGTGACGGTGTTTCCAGGCCACCGAAGATGACGAAGGTGAAGGAGGGAATTGCGCATGCAGAATCTACTGCATTGATTAACTTTCAATCTCAGAGAGAACATTCAGGGCGGGTGATTAGTCTTGATACGGAAGGTGGAGTAATGACTCAGGCGCTAATTGTGCCACAATTCGAAAAGGAAGAAAATGACACTACCAGGACAATCACTTTAGCGGATGAAAAAGTTTCGTCGGCCTGTTAGCTTAAATTCGTCGGCTAAGATCTTAGCCGACGAGCCTTCGTCGGCTATGGTGTCGTCGGGAAAGAGTCGTTGGCGATGACTTTAGCCGACAAAACTAGAAAACGTCCGTCGGCTATTTTTCCAGTATTTAGCCGACGACAGAAGACGTCGTCGGCTATTTTCCCAGAATTTAGCCGATGAATATCTTAAATGTTTCGTCGACCATAGTCTGAGACTTTAGCCGACGAATATATTAAGATATTCGTCGGCTAAAGTATGTAATAAAAAATTTAAAAAATAACTATAACCGACGAAACATGCCATAATTCGTCAGCTAAACCTTTAAAAAAAATTAAAAATACTATAGCCGACGAATATCTTACATGTTTCATCGGCTATAAGTCCATTCCAGTAAAAAAAAAAAACCCGAAATTTCTAAAATACCATTCTAAGCAAGCTGCAAAATACACCAAAACAATTTCATATATATAACCAACAAGAAGCATATAAAACTATATAATTGATCAACTACACAAAATCTAGATTGTTTAAATCAATATCCGATTCTGGGGGCTGCTGCTGAGGAGGTTGCGAAAACTGAGGTAGCGGTATAGGCGTAGGCATTGGCAGAACTGGAAGTCCATGAAGCTGGGCAGCTGTAAACTCCTGCAAGTACTGGAACATCTGCTGCTGCTGGCCTGCTGGGTGGCATATACCGCGGTAATATAGGCTGTATGGGCAGCGATCTGGTCGGCGATCTGGGCGGCATGAACGGCAGCCTGAGCAGCTTGTTGTTCCCGTAGTCTCTCAACTTCTGACTCTAGCTGAGTCGTCCTGTTGCTGGTCGAGGCTGCCTTTCGTTGAAATCCTAGAGTGGTCTTCAGGACCCCTTGCCCTTCTTTCCTAGACCTCGGTAGTAGAAGTTGTTTTCTCGCGGTGGGAAGGCTGTTCCCATGATCCTCGCCCCAACCCTCGGATCCGAAGTGTCGATCCGGGACATGGCTTCGGACATCTCTTCCTCCTACGTGTCCGGCCATGCCTCCCTCACTATAGCACTCATCACCTCGTCACTAGCCTCCCTCACCTTCGCCTAATTAGATAGGAAAAAAATAATTAATTAACATTTTGACATATATATAAGTAAAATTAAAAATTTTAAAACGTAAGATGACTTACAATATATTCCTAGGCGTCAGGATATACCTTCTCGTACGTATAGACGTACCGGTTGACTTCTGGATGTTCCATGGCCGCCTCGTCCATGAAGACAGCGAACGGTCTAGAACCAGCATGATGGTTCTTTGTGTTGCGTTGCCGTTCTGAGTGTTCGCCCGGGAAATGGCCTTCAAAGAAAAAAATAAACTATTAGTAAAATATTTAAAAACGGACGTACTTAATGACAAATTAATTAATTAATTTTTTCAAATATCTGTTTACGAGGGTTGTTGAATTCTGATGTCAGAAGCCAACGCCACTCGTACTCCCTGTACTGGAACTTACCAGGGGTATCAGAACGTGCGTTCCCGTGCGTAGTCTAGTGGGTCCGCAACTCGTTCTTCCACTCCTTGTACCTACAGATACAACAAAAATATTAGAAATATTATTAATATCACATACAATATTGTTTTTTCATTAACTTCCCAACGTACCTTCTCCCATGCACAACGTCCGCCCAACTGTTCTTCAGGTGCTCGGGAACGTCAAACCACACTTGCATTTAACAGTTTATTAGTATAGTTTTTCGAGAAATCAACAATGTAATACATACTATTATTGAGGTATTTTGTAAACTCATCGACATCGCGTTGTGGACCATGTCCTTAACCTTCTACGGGACCTCACCCCAGTCTGACCACAACATAGGGACTTTATCCCTAATAAGTGCTCCCACCTGGCCGGAGTACGTCCTCGACTTTCCGCCCGATACTATATGGCCATCCCTGTCACTATCGATGACGATCCTCCCTGAGGTATTAACGGTCTTCTCGAGAGCCTTCCCTGTGACGGGACCTCTCTTCTTCTTTGTCAGCTTCGCTCCGACGGTGCCTATCACATGATAAACCAAATTGATTATTAAAATCGGAGACCCTTTATTATTAATTAGAAGAAAACAAATCATCATCTTTCATTACCTGAGGGCGATACGGCGGACGCGACGGATTTCGTCTCTGTCGCCGATAATGATACCCTCGCGGAAATAAGAGGCGTATCAAAAGGCACGAACTGGTACGCCGCTGATGGAGCCACTGGCGGGGGCAGTGGATAAATCGGTGTCCTTGAGCCATCGGCTGTAGGTAAGGCCGGTATCATCTGCGGAAGGAACAGATGAGGCGGCAGCATCTGTACCCCAGATGACCCACTATCCGAAGCAGTAGGACCCGAAGTGGGCGCCCGGTGTATCTCAAGCATACGGGGTGCAGACACCTCCGTCTGGGTCTGAGGCCACATCTGCCTCGAGGAATGAGGGAGGCCCCGCTGCCTCGATGAAGGGGGCACCTCCGGCTTCCTCTGCGCCGTCTCCAGAGGGGTCGCATATTTGGCTGTCAAACGACGTTCCCTCAGACGATTCGGACCTTTGGTCATTCGAACCCTTCGTCGATCTAAAATTACCGCTCATCCTGTTTAAAATATTAATTTGAATCAAGGCTGAGGAAGAAAATCATGAAACTTAATAAGGACACACCACACGTAAATCATACACAAAATCAATAGACATCGAAAATATCCACAATATTTCAGCAACCATATATTAAAACTTGCATAATTCAAACCACAACGAAGTCACACAAACAGCAACGTGTGTGTGTATATATATATATATATTCATCATAAACCAATCCACAATATTAATACTGCATAAAAACCCTAAATTCCTAAATTCAAAACCGTAAAAGACATATCGAAATAAAAATCAGAGGATTACACCACCTGGCGAGCGACTAGGAGGCGAGCAGGAGAGGGAGAGGGCGACCGGGAGAGGGAGATTGGGCCAAACCTAGGAGGCGGTGGATGCTGTGGAGCGCGGTGAGGGCTCGCGGAGGCGAAGGAGGCAGACCGGTATGGAGGAGGCGGACCGCGCTTTAGGGTTTTTTCTCGCGCTGTGGAGGCTGTCCAACGCTAGGTTTAATTATATACCTTATACCTTTAGCCGACGAAATTTTTACTTCGTCGGCTAAACCTTTAAATTCGTCGGCTAAACCATTAAATTTGTCGGCTAGACCTTTGAAATTCGTCGGCTAGACCTTTGAAATTCGTCGGCTAACCTTTGAAATTCGTCAGCTAAACCTTTGAAATTCGTCGGCTTAACCTATGAATATCGTCGGCTTAAGTACTTTTTATACATTCGGCACATTGTGATTATGATGAACAAACTTGAGAAACGAAAATATGACCGTCAGATCTGACCATCATGATAAAATACATGTATGGGAAAAAATTCAACTTGATCCGACAAGGTTAAGCGCTCGATCCGGACGGTCAATCCCGTAAGTCAAACCCCTAAACGTACGGAAAATGGCATTAACCGTCTAAATTACGTATTTTGGCCGGACCTTCAACTGAAAATAGTTTTAAATCGATGAGACGCAACAAGTCGTATAAAAATTTTACGGAAAATAACCACCGAAGATAGGGCTACCCATAGGGAGAAAAAATAGAAAATTGCATTGACCGCAACTATCGACACTGAGATTTTACCGGAATACCGTGATTTTTCAACCGTGGACGTATTTCACCATTCTGGTCATATCTTATTTCACGACTTTTTTACGCTTGAAGGATCTACGTATAGTTTTTTTTTTGAAACGGAACATTTACTTAACACTTTGGTAAACAAGTTATACAACATTAGTAGGCATGATGTGATTGTAATGATCAAACTTGAGAAACGAAAATCCGACCGTCAGATCTGACCATCATGATAAAATACATGTATGAGAAAAAATTCAACTTGATCCGACAAGGTTAAGGGCTCGATCCAGACGGTCAATCCCGTAAGTCAAACCCCTAAACGCACGGAAAAGGTCATTGAACCGTCTAAATTACGTATTTTGGCCGGATCTTCAACTGAAAATAGTTTTAAATCGATGAGACGCAACAAGTCATATATCAAGGTATTCGTTGGCTAAGGTTTAGGGTTTAGGGTTTAGCCGACGAAATATTATGGTATTCGTCGGCTAACCGCATCTTACCGATGAATTATGACTTATTTAAGATGGTTTTAGCCGACAAAACATACTATAATTTGTCGGCTAAGATGTTTTAAGCCGACGAATTATAGTATATTTCGTTGGCTAAAGTATAAAAAATACATTAAAAAAACAAAAGGTTTAATATAAACCATACTGACTTCATGTTCATATATCACCAAAATTCATATAAAATAACAGAAATATGAATTCAACATATGTAAACTATAAAGGTAATACATTATTTTTTATTACAAATTAAAGTATTACGTCCTCTAAATTAAAATTAAGGCTCGTAATCGGAATCATCCGATGAGTCTTTTTCGGTGTCAGAATTAATTTCTGGTAATCTATGCCTTTTCTCATCGCTAGAGTCTTTGTCTGTTTCTTGATTTGGATCAACTTCAATAAACCTTGGCTCTTCATCACGAATTTGCACCGAACGACCCGCTTTAAAATTATTAAGACGAACGGTAGAGGAGTTAGGAATACCTATTGCGTTGGGCTCTTGATACACAACATCTTCTTCCTTGTCTTCGGCCTCTCCAAGTGTAGCCGCCCGGTAAATGTTTTGAGGGTGCACAAGGTTGACTACTTTCCACACGTCACCCTTAGCAAGGTCATCAAGATAAAACAATTGTTTTACCGATGTGGCAAAAACGAACGGGTCATCTTCGTAACAACTTGTAATAGTGTTCAGCGATAATATTCCGTATTAATCGGTCTTCATGCTTTGCAGCCTAGTATCAAACCATCTACACTTGAAGAGGTGCACTGTCATGCCTTGCCCATAAACGAGTTCCCCCACTGAATGGAGAACACCATAATAGTCAGCTCCATTCCGCCCACCATCCGCCATCACCCCAGAATTCTGTGTTCCCCGTCTGCTGTCTCTCCATTCACATATAAATTGCACGCCATTCACCTTGCACATCGGATAAACTCTTGACATTATCGGCTTCATCGTTAGAAGTCTTAGTTCGTGCGACCAATTTAGGTGACTATCAAATTGAATATGGTTTATCTGCAACCAACCATTCAACTGTAAATATGGATAATTATGCAATAAACATAAATACGTACTTCAATATTGAATTACGTACCCAGCCACCAAAACAGTTTGCGAACTCCCTGTTGTGGTACTCAAGATCACTTTGAATGTCTTGACAATATAGATGGATGTCTTTCCAGTATTCAACTTTTGGACAGTTTATCAATACCCACCAGTGGGCAATGACTAGCTCATATAGTTGCAACTTGTAGGAGTCTGGCAAAATTCCATCAACTTCAACATCACTAGAGACTATGGAAAGATTGAACTTCGGTACATCTACAAGTATGGTTTGCGGAGTTTCCTTCAACGCTCCTAAATACAACTTCATGTAGGTGACCCACTCGTGCGCAATATATGCTTCAGCTATACATCCTTCAGGCACAGATTTATTAGCCACATAATCTTTGTAGTCTCCAAGTTGCCTATAAATCAAGTTGCAAAGTGTTATGATTATTGAACATGTATATTGAGGAATTCAGGTGTAAAAAATGTACATTTTCATGAGATACATCCAAGTGTAGTGTACTAGACCGGTAAGCAACAATTTCTCGGAAGATGGATCATCAGGTAAGGCATGATGTCAAAAAAATTTAGAGGAAATATCCTCTCAAATTTACACATGATATAGATGATGTCCTCTTGCATTTCCGGGGGTTAGATTTTTTCACTTCCCGTGTGCATAACTTCTGGAGGAATCTTGCCAACGCTACTAACGGCTCCACCACCTGACGGGAAAGGAACGATCGAATGAAAACAGGGAAGAAACGTTGTAGCGGGATATGACAGTCATGACTCTTCAACCCATACATCTTATTGTCCCGGAAGTTCACACACCGGGCTATATTTCCTGCATAGCCTGAAGGATACTTCACACAACTCATCCACCTAAAAATTACGTTCTTCTGGTCAGGCTTCACGGTGTAAGGAGTTTGAGGCATTTTTTTCTTCCCTTCTTTCAACCACAGATGTCTTCTTATAAACATTTGTTTTAGATCAATGCGTGTCTTAGGACCGTCTTTCGTCTTCCCCTCCAAGTTCAGCACTATGGCCACCACACTGTCGCAAACATTCTTTTCTATGTGCATCACATCTAGGTAGTGCCTGATCAACAACTTACTTCAGTATGGGAGTTCCCAAAATATGCTCTTATGTGTCCAGAATTTGTATCTGTCGGGTCTTTTAGGTATTGCCACCACAATATTGGGATGATTGCTGAGCTGCCCAAAATCGTACTCATTAAGCACTGCTAAAATTTCTTCCCTGTCCATCTTCTGAGAGGCACACCGTTTTCTACGGTCCCATCAAACGCCTGTGCATCAAACCGCTATTCGTGATTAAATGGAAGGAGAGTACGGTTACCCAATTTGCATATCTTGTTGCAATGACTGCTGCTCCCCTCATCGCTAAGGCACTCTAGACAAGCCTTGTATCTCCTAACAACGTTGCCCGACAACATCCCATGGGCAGGAAAATCACTGATGGTACCAACAACCATGACATGCATCTAGAACATCTCGTGCATGTACTTGTCATAAGTGGGATGACAACCGTCCCACAAAAACTTAAGCTCTTCAATCAAAGGTCTCAAATACACATCGAGAATCTTTCCTGGATAACCGGGCCCCAGAATCAACAAACTCAACATATTGTATTCCTTCTTCATGCACATCCATGGAGGAAGGTTGTACGTTACCAAAATCACTAGCCATACACTGTATTAAAGACTCATGTTGCCAAAAGGTTGAACCCGTCGGATGAGAGCCCGAGCCTCACATTTCGGACCTCTAACGCAAAATGAGGAAACTCCCTGTCTATATGCTTCCAAGCCTCCCCGTCAGCAGGGTATAAGGGTATCTTCGTCATGCAATCCCTATCAGCGTGTCATCTCATAGTTTTGGCTGTGTGTGAAGACATGTACAACCGCTCCAGCCTATCCGTCAACGGGAAATACCGAACTTCCTTCACAGGTTTCCTATTGCCTGCAGGAGTCAGCTTATACCTGTCAGTGTGACATACCGGACATGCGTCAAGGCCACCAAGGTCATTCCCTTCTGGATCTTTACCCCAAAAGAGAACGCAGTCATATCTGCATGCATGGATCTTGATGTAGGAAAGCCCAAGATCTTTCAGGATACATCAGACCTTATGATGAGTGGTAGGAAGACGATGACCGTGGGGCAGCATCGAAGCAGTGTATTGTAGATAATCATCAACAGCCTTCACGGTTGATTGTCTCAACTTTAATCTTCATTACGTCCATCACACTTTCAAGAACGGTCTTCTGACAACCGGGGTACACAAGGGTCTGTTAGAATGCAAGCAGTTTGTTGTACTTGTCAATACCAGCAGTGTTGACAACTCTAGGGAATGGCTGCACCGGCTCAGGCATATACTGTCATTTAGCGCATACACCGCTCTCATAAGGAAACATGTCGTTGATGAAGACCGTTGTTGGATCGTTGGATGTACTGCCTGTCTCAGAAAATTGGCTATGATCATGCGGACCCCCTGATGATGTTTCACCGTGATATAACCACATGTGTACTTCTCCCAAAACCCGTTACTCTTTAGGTGCTGTCATACTTTGTCAATCGCAAATCGATGCATATCGCTGCGACACTGACATTTCGTGCACGGGCAATAGAGAATTGTGTTCCCGTTAGCATTAGCCAGCGTATATTCCAGAAAACTCATAACTCATTTACCATATCTTTTGTCTCATTTTGAAAGCGAAATCCAACTCTTATCCATATCCTGAAAATATACAAAATATATATGTATAACTCTAGCTAATTATTAATTAAATTCCATATATAAAATCTCAATTCATTTAGTATATATTCTACGTACTACAACTAATTAATAACAAATTAATTAACACACACATATACATATATATACTTAATAATTACATAACATTTATATATATCAACATCATCACAAAATCATCATCAACTCATCACATCAACAACTTCATATATTATCAAATCATCAACAAATCGATCACACACACACACACCACACACACACATATATATATATATATATATATATATATATATATATATATATATACATCCAACGTACTCAAAATCGATCAACTCATAACAATAATATATATCAACATCATCACAAAATCATCATCAACTCATATCATCAACAACTTCATACCATCAACACAATATTATAAATTAATTTAACATATATATATATATATATTAGATATATATAATATCTACTACTTATTAACAACAACTTCATATATATCATCAAATCATCAACCAAATCGATTAACACACATATATATAATATATACATCCAACGTACTCAAAATCGATCAACTTGAATAAAACTCAAAATCAACATATATACACATATACGTACCTATATATAGCTCTACAAACTAATTATGGACAGATTTCGACAACACTCAAACTTTTTCTCTTATTTTTTTTCTCAGATGAGCTGTTGTCCAGATCTGCAAATATAAGGCACTTTAGCCGACGAAATTAAAATTTCGTCGGCTAAACTTTTAAAAATTTTGTCGGCTAAAATTCATAGACTATAGCCGACAAAAATTTAAATTAGCCGACAAAGAAAATTTCGTCGGCTAAAGTACTGGACTTTAGCCGACGAAAAATAGTTCGTCGGCCTGGTTTTTATTTTCGTCGACTTAAGTCTTTCTTCTGGTAGTGGGAAAAGCTACAAAAAGTCGCAAAGGAAAGTTTCAAGTGAAATCCCGAAGATTCTGAGATTGTGAATTCTGAAGTGATTGGTGGAACAATTGATGGGCATAACAGCAAAGTTCTAGCTTCTAAAGATGGGATAAAGGAACTGGGTCGGTTGTTAAAAGATAGTTTCAAACCTGCAAAGGCGGGAAATCTTTTTAAAAGTAAAAGCCTTGTTTCACCTGAGTCAGGCCCTAAACTGAGCATTACGGGCCAGGCCCAAACGGAGTGTGCAATTGGAGTTCCGAAATCCAATTCAAAACCTGGAAATCAAATTCCTGAAGAGAAGAGACGCGACTCAGGGAAACCGCTCGACATGGGTGCGAAGGAGAATCAAATCAATAGCTCAAGGTGTGCTCAACATCTCTCTGTGATGGGTCCGGATCTGACCCATCACGAGAAATGAATGCGTTGTGCTGGAACTGTAAAGGGATTGGGAACCCTTGGACAGTTGATGCTCTTAAAGGCTAGGGTTGGTAACCCTAAATCTTCCCCAAGTTGGTGTTTTTGTCAGAAACTAGATGTACGGCTACGGAGATGAATGACGTTCGAAGAAAGATGGTTGGAAGAACGCGTTCTCAGTGAATTGTAGAGTGATTTGTCAGAAAGGTGGCAAACGAGTTGGTCGGGTGGAAGGTTATGCATAATGTGGAATGATGACATCAAGCTGGAGTTGAGGTCCTACAGTGAGAGTCATATAGATGTTACAGTAAAAGAAGAAGACGGGAATCGAGTATGGAGATTCATATGGACAACATAAATCAGAGAACAGACACTTAACATGGGACTTATTGAAGATACTTGGTGGCCAAGATAATGGACCTTGGCTTCTTGGTGGAGACTTTAATGAGATCTTAAGTTCCATAGAGAAGGAAGGTGGCCAAATTAGAGCTGAAAGGCAGATGGATGGTTTTAGAGAAGTTTTGAATGGTTGTAATTTGAAATATTTATATTATACAGGTCCTGGTTTCACATGGAGGAGAAATAGACATGGTGTGGAAGTAAAAGAGAGGTTGGATAGGTTCCTTGGCAGTAGTCCTTGGTTGCAGTTGTTCCCAGCATCCAAAGTCACTCATCTGCCTCCTAATGAGTCGGATCATCTCCCTATTTTGATTTAGATTCGAAGGTGTGGAAGGTGCAAGAAGAGGAAAAACGTAGGAAATTTTGTTTTGAGGAGTTTTGCTCAGGGAGAAAGATGTCAAAGGTTATTGAAGTTGGTTGGTCAAGTGGGACGGGGAACCGCGTTTTCTAGAGTTTATAGCAGAATTGCAAATACAAGAGAGATGTTGTTGAGTTGGAGTAGGACTCGTTTCGGGGATATTCAACGAAAAATCCAAACAGTTAGAGATAAACTTGCTGAGTTTTATGACTCCTCGCTCTCTTCCCCTTGTTTAGAGGTACGTGTAGAATTGGAAAATGAGCTAAAAGAGCTTATGCATAAAGAGCAGACTTTTTGGCAGCAGCGTTCTAGGGTTCTTTGGTTAGCAGAAGACGACCTGAACACAAGATACTTCCACCAGACGGCTACAAACAGAAAGAAGAAAAATACGCTGAAGGGGTTGTTCAATGAAGATGGAGTGTGGTGTAACGACGAGAGCGAAATGGAGGAGATTATCATTCGATATTACAAGAGTCTGTTCACGACGTCTAGACCTCAAATGCATGAAGATGATTTACGTTTTGTGTCTAATGTGGTGTCAGAAGATATGAACAGAAGCCTGAATAGAGACATTTCGGAAGAGGAAGTCGTTAAAGCTTTGAAACAAATGCACCCGAGCAAGGCGCCGAGCCCGGATGGTTTCTCACCTGTGTTTTATCAATAGTTTTGGGAGATTGTTGGAACAGATGTGGTCATGGTGGTAAGAGAATTCCTCAACTCTGAGGAATTGCTCCGGGAAATTAACCATACTTGGGTCACCCTAATTCCGAAGGTCAAGACTCCAGAGTATGTCCATCAACTGCGACCTATCTCATCATCATGTCATTTACATTTACAACCTGGATCAAAGGTGTTGGCTAATAGGATTAAACCCCTATTGAATGACATAATATCCCAACATCAGAGCGCTTTTGTTCCTGGCAGGCTTATCTCAGACAATTCACTTCTTGCCTTTGAAATTTCACACTGCCTAAAACGTCGAAGAAGGGGCAAGGTTGGATATTGTGCTGTAAAACTAGACATGAGTAAAGCTTATAATAGGGTGAATGGAGCTTCTTGGAGACGGTCTTGAGTAAACTGGGTTTCGATGGGAAGTTGCTGTGATGGGTTATGAACTGTGTGAGGACAGTGAAATATTCATTCTTAGTTAATGGTGAACCGAGCAGGGATATCGCTCCAACAAGAGGTCTGCGTCAAGGAGATGCGATCGCCCCGTACTTATTCCTAGTGTGTGCTGAAGTTTTATCTAGAATGATCAATGAGGCTGAGGCAAATGATTGGATTCATGGAATTAGGGTTTGCACAGGAGCACCAGTCGTTAATTATCTGTTCTTCGCTGACGACTCTTTCATTTTTTCGAAAGCAGAGGTGGATGATGTGTTAAGTATGAAGCAGATGTTTGTGGCGTATGAGAGAATGTCAGGTCAACAGATCAACTATGACAAGAGCTGCATATCTTTTAGTAAAAATGTCCTGGTATGGAAACATGATGATCTTGCTGAGATGTTGGGAGTGAAACGAGTTCTGAAGCATGATAAAGACCTTGGTCTGCCTACCGAGCTAAGCTATTCAAATGATAAAGCTTTCAGATTTCTGATTGACAGGGTGAGGAAACGGACTCAGGGGTGGCGGGATAAGACTCTCAGTGGTGCTGGAAAGGAAGTGTTAATTAAGTCCATCATACAATCTATACCCACGTACGTTATGAGTTGTTTTGAGCTTCCTAGGCACCTATGCAATGAAATGCACCAGTTGATGGCAAAATTCGGGTGGGGTGAGTTTGGAGATGATAGAAAGATCCGCTGGATTGCTTGGGACAGACTATGTTCGATAAAGAAGGAGGGTGAGCTTGGTTTTAGGGACATGAATGTTTTTAACCGTGCACTCTTAGCTAAACAAGGGTGGAGAATGATATGCAGACCTCAGTCCCTACTTGCACAGGTTCTCAAAGTTAAATACTTCCCAAGCACATGTTTCATGCAGGTCGAGATAAGAAAGAACATGTCGTACTCATGGAGGAGTATGCTGAAAGGGCAGCAACTGTTAACAAAAGGCCTACATTATCAAGTGGGAAATGGTGAGATGATAAGTATCTGGAATGATTCGTGGGTGCCTCTCCCATACAGTTACAAACCTTTCTCGGATCCGATGCAGGTTATGAAGATATGAGAGTGTGTGATCTTATTGACGAGGATATTGAGGACTGGAATGTAGAGGTGATTGAGGACCTCTTTAACCCGATGGAAACTGAGTTCATTCTTAAAATCCCGCTTAGTTTATATGGAGGCGAGGACCGGATGGTTTGGCATTTTGATAAAAAGGGTTGCTATACAGTGAAGAGTGGTTACTATGTTGGCAGGTTGGTAGAAGGGTTGGAGAAGCAAGCTTCAGGGTCTGACTCGGGGGTGAAGCGTAGAAGATTATGGTGTAAACTTTGGAGTGCTCAAGTACCTCCTAAGGTACGTATGCATGGTTGGCGTTTGGCACAGGGAATATTACTCACTAGAGCTGCCTTGACAAAGAAAAAGGCTCAACTCCCAAACGTCAATTGTGTGTTTTGTTGAATAATGTTGAAGATAGCTTACACTTGTTTAAAAACTGCAATGCGCTTCGTGCCTTTTGAAAGCAATACCTGCTACACATCCATCCTTATATACACCCCTCTATGAGTATTGAAGTTTGGTTTTGGGATATGATAGATATGTTGAGTGGTGAGACTCTAGGGGCATTCTTAAATGGCATTGTGGGTGATTTGGGTGGAAAGGAATAACATGGTATGGAGAGGGAAGTACTATAATGTTGCCAATATGTTTGAGTGGTCCACCGCTTTGCTCAAGGAGTACAAAGAGTTTCACCAGCACAGTGGAAGCAAGAAGAAGAGAGTTATTTCAAAATGGTCATGTCCCCCACGTGGTCGACTCAAGGTGAATATAGATGGGAGCTTTGCACAGGATCTTGGCAATGGAGGTGTGGGTGTGGTAGTTAGAGACTATGAGGGAGAGTGTGTTGCTACTTTTGCTAGGCCTTTCATATGGAAGCAAAAGCTCTTAGCGCGGTATGCTAATATGTATTCAGCAAGGGTGACAAGATGTTGAAGTCGAAAGTGCTTGTGTGAACTTGGTACATGCACTCCACACACACGATGACGATCTCTCTATTGCCAGAAGAATTATAGAGGACTACCAAAGATATGTTGGTGTTTTTAATTTCTTTCACTTGCAACATGTTTGTCGTGAAGCAAATAGTGTGGCAAATAGATTAGTCCGCTTTGCTAGATGCAATAAATTGGATGTTTTCAGTTTAGATGAGACACCTGTTTTATTCAGATGTTTCTATGAAGATCTATGTAATAGTTCATCTGTAGCTCAGGGTTCAAGTTCTATGTCCCCCCCCCCCCCCCCCCCCACCAACGATGCAAGTTTTTAATTCAATAAATGAAACCGGGCGTGGGGCTGAGACTCCCAGTTAGGCTGGGTTCAAAACCCCTTTTTAAAAAAAAAGAAGAATATATTGGAAAAAATGTAGGCTTGGATCATATGCCGCCATCTTATCTTAAGGGTCTCAATGCCTGTAAGAGGAGGAGAGAAAAGATAAATGCTGCTAAACAGCGAATTCATAAGATTATGCAACCTTCAAATGCGCTCATTCAGATGTTTGCATTTCTGAAGATGTACAGAGGGGAAGAAAACGAAAGAGAAGGCATGCTCTTGATTGGAAGATTTAATTATTGAAACACTCCTTCATGCGTAGTAGGGTCTTCGTTCATTTTTTTTCTTTTTCTTTTTTTAGTTGTTTGAGTAGCCCAATACCATTTAGTTTAGCGGCATAATCATCCCTTAATAAGTGAGAGATTGTGAGTTCAACTCACGAAGTTATAACATTGTGTTGTTTTTTAAATTAAAAAAAAAAGAATACAACGAAACGTCTATTAAGGCATTTAACCATTATTAGTTTAGTTTTTCCAGAAATCTACAATGTAATACATAATATTATTCAGGCATTTTGTAAACTCACCGACATCGCGTTATGGACCATGTCTTTAACCTCCTGCGGGACCTCACCCCAGTCTGACCACAACATAGGGACTCTATCCCTAATGAGCGCTCCCACGCAGCCGGAGTACGTCCTCGACTTTCCGCCCGATACTACGTCGACATCCCCGTCAGTACCGATGACAATCCTCCCTGAGGTACCGACGATCTTCTCCAGAGCATTCCTGTGACGGGGCCTCTCTTCTTCTTTGTCGGCTTCGCTCCGACGGTGCCTATGACATGATAAACCAAATTGATTATTAAAATCGAAATCGAGAATTATAACAAAACAAATCATTCATCTTTCATTACCTGAGGGATCGGACGCGGACGCGACGGATTCCCCCTCCGATGATGATATCCTGGCGGAAATAAGAGGCGTATCAAAAGACACGAACCGGTACGCCGCTGATGGAGCCACTGGCGGGGGCAGTGGATAAATCGGCGTCCCTGAGTCATCGACTACAGGTATGGCCGGTATCATCCGCGGAAGGAATATGTGAGGCGGCGGCATCTGTACCCCAGATGACCCACTATCCGAAGAAGTAGGAGCTGGGTGGGCGCCCGGTGTATCTCAGGCATACGGGGTGCAGACACCTCCATCTGAGGCTGAGCAAACAATTGCCTCGCGGAATAAAGGAAGCCCCGCTGCCTCGATGAAGGGGGCACCTCCGGCTGCCTCTGCGCCGTCTGCAGAAGGCTCGCATGTCTAGCAGTCATAGGGCCCTGAAACGACGTCTGAGCGGTTGCTAGAGGTTCCCTCAGACGATACGGACCTTTGGCCCTTCGAACCCTTCGTCGATCTAATATTACCGCTCATCCTATTAAAATATTAATTTGAATTAGGCCACAAAATCAAAAAATGCAAACTCATTTTAAAAAGTAAAAATATATTCACTCCTAAATACTAATTGGGCACTTCCTAAATACTATTTTTCACTTCCTAAATACTATTTTTCACTTCCTAAATAGATACACTTCAAAAATAAAAATATACACTTCCTAACAACACCACAACATTGCAATTGACCGGAAAATCAAAACAAACACAAAATACAAAACAAATATATACTTCCTAAATACTAATATACACAACAAATATACACTTATTAAATAACAATATACACTTCCTAAATACAAATATACAAAACAACACCACAACATTATATACACAACACACCCACAACATTAAAAATAACCGAAGCTCAAAAAAACGTACTCGAGGAGGAGGAGGGAGGACCGGAGCAGCAGAGCAGAAGGACAGGAGGACGGAGAAAGCAGAACGGCAGGAGGAGGAAGCGAGGAAGGAGGAGAGAGAGAGGAGAGAGGAGGAGGAGGGAGGAGCGGCGGCAGGAAGGAGGAAGAGAAGGAGGCCTCAGGGGAGAAGGGGGCAGAGGAAGAGAGGCAAGGAGAGGGAGAGGGAGGGGAGACGGAGCGAGGAGGAAGGGAGAGGGAGAGGGAGCCGGAGGCGAGAGGGGAGGGAGAGGAGCGAAGGAAGAGGACGAGGGAGAGGGAAGAGGGAGAGAGGCGGAGGAGAGAGAGGAGGAGGAAGGGGGAGAGGAGAGGGAGAGGGGAGGATGGAGGACGAGAGACGAGAGGGAGAGGGAGAGGGAGAGGGAGAGGGAAGAGAGGGAGAGGGCGAGGGAGAGGGAGAGGCAGAGGGAGAGGGCGGCGACCGGGAGAGGGAGCGGAGGCAGAGGAGGCGAATTTCGGAGAGGGAGAGGAAAACGATGGAGCTAGGGCATACAACCAGTCGAGCTGGGTTATACCCGAAGACTTTAGCGACGAAATAATAATTTCGTTTCGGTTAAAGGTAATAATTTCGTCGGCTAACCTTAAACTTTAGCCGACGAAATAATAAATTCGTCGGCTAAACATTTTAAATTCGTCGGCTAAACACAAACTGTTTATACATTCATCAAACTATGACTGCTGCTCGTGTGATGATCAAACTTGAGAACGGAAATCCTTCCGTCAGATCTGACCATCATGATAAAATACATGTATGGGAAAAAATTCAACTTGATTGACCAGGTTAAGTGCTCGATCCGGACGGTCAATCCCGTAAGTCAAACCCCTAAATGCACGGAAAAGGTCGTTGGACCGTCTAAATTTCGTATTTTGGCCGGACCTTCAACTGAAAATATTTTCAAATTGATGAGACACACAAGTGGTATAAAAATTACGTAAAATAACCACCGAAGATAGGGCTACCCATAGGAGAAAGAATTGAAAATTGGATTGACCGCAACTATCGGCACCGAGACATGACCGGAATACCTTGATTTTTCAACCGTAGACGTATTTCACCATTCTGGTCATGTCTTATTTCACGACTTTTTCACGTTTGAAGGTTCTACGTATAGTTTGTTTTTGAAACGGAACATTACCTAACACTTGGTAAACAAGTTATACAACATTAGTAGGCATGTTCTGACTGTGATGATCAAACTTGAGAAAATAAAATCTGACGATCAGATCTGACCACCATGATAAAATACATGTATGGGAAAAAATTCAACTTGATCTGACCAGGTTAAGTGCTCGATCCGGACGGTCAATCACGTAAGTCAAACCCCTAAATGCACGGAAAAGGTCGTTGGACCGTCTAAATTTCGTATTCTGGCCGAACCTTCAACTGAAAATATTTTCAAATTGATGAGACACAACAAGTGGTATAAAAATTTTACGTAAAATAACCACCGAAGATAGGGCTACAGTATGTAACAGAAAAAGTTTAGGGTTTAGCCGACGAATACCTTAAATCATCGTCGGCTATACTATGTAATAAAAAATATAAAAATTAATAAAGCCGACGAAATATTAGGGTATTCGTCGGCTAAGATGGTTTTGGCCGACGACTTCTACTATACTTCGTCGGCTAAGATAGTTTTAACCGACGACTTTCATTTGAATTCGTCGGCTTTAAGATCTTTAAGCCGACGAATTCCTTTTCAATTCATCGGCTTTAAGTTCTTTTAGCCGACGACTTCCTTTTCAATTCGTCGGCTATAAGTCCTTTTAGCTGACGACTTCTAGTATTCTTCGTCGGCTAAGACGGTTTTAGCCGACGACTTTTAATTTAATCGTCGGCTAAGAGAGTTTAGGCCGACGACTTATGTTGTATTTCGTCGGCTTAAGTAAAAAAATACAGACCCTAAAACAGAAGGTTTAAACCATACAAATTTCCTGTTCATATATCACCAAAATTCATATAAAATAACAAAAATATGAATTCAACATATGTAAACTAGAAATGAAGGTAATACAATCTTTTTTATTACAAATTAATGTATTACATCCGAAGAAATTAAAACTAAGGCTCGTAATCGGAATCATCCGATGAGTCTTCTTCGGTGTCAGAATTAATTTCTGGTAATCTATGTTTTCCTCATCGCCAGAGTCTTCGTCTGTTTCTTGATTGGATCAACATCAATAAGCCTTGGCTCTTCATCACGAATTCGCACCGAACGACCCGCTTTAAAATTATTAAGGCGAACGGTAGAGGAGTTAGGAATACCTATTGCGTTGGGCTCTTGATACGCAACATCTTCTTCCTGGTCTTCGGCCTCTCCAAGTGTAGCCGCCCGGTAAATGTTTCGAGGGTGCACAAGGTTGACTACTTCCACGCGTCACCCTTAGCAAGGTCATCAAGATAAAACACTTGTTTTACCGATGTGGCAAAAACGAACGGGTCATCTTCGTAAGAACTTGTAGCAGTGTTCACCGATAATATTCCGTACTGATCGGTCTTCATGCTCTGCAGGCTAGTATCAAACCATCTACACTTGAAGAGGTGCACTGTCATGCCTTCACCGTAAACGAGTTCCACCACTGAATCAAGAACACCGTAATAGTCAACTCCATTCCGCCCACCATGCGCCATCACCCCAGAATTCTGTGTTCTCCGTCTGCTGTCTCTCTGTTCACATATAAATTGCACGCCATTCACCTTGCACACGGATAAACTCTTGACATTATCGGCTTCATCGCTAGAAGTCTTAGTTCGTGTGACCAATTTGGGTGACCATCAAATTGAATATGGTTCATCTGCAATTTACAATTTAACATTGTAAATATAGATAATTATGCACTAAACATAAATACGTACATAAATATTGAATTACGTACCCAGCCGCCAAAATAATTTGCGAACTCCTGTTGTGGTACTCGAGATCACCTTAAATGTCTGGACAATATAGATGGATGTCTTTCCAGTATTCAACTTCTGGACAGTTAATCAATACCCACCAGTGGGCAATGACTAGCTCATGTGGTTGCAACTTGTAGGAGTCTGGCAAAATTCCATAAACTTCAACATCACTGGAGAGTATGGAAAGAGTGAACTTCGGTACATCTACCGGCATGGCTTCGTCTGTTTCC
Organism: Fragaria nilgerrensis; assembly: GCA_010134655.1. NCBI lineage: Eukaryota > Viridiplantae > Streptophyta > Magnoliopsida > Rosales > Rosaceae > Fragaria > Fragaria nilgerrensis. The sequence goes on from CM020982.1 coordinate 7,263,476, forward strand.
TTCAACGCTCCTAAATACAACTTCATGTAGGTGACGCACTCGTGCGCAATATATGCTTCAGCTATACAACTTCAGGCGCGGATTTATTAGCCACATAATTTTGTAGTCTCCAAGTTGCCTATAAATCAAGTTGCAAAGTGTTATGATTATTGAACATGTATATAGAAAAATTGGATGAGGAATTCAGGTGTAAAAAACGTACCTTTCCATGGGATACATCCAAGTGTAGTGTACTGGACCGGTAAGCAACAATTGCTCGGGAAGATGGATCATCAGGTGAGGCATGATGTCAAAAAAATTTGGAGGAAATATCCTCTCAAATTTACACATGATATAAATGATGTCCTCTTGCATTTCCCGGAGGTTAGATTTTGTCACTTCCCGTGTGGAAGAATCTTGCCAACGCTACTAACGGCTCCACCACCTGACGGGAAAGGAACGGTCGAATGAAAACAGGGAAGAGACGTTGTAGCAGGATATGACAGTCATGACTCTTCAACCCGTACATCTTATTGTCCCGGAAGTTCACACACCAGGCTATATTTCCTGCATAGCCTGAAGGATACTTCACACAACTCATCCACCTGAAAATTACGTTCTTCTGGTCAGGTTTCACGGTGTAAGGAGCTTGAGGCATTTTTTTCTTCCCTTCTTTCAACCACAGATGTCTTCTTAACTGCATTTTTTTTAGATCAATGCGTGCCTTAGGACCGTCTTTCGTCTTCCCCTCCAAGTTCAGCACTGTGCCCACCACACTGTCGCAAACATTCTTTCTATGTGCATCACATCTAGGTAGTGCCTGATCAACAACTTACTCCAGTATGGGAGTTCCCAGAATATGCTCTTATGTGTCCAGAATTTGTACCTGTCGGGTCTTTCAGGTATTGCTGCAACAATATTTGGATGATTGCTGAGCTGCCCAAAATCGTACTCATTAAGCACTGCTAAAATTTCTTCTCCCGTCCATCTTCTGGGAGGCACACCGTGTTCTACGGTCCCATCAAATGCCTTGTCATCGAACCGCCAATCGTGATTATATGGAAGGAAAGCACGGTGACCCAATCTGCATATCTTGTTGCAATGACTGCTGCTCCCCTCATCGCTAAGGCACTCTGGACAAGCCTTGTATCCCCTAACAACGTTGCCCGACAACATCCCACGGGCAGGAAAATCACTGATGGTACCAACAACCATGACATGCATCTGGAACATCTCGTGCATGTACTTGTCATAAGTGGGATGACCAACTTCCCACAAAAACTGAAGCTCTTCAATCAAAGGTCTCAAATACACATCGAGACACTTTCCTGGATAACCGGGCCCCGGAATCAACAAACTCAACATATTGTATTCCTTCTTCATGCACATCCATGGAGGAAGGTTGTACGGTACCAAAATCACCGGCCATACACTGTATTGAAGACTCATGTTGCTAAAAGGGTTGAACCGTCGGATGAGAGCCCGAGCCTCACATTTCGGACCTCTGACGCAAAATGAGGAAACTCCCTGTCTATATGCTTCCAAGCCTCCCCGTCAGCAGGGTGTATAAGGGTATCTTCGTCATGCATTTCCCTATCAACGTGCCATCTCATAGCTTTGGCCGTGTGTGAAGACATGTACAACCGCTCAAGCCTATCCCTCAACGGGAAATACCGAAGTACCTTCACAGGTTTCCTATTGCCTGCAGGAGTCAGCTTATACCTGTCAGTGTGACATACCGGACATGCGTCAAGCCCACCAAGGTCATTCCCTTCAGGATCTTTACCCCAGAAGAGAACGCAGTCATATCTGCATGCATGGATCTTGATGTAGGAAAGCCCAAGATCTTTCAGGATACATCGGACCTTACGATGAGTGGTAGGAAGACGATGACCGTGGGGCAGCATCGAAGCAGTGTACTGTAGATAATCATCAACAGCCTTCACGGTCGATTTTGTCTCAACTTTAATCTTCATTACGTCCATCACACTTTCAAGAACGGTCTTCTGACAACCGAGGTACACAAGGGTCTGTTGGAAAGCAAGCAGTTTGTTGTACTTTTCAATACCAGCAGTGTTGACAGCTCTAGGGAAGGGCTGCACCGGGTCAGGCATATACTGTCCTTGAGCGCATACACCGCTCTCATAAGGAAACATGTCGTTGATGAATACCGTTGTTGGATCGTTGGATGTACTGCCCGTCTCAGAAAATTGGCCATGATCATGCGGACCCCCTGATGATGTTTCACCGTGATATAACCAACATGTGTACTTCTCCCAAAACCCGTTACTCCTCAGGTGCTGCCATACTTTGTCAATGGGAAATCGATGCATATCGCTGCGACACTGACATTTCGTGCACGGGTAATAGAAAATTGTATTCCCGTTAGCATTAGCCAGCGCATATTTTATAAAACTCATAACTCCTGCACCGTATCTTTTGTCCCATTTTGGAAGCGAAATCCAACTCTTATCCATATCCTGAAAATATAACAAAATATATATTATAACGCTGCTAGCTAATTATTAATGATGAAATTTCATGCCATATATAAAATCTCAATTCATTTAGTATATATTCTACGTACTACGTACAACTAATTAATAACTAATTAATTAACACACACACAGAGCAGAGGAACACAAGAAGAGATATATTAACACAAATTAATTAACAACAATAGAGACACAAGGAAGAGAGAGGAACACAAAGGAACACAAGGAAGAGAGATGAAGATATAGAGAAGGAACACAAGGAAGAGAGAGGAACACAAAGGAATTAACAACAACTTCATACCGTACCATATCAACACAATAATATATATAAATTAATTAATAACATATATATATCTACTAATATTTATTAACAACAAATTAATTCATATATATTATCAATTCAAATCATCAACCAAATCGATCAACACACATATATATATATATATATATATATATATACACACATCCAACGTACTCAAAATTAATCAATTCAATCATAATCAAAATCAATAAACTCAATCATAATCAAAATCGATAAACTCAAATAAAACTCAATTAATCAACATATATATACATATACGTACCTATATATGGCTCCACAAACTAATTATGGACAGATTTCGACAACATCCAAACGTTTTCTCCCGTTTTTTCTTCTCCGTTTTTTTTCCCAGATGAGCTGCTGCTGTCCAGATCGCAAATATAAAGCACTTTAGCCGACGACATATTAATTTCGTCGGCTAAACTTTCAAATATTTCGTCGGCCATAGTCTGTGAACTTTAGCTGACGAAATAAATTCTTTAGCAGACGAAATTTTTTTTTCGTCGGCTAAAGTTTACCATAGCCGACGAAAATTTCAGTTAGCCGACGAAGGAAAATGTCGTCGGCTAAAGTCCACTTTAGCCGACGAAAAAATGTTTCGTCGGCCTGGTTTTTTTTTTTCGTCGGCTAAAGCCTTTCTTCTAGTAGTGTATATAAATGGGAGATTATGCCTTAATTAAGCTATAGAAGCTTGAGATAGGTAACATCTATAAAAGAAAACTAGTCTAGACTAACTAATTTCAAACTAAATGATGTATATATAGTAACCCAAGCAAAAATTATGCTGAGCTTGTGAGCGCAAGCTTGTAAACTCAGTGGAGTTGGGTATCGTGATTTTGAGACTTTTGGTCAAGCGAAAAACTAAATGATGGATAGGTAATTATTGGGATTTGAGTTAAGATAAACATTTTAGCTACGTTCCATGGATGCATAGTGCAACAACTAAGGTTTGAATAAACACAAACGTTTTCTTTTAAATGGGTTTGAATAAACACAAACGTTTTCTTTTAAATGGGGTTGGTGTGACTGTCCTAATAAAGACTTAATTAATAAAATTGTATAATACATTAAGAGAACATCATAAGATAATACAAAAGATTCTTCATAAAGTTTATTTATTCTAACCGGTAAGGGTAGGATGTGTTAATGCATGTGATGCATCAACTTTGTACTCAAATTGTAAAATGAGTCATCAAAGTAGTAATATTAGTCTTCAAAGTTGTAATATGAGTCATTAAATTTGTAAAAAAAATTAGTTACAACATTAGTCCTCATGTGTCCTTAAAGTGGTAATTGAGTCCTCAAAATTGTAATATGAGTCCTCAAAGATGTAACAACTTTTTTTAAATCACTTTGAGAACTCAATTACCACTTTAAGCACACATGATGACTAATGTTGTAACTAGAAAATTTTACAACTTTAAAGACTTGTATTACAACTTCGAGGATGAATATTACTAGTTTGAGGACTCAATTTACAAAGTTGATGCATCACATCATTCACATACATTAACACATTATAGAATTTTTCATTCTAACCAACAACAATTAACAAACTGTGCATGGATAACTTCTTAATTTGCTTTGAGTCCTTTGACATAGCGGTGACATACACTACAGTTAAAGAAGAATAGTCCGGACTTACTAATTCAAATTGTGAAAAAGACACACGGATATGACGTATGTATTGCACAAATAACTTTCACAAAATCAAGCTCAAACTATATTCACCTACCATTCAAATCATCCTCCATAATTGTCACAGAGATAACGTGCTACCTTTCTTAACTTCCAATCCACTCCTTTTCGAGTTGTGCATAGGACTCTCATGACACAAGTAGATGGCGGGTAAAGGAATTAGTCCATCCGTGAGGATCTGATTTCCATATTGCTTGGTCCTGTTGCAATTAGATTTGCCCTTTACAACTTGGAACACGATTACAATTTTGTTTCGTTGCCTTCATGAACATAACCCCAAATAGTTTAAACTCGCCTCAAGTACATAGTCTGCTTCGGTGCTAGTGTTCTCCATAGAAACAAGTCCCAAGTCAATGAGACGAAGACGTGTGAATTTTATAATTACCAAACAAAATGTCAATTTTCTGTATTTTTTTTTTCGATCAAGTCAATTTTCTGTATCATAGAATCCAAGACGATGTTTTCGTTTTCGCTCTTTCATTTTAATCTGTAATTTTAACAAGTAATAATGCCGTCAATAACCATGTCAAATTCATCAGTTTTACTTGAGTTGGCTGAAATTGATTAGGGAATAGGGATGGTGTCACTATATGAGATTCTCATGGGACGTCTGATATTCCCTGTTCCGATTACCATAAGGCATAAGCTACTACATTACTGTCTTCTCCTTCTTTGCGTTATCCGTCTGATATGCTACATCGAATACCATCATCTGAAAAACATACCATATTTCGAAACAAACATGGGTTTGTTCTTGAAAAAAAAAATCTCACAAGAAAGTTATTCGAGATAGATACCATGTATTGATGGGTTCAATGAGAGAATAACGATGGTGACGATAAAAATGTATTTACAGATTCTGAGAAACTTTCCCTTTTCTCTCATTTTGTCAAATTCCGGGACAAAAAACAAGTACAGAACCCCGTCAATGATAATGAACATTCTTCCCTTCAGTTTCTCCGGCAATGTATAACCGCATTGTGATGATGATATTATTGGGTTGAGCTTCTCTGTTATTCACCGGGGACTTGTTCTTCTTCCGGTTTGTATATCAAACATGACAGCTGCGGCCTCAGCTTGTCCTTCCATATCTGCTGCTGGCAATTCTCCCCTATTCTTTCCCTCTTGTTCAACTCCACCACCACCAGCTTATCCGTCAACCGGTAAATTCCAATAGCAACTACCAAATTACCATTCTGCCCCGCCAACTTTGCCCCCCAGCTCTTCTTCTCCATCACCGTCATCCCCTCCGCCAATGCCACCTCCTCCACCTTCTGAATTATCCTCTCCGGCGTCTCTGCCGAAACAAACCTTTCCCCGCAGTCGGATATCTCCGGCTTCCGGAACAGCCCCGAGATGTCGAACCCCGACGAGAATGAAATCAAATCAAAAGCATTCAACGGCGTGTCGTTGTCCTCGTCCCTCCACTCCTTCAAGTTAAAATCCTCCAAGTGAAACTTGACGTCCTTGTAGCCAACACTGAACCAAGGATCCTTGATGATCTCGTCGACGGTAATCCTCGTCTCGACGTTCGTGTCAAGCAATCTCGAAATCAACCGTCTCAGGTTCGGTGACGTCCATCTCGGAAAGCGAAACTCCCCCTTGTAGATTTTCCGGTACATTACCATGAGATTGGGATCGTTGAACGGAAGATAGCCGGCGTTGAGAACAAAGAGAATTATCCCGCACGACCATATATCCACCTTGGCGCCGTCGTAGCCTTTCTTGGCGAGAATCTCCGGCGCCACGTAAGCCGGTGTGCCGCAGAGAGTGTGGAGAAGCCCGTCAGGTCGGATCTGCTCCGTCACGGCGGAGAGTCCGAAATCCGAGACTTTTAAATTCCAATTCTCGTCTAAGAGCAAATTCTCCGGCTTCAAATCACGGTGGTAGACTCCGCGTGAGTGGCAGTATCCGATGGCGGATATCAGCTGCTGGAAGTACCGACGGCTGAGATCCTCGCTGAACCGACCTTTGGAGATTTTCCCGAAGAGCTCGCCGCCTTTCGCGAACTCCATGATGAAATAGATCTTGGTCTTGGTGGCCAAGACCTCGTAGAGCTTGACGATGTGTGGGTGCTGCAGCCGCCGCATGATCGAGATCTCGCGCTTCACGTTCGACGTGAACCCGCCTTTCAGCACCTTCTGCTTGCTCACCGCCTTGATCGCCACGCTCTGCCCGCAGCTGACGTCACGCGCGTGGTAGACCTTGGCGAATGCGCCGCGGCCGAGGAGCTTCCCCAGCTCGTACTTCCCGAACAGGGCGCCGCCGGTCTCGTCCAGCGAAGAAGCCTCCGAGGCGCCGTCGCCGGCGTCGGAAACGACCTCGATCTCCGGCATGGCTCCGAGTCAGAAACTAAAATTCACCATCCCTGACACTCGCAAACGCAACCTCGATTTCTCCGAATTTATGAACCCGAACTCAATTCAAACCCAACAAGTTTGGTCGGCGAAACAGAAAAGGAAGATGAGGGTGTTTGAGAATTGGGATTAGGTTGTTGGATTACGAACACGATGTCGTTTATTTAAGGGAGAGAGTTGTCTCCGGGAAATTGATGCTAATAATCGGAGGTGGTTTGGGATGGGGAGGCTTTATTTATAAAGGAGGTTCGATTGTACGCGTAAAACTTGGTAACAGACACGTTAAAGTTTACTGTTTCTTCTTTATTGGGACTTGAACAGAGAACAGAGAAGGAATTGCGGCCAACCACGTGGCAGTTACGATACGGTCGTTGGTTGTTTTTTTGGAACTACTGCTCCCTCCCCAGAGAGAGGTTTGGATAAACGTACGGCGAGGTTGTCAGGACTCTTCACGTTGATGTCTGGTTTGTTTTGGTTCTTGATTTCTAGTTTGATTTGTTACAAAATTGGTTAATCCAACACTGAGCCACAGTAAAAAATAATAATTTTACTTCGTTCCAGTATTCCACACCAAAGCAACCGGTTATTCAATCGGTAAATGTTTAGAGAAAACACAACAAGAGTATGCATTAAAAGATCACATTGGTCAATTTCTTTTGTAGATGCTTCAGGAATTCAAGTACGTTATAGACTGAATCGTGATGTTGGTAACGTGTGATGATGTTATATGAATTATGTAAAAGCTCGTGCAAGTGAAAATTTCCTACATGCATGATGGTGGAACGTTTCGTTGTATCTCTATAGGTAAGTAGAAGTTTGTTATGTGTTGAGAACAATTCTTGACTTGAGAATCCTACGATGTTAGCTTGAAGAACTATTATCAGTATGGTATTGCCCGGTGTACGTTTCGATTCTAATATGCATAACATTTTCACAATGCTAAGATAAATGAGGGGTCTTTTTTAGAGTTATTTGGAGAGTTTTCGTTAATTAGCTAGTTCGGTGTAGTGTTCAACAACATTTAATTGCTGCCTCACGCTTTGTTGGTTTCCTCCTGGCATGAGAAATTATTGGTTTAGACATTTTCACAATGCTAAGATAAATGTGAATCAGCATATGAGGAGTTTATCACTTTAATTAAGTAACATGTTTTATGTTAAGGCTAATATGGTTAGACATTATACATTACTATATGGAATAAGGCCCTAACCATGTCATCATACTATTGATCTGTGTTGCCTTCCTCAGTCGCGCCCTCGTTCTTTTATGTGGATGAAACATAAAGTATGTGACTAGTGGCTATAATAATATGCAATCATGCATATGTGCCAAGTTAATTCTTTATTTTGAAAGAGATTGGAGCTTGCTCTTATATGAATCATCATATAAGTAATCTTCCATAGATACTCTGCAGAAGAGTAAGCACAAATGCACAATAATGCAAGACGTTTGTTTGTTTTTTTTTCCTTTAGATTAATGGGAAATGTAATTAGTAAACAATTATAATGACAGAGACATGGTCACCATCATTAGCTTAATTAAACACTATCTCTTCCGCTTAATGACCAAGATTAATTTACTGAAAAAGTGACCAAGATTAATTCATTCATCATGTGTATGATGGCTGGAGGATTATGCTTTCCCATTACTGGAAGGCACACTAATTAAGAATAAAAACTAGTAATTAAGTAGAAATTAATATAGAAGCTATATATGGCTTAATTAGCAACTTATTGCTTTTGCTGCATGTGAAAGGTTGCGCGGGATGTGAAAAACCTTAGACACTGGATTTGGTCCACCACCGTCCACATGAAAATGATCGATGAATACGTCATATGACGGTGAAGTCGGAGCTAGCCGAAAATTAGATAGGGTGTTTCTCTGGTTTCTTTCTAATTTGGGTAATTAAGAAACTTCAAACTTGCTAGGGTTATTGGGTTAGAGACTGGGTTTGAAATACAACCACGCATGCATGAATGGTGGCTGTAGAGCTTTTTTTTATAAACAGACTGCACTGCAGATTGTGAATAATTAGATTTAGGTGGATGAGGCCCCGGCCGGTGATACATCGGTCCTGCGCTAGTTTAACAAAGATTGCCCATAACGTGCTACCAGTTCTAGTGGTGGGACTCTGCAGGACTGAACCGTTTCGATCAGTATTTTCATCTTCTTGCCTCATCAATCAATCATGAAGGGATCCACTTCAATCTGCCTAGTTGAATTCAATTTATGAAATAATTCGATCAAGTTCAATAATAACACGCATCTATTTTACTCTCCGGTTATGATTTATCTATATATATCATCTTACTCTCAATTTAACTATAATTAAAATATCTCAAGTCTCAATATACTAAGATTCTAACTATAGTTAGTTTCATGATCCAAACTTTTTATTTTCCATGTTGGTGGTTTATAAGATTTTTGGACAAAAACTACTAGAATAAGCAAAATTAATATTTAATTAAAGATAAATAAGTATAAAAAATAATCATGTTATATCATATGATATACTAAAATTTTCCTTAACAAAATTGCCCATAATGTGCTACCGGTTCTATCGGTGGGACTCTACAGGACTGAACCATTTCGATTAGTATTTTCATCTTCTTGCCTCATCAATCAATCATGAACGTATCCACTTCAATCTGCCTAGTCGAATTCAATTTAAGGAATAGTTCCAAAGAGTTTGCAACAGGCCGATCAAGTTCAATAATAATACATATATATAACTTTATCTATTTTACTCTCCGATTATGATTTATTTATATATATTATCTTACTCTCAATTCACTACAACAGAAATGCCTTTTAGCGACCAAGTTTTTTGCGAGGAATTTTTTTTCCTCAATAAATGTTACTTTTTACGAGGAATATATTGTTTCCTCATTAAATATCATTATGTTTTCTACAAGGAACATATTTTCCTCACAATAAACCACATTCTATGACGAAAATTTTATTCCCTCACTAAAGATGATCACAATTTGGTCTCCTGACTAGTCATTTTGTTAGCGAGGAAATATGATATTTTAGTGATGAACTTTTTCATCACAAAATGCACATTTAACGAGAAAATAATGATTTCATCGTTGTTTTTTTGGCGAAAAATAGAGGAAAACCGCCAAATGTAATAGCGACAAAAGTATGGTTTCCTCGCTAAAAATTCATAATCTACGAGAAACTAGTTCCTCGTCAAAACAACCAAGTAGTGAGGAAATAATAGTTTCCTCATTATTAGTTTGACGAAAAATTGTACAATACCCACCAAATTCAACGGTGACAAAATTAAGGGTCCCTCGCGAAAAGTTTATGTTTTACGAGGAACCGTTTCCTTGTCAAAAGAACCAACTAGCGAGGAAATAAAATTTTCCTCATTATTAGTTTGGTGGAAAAGTGCACAATACCCGCTAAAATAAACAGTGACAAAATTAGAGTTTCTTCGCTAAAAGCCCATTTTTACGAGGAGCCGTTTTCTCGTTAGAAGATGCCAGTAACGAGAAAATTATAATTTTCTCGTTATTATTATAACATAAAAGTATGTCAGACCAACAATGATAAAATTATATTTCCTCGTTAAAAGTTCATGTTTTACTAGAAATCATTTGTCGTCAAAAGAAGCTATTAGCGATATAATAAGGTTTTCCTCATTATTAGTTTGACTGAAAGATAAATTGTAGGTCATTACCTAAATACCCCTTTACAAATATGTTACGACAACAACATCATCTATGAAGGATAAATAAGTTAATTAACAAATAACAGAAAATAAAAATAAAGAAAGTTGTTTTTATCTTTGTTTCCAAAAAAGAAAAAGCAATAACCTGATAAACTTCATGATAAAAAAAAAAAAAGTAAAAGATAATCGATGTTTTGTTATTCAAATAAATTAAAATAAAATAAACACGAGATATACTAGCCATATGCACATGCTATCGTTACGATAAGCAGATAAAGAAAAAAGACGCCGTTGATTCTTCTTCAACCTCTTGTTCGGGTCACGAGTAATTACCAATGAACAATATTGAGCTAACTAGGTGTTCTTTTTCATAATCAGTTTCCCGTTTTCTTTTCATATGGCTAATGTGCTACTAACGTAGACGATCGATTTCATGATCGTTATTCATATACAAAGTGTTATATTCATACTTTTGCTTTAAAAAGTATATATGATCAATATCACAGATATCTCCAACTTCTAAACTAGTATGGTGACTATGTAAGATTGATTTCATCATTAGTACTTAGTTTCTCTTGTACAAACGTATCACTACATCTTGTATATAAGTACATAGAAAAATGGTTGTCAATAATGGATGTCTTTCATTGAGTGATTACATACGAAGACCATTATCCAATAAAATGATGCAAAGTGTTCCTAAATAATTCAATTAATTATAGATTATGACAAAAATACTCAATACATAAAATTACCCTAAACCACAAACCCTAAACTTTTTTTTACATTTATAAACACTTTTCATTTATTTTAGTAACAGGGTGAGATTAGTAAAATAACAAGGAAAAAAAATAGAAGGCGGGACATTTGAGTTTTCATTTATCGAAGGCGGGGAGGAGAAAATAAAATAGGCGTATTTCAAGGAAAAAATAGAAGATAAAATCTAGCCTACATCCTATAAAAAAACCCTAGCTAGCCTACATCTTTCTCAGTTTTCTCTCTCTCAGGCCCTCACGCCGTTCTCCTCTCCTAAAGCTCCATCTATCATCTATGTCCTCTATTGATCTCAGATCTTTGAAGCTCTTATCCCTATCAGTAAGACAAGATTCATCTTTCTTCTTCCTATATCATTCTTTTATAGCTTGATTGATCAATATCTGTTTAATTTTAAATGTGAGATGTCGTAGCTAGTTTAAAAAATTGGGGGTTTCAATCAAACACGCTCTAATGGAATGCCAACTGACCTTGCCCTAGATTTTAATTTTCTCACGGAGTTGGCGATACAGGGGAATTTAATTTTTATTCTCGTTGGACCTCTAGCTTCGCTTGACCTCATCCCCTATGATCCCGTGCGTTTTGCTTCATTTTGGTTATTGAAACTTTTGATTTTTCAAGTTTACGGGAGGAGATTTCTATCTATTTTGTTGTTGTTGAGTTTATTCAGTATCTATCATTGGTACAAGTATATATCTTTCAAGTCATATTACACTTGATTAGTTTTTGAAATTTGGTCTATATTTTTCAGGGCAATTGGCGGTGGGATGATTGTTAGCGTTAGTTTAATAATAATAACCCTAATCAAAGCCAGAACAAATTGGAATGCTGAGGTAAGAAACCGGGTTACCATCTTAACAAAGTATATCATATGCATTTTGTTAAGTTTTAAGCTCTTAACATATGATTTTGATGATCACTTTGTTTTGGAGGTTGTCAAAAGTTGCTGATTGCTTGAAAAGATCGAGAAGTGAAGAAACGTGGATTGCCAAATTACTACAAATTAAAAAGGTTCATAGGTTTTAGGTTAAAATTCTAAAATTCCCAAATGATCTTTGGGATTTAGTTAGTATAATTGTTCAAGACATAGGTAGTTTTAGTTTTCTGTATAAGTATCTTTCGACTAGGAAGTCCTTCCGTTGTTACCCTTCGTTGTTCATTTGCTTTTAGTATGCATTTGAACTGAAAAGTCATGTATGACAACTTGTATAACTCTCATTGCTTATGACGATAAATATAAATTTTTCGTTTGTCCATGTTATTTGTGATGACGAAAGTAATATTTAATAGATCATATAGTCTAAGATGACAAAAAATTAATTTTCTCGCTATAGACCACCTAACTTATATCGACAACTGTAAATTTCCTCACCCTCGAGTATCTTAGTCAAGAAATAATTTTCTTGCTAAAAAGATATATTTTACGACGAAAACAAATTTTCCCGTCGAAGATTATTTATTTATCTTTTATTATTTATCTTTTAAAAAAAAGTTTAGGTGAGGAAAGAATTTGTCGATAAAGAATAACAATGAGAAAAAAAACTTTCATCACGAAAAAGGTTTCGCGAGGAAATAGCTTTTTTCTCGTGAAACTTTTCTTGACCACCCTACCGCGAGGAACTGACGACCAAATTATTTTCCTCGTTAAAACACTATAACGATGAAATATTAATTTTCAGGGACAAATTTGTTCCTCGCAGATTAGCTTTTCTGTTGTAGTGATTTAACCATAACTAAAATCTCTCAAGTTTCAATATACTACGATTTTAACTATACTTAGTTTCATGATCCAAACTTTTTATTTTCCATGTTGGTGGTTTATAAGATTTTTGGACAAAAACTACTAGAATAAGCAAAATTAATATTTAATTAAAGATAAATAAGTATAAGAAATAATCATGCATACCATATAGTATACTAGAATTTTTCTTAACAAAGATTGCCCGTAACGTGCTACCGGTTCTAGTGGTGGGACTCTGCAGGACTGAACCATTTCGATCAGTATTTAATCTTCTTGCCTCATCAATCAATCATGAACGTATCCACTTCGATCTTTCTAGTCAAATTCAATTTAAGGAATAGTTCCAAAGAGTTTGCATAAGGCTGATCAAGTCCAATAATAATACGTATATTACTTTATCTACTTTACTTTCCGTATGATTTATCTATATATATCATCTTCTCAATTTAACCATAACTAAAATCTCTCAAGTCTCAATATACTACGATTCTAACCATATTAGTTTCATGATCCAACTTTTTATTTCCATGTTGGTGGTTTATAAGATTTTGGACAAAAACTACTAGAATAAGCAAAATTAATACTCCCTATATTTTTTATATAAGTCGTTTTAGGTTTTGAGTTTTGTTTCAATATAGTTTTTAGCTATAATTCCTAATTTATCCCTGAGCACAATAATGATATGGTGAAGTGAAGAGTAGTAAAAGACATGAGCCTTAATAGGGGTTAAATTTCATTAGAATTGTTTCTTAATCTCGCAAACTCCTAAAACAACCTATATAAAAAATCAAAAAGAGTTTTAATTAAGATAAATAAGTATAAAAATAATCATGATATACCATATAGTTACTAGAATTTTTCTTAACAAAGATTGCTCATAACGTGCTACCAGTTCTAGTGGTGGAACTCTGCAGACTAAACCATTTTGATTAGTATTTTAGTCTTCTGCCTCATCAATCAATCATGAACGTATCCACTTCGATATGTCTAGTCGAATTCAATTTAAGGAATAGTTCCAAAGAGTTTGCGCCGGTCAAGTTCAATAATAATAGGTATATATAACTTTATCTACTTTACTCTCCGGTTATGATTTATCTATATATATCATCTTACTCTCAATTTAACCATAACTAAAATCTCTCAAGTCTCAATATACTACGATTCTAACTATAGTTAGTTCATGATCCAACTTTTTATTTCCATGTTGGTGGTTTATAATATTTTTGGACAAAAACTACTAGAATAAGCAAAATTAATATTTAATTAAAGATAAATAAGTATAAAAATAATCATGCTAGGGTGTGTGAGCTTATTCGGGGATGGAGCAGTACCTATGAGTCTCTTGGGTCGCTTGTAGAATGTCTTGACAATCCACTATTGCGCTCAATGACAATTAAGAGCTATATGAATGATATTTTTCAAGAGACTAATTTGTTTCATTCGTGTATATATACTCGCTTGAATGTGAGCTCGTCTTAGACTAATTTCTTGGTTAGCTGTTTGTATAAGCAGTCATTAACGTCACCTCACCTCCCGGTTAAAAAAAAGTGATCAATTTTCCACGTAATTTCTAGATCTTTATAGGCCTCAATCACGTGTGGATTGTTCTTAAGATAAAAATCTCGCATTTGTAATCGGTCTACGCTTAGAATCGATCTCAATTGTTCAGTAGGAGTAGCAACGAGGAAATAAGCTAGTGTGCATTATTGTTCTTCCATATCTCGTGGTGCTCACGGCTGATAGAACCCACGAGCAATCAAACAACCGATACAAAGAATCATCCATCTCATGATCGAGCATTGCAAATAATTCAACTCTCACTACATATAATAGTATTCATATCTACAAACACCAAAAGACAATCAAATCATTGAGCTCCAAAAAGGCTCACTACTTTTGCTGAAAAGTGCAGTAGTACGTAGTGGCAAAATAATGGATCGGATTAGTTTAAGCAACTCGATCTCTGTAAGGCCAAATATTTGTGCATTATCTACAGAGATTATAGTGCTTATGTATAATAGATTTAGCGTACGATAGTTGTACTACAAGAAAAAAAAAATAAATCTACAGAGATGCATATATGGGTAAAATATTGTATAGTTCTTATGGCTTAAAGTCAACATCTGTTTAGTCCTTATAGTTTTATTTTAATCTGAATAGTTCTTAAAGTCACGATTTTTCATCTAAATAGTCCTAATGGTTTTATTTTAATCTGAATAGTCCTTAAAGTCATAATTTTTCATCCAAATAGTCTTTATAGCCTTTAACTGAGAAAATTGTTTGAATGACTATTTGGATGAAAAATCACGACTTTAAGAATTATTTAGATTAAAAAACCATAAAGACTATTTGAATGAAAAATTGTGATGACTATTCAAATTAAAATAAAACAACAATGACTAAACATATGTCGACTTTAAACCACAATGACTAAACAAATTTCAATTCATCTATATATACTGATGAAGATATTTATAGTACATCTTAATTTCAAGACCAAAGAAGAAATCCTAATATGTGTGGTGCCGCAACATTTGCTTGTTCATATCGAGGAAATTTCCAAGAAAGAGAACCCAAAAATAAGAATATGGCCTCAGATCACTCATGTGAATTATTGTGGAGGCTACATGAAACAAATGCATGTGGACGACGTACCAATGCTTCCTCAACATACATATATTTTGGTTGAGTCAGTTCCGATCCACATGATAGATAGTTCAATCCCTCTAGGGTGGGGGTGACCATGAATCATGCCTCATGGATCACAATACAGCATCATCAACACGAATAGGGGAATATGCCCGAAGTTTTCTTAACGAATGTTGGTGTTTACTAAGTTCGAATCGCTAGAATTCAGTGGCAGAGCTACAGATTAGAAGTTATGGGTGGTATTATAATGCTATTAGAAACGGATTTGAACTAAGTTTACAGAAGCAAAACTCAGCAGGGGAGTCATAGCCACTACTTTTGGTCCTTGCGTCCCTGTATAATCGACTGTCATTATAGATCGTGTCATTGTTTGTTCATTAGTCTAAAGAGATTGATTTTATCAACCAAGGACCTTTTTGTCTAAGCCTTGACGTGCTAGCTACACGTCTTTGATGTTTGATTCAGCAAACTTGTGGTGTTAACAAAACCTTTCAAGTATATGTCTTTAACACCAATTAAGAGATTTTGTCCTATTAATCACGTAAATCACGAGATTAAAGAAACCCTTGCGTACAAGGAAATGACTTGGAAGTTGCCAACAACAAACCCTGTTGATGAAAAAATAGTCTTTAAATGTTTCACTTGATAAAAATATCACTATTAAAACATGTTACATGATAAAATAGTCACCTTATAATATCTTAAATGATAAAAAGATCTATTTTCACACTTTATACATAACCATTATACTCTTCTTTCTAATATCACATGTTTTTTTATCACTCTCTCTCTCTCTCTCTCTCTCTCTCTCTCTCCTCTCTCTCTCTCTCTCTCTCTCTCCTACATCCAGACCAGACGTGAGGATGTGAGGACCATAGTCTTCATCCTACGTGAGGTTGACGATAGATCTGGTGAAGGCGCGCTCTAGTCTTGAATCCACAAGGAGTTTAAGAACATGGACCTGACTCGGAGATCCGAAGAAGGTACTCACTCACTATTTTTCTCTGGATTTTAGGGTTTTTTTTAGATTTTCCCTAATTTTTTGACCCTAGAATCCCCAAATTTTTGAAGAGTAAACAACGGAGCGTGCAGATCGACGTGAGGTCACCGCCGTCTTCTTCTCCGAGCTTCGGATAGGTCTGCGTCTCCGAGACGGTTTCGACCGAGGTGAAGCGCTTCGAATTGGTATGTGACTATGTTGCTTTAGCTTGAATTTTTGAGTTTTGTGTTGAGAATTAGTGGATTTGCTTATTATTGTTATTTGGGTTTTGTGGGATTTAGTCTTTGATTTTGGTTTTGCTTGGATGTTTGTGCTTAGAGTCGGCTTGGTTTTGTGAAATTGAGTGATAAAAATTCGAACTTGGTTTGTGAATTTGATGGGGTTGGATTAGAGTCAACTGAATTGCTTCTAGTATTGAGATTTTTTTTGTACCCTGTTTGTTTTGGATTTCATGGTTGTTCTTCCAGGTGATTTCGAAGTGTAAAATTTTAATCTAGTCTTTAAGCTCTTGAGTTTTGAGGGAGCTCTGATGATAAATTGGCTGATTGAATCTCTAGTCCGTCAACTTGAATTGAGAGAGAGTTGTAAGCTGAAAACTTCTGCTGGAAATCATTCCCATCAGTCAACTTCAACAGCTCAAAAGTTTCACTTCTATTATTTATTCCAGAACAGCTTCTTCACAAAAGTTGTTCAAAATCATGTCTTCTATTTTGTGATCGAAAATCGTAGCGATCCAACGATTGTATTGTTCTCAATCAAGGTAAATCTGCATACTGCTCAGGAACACAATTATGTTTCGATAGTCTGCAAGACCACCTACATTGCCTAGACCACCTACCCTAGATTTTATGATACCCAGAAAGACATGACAACTTCTGATTATGTGCTGGTGATTTTAAAGTGTGAAATTTAAAATCCTATCTTTCAATTTACTTGTTTGGTTTATAATCCTAGGTTGCACTATTGTCTTTTAATGATGTTTTGAGAACTTCACAATTTGCAAGAACATATGGAAAAAAGAAAGAGAGAGAGAGAGAGACTGCTATGACAAAGTTTACAATTAGCTTTTGTACAAGACTACAAGGTATGCAATTTTCTGATTACTTATGGACAATATATGCACTTTGTACATGGGTTTCTATGGTCTTAAATGGGGATTACAATAAAGATTAAGTGAACCTTGTAATTGAACTATCATTTGGCTGTAAGAATTTAGTACGATATGATTCAAGGTTTCTCGGATTTTTATTACTTTCATTTCTCTGTTACCTTCTCTTTTGCTCAAATTGTAGTTATCTCTGTATTTTTAGATGAGAATCATGGTTAACAGAAGTGTACAGAACCCTTTAGTGCTTTCGTATGCCTTTTTAGTAATTGTAACATGGTATATCATCCAAATAAAA
Source organism: Fragaria nilgerrensis (assembly GCA_010134655.1). Taxonomy (NCBI): domain Eukaryota; kingdom Viridiplantae; phylum Streptophyta; class Magnoliopsida; order Rosales; family Rosaceae; genus Fragaria; species Fragaria nilgerrensis. The sequence continues at coordinate 7,281,573 of CM020982.1, forward strand.
TTAGTCAATTGTTGTCATTCAATACCAGAAACACAAACTAGTTTTGTTAGTATGTGTCTAATATACAAGTTCATCTGTCCAAACTAATGTTCTCTCTTTCGCATGTATTTGCATATGCACTGTTTCTCCAACAAATTAATGTCTAATGCTCTCTTTCTTTGTTGTTTTGGGGGGTTCTCTTTTTGGTTTCGAAGCCAAATTCCTCGGCACCCTTATCTAGCAAGCCAACGAAGACCAAGAGGTTGACGAACCAGGCAGGAATGACAAAGAGCATGCGGAGGAGTCAGAGGGATTGATGAGTCAAGGCGAGGGAGAATCGTTTGGATTTGAATAGTTACATGATTAGTTACATGAACAGTTACATAGTCAATTACGTTGCTTTTAACAGTTACTTGACTAGTTATATATTATCATTTGAATTGTGTAATTATTATGTGTACCTGACTTGTGTAACTACATTAAACTACCTATGTAACTATCCATGTAACTATAGATAGTCAGCTACATTTACATTTTAGTAGTTACATGTCTAGTTACATTTGTATTTAAGTATGTTGTTATGGCCAAGAAGCATAAAGTGTCCGTCGCGGTTCAACAACATGCTAAAAGCAGCAGAACATTGTCGTCGCGGTGCAGTGGCACGCTGTAATTATTATTTACTTGACTTATGTAACTACATTAAGCTACATATATAACTGTCCATGTAGCTATAAATAGACAGTTACCTGAGTAGTTACATACATGCTACATAACCAGTTACATGTATTGACATACACATAATGCAAAAGAGAGCAAAACAAAGCAATGTCTGTTAATTGAAATCTGTTCAAAACATTTAATCTTTCATGTAGCTATTCAAACATAATAGAACACTTTGCTCTCAACTTCCTGAACCTACTACTCCTTATATATTGAAAAATTAGCTCAATGTATGATCTATAATGCTTCCTATCTGAAACTAAACTAGAGAAAATCTACATCAGAACTTCATCCTTCTTTAGTGTCTTCTTCATGTTCTGCACTATACATGTAACTATCCATTCATGTAACTATGCATGTAACTATGCATGTAGCTATCTATGTAACTATCCATGTAACTATCTATGTAACTATCCATGTAACTATCCATCTATGTAACTATCCATGTAACTATGCACGTAACTATCTATCTATGTAACTATGCATGTAACTATCCATCTATGTAACTATGCATGTAATTATTCATCTATGTAACTATCCATCTATGTAGCTATCCATGTAACTATTCATCTATGTAGTTATCCATGTAACTATGCATGTAATTATCCATGTAACTATCCATGTAAGTAAGCATATAACTATCCATCTATGTAACTATCCATGTAACTGTGCATGTAACTATGCATGTAATTGTGCATGTAACTATGCATGTAACTGTGCATGTAACTATGCATGTAACTATTCATGTAGCGAGGCATGTAACTATCCATCTATGTAACTATCTATGTAACGATGCATGTAACTATTCATCTATGTAGCTATCCATGTAACTATGCATGTAATTATTCATATAACTATCCATGTAAGTAAGCATGTAACTATCCATGTAATTATCCATCTATGTAACTATGCATGTAACTATCCATCTATGTAACTATGCATGTAAGTTATCCATGTAACTATCTATATATGTAACTATCCATGTAACGATGCATGTAACTATTCATCTATGTAACTATCCATGTAACTATGCATGTAACTATCCATGTAACTATGCATGTAACTATCCATGTAACTATCCATCTATGTAACTATCAATGTAACTATCCATGTAATTATGCTTGTAACTATCCATGTAACTATCCATCTATGTAATTATCTATTTAACTATGCATGTAACTATGCATGTAACTATCCATGTAATAATTCATGTGACTATGCATGTGCATGTAACTATCCATGTAACTACAGATTGCTAGTTACCTGACTAGTTACATTGCTAGTTACATGGATTTTAATAGATTTATGTTCTAATACGCAACAGGACGCTGCCGTTGCGGTGCAGCGGCACGCTGCAATTATTATTATGTAAATGACGTGTGTACCTACATTAAGCTACTTATCTAACTATCAATGTAACTATGCATCTATGTAATTATGCATGTAACTATCCATGTAACTATCTATCTATGTAACTATGCATGTAACTATCCATGTAACTACAGACTGATAATTACATGTATAACTTCATACATTCTACATAACAAGCTACACTTTTTTTTCTCTCACACAGAACACAGAATATGGCAAAGCAAATCAATCTGTATTATTTGTAAGGTAAATACTTGTGTGCCTTAAGGTATGGATACTTTAACCACATGGTTGTTTATGATTGGTCCAACTAGATTAATGATGACCTGCTACTTGCTTGACTGGTCATCCAATTTAAATCACAAACTAACTTTCACTCTCTCACTAACGGGGTTAGTCTCTCTTTCTCTCTCTCTCTCTCTCTCTCTCTCTCTCTCTCTTGTCTCATCAATATGTCAATTTTTTACTAAAATCGATCACGTTGCAAAAAACTAACTCCTCTTGTATGCTCTCTTGAGATTGAACTCATTGAAGGCAAAAGATGCAAAGTCTATATTTAACATAAGACACAACTACTATTTTCATGAGAAATGTCTACCATTTGGATGAGAAAAATCACAAAAAAGTAGATTTTCTGGAAATCAAAATTGTTCTTGAGATTGAATCAATAATTGAAAATGAAAGTTGCAAAGTTTACATTTAATATAAGACACAACTACTATTTTCATGAGAAATGTCTACCATTTAGATAAGCAAAATCACAAAAAAATAGACTTTCTGGAAATCAAAATTGTTCTTGAGATTGAATCAATAATGGAAGGTGAAAGTTGCAAAGTCTACATTTAACATAAGACACAATTACTATTTTCATAAGAAATATCTACCATTTAGATGAGAAAAATCACATAAATGTAGACTTTCTGAAATAAAAATGGTTTTTAAGATTGAATCAATTATTGAAGGTGAAAGTTGCAAAGTCTACATTTAACATAAGACACAACTACTCTTTTCAAGAGCAAAATCACAAAAAAATAGACTTTCTGGAATTGTTCTTGAGATTGAATCAATAATGGAAGGTGAAAGTTGCAAAGTCTACATTTAACATAAGACACAACTACTATTTTCATGAGAAATATCTACCATTTAGATGAGAAAAATTACATAAATGTAGACTTTCTGGAAATAAAAATGGTTCTTAAGATTGAACCAACCAAATGTAAAATTTGCAAGTCTACATTTAATATAAGACACAATTACTATTTCATGAGAAATGTCTACCTTTTAGATGAGCAAAATCACAAAAAAGTAGACTTTCTGGAAATCAAAATTGTTCTTGAGATTGAATCAATAAATGAAGGTGAAAGTTGTAAAGTTTACATTTAACATAAGACATAACTATTATTTTCATGAGAAATGTCTACCATTTAGATAAGCAAAATCATAAAAAATTAGACTTTCTGGAAATCAAAATGGTTCTTGATATTGAACCCATTAAAGGCAAAAGTTGCAAAGTCTACATTTAACATAAAACACAACTACTGTTTTCATGAGAAATGTCTACCATTTAGATGAGTAAAATCATAAAAAAGTAGACTTTCTAGAAATCAAAATTGTTCTTGAGATTGAATCAATAATGGAAGGTGAAAGTTGTAAAGTCTACATTTAACATAAGATACAACTACTATTTTCATGAGAAATGTCTACCATTTAGATGAGCAAAATCACAAAAAAGTAGATTTTCTGGAAATCAAAATTGTTCTTGAGATTGAATCAATAATTGAAGATGAAAGTTACAAAGTCTACATTTAACATTAGACACAACTACTTTTTAATGAGAAATGTCTACCATTTGGATGAGCAAAATCATATAAAAGCAGACTTTTTGGAAATTCGTTCTTGAGATTGTTCTTCAAAGTTGGATCAAGTACTCTAAGATGCAAAATCTACTATTAATATGAGTTAGGTCTACTAATAACATGAGCTAATTGACATGCAAAAGTAGACTTTCTGAAAGTTACTATTTATGGAAATCAACTATAAAAGGAAGGGTAAGTTTCTATTTCGGGGGATAGTTATGCTCTAAAAACGAAAGTTACTATTTATGGAAATCAACTATAAAAGGAAGGGTAAGTTTCTATTTTGGGAGGATAGTTATGCTCTAAAAACAAAAGTTATTATTTATAGAAATCAACTATAAAAAGAAGGTAAGTTTCTATTTTGGGGGGGATAGTTATGCTTTAAAAACGAAAGTTACTATTCATGGAAATCTACTATAAAAGGAATGGTAAGTTTCTATTTCGGGGGATTCTTTTTCTGAAAATTCAACACTAATTGCCACATGTCGCGACCTCATTCGTCCTAAGTCACTAATTTTTCCATGTCATTAAAGTTTTACTTTTTTTTCCACCATTTCAAAACTTTAAAAATGCATAGAAAATGACTCCAGTGTCGGAAAAATTCACCGAAAAATGTCACGGATCACTGGCGAGACCCTCTTCATAACTGCATCTGAATTTTAGTTATCGAAATCACAACGTACCTACTAATGTGGTATAACTTGTTTAGTAGGTTATATGTTAGTGTACAACTTTGTGAATCAACTATATAGAGGAAGGAAAATTTTCAAAAATCTCGTGAAATAGGATGTGATTGGTATAGTAAAATACGGCTACGGTAAAAAAATCACTTTAATTTGCCAATATTTGGGCCTTGATCGAAGCGGTCAACCCTATTTACGTTTATGCTTCACTAAGGAGAGCCCTATCCTCGGGTGGTAAACGTCTCCAAAGTTTTACATGAGTGGTTATGTCTCATCTATGTGAGACTTTATTGTGTTGAAGAATCCACCAAACTAGGTCACGAAGAGGTAGGTAAGATAGTTTTCGTGTGATAAGTGAAGATGAATTAGGGTTGACCGCTTTGATCAAGCCTCGAACATTGTTGAATCCAGTTGAATTTTATACCATAGCCATGTTTCACTATAGTGATCACATCAGACGGTCAATTTTCATTTTGTGAATTTTAATCATTGGAATCATAACGTGCCTACTAAAGTAGTGTAACTTGTTTGGTAGGTTATATACTAGTGTACAACTTTGTGAACCAACTATATAGAGGAAGCAAAATTTTCAAAAATCTCGTGAAATATGATGTGATCGGTATAGTAAAATACATCTACAGTAGGAAAATCACTTTAATTCGCCAATTTTTGAGCCCCGATCGAAGAGGTCAACCTTATTTACGCTTATGTTTCACTAAGGAGAGCCATATCCTCGGGTGGTAAACGTCCCCAAAGTTTTATGTGGGTGGTTATGTCTCATCTATGTGACACTTTATTGTGTTGAAGAATCGACCAAACTAGGTCACTAAGAGGTAGGTAAGATAGTTTTCGTGTGATAAGTGAAGATGAATTAGGGTTGACCGCTTAGATCGAGCCCCAAACATTGTTGAATCCAGTTGAATTTTATACCATAACCATGTTTCACTATAATGATCACACCAGACGGTCAATTTTTATTTTGTGAATTTTAGTCATCGGAATCATAACGTGCCTACTAATGTGGTATAACTTGTTTGGTAAGTTATATGATAGTGTACAACTTTGTGAACCAACTATATAGAGGAAGCAAAATTTTTAAAAATCTCGTGAAATAGGATGTGATCGGTATAGCAAAATATGGCTATAGTAGGAAAATCACTTTAATTCGCCAATGTTTGGGCCCCGATCGAAGCGGTCAACCCTATTTACGCTTATGCTTCAATAAGAAGAGCCCTATCCTCGGGTATTAAACGTCCCCAAAGTTTTACATGGGTGGTTATGTCTCATCTATGTGAGACTTTATTGTGTTGAAGAATCGACCAAACTAGGTCACAAAGAGGTATATATGATAGTTTTCGTGTGATAAATAAAGATGAATTATGGTTTACCGCTTTCGTGTGATCTTTTACCTTGGGTTGATTCAATCTCAAAAACAATTTTGATTTTCAGCTTATGTCTACTTTTCTTTGATTTCTCTTATGTTACTAGTAGACATTTCTTATGAAAAAAGTAGTTGTGTCTTATGTTAAATGTAGACTTTGCATCTTTTACCTTGGGTTGCTTCAATCTCAAGAACAATTTTGATTTCCAGAAAGTCTACTGTTCTTTGATTTCACTTATGTTAATGGTAGAGATTTCTAATGAAAATAGTAGATGTGTCTTATGTTAAACGAGACTTGGAAATTTTACCTTCGGTTGGTTCAATCTCAATCACAATTTTGATTTCTAGAAAGTCTACTTTTCTTTGATTTCGCTTATGTTAATGGTAGAGATTTCTAATAAAAATAGTAGATGTGTTTTATGTTAAATGTAAAGTTGTAAATTTTACCTTTGGTTGATTCAATCTCAAGAACAATTTTGATTTCTAGAAAGTCTATTTTTCTAATGAAAACAGTAGATGTGTTTTATGTTAAATGTGTCTTTCAACTTGCAACATTTTCTGTGATTAGTAGATGTTTCTTATGATAGTTGTAGACAGTCTCAAGAATCATTTTGATTTCTAGAAAGTCTACTTTTGTGTGATTTTACTCATCTGAATGGTAGATATTTCTAATGAAAACTGTAGATATAGAGAGACTTAACAGAGAGTTAACGGTGTTAGTTTGCTTTAACCTGCTATAGTAAGTCAAAATTTGTTGGGTATCCAGACCTTAAGGCACACAAGTGGCACCCTATTTGTAAATCATCAAATTAAGAATACTTAGGAAAAAAATTTAGTGCTAACACAACTCTTAGAACTCTGGCTTTCCTCATTTATCGTTTAATCCAAAATTCATTAAAGAATAGAGCAGAAAGGGAAAGGGAACCATTGTTGTCACCATGCTTCAGTGCACTTAACATTGATTTCAGTATGACTTTATCACTACCTTCCCTCAATGCAATCTGCATGAGTATAAAACATTATGAAGTTGCTTGGGTGTTGAAAATGAAGAACCCAAAAACAGAAATATCAAGCTTAATAAATAGAGATATGTTCCATACAAATAATCTTTTATTTAGCTGTTCAACAAAACCGCCAACTCTCTGCATCTCCTTAAACATTTTAACTCCTTAAACACTTGCTTGGTAAACTTTTCTCCTTCCTTTTCCAATTTTCTGCAGAATGACCTTCCCTCCTTTTGATGGCTATAACTTCCTCTACAGAATAGCTATCAACGATTTGCGAAAAGTTCTAGAAACTAGACTTTTCTAGCTTTCCGTTGATATAAGGAAAGATTTCTGGATCGCTTTGAGCTGCTCGTAATTTTCCGTCGAATTTGACTGAAAATCTGGACATAATTCTGTATTTCTTAAGGTTTCATCTTTAATGCGCATCTCTTTGCAGCATGTAGCATCTCTTCCTCACATTCTTTGCTTAAGAACTTGAGAAGGTCAGCCCTCGCTAGCACATCAAGGTCCATTGCGCTCTCATCGAGCAAAAACACCAAAATTCATTCACAGACATTTCCTCAAACACCTTGTGTGCATAACCAAATAACATAACACAAATTAAACATTCCAAACAAACATGCATTTACAATCTAATCAATAAAAGATTCATGACACAACATTCTATTTCATAAATAACATACCTAGAATACAATAAAACCCATGAATTCAAGCTTTTTTTTTCTATTCTGGTATTAATCACATAAAAATGAAAAAAGCAATCAATTGATAAAGAAGAGAGAAACATATTAGCTTACCTTGTAAGCTGAAGACGATGATCAAAGTTAATCCGAAAAGCCATGACATAAGAGATTTGTTGAAGGATGAAAGAAAAATCAAAGAGGATGAAATTGTCGACGACGACGGCAGAGAGCTCCGTCGTGTGCTTCTAGATCTATTCTCTTTGAGCTCGCTTTGGTAATTGCATCAATCTCTTGGTGGAGGACGATGGGTTCACCGGAGAGAGAGAGAGGAGAGAGAGAGAGAGAGAGCTCCGTCGTGTGCTTGCTTCTAGATCTGTTCTCTTTGAGCTCGCTTTGGTAATTGCATCAATCTCTTGGTGGAGGACGATGGGTTCACCGGAGAGAGAGAGAGAGAGAGAGAGAGAGAGGAGAGAGAGAGAGAGAGAGAGAGGAGAGAGAGAGAGAGAGAGAGAGAGAGAGAGAGAGAGAGAGAGATGAGTTGAGAGTGAGTGAGAGAGATGGATCGTGGTTAATGTGTTGCTATTTTTGTCAGTGGCATGACATGTAATTTTTTTAAAATTTATGGCTAACGGTGTAAAGAATTTAAATGAGTGTATTGTTTTAATCATCAAAGAACATTTGTTAACAGTTTTATCATTGGCCCAAAATTAAACATCACTATTGTGATGGTATATGAGGATAATGGTTCACTATCACTGGGGTTTCCAACAGATACGAACCCAGTTTCAAATCCATTATTAATGGCCTTGTGTGTGAGAACTTCCACATTAATTTTTTTTGACTTAAGAACTTCCACATTATTGGCGTCGGAGCAAGTAATTATATCCACAGAAAAATCTCACATCACTCATCTGGAAAACTCCATCCCTTTTTTAGCTTTTACGAAAGAGATAAATCGAAATCAAGCTTATCTATCTGTTCCCATTTGCAGTGGCGGATCCAGGATGTACATTTCATCGATCTAGGCTAATTAGAGTAGCTAAAATGATTTTTTTTTTGAGTCAATATTGTTACAAAGATTGTGTTTTTTGATCGAAATGATACCATATTACCATAAAGAGATAGAAAATAATGGGGAAAGAAAATAAAAACGAAAAGAGGAAGCAAAAAAAGGAAAAAAGGAAAAATTAAAATGATACTTGAATCATAAAGAGATAGAAAAAACGGTGAAAGAAAATAAAAGGGAAAATGATGAAGAAGAAAAAAGGAAGAAGCAAGAGGAATGCAAGACTCGAACCTAGCTCATGTTGTTTCTAAACAAAACACTGAACCAACTAAACCAAATCAAACTTTATGATATGTAGGACAAATACATTTTAAAGTACTGAGACATTATCTGTGTAGGCTATAGCCCATATAGCCTCTGCCCATTTGCATGGTGTTTCACATTCTGTGGCTGCATATGTATGTACGTTCATACATAGCTCAAATAAAACTAAGCTGAGCCCCACCTTAACCCTCGTTTAACCGGGTTCATGAAGAAGCTGGAATTACAGGTAAACTGCAAATTAAGAAAGAAATCAAAGTTCATATGCAGAATCTGAACGGATAATATAACCCTTAAACCCTCGAAACGATGCAGATCGAAGTGTATGTACGTATGAATCTATGATCATTCAAACTAATTAGGTAAAGGGTTTAAGCTTAAACCCTCAGCTGATCGATGCAGATCGAGGACACGTCTAATTGATTATACGTAAACTACAAAAGGAAGAGATGTATGCATGAGCTCAGCAGTTATACAAAACCGAAAGTAGGTATAAGACTTTAAGCAACCCCTGAAAGCCTCGAAAGGATGCAGAAAGTGGGTTGAAGTGTATGAAATTCAAGGAACGCGGCAAGCCGATTGAAGAAGTGTATGCATGAAACTGGGTTCAAAGAGGAAGACGCATACTGATGCAGTTTCAACTTTCAATTCGTACAAGTCTTAAATTTAGGGCGCTGTAAGAAGTGGAATGGTATATCTGTGTTAACTGACATTTACGGTGGCAGGCTAAAACCTAGACCAGACAATTTCTCTGCTGCAAGTTTCGAGGAGATAGAGAAGAAGGAAATTTAGCAAGGCAGATTGACCAAACGTTTAAAACTGACCTACCTACCTCTCATGCACAAGTTAATACTTGTATACACTAGTAGGTGGCAGACGTAAAAGACCAGTGTTTTTCGTGGCATAAGAGGCCTTTTATTTGTCGCATACGTACTAATGCGACGCAATATCGGTCACATAAGAGTCGTCGCATAAGAATCTATACGACGAAAAAAACTTATTCGTCGCTACACTAATAATAATGCGACGAATAAACTTTTGTCGCACAAAAAAGAGGCGACGACACTGGTGTCCACTTATACGACGAATTTTGTCGCATATATGTTCCGACGAATAATTTTTCGTTGTCATTAATTCTGTAACGACGAAACATGGGTGCAATTGCCGACGAAAGGTTGATTCACTTATGCGACCAATTGTGTTTTTTAGTCTCATAGATATTATGAAAAAATATTTCGTCGTCAGCAGTTCTCTAACGACGAAACGTGTGTGCAATTGCCGACAAATGCTTGCTTCACTTATGCGACGAAAAGTATACTTTCGTCGCATAAGTCTGTTCACTGAGGCTGGTTTTATTTGCTTTTTCCTTATCCTCCCTGTTTCACTATCATCATCATCATGATCATCTATAAAAACAGAACTATAAAACTGCAAATTTAGCAAACAATAAATTTTCATGTATGAATAATTTGTTCATACAAAGGCTTTACTCTTTAGTAAAACCTTGAATTGCAACTAAACAAAACCATTCATTCATCCTAGCTTAGCTAGCCTATCCAACTGCACAAACTTAAAGGCTTCTCCATCTAGCTAGCATATCCTTCTCCAACTAAAGAAAACAAACTGCACAACAACCTAATAACCTTAAAGGCTTCTCCATCTAAACAAAACCAACTGCACAACAACCTAACCAAAGACTTCTCCATCTAAACAAAACCAAAATAGTGAAGCATGTAGTGATGTACCTAGCTAGTTCCTCTCAGTTTCCTTGTTATTCCCTGCATCAACATTTTCTTCTAGAGGTTGTTGGGAAGAGACTTGTGGAGGACATCCAGTTTGCTGCGTCATAAAAGACATCACTGCTGCTAGTTGCTACTTCACCAATGTCATCTCTTCACTAACTTTTTACGTAACCGCCTCAGCTTTTTCGGCCCTCTCCTCAGCAATATGTAATCTCTCCTCCACCTTATGAACTCGAGAACGTGGAGTGGAAGATGATGACTGTCGGACACCTGCTCTTCCAAGACACACGGATCTCTTTCCCCCTCTCGCTCTTCTGCCTACTCCTGCTTCAAGCACCTTAATATTCATTGACCACTCCAAAGGTGGGAGCTTAGCCTCCGGGATGTTAGGGTTTGCATTCTTTTGTGCATTCTTCAATTGAGAGGCCTCATTCTGCATTTAAAAAAAGGCTGTAAATATTATTTACATAAGAGATAAGCTTGTAACTCAAGAACGTGGAGTGGAAGATGATGACTGTCGGACACCTGCTCTTCCAAGACCACGGATCTCTTTCCCGGCTCTTCTGCCTACTCCTGCTTCAAGCACCTTAATATTCATTGACCACTCCAAAGGTGGGAGCTTAGCCTCCGGGATGTCAGGGTTTGCATTCTTTTGTGCATTCTTCAATTGAGAGGCCTCCTTCTGCATTTAAAAAAGGCTGTAAATATTATTTACATAAGAGATAAGCTTGTAATTAGATTTGAAATTTAAATTCATATTGCAGTTAAAGAGCAGTTAAGGGTTTGATAAGCAGTGAAGGAAAATAAGTTGGAGAATGATGAAACTGTTATGAATCTGCTACATATTGCAGGCATGTAAATCTACTAAATGAAGAATTGAACTTAGAGACAAACAATGTTTAAAGAACATAACAATTAATGATCAGGTCTTAAGCATGATATAGAAGGACTTAAAGCAAGGATATGCAACTTCATCTAAAAGGGAAGGAACCAACTTATTTAAAAATAGTTCTCCAGTTTTTACTTATATTTGCAGCTCAATAGGCAAAGGCTTTGTTACCAATTCTGTATATAAAAGAGAAATGTTTTACTGGGGATAGTTAACGGGGACATTTCTTTATCTATTGGTTTGGGTTTGGTCATAACTTGGTTGAGTTAGTTGATGTTGATGAGTGATGAATGATATGCAAGGCTTGGAGTTCAATATAAAGAAGCTGGTATCATGACTTATTCTAATATACACAATAGTAACAAATTCACATTAAGATGGACAAAACACAAATGCATTCACATTCACATTTCTACAGAGATATGAAACTTACAATAACATTTCACATTCACTAAGAGAAAACACAAATGCATTTGCACCAACTGAAAATTATTTGCATAATATATGTAAGCTATTTGCACCAAATTTAATGAACTTACAAGATTCTTGGCAGCTTTAGGGTCGTTGACTGTATCATACGTCTCTGTGTAAGCTGAGATAACAGGAAATTCCTCGCCCTTCTCTTTGTGGTGGACCACCCTGTAGATGATAGGTAGCCGCCCCATGTGGTGCTCCGACTCCTTCTTACCACGGTTGTTCGTGTTCGCCGCCGATCGTGTTTGCCAATCATATAGTAGTTAACAACAATATAATGGATCATCAAACTTATAGCACATCATCTAATACAAACAAAATTATTATTGTTAACATGCTTATAAGACAAAAAAAAAGATAATGATGCTTATAATACAAACAAATGCATTATTGGACCAGTAAGCAGTAAGCAACAAACAAAATTAGAGAAACATGATGCTTTTGCTAATTTATAAGAATTATTTAAAACATATATATATATATATATATATATATATATATTCCTTTTAAGAAGGTACTCAAGGTAATATAATGATCAAACTCACCCATTCTACAAGGTACTCAAGGTATTATAATGATCAATTGCTGGGAATTGATATATGCATTATATAACTCAAGGTATTATAAGAGGCCTTGCAAGTACAAGACATAACTAAAGTTTGATATTAGGAAGACAAAGTGCTAAGCATTTGTGGATTCCATAAAAGGTATAGAAGAGGCTGTTCTGTGTCCTTATGTCTTGCCATAACCAAAACCATCTTTCATATACAAGGCTTTCATGTATAACAATAATATGACATTTCAATTTTCCAATTACATCAACTCATAACACTCAGCAAAAAAACTTCTAGTCTAACCAAAATCCAATTTGTTTCCAACTCTAACCATTCAGCAACAAAACTACAACTCTAACCAAAATAAATATCAAAGTGGCAGCAAAATAAATTTACCTTGAAATCAGGTGACTCAAAGTGCCAGCAAAGCCAGTCTCACTCATCCTGCCTGTGTATCAAATCTGGCGGAATTGTTTCTCTCCCATACTTCTTGTAGTGCCTTGAAAAGTTCCCCTTCCAATCTCGATATATGGTACCCGCCTTATCTTCAAGCCACGCCCACATCCGCTTATCAGCAAAATCAATTTTAAAATACGGCTATAACACAAACAACAACTCATCAGACTAATCACTTTCAGCAGCAATACAATCATAAAACATTCATCATATCAAAGTTGCAGCAATCATGGAACCATCTCCTTAAAAAAAAAACACAACTCGCACACAAACCATACATTCAGACCATAATCCAATCCATCAAGTCACTTCACGAGTCTAAAACAAAATATAAAACTGCTTAACACCTATAACACAAACAAGTAATATACACTAGTCCAACATATATCATCAAACCAAGTAATCCTAAATTTGCAAGGAATAAGGCTGACAGTAAGGTAAACCATGATCAAGGCTGGTAGTAAATGGAAGCACAAGTAATCCTAAATTTGCAAAGTAATAAGCAGCCATTCCATCGTCAGAATTCCATCAATCAAGTCATTATCCCATTTTTCAACAACACCCTCCATAAGAAGCAAAGAGATGCAACAGGTAATTGACATAACTCATATAAAAATGACTCATTCACCAAAACAGAAAGCTGATTCTAAAATGACAAGGCACTTCCTTTGTCATAGCATCAGCTAAAAGGACACACATTTTCATAACAAAATCTAGAGGAATCCTATTAATATCATGGTCAACCTGAAACATCTTTAAGACCTGAAGCCTAATTTCTGCACACTCACACGCAACTTGTAGACTGCTCTCAATACAACTCCAATAGAACCAAGTCACCATAACTCAGAGATCGCATATCAATTAGTACTTTGCATGGACTATTAAAACCAAAATTTATAAAAATGACTAAATTTTTTTATCATTTTCCCCTTAGGTATCTTTGTAATCTATCCTACAGTTTTCAGTTATGAAATCGAAATCACTCTAACATTTCAATGAGTCCATCAACGTTCTAGTAACAATCAAATTTCAGTCCTGCATCATATACAAGCACAAGCAGAACTGAAACAAAAGTAGAGAACTAAAACAAGTAGAACTGAAACACCCTAACATTTCTATTAGTCCATCAACATTCTAGTAACAATCAAATTTCAGTCCTGCGTCATATACAAGCACAAGCAGAACTGAAACAAAAGTAGAGAACTGAAACAAGCAGAACTGAAACACACTAACATTTCGATCAGTCCATCAATTGTCAAGTAACAATCAAATGAAGTCCTGCGTCATATACAAGCAGAACTGAAACAAGCAAAACTGAAACACCATACTAGTTATAGTCAAGGTAACATATGCACACCAACACATATTGATTGGCCATTGAAGTCATATACAAGCAGAACTCATCTTTGAGGTTCTTGACCAATTACAGTTAAGCATTCTCATTAGCAAAAACACCATACTACTAAAAAAAGCTGTAAGCTTAAATCAAGCCTTTCATATATCAAGTCTAGTTTAACACCTATAACATAAACAAAACCTTATACACCATGTAAATTGACATAACTCATACAAAAACAACTCATTCACCAAAAGAGAAAGCTGATTCTTACCGTAAGCCCATCTATCAACTTCTTCTTCTCAAAGTCACCGATGCATTCCCAGTTTCCGGCCGACAATTTGACTTTGGATCGAATTATGCAACCAATGCTATTGACCAGGAGGCTGTTCACTGATGATGACGCCGGTCCTCTGATGAAGTCGTCATAACACAATCTCGATCAAGCCGGTGCATTTCACAATTCGTTTGACCTTGTCCAGGTTGCCGAACCCTCATCGGTGTTTTGGGGGAGGTCCGTTGGACTTTTGAGTACCACGTCGAACACTAAGCCCATCGGACACAGTCGCCTGAGCTCTGAGGCAACATCGTCGATGTCGTCCTCATCCAGTGGGGGAGCTGTTGAGGCAATCGAGGCTGGTGGTGGAGGTGGAGTGGTTTCACCATCTCCCGTCATTGACTGGTCAGCAACATCTCCCGTCGGCCCCGTCGTATTCTCCGTCGTGCCGGAACCAAATTGAGCTGCACAAGCCGATCGTAATCTCTTAGACGCAATCTCCCTGGCCCTTTTCTTCGTCAATGGTGGCATGCTTGGGATTGAAACTCGATTTAGATGGTAGAGGGGAGAGCGAAGTAGAATTGGGATTGAGGCCGAAATTGGGATTGGAATTGTGTATACGAATTTGGGAGAGAAGCCGGGGAGGCGAATTGGATTAGGGTTTAGGATTTCGAAACTGGGGAGGGATTAGGGTTTCGAGTGATTGGACTGAAGAGCATAATCCGAAACCCTAAGGAGGTCTGGTGAGTGGATTTTGGAGAGGCTTAACCAGCACTGGTTCAGATATTTGAGTACTAGTAAAGAAGTAACCGACTTGAATCCTCCCACTTCTGATGAGTTTAAGTATTGGGACGTACAAAAGTGTATTCTTTGAATTGCCTTACTGGTCGACCTTGAAAATCAGACACAACTTGGACGTCTGCACATAGAGAAGAATGTTTGTGACAACGTTCTTGGAACAATTCTGAATCTCAAACATAAGAACAAGGACACCCCCAAAGCCCGTGTTGATCTTAAGATGATGGTATACGTCCCCAGCTTTGGCTAGTAGAGAACAAAAAAACAAAAAAGCCATAATGCTGAAAGCAGGCTACACAGTCCATCCTCAAAAGAAGGCGAAAGTTTTTCAGTGGTTTGAAAACGTTAAGTATCCTCACGAGTATGCAGGGAATATCGCTCGATGTGTTAAGATGAGGGAAACTAAGATTACTGGGTTGAAGACTCATGACTGTCATGTTTTGCTGCAACGTCTTCTTCCCGTGGTCATTAGACCGTATTTGCAGAGTGATGTGGTTGACACATTAGTGGCTTTGTCCAAGTTCTTTAAGAGGATATGCGCTAAAGAGCTTAAAAAGTCTGATGTTCGGTCATTGCAAGAAGACATTGTGTACATCATGTGCAAGCTGGAGAGGATCTTTCTCCCGACTTTCTTTGACATCATGATTCACATCATGATCCACCTTCCCGAACAAATGTTGCTTACTGGTCCGGTACAGTATACCTGGTGCTATCCAAATGAGAGGTATGCACTCATATTTATTCTAATTAATCATCAATCCTTTCAAATTAAGATAATTTTTAAAAATATTTATTGTAAGAGAATAAATATATATTTGTTTTGCAGGCAACTAGGGGATTTCAAGAAGAAGAACAAAAAACAAACGTTTCCCTGAAGGGTCGATCACAGCGGCATACATTCAGGCTGAGTGCGTAACTTACTGCAGCGCATATCTTAATGATGAAGACACAGTAAGAGAATCATCTGGAGCGGGTAGTAGCCAATAATTCAATCTATCAGTTGTTTCCAACGATGTTCAATCGTATGATAGGCTAAGTAATTCTGAAAGATTAAGTAATGCTGAAATCAAAGAGGCTCATTGGTGTGTTCTTCAACATTGTGAAGAAGCCGAGCGGTACTTGAAGTCCCATTTACTAAGGCAGAATGGTAACGAAGCCATACATAAGAGAGATTTTCCTGATTACTTCCCTATTTGGGTACCTCCTCTATATATATATATATTTAGAGTTACATAAATTAATATATGTTGCTTTTTTATGTTACATAATGTAACAATGTTGCTCTTAAAATTGTTACAAATGATGCACATTCTACAACATTTTCCTGCTCCATAGACATTTGGTGGTCAATTATCAAATGCAAAGCCACAGAGTTCGTGCTGGATGTTTTGTGAACGGTGCTAAGTTTGTGACGTCAGAACGAGATGAAGGCCATGTTACCCAAAACAATGGAGTCATGGTTGAAGGTTTGGGTTTCAACTACTACGGGGTTCTTGTCAGTGTCATCGAACTAATCTACGGCAAGGGTATGTCAGTCGTGTTGTTCAAGTGCAAATGGTTCAATACTGACCCAACCAGACGAAGGAGTACAATTTTGGATCGTGGCTTGTTATCAGTGGACTCAAACAATGTATGGTATGAGAATGAGCTGTTTATTCTTGCCACCATGGCGAAACAAGTGTTTTATCTTGATGATCCGGCTATGGGTGAGGGATGGAAAGTGGTGCAGGTGATGTCACATAGGAATATTTGGAGTGCAGCTACACTAGGAGGGGATGATGAAATTGGGCCTAGTGAACCAACAACTGATCAACCGAATGAACCATATCAAGAGGATTCTGCACATGTAGTCTCCGATACTGAGGATATTCGTGTCAACAACCAACGCATTCCGGCTATCATAGGTTACATTGCAGTTACACCATCTGAACTGAACTTGCTACAACGCAACCCCAATCATGATGATGACGGCTTCATAGATGACGAATACATAGAGGATGATGAGTATTCTGACCAAACTGAGGAGGATGATGATTCGGACGACTCAGATTATCATAAGTACGATTAATGTACTTGTTCAATATTATTGTGGATTTCGATCGGTCCAATCTACATGTATTCATTAATGTGACATAACTTCAGACATGTATTTTTAAATTAACTTGTAACCATTATTAATTATTCATGCAAATTTCCATTTTTAATTTCTACGTACATGTACGTACGTGTAAAAATTTTAAATGCATATGTATGCTTTTTTATGTACGAATACTTACGTGGAGTAAGTACAGTTGGGTTTAGTTTTACAAAAGTTAGACGAAAATACTTGGATGTAAATATAATAAAATGTCCATAATTTTTAAAAATATACTTAGTCGACGGAACATCAATATTTCGTCGCCTTAGAACTTCTTAGGCAACGAAATGTGGAATTTTCGTCGCTTACGATTCTCGAAATATTAGGCGGGTAAATAAAATTTTTTGTTACTTAGGCGATGGAATTGAGTAAGTCGTCGGCTTGGAGGTTCTAAGGCGACGAAAATTGAGTAATTCGTCAGTTTAGTCATCCCAAGGCGATGGAAAGCGATCTTTTCCGTCGCCTAGGATACATAAATATTGGCCGGGTATATTTTGCGCCTTTTTTTTGGGCTGAAATTTAATTTTTTAAGCGACGAATATTTTGCTTAGCCGACAGAATATTTTCGTCGGTTAAGACGTAGGCGACGAAAATTGAAGTGGTAGTCGCCTTAGTACTACTAAGGCGA
The DNA here is from genome assembly GCA_010134655.1 of Fragaria nilgerrensis. Classification (NCBI taxonomy): domain Eukaryota; kingdom Viridiplantae; phylum Streptophyta; class Magnoliopsida; order Rosales; family Rosaceae; genus Fragaria; species Fragaria nilgerrensis. Next base: position 7,299,871 of record CM020982.1, read on the forward strand.
CGGAAAGTACACTTGTTCCGTTGGCTAAGATAAATCGAAATTTTTAGTCTGATACAACACAACTAAGGTCCAGATAATCCAACATAATCGATACACACACGAGCTCTCACATAAACTGATCCCTAAAACCTGACTGAGGTCCTCCCCGAGCTGTGCGACCCGACCGGAATCCACCGCCTCCACCCATCGGAGACCCCGCCATCCACCGATCGGCAACCGCATCAACTCAACCGCAACCGCATCGACGCCATCCACGTCCTCCGATCTCGCTACACAGTCCTTCTGTCTCTGATCTCGCCACCCAGCAAACCCAATTTCCTCTTCCTCTCTGCCGTAAAACCCTAACTTCAAACTTCTCCTCTTCACTCCCAAGTCCGAAGCCGAAGCCTTGTCTCACAAAAAGGTAATATGTGGTTAATTTGTTATGTGGCCAGTGACCAGTTATAGCTTGTGAATTGTTACAGATGATTAAATTGATAGAAGTTTGCATATAATGAATTCTGGGTTTGATATGTTGGTTGCATCTGGTCAATATGCGGTGTTCACGACTAGGTCTATGTTAAACATAAGAACAGGGCCTGTCAAATTTGGTTATTTAGTGTTTTCAGATATGCCTATTTCAGGTGGTTTGGTTTCTAGTTTGTAACTTCTTTTCATGATTGTATTACTTGTGTAGACTGAAACTATCTCATTGTTAATACGAAATGATAGGATTTGGGATGAACTTGCCATTGGCAGTTGTGGATGATATGTTCTGATTGCTAGAATAAAAGGTATATAGGTAGTTAGAATATAAGGTTGTTGACTATAAATTGAACCAGATGGAATGGTAGTAGGAGTACTAGATTTACTTGTATGGCTATGGGTATATGGCTGATCTTGTATAAATTTACTTGTTGCAGTTTGTGAAATTATTGATGTGAGGCTAATAACTTAACACTAAGGTTGATGAATGGTGAAGGTAATGTTAGCTAGCTTGTGGCCTAAACTGAATACATATGCAGTGACTTGTTGATAATTGGATGAAAATGCTTGGATGATTTTGTTGTGCAACTGACTAAGTGTGTAGTCATTAGGCATTAGCATTAGATTAAATTTTGACAAAGTGTGTAGTTTGTTGACATTAGATTAAATTTTGATAATTGTGTGTTATTCATGTGCAAGATGGTGATCGTGGGAAGAGGAAGGACCGAGACAGTACCACCCTTCCCCCATGCCGGTACTTTGATGGAGTCTATACAACAGAGCGTTGCAGTAGCAGCCACCCTTCCCCCATGCCGGCTGAGACAGTACCACCAGCGGCTCCCTCCTTGATCGTGCGGCCCATTCCCGTTGACACTACTTCAACGGGATCTCCATCTACACCGACACCCGAATCTGCAAGACGCATCGTCGGCAGCGCTCATTTGAAAGTTAGAGGCCCAACAAGAAAATACTTGTATTAATTTGGGTAAAGTGAATTTAAGTTGCGTGCCCCAGGGTGCCTGCAGCGCGCTCGGGGTGCCTGCAGCACGCACGGTTGTGCCCTGGGCGCGCATGCAGGCACCCCCGGCCTGCTTACTGCTTACCTAATTTAGTGCTTGCCCCTTCTTATCCTAATGTTTTGTATATATATTAATTGTAGCTCCGGCCCCGAAAAAGAAGCGAGGTTTATGTTCTGGAAAGAAGACGGAGGATATCATTGCACAAACGGGGCAGAAGATCAGGCTGCAGTATTGCCCCCGTGTAAAAGGCCCTAGCGTAAGGGGATAAACATCTTGGTGGTTCATGATATCGGTTCCGTCATACGGAGTCTGGTGGGAATGATGGTAAGGACGTTTTACGACCTTGATCAGGATGAGAAGTGGAAGGTGTGAAATGCATTGTCGGTAAGTAACTAAAAATAGTTTGAAAAGTATATTTACTTCATAACATTTTTTTATTTTATTTTTCAGTGCTTAACATGAGAAATTTTTTTTATTTGTCACTTAGCCTGTTTCAGCGTGATTTCAGAAGGGATGAATCACACAGAATGCGGGAAAAACTCCATCTTCAAGACCCATAACCTGTCAATCATGAGCAAATGGCGTGAGAGGGAAGACCGGGTTTGCCGGCCTTTGACCCTCCGATGCCTAAGTCAGCCACATGAGAGTAGAAATATGACATGGAGATGGAGACTTACCCAAATGAAGGGTGGAAAGATGTATTTATAGAGATATGGTGGATGAACCCTGAAAATACCATTTTGCCCTTATTGGAGAGTGTATTACTATTATGCCCTCAAGGAGGAGTGTAGGACTCTTGGGCTTAGTTAAGGCCCAAGCCCGTTTTATGTGGTAATATGTGTCTTCTTAGACGAGTATGACCGATGTTCTATCTCACATATGATGTATTAACATAGCCGAAGTACGAGTGGGATGAAAATGATGAGCCAATGTTTGATTGGATACTGAAGAGGGCACAAGGACTGGAAGTACCAGTGTCACAAAGTTTATCTGAAGGAAGGGCCCTCTGGCATGCCTTCAGATTTCATTGGGAGAGAGGACCAGTGGGAGTTTCTATGCCAGCACTTCGAGTCAGATGCGTTTAAGGTGATTTTTTAAATTACCTTCATTGTTTTTTTTATTTTTTAAATTACCTTCATTGTTTCCCTTGTATTTTACTAATCTATTTAATATTTTTTAGTGTATATATTAGAGACTCCTTGGCAAACAAGCGGAACCGTGGGGAGAAGACTATGCACCACCACTCGGGGTCTTCTCCTATCATCTACATAATGGAGGAACTCAGAATACAAGGGGAGCAGCTTCCAATTATCAAATGTTTTGAGAAGACCTATGTCAGGGCCGGTGATGAAGATAAGACCAAAAAATATGTAAGTGTCTTTCTTTTTACTATTTTATTGTTCGCATCTATTTCTTAGAGGGGATTGGGATCCAAGCAGGGGGAGGTTTCTTAACCTTGGTGAGGTAATCTTGGAGACGCTTTTGGAGTTTCTTGGTCATTTTTCTCATAGAGTGTTTGGGTAACCTGCGCCCCTTTTATTGATTTTGGATGGAAACTACAATATTTGGTAAGGCACAGGGTGGTTGCATGTGCGCCCCAGGATGCCCTGGGACACGCTGCTGGCACACCTGGGGCTACATGCAGGCACCCTGGGGCGCACATGCAGGCACCCTGGGAACCGCATGTGGTCACCCCTGCTTACTGCTACATAATTTTTTCTTTTCAAGTGATTACTAGCTTCAAGTGTTACTGTTTTAGGTGCTAATAAATGTGTTGAGCAAACTTGTTTATTAATTGATATATTTTAAATGCATGCAGAATGACATGGTTGATGAGGTCAATAAACGAAATAATGTATTTAAGGAACAACATCCTGACGCGACGGAGGAGGAGATTATGGAGAGTGTTCAGTCCCAACAAATTGAGATGTTGGGTAAGGTGCTCAAAACTCAGAAAGGAAAGGAGATCCGAGGGATGGGACGAGGAGGCGAGCGAGACATGAGCCAATCTTCGAATGGTTCCACTTAACGTAGTCGTCCTCCTAGAGTTGATGAGCAGCAACTCCAAGAGATGCAAGAGCGCTATGAGCAGAGACTGAAGGAATCAGATGAGCGTGCCCAACAACAATATCAAGAGGTCCATCAGCGTTCCCTGTGTGCGGAGTCTATGTATAGCGCTGTGCAGTCCCAATTTGCAGCTATATATGAGCGCCTAGGTATGCCACCTTGTCCTTCTCTAGTTGTTTCTCCTCCACATGTTTCCCCACAAAACAATGATGATCTAGGCGACAACATAGAATTGGACAACCAACGTCCTTGGCATTATTGATTTTGTAGTACCATAGTTTAGCTAGATTGTATGAACAATTTTCTACCTAGTTCATTAATTATTTTGTATATATGAACAATATTTGTCCATCGATCTAGTTATCATGATCAATATATCACTACCAGAAGAAAGGCTTTAGCCGACGAAAAAAAAAAAACCAGGCCGACGAAGCATTTTTTCGTCGGCTAAAGTGGACTTTAGCTGACGACATTTTCCTTCGTCGGCTAACTGAAATTTTCGTCGGCTATGGTAAACTTTAGCCGACGAAAAAAAAACGTCATCGGCTAAAGAATTTATTTCGTCGGCCATAGTCTGTGAACTTTAGCCGACGAAATATTTAAAAGTTTAGCCGACGAAATTAATATGTCGTCGGCTAAAGTGCTTTATATTTGCGATCTGGACAGCAGCAGCTCATCTGGGAAAAAAAACGGGAGAAAACGTTTGGGTGTTGTCGAAATCTGTCCATAATTAGTTTGTGGAGCCATATGTTGTACGTATATGTATATATATGTTGATTAATTGAGTTTTATTTGAGTTTATCGATTTTGATTATGATTGAGTTTATTGATTTTGATTATGATTGAATTGATTAATTTTGAGTACGTTGAATGTATATATATATATATATGTTGATCGATTTGATTGATGATTTGAATTGATAATATATATGAATTAATTTGTTGTTAATAAATCTTAGTAGATATATCTATGTTATTCCTAAATTTCTCCTCTCTTATTGTGTTGCTCTGGTCGGTCTGAAGTTGTTGTTCTTCCTTTGTGTTCTATCTCTTCCTTGTCTTCCTTGTGTCTCTCTTGTTGTTCCTTCCTTTGTGTTCCTCTCTCTTCTTGTGTTCCTCTGCTATGTGTGTGTTATTAATTAGTTCTTCCTTAGTTGTCCGTAGTCCGTAGAATATATACTAAATGAATTGAGATTTTATATATGGCATGAAATTTCATCATTAATAATTAACTAGCAGCGTTATAAATATATATTTTGTTATATTTTCAGGATATGGATAAGAGTTGGATTTCGCTTCCAAAATGGGACAAAAGATACGGTGCAGGAGTTATGAGTTTTATAAAATATGCGCTGGCTAATGCTAACGGGAATACAATTTTCTATTGCCCGTGCACGAAATGTCAGTGTCGCAGCGATATGCATCGATTTCCCATTGACAAAGTATGGCAGCACCTGAGGAGTAACGGGTTTTGGGAGAAGTACACATGTTGGTTATATCACGGTGAAACATCATCAGGGGGTCCGCATGATCATGGCCAATTTTCTGAGACGGGCAGTACATCCAACGATCCAACAACGGCATTCATCAACGACATGTTTCCTTATGAGAGCGGTGTATGCGCTCAAGGACAGTATATGCCTGACCCGTGCAGCCCTTCCCTAGAGCTGTCAACACTGCTGGTATTGAAAAGTACAACAAACTGCTTGCTTTCCAACAGACCCCTGTGTACCCCGGTTGTCAGAAGACCGTTCTTGAAAGTGTGATGGACGTAATGAAGATTAAAGTTGAGACAAAATCGACCGTGAAGGCTGTTGATGATTATCTACAGTACACTGCTTCGATGCTGCCCCACGGTCATCGTCTTCCTACCACTCATCGTAAGGTCCGATGTATCCTGAAAGATCTTGGCCTTTCCTACATCAAGATCCATGCATGCAGATATGACTGCGTTCTCTTCTGGGGTAAAGATCCAGAAGGGAATGACCTTGGTGGGCTTGACGCATGTCCGGTATGTCACACTGACAGGTATAAGCTGACTCCTGCAGGCAATAGGAAACCTGTGAAGGTACTTCGGTATTTCCCGTTGAGGGATAGGCTTGAGCGGTTGTACATGTCTTCACACACGGCCAAAGCTATGAGATGGCACGTTGATAGGGAAATGCATGACGAAGATACCCTTATACACCCTGTGACGGGGAGGCTTGGAAGCATATAGACAGGGAGTTTCCTCATTTTGCGTCAGAGGTCCGAAATGTGAGGCTCGGGCTCTCATCCGACGGGTTCAACCCTTTTGGCAACATGAGTCTTCAATACAGTGTATGGCCGGTGATTTTGGTACCGTACAACCTTCCTCCATGGATGTGCATGAAGAAGGAATACAATATGTTGAGTTTGTTGATTCCGGGGCCCGGTTATCCAGGGAAGTGTCTCGATGTGTATTTGAGACCTTTGATTGAAGAGCTTCAGTTTTTGTGGGAAGTTGGTCATCCCACTTATGACAAGTACATGCACGAGATGTTCTAGATGCATGTCATGGTTGTTGGTACCATCAGTGATTTTCCTGCCCGTGGGATGTTGTCGGGCAACGTTGTTAGGGGATACAAGGCTTGTCCAGAGTGCCTTAGCGATGAGGGGAGCAGCAGTCATTGCAACAAGATATGCAGATTGGGTCACCGTGCTTTCCTTCCATATAATCACGACTGGCGGTTCGATGACAAGGCATTTGATGGGACCGTAGAACACGGTGTGCCTCCCAGAAGATGGACGGGAGAAGAAATTTTAGCAGTGCTTAATGAGTACGATTTTGGGCAGCTCAGCAATCATCCCAATATTGTTGCAGCAATACCTGAAAGACCCGACAGGTACAAATTCTGGACACATAAGAGCATATTCTGGGAACTCCCATACTGGAGTAAGTTGTTGATCAGGCACTACCTAGATGTGATGCACATAGAAAAGAATGTTTGCGACAGTGTGGTGGGCACAGTGCTGAACTTGGAGGGGAAGACGAAAGACGGTCCTAAGGCACGCATTGATCTAAAAAAAATGCAGTTAAGAAGACATCTGTGGTTGAAAGAAGGGAAGAAAAAAATGCCTCAAGCTCCTTACACCGTGAAACCTGACCAGAAGAACGTAATTTTCAGGTGGATGAGTTGTGTGAAGTATCCTTCAGGCTATGCAGGAAATATAGCCCGGTGTGTGAACTTCCGGGACAATAAGATGTACGGGTTGAAGAGTCATGACTGTCATATCCTGCTACAACGTCTCTTCCCTGTTTTCATTCGACCGTTCCTTCCCCGTCAGGTGGTGGAGCCGTTAGTAGCGTTGGCAAGATTCTTCCAGAAAGTGACAAAATCTAACCTCCGGGAAATGCAAGAGGACATCATTTATATCATGTGTAAATTTGAGAGGATATTTCCTCCAAATTTTTTTGACATCATGCCTCACCTGATGATCCATCTTCCCGAGCAATTGTTGCTTACCGGTCCAGTACACTACACTTGGATGTATCCCATGGAAAGGTACGTTTTTTACACCTGAATTCCTCAATCCAATTTTTCTATATACATGTTCAATAATCATAACACTTTGCAACTTGATTTATAGGCAACTTGGAGACTACAAAGATTATGTGGCTAATAAATCCGCGTCTGAAGGATGTATAGCTGAAGCATATATTGCGCACGAGTGCGTCACCTACATGAAGTTGTATTTAGGAGCGTTGAAGGAAACAGACGAAGCCATGCCGGTAGATGTACCGAAGTTCACTCTTTCCATACTCTCCAGTGATGTTGAAGTTTATGGAATTTTGCCAGACTCTTACAAGTTGCAACCACATGAGCTAGTCATTGCCCACTGGTGGGTATTGATTAACTGTCCAGAAGTTGAATACTGGAAAGACATCCATCTATATTGTCCAGACATTCAAGGTGATCTTGAGTACCACAACAGGGAGTTCGCAAATATTTTGGCGGCTGGGTACGTAATTCAATATTTATGTACGTATTTATGTTTAGTGCATAATTATCTATATTTACAATGTTAAATTGTAAATTGCAGATGAACCATATTCAATTTGATGGTCACCCAAATTGGTCACACGAACTAAGACTTCTAGCGATGAAGCCGATAATGTCAAGAGTTTATCCGATGTGCAAGGTGAATGGCGTGCAATTTATATGTGAACAGAGAGACAGCAGACGGAGAACACAGAATTCTGGGGTGATGGCGCATGGTGGGCGGAATGGAGTTGACTATTACGGTGTTCTTGATTCAGTGGTGGAACTCGTTTACGGTGAAGGCATGACAGTGCACCTCTTCAAGTGTAGATGGTTTGATACTAGCCCGCAGAGCATGAAGACCGATCAGTACGGAATATTATCGGTGAACACTGCTACAAGTTCTTACGAAGATGACCCGTTCGTTTTTGCCACATCGGTAAAACAAGTGTTTTATCTTGATGACCTTGCTAAGGGTGACGCGTGGAAAGTAGTCAACCTTGTGCACCCTCGAAACATTTACCGGGCGGCTACACTTGGAGAGGCCGAAGACCAGGAAGAAGATGTTGCGTATCAAGAGCCCAACGCAATAGGTATTCCTAACTCCTCTACCGTTCGCCTTAATAATTTTAAAACTGGTCGTTCGGTGCGAATTCGTGATGAAGAGCCAAGGCTTATTGATGTTGATCCAAATCAAGAAACAGACGAAGACTCTGGCGATGAGGAAAGACATAGATTACCAGAAATTAATTCTGACACCGAAGAAGACTCATCGGATGATTCCGATTACGAGCCTTAGTTTTAATTTCTTCGGATGTAATACATTAATTTGTAATAAAAAGATTGTATTACCTTCATTTCTAGTTTACATATGTTGAATTCATATTTCTGTTATTTTATATGAATTTTGTGATATATGAACAGGAAATTTGTATGGTTTAAACCTTCTGTTTTAGGGTTTGTTTTTTACTTAAGCCGACGAAATACAACAGAAGTCGTCGGCCTAAACCCTCTTAGCCGACGAATTATATTAAAAGTCGTCGGCTAAAACCGTCTTTGCCGACGAAAACGACTAGACGTCGTCGGCTAATGTATTTTAAGCCGACGAATTGAAAAGAAGTCGTCGGCTAAAATAACTTATAACCGACGAATTGAAAAGGAAGTCGTCGGCTAAAATAACTTATAACCGACGGATTGAAAAGGAGACTCGTCGGCTAAACCATCCCATCTAGCCGACGAAGTATAGTAGAAGTCGTCGGCTAAAAACATCTTAGCCGACGAATACCCTAATATTTCGTCGGCTTTATTAATTTTTTATTTTTTTATACATACTATAGCCGACGAAGATTTAGGGTATTCGTCGGCTAAACTCTAAACTTTTTCTGTTACATACTATAGCCGCTATCTTCGGTGGTTATTTTACGTAAAATTTTTATACGACTTGTTGTGTCTCATCAATTTGAAAATATTTTCAGTTGAAGGTCCGGCCAAAATACGAAATTTAGACGGTCCAACGACCTTTTCCGTGCATTTAAGGGTTTGACTTACGGGATTGACCGTCCGGATCGAGCACTTAACCTGGTCAGATCAAGTTGAATTTTTTCCCATACATGTATTTTATCATGATGGTCAGATCTGACCATCGGATTTTATTTTCTCAAGTTTGATCATCACAGTCAGAACATGCCTACTAATGTTGTATAACTTGTTTACTAAGTGTTAGGTAAATGTTCCGTTTCAAAAACAAACTATACGTAGAACTTTCAAACGTGAAAAAGTCGTGAAATAAGACATGACCAGAATGGTGAAATACGTCTACGGTTGAAAAATCAAGGTATTCCGGTCATGTCTCGGTGCCGATAGTTGCGGTCAATCCAATTTTCAATTCTTTCTCCCTATGGGTAGCCCTATCTTCGGTGGTTATTTTGCGTAAAATTTTTATACGACTTGTTGTGTCTCATCAATTTGAAAATATTTTCAGTTGAAGGTCCGGCCAAAATACGAAATTTAGACGGTCCAACGACCTTTTCCGTGCATTTAGGGGTTTGACTTACGAGATTGACCGTCCGGATCGAGCACTTAACCTGGTCAGATCAAGTTGAATTTTTTCCCATACATGTATTTTATCATGATGGTCAGATCTGACGGAAGGATTTCCGTTCTCAAGTTTGATCATCACGAGCAGCAGTCACAGTTTGATGAATGTATAAACAGTTTGTGTTTAGCCGACGAATTTCAAATGTTTAGCCGACGAATTTCAATTTATTATTTCGTCGGCTAAATGTTCGGTTAGCCGACGAAATAAAGTCTTCGGGTATAACCCAGCTCGACTGGTTGTATGCCCTAGCCTCCATCCTTTTCCTCTCCTCTCCGAAATTCGCCCTCCTCTGCCTCCGCTCCCTCTCCCGGTCGCCGCCCTCTCCCTCTGCCTCTCCCTCTCCCTCACCCTCGCCCTCGACCTCTCCCCTCCTCCTCTCCCTCTCTCTCCGGCCGCCTCCGCTCCCTCTCCTCTCCGGCCGCCTCCGCTCCTCTCTCTCTCTCCCTCGCCTCGGCCCTCGCCCTCGCCTCTCCCTCGACCTCTCCCTCCCGGTCCCCTCTCCCTCTCTGGCCGGCCTCCGCTCCCTCTCCCTCTCCGGCCGGCCTCCTCCTCCTCCTCCTCCTCCGGCCTCCTCCTCCTCCTCCTCCGGCCGGCCCTCCTCCTCCGCTCCGGCTCCTCCTCCTCCTGCTGCTCCTCTGAATTCTGCTGCTGCTCCGGTCCTCCCTCCTCCTCCTCGAGTACGTTTTTTTGAGCTTCGGTTATTTTTAATGTTGTGTGTTTGTTGTGTATATAATGTTGTTGTGTTATATGTTGTGGTGTTGTTGTGTAATTTGTATTAGGAAGTGTATTTGTTATTTAATAAGTGTATATTTGTATTTAGTATTTAGGAATGTATATATTTGTTTGTATTTTGTGTTTGTTTTGATTTTCCGGTCAATTGCAATGTTGTGGTGTTGTTAGGAAGTGTATATTTTTATTTTTGAAGTGTATATTTAGGAAGTGAAAAATTAGTATTAGGAAGTGAAAAATAGTATTTAGGAAGTGAAAAATTAGTATTTAGGAAGTGCATATATTTTTTACATTTTTAAAATGAGTTTGCATTTTTTGATTTTGTGGCCTTGATTCAAATTAATATTTTAAATAGGATGAGCGGTAATATTAGATCGACGAAGGGTTCGAAGGGCCAAGGTCCGTATCGTCTGAGGGAACCTCTAGCAACCCTCAGACGTCGTTTCAGGCCCTATGACAGCTAGACATGCGAGCCTTCTGCAGACGGCGCAGAGGCAGCCGGAGGTGCCCCCTTCATCGAGGCAGCGGGGCTTCCTTTATTCCGCGAGGCAGTTGTTTGCTCAGCGTCAGACGGAGGTGTCTGCACCCCGTATGCCTGAGATACACCGGGCGCCCACTCCAGCTCCTACTTCTTCGGATAGTGGGTCATCTAGGGTACAGATGCCGCCGCCTCACCTATTCCTTCCGCGGATGATACCGGTTCGTGCCGTGGCTCCATCAGCGGCGTACGGTTCGTGCCTTTTGATACGCCTCTTATTTCCGCGAGGGTATCATCATCGGGGCGGAATCCGTCGCGTCCGCGTCCGATCCCTCAGGTAATGAAAGATGAATGATTTGTTTGTTATAATTCTCCGATTCCGATTTTAATAATCAATTTGGTTTATCATGTCATAGGCACCGTCGGAGCGAAGCCGGCAAAGAAGAAGAGAGGCCTCGTCACAGGGAATGCTCTGGAGAAGATCGTCGGTACCTCAGGGAGGATTGTCATCGGTACTGACGGGGATGGCGACGTAGTATCGGGCGGAAAGTCGAGGACGTACTCCGGCTGCTGGGAGAGCGCTCATTAGGGATAGAGTCCCTATGTTGTGGTCAGACTGGGGTGAGGTCCGCAGGAGGAGGTAAAGACATGGTCCATAACGCGATGTCGGTGAGTTTACAAAATGCCTGAATAATATTATGTATTACATTGTAGATTTCTGGAAAAACTAAACTAATAAATGGTTAAATGCAGGTGTGGTTTGAGGTTCCCGAACCCTTGAAGAGCAGCTGGGCGGACTTTGTGCATGGGAGAAGGTACATGGGAAATTAATGAAAAAACAAAACTGTCTGTCATATTAATAATTTTTTAATATTTTGTTGTATCTGTAGGTACAAAGAGTGGAAGAACGAGTTGCGGACCCATTGGACTACGCACGTTCTGCTACCCTGCTGAGTTTCAGTACAGAGAGTACGAGTGGCGTTGGCTTCTGACATCAGAATTCAACAACCCTCGTAAACAGGTATTTAAATAAATAATTAGTTAATTTATCATTAAGTACGTGCGTTTTAAAATATTTTACTAATAGTTTACTTTTTTCTTTGAAGGCGGTTTCCCGGGCGAACGCTCAGAACCGGCAACGCAACACAAGGAACCATCATGCCGGTTCTAGACCGTTCGCTGTCTTCATGGACGAGGCGGCCAGGGAACATCCAGAGGTCAACCAGTACGTCTATACGTACGAGAAGGCATATCCTGACTCCCAGGAGGATATAGTAAGTAATCTTTCATTTTTACGGAATTTTTAATTTTACTAATATATATGTTAAAATGTTAATTAATAATTTTTTTCCTATCCAATTAGGCAAGGGTGAGGGACGCTAGTGACGAGGTGATGAGTGCTATAGTGAGGGAGACATGGCCGGACACGCAGGAGGAAGAGATGTCCGAAGCCATTTCCCGGATCGACACTTCAGATCCGAGGGTTGGGGCGAGGATCATGGGCACAGCCTTCCCACAGCGAGAAAACAACTTCTACTGCCGGGGTTTAGGAAAGAAGGGCCAGGGGGTCTTGAAGACCACTCCAGGATTTCAACGAAAGGCAGCCTCGACCAGCAGCAGGACGACTCAGCTAGAGTCGGAAGTTGAGAGACTACGGAGAGAGCAAGCCGCTCAGGTTGCTCATGCTGACGCTCAGGCTGCCGCTCATGCCGCCCAGTTCGCTGAATATAGATCCTATACTAGAGCCCTACATGCCGCCCAGCATGCCCAGCAGAAGCAGATGTACCAGTACTTCCAGGATTTAGCAGCTGCCCAGCTTCAGGGACTTCCACCTCCGCCCATGCCTGCGCCTATAGACATACCTGAGCTGCCGGAATCTCCTCACCAGCAGGCCCCAGATCCGGATATTGATTTAGATCATTTAGATTTTGTGTAGTTGATACCTTATATAGTTTTATGTGTTTCTTGTTGGTTATATATATGGAATTGTTTTGGTGTATTTTGCAGCTTGCTTGGAATGGTAATTTAAAAATTTTGTGTAATTTTTTTTATACTGGAATGGAGTTATAGCCGACGAAATACGCCACAATTCGTCGGCTATAGTATTTTTATTTTTATTTTTTTATAGTTTAGCCGACGAATTATGGCATGTTTCGTCGGCTAAACTCACTATAGCCGACAAGATAGAGCCTCTTTCGTTGGCTATAATTATTTTTTAAATTTTTAATTATATACGTTAGCCGACGAATATGTTAGCTCCGTCGGCTAAAGGCTTGGAGTATAGCCGACGACGTGTTGTGTCGTCGGTTTAAGTCTGGGAGTATAGCCGACGACCTAAACCGTCGTCGGCTAAAGTCTGGGAGTATAGCCGACGAAAGATAGAGTCTGTTTCGTCGGCTTAAATTCATGAACAAAAGCCGACGACCAAATGGTTCGTCGGCTAAAGTATGGACAATAGCCGACGACGGTCTATAGATTCGTCGGTTAAAGTCAGCGCCGAGGACCCTTTTCCGACGACACTATAGCCGACGAAGCCTCGTCGGCTAAGAGTTTAGCCGACGAGTTAGGATAACAGGCCGACGAAAATAATTCGTCGGCTAAAGTACTTCTCCTGGTAGTGATATGGGAGGTCGTGAGTTCGACTCACAAAAGATTCGTTGTAGCATTTAAGTTGTTACTGATAAAAAAAACTTCACCACCCCTTTATATGTGGGAGGTCGTGAGTTCAACTCACAAAAAATGCATTGTAACATTTGAGTTGTTTAACTGATAAAAAAAAATTAAAATTTTTTAGTCATTGTGGTTTGAAGTCGACATATGTTTAGTCCTTCTGGTTTTATTTTAATCTAAATAGTCCTTAAAGTTATAATTTTTCATCCAAATAGTCTTTATGATTTTATTTTAATCTAAATAGTCCTTAAAATCATGATTTTTCATCTAATTAGTTTTTCTGACAATTTTCCCAGTTAAGGATCATAAGTATTTAGATAAAAAATCATGACTTTAAAGACTATTCAGATTAATACAGAGTAAACATTGTGCCTCATTGAAGTAAGTATGTGTGACAAAATTTGAGAACCTTTTTGTTGTCACTAGAAAACACATATATAATGGAGTGTCGCAACCCGGGATGTTAGGGATCCATAAGTCTGGCATCGTGGAAAGATAAAGTGATAAACAACTAAGAGAGGGTGTCCCTATCTAACATAATCATGCAACTTTTTCTTGATCAATAACTATACAGCAATAAGGTCCATCCACTCACTATGCAATTATGAATCTGCATGATTGAACAATGCAGCTCATTATTGTAACATATTGCAATTAAAAAGCAATTCATGTATGGATTGACTTGCAGGCTTGTAGCAGCTTATGTGAATAAAAAATTCTAGTAAATCATACGATATAACATGTATCACAAAATGTGTGGCTATCATTGATTAAAGAATATGTAATGACAATTTACCACCTTCAAAAGCCCACATGTGTCATACAATTAGACACATTTACAATATGTATGTTATATCATATGATATGATAGACAAACTCCTGTCAATATATATAGCAAACCCACCTTATAAAGATTCATAGTATATCCTTGTTTATTATTGAATTTGATCCCATCATCGGTCGTATCTTTGTTTATTATATAATGACAATTTACCCCTACAAAACCCCACATGTGTCATACAATTAGACATATTTGCAATAGATATGTCATATCATATGATATGATAGACAAACTCCTGCCAATATATATAGAAAACTCACCTTATAAAGATTCATAGTATATCCTTGTTTATTATTGAATTTGATCCATCACCGGTCGTATGATCGTATCCTTTCTCACCAAATTTAAATATTATGACAATCTATCATACTATATAAACAGTAACACATGTTGAAATGGTCCTCCCTTATATGATGGACGATGAATATGCTTGGTTGATCATATCACCGGTTATTTAGATGGAAGATTGTTCTATCAAGGTCGATTATCATTAGTAACTTTTTAGATAGAATATCTATCTGGTGCGTTATTAGATGCATTGTTGCATCCAATCGTATCTTTTGTTAGAGTTTACCTTCACTGCATTTTAGCTTGTTGCAAAAAATTGTAGTCATTTCTTAGTCAATTGCATATGTAGTCATTTCCTGTATCAGATAATTTCCTAAAGTATGCTTCTGAACCAGATTAATCTCTTAAAATGTTGGTTTTCAAAGTCATCAATATCATATGACACATTTTTTTTATTTATTTTTTGGTCTGAAATGATGCATGTACTTAGTATAGGTCCAATTTATATTAAAGGTCAAATACTATATAGTCCTTATGGTTTGAAGTCGACATCTGTTAAGTCCTTATGGTTTTATTTTAATCTGGATGGTCCTTACAGTCACGATTTTTCATTCAAATAGTCATTTCGTCAATTTTCTCAATTAAATGGTTGACATGGCCGTTAAAAATTACAATGTCTTTAACAGCCACGTCAGTATTATAACAAAAAAAATTAACATAATGATCATTTGATGAAAAATCGTGACTTTAATGATTATTCAGATTAAAACCATAAAAACTGAACAAATGTCAACTTCAACATATGTCAACTTCAAACTATAAGAACTAAACAAATTTTAATTCTTATATTAATGATGGGCTCATTGGTGATCTCTGTCTTTCTTTGTCTCTCTTTCTAGTATCAGGAATCTTCTCCTAGGCATAATCTTCTCCTGCGCAAGATATAGTAGCTACTTTTGGGCTTGTTCCCAAAATGAATTATCATTTTAAAAAAAAAGAAAAAGAAAGATGTAGTAGCTACTTCTGCACGCAACTTTAGTTTGTTTAATTATTCGATTACAATCCAATAATAGAATATTGATCCAGACTATAACTTGCTAGCTAATAATACATCGACAGCTTGATAGAGTTTCTATCCATATAGCCTAATATAGATATGACTATATGAGTATGATATGCACATAATTAAGTTGTATATACTACATAGAGTCACATATGAGCAATTGGTGGTTTAAGTTGATAATACGCCAATTCTTCTCTATTAATCTAGGACCTTTCTCGTTAGCAATTTGTCTTTTAGTTGATGCGATACATGTTTGGGATGAGAAATGATTATGACTTCATTCAATCAGGTTTCAACGACAATAGTATAAAAGTAAAATGTCCATTTAATACTAATTTAAACCTCTTGTTGTCTATTTCAATGAATTTAATAGATATGAGCTCATTTTAATATAAGGTGTTCTTATTTGTGTCCAACAAATCTATATTAAAGTCATAATAAAATAATAATTTTATTATATTTTTAAAATAATTTTACTCTCGCCACTTCAACATGTATAAAGAGAGAGAAAGTGAAAGAGTAAGAAGACTTTGCCGGAACCTCACCGGACTCCGGTCACCGGTCGCTGGACTCCGGTCATCGGTCACCGGCTGCCGGAATTTCTTTGGTCACCGATTATTGACCCTTAGTAACTCAGATTTTCTCTGGTTGCCGGATTTTGATCACCGGTAACTCGGTTACTGACCCCCAATAATCAGTTACTGACCCCTAATAACTTGGTTAGTGACCCCTAATAATCAGTTATTGACCCCCAATAATTAACTTATTTCAGTTTATTGTAATTGAAAAGAGAAATACCGGAACATAATCGAGTTATTGAATCCAATAATAGTTACTAACCCTAATAAAATATTAAAACAACTCAGAACCGTCACCTCCGTGAATCCGTTAAAATAATTAGTTAAAATACAGAAAATGAACATATAACAGAAGAATAAGCAGCTCCCCAACAAAAAAAACTCATTGAAAGAAAAAAAAAACAAAAAAGAAATGGACGAAAACCCAAATAGGATTTGTGACTACAGTACCGCCGTCTATCCATATCCCCATATAGATGTATTCCCTTCGATTGATACCATGTGAAAACACACAACGAATTTCTTCTTTGATCATATATGATTCGTTTCTTAGTTTCATTAACTTACAAGATATTTGAACTTTTTTCTTGGACTAAGCACCAGATCTTTTGACGAAGCTTCATGTGATAGGAGGGCGAGGAGGAGCTTGAGGCAGTCGTTCGCTCAGCCTACTCTGACGACGAAGAGGTCGCCGATGAGAACCCCACGGCTCCGATGAGTCGATGACGAGGTAGCCCCGATTGAGAACGACGAAGTTCTCGACGGAGAATTGAAGCTAGATCTAATCGTACTCCGACGAGGAGAGAGAGAGAAGGTGACGACCGGGAAAGTGGAGATCGGAGATGGTTATCAGAGAGAGAGAGAGATTGGACTTTGAGAGATACTTCGGGAGGGATGAGAGAGAGAGAGAGGTTGGTATTAGACCAGGATAGATTTGTTATTTTGCATTAAAACATTGGAATGAGCACGTGAAAAAGTTTTTCACTAGATTGAATTCTAATTGAGTCAATTTTATGTAAATGGTCATTTACCATATATATATTTTTCGTTTACTGTGCAAACAACTAAAAATGTTGTTCACAACACTGTTCCTAATTACTGTTCGTAACACGTTGGGCCTGCAGAGTTGGGCCTCCATTCCATTGCTTCCTTTTATTTCTTCTGTCCGTGGTACCCATTCTCGCCTTTCTTTCGATCCTAATTCTTGAAGCTTCCATAAGCATCGAGAAAGAGCTACTGTTCTGCTTTCTTTCTTCGTCTTACATTTGAGTGTTCAGGTTTCAAGGAGGCTGGGTGTGAAACTGAGAGAGGGAGAGAAAGGCAGACTCCGACTAATTGCAGAGAATGAGAAAGAGAGAATTGATCCTCTGCATCAAATCCCCTGAAATCTGAACTCTTTCAAGATTTTACCAAATTTCACCATGGCGGGATGGGTTTAGGGTTTGTCATCAGTAAGTAAAAAGAGGTGATTCTGGATTTTCGGGTAATACTCTTTTCAACATTGGATTTGTTTGTTTGTTTTTTAAGATGGGGGATGGGTATTGTTTGTACTTTGGTATTTTGGCAGATATAAATTAGTATCTTTTATTTGGATTTTGATGGAGCGCTAAATCTTATGGGTTTCTTCTCTATGTAATTACTGTTGTAGGTTTGGAAGTAAGGCTTTAAATTTGAATGACGAAGAGGATATATTGCAAAAGCTCTTTCTTTGTCTCTAAACAGTCATCATCATGTATTTCGTTTTTGGATTCTTTCATTTCGGGGTATTTTCTTACCTTTATTCTCTGTATCATTGTGTGGCTTCAATTTACCAATGTCTGATTCAATTGTCCTGCTTTTCGTTACAGACTATGATGTAGTTGGCCATGTTTCTTTTTTTTGCAGAATCAAAGATCAACTCAGAAAAAGCTCAGGTTGATAGGTATGTGTTACTTCTGCTGCATTCAACAAGTTTCATATTATTCATTTATATGGGATATCTTTGAAAAATTTTTCTTTTTATTTTTTACGAAAAAGGATTAGATGAGAAAGGATTAGGTTTGTACTTCTGCAAAGGGGTTTATAGGACTCCTTCAATTGAATTCATTATGTCCCGCTATTGTTACCTTTGATTTCATAGTATGTACAGACTTACTTATGCATATTTCATGCAAACTGTTCTTCTACGCAACTTTCTGCTGATGTTCCTCACTTTGGCGTTCAGTGTTAACTTAGTTTGTTTCTCTCACACAGGTTTGCACTCCTATAATTGCATATTATTTCTTATGGTTTTAAAAGCATCTTTATAAACATAGGGAAGGAATTCGAAAAGATACAATTATACAAATTTTTCTTTGTAACTACTTCAGACATAACTGATTCAGGAAACAGTGATTTTTTAATCATAACAGTTTCACCTTCATGTATGTTATAAATTGCTACAAGCTTGATTTAATTGATCAATGTTTTCCATTATTTTATGTAGTTATCTGTATTGTACTCTCATTTCACAATGAGCTGTCATTCTGTCAGTTTAATTTGCTCAAGTATCTTAAAGTTTGGGATCTGCATACTTTTGAGACATCAATTAAGCATCACTAATTAATTGAACTATGCATAAATATGTGATTATACAAATACCTTGAGTTTGCAGATAATTTGAGCCATCTTTATTTTTCTTTTGTAAACATGGATCGTAGTTAACTGAGACAAAAATGGTGGATGATCATGATAATTGTTGCTTTGGTTGTTCACTGAAACAATTAGATGATATTTTGTTTTGTATATTCGTAGTCAAGTGGAAATAATAAAAAAATAGTCATTATCAATTTTTTTTTTAAATTTGAATTGTTTGTCTTGATTTAGTTTGTATTCATAGTTTGAGCAACTCTAATACCTAAGTATTTCTCTTGCTTTCTTCTAAGTTCTAGCTCAATCCTTCTGTTGACATGGTTAGAACTTTGGTCATTATTGTTAGTTTCCAGATTTTCCTTGCCTTTAGTTATAGATTCAACATTAACATCTTGTAGATAAAGGAGAGTTGGCAGAAATAACATAGTTGTATAGAAGAATCAAATACTATACCAAAATAGCATAGACACAAAACGGAAAAAGAGTTAATAGAACGTACTATACCAAATAACAGAGAATGACTTTGGGGAATGGGGTTCTTTTCTTTTGTACATACCAAATGCTTATAGCATGATATCATAGGGATAATCATAGGGATAGACATAAGGAGCAAATTAGATATTGGGAAGATGTTACTTTTATAGATTAGGAACAGCTTTTAGCCTTTTAGTGATAGTAGACCACTAACATTTTTTCATATATTAGTTCTTTGTCTTTGTCTGTCGTCTGAAATGTTAATGGACGACAATATTATGTCGTGTGATATTCTCAACAATGACAGAATAGAGACGTATGTTTTTGTGTAGGACGACAGTGTTGATTTGGTTTCATGTGTCATTTGAGATGCTGATTACACAAGCAGATCATTTTCTTTCACAATACATATATATATATATACATCAATATATATATATATGAGCACACTAAACCATTCATGAAAACCTGGAAATCAACAAAAGACACATTTATATCATCCTCAAAACCAGTTTAACATCATCAGTAGGCTAAATAGGCTAAAAACAGTGTTCAATCAAGAAACCTACAAATTAAGTAACTAACACGCTAGGTAACTAAATAATGATCGATCAATCAAACCAAAAGCTGATCATAAATTCACTAGCTAGTACCAAAAACTGACTACCAGTATATATATATATATATATAGACATGCATATACACAAGGAGTTCAGTGTACGTAGTAGTGCACAAAACCAATTCACTCCCGCGCTCCTAGCAGTGTCCTACCTACCCTAAACCTTAAACATTAGAACTTGTCTCCCGAACTTCATTAATTTCTTCTGGTGTGTAACGTTGATTACGCTTAGTCGCCCACTGCAATTAAAAAGTATGGACTAAGCTTATTGTACGAAAAACTGAAAATCAAACATGTAAATGAAATGCAATATATGTAAATTGATAAGCTTAGCATCAAAAGCACATACTGTGGTTGCAAACTCCAAATCCTTGTCTTCAATTATGTCCTTTATGTAACGCATGACCCATAATGCACAAGTATGTCCATCTTTCTGCTCTGGAATGCCCTGCAAATATAATCATCAGAAATAAGAATCATTTTGTATGTTAAGTGAAACTTTATTGAAAATCATGTGAAACATGTTATAACACTTACAAGAAGAGGGATCCATTCAACTGATACTCTGCTAGTTTTCTTAAGCTTCTGAGCATAGAAGAACTTGATAGCGCTTCATAATCAATATCGGAATATAAAACATAAGTAAAAAATTTTGGCTGTAGATATGAAAGACCAATAACAAAAATAGACATGTATTGTTGCTCTAAGTATGTAATAACCAGACATGCATGTTTCTTACAAAAAAGTCCAAAAAAAATAAATAAATAAATAAATAAAGGAATAGATTGTATTAATTGCATATTGACCAACTATAACTTACTTATCCACAACATCTTGCCAATCACTAGTACCAGACAGTCGCCTCTTTAACGGGTCCATCCAGTAAACTTCTTTAGGTGGGGATCCACAACCGATAAGGTTCAATGAGAACTATATATATATATATATATATATATATATATATATATATATATATATATATATATACCACAAACAAAACAGAAAGCATTAATTTTCATAAAGCAGTATGTATATATATATATATTTATATTTATCTTACATTAAAAATAACATACCCTGAGTTATAAGGCACCAAAAAAATCTGGCCATTAGTCCCCGAGTTAAACCGATCCAGTAGTTTCCTAGAGCGTTCAGTTGGAGTTCCACATCCAATTGCACCCGTGTCATTGGGATCGACAAAGCCTATCATGTCAGTCATCTGAGACTTCTTCAAAAACTCATAGCACCAGCTGAGCAGACATATATTCACAACATGAATGCAGACTTAGAAATAGCAAATAAAAACATATCAAAATTTCATCAGCTATGTCGTAATGTGTTACATTACCTCATGTAAAATATGATGGCACTGCCTGTTTGTTCTGTCATGTGTGCCATGGCATGAACGTCTTTTCTGAAGATAACTGCCTTCGTTGGATGACCAAATAGACTCGCAGGAAACTTAGTGAGGATGGAGGCTCCATTGCGTAATCCAACATTTGCCCAATTGCACAAGGTTAGTAATTGCTGCGGAAGATTCGGTGGCAATGTTCCAGATCTTCATTATCAAGACTCGCTGGCGGTGCTTGGTTTTTCTTTCGCCTCCTTGTAGTCACTACAAGTTTCGGTTTCTCCTGCATATTTGGTAGTATATATACTTTGTTAAGCAGGAAGTACATATGGTAATAATTTTGACGTACTTTTCAACCATATATATATATATATCAAAGATTGAAAAAAAAAAAATATAAGCAGTGATTACCTTGACATCAACTACAGCCCCATCAATAACAAGATTCCTCGGCCAAGCAACAATGGTCCCAAGGGTATCTTTCACAGTCATTATCTCATCTTTTATGGGATACGGCAGCTTGGCTTCACCAATGATTGGAACAACAATAGACACTCGTATGTTTTCAGCTCCTAAATGAACGCCATGGATTGTTTGCTTGTTAGGATCAAGGTCGCCATTAACTACACGTCCAAAAGCTACAATATTTTCCACTGTGTCAATGGCCAATTTGCAATCAAGCTGACCTTTTTGGACCTACGCCATTAATAAATTAAGTTAATACAGTTTTATATCCAAAAAACTATATAAATTCCAAAAAAAATCAGACAAGTATGATATTTACCCCTTCAACATTGGTTGATGTGTTTGGTGCCATGACATCTTCCAATATCGACCCAAATTTATCATCAGCGGGCTGCACTGACACTTTACCATTAGCGGGCTGCACTGGCTCTTCCAAAACAACCTCTTTACCATCATTACCATCGCCACTACCGCCTAAAACCAACCTCTTCTTCACAGCTTCACCACCTGAACCATTAACCCTCTCCCATGGCCTAGAACAACTTCCTTGTCCTGAACCAACATCATTATTAAATGGTGTAACAATGCGTGGGGATTCAGAAGACATTAACTTGCTCTCAAGCTTTGCTTCTAGCATGGCAAACTTCTGCTCCCACTTAGCTTCAGCCTGCGCAAGTTCTTCACGATGCTTTTTATTAATTTCCTCCTCCCACTTTGCTCTGTCTTTAGCAAATTCTCTTTCTCTATCCTCATCAGACATCTTCTTCCTTCCCTGTTTTCGTTTTTTAGGCAAGTGGAAATAATTTTCTGGCTTCACATAGCCACCAATCCCTCTAACCCTACCTTTATTCTCTGCATTACCCAATGCCACAATTAGCACATCGTTGGAGCCTTCTGACTTGAACTTCCCTTCAGCCTCCATCTTCTGTACGTTTACCCCCACAAATAATTGAAATTTAAATTTACAATGAATTACAAAATGAAACAAACCTACACTGTAAATTAAAAACCACTTAAATGTTTTCCTATATATACTCACAATTCGTTCGACTGCTTCCTCCACAACCTCATCTAAGAATTTACCATCTTTGTCTTGCCTTGCCTTGATCCAATAGATGCATCTACCAAGTTCTTCGAGTTCTTCTGGGGACAAAGTTGCTGCCTAAAACAGAAGAAAACATACTAACTAATTACTAAATTTGGGATATATACACACACACACACACACACGTACAGTTGGTTTATTTGGTTTATCAAATAAAACCTACCATTTCTGCCCTCATTCCACGATATCCTTTGCGTGATAGACGATGATTGTATTTGTTTCGCTTTCGCTTTTGAATTTGTTCATTGCGTAGTTCCTGCAAACCAAGCTTCAATTACATAAGTGCTGAAATGATACTTTAAAAAATATTAACATGCCAAAACAAAAAAAAAATGCCCTCAAACACAAACATAGACCCACAAACCTGAAAGCCAGTTGAAAGCCTTTCAGCGACGAACTCTTGCCAAACATTCTTTGCTATGAATCGGTAATCATCTGGAGGAAATTCTAAGAGATCGAGGTCATTCATATAAGGCATGATGTATTTTGTCGTCAATCGGCTTTTGAAATCTTTCCATTTGGTTCCTGCAGATGCAATTACCGTCCTCCTAAGCTTTTTAGGCACATCAAATGCTTCCTACACAAACAAGTTAAAATGGACATGATCATTTAGACTAAGCAATGAAAAATTTTAATTAGCAACTTGGATGCTGATTACTTATTCAATTTGGGATTCTAAAAATTCATTATCCTACCAAGTATATATAAATGCACTCAATTTGAAAAATCAATTACCCATATTAAGCTAGCAAACATGTATAATTAAGTACAGCAAGTCCATTACCTGTACACTTTCCCAAATCTTCTGCTTTTCGTCATCATCGACGTCTCTCCAATCCGATATGTTTATTGGGATCTTTGTACGTGCCTGCACTCCAATGAATGACTGCATATTTCCTCCCTCTTTACCAATAGGTTCACCCTTGTCATTTAATTGGACCATGAACCGCTGTCCACGGATTACCCCAGTTGAAATTTGACTCATGGTTACCATTTTACGCTTGAGCAGCTTGAGCCCGCCAGTTATGTTTTCCACCTCTTCTTCAGAATCATTAGTTTTATCAAACTGGGAGTTGTTTGATGACTTGCTCATAGTGGTCCCCTTATTAGACTTTGTCACATTCCGCCTCCTTGAGGTACGCTTCTTCGGGGAGGCAGCAGTTGATGCTTTCGATGCAGCCTTACGCTTCTTTGGAGAGGCATCAATTGATGCTTTCGATGCAGTCTTACGCTTCTTCGGGGAGGCACCCCTTGTTGCAGCAGTAGCCTTCTTAGGGGAGGCACCTCTTGTTGCAGCAGTAGCCTTCTTAGGGGAGGCAGCCTTTGATGCAGACTTTGCTCTTGATCTTTTCATCGCCACACCCTTAATTCTTAAAGCTATGGCTCGTGCAGTCACTATTTTTGAATTAGAATGTGCCATTATCTGAAATACATAAACTAAAAGTAGTGTTAGTTACATATTAACCGAGCATATGAAAACAATGAATTCGTATATAAGAGTGCGAGCAAAGTGATATAATAGATAACTCTAACAGTAATATATCAAACATGAAACAGATATTAAACATATGAATCCAATGCAAGTACAAATTAAACAAGCACCAAATACAAAAATATAGATCAGTTTACTAAATACAGACAAGAGAATAAGGAAATGGACATGAAACAAATGTCACTTATCATCCCTAAACATGAAACTAAGTTCACTTATCAATCCAGATTCCTTCATCTCCTGGTCTAACATATGAGCTAGGCTCATGACCAACTACATCATCAAAGCTGTCAACCGGTGGCATTATGGGAATATACGGATGTTGTTCCACTACAGTATTGTCTTCCTCATCATAATAATCATCATCATCATCGCCATCATTATCATCATCACCACCACCTTTAAAGTCTTTATCCGGGCACCTTACTACCACAGACCATTCAGCATCAAGCGGGTCTTCTATGTAGAAAATTTGTTTAACATGGGTAGCTAAGACAAAAGGATCATTTAAATGCCCTATCCTATCTAGTTTAACCAAAGCAAACCCAAGTTCATCGACTTTGACGCCCCTAGATGACTCCACCCAATCACACAAGAATACTGGCACCCTAAACTTGTAGTAGTCCACCTCCCAAATATGTTGAATCCGGCCATAGAACTCCATATCATTAGTTCTGGGCCTTTTATCCCTTGCACTAGCAACTTGCATTGCATCGGCAACCAAAAAAACCCCACTGTTTTGAACTGATCGAACATTGTCTCGCTCCCTAGTGTTGAAATCAACCCCATTCACGTGGTAACCGCGGAAAGTAGGGACCTCCGTATTTGGTCCACTAGCCAGCCACCTAATGGTTTCAGAAACTTCATTATCGACAAGTTTCAGTTCATTTGCAACCTGAAATTACGATATATGTTAAAATAGATACCTCACGAGTCCAAAACTGAAGAGTTTACATAATCCAAAGTCATAGAAAGAAGTTACATACCCTCTTCTTCAACCAATTAGGAAATGTAAGGTTATGTTTATCCTTCATCCACTTGGGATTATTTGCGTTATATGGGAAACTTAACTCTAAGAACTCCATATGCTCCCTGCATTTGAAAAAAATAAAGGAAATCAGCTATTGGAATTAATATAGTGCTTGACTAAAAATCATATAGAATTAAAATTACTTACTTAGATGAGCCATGTCAAGTAGTTTCTCATATACATAGATGAGCCATGTCAAGTAGTTTCCCATTTGCCGTAATGATTTTTGGTGCTGATAAGCGCTTGCAGCCATTTACTAGTCCAGGTCTGATACTTTTAGGGATCCCAACAGTAGCATCTTCAGGAAGCATACGTTCTCCCAAAAGTTCAACTGCTTCTTCCACAATGTAACTCTCAGCAATGCAACCCTCAGGATATGTTCGATTTCTCACCATCCCTTTGAACACTTTCATGTACCTCTCAAAGGGGTACATCCATCTAAAAAAAACCGGACCACATAACTCGACTTCTCTAACAAGATGGATTGTTAGGTGAATCATTATGTCAAAGAATGATGGTGGAAAAAACTTCTCAAGCAAGCAAACTGTATCGACCAAGTCTGCTTGCATTTGTTGAAGTTTGGAGACATCAATTACTTTACTGCAAATCGCTTTGAAGAATAGGCAAAAACGAATAATTGCATATCTAACAGGTTTTTGCAAAACAGAACGTAATGCAACAGGGAGAAGAAGTTGCATTATAATATGGCAATCATGTGATTTAAGATTAGAAAGTCTTAAATCCTCCATTGACACTAGACTCCGTATATTAGATGAAAACCGGGCAGGACCCTTCATATTGCTAAATGAATCACATATGATCTTTCTCTCATCTAGAAGCAAGTTCCAGCTAGCTAAAGGCAACTTATCCCTTTTTGCACCAATTGTAGGCTTCAAATCAGTGCGAATCCCCATTTCAACCATATCTAATCTAGCTGCAATGCCATCCTTAGTCTTCCCTGGAATGTTCAACAACGTGCCAAGAATAGCATCACAACAATTCTTCTCAATGTGCATGACATCTAGATTATGTCTTACTGGAAGAAACTTCCAGTACTCAAGTTCAAAGAAAACAGACTTTTTCTTCCAGCATGGTCTATTTTCTGGAGGGCCCTTATAAGGGGCAGGTGAGTTTTTCTTGCCACTTGCTTTAGGCAGCCCTTGAACTCTTGCAAACATTTCTTCTCCAGTTAATGGTGCTGGAGCATCATCATTTTCTATAGTGTTATCGAAAGCAGAAGCTTGCTTTCGGTAAGGATGATATCGTGGCAGCCATCTTCGATTTCTCAAAAAACCCATTTTATTCGATTTCTTCAACCGGTACGGTTTGGTTTGATCAACACAGATTGGACACGCATTGTATCCTTTCACAATGCTCCCCGATAAGTTCCCATATGCAGGGAAATCGTTTATCGTCCAAAACAATATTGCTTTCAGCTTAAAGTACTCTCCTCTTACAGCATCGTACACTCGCTCAACCCCATCCCACAAGACTTTCAAATCATCGACTAAAGGTTGCAGATAGATATCGATGTCATTTCCAGGCTGCTTAGGTCCTGAAATTAACAAAGTTAACATCATGTACTTCCTCTTCATGCATAACCATGGATGAAGGTTATAGGTGACCAAAATCACCGGCCAACAAGAGTACTTGTTGTTTGCTGCACCGAATGGGTTAAACCCATCTGAGGACAATGCGAGTCTAAGGTTCCTAGGTTCTATACCAAAATCTGGCCATTTAGTGTCTATCATTTTCCACATTGGAGAATCCGCTGGATGTCTCATCATTCCGTCCTTCTTTCTGCCCTTCACATGCCAAGTCAGTTGCTTAGCAGAAAATGTCGATTGAAACATCCTTCGAAACCTTGAGATTGGTGGAAAATACCACAATGTCTTTGCAGACACCCCAACTCTCTCAGACTTGTCCTTTGCTAGTTTCCACCTTGATGCAGTACAAGTTGGACATCTTTGAGCAGCAAGCCTCTATACAAGATGCAGTCATTTGGACAAGCATCAATCTTCTCATATTCCATCCCTAATGTGGACAAAATTTTTTTGGCCTCTTTAACAGACCCAGGTAATTCATTCCCATCGGGAAGCAGAGTTCCAAATAATATTAAAATGTCTGAATAGCATGAATCGGACAGTCCGTACCTTGCTTTAAGATTAAAGGTTTCTATCAAACCATTCATCTTGGTTGCTTTGGTACAACCAGGATATAGAGGCTTATCTCCATCCTTTACAAACTGCATAAACTCATTCGAGTCTGCCGAAAGCTCTTCATCTTCATTACCCACATCATCTACTTCTATCCCTAAATCTGGATTCATTTCTACTATTTCAGAACCCTCACTCAAACCATGTCCGGCGGCATAAGAACATTCTCCGTGCCACTTCCAACGGTAATAGTTTTCCATTATACCATTGAAAAAGACATGATCCTTAATGAACTGTACAGAACCAAATCCATTGTTGCAGCACTTTAAGCAAGGGCAAGGTATATTATTAGGGTCTTTAGCATTATCTGATGCGACCTTAAGAAAATTTTCAAATCCTATCTCAAACCTTAGTGACCTCCTATCTGCCAGCATCCATGTTTTATCCATCTTATATAAAACAAACAATTATTAGCTATATATATTAACATTATATGTAGGTACATACATAAACAGCTCATATTGAAACAATTTCTCAAATGCATTACGACATATATATCTGCATTTCCCTAGCACAATTATCAGTACATGAATCCACATATATATAGCTCACTTGCAGATGAAAACACAATTCCAAAATAGTTTACATTTGCAGCTCAACATATCACCACATAAATCCACGTATACATATAATAAAGACACATACAACAAGAACTAATTAAGACACACAAATACATATATATACAAAGAGATACACAACCACAAATGCATTTCTCTACCAAACTCAGTATAGTCATTCAAACTCACCGATTAAGCCAAAACACGCAGCTACGTAGCTTCTAATCACCCCACTTGCAATCCTTCTACTCAGCAATATCCCTACCAAGTTAAGAACAAAAATATATCAGTTCAAAAGAAATTTATCAATATGAGCACAAATAGTAAGAACATACTCAACTCAACAGTACATATATATCCACTGAACCCTCACATGCAATCCAATCTACTAACCTACATACCCATATCTAAACAAAACATGAAGAATACCAGATGAGATGAACATGCACAGAAAGAAAAGAGTTTTAATCAAATACTCAAATCTCAGAAGGAAAGCTTACAAACACTAAATCGACCAATCAAAACCCCAAACTCAACCCAATCCAACAAAACCCGAATTCAACTTTTCGAACTTACCAGTCAAAAACTTAAAACTCTAATTAAGCAGATCTACGGCGGTGGATGGATGGCGACAAATTGATTGTTCATCTCGAAGGATGCGGAACGAGGTTGGGGAATGACAGAGGAAGTGAGAATCAGGCGGAGAAAGTAATTAGAGAAAGAGAGCTGAGGAACGAGTGAGAGCTGAGAGCTGAGGAACGAGCTAGTGAGAGCTGATGAGAGAAATGAGTTGGGAGAAGTATCGGGGGAGTTGAGAGAAAGAGAGTTGGTTTTAAGTGTCAAAAAAACCTCCTTCAGTTATGCCAAAAAAATTACGGACCGAGACAATTTAAGCTTCTTTAACATACGACAGTTTTCTGTCATCTTAAATGGGTAACATTAGGGTTATTTTTCCTTGTTTTTAAGACGACAAACGTATGTCGTCTCAAAAACACATTAATTTTAACTAGTATTGAGTTACTATTTTCAGACGACACTCTTTTAAATGTCTGTCGTTACAATATTCGGGACGACAGACTTAACGTCTTCTGTCGTCTGAACCCAGTCGTCTGAAGCCAAAAAGGACGTAGTGCACATACAATTATTATCAGGTCAGAATATCCTTATTTATTCAAAAGATACATATTATATATATATATATACAGTCCCTATCCAGAGCGAAGCTTCGCTCTGGAATTAACGTGCGAAGGTCCTTATTTGACTCACTTTTCGGTCATATTTTTCGATCATACCTGGTCAGTGTCTAGATATATATCGTATGATCATTCTTACAAAGTTTCATCCCTTTTGGTGACCGTTTAAGCCTCCATAATCATGATTTATTCCAACGGTTCTACTTGGACAGATTTTGTTCTATTGATTTATTTTATCTGATTCGGTGTGCAAATGATCACCAAACTGGATGAAACTTTGTAAGGATGATCATACGATATGTATCTAGACACTGACCGGGTATGATCGAAAAATATGACCGAAAAGTGAGTCAAATAAGGACCTTCGCACGTTAATTCCAGAGCGAAGCTTCGCTCTGGATAGGGACTGTATATATATATATATATATATATATATATATATATATATATATATATATATAATCATGCCGGATGTAGAGCGCACGTGCACACTGGCTTAAAGTGCTCACGTTCATCCGTTCACCACCGTATTGCTCCGACGACGGCGTGCCTCCACCCCAGCGGACTCCAGCAGCGTCCCTGATCACTTTCCCTCCCCGACGAGTCCTCCGAAGGTGCGCCGTCATCGGCGCTAGACGGTGACGAACGGACGGACGTGCACACTTTAAGGAGAGTGCGCTCTCTATCGTCTTCGTATATATAACATTCATGTTATATGTTAACATCTATTAATAAGAACCTCAACGGCCCTGTTATTAATAAGAAGCTAGCAGTCAGTCATCTGTAACTAGCAGGAAGAAGTAAGGTAACTTATTTGAACTCAACATACAAGATGCATGGATCAAGATTTAAAACAGTAAAAATCATAAAACCATCTATTACATACTGTGCCAAACATAAAATATTAGGGATATAATATAACAAGTCCAAAACTCCAAATCATGTCATGGATATTCCAAGAATCTATGCAAGCAAATTAGAGACTGAAAAGAGCATTCACAAAACTAAAATATGAAATGACATATATAAAATCATGAGGCTGGAAGTTAAGAATTCAAAAGATAAACAAAATCATCAGTAACTTGTATCTGTTCATTCAGCTCTATGCGAATCATGAAGAACACAATGAACAGGTAAGGGTGGACGCAGGATTCAAATAGGTGCACCTGTCACAAGACCAATAACCGCCGCATTCACCCTCTACAGTGTCTGCAGTACCGCATATCTCACAGTTAACAGCAGACATTGCATTCACATAAGTACAGCGGTCACAAGTCCAACTAGCTTCGACGTCGTCGTCCCTGCACGACAACTCTGGAAATCCCTCCTCTAACGTCCTGACCAGGTTCTTGAAACAGGTCATTGTCGTTATGGTAAGGTGTTGCAGTATTACACGAACGCGCGCAAACTCGTTGCTTTCCACAGCCGATGCCGAGGAGGGATCATTCAGTTTAGCCGAGATGAGAAACTGTTCGACTTGGCTCTCAAGTCTCTCCAGGCAGACTACCTTTGCATGCTGCTCCTCATCCCTCATGTTGTAGTAGCCATACACAACTGTCCAACGCAATGCCTGCCTGCATTCAATCATCTGTTTGCATGCCTCTAACAACAAATCTAAACCGTCATGCCTCTTCTTCGCCTCATCAAATACTTCAAGAGCTTTTTTCTCTAATTCTCCGCTTTCCTGCCAGCGCCGGTAATATTTCTCGTATCTGTCATAGTACTTGTTTCCCTCGGCCGGCTTTTCCCTTCTCCACTTCCCTGCGGTTTCGCAATCCACAGGACGATGATCCTCCTCCTCCTCACAGTTCCAGCAATAACTACGAGAGCAATCACACGAGACATAGTTACAAGTAGTACCAGAATTCGAACCAGCATCCAACCTAATAGCGCGATTACAATCCGGAGCAGGACACCACTATATCAAGTCTTGATTTTGAAAGATATATAAGATCTCAATAGATAATTCTTATACTTCACGTAAGATGCAGCTTCTTGGTTTGTGGCGTTTTGGACTAAATCAGGACCAACAAGTCAACAGCTGCACTACAATCGGGTTCAGGACATCTCAACATCAAACATGCCCCACCTTCCTCATTGATTGATTATCTTATGTAACCTCTCTAGCAATCTCCAAAAAAAGGATCGATGACCACAAGAAGCTGCTGAGATATTAGAACTATTACTATCTGACGAACATAGTCGGCAACTAGTGCTGAGATCTTCACTGGTATTATCGAGTATGGTTTCTTCAACAAGCCTGTGTTTTCTCGGATTTTAGTTTCAACATCAAACCATGCATCGGCGAGATCAAAATTCCTCAAATTCGAACGAAGGAGCAGTAAGCATGCATCAGATTTCGATACGGCAAAAACAGCGGGCAATCGTTCAATATCATCCTCCTGCAGTGACAACTTCTTCTTGATTCAGAATAGTGTAATTCTTTTCTCTGACAACCAAATCTCTTCACCTTCATCGTTCTCATGATCCATATCGTCCATAGCAATCACTGCTTAGCGTAGGTCGATTAACATATTTGGGTAGTGTTTGACCGATCCTCTTGTGTGGCGGCATATATTTTAGTACGTCCCTCAAACCCTAATAAGTATAAGGAAACATAAAATTAAATTAATACATCACCGATGTGGTTATGGACTTGGAGGCGCTAATATCTATTGACATGGGCATTACTTGGGCTTTCATTTTGCGTACTTGGGCTTCTCATTCAGATTGACCTCAGTTCATCAGCATGAATCCAGTATTGCTGACCTAGTCTATCAAAAATTTGTCTTTCTTAATCTTGTAACTTTTAATCTTGGTCAATGAATGGATAATAACGTATATGTATAGTGACATCAAATAGTCTACACAAAATTTTGACCAATTCGTGCTTCCATCATGGTCCAATTCATGGTTAATGAACCTCTCAAGACGTTTGCCGGCCTAGGCAGCTTGGAAAAATATTTTTTTTCGTACGAATCAAAGGAAATGTAT
Source organism: Fragaria nilgerrensis (assembly GCA_010134655.1). Classification (NCBI taxonomy): domain Eukaryota; kingdom Viridiplantae; phylum Streptophyta; class Magnoliopsida; order Rosales; family Rosaceae; genus Fragaria; species Fragaria nilgerrensis. The sequence goes on from CM020982.1 coordinate 7,332,274, forward strand.
ATGCACATGTTTGAATCTCAATTCATATGTTTTGATGAGTTCATGACGCTTCAAAGTACTACTCGTTGTTGTTGGAGATGGAAGATTCATATTGAAGATCTTTACCAACATTTTGTTGGAGAGATGCGTTTTTCAATCACTTTACCATATGTTAGTTGGTTCTCGTAATCTCGTTTGTTTGAATTCGGTAAACAATAAACAAATCCGACACATTAGAAACTATTCTTGATTTTAGCAATAGAGGAATCAAACTAGATAGTTACTATACATCATGGAAATAAAAGCAAATAACAAAATCAAGTTAAGGCATCCATGAAATCCACGAAGTTCTCATGGGTTTTCATCACATTTTTGTTTTGTTTTGTTCAAACCTTATATAGGTCACACTAGTCAACCCCAACAACCTTCTAAGTAGCAACTACACCCTTCTCTTTGACAATCTTTGCGTTCCTCTTGCAAAACACATAAGCCAAACTTTGACTTCAAAAACGTAAATCAAGTAATTAAAATCTAGGATGTAAAACAATCCCACACACTAATCACACCTCCCCTAAATGTACCCATCAATCATTAAAATCCCATTTACCCTTTAAATACATTTAATTCCTCTCTAATCACTTCAACAACTTAATTATCCACTATAATTAAACCCCTCTTAATCACCTTATCCCCTATTAACACATTACAACCTTCCATTAGTCCATTTTACCCAACCGACCTTTCCCCTAAATCCGGTTCGTCCCAACCCGAACCGCCCGGTCCACCCAAATCTCTTTTATAATTTGTTTTCCTTTACATTCTCTCATTTTCTTCTCCCATCTCTCTTATCTTTTCTCTCTATTATCTCTCTCATCAGAAAATTTTCCAACAAGAATTCACGGCCGTCGTGACCGACCCGAATCCGAATCCGAAGTGGCGGTTCCGGTTCGCGCCTCGTAATCTGTGCTCCCCCCATTCTTAATCCACCGTCGTCGGCATGGACTTCGAATCTGTAAGTCACGCTCTCAACCCCCATTTTTTCGATCGACGCCGCAGCTCTGGAAATTTTGTATAAACCCTAGAAATTCGATTGCTTTAATATCTTCTTTAATCTTGGTTTCAAAACCGCTGATGGATGATTGCGTTTGTTTTCTGTGTTGTTAGGGATACGGGATTTTAGTGGCGCTAGGGTTGTTGGAGCATTGAGGAGGAGTGGTTTGATTTGGGCGGAGAATTAGGGTTAGGGTTAGGGTTTGAGGCATTTGGTTTGGGGGAAGATTGTGAGAGTTGAATTGCTAGGGTTTTGTTTTGGGGAAAATTCGAGACTGGGAGGGTTGGAGGATAATGTGTATACTTTGTGTGATTCAGAAGTGGTCTCGCCGGGTAGCTACGATGCTTCCTTGGTTAGTTATTCCATTAATAGGACTATGGGCTCTGTCTCAGCTTCTACCGCCGGCTTTCCGGTTTGAGATTACTTCACCGAGGCTTGCTTGTGTGTTTGTGCTGCTGGTTACTCTGTTCTGGTACGAGATTTTGATGCCACAGCTCTCGGCTTGGCGAGTGCGGCGCAATGCCAGGCTTAGGGAGAGGAAGAGGTTTGAGGCGATTGAGTTGCAGAAGCTGAGGAAGACGGCGACGAGGCGGTGCAGGAACTGTTTGACTCCGTATAGGGACCAGAATCCTGGTGGTGGTCGGTTTATGTGTTCGTATTGTGGGCATATATCTAAGAGACCGGTTTTGGACTTGCCTGTGTTACCTGGGATGGGACTGTCAAATTCGGGGATTCTCAGGGATTTGGTTGGGAAGGGCGGAAAGATATTGAATGGAAAGGTGTGGTCGGAGAATGGGTGGATGTGTGGTCAAGACTGGTTGGAGAATGGGAATTGGGTCGGTGGTTCTATAGGTGGGAAGTCTAGTTATTGGAGGAAGGATGGGAGCAGTGTTTTTGGAGGGGATGAGAATTGTTTGGCTGAGAAGTCTTATTCAGGTGTTGTTTTTTTTTGCCTACAAGCTACTGACGTCATTTTTCTTGAGTGTTAGATGGCTTTGGAGAAAGGTTTTTAGGATTAGTACATCAGGAGATGATGCTTCATCTGATGCAGAGCATAAAGCAATGGCCAAGAGGGGTGAGAATGGGGTCAACTTTCAAGAGAGTAGAGGAGAAAAAGCACGCAGAAAAGCTGAAGAAAAGAGACAAGCTAGAATAGAGAAGGAGCTCTTAGAGGAGGAAGAGAGGAAGCAAAGGGAGGAAGTCGCTAGGTTGGTGGAGGAACGCAGGAAACTTAGGGATGAGAAAAAGGAAGCTGAAAGAGGAGATCGTGGGAAAACATCGCCGCCTGTGAGGGAGAAGAATTGTAAGAAGGAAGCAGAAAAGAAACGTCAGGATAGAAGGAAAGAAAAAGACAAGGGTTCTAGCAAGAGCAATTCTGATGCAGAAGAGTTGGAAAAGAGAGCAGGGAAGGAGAGTGATCAGAAACGGGACTTTGACAAGAAGAATGACAGTGAACGTCGGGAGCTTCAGAAATCAGGTGCAAAGAATGTATCTGCAAACAGTTCAATGAGGGGAAATGCTGGATCTAGGTACCTGGACCGCATGAGGGGTACAATATTTTCTTCTTCAAAAGCATTCAGTGGAGGTAGTTTCTTTGGAAAGGGCGCCAATACTACAGTGACAAAAGAAAACAAATCTAGCATTTCTGTGGATCATGTCCATAGTTCTCCCCATAGGAGAGACTTATTTCCACCTGAGCGAGTAGCTGCCAGACCTTTTATTAATGGAGATGATAAGAATATCAGCCGACCTGTAAGTATTTTTGCTGCTTACCTCATTTTGATCAGTTTGTATTACTAATGCTAAGCTCCTTATTCAGTTTGCCTGCCTAGTTCTAAGTTCTCAAAGATTTTTTTCCCTATATTATAGATAGTAGGATCTGCTCGAGTAGGTCTATTTTGCCATGAATCTATGAAGCTGGCCTTGACTTACAGACATTCACCAATGTGATTGTTAACTTACCCAGTTTTATAAAACCTATGCTGTCGGGTATTTTTAAGCAAAGAAGATGAAAAGTAAAGTAATGTTTCAAGTCTTGTTGCCTTCTCAGTTGTAATGACATTAGGCATATTATAAGAAGTGGAGAAAAGAAGTTTTACAATGTTGAGCTAATTTCATGCAGATTCAGTCCGAATCACAGACAGGGACAGCGCCAAAAAAAACATGGCAGCAATTATTTACTCGTTCATCATCCGTTCCTGCATCTTCGAGTGTAAATGTAATTAGTAGACCAAATACAAAGTCCCAAACAGAAGTGCAAACTCCTATGGTATCTGGTCAACCATCATCAATACAATCTTTTGACAATCCGATCAATTTTGGTTTGCCATCACCGTTCACTATATCTCCCTTTTCTAAAGGAGTCTGTAGTAGCAGTTTAGGCTTTTCACCTGCAGTTGAACCCATGTTCCCTCGCATTGGAGAAGGGCGTCATGAACCAATACATGAAGAGCCAGAGCTTTTTGAAGACCCATGTTATGTTCCTGATCCGATATCTTTGCTTGGCCCTGTCTCTGAGTCACTTGATAATTTTCAGTTGGACATGGGGACTGGCTTCTTGAAAGATGTGGGATCGGAGAGGCCTCGCACATTAAAGAATGCATCCGCTTCTTCTGAGCTCAACAAGCCATCTCCAATTGAGTCACCTTTGTCTCGAGAAAAACATAATACTTGTAATCGCTTTCCAAGTACACCAAAGGCCCAGGATACACATTCTCCACCCCTAGATGATGCAAACGCAAATGATAAGGGTACGTGGCAAATGTGGAATAGCTGTCCTCTTGGTCAGGAAGGTTTAGGTTTAGCAGGGGGCCCAGCAAGCTGGCTTCTACCTCCTGAACTGAACAGATCCAACAAGGATGATCTTATGCACCCTTTATCTCATATGTCACTGTTTTCAACAGAAGAACAGGTTGTTCCTGGCCCTCATTCTCCTCGCCATCAGAGCATTTTCCTTGGTAATGGCCATAATGGTGGGACATTTAGCCCTGTGTCTGGTTCAAGTGATCATGATCCTTGGTTACAGAAAGCACTTTTTCCACCATTGTCAACTGCTGAAACCCATTATCCTCTCAAACCTCCAGAGGAAGCTACTAAGAAGGAAATATATTTTGGGAGTCCCAGCAGATCTACTACCAATCATGCGTTTGAGCTGTCTCCAGGAAATGGCTGGTCCAAGTAAGTGCATTGCACCTCATCCATCTTACATTTTACTGCTGGTTGAAGAATTGCTCTCATGTTATTCTTTAAACATTTATGATTGATTATGGCGAGTTTCCTGTTGCCTTGTAATATGGCGAGGTATGGTATTAGGTATCTGTGCTCTTGCCCAAAACAAAACATTTGTACTAGAGACTAATGATGACAGAGAAGGGCAAGTGAAAATCATGAAAATGCTGCACTTTATAAACTTGTAATGAAATAGGAGATTCTACTATACAGGAGCTTTCAACCTATTCTTAAGCGTTTGGTTGGTTTTGAAGTCCTTTCCTGATCTGGTACTGTTAATCATATCTACCCAATGTGTTTTCTGCACACTGTTTTCTTCGAGTAGTGGCTTGCTCTAGCCATCACGCAACTGGCTTTCCTTTGTTATGTAGTCTTAGTCAAAAAGTTGAAAGTGATTGGAGCAGCTACATGTTCTAGTTGATGCTCCAGTTCACTTCAATGTCTTGCTATTGCGTCTTTGGTATACTGGTTTCCCAGAAGATTGTAGTGACTTGTTGCTTCAGCCGTCAGTCAACTAGCTTTGCTCCCTGTTGTAGTGAAAACTAAAAATTGAAATTGATATGATCAGTATAGCTAGATGTTCTAGTTGATAATGGTGTTTGGCCATGTAACTAATACTGTGAATGACGTTTGCGTGTTTATTCTGTTATAAGCATTCCCCATTAAGGTTTTCTGGAGCTTTTCTGTGCTTCTTCATGTAAATGTAAAGTTTGATTTCTTACCAAGTCGATAGAAGGGCTAGTATCATCAAGTAATCAAGGTGCTTGTCTAGGTGCCATAGGTCCAAACACCACTCAAAATATCCTGCATAAGGATTTTGGATGGTTTGATTTGTACATGTTTTAATCAAATAATGGGATGGGACATGCTGCGATTGGTTTTAATTTATATCTGCTGAGTAGTGTAAAACGAGAGTTTCTGCTCTTGAAAAGTTTCCTAGTTCAGCTTGGATAAAGTGACCTAATTGTAGTTTGCTGTGGTTTGTTATTTGCAGGAAGGAATCGATTGAATGCGGTGTGCAGGGTACAGCAGCAGATGGTGTTGGAAAGCCATCAGTTGTGAGGCCTCACGTCAGGGGTCCTTATCCTTCCACCCCAGATGTACAGTCACTTTGGTCTTATGTTTAAAAACGCAAATGAGAAAGAGTACGAGGGACCTGAAAAAAAAGACACCTCCTGTACTCTAATCTAATGGAGGCACATAGCCTCTTTTCGGAGGAGAGTTTAGAATATACTGAATGCATTGTATCTTCCTGCTCTTCTTTATAAGGGAGATTGATGTTTACTTACATTAGCTTGGATAGGAATACACGTGACATGCATGCTTTTATGCTCTCAGGTAACTGCTAGATGTGTCACTGTTCTGATTCATTAGTTTCTTTTGTTCTTAGAGCTGGGGGTGTTACTACAGCTATGGGGAGATTCTACATTTGCAGAATGGTGCTTGGTCCTCACTTTTGTTTAACCATGAATGGGTATGCTGTATCATACTAACACGTTCTTAAGGAGTGCCTTCATTCCTTCCTATATATTATTCCTTTCCTCGACCTTTTCACCATCTGTTTTTCACAGGTAAAGGGATTTGATGTCGAGATCTTAGAAAGTCTCCGCCCCCTCTCACGTTATAGCAGTTTAGCTTTTGACATTGAGTTCTCATATAGCAGTTTAGCGAAACAAATTGGCAAAATTTTAGTTCATTCATTCCGAAGTAAGAACTTCCCGTTTTGTTTTTGTTATGGTCTCGTTGTCTATTTTGAGTTTCTGTTGTCTGCCGTCAGAGCAAGGAATGATCATAGGCTGCAGGCCATGGTATGGTTTTTCGGAGTTCTTGTGATGTTTAGGATGTTTTCAGGAACTTTTCACTTATCCTTGTTGGCGCTTCCGGTCATGCATCGTATGTTCTAGCTAATACTAATAGTGATGCCAATAAAATTATATCTTGATCGTTATTTGAGTATCTGCACCCCGTCCTACTCAACTCTTGTAATCTACACATACTATGCCCTCATTTTGATTAGTCTATTGAATGCCTATGTACTTGGCAGCAATGAGAACTTTTCAAGTCAACCAAAATAAGGGAAATTGATTGCTGTAATAATAGGTACAATGAGAACTTGGCTGTAGTTTCTGCAAAACCCATCGATGCTTGCAAGCAATTCAAGTAACTATTACCTAAAAGGGAAGCCCAAATTTTACGGTAAAATATCGGGTATAACAAACCTATTTCCCATTTACTATTTACCCTAGTACTTCTCTAGCAGCTCATCACAGCTGTCTTCTACTTAAGTGTCTCTCTCTTTGGGAATCATTGAGGAAGAGTTCTGGAATGTACAAATGCTCCATGTACTCCGTTTGTCTGTGTAGACGTGTCAAGCATTCATGGGTTTGTTGTTGATTTCTCCGTCAAGGCCCGTTAGCGCGTGTAGCACACATCCTCGGTTAAATTTTCGTAGGCAAAGGCAGATGAATTGGGGTAGCTCGATTTAATTGGGGAATAATGGTTTGGTGTGTTGAAGAAGCTTCAGTTTGGTACGACCGTACGAAAGTTCAAAACAGATCTGAAGTTAGGAGAGACAGGTGGGTGGTGATCCATTTTCGTTTCTTGAGTTAGGAATTGATTTTCGTTTCTTGAATTTTGGTGATCGAGTTCAATTTGCCTGATTGGGTTCTTCGAAGGCCGAGTTGACTCGGTGGTGTTCAGTCGCCGTCGTTTTGGTGTTGAGGCCTGGGAATGCGACTCAGGAATACACCATCATCTACTGAATTGAAGATCTCAGGTAATGGAGTTTTTAGTGTCTGATTTTCTTGTTAAGAATTGTGTTAGAGGTTTAAAGCCCTATTATGAGATTACGCTTTTACAATCTGGTCTGGGTTAAATTCTATCTCTTTCTCAGCCATCCCTTTCAATTAAGATTGTTCTACTTTTGATATAATTTGCTCCTGTGAAACTCTTAACGTGCTTGAAATGGATAGTTCCTTAAGTCAGTCATTGCCTCTAAGTTATGCGTAGCATCTCTCTGTATCATGTTTTGGATTATAATGATTGTTATTTGTTAAGAACCTCATATATTGATGTCTTGGACTTGTAATGATTGTTGTTTTGCTGCTCCAACGTAGATTCCTCATGAGGAAAGTTGTCCCATTTTGTAGAATAGAGGTTGTTGTGTTTTTTGGGTTTGCTTAAGGTAGCTCTGAACTGGGGTTGTTCATACTGGTATTGGATTTGGTATGTGGCAGATGAGTTGTATGTGATTGTTTATATATGATAAGGTATGGTAGTGAGTGTAAAGCATGTTCTTTTTGATGGTATATATTGAATTTGAGATCTGGAACTGTTACGATTGAATCTGTGTCTCTTCAGGAAAATGCAATGAATGTTCATGTTTTGCTTTTGTGTCAGGTAGTAGTAATGAATGGATTTGGATCAATAGAGGCTTGAGAAGAGATGGAGATCGATTTTCTTTCTATGATCCATTTTTGTTTCTTGTGTTAGGAATTCTGGAGTGTTTGAAACCGATTTGGTTTGAAGAAATAGTCGGGGACTGCTCAAAGGTCAGTGTTTGAAAATTCTGAAAACATTATTGAAATTGAAATTGTGTATTCGTAGTCGAATGAATCAGTGTCGGATTAACGGTTGATGTATATTTTGTCGGTGTACTGGTTAATCATGTGTAGCTAATTATGAGAGGCATGATGTAGATTTTGTGATGGTCTGATGTACTACAACATTTTCATGACGGGTTAATTTCATGGCTGCGGGGTGAGTTTGCGGCGGCCAATGCGATTATTGACTCGCTGTGCCACCATTTGCGGGCGGTGGGAGAGCCGAGTGAGTATGAAATGGTGATCGGGTGTATTCAGCAGAGGAGGTGCAATTGGACACCGGTGCTTCATATGCAGCAGTATTTTTCGGTGGCGGAGGTGATATATGCACTGCAGCAGGTTGCGTGGAGGAGGCAGCAGAGGTACTATGAGCCTGTGAAAATGGGGAACAAGGACTATAAGAGGTTGAATTCTGGTGTGGGGTTTAAGCCGAGAAATGAGCCTGTCAAGGAGTGGCATAGTGCTAGTGTAGAATATCGTAGTTATGATGGGAGTCGCTTGGAGAAAGTTGGTAGCGAGATGAGGGAGGAAGTCAAGCCTGGTGGAGAGGCTGGGAAAGTGGATGAAAAGGGTTCAGCGGCGGGTGCAGTGACGAAAGGTGAGATTTTGGGATTAATGAGTTGACTTGATATATATATATATATATATATATATGTTTACTGTATGCTTGTTTGATGATAATGAAGTCAAAACATTAGAGCTTAATAATATAGTATTGTTGTTTAGGAAACTGAGTTCTTTTGCAAGTTAGGAACTTTGTCAAGTTAAGAAGTTTGTAACATGTATAAAATTTATAACATGTGCCCTGATAAGGGAAGAGTAGCGCTATGAAAATGGGCAATTTACTTACTATATATTATTTTTCGTCGCCTGAATTACTGTTCACGTGTACAGTGGTTTCACTGTTCACAAACTACAGTGTTGGGCCTGGGGTTGGACCTGTATTTCTTGCCCTTTCTCTCGCCGTCTCTTGAACGTTCGAGAGCGATCTCTTTTCTTCTTCTGTTCTCCGGTGTTCTCTCTCTCCCTTTTGTTTTGCTCTTTCTCTCGCTCGGCACACCTCCAGAATTTTCCCTCTCTTATCCTTCTGCTCTCTCTCTCTCTCTCTCTTTGGCCTTTCGTTTGGCTGTCTCCAACCAGGAGTGATGGAACCCAGCTCTCTCACAACAAGTATATAATAAAAATTTATTCACCATCTGCCAGGTTTGAGCCTGTAAGATCGATTTTTTTTTTCCTTTTTGGTTTTAGTTCTTCGGTGAGTATCATCTGATCGTTGTTTCTTACTTTCTTTGGTTTTTTCTATTGCAAAGAGTGTTATGTGTTTATGTTTTCTTAATTCATTCTCTTCTAATTCAGATGTATTTGTGTTTTACTTTTGGTGGTTCTCTTGAAAGGTAGAATCGAATAATGTGATCAATTGGAGTTGACAATCCTTTTCACCTTTGAAAGAGGGTGTTGGGGGTTCTCAAGTTGAACATGTATTGTTTTGTTTGGCAATTGATCCTGAACCTCTACAGCATTTGGTTTCTATTGCTGACTAAGTTGAAATTGTTTTTGCATAGATGTTGGAGTCGACATGGTTCTGGAGTCAATTTGGCTATTGAGTTGTCAATAAACAGCTAATGTCATACACTTTCATAGCTTGGAGTTGGGATGTGACAACCATGAGGTGAGCTTCATTCACAAAATCAAGTTTGTTTTTGTTGTGCTACAGAGCAAGTTTGTCAACATCATTCCCATATACAAAGATAATATTAGTCAATATAGTATCATTCCCGTATACAAAGATAATATCAGTCAATATAGTACCAAAACAGTATTGTGCTTGATACTGACTTATAGATAGCAAGTAGCACAAACCTTACTGCACTTTGAATTATACTCATCAGCTGATGGACCACCACCATCAGTGGCTGGCTCCATCTCGGTTGTGGATCTAATCATAAAAATCAATTGAAATATTTAGTCTTCTACTGTTGTAGCTTTGCTATATCTTTTGGCTTTCTTTTAAGTTGTTTTGTTTTCCTTCATTTTTTTGGGTTTATTTTGATTAATTTCAAAAACTATACTATCTAAATGTCATATACAAGAGTTATCTCTTTATATGTTTATAGTAGGACACAGATTTTACCCCTCTGCAAGATTTGGCCTTTGATTCATTGTGATTTTGCAATTCTAGATACAGTGATTGTCATGAAATTGTCACACATTTGAGGATTCTGCAAATTTGACTCGTGCACAACAGTATATGGACTACCAACTGCTAAGGCCTATAGGTATGTTCAGTTTAGAAAAAGAAATCTTTTTATGTTCTGTAAATCAGTTCTGATATGACTGCTAATTGCTAAATGGTCAAATTGGTTATAGACATCCTTACGTAAACCAAGGAGTTTCTGTCAAGTGGAAACAATTTCCAGAAGAAGTGTGGTACATTACCGCTGATTTGTGAATTGTGTTTGGGTGTATAGTTTTGATTTTTGTCATCCGTGTGAAGTTTTCTGTTAGAGTGACCTGATCATTATTTTTTTCAGAAAGTAATGTGCATCTAGATAGTAATCTCAGAAAGTAATGTGCATCTAGATAGTAATCTATGAAAAATGCAGGAAAATATAGCAAATAAATTTAGCACAATAAGAAAAAAAAGTATGTTTATATCAGGATTTTAGATGGTACATGGTGAGGGGAGAAAAAAGAGGAGTAGTTGATACAGACTTTGTTTATTTTCTGATAGTTTATTAGGATTACAAATTGAGTTAGACGAATGGTAGAAACAAATATTGTTCTATTTTCCTTAAGTTGGTTGAAGAAAATTGGAATGAAAGAAGCGGGTGCTGATTGAGAGGTGATAACTATTTCAGACTACAAGAAGTTGTGTTCTCATCAGTGGGGAGAGTCGGGTGTATACTAATGGACTTGAAGGCGTACTTTTAAGAGCAGAAAGATAGTAAGTTATGATGGAAGTGGTAAAAAGACTCATCAAGAAAATACAAATTTGAACCTTTTTACCAACTTTAGATCATAAAAAGATTCTATAGAATGAAAAGGGCAAATTATTCAACATTGATCTTCATCAACACAGTGACGCAAGTAACCAAAAATATCAATTTTGTAAATGGTTTAGTTAACTCTGCACACCTACAAGCAGTCTACAGCAATACATAGAATGGGAAGAGGCTCTTTGAATCTGGAATAAGGTTTCTCTTCCCCTCATCCCTCTTAATTTTCTTTTTTATTTTATTCTCTTTAAACAGGTTGTAACCTTTTGCTGCTTTTAGAATAGAACACTGAGAACATTAGTATAGCTTTGAATCCCAGGGTTTAAGAGTTATGCAGATGGGTTTCCAATTTTTGCCACAGCTAAAGTATGTCAAGTTTTCTTTTTTGTTTTCACTTTCACTTTCACTTTTTTGCTTTCTGATCTGTTTGCCTGTTGGCTATTAGTTTTGATTCAATAACACTTAAACAAGAACATCAGTTTCGTTTTATATTGCATTATACTGATTCTGGGTTCTGATTTTCAGATTGAATTAGGAGTAACAGTTGACGGCTTTGATCACAAGATTGTAGATTGGTATGAAATTTACACCATTTGTTGCATAATATTTTTTAACAGGTTATTGTTCCTACTGTTTGGATTTTATAGTAGAGAATTCAAGACACTGACTGATAGTCAGAGGCCATTTTTAAAGCTTGCTATAGTTCTGTAAAGTTTTGCTTTATTTCTGCTCATTTAGGATTCGATAGCAATACTTGATTATCAGTCTTAGAGCAAAAATTTGATTTGGGCAACACTCCAAGGACCTTTTTTGAATGCAGAGACTACTTGGCAGCATTAAGTGTTTAATATTATGTAAATGGTATACATGACATATTTGTTTGATCTAGCTTTCACTCAACCCTGTACAGCATACTCTATTGTATTCTTTTTTGTTTCCATCTTTAGGCTTGGAGACCTAAGAATCAGATATAAACCGCTTCCTTACGGGTCTGGTCTATTATTAAAAACACCTATCTTTAAAAATTTCTTTTTCTTGATTTTTTTTTTAATTGCCAACAACCTGCACTCGATTATCTAACCAGAAAAAAAAAAAAACCTACATGCTCATTTCTACATGCTCAGATGTTGTAAAGAGTCACAGAACCACATAGCTCAAGACAAGGAATCATCTGAAGACTTATGTGACAATTTTTAAGTTTTACTTGGTTTTGTAATTATAGATGCTCTCCCCGCCTGATATTTATTTACAACCATCTGATGCTCATTAAGAAGATTTCAAATCCAAGCTACCTGAAGGCTTTGTTATTTGACATCTAATTTTGTTTCTATTGAGCTGGATAAATTTTTGGTTTGTGTATCATCACTTTTTATTTTCCCAGCTTCCTCTTTTCATTCCTTTTTATTTGTCATCATGAAAAATGGTTTCACATTTTGATCATGCAGGGGTTGTGGATTGTGAACAAGGAAGAAGAAGGAAGCCATTCTGGGTTATTGGATTATTGAGGAAGGATGAACAAGAAGGTATAGTTATTTTGGTATGCTTTCTTATGGCTAATACATTTAATTCTACTTATGGTTACTGCATTATTAACTGAAGGCTAACTATATAATATATAATTTTGTTGGCATGTTTTGGTTGTTGTTGGTGTGCCTGTTTATGACTGATATCTTAGAGGATCTGCATTTAAGGTTTGGCTTTTTCCTTTTCTTGGATGTGATTAGATTTAATTGCACCGGTAATGGTTGATTATTTTTTGCTTTGTACAAAAAGGAAAGAAACCGTGGGTAGTTTTGATGATGGTAATGTAATAGAATATTACTATATTGGTAAACAGGAATGAAGTTCAGTCTTCAGGTACAGATCATTTTGAATCTAAGAAGAACTACTTTTAGCACTGTTTTCTCTTACAACCTGTTTGATTTTTGGTTGCAAAAGAGACCGAAAGAAGCTGTGAAGAAGCTGATTCAGAGAAAGACTTATTAGTGACTTTTGTTGATAAAACCATGAAACATTACAATTTTCTATCCCGCAGCATCGCGCGGGTATTTTTCTAGTTTGGGATTAGGAAAGCTACGAGTATAATCCACTGTTCTGAATGAAGTCTGCCTTCACAGAGGGTAAATGTGTTATGTTGAAAGTTGTACAAGTGTAGAAGCCCATCTCTTGGTATCTTAATGTGTCCTGGTCTTTACTTCAAAATGAGATTATTATATAAAAGTCTAGAGGAGATTAACCTACTATAAACGATTATCACCTGTTGAAGTTCATGCATGCATACACACTGTCTGCACATATTTTGTGCACTGCATCTTTGATTCCGAGTTGTAGAAATTAAGAAAGATGTTTATTTATTGCATAACTGCTAAATTCTTTATGGTTCCTCTGGCAGGTGTTCTCACAAACCCTCATGAATATATCAGCTCAAGGAGTTCAGCAAATTCTCAAGGGACGATATCTGGAAACTCAGAATCTGAAGACGCAGTGGTAAATGAAGGCTGCACATCAAGTATTAAAGGTTATACACCTTGCAATTTTTTATTTTGTTCTCACAGTATGTGCCTTACATGATCTATCATGGTTTGGATGTCAATTCATCATCTCGGATATGTGAATTTTGTTTTCTGAGAATGAATCAAATTCTATCCAGATTCAGAATGAGAAGCAGAACATTTCCCTCATTCCAAAAACTTTTGTTGGCAACGAGACATTTGATGGAAAAACGGTAGTTTCTTCATTCTATACCATCTATCTAACTTCAAGTTGGTTCAGAATCGGTGGAACTTGTTGGGGGATGCTAATAATTTTCTTTTGATTAGGTCAATGTGGTTGATGGACTGAAATTGTACGAAGAATTCCTTGGTGACACTGAAGTTTCAAAACTATTTTCTTTGGTAAATGATCTGAGGACTACAGGAAGAAGGGGACAACTTCAAGGCAAGTTTACATATCCATTTGGTGTATAGATAAACCACATATAGGAAAAATGGTATCTAGTGATAATCATCTGTGTGAATGTCATGAACTTACCAAGTGTCTCAAAAGGTCTTGAATCTCATTCCATCCACTTTCGGAATGACAAGCAAAAACCCGATTGGTCCGTCTCAAGATGTTAATGCATTACTATAAAACCCGCAGCAATCCTCGAGCTTCTTTTCATGAAGTATAAATGTTGAATGCTTTGATATTGTCCATTTTTTTTTAGCAAAAAATGCAACCTGCAGCAAAGGTTTGATGTAACCGCAGATCATATCAGACGATTGAATTTATATTTTATGAAATTTAGCTATCGGAACCACAACGTGCAGTGGCGGATCTAGGATCCGGAACTTGTCTAGGTAATTAGAAGCAAAAATAAAATAAAATTGAGGTTTGTAACCCACTGAAAACTCATCGAAGGAAAAAAAAATTCACTATCAGAAGTGCACAACTATATGAGAAAACATTTGAACTGAAGAAGGAAGGAAGAAGAAATTCAGAATTGTGTTGTTTGTGTGCCTTTGTGGTACTGAAGTGGGAAAAATTAATAAAAACATCCAGATCTGCTCTTAAGAGCAGTCAAACCTGCGACATGTAGGAAATGATTTGGTCACATTGCCAACTGAACCAATGCTTCTCATTGTTTCCATGGGTACTCATTTATTACACATAGGCTTTATGTCTAGGCTTCAGCCCAAAAAGCCCATCACGTATAGATCCGTTCATGACAACATGCCTACTAATGTTATATAACTTCTTTAATAGGTTCTAAGGAGGAAGTAATATTTTCAAAAATCTTGTGAAATAGGATGTGATCGGTATGGTGAAATACGACTATGGTTGAAAAATCACATATTTCCAGTAAAGTTTGATCCCTTAGAAGTGGTCAACCCTATTTACTTTTATGCTTCCTTTTGGGGAGCCCTATCGACGGGAGGTGGACGTCCCTAAATTTTTACATGGGTGGTTACATCTCATCAATGTGAGAGTTTTTTGTGTGGAAGAATCAAACAAACTAGGTCATGTAGGGGTAGGTAAGAGCGTTTTCGTGTAATAAGTGGCGTTGATTTAATGTTGACCGTGTGGATCGAGACCTAAATGTTATCGAAAACAGGTGAATTTTTTTTTCGTAGCCGTATTTAAGTACACTAATCATATCAGACGGTTGAATTTTCATTTTATGAAATTTAGCCATTGGAACCATAACGTGTCTACTAATGTGGTATAACTTGTTTAGTAGGTTATCTACAAGTGAACATTTTTGTGAACCAGCTATAGGGAGGAAGCAATATTTTCAAACATATTGTGAAATAGTATGTGATCGGTATGGGAAAATACAGTTATGGTTGAAAAATCACATATTTCCGGTAAAGTTTGATCCCTTATAAAAACAGTCAACTCTATTTACGCTTAGACGCTCCTAAGGGGAGCCTAACCACCGAATGGTCAGTTTAACAAGATTTTTTCATGGGTTCATAAATCTCATATATATGAGCTCTAGGTTTGAAAACGGGAAAAAATGGGGCACGATGCCGGTCAACCGCGTTTCGTGTAAAAAATAAGGTTGAATTAATGTTGACTGACTCGATGAGGGGTATAACGAATCCGAAACGGGGTGAATATTTTTCCATAAACGTATTTAATTTCCATGACCACATCGGACAGTGAAATTTTATTTTCACATATTTATGACCTCAGATCGCCACGTGCTTATTGAAGATGTTTAACTTGTTTAGTTAGTTATATACATTGGTACATCATTTTGAACCAACTATACATATGAAGCAAAATTTACGAAAATCCTGTGAAATACGATGTGACTGGAAGTCCGGAACAGTGAAATACGGCTAGGGTTGAAAAATCACAAACTTCCGGTAATGTTCGGTTTCCGATAAAAGCGGTCAACCCTAATTACGCTTAGGCGCTCCTAAGGGGAATATAACCCACGAAGGGTCAATTTAACAAGATTTTTTCATGGGTTCATAAATCTCATATATACGAGCTCTAGGTTCGATAATAGGAGAAAATGGGGTTTCGCATGATGCCGGTAAACCGCGTTCATGTAAAAAATGAGATTGAATTAAGGTTGACTGACTCGATGGGGAGTATAACGAATCCGAAAAGGGGTGGATTTTTTTCCGTAGACGTATTTAATTTTCATGATCATATCGGACGGTGAAATTTGGTTTTTACATATTTATGACCTCGGATCGTCACGTGCTTACTGAAAATGTATAACTTGTTTAGTGGGTTATATATATTTGTACATTATTTTGAACCAACTATACATAGGATGCAAAATTTTCGAAAATCTTGTGAAATAAGATGTGATCGGAATAGTGAAATATGAATAGGTCTGAAAAATCACAAATTTCTGGTAAGGATTGGGCTTCGATAGGTAAGGATTGGGTTTCGATAAAAGCGGTCAACCATAATTATGCTTAGGCGTTCCTAAAGGGAGTCCTATCACCGGAGGGTCAATTTATCCAAAAAAAATTCATGGGTTCCAAAATCTCATATATACGAGCTTTAGGTTCGAAAATGGGGAAAATAGGGATTCACACGATGTCGATCAACTGCGCTTCGTGTAAAAAATGGGGTTGAATTAAGGTTGACCGATTTGATGGGGAATGTAACGAATTCGAAACGTGATTGATTTTTTTTCAGTAGACCTATTTAATTATGGTGACTACATCTGATGGTGAAATTTTTATCTTCACATATTTATGACATCGGATCGTCACGTGCCTACTAAAATAGTATAACTTGTTTAGTTTGTTCTATACAAACATACCTCATTGTGAACCAACTATACATAAGAAGTCAAATTTTTAAAAATCTTATGAAATAAGATGTGGTCGAAATAGTAAAATACAACTAGGTGTTAAAAATTATAAATTTCCGGTATCATTTGGATATAGTTGAGTTACTAAGGATTAGTAACAGTGCTCGAAAATTTCAAAATGTGTTTAGTTTAGGTTTCGAGTTATCATCAAAAGGTCAAGTGTCCGGTTTAAGGTCCTAATGATAAAGAGAATATTGACATGAATTCGTAATATTTTTCAGATGCTCGGGCTAATTTCTATGATTTTCGAAAAGTTTTACATTTTTAGATAATAAAAAAATCACTTTTAATCTCGGCCGTAGATTTTAGTTGAGGAGATCTGGACCGTCCCATTTTTCTATATATTTGGGGAAAGGTCAGCGCTCGGTCAGACCTGAACACGAGCCGAAGACCAGTCTTCGACCCGAGTCTCCGCCTCCCACTCGACCCGCACACTCCGTCCGATTCCGGCCTCCTGACGATATCCCACCAGCCCAGATCGAATCCTTTCTTTTCTGGGTACCTCCTAGGCTTTTCAAATCACGCATGCATTAAGGTTTGATCGAAAACCCGATTTGACTCTACTTTTCCGGCGACGTCTTTCCGGCCTCCGACGGCCCTTTTCTCTGCATGTTGTGAGTTTCTTACTCCTCTCAACGAGTCCTACAACTATTCAGTTTTATTGATCGATGAAGTCTCTGAAATCGTGGGTTTTGGCAGCTTCGTCTCCGACGAGGATCAAGTTTTCCGGCGGCGGTTTTTATTCTTCTTCTTGGTTACTCTTTTCTTTAATATTGATGGATCTGGGAAATCGGGCAAACTCCTACAGTTTGCAGAGACAAGTCGGATTGCGCCGGTGCCACGTTTGGAGTTGGGAATTGTGGTGGTATGTGGTGGTTCGGGGAACGAATTCGATGGCCCTGGTATGAGAAAGGCGGCCGATCGAGTTCTACAACAATCTGAAAACAAGACGATCTCTCTCTCCAGGCACAACACTTTCAATAATCTAAAAACAAGGAATCTATCCTCCGAACGTTCTGTCGTCGAGGACTACATTAGTTTAAAAAAAAAAAAAACCCAAGCACGACGCGGACGCCGAGCGCGTGCTTCCAACCGACAGTAAATGACTGAGTTACTTCCGTTACCAGACCAACAGAGTACATGGAGAGATAGTATATTCCAGACGTCTCCTTGATTTCCTACTTTTCGTTGCTTTCCTGCTTCAGTTTTCAGTTACCTGTTTTGCAATTCCAGTTTGATCCCAACAGTATCCATTGTTTCTCTGATTTGCAAACACAGAATAGAGAAACATGAACATGATAGGAGCTGACGAACTAGGCCAGATCCTGAGGCTGGTCACCGACCCAGCTGATAGAAAATCGGCGTCTCAGGTCTGCAAGGGGTGGTGGGTCATGGAGGGTCTGAGCCGTTCATCACTCCGAGTTCTCAACTTGGATCATCTTCCTCGATTACTTGCTAGGTACCCAAACTTAACCACATTCGAAACACCAGAGTTAGTGAGCAATGCCGATCTCGCATTGGTGGCCCAGTCATGCCCCAAATTGGAGGCCTTCATACTTGACCATATCTCACTTGCGGAAGGGGGATCCTTCGCTCGATTAATTGGAGGTTCCAACTCTGATGAATTAGAGAAGAAAGTCCGGGCCCGTATGGAAGTTGGGGACCAAGGTTTGTGCGCTGTGGCAAATGGGTGTCCCAAGTTGTCCAAGATTGTGATCAATAACAATTATGCTGGAGTGCTTGGAATTATAGCCATGATTACTTCAGCAGCACATAACCTCACTCATTTGGAGTTGGAGACTTGTTCTTTGCTTATTGACCAAGCCCTTGAAGCAATTGGTTCATCTAGTTGCCGCATTCGCTTTCTGAGTTTTAGATTTTCCTCCAAAATTACTGATGCTGGATTGAGATTTTTGGCAAATGGGTCTTGCTCAAAAACCATTAAGCAATTGAAACTTTGCAGATGCGGTGATTTCACTAATAACGGGGTCTCGCTCTTGTGCAAGATGCTTGTCTTGGAGGAGCTGGATTTGAGTTACTGTTGCCAGCTAACTGATGTTGGAGGTCAGGCAATATCCACAATTCGAACCCTCAAGAAGTTGAAGTTGGTGGAAGCAATATTCCTAACAGAAAGAACGATTGTAGCTATTGCTAAGAATTGCACAAACTTGGAGGTGCTTGATCTAGCTGGTTGTAGAGGGATCACTACAACCTGTATTGATGCATTTTCGGGTCAAAAGTGCTTGCGTTTCCTTAATCTACAATGTCGTTTGTGTGATGATTTAAGAGGATCTGCTTTTGAAAGCCTAGCACTTGGATGCCCTTCATTGGAGACGATTGTGGTGCACGAAAGTTTGAGAGAAAGGCTGTTGCAGGAAATGCAAGAGAGTACTGTTAGCAGAATCCTGGACTTCAAGTGTTGGTGGTTTGCTTAGCACCTTGTATAGTTTGATGTATCAGCGTTTTATGTGTGATGATGCTTTCAAACTAACTAGAGATGTAGTACTACGTACTGAACTATTTGGTTTGCTGTGAATGTTAGAAAGGTTCAATATATATATGAAACAATTTCTTCTATCCAATCCATTCTATGCTTTTTCAAGTCTCACTTTATCCTCTTCTGAGATCATTGTCATTAGCCGCGGCAATTTTATTCATGGGATGAGGTCTGATTGTTTGTTTAGATTTGCTAAATGAGCTCTTTCTTTGCAATGAGTTGACAAACGTTTTATTAGTGCTTTTGATGTTCTTCTCATCTAGGGGTTTCCAATTTGATCCTCTTTTTAATAATTGTTGTGGCATAAATCCAGTTACTTAAGAACACACACCTAGGCTAAATTTGGGCATGGAACCACCCAAAGTGCATCATCTCCTCAAACTGTGACAGAATTGCCACATGTGTATCTGACCTCTGTTGACTGTGGCTTATTCCACACCTGTTGTTGTTTCATCTGCAGGAGATATGTGGTCATGGGGGATGGAGAAGGGCCTCGGACTATGCCAGATGCTAGTTTTACTGGGACAGATGCAGGGATGCCATTTCTCCCTTCCAGATTTTGTGTAATGGAGCAAACGAGTTTAAATTTCAGGAGCTGGTCCAAGTTGCATGTGGCGCTGCCATACTGTTCTTGTAGCAAATGATGGATATGAGCTTTCGTCTTGGGGGAGAGGAAGAAGTGGGGTTCCGGAAATGGCAAGACAATCGACTGTTTTTCTCCCACTGTTGTGTTGTAACCTCCAATTACAGAGGATTTCAAGTAAGAACTAAACACTGTTGGGGAAAGGAGACAGAAGTGCCGAGGAGAATTCTATAAGAGTCACAGAAGCAGAAAAAGGCTTGTCTTCAGCAATGGAAGAAATGAAGCATCTCCAGTCAAAACTCAGTGATTTTATTGTCTAAGCTGCCTGCTGAACATAATGAAAACTGCTTAAGGTAATAAATTGCTGATTATAATGCCAAAGTTTATTGTTACTTACCCATTACTACTCTTCCTGGAACTTAGTACTGGAAACTACTGTGTATAATTTAACTGATAGACAAGACATTAATTTTGTGCACTTTCCTTGCAGAATATAGAGATATGTCGTT
Organism: Fragaria nilgerrensis; assembly: GCA_010134655.1. NCBI lineage: Eukaryota > Viridiplantae > Streptophyta > Magnoliopsida > Rosales > Rosaceae > Fragaria > Fragaria nilgerrensis. The sequence continues at coordinate 7,352,543 of CM020982.1, forward strand.
TTTACGAACTTGATACTGTTAGCTCAGACATTATGAAGGTATTTGCTCATTTTCATATGTTTTCTGTTTATGCAAATTATGTATGAGCTTTTGGACTTTTCACTTGTACAACCCAGCAATTGCATGGTTTGGTTGGTTCTTGGTTCACTCCATATTCACAGATCCTTTCAAAAGCCATTACTAAGGTTCTTGAGAGATGAAAGACATTATGTTTAGGATAAAGGATAGTTTATTTTAGATACATAAGTCCTGGAGTTTAAATATACACGTATTCTAAGAACTGCCAGACATTGTTAGCCTCTGGTCTGTAGAACATTTCATCTTTCATCATGACTGTCTTTCAAACTCACCAAGTCTCGAAAGCCTAAAGTTTATTGACTTCGATGTTTTTTGCGGGGTAAATTATTGTCTGGTCAGACTTGTAAAATTCACTTCTCCTGTTCTTGATAAAAGTTGAATTTACAATGCACCACTGCACCAGTTAACAGTTTTATAGTTTTTAGATTGCTGGGGTGTACCATTGGAAGCATGGTAGGAAAGGTTGTGGAGTTTTCTGGCTTCAGCAAGCCCGAGATGAAGTTCGCCTTACCAGGGTTGCTCAGCATTTACTTGATTCTGTTGGAAAGTCAAATATCTGATGAGAGTTTTAAGGTAAACTTTATTTGCCTGTTAAAATGTAAACCCCTAGTATTAGAAGACTCAATTTTCATTTGTGAAACAACTAATTTCTAGTTTTATACACAGCAATGGGAAGGCTTAATTGAATTGTTGGGGTCTGAATCCAAGACTACTGTGGGCGTCTAGACTTCCTGCACAAGTATGAACATTAAGTTTAATTTCCATGAGCATTGCTGAAAATGAGAAAAAGTATGAGGGACTTGAAAAAAAAAAAAAATAGCCTGCTTTGGAGGAGAGTTTAGAATACTGAATGCATTGTATCTTCCTGCTCTTCTTTATAAGTGAGATTGATGTTTACTTACATTAGCTTGGATAGGAATACACGTGACATGCATGCTTTTATGCTCTCAGGTAACTAACTGCTAGATGTGTCACTATTCTCCAGCAGCATTGATAAATTGAAAAAAATTAGAGATTTATTAATTTTTAAATGAATCTTTACTCCAGTAATATACTTAAAAAGTTGATAAATTTAGAAATTAATAGAGAAAATTGATAAATTTATCAATCTTGGGGAGACAATTAACTAAAACTTAACTAATGTATACAATTTAGCAATACTGCTGGAGCAAAAGTTCAAAAATTGCTATTTTAAATCTAAATGTTGACAAATTTAACAATAAATTTAACTCTATTGCTGGAGATGTAGTTTCTTTTGTTTCTTAGAACTGGGGGTGTTACTACAGCTATGGGGAAATTCTACATTTGCAGAATGGTGCTTGGTCCTCTCTTTTGTTTAACCATGATTGTGTTCTGTATCATACTAACACGTTCCAATGGAGCGCCTTCATTTCTTCCTACATATTGTTCCTTTCCTCGACCTTTTCACAATCTGTTCACAGGTAAAGGGCTTTCACATTGAGCTCTTAAAAAGCCCCGGCGTCTCTCGTTTTATAGCAGTTTAGCGAAAAATGACAGAACTTTTTAGTCGGTACAGCAGTATAGATTTTCCCCTTTCGAGTAGTCTCTTCGTCTATTTTGAGTTTCTGTTGTCTGCCTTCATAACAAGGAAAAATCATAGGGCATGTCTGTCTTTAGAGCAAGGACAATCATGGGGATGCAGGCCCTATGTTATTGGGGTTTCTTGTGAAGGATTGTTTGGGGTTGAATCAATGTTTAGGAAGAAGTCCGGAGCTTTCACAGATGCTTGTATCATACTTATCTAATTTGCGCTTCCCGTCATGCATCGTATTTTCTAGCTCACACTGATACTATAAGGGATTATCTCGATCGTTATTTGAGCATCTGCACCCTTTCCCACTCGAATTCTTGTAGTGTACTCAAATGCCTATAATCCCCTATATACTCGGCAGTTGTTTCTAACAAATAAATGATAAGATTTCATTGAAGAGCAATGAGAACTTTTCAAGTCAACCAAAATAAGGGTAGTTTTTTTTGATACGCCAAAATAAGGGAAGTTGATTGCTGAAATAATAGTTACAATTGCAAAAACGTACCGTGCAAACATGAAACATTCCCACATAGAAATAAAATTCAAATAACCATGTCAAAAGAGAATGATTCAATTAGGCTGAATTAGCAAACGAAAAGACCACGAAGCTTGTAAAACCAAAGTAGAAAAAGATTCAATTATCGAACGAAAAGATTAGGAAATTCATTCGAAGAAGTAATAAACCAAAATAGAATGCAACACTAAAATATAATAGTTGATCACTATTCTCATGAAGCACGAAATGGTTCATTTTAGTAGTCATTAATTTTGATTTGCTTTCGTCTCGGTCGAGTGTGGTTGGTATCCGGAGTCTGCAATTTCTCAGAAACAACGAGTCCTCATTCAATTCACAAGCTGAAACATCATCAGAATACTCGAATATATTAACTACGATCAGATCCTTAATTTTCAGAGATCTCATTCAAAACCATAAACACTAGTGCATGCATTGATTCATTCAACCAACAATGTATAAAGTAGCAAGCGCCAATGAGTATCTAGTGATCACTGGTGTCGGAATCGACGACATTAAGATCAGAAAGAAGGCATGGGTGCTTCCGGGGCAGTCCTTCACCTTCATCGACCTCTCCCCTGTCAACTACACCTTCGAAGTTCAAGCCATGAGCGCCGAGAAGCTCCCCTTCATCCTCCCCGCCGTCTTCACCATCGGTCCTTTCGACGCTAGGGACTCCCTTAAGAAGTACGCCAAGCTCATTTCCTCTCATGACAAGAACTCCAGCCACGTCAAGGAGCTCGTCCAGGGGATCATCGAGGGCGAGACTCGTGTCCTAGCAGCCTCGATGACCATGGAGCAGATCTTCAAAGGTACAAAAGAGTTCAAAAAGGAGGTGTTCGACAAGGTTCAGCTGGAGTTGGATCAGTTCGGGCTTTATATTTATAATGCAAATGTGAAGCAGTTGGTGGACGTAGTAGGGCATGAGTATTTCAGTTACTTGGGGCAGAAGACACAGATGGAAGCGGCCAACCAGGCCAAGGTGGACGTGGCGGAGGCCAAAATGAAGGGAGAGGTAGGCTCTAAGCTGAGGCAAGGGAAGACATTGCAGAATGCTGCAAAGATCGATGCGGAGACGAAGATCATATCAACCCAAAGGCAGGGGGAGGGAAAGAAGGAGGAGGTTAGGGTTAACACGGAGGTTAAAATTTATGAAAACCAAAGAGAAGCTGATGTGGCAAAGGCGAATGCTGAGCTGGCTATGAAGAAGGCCGGGTGGGCCAGGGAGGCGGAGGTGGCGCAGGTGGAGGCGGCGAAGGCGGTGGCGTTGAAAGAGGCTGAGCTGCAAAGGGAGGTGGAAATGATGAATGCGATGACTATGACTGAGAAGCTAAAGGCTGAGTTCTTGAGCAAGGCAAGTGTTGAGGCCGAGACCAAGGCCCAAGAGGCGAACTGGAATCTCTACCAAAAGCAGAAGGCGGCTGATGCAGTTCTCTACCAAAAGGAGAAAGAGGCCGAGGCGCAGAGAGCAATGGCCGAGGCCAAGTTTTATGCTCAGGCAAAAGCTGCTGATGGAGAGCTTTATGCAAAGAAGACACAGGCCGAGGGACTTATGGTGCTTGGACAAGCAGAAGGTGTCTACCTGCGCACTCTTATGGAATCATTGGGAGGCAACTATGAAGCGGTGAGAGACTACTTGATGATCAATCGTGGGATGTACCAAGAGGTTGCTAGGATTAACGGCGAGGCGGTGCGGGGACTTGAGCCGAAAATTAGCATCTGGACCAACGGCGGTGAGGGTGGTGCTGGCAGCGGCAATGCAGCTATGAAGGAGGTTGCGGGAGTTTACAAGATGTTGCCACCATTGTTCAAGACTGTTCAGGACCAAACAGGAATGCTGCCTCCTACTTGGATGGGCAATCTACCAGTTGCTGATGGTTCTAAACGTAATTGATCGACTTAAGCAGCATGAAATAAGATGCAAAAAAGTCTCAGCTTTCTTGCTAACACAATTATATATTTTGTTTATTTTGGCAGAAAAGTTTATATATTATTTAACTTATTTTGGTTGCGTTACCTAAAAGTTCATTATGGTATTTGTACGTTCAGTGAGCTCAGTCAAGTAGTTCGTGGTGCGGTTTTATATGAATGACAGTATAAATGTATGATAACTTTGTTATGTATTATCATTCATATTGCATTTGTCAAACTAATTAATCAAATATATATGAGCCGAGAGGAAACTATGAAACAGTCAGATGCAAATTAAACATTGTATTGGAGACACAAAGGATATAGAAGTATATTAAAACAATATAAATTTGAGGGTGGACGAACTTTGATAAAAGTAATAAGAACATACATGAAATGTTACCGATCAGTCAGTAATTGATACTTCTTGTTGACAAAAAATAAGAAGTTCAATTCCACTTGATGAAGTGTAAGTTATTTAGCAAAGTAGCAACAAGCTAACGATGAGGGTTGACATGAATGATAAGACACTTGCTTGAGTGAAAGCCTCACATAAGTTGATTAAGTTCAAGGTGTTGGGTCGAGGTACTGCGAGACCTCATGTGATGTTAGTGGAAGTTAAAAGAAATCTGAAGCTAATCGCAAGCATATAAACACAAGATCAACACATACAGAACGTAACTTAAGACTTACCATGTCTGAAAGGTTAAGTTTTCTGTTCTCTCTCACAGTGTGCTCCTTTTTTTTTTTTGAGTAAAGCGCTGGTGCGGCTGCCCTTAAGCCTTGATTAATGAAACTATCGAATACAAGGAGGTGGGGACATTGAGCCTAAACCCTGATTACAAAGACCTGAACTAATATCAGCAATCTCTACAAACATGTACTCAACTAGGCACCGACTAGCAAAAAGTGCTCTAATGGCTGCTCTATTTGCTTTAACATAATGGTGACATAACGAAAAGTTAACTCGACTATTGCGAAGCATAATTTCCACAAGCACAGCTTTCCTACTATGTTGCCGCCAGAGAATAAATCTGACGACACTTAGCTTCACCCTACCACTAGGCGGCAGCGACCATTTGACGAAGCAAGGAACTCGTTGCATATCTAGGGCAGACATATTACCGCTACTATGAGGTTGCGACCATGTGCTAATACATGAAATTCGCGACCAAACTAGAGCGGACAAGGCACAAAGAGTGCACGCACCTACACCTACCGAAAAACGATAGGGACTTATTAAAACCGCTGAAACAACAAAACAACTAATAAAATAAAACAAACCCACAATAGAAATGGCCCAGCCACTTGGCCCAGAAAAGACCCACTTCCAGACTGAGAAGCCCATCATTGGCCCACAGCCCAAAACGGCGTCTGTATAACCCGCATCGTCCAAAACGTCTCGTCCCGCCGACAGTCGAACCACTGCTGCTCTATGGCTTGAACTGCTCCACCGCCGACAAACCATCAGCACAACAGCATCCCGATCCCCACCTCCCAAACCTTGACAGTCTGACTTCAACCTTTTGCAAATCCATTTTCCGCCCCGCCTCCAATCTTCATCGGATCTGCAGCGGATCACGCTCGGAAGCAACCATGGATTCACAAGCCGAATCAGATGTGAGGATCTCGCGCCACGCAATCGGCCACCACCACTCTTTGCGAGATCAGACCCTGTGCAGTCACCGCCGTCGACTGAAGACGTCGTAGAATGGGCTAACTCAGCCCCTAGCCATCGATCACCAAGCGAAACAAACTTCGCCAGCATCTCGTCCGGCCATAGTCGACTCACGCCGGCGAGGCCAGCGGCCAACACAGGCATGGCGGCGAGGCCGGACGAGAGAACTTTTCCTCTCAGGGTTTTCTCTATTTGTTTTCTATTGGGATTTTAAGATTCTCTCCAATGTGCTCCTTAGATAAGACATGGATTGTATGCGTCTTATGATGAGAATATGGACTTATGCTCGTATATTTATAGTCTTAATTGAATCTTATAAGATTTACCAAAGATTACGAGATTATATCAAAAGATATTATGGATTCATGATCCAATATGTAAACTATATGGGAAGTGAAATCTCTACACTCCCAAAATTGAAATCCACACTCTCACTTTTTATTTTTAGTTATCATTCTCATAAGAATACAAAATTTGAGTCATTAATGACAAAGTTTAAGTTACTAAATATAAAAAGTGGGAGTGTAGATTTCAATTTAGGGAGTGTGAAATTCATCTCCCAACTATATATTATTCACATATTACAAATATTGCATTCTTTATACAACTCGTAATACTTAGATTCAATGGCGTAGCCAGAAATCCTTTATAGGAGGGTCAAAATATAAATAGCTTATATTAAGCATGAAAATTATTCTAGAATTAAGTTGTGAGATTTATAGTAAATTGCAAATAGTGTATGATACTATATATAACTTAATTCCAAAATGTTTATGATGCATGGTAAAAACTGAAACTAATGCCTAATTGAACTAACCATGTAAACTAAGAAGTAAATCTTACAAGACATTATGAGAAATTAAATCAATGGTTAAGGGCAAGCGGTAGTCTTCCATTAACAAAAAAGAAATAATACTAAGGCCGAGCATAAGAAGAAATAAAAGGAAAATATAATATGATGTTAGGCCAACAAATATATATAGTATTCTTCCATTAACAAAAAAGAAATAATACTAAGGCTGAGCATAAGAAGAAGAAATAAAAGGAAAATATAACATGATGTAAGGCCAACAAATATATATAGTATTCTCTTGAGTCGAGAATTTAGAAAAAATGTAGGTAAATTTGTTTGGTTTCTATTTTTCGATGATGTCATGGGGGTCAATTATGTGTGTAATGATACCACATGTATTGAAAAGTAAGAAAATTTCAACAAATCAACAGCATGGTAACAAGTTGAGAAGAGTCAGTTAAACCTCCTAACCCTATGCTGGCTACGCTCCTGCTTAGATTATGTTTAATTAATTGTTTGAACTATAAGTTACATAATATTGTTAAAGTCCACATTTATCTTTCAGAAGTGTCGGCTGCCTAAGAGTATTGGTCATCACGAGCTGCCTAAGTGATGCTAGATAGGTCATCACAAGGCATGTTTGCTAGAGGTCTACTCTACGAGATTTTCAAGATGAAAAATTTTAAGAAGCAACTGCTACCCGTGGTGATTGGTATTGCTCCCAGGTTCATAATATTCTTGGGTTGGTGGTATACACGGATCCAAGACATGTTTTAAAAATAAAACAAAAAAAATATCAAAAAAGAAAAGGGTTGGAAAATAAAAAAGAAATCCGACCTACCGGATTCGAACCAGTGACCTAAGGATACCTGACAGGTTTAAACCCACTACAGTCCTCCGCTCTACCAACTGAGCTAAGGTCGGTTTGTTAACATGTTCGCCACAAATTTATATATCTGTTTTACGAAATATGGTCAACAAATGGGGCGTTGAATAATAGTGAGGCGGCTATTGCCATCTCTACATTCTCTGTACGCCTTAGACATTCAAGAGAACAAAGCCCCCATATGTTTTTGTTTTGTTCTTCTCAGACTTGGTGCCTAGTCCAATTTCTACCTGGATTGGGTAAACGTCAATTAGCACTATATTAACACCAGACCTCACATTCCTAAGAGATACAAATCTGCCCAATAGCTCCAGAACCACAATCACATCTCTGTCTCTCTCATTGATCAGTCTCACTTCTTGTGTGCCAAGCAACGATAATGTGTCCCCTAAGGTTCATATTGATTTTCTTGTCTGCCACGCTCGCCGGTTTCTTCTTGTTGCGAAACATCGCATCGGAAAATGACTACGAAAACTGCCTGCAGTCTACCGGTCTTCAAGAATCACATGCATCGTCAACAAACTCCTCCTCCTCATCCAAGGTTGCATCTGCCATGAAAACTGGGTTTTGGACATGCGTTGACATGGCAAGTGGACGCTACCTATGGAAAACTTTGGTGTCTTCTTCTCCTTCGGCTTCTGTCCATTCTCGCTCTAGCTAATTTCTTGGATTGCTGGTACTAATTTGCTTGTTCATACTTTGTATACAGGAGGTTAACATCTCAATCACACTTATGGAATATACATGGCTGAAAATTTGATCAGTCTTTTACTCTGTTTTGATTCTGTATATATAGAAGATCAATGCTACTGGAACCTATATGAATACAGACCAGAAAAACCTATATAAATCTAATATTTCTTTTCCAGGCTGCAAGTTAAATAGGAAAACAATGAAAGTAAAAAGAATTGTTTCACATACACAAAGATGAAAACAAGTTCAAATTGATGCATAAATGATTTGTAATCGTCACAATGACTAAAGCTTCTCAAGAAACAATGACTAAAGCTTCTCAAGAATAAACCAAGAAATACTACAACCAAATTCACTACAATCTTCCCTTGCTGGGATTATGCCTCCTGGGGAGAGACTACTTGAACTGGGAGCATCAAAGGTTGTTGCTCTTGCTGCTCTGGTTGTGGTGGCTCTTGTTGCTGCGGCTGTTGCTCCCCTTGCCAAGTCCAAATAATGTCCTTGAGACCTGGTCTTACCTCCTTTTTCATGACCTTCTGATACTCTAATGTATCTCCACTAGACTTCTTCACCTCCACCAAGTGAAAAGACGGGGTGATCTCGAAGATCTCAGTTTCAATGCCCAAAACTCCTTTCCTGCCTTCCGTGGACCCTTCCATTCTTAACAACCCTCCGTCTTTCTTCTTGATTTTGAGTTTCAGACGCTTGGCTATGTCTTCCAGCTTGCTGATGATGGTTGAAGCAGTTTTGTTGGATGTAAACCGCACTTCTTTTTTCTGTTCAGCCTCTTCAAACAGTCCAGACAAATCAAAGCCAGCAGAGTAGGAGATGATATCGAAAGCGTTCAAGTTAGACGGCTTCTGCACTAATTCTTGCTTTGCCTCTGTCACAGAATTGTTATCTTCACCAGGTCCAAAAATGGCATCAGCATCCAGAGGGGCAAGCTCTTTCACTGGTACTTCAACAATTGCAGGTTTCTGGACCAGCCCCTTTCGGAACCAAGAAGATTGCATTACTTTAGACAAAGATATCCGAGTATTTGGATTTGGGTCAAATATCTTTGACAGCAACCTGCGTACTTCAGGAGTAAACCAGTTAGGGAATTTGAATTCCCCCTTACCAATCTTCCTATACAACTCCATCAGATTTGCATCATGAAATGGAAGATAGCCAGCCAATAGAACAAATAATACCACCCCACATGACCAAATGTCAGCTTTGGCACCATCATAGCCTTTCCTGTTTATTACTTCTGGGGCAACATATGCAGGAGTCCCACAGGTTGTATGAAGCAATCCATCTTGGCGCTTGGATTCACCAAGGGCACTCAGTCCAAAATCTGAAACCTTTAGATTTCCATTCTCATCCAAAAGTAGGTTTTCTGGTTTCAGATCACGATGGTATACACCTCTACTATGGCAGTAGTCAACAGCACTGACGAGCTGTTGAAAGTACTTCCTAGCAACATCCTCCTTTAGCTTGCCTTTGGAGACCTTGTCGAAGAGCTCACCACCTTTGACATACTCCATGACAAAGTAAATCTTGGTTTTGCTGGCCATCACCTCATAAAGCTCCACCACATTTGGATGTCTAATCAACCGCATCACAGAAATTTCACGCTTGATCTGATCAATCATCCCGACCTTCAAGATCCTCTCTTTATCAATTATCTTTATGGCCACACTCATGTTGGTTTTGAGGTTCCTAGCATGGTAGACCTTGGCAAAGGTTCCTTGGCCTAATAACCTCCCCAGTTCGTATCGCTGCATCAGCACACTCCCTTTGTTTTCCATATCTGGCTTCTATTCTTGTACACAGTAGAACTTACTTGTATATGATAGCTTAGAATATGATATAGGAACTATTCTCAGGAAATTAAAAGGCTATGAGATCAACCATCCTCATCGACATAATGTTTTGACAAAAGGTACCCCCTCAAATTGACTACTGCAGTCGGCATTTGAGCATACAAGCAGGAAGGGCTGTGAGTTTGTCCAATCTCATCCTTGATAAACAAGGGAAGCTCAAACAGAGCTACACTCTCACCAATCACTGAAGAAGAATTTTCAACTTTGAAGCACATCTTTCAGCATTCCCTAGGTTTTCCTCTTTGATAACCCAGAGAAAACTGAAGAAGATCAGTAGCTGAAACTTATGCGGACAAGAAACTGAATAGCAATCAGTTAATTTTCCAACTGCCTGACTAATATATCAGAACCTCACCTGAAAAAAAAAAACCAAAACGAAACAGATGAGCCTTCATATCAACACACGAGCCTTCACATGCTTAAAATCGCTACATAATACACAGTAAATAATAATGGACTGAAAATCATGATAGTTAACCATAATTTGACAGGTCTTATATATCACTCTCGCTGCAAGCTGTCGACTTTAGCAAGATGTCCACATCTTAGAAACAAATTGAGAATTTTGTTACTTCACATGGTTTTGAATGCATATTTAGACAACTTTTGTATATCTTTATCATTGCAAGCTATGAACTTTAGCATGTACTTCCGCATCTTAAAGCTAAACTGAGAAATTTTGGGTTAAGTAACGTAAGTGATCTATCTTCTGACACATGCAAGCTATGAAGTATTGCATCCATACACATAACCTGCAATGATTATGAGAATAGTTGTAATGACAGAAATTCATAAACACATGCAACCTTAAAACCCAAATGTTGATTCATGCATGAGCAGAACAGAGCAAAACTGATCTGTTTCTTATGAGAATCAAGATTAATACCAAAAGCAAATTGGAACCTGGTTTCCTTTGTTTAATCTCAATTCTCAAAACAAAAACAATACCCAATTCTCAACTTCAAGTTTCAAGCAAACCAAACAGGAAGATATTGATAACAAAATCTCTGTCGAGCCAACCTCAACAGGAATTCCATATTTTGCAGCAAACAGCAAGAACAAACTAGAATAACAATTAAAGGTTGGAACTTTACCTTGGATTTGAGGAAGAAATCTCAATTCGGGAGAGCTGGAAGCAGAGAGAAAGAGAGAGAATGAATGGAAGAGGAAGGTGGAGAATTGAGGGAGAGGTTGAAGTGGTTTTGGTGTGGTTGGGTTTAGGTTGAAAGGAATGGTGTGTTGGACCAAGAGCGCTACGCACCTCTTGTTTATAGGCGGAGTCACTTTCGAGACTCTAAAACGGGCCAACGCCAACCAATATATCTTTCACTACTTTTTTTTGTCTCCTTCAATAATGAGAAAACACAGTAGTGCCATTCTCTCTTTCTTTTATTATTTTCATTAATAAAATCCTAATTTATGAAAAAAGATCTTTCATCTCCTATCATCTATGAGATCTGTTATTTAAAATAAATAAATAAATAAAGAAAATCATATCCTTTCAAAAGAAAAAAATCATAACACTAGAAAATCACATTACAAAAACGCGAAAAGAAATTATTGACCAAACAAAATTGTATACCACATGTTGACACAAATCAAAATTTAAAAAACTAATTTGAGGTAAATTGATTAGGCTCCATGTCCCATGATACAAACTCGTTTTTGAAAATTCGATTTAGTAGTTAATCAATTAAAATAGTTACGTTGATCAACTTATTTTTCAAAACATCCATCGACCAAGCTCATAGATTTTCTTTGTAAGATAGAGTTTCTTTGTCTAATATTAAATTTTTCTAGTGCATTTCTTTAAAATGTGTTTTTTTTTTTTCTCAATATTCACAAAAACAACCTTAACTATCATTCCAAAAAAAAAGAAGAGACCAACTATCAACTTTCATGAGGCTTTCTTGATTGTCAATTTGGTTCCTATTTGCAATATTATGTGTTATTTTACAAATGCCACTTAAGTTTATTTCATGAAACTGAACAAGAAAAGAAATTGTTTCAATATGGTCGGGTTTTTTGGTGGCTTAGTTAATCACATTATATCCTCATAATCGGTGGCTTAAACCCAAAATTAAGTCCAGGTTTCCAGATGTTCTGTGTGCCGGCTACTTGTAAACTTGTATTATTATTGCTAATCATTGATCTCCCTTTAATATTCAATTCAGTTCATATACGATTTGCTTACCTGAAGAGGTTTTAAAACAAAAATTCAGGTTTCCTTCAATGGTTAATCAATAATTACGTTAGTATAAAAACTCATGTTATTATCAGAGACATAGATGAACGGTTAGTAACATTAATAATTTTGTTTTTCTATTATTTAAAAAGAAAGTCAATTACGTACAAATATTCATGAATGATATTACCCATCATTTGCAAGCTGACCTGGGTCACAACTTCAAAATAGGTACCCGTTTAACTTAATTATATATATTGTCACGGGATGAGAACTTTGCTTCTCTACCAACCGTGCGGCCTTAGAGTTTGTTCACCTTCTCGAACTCTCTAAGTCAGCCTCGCCTTCACGCAACGGAAACAAGAGCAACACAAGAGAGCAAGAATGCTAGAAAGGAACACTTAGACAATGTGGGAGAAATGAACTTTGTATTAAGTTAAGAACACTTTACAAAGCTTTCTAGGATCTCTAGGATTTCTAGGATTTCTAGGATGGTTTGGCTAAGAGCCTTCACCACCTATTTATAGGCATCCTTGCCTTCACCTAATGTTCTAGAGTAATCTAGGACATTACAAATAAAGACAAAGTCTAGAGACTTCTACATGTCTCTAGGAAAGTCCTACAATATCTATACAAGGCTTTAAGTGTTCTAGAGAGTTCTAGGGATCTCTAGTTGCTTGAGCCTCCTCAAAGGTTCTAGAGAATTCCATAGTCTCCTAGAGACTTCCCGATGTATCCGGACACCTCCGAGGCTTTCCACAACGTTCTAGAACACTCTAGTGTGCTCAAAAATTATCCTTGGGCAATGCTTGCTTCAAATATGCCCAAGGAACTTGGCGGGTTGTGACATTCTCCCCCACTCAAGTCGGCGACATCCTCGTCGCCCTTACGAGCTCCTCTTGCTCGAACTCGGCAATCTTGTCCTTGAATTGCCACAAGGACTCCTCTTTCTCCCAACTAGCCTCGGACGCGGGCAGCCCCTTCCATTTGACAAAGTATTCGATATACCTCGGTATCCGCTTCTTCCGCACCTCGCGCTTGGCTTCAATGCTATCCACTTCTTTGTCAAATGAAGTGTTCATATAAGCGGGAGCTCGATGGGACTTACCTCGTTCGGGTGCTTTGGCATCTTCATGATAAGGCTTCAAGTGGCTCACATGAAACACCGGATGAAGCTTGGTGTTAGAAGGTAGTTCCACTAGATATGCCGCTTTGCCTACCTTCTTGAGGATCGGAAAGGGACCTTCATACTTCCGTAGCAAACTCTTGTGAAGTCCCTTGTTCGCCTTGTGTTGTGTTGGAATAACCTTCACGAACACTAAGTCGCCGGTTTGGAACTCCAAGTGTCGCCTTTGCCGGTTCGCATACTTCTTCATCTTCTTTGAAGCATTCTCTAGTTGCGAACAAGCAAGCTCATTGGCTTGCTGCCACTCCTTGGCTGTTTTATATACAGCGGGGCTACTTCCCGTGTAGCCGGTCACCAACGTGCTTGGAGTCAAGGGTTGTTGTCCGGTTGCTAGCTCGAACGGACTTGCTCCGGTCGACTCGGACCGCTGCAAGTTATAAGAGAATTGGGCGACATCAAGCAACTTTGCCCAATCCTTTTGGTTGGCACTCACGTAATGCCTTAAGTATAGCTCCAACAAGGCATTCACATGCTCCGTTTGCCTATCGGTTTGCGGATGAAAGGCCGTGGAGAAGTTTAACTTTGCCCCAAGTAACTTGAAGAGTTCCGTCCAAAATCTTCCGGTAAATCGAGCATCTCGATCACTAACTATGCTCCTTGGAACTCCCCAATACTTCACCACATGCTTGAGGAATAAGCATGCCGCTACCTCCGCGGTACACTCCACGGGTGCCGGGATGAAGGTGACATACTTGGTGAATCGATCTACCACAACGAAGATGGATCCACAACCATCGGACTTGGGTAGATTGGTGATGAAGTCCATACTTAAACTTTCCCACGGTCTTGATGGAATGGGAAGGGGTTCCAACAACCCTCCCGGATGCTTTTGCTCCACCTTGTCTTGTTGGCACACAAGGCAAGTCTTCACGTAGGCATCCACATCATCCCGCATGTGTGGCCAATAGTAAGTGTCGCTCAGCAATGCCAAAGTGCGATGAGTGCCGGGGTGTCCCGCCCACCTTGAGTCATGGCATTCCTTTAATATCTCCCTCCTCAAGTTGTCCCATTTCGGAACATAGAGCCGCTTCCCCGTGGTGTAAAGCAACTCGTCCTCGAGCCAAAACCGCCTTGTCGCTCCACTTTTGACAAGCTCCACCAAGTTCTTGGCTTGAGAGTCATGGGTTAGTCCCTCCTTGATTCTTCCCATGAGATTGCTTTGAGGTGTAAGCACTATAGGTGCTAGCTCGGCTTTCCGGCTTAGGGCATCCGCTACCACATTCTCTTTGCATTGCTTGTACTCCAACTTATAGTCGAACTCGGCAAGGAACTCTTGCCATCTTGCTTGCTTCGGGGTGAGCTTTTGCTGCGTTTGAAAGTAGCTTGTGGCGACATTGTCGGTTCTGACTATGAAATGGAAACCAAGCAAGTAATGCCTCCAAGTGCGCAAGCAATGAACTATGACGGTCATCTCCTTCTCATGCACCGAGTATCACATCTCGGTGTCATTGAGCTTGCGGCTTTCAAATGCTACCGGATGTCCCTCTTGCATAAGTACACCACCAATGGCAAAGTCCGATGCATCGGTGTGTACCTCAAATGGCTTGCTAAGGTCCGGCAGCTTTAGCACGGGTTCCTCCATCAAAGCCTTCTTCAAGTCTTTAAAGGCTTGTTGGCATCGGTCCGTCCACTCTCATGTCTTGTTTTTCTTCAAAAGGTCCGTCAAGGGAGCCGCAATGGCGGAATATCCTTTGATGAATCTTCGATAATAATTAACCAAGCCAAGGAAAGATCGAAGTGCGGGTACCTTGGTTGGCGGCTCCCAATCTCGGATGGCCTTCACCTTGCTTTCCTCCATCAAGAGCTTTCCATCCTTGATCTTGTGGCCTAGGAAATCCACTTCCTCCTTGGCAAAGGAACATTTCTCCTTCTTCACATAGAGTTCGTTCTCCCTAAGGGTTTGGAACACTATGAGAAGGTGCTCGACATGCTCCTCCAAGGTTTTGCTATAGACCACAATGTCATCGATATAAACTACTACGAACTTATCAAGGTAAGGATGGAATACCTTGTTCATTAGGGTGCAAAAAGTTGCCGGGGCATTGGTGAGACCGAATGGCATGACTAAGAACTCGAACGATTCATATCTTGTTACACACGTGGTCTTCGGTTCGTCTCCGGGTGCAATCCTTACTTGATAGTATCCCGAGCGAAGATCTAGCTTGGTGAAATACCTTGTTCCTCCCAATTGATCGAATAGGTCGGCAATCAAAGGGATGAGATACTTGTTCTTGATAGTGATCTTGTTAAGCGCCCGGTAGTCAATGCACATCCTTAATGAGCCTTCCTTCTTCCTTTGAAACAAGACGGGGGTGCCGTATGGACTCTTGGAAGGTTGAATGTAGCCGGCCTTAAGCAACTCCTTAAGTTGCTTCCGGAGCTCCTCTAGCTCGGGTGGCGCCATTCTATAGGGGGACCTTGATGGTGGCTTTGCTCCGGGTTCCAACTCGATGGCATGATCCACCTCCCTCCTTGGTGGCAACCTCTTCGGCAACTCCTTGGGCATTACATCTCCAAACTCCTCAAGGACTGCCTCTATTGCCTTTGGCAAAGGTTCGGCCTTTCCTCCAACCTCCTCGTCCATCTTGAGGGTTGCTAGGAATGTAGGCTCGCCCTTCTTCCAAGCTTTGGCGAGTTGTATGGCGGATAGAGCCTTTGTCTTCTCCCTTGCTTGCCTCGCCACAGGCACCACGCAAGGCAATTCTTCATCCGCAACAATGCAAATGATGTTATAGAATGGAATGGGAAACGGGTACCTTGTCCATGAATTCAAGGCCGATTACCATACCATAGTCATCCATCTTGACTACGATGAAATCAACTTTCCCCTTCCAAGGGCCGATGTGAACCTCCACATCGCGTACTATCCCAACAATGGGTGTGGCAGGTGTATTCACCGTCTTCACGCTGCCCGACTCCTTCGTGGCTCGGAGGCCAAGTTTCCTTGCTTCTTCCGACGTCATGAAGTTGTGAGTTGCTCCGCAATCCACCAAGGCACGAACCATCGTGTCTTTTGCCTTGACATCGATGTAAAGCGATCCACCTTCCGCTTGTCGCCTTGGTTAAGGAACGCTAGCCTTCACGGCATTGAGCAACCGGATGCATCCCATCCTTGCATCATTATCCTCCTCCGCCTCGATCCTAGACTCTTGCAAGGTCATGGCTTTGAGGGCTTTCTTTTGAGGACAGTCGCGCATCATGTGAGGCCCGTCGCATAAGTAGCACTTCCCTTTCCAAGTCTTGGACTTGTCGTGCTTCTCGAACCTCTTCACCTTTGGCTTATAGCTTGACTCGAGCTTCTCCTTCGGCTTTGGCACGTCTCCCCCACTCTTCTCATAGTTAACTTTCTTCCCCTTGAACTTGGTGTCGCCTTGGTGGCTAGTTTTGAATTCAATAAGGGATTTGGCAGCGGCAATGGCTTGTGACAAGGTTTGCACTTGTCTTCTTTGCAACTCAAGCTTTGCCCAACTTTGTAGTCCACTCATGAAGTAAATGAGCTTGTCCTCCTCCGTCATGGTGGGCACTTCGAATAGCAAGTTAACAAATGTGTTGACATAATACTTGACGCTACCTGTTTGCTTTAGCCACCTAAGCTTCTTCTTGGCTTCATATTGAGCATTTTGGGGATAGAAGTGCAACTTGATATCATTCTTGAATTTCTCCCAAGTATCGAGAGAGAACGTACCTTGCTCGATTTCCATGCTCCTTCGACGCCACCTCATAAGGGCATTGTCAGCTAGGAACACGGTAGCCGTTGAAATTTTGGACTCGTCATCCTCAAGCTTTAGATACTTGAAGTACCTTTCCATATTCCATAGAAAGGTGTCAAGCTCTTTAGCTTCTCTCTTCCCGCTAAAGGATTTGGGTTTGAAAGAGTCCAATGCCTTCGTCTCCTTTGGCCCTTGCGACTTATTTAGCGCAGCCTCTTTGCATAACGCTCAATCTCCCTTGACCTCCTTCACTTCCTCTCGAAGGGCTGTGAGCTCGGCGGACATTGTGTCAAGCTTGTCTCGGACTTCCCCTCGGATCTTATCCGCCATAATGTTGAGAGCGCCGTGCATTTGCTCTCGCAACTCTTCCACCATGGCTGCGAGATCCCCCTTTGTCACGACGTCATTGTCAAGTTGAGTGTCAAACTCGACCACGGCCGATTCCACCTTTCCGAGCCGTGCATCAAAGGCAACAAGTACCTCCTTATGGGTCCTTTTGGTGCCGACGACAGCTTGCTCCACCGAAACTCCTTCTCCGGACATCTTCCTTCTCTTTGTGTTGTGCGCGAGCAACTAAGCTCTGATACCACTTGTCACGGGATGAGAACTTTGCTTCTCTACCAACCGTGCGGCCTTAGAGTTTGTTCACCTCCTCGAACTCTCTAAGTCAGCCTCGCCTTCACGCAACGGAAACAAGAGCAACACAAGAGAGCAAAAATGCTAGAAAGAAACACTTAGACAATGTGGGAGAAATGAACTTCGTATTAAGTTAAGAACACTTTACAAGGCTTTCTAGGATTTCTAGGATTTCTAGGATGGTTTGGCTAAGAGCCTTCACCACCTATTTATAGGCATCCTTGTCTTCACCTAAAGTTCTAGAGTAATCTAGGACATTACAAATAAAGACAAAGTCTAGAGACTTCTACATGTCTCTAGGAAAGTCCTACAATATCTATACAAGGCTTTGAGTGTTCTACAGAGTTCTAGGGATCTCTAGTTGCTTGAGCCTCCTCAAAGGTTCTAGAGAATTCCATAGTCTCCTAGAGACTTTCCGATGTATCCGGACACCTCCGAGGCTTTCCACAACGTTCTAAAACACTCTAGTGTGCTCAAAAATTATCCTTGGGCAATGCTTGCTTCAAATATGCCCAAGAAACTTGGCGGGTTGTGACAATATGATGAGTAATTAAACACGTACCCATATTGAAACTAGCGATCTCTACTAGACGCTCCACAAAAAGCGGAGCGAGCATCCCAAAACCTAGGGTTTTGGCGTTAGGCGGCGGTGAATTCCGACTGCGGGCCCTTTGATGGCATCTTATCCCGGTGAGGTGTTCAGACCTGTATTAGGCGAATTTGATTCAGAGCAAGGTGGCGAACGTTTGGAGGCAGTCTGGGATCGCGTCGGAGAACAGAAGTGAGCGGCCCCTGGATCGCATTGGTGATTGAGAAGGCAGTGTGAGTTTATTGGAGGCACCGTCGTTGGAGGAGGTGGTGTGGTGTCCAGGCAAAGGAACTGCGAAAGGTCAATGCTGGGAGGCTGGTATTGAGAGGCAAATCGTGCTTCTCTCTTTAATCTTCTTGAAGAAGGTCTGCAAACTTAGCCTTTCCAGGCGAGGTAGCGTTCGCTAGGGGTGGATATGATGCCGTGGTGGGGGCCACCAGATTGAAGTGGTGAACGGAGGCTCCTCCAAAATTTTTAACGACGGTGGAGTCTGAAGGGGGCGAAGGGGGACTGGTTGGGTCTGGGCCTTAATTCTTTTGGGCTGCTGTTTAGTAGTTTGGAAGGTTGGGCTTTCGGTTTTTCAGTCTTTCTTCCTTCATATTTGGGCTAGACCTTCGTTGGGCTTTCGTGGGAGTGACATTTGTAGCTTATATTACTGTTTGGTCGCAGCGTTTCGAGTGGAAACGTACACCAATGGGTCTTAGGCGTCATACTCATGTGGACGGTTGCTTTGCCTTATGGCCGGTTGTATAGGACTAGAGATTATATTTAATATTTCTTTTTAGTTGTCATATCCACTTTTTGGGATGAAGTTTTAAGGTTGTTTTTCAATTCTTAGATGTAGCTCGTATTTAGTTTTCTAGCTATGTTGCTTGTATGGTTTTCGGACTATTCATGTTTAACCTTTTGGTCGTCATGATCTTTGATCAATGGAACTATCTCCTTTCACCTCAAAAAAAAAAACACGTACCCATATTGAAGAATTTTCTTGACGTTTGTACTTATAGAGTGAAAGGTCGGTAACAGTAAGTCTTAATCGATCAGCTACAACTCAGTTCATACTTTATATTTAAGATCTAGTTTTCTCCGAAATGTTTAAGAAACCAAATCGATTATGATTTTGACATGCTCTTTTGCTCAGAAAGATAGAAGATCATGAAGGTTTTTCTCCTCTTAAGCATGTGTTATATATGTGGTTTGAAAAATAAAAAATCAAAGCTCAAATGGCCGGAATTGACTCAAATTTAATTGGATTCAATTATGCAGATACATTAGGGTTTGGCACTTTGGGATTAGGCAGGCCTTGTGAAGCTTCATGCATCAACATCTTTTCGACGTGTGAGTGTGTGACGGACGAACCAATGAAGAGAGGACAGCACAATTGTGTGTATCATGTCGAATTTGGCAAGAGGTCTCACCTTCCTGGGTCACTGTACTAGAACGCAGACAACACCATTTCTGCGGTCTCAACCGGTGTTCCATACCTACCACATACACGTTTCATGTCTCGTTGCTAATCTATCTTTGTCCTTTTGTTAACTCACTTGCTTAAGCTCGTGGGCATCCATCCAAGATTCTGGAGACCACTAAATAATTCTCGATCTTATATATGAGGTGAGGTTTATATATAGTTATACTTGTAATATTCCTGATATGATTGAGCTATATTTAACTTTGCCAAAGCCAGAGTGCCAAACTTGTCTGTTCATTTTTTATGAATCTTTGAGAAAGCTTCCGGGGTAGGATACCGCATTTGGAACATTGATGATTGAGTTTAGTAAACGTAGAAGGCATCAGAGACCAACTTTTGTAATACTATTTATATGAGGTTGAGTTCTGAAGGGGAGGAACAAGGTGTTTGGCATATTCCTAGCTATCCTTTGGTTTCAGACCTAAATTCTCAAATTAATATAAGATTCAAATTATTAAGTTGATGTTGGTAGGCGTTTAACCTAGTTAGCTAGATATGAAGTTGACGCAAGAAATGTAAGTCATTCGATCAAGTCTTTGCTTCGATTCCTTTTCACAGTCCTTCATCGTTTTAATTAAGTTATATCTGTGAGGTCGGTACGCATGGCGGGTTGGTCACTCTGATGGTTAATTGGATGATCACAGCTACATTTCTGCAGAGTTTGACTTGACAGAGTCAAGGAGAATTATACTTGTAATATCGTTCAACAAATTTAATCAATCATTTAAGTGTTGTTGGTACATAAAAAAAATAAAAATAAAAAATCGGATGAGAGACTAGCCAACATAAGCTTCTCTTCTATTCCATGTTTGAGAAGTAGGAACGCGAAGCTTTGAGTTGTCGAAGGGGCTAGGAGGTGGGTGCACCTCCTAAAGAACACATTTCAGTGTCGAGGAATTAAGAATTTGCTAGTATATATAAAGTCCTTCTTATCTAAGTACAAATTAGCTCGCTTCAGCTTGTGGGATCAATGGATGAAACTCCCACTGCTAGATACCCTAGATTCCACATTCTAGTCTTCTTCTAGAGACATCCTCTAATAATTCTGCTGAATTTAGCTTCGAGTACATGTGCGTATAAGAAGTTAAGAACATCAATTATAAAGTGATGATCGAGTATTGGACTTTGCAAAATTAGTGGCTTTTCTTTTTCAATGAATCCTTGGTGAACTTCTGGGGTAGGATGTCTCATCCGTAATGATATTTCTAATGTATTAATCATGTAGAGAACTGAGAACAGAGACCAATATTCTTTTGAGGAAATTTTATAAATAGTACCCGAACTAATTATTAGATCATAGGTGTGTAAGACTGAAGTTTGTTTGGGGTACAAAAGAGTGGGGGAGGAAGAGAGAAGGAGAGAGAGTAGTTGCCTACTCTAAAGACGAAGAAACCAGTACATCAAAAACAACAAGAGACGAAAATATCCTAAAGAAGATGAAGGCTTAACGTCGTTAAAGACAACATGTATTGATAGTAGGTCGAATTTTGATGTTGGGGTACTAATCTAATAGTTTTTAAAGTTGATATACTAATGTGATGAATGACTTATAATTAAGATATTATTTATAAAATATCCTCTTATCCTTTTAATCTTCAACGCCGTTATGAATTTACCTTGTGGTGGAAAAAATGAACAAAAAATAATACTATCAAGTTGGCTGACACCTTGCTTGGCCTAAAATTAATCCCTCATTACATTAATATAAAGATTCAAACATTCTGTTAATTAATATAAGATTCAACGTATTGCTGGGTTCTGATGATGTGAGCTTAATTAGATATCAAGTATGAATTAGTGACATCCCATTAACGGTTCACTCGATTAGTGAAGGCTCTTTCATTCCTTTTATCACTGGTCTTCATGGGAGCTTGATTGATTCTATCACTGTTAATCGGTAAAGACTAAAGAGCTCATGAGCCGGCCGGGGGAGGTAAAGCTAGCCTGAGCTAGGTCGAGAAATACGGCAGTCCGGCCGCGAGGACTAACACATTCTAGATAATTTTAGGCGTCTAGCGAAAGTGAAGCCAAAAACATTCCTAACCTGAACGGAACAAACCAAGAACTTTCATTGTGAGCTTCTTTCAGGGCATGCAGACCACTAATTACATACAACTTAGGGTCCCTAGCTACAAATTATATATCTCTAATATCATACATTAATTGTAACTTATAAGCCGAATAATTGAACTATTCGATCAAGTATCATCTTCTACGCTTTGGAAGTATTATACATCTATAGACAAGCAATCACAATCATTGTCGACCGTCACCCTCCAATGTTGAAGAAGAAAAGATACACCAGCTCATCGACGGGCAAGCGCATACACAATAAACATGAATTTTCAAATCTGTTATGCTATAATCAAAGGTGATCATTTCAATCCCAACACCGTCGAGGAGCATATGCAATGATGATCCAGTTTAGTAAACGTAACTATGATGATAGAGGACCAGCTTTTGTATTCTTAAATTTCTTATGAACTTGCGTTTTAAGATAGATCAAGTTGTCGTCTGGCATATATTCCTTTTGTTTCAAACCTAAATTATTCCATTAATGTAAGGTTCGACTAGATTGTTGGTTGATGTTGAATTGTTGATGCCTTGAAAACCAGTAATTATAAGCAAATAAACGTCCAACTTTGTTAGAGACGAAAGTTCACTGAAAATGTAGGCAGCTACCTGAACTCGTGCTTCATTTACAGAATGTGTGTGGTGTTTCAGCATACTCTTCATTGTTGGCATGGTGGTACCTTTAAGGGTAGGAAGAACCTTACACTATGTTTCTGTAGTGGTTTACTTGACATTGAAAGTCAGCTGAAATCCTTGTTTAACGAGCATTTGTGGCAATGAACTCTCATTGGCATCTCAGTTAGTTAGGTACCACCGCACCAGATACATTTGCCCTTTCATTTCTACCGAGCAATTTTGCCAATGCACTAGGCACAAAGCCACAAACATGTCTTCTAAAAAATTTGTCCATGCAATATTCAACATTCACTTCCAAAATCTAGATGATAAGGTGACAGTGAACCAGAAACATATACAACGTATATGGCTGACGATTTCTGCCTCAGGCTAGAACCAAACAAACGAATTTAGATTTTTAGCAACACCTGAGGCCCGTAGGCCGTGGGCATAAGACCTGTGGAGATCCTCATGCAATCCACACAATATCTCGGCAAGTTTTGTTTTCATTTCCTAGGTAAAAGAAGGTAAGCTTCCAACACTTCTACGATTACACCTGCAGACACTGATGAAAGAAACTGCGGGCGGAGGTGATAGATAAAAGCGACGACACTGGTGGATCAAACATTTTCATGCAAGCATTTGAATTTATCTTACATATTTTACAACGGATTCAACAGTTTGTTGGCGAATCTTTACAGTCAATGTTCAACCATGTCTCCAGTAACAAAAGTATGATAGCACATGCACAACGGGGTAGAGTAACAATGCATAAAACTGAGCGTGTGTGGACGAGCACCATTCCAATTCCATTGTATATTTTCTTGCCAAGACTAAGAGTCAGCCCGCATGGATCCAATATCCAACGATGATGCTTCCATTGTACTAACTGTGCTTGGATTACAGGCATGAAGGGCAGTGCATATGTCTGTTTTCTCAAGGTACTCCTCCGCATTCACAAGGATTAGTGGCCCGTACTGAAAAACAAGCCTCTTGCACTGCAAAATAGTATATCATGTTAGAATACAAATCAAACTAACAGAACACTGAAATCATAGAAAAGAGACATGCTTGCATTTACACCCCGGCCACTCCCATCTCCACCCGTCCTACCTTTGGAATTCTTATGGAACTCTTGTGGCTATTAATGTCTTGCCACTAACCATGTAACTGTATGACTAGTTACAGAATGCCTATCTCTATTATTCCATGATGTCTAACAAATAAGAAAACTAAACATGCTTGTATCCCTCGCACACCAACTGTGTAAAACCTTAAACAACCAATATGTATAAACCTCATTGCTGGTATCAAAAATGTCCAACAAACAAGAATACTATAGCAACTCTCCTAAAGAATTCTGAGGGGACAGAACAATACAAGTTGTTGATCTGTTAATGCTGCAACAGTATAATCCTTACACATGGATATTGATTTTCAGCTTCATTGACCAATTAAACAAAGTATATCCATGGATACAGTCTATAGATTTCAACTTTTGAAATTGTCCTTACCTTCTTCACATAGTTCTCCACAGAATTGCATGCCTTCAAAAGAATCTCAATGATCTCCAGCTGACAAAAAAGAAAGAAAAATTTAACCCGTCTGCTACCCTGTAAAATATTTCTTAATGTTGCGATGAAGGATGTCCAATAGAAAATTTATTAAACCATAAATCCATTTGAAACGAGATAAAAAAAAATCAACTAAAACGGCAATTGTTTAATCAAGGGTGAATTATAATTAACCAACAACAAAAAACAAAAGCCTGTGGGAAAATGGCAAATCTGAATCTGTTGATCTATGGATATCTCTTTATAACTAATAATTGTGGGTACCTGTGTATCAGGATCTTTTAACTTTACTAATACTTCTGAAACAGTACGGTGACATAATCCACAACTGTCCTCCTTGAGCTGTGAAGAAAACGTTGCAACTTGCTGACATAGGTTGACCTTCCGGCAGAATTCAACAGGTTCTAAAGAGGTAACCTCTAGGAAGAAGAGAGGAGCATAATAGTCCACCAAAGTGACACACTGTCCCACAAAAAAAAAAACATTCAGAACCGTCTTATCGTAATTGATCCCATAGAACTATCTAGTGCCAAAATGCTGCATGATCGCTTCTAGTTGTATAGAGTTCTAGCCAATCAATGCAAAACGTAAAAAGTAATCAAACCAATGTTTCAAAATTAAATACAATTATGCTACATTCTGCAAGATTCTGCATAAAATCAGTTGTACATGACAAATTACAGCTCTAGAAGCTCATAGCTTAGAGACAAAACCATCCACTTAATTTTTGGTGAAGGTTTCCAAGACTGTTCAACCTAACATATCAATCTCAATCATAACATATGGACTAAATCACCATTTGAGATCACTAACTCAGCCAAAGAACTAAGAAACAATTTTTGGTGGCTACAATCAAACAAACATTCTTTGAATTTAACAAGATTCTACAAACCTATCAACACAACTAGAAAAATAGATTACCTGCTGCTTGAAAGATTTCAATTGAGAGCAGGAGTTATGTAGATATCCAATGATCTCAGTCTGAGTCTTGTTTTCACTTATGTAATCAAGTGCCTGAGAAGCAAACTCCTCACATAATGTGCATACATTTTCATTCCCAGAAAACTCTTTCAAAGATTGAGGTTCCCCTTCTTGCACTGAACCAGAAGGAAAAGGGTAAGAAGCAGGAGGTAGAAGTATTAATCAACTCATTGTATAAGGAAGCAATTTGTCCAATAGAAAAATTGAAATTTACATAACACACTAGATTATAAACTCTTATTCAGTTAGGATGTAGTACTGATTTCATTCTCATAGGAGGAAATGCTAGTGTGTCACTTTGGAAGACTGCTTTTTGGAAGACAACAGGCAATGACTAGATTTTACCTGACAAACTAAGCTCCACCACATGTCTAGCATCACAAGCCCAACTAGCTCCGAGCACAAAAAGAATTACGAACCCAACTCTCATATCCATGGTGTACCTGAACTTTCATTCAAAAACATTAGAGGCCAGTCTAAAAACGTTCATAGTACTGCAAACAATAGCAAACCATAAAATGATCAGACATCTAGCATCTTAATATAAAAAAAAACAAAGAAAGTCTTGGTTAGATTCTTAAACTAGTAAGATGGGAGCTTAAGGTACAAGATTCAACAACAAAAGAGCCAATCATAGTTTAGTGACTCCATTCGAATCCATCAACTGGTTGAATTAGAAGGTATTCATCCTGTTGCTAAATTTCAACTACTTCTACATGGCAAAAGTTAGACACTATGTTCAGGGCGGCTAAAACCCAACAAGGGATCGGTTATAGGGTCAGGGACAGAACACCCTATTCAGTACTCACAGGCATACTATAACCACCAGCATAAAGTTTAAACCGAGGCGTATTGACCAACCCAAGTGTAATAGAACCAACCTCCTTCAAAGTAAGCTGGTTAAATCCTACCGGAAGCTCAATGATTGTTCTTTACCAAATTCTAGTTCATGATTTTGATGAATTATGTAGTTAAAAGCAATAACAGCTATAATATCAAGTGCAAGAGAGCCCACAGCTTGTTAGTTCAACTTTTGCGTATTTCCCCAACACTAATGGAATCAGCTATTCATGAATTTGATAACATATGAACTAGTAAAAGCAATAACAACTAGCTGTAACATCAATCGCCAATCAAACAAAGCATGAATCTTTACCAATCACATAAGCAACTGATCATCTAGCAATTAAAAACCACCATAAACAATGAATCAAAAACTGATAAGAAGATATGGTAATATGAACAAAGTCCTAAAGATTTGAGCTTGTGTTTGGCAGCTAAGAAAACGTGGAAAACAAAACAGAAACCATGAAACAAAGTTGTGAACTTTTGAGAAGATGGGTTCTTGAAAGCATACGATGATGTTTGGCGAAGCAAAACGAAACCCAACTGAAATTCCGAAGAATCGGAGAGACAAATATTTACCTCAAATTGGTGTTCTTCTCAGTGTTGGGAGTTTTTCGGTTGAGCAAACGAAGGCGTTGAATTGTTGTTGCTTGGATTGTTTGCTTTGTTATATACAAATATACATCAGCTAACCTTCTGGGTCACGCTACTATGTGCTAAGCAACACTTACATACCGGTGGGGTTTCCAGCCTACAAAAACCACCTCTCATACGTCTCCACGTGTCTTTTCCTGGCATCCTGTGATTGGTTTGGATTTTTTTTTCTCTTTTATTTATTTTTGAAGATTTTGTTGCTGAAAATCCTGAATAATAGAATGCTTGTGTTGGTAGGATTCTAATTAACGTCCAGTATGTATGCGGATTCCACAAGAAACACAACGGCTACTCCAAAAGAAAACATCACTCTTTCAATTGAAAAATCTAAGAAATGTAAATTCTTTGTTCATAGAACATGTATTTGGATTTTCTGTTGTAGAATGAGTTTCTTCCAAGTATTCAATATGCCCAAGCTTTACCTTCTTCTTCCAGTTGACATGAGATGTGTTGCTAGTTAGTTACTGTTGTTTATAGTCAAATTTGTAATGCTTGGACTTGGATGGATCCGAATTGTTTTTTGTCACACAATTCCCTCGCCCTTGCTTTTCAATATCAAAGCTGGGTTAGCTTTAACAACTTGCAAAAATGATGCCAAACCATGTTTGTTATTGTATATATAAATATATAAAAAATTGTTTGTTATGGTCATGCATCATCGATGGATCAAACTGCATAACAGATTTCATCTCTTTAAGTAACCATAAGAAGTTATGAACAAAGTCGTACAACTTGATGAGCCTTATTCGTAAACCCAACTCGGCACTAACATCACAATATCCGTTTGCCCTTGCTTTTGTGATACCAGAAGTTCTGATAGCTCAAAAACATGCAAATGGAGTCAAGGCCTCAAGACAAGGTTTGGTTTTTGGCCCCAATTTTGCCTATCATAAAACGCATTGATCACCAGATGAAGTTACTTGAAACAGTTGTGCAGCTTTTAGCAAGACTTACTCGTATCATAACAATAAGTTAAGCATTAGCATCAATGAAAGTGAAACAATTGATAGGAACTAGAATACAAACATTTTCACACACAACACAGAAAGTCTTGACAGATGCATGACTCTGAGAAACAGATCCAACCTAAGTAAAAACAGATTCTAAAGAAAGGAGAATCGGAGACAGAGGAGCGGGAACGCAAGCATACGCATACATAACTAAATGTCAGTGCTTGATTGTGATCAGCTGATTGATTGGATAATGAATTACTTCAAGTCAGGAGTTGGCTTTTTCTTCTTCCTGCTTTGCTTTGTCAAAAGAAGCGAGAACCGTGCAAACCCGGACTTCTTTCTTTTAGCAGAAAAGTTCTTGAGACCACTTTCCTTCTCAAACTTCTTAGAAGAGGCATGATCACCATTTTGCTTATTGAGCATCTGACCCAGTGACACCTTCTGTTTTACAGGTGTCTTTTCAGTCAGTTCCATTTCATCCTCTTCAGGCAACATCAACTTCCTGCTCAGGATTTGTCCGATTGATAAGGTTGGTTTCAGAACCGGCATTGATTCATCACCAACTAAATTCAGACCATTTACATCACGCAATTGCAACTCTCTGGCATGATTTGATGGGCAAGGATTCTTGAACTTAGTAGAGTTGTGTACCGAAGAACGTCGTTTTTGACCATGCTGGGATCTCCATTTGCGAAGAGCTTCTTCCACTGCCAGCTTCCCCCTATTTGCAGCCTCCACTCTGTTCAAAGCTTCTTCCAATGCCATTTTACTGGTTTTGACTTCTTCAGTTGCTTCCTCTACTTTCTTCAAGATTTCTGTTTTCGACACATTTGCATCATCAACATACTTCATGGCATCTCTTACTCTCTTCTTAGAAAGCTCTTCTGCATCTCGAACTTTGCGGGTTAGGGTTGAGTATTCTTCAAATGAAAGAGTTACTCCTTCAGGTTTCTGCAATGCATCTCCGGATGCATTCTCCTGGTTTGATAGAGCCTTAATTTCTGCAAGAGCAAAAGCTTCTGCAGCTCTAGCTGCAGCTTTCATCTTTCTTGCGGCAACCAATCTGATTTCAGCTGTCTTTATCTTACCTCTCATCTGCTCAATCTCGGAAGTTGCTCTCGAGATCTCTAACTTTGCAGCTTCTGCCATTTTCTTGAACTGCTCTGTCTCAGAACTCATTCGTTGAAGCTCTTTTGAAATATCTAAAGACTTATCAGGAGCACCTTTAGATTCAGCATCCTTTGCCAACTGTAGCTTTTGTTTCGTCTGATTGAGCTCTTCTTCAAGAGACAACATTTTTAAGGAATTTGAGGTTAACCTCACCCGGGTCTTCTCAAGTGCGGCTCTTTCCTTCTCTAATTTCTTGTTGAATGTTTCAACGGAAGCCCGAATATCAGCAAGATCACTAGTAGTCCTGGTAAGGTTCACCTTAGCTTGTTTCAGTTCCATTAAGATTAAACCCGGTGCTGAAGAAGGACAAGAGATCACACCTTCCCTTGAATTAAAATGGCTGCCAATGTTCCCATGGTTTTCCTTGTCTGCTTCATTTACCACAGGAGTCATGTAGTCCTTACCAATATTTGTCTCAAGGTCCGCTTCAGATACTTCTTTCTGTAGCCTTTTCTTCAGTTCATCAATAATCTTTTTGGTTTGTTCCAGTTCTATTAGAACATCAAGAGTTTCCCTTTCTTTCAAAGTGAGATCTTTCTCCAACTGTAAAGCCTGCTCCTCCAGCTTTTCAGTGTCGACCTCTTCCATGTCATGCTGCAATTATGCGAAACAAGTTATAAACACAATACAGCTATAAACACGATTAACAAATAATCATCCTTAATATTTGGAAATTTCAGAAATGGAAGGGATTCACGCACAGGCTACTACTTTACTGTGAGACAAATAAGAAGAAGCAGACTGAATGTTGAGAGCTAGCTCAGGTTATCAAACAAAGAACGTTCCCTTCAAGGGGGACACATTGAGATGATCGACTGCGCGAAGTTACACTGAAAATCATGGGTGGATGACTTCATCACAGTGGATCATTCCCATTGCCAAAAGATCGGAACAGAAGATAGATGAAACAGAAGTTGATCTAACCAAATTTCACAAATAGGACCATTACATGATACAAAATAATCCTACAAGGTTCTTCATTCAGCATTCATTTGGCTCTATAAGGAATGCAAACAACCAGATCTTATCCGAATGAAAAGCGCCAAATAATCATCTTCGGAAATGCGAAAAATGTTGCCAATCATAGTCCCACTATTTAATTGACACGGATTATCTTCCAAACTAGTCTAAAGTTACAACTCCATTGTGGATCAAAGCCATAAAATTCATCAATATCACAAACAAACGGCCAATGCAAGCACTTCCATTACAGAATACAAAGTGGCACAAACAAACAGTCCGGACAATTTTCCACATAAACTAAGAAACAAAAATTCCTTTCAAAGTTTCGACTACATTTAGAAGCAATTGTATCACTTTGGTAATTTGGTCACTCAAAATTCCATCCTCATAAAACCCCAAACAATAAGGCCAAACCCCAATGCACTTAGTTTTTCAGCTTAAACAAAAACCCATTATCAAATCTATAAGAAAATAATCCCATAATTAATTGTTCTGGATACAAAACAAAGCGAATGAGAGAGTATAGTACCTCAGTCCCGCAATGCTTATTAGCACTTGAGGGTTTCCAGTACCCAACTCCACCGAATCGACTCACCGCCTCCTTCACCGACTCAAACGGCGCCGACGTGTCGATCTCCGCCCGCGAACCCGACCCGGGCACTCCGCCATTCACGCCGCTTTTATCGGGCTCCATTTACTCCGACAATTGAACTGAAATTCCCAACACAACCGAACACAAAGACTGAAACTTTCGAACACCCAACAAGCCTTCTGATGGATACTAACGTTAGAGGAGGTCAAAACTGGTACTTGGTTTTGGGTTTGAGCTCACTCAGTTCGGTGTTTGATGAGACAAACCAAGAAGCACGGCTATAGAGAGAGCCAAGATAGAGACAAGAGGGACACTATAAAATAAAAAGCGAACGGTACGTTACTACGTTTTCGTTTATCGAAGTTCCGGAAATGCCCATCGTCTTTGATCAGGTTTTGTCCGTTTTGAGGTCTTTATGGGAAATGTGAGAGATGATTCGTAGCCTAGAAGAGTCAAAGTGCTTCTTCCAAAGCACTTTGGGTTTTTGAAAAGTGCGTTCTACGCGCGAGTGAAGTTCAACGGCAACAAAAGCAGCATGATTCACCCAACGGGCTTGTGGCCTGGTCGGGTAATCATAAAAGCGCGTAAAAAGCACTTTTCCCCCTCTCGGCTCGGGCTTGCTGGTAATCAAGTACAGGGCAGATCCAACGTTCGGAAAATCTGGACAAAAGCACTTCTCGTTGTTCCCCACAGAAGCCAAAGCTCCTATTTCAAACTCACCTAGAGTTCAGTAACTTTTATTTTTTCTTTCTTTTCTTTTCTGTTTTTGTTAGGTGGTCTGTTGTTCATGAATTTTGAACGTTTGAGTAGTTATGGATATGGAGGGAGCATTTGAGTAGTGAGGATTTTTAAATTGAGGACTAGTTGAGGACATTTTGGTTTATGGTTTAAAAAACTTATTTTTCGATCACATTTTAACATTTCATCCGTTCATTTTTTAGATTTATATGAATAGATCATTTCTACAAATTTTCAGCCAAATTAGTGTTCGTTAAGATAACAAACTAGATTAAATTAATGGACGAACCAAATCTGTCAAATATGAACCATTCAAGTTCATAATTGATAAATCACACTTATGAATGTCTTAACAATTTTCAATATAGCTGAAAATTTGGAGAAATGATCTACTTATAAATACCTATAAACTGAACGGTCAAGATGTTGATATAAAATTAAAAAGTTGGATAAGCTAAAAAGTCATTACCAAGTCTTTAACTTAAAGGTCATCATTATCACTAGAAGAGCTTCATGCATATGCATATGTTTTCTAGTTACTACATCAAATCATTCATATAAACATCAAAGATTATAAGAGTGCAACTAGATCTTTTGAGGTGAAGTGTCCCTTTTATCTTCTGGGTTGAAATCGATACTTTATTGCAATATGCATAGTGATTCAGTTTAACTAATTAGTGATCTTTGTTGATCGCTTGACATTGTGTATTTTGAATAGGAGCATGAATCTAATAGCCATTATGTGAATTACAAAGATGGTGGATAGGGATTTCCGAGTATGCGTTGAATTGTTGATGCATGAGCATGAGAACTTTAGTGTTACATAATAAGTTGTGAGTTAAAAAAAAATATCATTTATAAATAGTCTTATACTGAAAGTATAGAATGGAACAGAATATGGAAGGATTGAATGTGTAGATTCAATCATTTGATAAATTAAAGGCAACAGACACAAGAACACGAGATTTTGTTAACAACAGTGTAAACCTCCCTAGAGGAAAAATCACTGCGAGACTTTTAAAGTAGTCCACACTAAATCAAATCCACTATAAAATAAGAATGATTACAGACCTATCAAGTAGTGATATTCAACACAATCACATTCACTAGTATACAAACTAACTTGATTACAAACTGATAACCATATTCTAACTCTTCTTGAATCTTATACGGATATGAAGGAACTGAACACGCCTTCAATGTTTCCCAAACCACTGATCTCGATCACTATAAGAATGACAGATGCAATGATACAAGCATATAATTTGACAAGAGTTTTCCAAATGATATTATAGACTAAGCAACAATATAGCAATACATTTTTGACTCAATGAAAACTTTGTCCTTCAATCTCCAAGGAACCACCTCCTTTGTTCTTCAATCACATAAACAAGAAGTTCAACTCAACATGAAACAGTTGAACTTCTGACCTTACAAAGTTCGCAGCGGAAGCTGCTTTCTCAAACGTTATACGTGCAAAGATGTGTCTTCATATAGCTGGCGTCTCCTTTATATATGACTTCAGTACTCATATGCCAGCAACCCTAATAGAAATCCAAAATAGGAATTCTTATTAGTATCAAATCACAATATAAATCAGAAGATATTATCCAATGAAACATAAAAGAATATCTACACAACGTAGGATTTCTTACACATGCAATCTCCTTATATCAATTAACACATAATCATATATATGATCAAATCAACATGATAATATCACATATAACCAATCCATATGCTCCATGAGCACGTCTCAACCCAATTAGGAAGATAGATCAATGAGATTAAATAATATCAATCAGATAACCAAATATATATCAAATATGATAATAAATGAATAGAGAACCTAAATTACATAGGTTCATTTCCTTTCCACGCACCCAAGTTATAAACCTAATCAACTTAGGTTTCTTCCTTTTCTCAAGCAAACACCAAGTTATAGAATCGGTTAATCAATAAGATAATATCCTAATCAAAACAATTAGGATTCCAATTACTCACGGAAAATACACAACCAAATAAATCAATCATATATTTAATCCCATATAAAGCTCTAATCAAATTAGAACTTCTTTGCTCATCCTTCTTTATTTTGTATAGGAATGCCAACTAATCATATACCAACATATACTCTAGTCGTCAGAGACGGAGCATAGTGAAGGAGAGCATGAGAACTTTAGCGCTACAGTCAAATAAGTTGAGAGGTAAGAGAAAATCTCATGTATAAATAGTATTACATCTTGTTGCAAGTTCTTTTAACGTTGACGTCTCTACTGTACATGTTGTCGAAGCCTTGGCTCTCCACAATAGTCTCTTACTAGAATTTGTGCCCGCGCCTGGTGTAGACGCGGTTGATTAGATTAGCGACGATGGAGTGAGATACTGATGATGATGATATAGTGTAGATATAGAGATAGTTGATTCGAACAGTTTGGAATGTCTTGATGTTCCTTCAGTTTGTAAAGCGGTAAACATTTTTTTTCTTGCAGCCATTCTTTTGTTAGGTCCTGATTCTCTTTCAGTTTCCAAATCTGTGCACATTTACACAACAACTAATCAATCATGGATAACAAAAAGGAAGCCAACAATACGATCAGAAGAAAAATCCTGAAGAAAACCTGATTCTTTTATCACATGGTTCTTTTATACAAAAGGCTGGCTAGGTTCTTTTATACAAAAGGCCAGCTACTTAGGAAACCTGGATGTGATCAAAGAACCAAGATTAGAATCAGGACCCATCTGCCCGAGTTCAATCATATAGTTCCTAACTCAAACCCAACCACAACACCCTAAAAAACAAATCTTTGGAGTAGCTATTTAAAGCAAGCGAAATTGGACATATTTAGATTGTCATAAATAAAGAAAGACAATGCACCAACCAACACCTAAAGATTCAAAAAACCTAACAGAGAAAACCGATTTCTAAAGGATAGCCGTCCTCATTTACCAGATAAATTCGAATATCATCATGCCTATTCGTCCTAACCAAAGTAACATTCGGAGGAAACACAAATGAGTACACACTTTTAAAGACCTTAATGTACAGAAATGTAGCTTAAAACCATTTATGACCTAACTGTGTAATATATAAACCCAATCATATACCCAATCACAATCCAGAATTGACTATGAATGTTATCACAGTTCCTCCAAAAGCTATTTTCATTTTGACAAATGTTGTTTAGTTTACATATAGGCATTGTGACCATTCGACCATACATCAAAGAATACTCATATGAAAATTCATAAGTTACAATTGAGGAAAATGATTTTTTTATTAACGCTCTTTATTTGTAATGTCCACACTCACAGTTATTAGTGCTTTTATCATTACAGTTATTTGTAATGTCCACACTTACAATCACCCCATCTACTGAGTAAGTAAATGAAACGAACGAAACATAAACATAAACAACACAAACAAACCTAGATCTAAACAAACTGAAATTGCAATCACCCCATCTACCGAGTAAGTAAATGAGAAAGAGACAAACTATCCTCTGAACTATCACACAATTTGTAGCCTAACACAAATCTGTGAAGCACCTGTTTTAGATTGACACAAATTAGACATACTTATCCAATGAACTATCACACAATTTGTAGCCTAACACAAATCTGTGAAGCACCTGTTTTAAATTGAGACAAATTGGACATACCTATCCTCTGAGGGAGAAAGAAACGGATGCAGTAGCCAAACATTAAAAGTCAATAGAACGAAACAGTAGAAAATGATAGGTTGGAAGCCGATTTCCACAAAAGAACCGGCCTCATCAATCACATAAATTCAAAGACCGTAACGCCTATTCCTTCTTACCAAAACAACAGAGAGAGAGACAGAGAGAGAGACAGAGAGAGACAGAGAGAGAGAGAGAGAGGACCCTGAACTAAAAGTACTTAGATTCATGTAAGTCATAAACAATCAAACCTTTTGTGCTCCAGAATCAATCATTATCTTTGATTGACAAAGGGAGGAGGAGCTCCGTTAAGTCATGCCATGTTACTTGGATGAGGGAACATCCACCCTTAATTTAAACTTTTCTCATCCTATAAATTAAACTCTTATATATATGATTTTCTTCATGCTTGCAATCACTATAAGAAGAGTATCTTTCTTTCACTTGTGATTTACGCTCATGATTAATGACAGGTCAAATTTGTTATCCTACCTCAGCACAAATATTCAATATCAACATGAGGAAACTAAAACAGCCTGCTAAATCAAAGATTTGCATATATATTGCAAAAGGATCTTATTCCCAAGTTGCATATGATTTCATCATCTGTTCGTGATTAAGGTAGATATAGAAGTATAGCATGGAACTATTGCCTCATAACAATAAAAAATAAAAATAAAAATCGAATTTGCAGAAATAGCAAAGACGGTAAAGCAGGCGAAAAGCAGTTGGAAGCAACTGAAAGCAAATAACCAAATCATTGCACACAACTAACTATTGAACAGAGAAGTAAACCAAAGAAAACAGAGAGATTATATTATTATAACAGCAAATCTTATAATACTACCGAAAAGAGAGACTAATCGGCTATGTATATATCCAAAAGAAAGTACAAATAAACTAATCTTGATTAATTTAGCAACAACAAATGAAAAATAAGACATCATATTGATTCATAACAGATGTACCAAAAATAAGGACACGTTAGCAGACCGTATAGCCTGAGTGATCTGTTCAAATAAAATCCGAAGATAGCAAAATGATCTCTAAATTAGATACAAAACTGATATCTAAAATGCATCTATTAGATCTCCTAAAAATGAATAATAACCAAACTCGCACACCACAGCTCTTTCTTTGTTACAATTCTTGTACATATTCAATTTGGCAAAAACAAAATTTTTACCGCACAACCAATCAGTCCATGATCACAATCATCTATCAGTTAACATTCACTATCATAATATCAAAGTAAAAGACTAAACATTCTGCAAGAAACTACAAAACTTTTACATAGATAACAATGAACAACTGCAAGACACTAAAATTGAAATCATCCCATTTTCACATACACAATAAGCGAATTTGAACATAAAGGAACAAAAAGTCACAGTTTCAACTAGAAATATTTCTTGCTCTCAAATTGAGACTGGCAAATACTTGGTAGAATTATATGTTTTACCAATAGTGGAAGACTAAAAATAATTGCTTACTAGAGAGTGGATGAATATAACGATGCAAACCGCTCAACAGAGGAACAGTCTATAACTTAGGGAACTTCAGCAACACCCATCTGCGGTGTGTTGCTAAATAAGAAGGCAAACTATCCAATGGACAATCATACAATATGTAACCTAACATCAATCACAATAACCCCATAAACCCAAGAAGCCAAAAAAATCAAATATTTGAAGCAGCTGTTTTAAAACTCACTGTACCACATAAAAACGAAGGGGTTCCGACTCCCACTTGGGTTCCATCAACATATTAAGTTAGGTTGAGACCTCCATCGATTTGAGGTTTCATACGGCTTTCAGGCACAGTAAGATTTGAGTGAGCTGCATCTGGTTACTCGCCTAAGTAAGTAGTATCTAACTCCGAAGGGGAAATCCCTAATTGTTCTGATCTATAACCACTGGAAGCCTATGATCGAGCTACTTCTACTCCTACATCTTCTTCAATTGGACATACCCATCCTCTCACAAACAAACAAAATCGAAGACTCTATGCATATTCCTTGTAACCAACGCGAGAGAGAGAGAGAGAGAGAGAGAGAGAGAGAGAGAGAGAGAGAGAGAGAGAGAGAGAGAGAGAGAGCCACATACCGGTTTGACGTCAGCTATCTGGGAAACGACTATGAGCAAGACGGCAGTTGTGTTCTGGTTTTGGTGCAAAGGTCTGAAGGTGGTTGGTGCAAAGGCCTGAGGGGCGGTCGGTCGCGCCGGCGATTTAAAGCCTTCAAAGGCAGATAGCATAGATCAGAGAATTGTTAGGAAAAAAAAACAGAGGAGAAGATGAATCATATACTGAAACGGCAAAGAACGGCGTAAGAGATACAAAGAAAAACCAAGGAAAGTTGTTGAAGATCTGAGGCAAGGAAAATTGTCTTTCTTGTGTGCTTTGGGTGAGGCTCAGCACCTGAACCAGACTCTGGTTATGGATTTGAGTATTTGTTTCTCGTCGATTTACACTTCATCAAGTCAAGATGAGGAAGGGAAGGATTTCAGGTTTGACTTTGATTTCGAGCATTTAAGTGAGTCGGCAGCTGTTTTGGACCTAAAACAGTTTTGAGCTGATTGAGATAAATGGCAGAAGAAAGATCTGAGGCCCATTGCTACAGTAAATGAACAGTGTTTTCCCAACTCAGAATTAGTATATTGTAAATGTGCGAAGGAAATAGGCTTCACCGGGATTGAGGTCGAGAGCGACCCCAAGTTGGTCATTGATGTTGTCAATGAAGATGTTGCCCCTCCTTGGAGTCTCATTAGTCTGCTCCAAGACATCAAGATGTTGAAGAGATATTTGAGAACACAACTTTGCTGCCAATTTCCTTGCTAATTTAGATCATAGGCTAGATAATTGTTTTGGGAGGATTGTGTGCCTCCTGAAGCTTCGCTGCTCTACTATCCTTTGACTGTAAATTTAGGTGTACTAAAGACACATTTATCTAGTTTTTTCTCTTTCTTATAAAAAAAAATAGTGAAAGGCTAACATGACTGTAGCCCATACAAAATTTTACCAACCAATCAGTAAAACCCAAGTGTAGAGTAGGTAGCCTAGTCAACTAGAAAACTTATCCTGTTATATATAACTTTATTTATAGTTTCTTCATACTTTACACCAATTATGAGATAATTTGCCTTAATTGTACCATACTCCTAAAAAAGTGGAGTCGTAGAACTATATAATCTTGACCAATAAGAAATTTATGTTCGTATCTTTGTTAAAAAATATATACATAAATTTACTCCGCTTTCACTATTTACATATTGAAAAATTTCATCAAAAAGAAACAAAAACCTCTGAAATTTATAAACAAATTATTCATATAGTAAATTCAGCTCAGGGTATTTCGAAATCCTAACTCCGTCTCTACTGGTCACTAATGCATGATTCTTGTTTTGGGGATATGCGCTCTGTGCCTATATCAAACTACATTGACAAACCCTTTTTTTTTTTTCTTTTTTTTTCTGTCTTTCACTTCTTGTTCCATAATATCTATATGTCGCAAAAGGTTTTATGATGACCTTATAGTAATGACCAGGTTAGAACTTTTAAATGAACAGTTTGATCGATGAGTGTTTTAAACTAATTGTTATAAAGTCTTGATTGGGATGATTCTGTTTCATATGGAATTTAGTGCTGTTAGCAAAACATAGTAAGCACTAAGCTCCATAGTAAGCAAATCTTTCTGCCTATCCTAAATTAATTTGACTGTTGTTGTTGTTGCTGCTCATTATCTTTTTTAGTAGTGGCCGGTATGCAAGGCCCCTAAATGGCTAAATAGCATTGGCGGAATTGTCACACTTCACAGGCCTCACTAGGCTAGGATTCCCGAAGTTTTGAGAATTTTTGAAGCAGAAAGCTAGCTCAAGTATATATAAATTGCATTTTTTTTTTTAAGAAACTATATACAAATATCTCCCTCGAGATGTTCATTCATGATACATATGGCGCCCTACTTGAAATTTTCAAGTTCCCTTCTTTCTAAAAGCCAGATTCCTCTTGTACTTAGATTCTTAACTTTATCTATGATCTGCAATTAATAATCGATTTGCTTGATACTCCAATGGAGAAATTTGGTCATTGGTTTTGCCGTTTTGGCTCTTCGGCCTGTTTGGTCAATCTATCAGCTTGACGCTCCCAATGGATGAAGGAAAAATATACGAGCCTATATCCTTGCTAGTCTATCTCGATGGCCTGAAGGCAAAGACGTTCAATTATGGAGAGAAGCATGAACTAGCTAGTGAAATACATTAATTACTTCGTACATCTCTACAGGGATAGGTAACCAGCTGAGCTTGACACACATATAGTAATCCTTTCATCCAGCAAAGAACGAAAATGACAATAACGCACATTTTAGTTTAAAACAGACAAGAAAATGAAATACTACTACTCGTGCTAATAACAATTACAGCATACGTACGTGGAAGAGTTGCGATTCACAGAGCAGCCGTAGAAAGCCATTTCAAAGTCGGAGTTCTGGAGCTTATGGCATGCACGCAGCAGCAACGCAGACCAGAATTCCATTAAATTTAAGTCGCTTTCTTCTCTACGTCATACGCAGATTTTATTTGCCTCTCTTCCATACAATTTCATGCAGATCTGGTTTCTGATTCCATAATCTATATGTGGTACTACCATATTTAAAATAGCAACGAAAATTTTCCAATATTATTCTGAACTTTGTGGAGAATAGACTTTATTATGATTAATCAGTTGGCTGATTGTGAAGTTAGAACGGGACCTTGAAGTAGACTTTGAACAATTCCTCTAGAAATTTTGGCACCTCTAATTTATTAATGTGGCCGGCATGATGCTTGTTAGTTAGACAAATTTAAATTAAGGGTTTAATTTATTTAATTAAACGTGGTTCGGACGAAGGGTATGCATCATATCATGCATGAACCAATGCTAGCTTCTACACTTTGTATCATCACGTACACCAGTAATAGAAGGGCTATTTCACTACGTACGCAAAGGTCATTTTGCAACGAGGCTGCAGACGCATTCTTCTACTATATATATTGCAGTCCACGTCAAACTTCTTCATTTATATACATATATTTAGTACGTCGATTATCAAACACAAGTACGCAGAACAAAACTTCATCTAATTATGGTCAATGAATACTTAATTTGTTGTTCTAATTATTAACACACCATCCCAAAGAGCCAACTAATATGAACCCTAGAGAATCAACTCTAGAGTAAGAGCCAACTCGAACCCCATGCCACAACAGAACCAAACCTCTTCTGCTTAACTAATTATTCTGCACAAGTACTAATTACTATAAACTGATTCAGCGAGAGGCCGGCCTCTATAAGGAGCGTGTCAGTGTTAACTGAAATGAGGGTACCCCAAGGACCACAAAACATTCAATCCTTCCTACTGATTGATCTGTTAATGCAGCGTTCAGACCCCTCGATAGGGAGACCATGGCCATAAATTAAGACCTATAAGTTTGTACGTGGAAGATACATGTAATAACTATGTACTGAAAGTACCAATAGGAATATTAGCAAATGTGGTGTACGTTAGGACTTCAATTAAACCGCGTTTAATTTGTAGGTACGTTTCCGAATAACCTAAACCAATCACCTTTATCAATGAAATTCACGATGTAGATTCTTTAAGTTTTCTGCATTTTCCTTCCTATAATCCCATGTTTCTATCAGTTTTGATCAAGATAATCAAAAAGAGGAAATTTTTCAAATGTTGCCCCAAGTTAAGCTCATTCATCATTTTGATATTTCAATTTTGAAAACTATGATAATAGTACCTCAATACTTAAACCCAATTGAACATTAGTTCCTTCCGTGATTGACACCGTTAAATTGGACTTTATACATAGGCAAAATTGTATTTTCATGTTTTTTCTCCCCAATTTTTTTCCCTCCACAAACATTTCCCTCCAGATTAATGTCTACCCATCAATATCAGAATTTGTGGTGAGCCATGTGTTGGCTGCATACAAAAATCAGAGACATCTAGAAATTATAATATACCATTGGTCATTAATATTCATCATTAAAAGTAGCTTTTGCAACCTACCAATGGGAGAAAGAATCAACATTGATTAAAATGCATTTTGTATCAAGTACAGAAGTTCATGAAACATATATACTTAATAGAACAATTAAAGATAACTAGGTAATATGATTCACAGTCATAGTTGATATCTTCAGGTCGAGAAACTCTAATTCAACTGATAAGTTTGTGGAGGGAAAACATCAAGAGACAATTTTGCCCATAGACAAAGTTCAACTTAACGGTGTTAATCACGGAAGAAACAAATGTTGGGTTATGTATAAGTGTTAAGGTATTATTATCATACACTACCAGAACAAGCACTTTAGCCGACGAAAAATTTTCGTCGGCCTGTTATCTTAATTCGTCGGCTAAGATCTTAGCCGACGAGTCTTCGTCGGCTATAATGTCGTTAGGAAAAGGTCCTCGGTGATGACTTTAGCCGACGAAATTTTTTTTTTCATCCGCTATAGTCCCACAGTTAGCCGACGAAAAAGATGTCGTCGGTTTTTTTCCCAGACTTTAGCCGACGAAACAATTAAGATATTCGTCGGCTAAACCTTATAAAAAAAAATTAAAAAATAACTATAGCCGACGAAATATGACATAATTCGTCGGCTAAACCTTATAAAAAAAATTAAAAATACTATAGCCGACGAATATAGTGTTTAAATATCGTCGGCTAAAGTTGCTGGGTTTTGAAAAAAAAAACTGCAGAAACTTTCGGCCACCTCCAATCACGACCAAAATTTGACAGAATCTTCCTCTCAACATTTCGAACAACTTTCTAGAAGAAGTCGAAGCTCGATTCTAAGCCTAAACAGGTCAATCGACTGAAAATATAAAAATCCCCAATTTTAAACCCTAAAAACTTCAAATCTTCGATTCTCTTCACACACACCGAATCGAGCTACCAAATTCTAGGGGAATGTAGTACTAATCAAACTCAACTTATCCATATATAGAACTCACCAAATGGTGACCTAAGGAAGGAGAAATTCGATCGACACCGAATCCGAACCGGCAGAGTTTTGGAGCTCGATTTATCCCTCACGGCGGCGCCACTCGATGCACCACCTATCCAGCAATGCAGTAGAGACGACGGCGAAGCTTTTGGGACAAGTATGGCGGTCTCCGGTGGCTTGACGGCGGAGCTAGGCCGAAATGAAAATTGGCAGATAATAGACTTCTTACCATCCATCTTCGGCTATATAAAGAACTTTAGCCGACGAAATTCTTTATTTTCGTCGGCTAAACTCTTTTGAAAATTTTGGTTGACCGCCAAAAATTTCGGTTGAAAATTTTGAAAATTTTTCGACTTTAGCCGACGACTTTTCATATATTTCGTCGGCTAATGTCCTTTGAAAATTTTCCTCCAACTTTGGTTTACCGCCAAACAAATTTTGAAAGTTTTTGACCTTAGCCGACGACTTTTTTAATATCTCGTCGGCTAAAGTCTATAAATTCACGAAAACGCTCATATCTCCCCCTATATTACGTAGTTTGGTCAAACCTTTCACATGAAAAACTCTTACGTAGATGAGACACAACCGCCTATATAAAAAATTTGAGACATTTACCTTCCGACGATAGGGCTCCCCATAGGGAATAATAACGGTAAATAGGGTTGACCGCTACTATCGGCACCGAGACTTTACCCGATTTACATGATTTTTGAACCATAGCCGTATTTCACCATTCTGAACACATCTTATTTCACGAGATTTTTGATAATTTTGCTTCCTATGTAGAGTTGGTTTACAAAGTTGTATAACCTATTAAACAAGTTATACAACATTAGTAGACACGTTGTGATTTTGATTACTAAAATTCACAAACCAAAATTCGACCGTCAGATATGATCATTATGACGAAAGATGTTTGTGGTAAAAAATTCAACTGGATCCGACAACGTTAAGGGCTCGATCGAAACGATCAACCCTAATCCATCATTACTTATCACACGAAAACGCTCATATCTCCCTCTATATTACGTAGTTTGGTCAAACCTTTCACACAAAAAACTCTCACGTAGATGAGACGCAACTGCCCATATAAAATTTTTGAGACATTTACCTTCCGACGATAGGGCTTCCCATAAACCCGAATAACGGTAAATAGTAGATACGTTGTGATTCCGATGACTAAAATTCACAAACCAAAATTCGACCATCAGATATGATCATTATGACGAAAGATGTCTATGGTAAAAAATTCAACTGGATCCGACAACGTTAAGGGCTCGATCGAAACGGTCAACTCTAATCGAAAATAAGAAAACTGCATTTTGAAGCCCTAAACGGACTCAGATGGCCAAAAAAGCCTATACATCATGGCATTAGCGATGAGTCAGACTCGTGGCGCCGTTACGCTTCCGGAAAGGTATCACAATAGTCAATCAGACACCAAATGCCAAATCTGCAGCATAGTGAATAATAAGGGTAAGTCAACTATCGGCACCGAGACTTTACCGGAATACCGTAATTTTTCAACCATAGACGTATTTCACCATTCTAGTCATATCTTATTTCACAACTTTTTTACGTTTGAAGGATCTACGTATAGTTTTTTTTTTCCAGATGAGTTGTTGTCCAAATCTGCAAATATAAGGCACTTTAGTCGACGAAATTATATTTTTCGTCGGCTAAACTTTTGAAAATTTCGTCGGCTAAACTCTTAAAAATTTCGTCGGCTAAACTTTTGAAAATTTCGTCGGCTAAACTTTTGAAAATTTCGTCGGCTAAAGTTCACAGACTATAGCCGACGAAAAAAATTATTTAGCCAACGAAATAAAAATTTCGTCGGCTAAAGTTGACCATAGCCGACGAAGATTGTAAATTAGCCGACGAAGGAAAATTTCGTCGGCTAAAGTCCACTTTAGCCGACGAAAAAAAATTCGTCGGCCTGGTTTTTTATTTTCGTCGGCTAAAGCCTTTCTTATGGTAGTGATAGTTTTCAAGATTAAGACGTCAAAATGATGAATAGACTTAACTTGAATCACATTTGAAAATTTTCAAATAATCAAAATATGAAATGAGGTCGGGAACAATTCCGAACAAAGAAGACACATGCAACAAAAGTTTGGAAAAGACAAAAAGACCGGGATCAATCATTTTTCAGAAGACCAATTTAGTGAATTTACTATATATTTAAAACTGACCACGATCATAAAAATGGTTAAACTTATATAAAGTCAACAATAGAATTGTACGAGTTGATTAACCTATATATGAACGTAGCTAGCTTGTTTTCTGCCTTCAACTACTTCAGTGTGTTGCGCACTTCATTTAAATCCCAATTCAAAGAAAAGCCAACCCAGCATTGCCTCTCTCCTACTTCCTCATCTTCTATCTCTCTCACTTCAGACCAAAACCGTCCAAAATGTTCAGCTCCAACCATCAGCTTCCCCAGAAGTCTCTCCCAATGAAACAAGAGGATGCCAAGTTCTTCTCTAGGGTTTTGTCCAAGGAAAGCTCCATGGCCTACCCATCTTTCAAGGTCTACTATGGAGGACTACCTGCTAATGTACCATTCATGTGGGAATCTCAGCCTGGTACTCCTAAACACAAGTTCAGTGAAGAAACACTTCCTCCTCTTACTCCTCCACCTTCTTATTTTCCAACAATCCCAAAAAAGCCATTCAAGAAGCACTCAGGATCCAATCTTTTACGTATCTTGTTCCTAAAGATAAGCCTCAAGAAAAAACAATATTTCCCGCAGTCTCCATCATCCACATCGTCGACTTCGTCTTCTTCCTTGCTTTCCAAGTCGGATTTGTCCGTGCGTGTGCCTATGAACACCTGCCGGAGCAGGTTCTCGAGCCCGAGCTCATCTTTTGATTCTAGGGGAGATTATGAAGATGAAGGAGTATTCGGCTCACCTACTTCAACATTGTGCTTTGGAATTCGTAGGGTGACTAGGGGAGGAGCCAACAGAGATGTTCACCGGTTTTGATTAGTGACCGGCCGGGATTCCCTTACTGTTAATATTGGCCATGGTTCTGATGGCCAAGCTACCTCTTTGAGATAGAGTCCATGCTTTGTAAGGATCTTGCTTATGTTTTTGTTTATTTCATGCGTAGAATGCATTATCTTAATTAGTGACATCTACTGCCTAAGTTTCTTAAACGGATATATATTGTAATTGGATTTTTAGATGTATCTGATAGCACCATGTAATTGATCATCAGTACTAGTCGTTTTCCTTCGCCTTCTATATGTGTTTATGTGCAAAAGAACATTCATGAAGTAAAATGTGGCAAAACATGCTG
This sequence comes from Fragaria nilgerrensis, assembly GCA_010134655.1. NCBI lineage: Eukaryota > Viridiplantae > Streptophyta > Magnoliopsida > Rosales > Rosaceae > Fragaria > Fragaria nilgerrensis. The sequence continues at coordinate 7,397,436 of CM020982.1, forward strand.
TATGAACAGAACATTAATTCTGGAGCGGTTTTAAGGTACTATTACATTATAAAGTACAGTATATATTGATATATATGTTAACAGGATCATAGTTATTTCATTGAATAGGCAAGCAAGTTAAAGCTTTTAGATGGTGAATCTGATATCAAAGTATACTCTATTGGGTTTTATTGTCTGAGGTTGTTCTTACATCTAACAAAGACATTGACAATTTGTTTCGATTTGGGTTTGGAGAGGAAGAGATTTTGCAGTAGGTAGTTGGTTGTTGGGAACATACTAGTGTTTGATATTCTCTGCTCGTGGATGCAGAAATTAATATTCAATGCAAAGAGGAAAGATGGGTAGAGGTTCCTATCATATATTCAATAGTTGCAGCTTCGATCTGCTCTGTAATTAGTTGATTGTTTGGGAATCTTTTGCCTCTGTCAAAGTGTCATGTCCTCTTCACATGTTAACTAGCTTCTTACATTTCCGATTCAATGTCAGAAAAGCTTGTTACAGAAAGTAATTGGTTTACGGTCTCCGGCAATGGGCAGAAAAACTTGAGGTCCTTTCGTTTCCGACGTGAGATATTACTCTCAAACATCATCAGTCGTGGTTGCCCTCTAAATTTTCAATTGTGTTACTTCATTATTGAGCAGCACAGCTGCAGAAGGACCATTTCATGGACTTCATGTACAATAAAACTAGTGGCAGACTAGCTATAGAAGAAGAAAGTCCTTAAGACTTAGAAATTCATGAGAATGATGATGACTATGTAGAAAGTAGTTTAGTTAGCCTTTTCCATGTTGTAGCTTTCACTTGTCGATTTGTCACGGACTCGAACAAGCCTAAGATTCGAAGCTTCTTTCTTTAATACATGTAGAACACTAGAAAATGAGTAAAACTTTGTGTGATAGTGAACTCTTGGACTCTGTCGGTGCGTATATATCTTTGGAAATAAATTAGTGATCACAACGAAGCTCTGGGACATTAACTAGGGCATTGCCCCTTAAAAATATGGTGTAAACTAAGAAGATGATCATCAATAACATGAAAGAGGGTGTCACTTACATGGGCACACCATATGGTACTCGAAGGAGATTTTATTCTTGGCATATTAATGAATGAAAGAGGAAGCAGAAGAGAAGAGAAGGAAGGAGCTTAAACCAGCCAACAAACAAAGACAATAGGCATGATACACTGTGTGCTAAGCAATAGTACTAGTAGTTGATAGAGCTCGATCAAATCTGGCTTGATTGTCTTTGTTTATCTAAAACTTGTCGGCAGCTGTATGCGAGTGAGGGGTGTGCGCATGGTGCAGCATGTGCGCGCGGGCCATTGAACTTGCATTTTTGGAAGGTATATATTTTAGACACACCATAACTCCAAGCACATCTCGACGCTTAAATGCTCTCATGTTTCAAATGCATGCACTCAAATGTCGCGTAGACTTCCTCAAATGGTTTGGTACGGTTCTGTTTGGGTCGTCGGATTTAATTGAACTCCATTGAATTCGACCAGATTCAATTGGTTCGATTATTGACACCCCAAACTCAAATTTGCAAAAGTATCATGATCAAATCATGATTTAGAGATACATGTTAATTTGTTGTAAATAAATTTCGATCTTGATATTTACTTCTGCCGTTTCCAATCAAAATCAGGGAATTATTCTTCGATTCCTTCCTAAAAGATAACAATGCGTATGATATATAAAGCAATTAGATTGGTGGATACATTGCGTACTAGTTTGATTGTATTCAAATTCCAAACATGAGTTTTGCAACGAATAGAGCTTTGGCGATTGGTTTTGGCCTTTTGGTTTGCTTGATGATCCAATATAAGGAAGCTCGTGGTACAGAATATGTAGTAGGGCTGAAAAAGGATATATAGGGTCTATATCCTGGGATATCTCAACGTTCAAAACTGGAGACGTCTTAAGTAAGATCTATATACATCAACATTCATTTCATTTCAATTTTTTCCATGTCTCTTCTATCAAGTTCATTTTCTGGTACTAGCTAGGATACAGACTAATTGGTTTGTTAATTGACTCCTTTTGTTCAAACACTTTTCAGGTTCACAGATCCATATTACTATGTAGGTGTTATACCTGCAATACAGGAAAACTATTACAATAGATGTGAACTATATCCTCCTACAGCCCTATTTTAAACACAGGAAACGATCATACGGTATTACACAACGGCACAAATTTATTTACGTTTATGAACCGTATTGTCAGAAGGGACTGAAGATTAAAGTTATTTTCGAATAAAATGTGTTAGATTTGGAATTCTGATAACAAATTGTAATAAAATGTAAGAGATACTAAATATTGAGCAAATTAAGTAATTGAAGTGACAAGAGACCAAGAAAAATGATTTTTTTTATTAGTACATGTCCAAATTCATTAGCAAAATGTAACCAATATATCAAAACAAGAGCTAAATATACGCTAGCTCGGAAGTAACCGAACTGCAATCTGCTAGTCCTATAAACTCAGTTGACCTTCTTACAATCGGTCCTAATCTGACCGTTGGTGCCGGTGAGAGGGCTAAGGTTTCCCATCTTCACCATGGCATTGGCGAAGTCCGTGCTGAAACTTCCTGGGTTGCTAACATAAGCATTCACCTGAGCGTTGGTGGAACCACCGCTAAAGAGTTGTTGATCGGAGTGCAACAGACCCTTTTGGCTCACCAAGTTCTTGAAGTAAGCATTGTCAAACTTGTTTGGAGTTGTGACATCGAGCGGGGAAAGGGTGGCATCACCCCCACTGCTTGGACAATTTGCTTTTAGAGATGTTGCGAATGAGGAATCTATGTTGGCTTCATTGTAAAGCCTTGCCCTAAAAGTTGTGCACCTTGCTTGCCCAATTGTATGAGACCCTAATCAAACAAGAACACACAAAGTAATATATACTTGTGATGTTAAATTGATCGACAAGAAAAATGTTATCAAAATTAACCACATGTTAATGATTGTAACCAACCTGAGAGAGCCACTAAATCCTTGGCATTGAAGCCCTTGTTTGAGAAAGAAGTAAGTAGAGCACTAAGATTCAAGGTGGGAGCTGGAATGTTGGTATTAGCAGCACTTAAACTCGCGGTGGTGGAGTCTCTTCTCCCCAATTGCACTGTCCAGCTAGGTCCACCCAACTGATTTGAGAATTCAATATATATTATGTCACGAAACCTGACTTGATGTATATATGAACAAAATAAATCAATGAATTAGCTTTGCTAGGGTTGAAGTTTTCGCTTACAGCAACAACAGAGTCTCTAGCAGCGACGGCCAATATATCAGAACAAGAGAAGACACCAGGACATAAGCTCTCTAGTTGAGATTTGATGGTGTCAACTACGTCGAATCCCCTCAAAGAATTAGCATTAGCACCGGCAGTCTTCTCGCCGGTGAAATTGGCCGTGTCGTCCAACAGTACAGAAGCATCGCATCCCTGTTTTCAAACACGTCGCGTTATTCAAAACTGATTGTCACCTTTTGACCTAAAACGGAATCCGCTTTATGCATGCATGATTTGAAAGGGTTCTTGTAAGTTTGTGTGTTGTTCACTTGTTCTGTGCGTGTTTGCATATCCTTGGTAAGAGTCAAGGCAAAAGAGAGAAAGGGATAGATCGAACTTGTGAACAACAATGAACGAAGTCCACAATTTCGGCAGTTTTACGTTTTTAAGCAAGAATATACGTATCTTAACCACGGCCTTAACCACTAGATTTACTATTAATATTACCAAACTTAACTATGAACCATAAATGAGCATGAAACGCTCTTCAGTCTTCATCAATTGGTTGGGTCGTCTCTTGTGATGATGTCAAGGAAATATACTAGCTCCATGAGCGTACTACTATGTATAATAGGAGACCCTTATGCACTCTCTATTGTATACCATGCACATGAACACGTACGCACGCACAAAATGCATAAACTTAATACAATATATCGAAGGAGGCGATGAATATAAGGAGGAGGGACTTGCATTAACAAAGCAATCATGAAAATGGAGGCGGAGCAAGGAAGCTCCCATGCGAGCCTCGCTCGAAACAGCCGAGTTCACGGCTGATTTAATGGTGGCGAGGGCCTTCGGACATGAGCTAGAGTAGAAAGTAGAGGACAACTGAGCAGAAGCTAATCCGACTAGAAGCAAAAAGAAGGAGAAGAAGGCTTTGAAGTTTGTGGGAGTGTCCATGACTAGCTACTAATGGTTTGATTGGTCTCAGGGGGATCAGTGGGTCGAGAGAAATGGGTATAGGAAGAAGAAGAAAAAGAAGACTTTGGTTTGTTTAGTGCTTGGTTATGGCATCATCAGAACCTATATATGTATTTATAGCCAGGCATGCAGTAGCGTTGTGTATATCATTGTAGTGTTGCGTATAGAAAGAAGATTATATATGCTTCTAGTAGTCGACTTTGGAAACAGAAGTATACATCGATCTGTATATCATATTGGTAGTGATGAAAAGGAAATGAACACGAAGAAAGTTCGATGGCTGACTAAACGCGGTTTTCATCGATGATGATTCTTTTTATATTAGCGATGATCTGATATTTTCAGAGTTTTCCAGTAATGTAAAGTTGTATTGATTCTGCTATTGGTTTAGCAAAAAATAATGCTGGTCTTGTTTTTAGTTGGTGACTTTTGATAAAGCCGAAAGAGGTTTATGTCTCGGATGTAAACAAAGTCAATTAGTTGGACAGAAAGCAGCAACACTCGTTTTGTATATGTGGATTATGCCAAGAGACTTCTAGTTTTAAGCCACATAAGTTGAGATATAAAGATTCCAAGCTAGGCTTCTAGTATTCTTAGTTAATAGAGAAGCAAAGGAGTAAAGAACTAGAACATTAGGATTGGTGAGCAATGTGATCGAGCTAGTGATCAATAAATTAACTCCCTGTGCTCTATGATTCCGAGTCTTTTTCTTTTGTTTCTCGATTACGAGTGAGACTAGCTAGCTTATAACACAATATTTGTCACTTTTATGATGTTGGATCTTTCCTCCTAACAAAATGTAAGTTGTTGATATGTTTTGTGCATATGTCTTCTCTAGATCTGCCACTGATATTATTTGATATATATTAATACAACTTACAATATTGTATATAACTTACTCGCTCAATGAAGGTAAACGTCAAATAGATGAGATGTCATGCAGGAAATGTTTGATAACATAGTATGTAATTTTTCTATTTTCTTTTCCTGCATTAAGGAAAGGCTGGTTTAGCTGTATTATACTATACTTTTGTGATGAGTTTTCTAACAAGTAACAATCATTCAGTTAGCATCGCAAAGCTTATGGTACTACTCATGCAATAATTATATTAATCACCTCTTTTGATCAATCTGGTCAGGTCAACCAAATTAGTTTAGGATAATGTACGTCATGCATGAGAGCAACGTTTAACATCATATATCGATCTCAAGGCGTTTTTCTTTTGCTTTTGGCCTTCTGTTTTCTTCATCGACCATTATCTGATTTCCCAGAAAGAGAGAGAAGTGTGTCGCTTCGCTTTGGTAGTGGGATTATTTGACATTTTTGCTCACTTTGATACCAAACAAATGGAATCCATGCATATATCGTTGGAAATTTCTTCCAGCATCAACTACCCCACACGCTTAAGATGACTTTGATCAACTTTAAAGTTTGATTTAACTTGTACAGTGGATTTCGATCAGATTATGCATGTCTGTGATGATAGTGTTTCATGCATGGAAATGATTGAAGATAGAATACGTATACGTGATTTGCTTAACTAGGAAGGATAATGTAACTATGATTATAACATGGGTTTGGTAAAGGTCGATTTATAGATAAGCTAGACTTTCTGAAAGTCCAAGGGTCACACGAAGAACTCACATTTGGTTTGAAAATCCTGTGTAAAACCTTCGTAGTTATATTATCTTGATGCTTTTTGCTCGATTTAGTCTTGGTAAGCTGTGTATGTCTGCATCATTTTATTGGATATATGTAATGATAGTACGTGAGATTGTGAGGGTGGTCGACTAATTAACGAGAATGGTGCACCAAATCAACCCCAATTAATCAAATGCAAGCTAGCTTAAATCTTATCAATTAGTTATGCTTTAGAAATAAGTCAATTAGTTATGCTTTAGAAATAAGTTAATTAACAGAGTCAGCAAAGAATAATCAAACATTTGAACAATTAATGTATAATAATCAATTAATTAAGATTAGGGTTACTAAACATCCAAAGTTTAGTAGAATTCTTACAATTAACCGATTAATTAGACCTTAGGCCATATGGCTACAGAGACATACGTCCTAAACAAATAGGAATGAGATGTATACTGAATAGTGCACTTGCTGCTTCTTCATAGTGGCTCACATTTTTGGAGTATTGGAGTACTATGCACGTACGGGAGGACAAAAGATCATTATAATTAGTTGTATATAAGAATCTAAAAATCCTTTGAAAAAAAGAACCTAAAATTGTTCATACTGACCTAGAGTGTGAAAGACATACTTAACTATAGTGAGCAAAGAAACCAATGTCTTCCTTTCTAGACTTTAGACGTCGGAACAGATAATGATTGGTACAATTTCTAATCAAACACGGTATTAGCTAGAAAACAAATAGGGTTTCTATAGCAGTAAATTACAATTATAAGAAAATTGAAATTTTGGTCCCCATCTTTAGGCGAGATCGTAAGTTTGGAGTTCATTTGTTCTAAATGTTGTAACGTACTCTAAGTCCTTATTTGTTCCATGATCAACTTCAGCGATTGCTTTTGATTTCTAGTGGTAAAGGTGATCATCTAGTTCTGATTAGTTGTTTTCATTTTGAAGGTGGAATTAATGGACTGTGGAGTTGAAAGAGATCACAAAATTGTCCACTGACTAGTGTCACTTTCGGAGGTTCTTCTCACACAGTCACGTACACCTCCTAAGTCTTAATTTGGTAACTGTATGCCTCATCTAGATTTTGAACTTCTGTAAATCCTATAGGCCGTCATTCATTCCTGGTTACAGCCTTACAGGGCCGCTTCATCCCAAGACACTGAGATATAAAGCATGGCGAGAAGGCGGTTGGGGAGACGGGGACTGGTGATCCTGCCATTCAAAGGCAGGCTGTTCCTCCTTTCTCATCATCGGCCGATGATAGTGAAGAGTTGGGTTGCTGTTACTCTGGTAGCAGCTGTGGATTATTAGTTTTCTTTCTTTGCATTGGTCTGTAAGGTTTCTTCATATTAAGGATAAAGTTGGTATACTTTCAAAAACAAAAAAAGGATAAAGTTGGTATTATGAGGAAAAATCCTAAGCGAGAAATTATGTATTATATATTGGATTAATTACAAAACATCACCCGAATTATGATGTTATTTTCATTTTTATACATAACTATTAAAAACTTGCATTTTCATACCTTAACTTTCATTCCGTTAGCATTTTGATACCTTGACCACTAACACCGTTGAATTTTGATTATATTCAAGGGTGTTTATGTCAATTTATGATATCTTAATAATTGAAATAATTAAAAATTATACATTATAATTGTTATTAAAATTAAATATTTTTCACTGCTATTGTTCAAACTCAAGAACACCATTTCTTCACCCAAATCAATGGGTTATTGTGATCACGGACTAAAGTATCAACGATATTTCCTCGAACTTTCTATTTTTTACAAGCATCCATATTAATTTTCATATCTTTATGATATTTTATATTTATATACCATTTTTATATAAAATTTGATTAATTTTCCATCGGTATTCGATATTTTCTCGATATAATTTATTTTATTTTGTTTTGCTTACATGTAACTCCAAATACACACACACACACAAAAAAAGAGTTATACTAACTTTTATCACTATTGTTGTAAAAATAAATATTTGATTTTGGAGTTTTTTTTTAAACATTTTTGCTAAAGTAAATTGTTCTATATATTTGTATTGATAACCTCAAAAAAATAATTATTTTGTTAAAGTAAATGTAAAAAATGATACATTTATTAAAATGCCCTCAAAATTTAACGGTATTAGTGGTCAGGGTATCAAAATGTTAACGAAATGAAACTTAGGGTATAAAAGTGTAAGTTTTTGATAGTTATGTATGAAAATGAAAATAACATCATAGTTCGGGTGGTGTTTTGTAATTATATTTGATGATGTGTCACAAAATCTTGTATGAATTTCATGTGATATTTGAAATTCATGTGTTATATTTGTTCACATAATGTGGAGTTGGTTTTCTAGACCGTTGCTGCGCGCTAACTAGCAAGTGATGTTACTTAATTAGTTATCCTACTATATATGTGCTCCAAGTTTAATTAACGTTTCATCATTAATTTTCTATGGTTTTCTCAACTCTCAGACTGATATATCTTCAGTACATTTAGGTTTGTCTTCACTCTCTTCACATGCAGTTTGCAGGGAACTCTGCAATGTTTTCAGCTTAGACTTGACCAGGAAACTTATACTTTGCTTGTATTCCATCTACTACGGAGAATAGTACTACTTTTTTGGTCAAGAAATAGTACTACTTCTGCAGCAGAGATATCTTCACTAGTACGTAGTGCATGCTTCGACTGAGAAATGAAATATTGTCTGAATTTCAAAACCGTCAAGAGGCTTGGGCCTCCCCTATATAAGTTAGCTTCTGGCTGCCTTTTCTCCCATCCAAACTGCAAAGCCTAGTAAAAGCAAACTTTAGTTTTTCATGCCAAAGCACCAGTATTTGTCATCCTAGCTTAATACTCTATTTGCATAGAGCTTGATCTTCAGGTCCCTCATATGAGTATGGAGTGTTAAGCTATGATGCAAGTTACCTAGTGCTAAAATGGCATGTTAAGTCGGCTCAGATTACCATTAGGAAACCTAGCTAGCTAGTAAATCGAACTTCCATTTCTTACAATTCATGCTACCGCACCAGCTAACTTGTGATCCTAACTTAATACTCCATTTGGATCAACTCTTAGTTGATTACGATTGATTATGGAGTAATAAGTTAGGATTCTAGTTACCTGGTGCTCAAAACGGCATGTATCTTTCGGCAAGTTCAAGAACCAACATAATGTTTAATTTGCTTTACTTTTGTCCTAGAACTAGTGGCCTTTTCTGATTTTCAGAGATCAAATCCAATTCTGTTTGATCCATTGGTCTCTGAATATCAGACTGCGGCCTCTAGTCTACAGTTTACACATCAAGCAAGTCATATGTCTGCAATTGAATTTGGGAAAAATCCCTAACTTTTGATTCTTTTTCTTTGTCTGTAAGTAATAAGCAGACAGCGAAAGAAATGACCGACATCTCTTGTTGGTAGAAGCAGTTCTTTGTCTACTGAGCTATGTTGAGTTTTACTTCCTTTGAATATGAACTGTGTAATGATCTGCTCATAGCAAGAATCTCACACTACAGAGTTCATATTCAAAGTAACTGTGTAGCAACTGATCTGCTCATAGCATGAAGAGTCAAAATTGTTTTTTCTTTTTTCGTCTTTGAATGAGATTGGAGTGTCACAGAAGTGCATGATCGCACTCTTGAATCTTCACCACTCAATTTATCAGCCGCATTGATGTGTTAAATGTGATCAGAGTAACATGGAAATTTAGAACTCCAGTAAAATGGGCTCTATGAGAAGAAAAACTCTGTTCAATGAAACACCTCCAATTCTACTGAGGAAAAGGTTCAATTTTGTGAAGTTCAGATGACATAGTATAGTCAAGAGGATAATCAAATCAAAGTTTAAACCAATATCACATGGGAAAATGTATCTTTTTTGGCCGTAGTAGCACCAAATTTGAAGAAGGATTTCAGATATTAGGCTAGAGATTTGTAATTGGTTCGATACGTACTAGCCAGTAGCTAATTTTAATCTTCTCTTGTAATACACACTAAACAAATTTACACCTATGTAAGGATGATGGTCAGGTAATTAGTGGGTCCATGTTTACACCAAGAATTAATATTTTATTAGACAATAATTGTCTAAAGTGAATATTAATTAAATTCAAGGTCCACACTGGCAATCTAGATATATTAGGTTTATAAGTAATGGGCCGCCGACAAAGTTATGCGAGCTAGACGTACAGTTTGCGCGCGAGATGACTTCACGTAGGAAACTTCACGTAGGAGACTTCGCGTAAAAAGACTAGGAGACGTGGGTTGACTCAGTCAAATATTTAATTGTCTGCGAAGTCATGCAAGCGAAGTGCGGAGTTCGCGTGCTGTAAACAAACTTTGCATGGGATACTAGACGAGATAGTTATCAAGTAGCACACTTATCCATGTTGCTCATTTACTAACTATCTATTGTTTGAGTACTGTTCATCTACAGTTTTTTACTGTTAATCTACAGTAAAAAACAGTTTTAGGCTCGGGCAAGATTTTTTTTTTTTTTCTTTCCTGCCTCTCTTGCTGAAAAAAAAATGTAGATTGGGCTTCGCAGTTCGCACACTATCTAGAAATGACTCTCTGAAATTTGCTATGTTCTGTCTCAGATGAAAAAAGTAGATTGAGAAAAGAGTGAAAAAAAGAATCGAGGAGAAAGAACATAAGAGATTGGGAAGAGAGAGAGAGAGAGAGAGAGATCTATACATAGGAATAGAGAGGGATAGAGACATCGACCTTCGAAAAAGAAGAAATATCGCTTCTCTTCCTTCATCGAATACATAAGGATTATGGATTTGCTACGGCGATAGAGCGAAGCCTAGCGAATGGTTATTGTTTGTTGAATTTGTTTTCTCTGGGTTTCCATAAATTTTGAGACTACTAAAACTAATAGAAGAAAAAAAGAAAAATTATGAACAAAAATCCCACGGCAAAGCGCGTGTCATAATTCTAGTTGGATAATTATTCATTGTTGGGCGTGGAATAAAAGGTTAAGAAGACCAACTAGCTACATCCTTAATTGCATTCAACAAGGAGTCTATGATCGATCATGCCAAGTTTCATGCATATCCACAAATGTGTTGGCGTCGTCTAGCAAAATCATATCAAAGGTGATGATCCTTCTCGCCTACAACGTCTCTACATTGAAGACTTCTATAAGTCTTTGACATGCTTTGGGCCAATACATGTGGCCCCAAAATACATTTATATAAGGGAGTTCAAGGATCAACTCTACACACACAATAACTCAACAAAAACACAATACAACTATCAACCTGGTCGAACCCAGACGCTAAAGCATCTCGCCTTAGCAACCATTTTCCGTTCAAGCTTCCCGGAGCTTTGTCTCTTTACTCTCCAGGCTCCCCGGAGTCCTTGCACCATTTACTTTTCAAGCTCCCGGAGCTCCCTTGCGTTCTCGTTTCCTTTTCTTTGGTTACTTTGCTCGCTACAACCGCGAATATCGATATTGGTGGCGGAGAAGTTACTGTAAATCCTTGTCCGCGAGGTGGCACCGGAGCCCTACTTTCGTTTGATTAGAAGTACAGGTCAGCGCACTACAACAACAACCCTACTACATTCAGCGTCCGCGCGGTGGCACGCCCCGCATCCCTAGAAGCATTGACTGCTACCATTTCTCTCTCCTTACTGAGAAAGCATTGACTACTTTCTCTCTCCCCGGAGCTCCCTTGCGTTCTCGTTTTCCTTTTCTTTGGTTACTTTGCTCGCTACAACCGCGAATATCGATATTGGTGGCGGAGAAGTTACTGTAAATCCTTGTCCGCGAGGTGGCACCGGAGCCCTACTTTCGTTTGATTAGAAGTACAGGTCAGCGCACTACAACAACAACCCTACTACATTCAGCGTCCGCGCGGTGGCACGCCCCGCATCCCTAGAAGCATTGACTGCTACCATTTCTCTCTCCTTACTGAGGATTGTGGCCAAAATATTGGCACGCCCAGTGGGACTGGAGTAGTATCTTCCGTCATCTGTCATTAGAAAGGTAGACGAGTATCCGTATTGCCTCTTCTAAGTTAAGATCGAGTAATCTGCTCACGGTCTTGCAAATGAAAAAACGTTCACGAGATTCGGCAATCCAGATTCGCGCATGATAACCATGACCAATTCAATGGTCACAAACCAGGACACATGTTTCGGTGTGATTTCCGAGAGAGAAGAATCACACAGAATGCAGGAAGACACCATCTTTAAGACCCATAACCTGTCAATCATGAGCAAATGACGTCAGAGGGAAGACTGGGTTTGCCAGCCTTCGACCCTCCGATGCCTAAGTCAGCTGCATGAGAATAGAGATAAGGTATGAATAGGGTAGAGATGGAGACTTACCCAAATGAGGGGTGGAAACATGTATTTATAGAGATATGGTGATTGCACCCTAAAAGTACCATTTTGCCCTTACTGGAGAGTGTATTACTATTGTGCCCTCAAGGAAGAGTGTAGGTTTCTTGGGCCTAGTTAAGGCCCAAGCCCGTTTTATGTGGCAATATGTGTCTTCTTAGGCGAGTATGACTGATGTTCTATCTCTCATATATGATGTATTAACAAGTCCCCAAGTCTGCGGTCAAGAGACTCTCTTGGGTGGGGACTTTATCTGATAGAGTATCGGGAGTACGAATCTTACTAGTGGTGACATAACCAGTCCCCATGCAAGGGAGGGGATGGACCGGCTCCCTCTAAGTGGGGTGTCGTGTGCTACTATAACTCTGTCGCGTTATGAGAAATTGGGATGCCATGATATCTTGCCTAGAGATACACATGAATGTGAGACACCGGGACCGTTGTTCCCGTGTAGTGTCTGTAGATTGTAGGGTGATCGAGGGTCGAAGTTTAGGTACGTCTCGGTGATAGGTGTGGGAACTCTGGTGACCATCTCGCATGGGTAGCGGGTACCGGCATGTTTGTATGCCTTAGGCGTTTAGTAGCCTTTGATTTGTATCAATTATATGCTCTAGCTAGCTGAGCTATTCCAGCATGTATGTGTTCCAAGGGGAGATTATGGTGACATATTTTGTGGTTGCCTCTAGGTGAGTGCTAGAGTGCCTACGTACCCGTTTATGAGATCAAACCAAACGTAGTTCACCATTTCGCCATTGAGGCAAGTGTGTCATCGAGGTGTGGCGAGGAGTGCCGCTGGGCGTGGTCGGGGTGTCGTTGAGGCAAGGAGGAAGTATCGCTGAGGCATGGCGAGAGGTGCCACTAGGGCATAATGATGATGCCGATAGGGCCTGTAAAGAGCTGTCGAGGAAGGGGTGACTATCGCTATGGCATAGCGAGAGCACGCTAGGAAGCGTGGCAAAGATGCCGAGAGCACGCTAGGAAGCGTAGCCAAGATTTCAATGGGGCAAGGTGGGCGTTGCCAAAGTGTACCGAGAGCACGCCATGAGGCGTGGTAAAGGTGCCTGATGAGGCAGGGAGAGTGTCGCTAATTCATGGTAAATGTCGGCGTATAATGTTGTTGCCCAAGTCCCTTAGTGCCAGGAGAGATTATGGTGACTGGGCACCGAAACGAGGATTGATTTGGCATGGGGAATTTGCTATGGTGTGCTCAAGAGGTGAAGAATGTCATGTGTCAGGAAGTGCCTTAAAACACTTTGGTGACTTATAGGTGTCACGCGTCGGGGAGTGTTTATAGGCTCGTCCCGGGTGGCTGATAAATGATAGATGCCGTGTGTCCAAGGAGTGTGTTGGCACGGTTGGCTAAGTGCTGCCTTGTGCCGGGGAGTGTACTCGCCACAGTTGGCTTATCTATGGTGATATTATGTTTATAGGTGTTGCAACCTTGTGCACTGGGAGTAACGAGGTGTCAGAACCTCACACTGTGGAGAAGCGATTGTGGAGAGATATTCTGGAGAGCAATCATAAAGGGGCTTATCATAAATAGTGTAGCAAGAGGTGTGGCTATGAGGTTTAGCCATTAGGTATAGCTAGTAGGTTTAGCCATTAGGCTATGAGGCGTGACCATGTGGCGTAACCGCGTGACGTAACTGTAAATTATCACCATAGAGGATGATGATGGAGTAATCAAAGACCCTAATGTAACCAAGAGAGCACAAAGTCATGAGGATAGAAGAACCATGGGAAGCGGCCATGGTGACTATCCATATGTGTGCAACCGACATGTAACCATAGGTAATAGCGGTGGAAAGATCATAGAGATCATGCTATATATAGAGAAAAAATAAAACAAAACAAAACAAAACAAAAAAGAACCAAAGAGAAACCATAAAGAGACCGTGGGAAGACCATGGAGAGTAGAGTCGTTTGTCATAAAGAGAAATCGTAGAGAGTCGTTGCAGGGAATGACTAACATGTGTAACTTTGAGAACATGTCACGACTGTACTAGAGGATATTGTTGAAATATCATGGTGGTACTATATAGACTTGATGGCATGGTGCCATGAGAAGTTATCATGGTAGGAGTGAGCTGGTTGATGAGGTATATCTCCTCGAAGGGAGGTTATTGTATACCCTCGTGGCGTGTGTAGCTTGAGATTGCATGCTTGTATGCTGGCTGTGTACACTTGTGGTGCGTGTAGCCTAAGATTGCACGTTGGAGTGTTGACTGTTTACACTTGTGGTGTGTGTAGCCTGAGATTGCACGTTTGAGTGCAGGTTATTTACACTTGTTGTGTGTATAACCCCTGAGATTGCACGTTGGAGTGCTGGCTGTTTACACTTGTGGTGTGTATAGCATGAGATTGCACGTTTGAGTACTGACTGTTTACACCTGTTATGTGTATAACCTGAGATTGCACGCTAGGATGCTGGCTGTGTGTCATGTATAATGAAGTGTGCATGAAACTTCACCATGTATAGTCTGAAAAGTTATCGCGACCAAACGTTGTAACCATGGGGGGTATGGCAAGTGAAGTGTCGCTACCAAGAGTTTGTAGCGAGAAGTATAGTTACGAGTTATAGTTACCGAGTATAGTCACTTAGATGTAGCCGTTTAGGTGTAGAACTTGTAATCAACCCTTGGTATAGTATCTGGGGTATGATTGGTACTTCAAGTGGGCCCAGGATGTTACCAATGTTTAGTTCCGACCCAAGATGTCGTGTTGGCGTAAGTTGCATGGCTCCCGGCTGGTGGGGTGCCATGCCATGATCTATGCTCTTATTCGAGAGAATAAGATCATAAATATATACCATGTATGACTTGCAATTATGTGAAGCAAGTGTCTTATGATTTGCATATGGTTTGCAAATATGTGTGTTTAGCATGTACATGAGAATATATGTAACATGTGTACGTGATAAAGAGTGTTTGCTAACTCTATGACATCTATAAGCATGCTCAAGAATATTATGATGTATGATGGATGTTATTTATATGATAATAGCTCAATTAAATAGTGTAAAGTAAAACTTATCTGAAACCATGCAGAGCTGCTATAGATGTTGTAGAGAAATTGGAGTTGTCAATATAAGACTCCATGTCGGGAAAAGAGCAAGTAGATGAGCGTATAAGGTGTTTCCATTGATAAAGAGAGAGCTTAATATCATGTTGTTCATGGATAGCTCATAGAACAAGTATGTAGCATTATAGGTGGTCTCGGGAAGAGAATTGAACATAAGTCCTGGTATCTGAGAGAGGGTTGAGTACAAAGCAACATAACATGTCTAGGATGTGAGAAGGGTGTGCTTTGATCAGGAGAAGACCGTGCCCAATCCCGGGAGGAAGAGAGGTTTGGTCTCGGGGGAGGGGCATCGAGACTCGCGAGAGGGTTGCGGGTTGTCGGAGATGGGTGTTGAGAGCGAGTCCAGACCTGGTATCGGGTTCCGGTAGCGGGAACCCGGGATGAAGGGATGTCGGGTCACTGCCGTGACTCCAGGAGGGAGAACTTGCCGCCGGGTCTTGTGGCGGGGACCCGAGGAGGAGGTTACGGGGTTTAGGTTCCGGGATCCCGGGAAAGAGGCACCGAGACTCGGGTAAGAGTCCCGGGAGAGGGTACCAGGCGGGTGGGTGCCGAGTTCGGGTCTCGGTATAGAATGGTGGTGCCGAGATTGGGGTCGCGAGACCAAGAGCATATCACTGTCGGGACCTTGCGTTGCCGCTGTGATTACTTGTGGCATGGCTGGTGTTGCTACCAGAATGGGTGTCCATAGCAGTTTCTGGGCACTGCTCTTCGATGCGTGAGCCGCGGTTTTAGGTCGCCGGACGACGTGAAAGCTGTCAGTGGTTCGTTGGAGGAAGGCAAGTCTTATGGTGGTGGAGGTGAGATAATGTGGTGCCGTAATACACACAAGTGAAGGAAAGAGAAAAAGCCATATCTACTTTCTCTCTCCTCGGGTTTTCTCTAAAACAAACCCAGAAGTTAGACTTGTTTTGATAATCATTTGTGAGTAATGAAAATGAAGATGTGAAGAAGGTTAGCTTCTCGAGTGCGAGCAGTGAGAAGCTCGAGGAAAAAAGAGAAAGTTGGTGACTGGAAAAAGAAAATTTCCAGAAGGAAATCTGGGCAGATTATGGATATGCTCATGGTGAGCTATGTGAGGGTTGCCACTTGAGGACCCTCCTTCTAACGCCACTTGTTTCGGTGTGATTTCCAAGAGAGAAGAATCACACAGAATGCAGGAAGACACCATCTTCAAGACCCATAACCTGTCAATCATGAGCAAATGACGTCAGAAGGAAGACCGAGTTTACCGGCCTTCGACCCTCCGATGCCTAAGTCAACTACATAAGAATAAAGATAAGGTATGAATAGGGTAGAGATGGAGACTTACCCAAATAAGGGGTGGAAACATGTATTTATAGAGATAGAGTGATTGCACCCTAAAAGTATCATTTTGCCCTTACTGGAGAGTGTATTACTAGTGTGCCCTCAAGGCCCAAACCCGTTTTATGTGGCAATATGTGTCTTCTTAGGCGAGTAGAACCGATGTGCTATCTCTTATATATGATGTATTAACAACGCATGACCTACCCCTCTGACTGCGGAACAAGTCCGCCAAATGTTCGAGGTTTTAAAGGGCCATTGCGAAACCCTCTTCCCCTTCCTGGAAGGCAAGCTCGACCCCCTGGAAGGCGAGCTCGAGAAAACATTGACATGCTTCGAAGTTAAGGCACCACTAAAGGCTCTGATCATGACAATGGAAGCTATCTCGGCCAAGTGTACGAGTCCAGAAACAGTGACCCAGGTTGCCGAAGAACTTGAGGACAAGGCCGTTGAGATTTTCGATGATCCTCCTACCTCAAAGATCGACGGCGTTCCTCAGAAAAAGGAGCTTGAAGATAGGACAGAACAGTCCATCTTAAAAGAAGAAATTAGTTTGAACACTGATGATGGCGAACCACAATTTCACATGAAAGGTAACCAAGGAGCCAGATTTCCTATGCGAGACGTATATGTAGACACATGTCAGATGCATGGGGGGCAAGACGTAGCTCGCCTTCATTCTTTAATTAACCACCATGATCAAGGGCATGATCAACTCAAGTTTTGTCCAATTACTAGACGTTATCAGGAAGCTGCCCCAAGTCATGACAAGTTTAATTATATATGGTATGGTGGTATACCTAGGCCAATCCGTGGCTTCACATTCCAATATAATTGGAGTCTTTGCATGCAAGTTCAAAGGCCAAATTATGGCTTTAGTATTGTATGTGGGAAATGTTTTTACACCCAGAATTGCAAGTTTATTATACATGGGTGTAAAGTCGAGTAATCTCAGTGCCATCTCACTCTAGTCTGCAGCAAGGACTTGGCGGCATCTAAACATGATGCTCATGGATTTCATATGTCTGCATCAGAGGCAGAGGTGGATTCGCTGGACTGTGGTGACTCCAAATTTGATTTTGACACAGAGTCAATTTATGATGAATATAATGAAAACTATATGTTGGTGCGTCTGTCAGATAATCATATTCCACAAGAGTTCAGGACCAATGAAGCTCTTGATATGATCATCTTCCATGACCAATGCGTGGCTGTTCTTGATGAGACCATGCATTATGACATGATAGTTGGCAAGAAGGCTGATCTCAACAACATACGGTACGCGAGAATGCAGTTGAAGATCATGTTTGGTCAAAAGCAAGGATACGTGGGGGGCAACGAGACGTACCCTACGAACTACCTTGCCCAAATTTTCAAGTTGTTGACGTGAGATAGCTCTGCTCAACACTTGGAAATTCTCGACAGTAAGAGTCTCATGCTGGAAACATGTCGGCGTCGAGGCTTGGAGTGAAGCATGGGTGACCTCCCCCGTGGCCTCACGAAGGGTAACTAATCATACTATGATCTCTTCTTTTCTTTGCTCCTAGCTTTTACTTTAGTTTTTACTTCCGTTTTCTTTCATTTTCTTTCTTTCTTGCATTGAAAAAAGAAAAATACAAAAAAAATCAAATAGCAAAAAATACAAAAAGAGATCTTTGGTTTTTGCTTAAATGCAAGACAACGTTCTTGCCTATACAAGGCTTGAACTTTACTTAGAGGCCTATCCCTGAGGCTTGAAGACAACAGGCATTCCACATGCCTTAGAATTGCTGCCGGCGAAGTCAAGAAATACAACTAGATTGCAATGCTGAAAGTTGCAGCAGCCACTACTGAACAGTCAACTTTGCGGACTAAACTGGAATGATCCAGGAAGAATTAGCAGGTGAGCCTTATATCAACAGAAAGCCCTGGATGTCTATTTTCTAGAGGATTTTACGGTTTGTCATTCTGACATTCCTGCAGAGAGTTATGGTAGTTTGAATGCAGACAGGTTAGGATACGCGCGAATTTACAATGTGCTTTTTCAATGTGTTTTCATGACCTTGCAACATGTTTTCCTTTACTGGGGGGGCATCCATAGAAGTTTTGTGTACCTTTATTGGGGGGCATACTAGAGTTTTGATGTCCTTCATTCTTCTTAAGTATCGTTAAACATACATCAAAACTGGGAGGCACATATGGGATAGAGATGTGTTCCAAATTTTTCAGTGATGTGTTCCAAATTTTTTAGACTTTTAGACTTTCTTCAAATATCTTGGTTATTATTTAGGCCAACACCTGTGGCCTCTACAAAAAAATAAAATTCAAGATTATGCGGCCGTTCACTAACATGGTCCTTTTGTTTGACTCTCATTGGTTTGCACGCGGGGGGGGGGGCAGTGAAATACATGGCCAATGTCACTCCATAATTGGAATATCAGGTACATCCCTTCGAGGTACATCCATTCAGGGTACATCCCTTCGAGGTACATCCATTCAGGGTACATCCCTTCAAGATCAAACGGTTCCTTTTCAAATATATCCACTCGAGGTACATCTGTTCAAGACACATTCATTCGAGATATATCTACTTGAGGTATGTGCAATGTACCATGTATTCTGAGTAGAGCAAGCGAAGTGCGAGCGAAGTGCACGACGTCATTCGTAGTGGTTCAAATCTAAGGTACATATGTTAAATGCATGATCATCAATTGATTAATATGGTACTAGCTGAATCATACAGTGGTTTCGCTGCAATGCTTTGATGTTTGGTACTTGAGTTTTAGAGCCTATTCACAGACTTGTTATTTAGTTATTTGATGTATGAGCCGAGTCAGTGGCTTTGGAGCAACATGAACATAAACCTCTTCAGTCATTCTTGACATTCATAACTTCGAGGTTGAGGGCAATGTTTACACCCAGAATTAATATTTTACTGGACAGTAATTGTTTAAAGTGAATATTAATTAAATTCATAGTCCACACCGACGAGTTTGATATATTGGGTTTATAAGTAATGGCCCGCTGACAAAGTTATGCAAGCTAGATGCACAGTTTGCGCGGGAGATGACTTCACGTAGGAGACGTGGGTTGATTCGGTCAAATATTTAATTGCCTGTGAAGTCCTATATGCAAGCGAAGTGCGAAGTTCGCGTGCTATAAATAAAGTTTGCATGTGATACTAGACGAGATAGTTATCAAGTAGCTAACTTATCCATGTTGCTCATTGGATAATTATTCATTGTTGGGCGTGGAAAAAAAGGTTAAGAAGACCAGCTAGCTACATCATTAATTGCATTCAACAAGGAGTCTATGATCGATCACGCCAAGTTTCATGCATATCCACAAATGTGTTGGCGTCGTCTAGCAGAATCATTTTCAAGGTTTTTCTATAATTTTGTTGCAACAGAAGTGCAACAATGTCTCTTAACCATAACTGAGCGTTATTGTAAAAGATTAAAGATCTGGTAACATTATTTGTAAGTTTGACCAAGAAAATGCTACTGGAGACAAAGTTGATCGACCTACAGGTCCTTAGATCATCTCCCACTATAGACTAAAAAGCCAAATTTAGCCTATGTTTACTCTCACTATAAGCTAAATTACATTTTTCAAGATAAAAAATTTGGCTTGAGCTATTTGGTAAGCCAAATTTGGCTTATGAAGTTTATAAGCTAAAATTAAATATTATTTTATTCAACTTTACATTTCTCTTTTTAATTTACACTATCATCAAAATTAAAAATTCGTTACTCACAACCATGACGAAGATCTTGACGAGATCTTTCATATGAGCTCCATATTGAATATATTTATATAATATTTTTTTTATGAGTAATTATTGATTTAAACAAATATATGAGAAAAGAAAAATAAATGGTTTTACCTTTGGATTTAGCTTATGGTGAGAGTGTTTTTTAAAGCCAAAAGACTATAAATTTGGCTAAGGATTTAGCTTATGGTGGGAAACTCTGATAAACTAAAAAAAGATTTCACAGAATATTTTTGTTTTATAGGTTAAATTTAGCTAAAAATTTAGCCTACCATGAGAGATGCTCTTAGGGGCTTGAATTAAACGGAGATGACACTGTTGAGAGCTCAAACAGAAAAGATTATAGTTTCATATATATGTAAATATGTAATTGTCATGTAAACTTCCACAGGTTTAACAATTGAAACTGGAGGGTGAAAAGTGAAAACATTGGAGTCCTATTTACCAATATCGAAAGAAAAAAATTCATTAAAAAGATGAAGTGTAGTAAGCTGTGTCATGCTTGATAATGCCATTTGCAAATAGAGCTGTACTCTTCTTTACCCGTTAGAAAAAATGGCAGAAGCAAAATCTTACGAGATAATGCTGTTATATCTGCCATTACCCACAACAACGCACACACTTGAAACCAACAGCAAGTTTGGGAAGGATGAAGAAAACTTATGATTTCCCTCCACCCCGTTTTACAGTCTATATAGCTACATATATATTTCCAATTAAATCCTTAAACGTACCGTCCTTTTCTTTTTTTTTCTTTTTTTTTTTGAAATGATCATGTCATTAAGGGGGCAAGGCCCAACCCACGAGCAGGCCTAAAAGTACAACCGAAAAGAGAAGGTCTTCTTCTCTAATTCCAAAGGAAGTAGATAACAGAAGAGCCTGAAACAGTAAGAAAACATCCAAACGCCGGCGGAGGGCACGGCAGGCCGTCATGGGTAAGTTGTCCAACTTGAACCCAAATTAGTTTAGTTTAGGGTTCAGTATCAGATTCGATAATAACCTCCACTCCTCTTCAGCTTCGGCGGCAACTTCAACCGATGGGACCCGGCCACCCGACGATGGGCTAGGCTCGGTCGAGTCCAGTTGGAAGAGAAGGACTGGAAATTGACCAAGCTCCAGGAGGTAAGAAACTTGTTTCTCTCATTTACAAGCTGTTTGGTTTGGTTCCTCTTTGGGATTGATTTAATTTGCTGTGCTTTTCCCAAATATGTAATATTTATGTAAATATTACATAATAAAATTAAAAGGTAGTATTTAACCAATGTAATTGGTTCGTACACGAGAGATTTGTAGTTGGTTCACACTAGTTAATATATATATTTTTTTTTTAATCTTGTCTTGTAATACACATTAACCAAATTACCTCTATAAGGATGGTCAGCTGCTTAGTGGTCCATATATATAGAGAATCAAATCAGGGTTCAGAACTGATGTACCATAGCTACCAAGTACAGGCATATCCAATCTTGATATCTTTGACTGGAAATAAGTTTGAACTTCAAGGCGCTGGAATTGCAGCATCTCTCTGTTTATAACTCCATAAGTACCCACCTGACACCTTCAAGGCTGAAGCTTTGACTGAAAAGTTTGAACTTTGAGTTTAGAGATTAAACATCCCAACTCATTTACCATCAAGCTCTGGTGTCTGCCACTATTTATACGCTCCACCTCTTATTCTTTCACTACATCTTTTCTACCCTTTGTGTATCTCCTTGCCTGTGGCCAGGACCCAAATTTGCTTTCAGTTTTGAAAATCCCTGGCTCCTTTGTCCTTTCTACCTCATCAAGGTACTAGCATTTGGTAATCTCTTCCAAACTCTATCATCGCTATTATTTAGCATAGTTTCTTTAGTTCCAACAATTTGCCGTAACATCTACCAACACTACTATGCCACATTCCCACCGGTGCACTGATGGGCAACCCGTTCACCATCATGACACCGTCTCCTGGAATACCGAAACATGAAATGTTTTGTTTCGCAAAACAAGTATTCATGGACTGCCTTGATAAAACCATTAAGCTAGGATAGCAAGTTATGAAACTTAGGTATATTGTGTTGGGCCAACTCTCTGAATCTGGTTGCCATGCCACCATATGGTTTCCCAGACGGCGCCAACTGTTACATACTCTGCAAATACAGTCCTTCGGCATGCGCCTTCTTTTTTTTGTTTTCTTTCTTTGTTGCAAGTTCTAAACCCAGCCATCCCTTATGAAATCCCGAACTGGAGCGGAGCTCCACTCCACCGTTACCAACTTCAGGTCTCAAGAATGCGGAAATGGTTGAACAACATAAGGAGTAGGTTTCTATTAGCAATGATTTGCCCTCTTCTTTCGAGTATGGGCAGAGTCACTTCAAAGATGGTAGAGCGAAATCATTTACATGTACACTGTTAAGTGTTGATACCGACATGTGAAGTATTTTCAGTATTATCTATCAATCGGGGATGTAGCCTAAATGGTAGAGTAAAATCGTTTACATACCTTTTACCTCTTTAAACCCAATAACAAAGCTCATAAAGATATTTACCCATGTTGCATCATCTGTTTCTTACTTGCAAATGGTATAAACAGGTATTATCAAGTAACGTAACTACATCATCAATTCATCAGTTTTGTTTTGCAAGATTCTATGCACAAAAGGGACAGGTTGGAGCTGGCTGGTCTTTAACACATCCGATCCTCTGAATCCTCAATTAGTCAAATATTCCAAGGATGTAAACATAAACTTAAAACATGATTAATTCCGTTTTACTCATTCTAACACATTTAACCGATACACAAGGCTTACAAGAGCAACAATTGCATTGCCAAGAGTTCAACCCTAAGTATGTGTCCCAAAGAACGCGCATTCATAATGCATAGTGCCGGTGAAGAAGATAGAGGAACAATTCTGAGCACATCCTGCAACAAGAAGCAAGAAATTAGATTCATTTAGCTAAGAAAATCATATATGGTTTAATGAATCAGAGGTCACAAACTGATTGTGTTAGTATATTATGTTAAACGTTGAATGTTAAGATCAATTAACATTGCAATTTTCATTTTCCGTTGAATAATTTACGTACCATGTAAAATGTTTGTGGGATTATTCAACGGAAAATGAAAATTGCAATGTTTAGTCTAAGTTTTTCTGAGCACAGACAAACCGTAGGGCTATATTCTTTACTTGTTAGAAAAATGGCAGAAGCAAAGATAGATTCCAGATCTTACGAGAGAATGCTATCATTATCCACCACTACCCACTAGAAAGCACACACTTGGAACCAAAAGTAAGTTCGGGAAGGATGGAACACTCGATTACTCGAAGCATGTAATGCGAAATCGTGAAGGATGAAGAAAAGTTATGATCTCTCAACCCTTTTGTTTGGTATTATGGAACAAAAGCTGGAAAGAAGGGAACATATAGCTACATATTTGAGAAGCATCTCCTCCCCCATTTTCCTTCCCCTCTACCACCATTCAAACAAGACACACCCTAAACATAGATTGTCCCTTTAATTTGCTGTGTTTTTTCAAACGTATTTATGTCAACAAGAAGAGAAATTTTAAATACACACCCTTAATATCTTAATACACACCTCTTACTTAATACACCACATATCAAGTTTTTTATTTCAGTATTATACTTAATACACATCTCAAACTGCCTAAAATGCCCTTAATTTATGAAATATTCTATTATTTAATATAATTAATATATATTTACTATTTGGTACCTCTTTTTACATATTATTTCGTCTAATTTTTGCTAGAAATTTTTTGTTATCATCATTTAATTTATAATCAATTGATTTTTGTTATATCCGAACTCTAAATCACTAATACAAGTTTTCAAAATTCACAAGCTAGTAGAATTGTAGAAGTACAGTAACTATTAAACATAGATAGCTAGTTATTCAATAAAACATGTCACGATAAAGATGCAGTACATGACAATATGATCTGCAAGATCAAACTAAAGCTGATACAGATAAAAAAAATAAAAAAATAAAAAAAGACAACCCAAATGAATTGTGGAGAAGAGTGAGGGTTAGGGGAGAAGACGTGTTTTTGACGATTTTAGCGCGAATTTTTTTTTTTTAATAATAGATAGATGTTTGTTTTGGTCATTTAGCTTACCTATAAAATCTTAATAGAAACATAAAATAATAAAGGTGTTATAAATATTATAATCTATGTGGCTGTCCACGTAATTACTCATTAGTTATGTACTCTGATGTAAACCCTACCTCTATATAAAGAGGCTAATGAGAATGAATGAGTAAACTTTTACCTCCTCCCAATTATTCTCTCTGCATCTTCTCTTCTTATTTTTTTTACTTTACAACACGTTATCAACACGACTCTACCCTTGAGTTGATAACGACCAAATCCTACAATCCCAAAACCGAATTTCCTACACTAAAATTTTCTTACGTTTCTATACTCGATGATGATCTAAAAAAATTACACGGTGCAACTTAATTGTTGTTTTTTCACCAATTTTCTTGATCTATGAGTTTGATATGCGTGTCCTATGATACGATGCCTTTATTTTATATTAATTGGTTTCCCAAAAGTACATCGATCATTTTTCTTTTGCATACCTTCAGTTTAGAATATGACCATGAGATCAAATTGTAGCTGGGTCTTCATTCGCGATTGAGTTTGCGTTTGAAGATTTGTTCTGGCTCAAAGAATTGGTTTTGAATTTGAGCCGAAAGAGCACTGGGCTCCCATCCAGAGACAGAGATGGTCAGAGCTGCACGACCAAAATCTTGGTTCGG
Source organism: Fragaria nilgerrensis (assembly GCA_010134655.1). Classification (NCBI taxonomy): domain Eukaryota; kingdom Viridiplantae; phylum Streptophyta; class Magnoliopsida; order Rosales; family Rosaceae; genus Fragaria; species Fragaria nilgerrensis. The sequence goes on from CM020982.1 coordinate 7,422,551, forward strand.
GGTTTGGAACCTGTGGTCGTCAGAGACCACTGGGTCAATTTTGATGAACTGGAGATGATATCCAGCTCCGATCGGACTTGAGCGTCCCGTGAGCATATGGAGATGAGTTGTTGAAGCTTGATCTGAATGGGGTGGCGTTGTGCACGTTTGATTTTGAACAAAGCACAGAGACCCCGTAATTGATCGCTCACCCAAGAGATTCCAGAGTTGATTTCGAGGTGAATTGGATCGCCCAAGCTCATCTAGAGTCTCGGATATGCAGAGATCTACTGCTATGCTATCTAAGTTGTGGACTAGCTGTCCAAGCCTTCTCGCATTAGAAAACAGAGCAGAGGCCTGTGCCTTTTATGGCTTCACTTGCGCACATACCAGATTAATTCGTTTGCTTCTATTGGCTTTTAGCAAACCTATATGTTATCCGTACATGCATCATGATATATTTGCTTCCATTTATGTTTCCAGCTTCCATTTTCCTCAAGATTGTTATGATCTCCTTAGCATGATTATTAGCATGATTATGATGAGCATGAAATACATCACTACGCATGTTCTACGCATGTTGATTTTTGATTTCAGATCGTGATCTGAAGTCTGATCGAAATATATATAGAGGGCCTGAAGTTCCTCGAAAGTAATATATAATCAAAATTGCGATATAATGTTTCACAAAACTTATACAGTTAACAAGGGGCAGAAGTTCCTTATAGTTATGAAATATTCATTGAAACAACATCTTGTGATCCCTAATCATATAGGGCATGAAGCTCCTCACTTTATTACGATGCTATATTCTTGTATATACAATTAGAGGAAATACACAAGATCATCATATATGTGAAGTTAATCAGACCAGAAGCTCTGTATATTTTCTTCATTCATGGAACCGGAAGTTTCCAATGTAAAATTTATTTATTTTCACTCTTTACAGTTTTCTTATTTTGTTATGCAATTTCATTACTGCACTTATTGTTTAAATTTTATTGTTATTCATATGGGCCAAGAGCCCTACATCTCGATCATATGAATTTCGAGTGTAATATTTTTGGACATGAAGTTTCAAAATATTGCATTGTAGAACCCGAAGTTCTAATAGTAAATACTCGAACCTGAAGTTTTGATTACACATATGATTGATGGCTCCAGAAGAGCACATAGAGTGCTAAATTTATCCAATAACTTGTGGCATATAATTATATCATGAACCAGAAGTTCATTGAACCAAATACATTATTTGGCATGGCAAGTTTATTTGGCATGACAAGTTATGTCATATTTTACTTATAGTGTTGTCTGGATCAATAATAAGTTTTGATGACCACTAGCCCTACTTATAGCCGATTGTTTATTTGTCGCATATTTTTAAGTTGTCACTTTAATGAGACAATCCTCCTGTCATGAGGGGGAGAAAGATTGTTCCTGAAGAATGATGTAGAGTGGTGAGAGTTGTTTATCCACCTTCTCATTTTGATTTTGAGAAATGTCTCAGTTAGTGATTGATAAAAGATCTTGACAAATGTATATGCTAAAAACATACGTCAACTTGAATTTAAGTCTATGAGATCATCCATATTAACTGAAATACTCTATACCCCATTTGTTTTGTGGGATGCACATGTATCCAAGTAACATGGTTCTCCTGAAGAGAATGTCATGATACAATGTTAGAGTTCCTAATACGGCTACACATATAAAGGTTGTAGGTACGCCATTAGAAAATGATATATGAGTTGATATTAATGAATATAATATTGACCTCATATTTGGTTTAGGTTCGCCACCAGCCAATGAACATCTCACTCGAAAAAAAGTGATAGATCTTTAGACGCAATATATGCTCATGGTCAAAATAAGACAGTCTTCCCGCCGTTAGGGGGAGAATAAGACTACTGTCATTTGAATAACGACGTGAATTTGAGTGGAATGTATTCACTAGGTCTAAAGTTTAAGCTCCTGAAAATGGAAGATTATACAAGTCCTCTAATGATCTACATGATATTACAAGTAAAAGATCCACATTCGCTAGATAATATTTGTCCTAGAAGTGACAATATTTGCCCCAGAAGTGGCATGGGTACCCAATATCAAAAATGCATGCATATAAGAATGTGTGAGATTTATAAACGATGATCATCTATGACAATTTACAAATGGTAGCTACCAAAGACCATTAAGAACTGTATTAATCGATGCTATTCCACATTTCATTATGCATGTCGACAAAGCATATTATTAGTCAAATTGGAAAGAGGCGATTCCAATGAAACTAAATATTTGAAACGTGATGAGATACTTTGACTTTAACCCTATAGATACAAAAGGGTATTTACCACAGTGAAAGTAAATCACTATGATTTAATGTCTACAAAAGACATGGGATTATGAATCTGCCTTTATACAAATGATATTTTTCTATAAGTACAGTGTTACATGTAACTATTACATGGACGAGAGACTTATGGCATGTTGTCATCGTATATTATGAGGGTCTTTAAAGACACATTGATATATTAAATTCCCAGAAGTGAAGTGTCATTACAAGCGTATCGCTTGTCAAATCCTTAAAAGATTCAAGTACATGAATGATTCTAATGTAATTCGATCCATGAATACTTGAGAGAGCCTGAAGCTAATTCATGGAATCAAATTGTCTAAAGCTAGCTCATATATACTCATTCTGTTATTGTTAACGTGATCAAAATTGCCTCAATGAGTACTATGATTGGACTACAAAATCGAATTCGAATTATGATCATTATGTTGCTACATATTCTAACTCTTGGGAAGTTATGAATTACTTAGAGTTCTTGTAAAGTTCATATGAGACGTATCACTACACAAAAATATTAATGTGTATGGCTAGATACGCCATGATGATTTTGCAATGCTTTAATGTCAATTAGCTCATGTTGATTAGCTATTACTTAGTGTATAAATTAGGTCATATGACTTACTGAGGTAAAACCTATTTATAATCATCTAGATCTATTGTTATTACTTTAACTTTACAGGTTTGAAATTTCATGATGAGCCCCTATATGCAAAGCACGCATGGTCTCACTTTAGTGATGGACAAATCAAATCGTTATTTACGGCGCATGAAGCTTGCAACGTTCAGGGGGAGATTCTCATTAGGGGGAGCATCCAGAAGTATGTTACCTAAGACATATGCGAGTTATACTCTTTTTCTCCTTCGACCAGGGTTATTTTTCTCCCACTGGGTTTTTCTTACCTGGCAAGGTTTTTAACGAGACAACATTATGCGCGTCTAATTGCATCATTCATTGGTGGACATCCAAGGGGGAGTGTTATAAATATTATAATCTATGTGGTTGTCCACGTAATTACTCATTAGTTATGTACTCTGATATAAACTCTACCTCTATATAAAGAGGCTAATGAGAATGAATGAGTAGACTTTTACCTCCTCCTAATTATTCTCTCTGCATCTTCTCTTCTTATTTTCTTTACTTTACAACAAAAGGTGTGTATTAAGAGATTAGTGGTGTGTATTTAAAATTTCTCCAAGAAGAAATATAGATAAAAGATTAGAACAGAAGGCATAAATAACACAAGGTATTATTTAACCAATGTAATTAAGATAGATAAAAGATTAGAACAGAAGGCATAAATAACACAAGGTATTATTTAACACAAGGCATAATAATGGTTCACACAAACTATTATTATTATTTTTTAATTTTGTCTTGTAATATACATTAACCAGATACCTATGCTGATATAGAGAATCAAATCAGGGTTCAGAACTGATGTACCCTAGCTACCAAGTACAGGCATCCAATCTTGATATCTTCGACTGGAAATTAGTTTGAACTTCAAGGCTGGAATTGCAGCATATCTCTGTCCATAAGTACCTAGCGCTAGCTCACACTTTCAAGGCTCAAGCCTTGACTGAAACGTTTCAGCTTTGAGTTTGAATTTGTAAAAATCCTTCCTTCGTTATCAAGCTTTGGTGTCTGCAACTATATATGATCTCCACCGTCTCTTATTCTTTCACTACTCTTACTTATACCCTTAGTTATCTCCTTGCCTGTGATCAGAATCCAGATTCATTTCAATTTTGAAAGTCCTTGACTCCTTTCATCCTCAGCAAGCTACTAGCTGTTGAGTATCCACCGTTACTCTCAATTAGTCTCTTCCCAACACTGTCATCATCTATTACTTGTAGAAATCGCAACGCTGCTCTGCTGGTGCAACCCTTCCACCAACATGACCCCATCTCCTGGAATACCCAAATTGAACAAATATTTTGTTTCACAAAGCCATTGTTCATGGACTGCCTTGATGAAGAAACATTATGCTATGATGACAAGTTATGAAGCTTAGGTGCATTCGAGGGAACGGCCTCAAAGATGAACCCGCTCCCGTGCTAACATGTTACAGAGACACAGGTAACCTGGAAGCAAGAGTAGCAGCAAATCCCAACAGCAAGACACTACAGTTCTTATTCCCAACTCTCTTTATTCTAATTGATCAGTTGAACAAATATTATACATTTTACTGATAATTGATCAGTTGTTCATCCCGAACTTCAAACCTTATCTGAAATTTCTGACATTATTCTATACCATTTTCTCCAGCAACAATTTTTAAATTGGACTAGGATAGTTCATACACTTCCTTTATGATTTGGATGGAAGTCACATTTCTTCATAATAACACAAAAAATACTAAAGCAGATGAAAGAGCAATCAACAATCATGTTTTTATACGAGACAAAATGTTAAAATTCCATTGGAGAATTTGGGAAAATGGAGATAAACAGAAGAGCGCAGATCCAGTGCATACTGCAGGTGAAGGAACAGGAACGTTTCAGAGCACATCCTGCAACAAGAAGCAAAAGAATAGATTCAATTAGCTGAACTGGTCAATTACACTACTTTTGTCAGTCCTTAAAGGGTTTAATGAATAATAGGTCACATTGACTGCCTAACATTATGCCTATGCAACAAGAAGCAAAAGAATAGATTCAATTAGCTGAACTGGTCAATTACACTACTTTTGTCAGTCCTTAAAGGGTTTAATGAATAATAGGTCACATTGACTGCCTAACATTATGCCTATGTGGTTTTCCTATGTCAAGTCAACCGAAAAAATGAAAATTGCTATGTTGAATCCAAGTTTTTCTGAGCAAACATAGAGTGGCACGAATCCATGAGCGAAAGCGAAATATTCTTTACTTGTTACAAAAATGGCAGAAGCAAAGATAGATTCCAAATCTTACAAGAGAATGCTATTATATCTACCACTACCCACAAGAAAAACAAGCACAAGCTTGAAACCAAAAGTAAGTTAGGGAAGGATGGAACACTGGAAAGAATGTAAAAAAAATTCTTCATGAAACTTTTGATTCCTCCACCCTTCTGTTTGGCATTATGGAAGACAAGCAGGACAGAAGTGAAAATATAGCTACATATTATAAATTAAATCCTTAAAACATATGTTGAGTGGCATCTCCTCCCCGTGCACTGTTCATTTACTTCCCCTCTACTACCATTTAAACAGGACACACCCTATCAATTGTCCCTTATTCTTTTCCTTCCTTCTATCCATTGCTCAATATTATCTCCCTACCAATCCATCCTGCCACTTTAATATACCTACATAAAGTTAGAGAGATGACAATTCACCCTAGTAACCTTGACATTTGCACTTCACTAAGAATAACATTCCACTTACCCCAAACCAAAAACAAAAGATATTGAATCAATCTGATGAGAGACCGACTATGAACACATATGATTCTGCTGTCTATTTTTGTCGAGTATTATAAGCATATGCGTGGGAGACTTGCTACAAGGGACAAAGCCTGGGGATTACACATATTATAGGCTCATAGAGTTTTGAAATCCTTGCTATAATGATACTCAGTATATTGAATATTTCACATTAAATGGGTGGTATGTTCATAGAAACAGGAAGAAGAAAAACAAGTACAACAAGAGGCAAGATTGGGAAATACTTGATCAAATTATAATTGGACATGAAGTCTGTGTTGGTCCAGCTACGATTCCCCCTTCAATTCATCCGAATCTGAATCACTTGCATTATAACCTACCAAATGATCCAGACAATCAAATCAGAGGCACATTACAATGGCTACAATAATCAACACAATGGAAAAAAAAAAAACAGCAACTGCAAATAGAGAAGTCAAACCTGGTGGCTTTTCACAAACTTTCCAAGCCGAAGACCGCGTCCTCGATGCTCTTGTGATCCATACTCTTCCCTACAATCCCAAAACCCCCCAAAAAATCAACACTACAAACACAACCAGACCCTATAATCACAACAGAACTACAAAATCTCAATCTAAACTAAACCTTGCAACTTAAGCTAAACAAGATAAAAGCTGACAACAATTAGAGCATCAAAACAAGTATCAAATTCAACTCTTAAACCGAAAACCCCGAAAGTCTCATACCAAATGGGCATCTCTGGGAACACCATAGCCGCTATAGTACATCTGCCCCACCAAAATCTGCATATTAATATCACCAGCTTTAGCCTCTTTGAGAGTATCCTTGAACCACCGCTTCACGCATTCCGATACAACCTCCTTCAGCGGCGCCCGGCTCTTCTCCTTCTGCGAGCTGCTCGAAGTCTCCATCTCTCTCTCCAACTTCAACCGCTTCGATTTCCGCCCTCTAATTTCCTCTCTCCCCCTCTCACCTCCAACACTCTGCGACGTCGTTTTGGCGAGCTAGTACAGCCTGGCCATGAAAGGAAGCCACTTTCCCATTAGAATTTAATAAAGCAATAAACTTGAACACAGATTGGAAAAAGCTAGGGTTTTGACTTTTGAGGGTTTGAATTTGCTTACCTGGGGTTGAGATTCTCACTGTAGAGGCTTTTTTTGGCGGCTGAGGGAAAAAGAAAATTGAAACAAGAAGAAGAAATTGCTGGGAAAGCTTTGGGAGGAAGAAAGAAGAGAGCAGAGAGCGAAAGATTTTGTCTTTGCCTCTTCTGGTCTTCTTCCTATAGACTTTCCTAGACTTTGTCTCTATTATTTATGGCAAATAGCGGCGTCACTAGATAAAGGCTAGTCATTTACCATCATCGGTGACATAAGGGTTTGGTATTATTACCCCACAAGCGTTTTTTTTACTGTGGGGTGAACTGGTAGTCAGCCTTGAAAAAAAATTACCAGTAATCTTTACATGAACATGTACCATCAATGAAGCGATGGAATCTGTTATTGTCTCGAACAATGATCTCTCTGCTTGTGATCTTGGAGATGAGCTTTATAGCCTGGTGGCAGTCGCCGCATACGCGGAGGTTCTTTGAGACTCGGATGGTGTCTTGAGGGGCGGTGGCGATTAGAGCAAATGCAATGGCTAGCTTCTCGCTGTGGCAGCCGAGGAAATGCTCCTTCTCCTCCTCTTCTATGTCGAATAACACGAAATCTGTGGTTGGAACGTAACCGGCTGCTTTGAGGTCCTTGGCCAGCTCGTCAAGTTTTGCGTAGATCTTGTCGGAGAGCTCGTGGGACTTGTCTCCTACGAGGAATTCGTGGACAACCCCGTTTACTTCGATCCAGCTGCAGCCAGGGATTTTCTGGAGTCCTTGCTCATTCATTCTTGATCTAATGTTGGCTGCCTCGTCCCATTTCTGACTTGCAGAGTAAACATTTGAGAGGAGAACATAATGTGCTGAGTTCCATGGTTCTAGCTCAATGAGTTGTTTTAGTGCAAGTTCAGCCAATTGAGTATCCGGATGCAGCCTGCATCCACCTAACAATGCTCCCCAAACAACAGAGTTTGCTTTCAACGGCATACTATTAATCAAACCGTAAGCTTCATCCAACAAACCTGCACGGCCAAGAAGATCCACCATACATCCATAATGCTCAATCGTAGGAGTCAAGGAATAGACTCTAGTCATGCTATTGAAATACCTACGACCTTCATCAACCAGACCAGCATGAGAACATCCACAAAGCAATCCCATGAAAGTGTTCCCAGTAGCTCTAACTCCATATTTCTCAACTTGTCCAAATAGCCCGAACACAGCTTTGACATGTCCGTTCATAGCTAATCCCGACATAACTGCATTCCAAACCACATGGTCTTTTTTCTTCATCCCTTTAAAGACTTCCCAAGCTTGGACCATGCTCCCACATTTCGCATACATGTCAATCAAAGCTGTACCAAGAACAGGGTTATTAAAAATGTCATTACTGTCCACCAAATTGCTAGCCCACTCCCCTAGCTCTAGAGCTCCTAATCTAGCACAAGCAGAAAGCACCCCAACCACAGCAAAACAATCCGGTTTCAAATTCTCCTTCTGCATTTGACAGAAGAGATCTACCGCTTCTTTAGGAAGCCCATTCGATGCATACCCCTGAATCATACTACTCCACGCAACTATATCCTTCTCAGCTATTCCATCAAATACAAATCGCGCTTTCTGCATGTTACCACACTTGACATACAAATCAACCAAAGAAGTAGCCACAAACACATTCCTCGCCATCCCAATCTCCGTAATGTAATCATCTATCCACTCCCCACTCCGTAAATCCCCCAACTGACTACACGCGGATATAGCCCGAACAAGGCTAAGACTATCAGGCCTCAAACCCATCTCCAACAACCTCAAAAACGCATCAATAGCTTCCCTAAACTTCCCAGCTCCAATATACCCAGAAACAATAGCAGTCCAAGAAACCACACTCTTTTCAGGCAAATCATCAAACACCTTATGCGCATGCTCCATATACCCACATTTCGCATACAAGCAGAGCAAACTAGTTTTCACATACACATCAAATTCGAAACCCGTCTTCACCACAAGCGTATGAACACTCAACCCTATTTGCAAGTCCAAACGCCTCGCGCACGCCTTCAAAACAAAAGGGAATGTATAGCTGTCCGGGAACAGCCCCTCGGTCCGCATTGAACCGTATAATCTGATTGCCTCTTCCCAACATTCGTGCGAAACCAATCCGCGGATAATGGTGTTGAATAGATAAACGTTGGGCTCTGCGGTGCGGTGAAAGACAAGAAGGGCGTAGTTGGTCTGCCGGAAATCGAAGGCGGAGCGCAGGAGCAAGGTGAGGAGGTGGTTGTCTTGGTCGAGGCCGAGGCGGAGGAGACGAGCGTGGGCATGCTTGAGCTGCTTGAAGGAGGTGAAGCCTTCAATAAGGCGGTGCTTGGTTTCCAAAGCCTTGGAGATTGCAAGGCAGGCTCTGCTGCCCAAGGCGGTCATCACCTGTGCTTTCAGAAATGTTTAGCAAATTTGGATGCAACGGTCGAGACCCTAGATACCATCCTTTGTTCATTTAGCTCTGTTTCGTGTTTTTTCTTTTTATCAAATCGGTTGTCATTCAGACACAATACGAATAAATAAGTTACAGGCGGTATGAATGATAGAGTCACTAAGAGCATCATCTTCAATGGAGATGTATTATACTTATGTCAAATTCAAAATTTGATATGTGACGTGACAAATTTAACTTACGTATATTTTGACTACTCTTGTTTTCTATAGAGATGTCAAATTTGAATCTTACTTTAATGATATCATTTTTTTATCATTCTTCATCCAACACTCAACACAAAAGAACACAAGTAAAAGTTGTTGGGAACCGAAGCTAAAAAAAACTGAAGTTACAAAACTGTTGTTTCATTAAACTAAAGTTACTGGGAATTTTCAACGTAATTAAACATTACATAATAGGAACCAAAGCAACCAAAACTACTGCATAGCACACAAAAACACTTAAAATGAAACCTCATACATAATCAAGCATTACATGAAGAACTAAATATTGAGAATCTTTAAAAGCTTCATGTGTCACCATGCAAAGTTTTCATCTGCAGCTTGGAATAATATGCACTTTCCTCAGGGTTCATAGCAAATGTATTCATAAACATAATTCTCATCTCAGCCTCAATTTTCTTACTTTCGTACTCAAGTTTCCTAACTCATAATTTCTCCTTATCAACTTCAATCTTCTCTTTCATAATTTGTAGTTCTCTTTCCCCGACATCTTCTTCTTCCATTCTCCAAGTCTCTTGCTCTTCTAGAAGAGCAATAATTTGCCGATTGAATTCTTCATCTGATGACGAATCAACAAGATTCCAGAACTCGTCATCTGCAACATCTGAGGATGAATCTGAAAAACTAGAATCCATATTCAAGATAAGAACCAAAGGAAAGAATGAATATGACAAAGGAATATATTTTTGGTTTTGGGTTGTGTTGTTGGCGACGAGAAAAAAAAAATATAGAGAGAACGAAGAAGACAAAAAAAGTGAGAAGAGGAACGAATAAAAAAGGAAAGACGGTTTGCGAATAGGCTATCAAATTTGACAGTCTCTTACCCTAATGTCAAATACACGTGGATATAACATCTGAGTTTGAGTGAATTTGGGCTGTCATTTTAGAGTTGTTGGGCTTATGTGGCAAAAAAGACATCTCCATTGGAGATGCTCTAATGGACCACTTATAACAAACATCAAACCAAATGGCCCGACCCTAACTTCTGAATGGAGCTAAATCTCTTGTACTCTATGAGGCTAGCTACAAAAATGATCATTAAGACCAAAAGACTCAACCGACAGTTGCCAATGAAGTTGGTAACGGAGCGTCGTTATTCCAACATGGCAGTGGCTCTTATCCCAAAGATAGGAGAACTTGAGTCGACTCCACCTCCTAAGTAGCGAATACTCGTAATATAAACAGAAGAAAACCGTCATCACTCATCAACGGTGTTTGTAAAGATTCAAACAATGCGACCACAAAAGATCAACAGAACCAAACGCAAAAGAAAAAACATGAAACAAACAAAAAAGAAAAACAGGAAAAACAAAAATAGAATCAGATGCAACAACTCGGCTTAGACCACCGCGACTAAGCCCACATTTCTACATAGGCTCAAATATGCACCCCCATATCTAAAGCCCACACAAAACCAAACCCAATTCATTTAACCTTGTTTAATTGGCACTCATCTTTTAAAGTTTGAAAGAAAATGTAAATTTGTACTTGTTCGTCAATTCCTACAATTGTCTGTCTAAATAAACTTCATGTACTGATTACATGCTAAATATTTTTGGTTTCAACTTTCAAGTAATGATTTGGCTTCATATTCCTAAAATTGTGATTCTCGATGTTCCTTCTCCTCGTACGGTCACAACAGTTTCAAGTTGAAGTTTAAGTCTAAAAGATCAAAGATGCTTTCTTTAAATTTCATTTATCTTGGTTATATTAATTTAGCAAAAGTTTTTAATTAATTTCTATATGATATATTTTTTTTTATCAGGTAAACAACTCAAATATTATAACTTCATTAGTCGAACTCACAATCTCCTACTTACCAAGAGGAGATTATCCCGCTAAACCGAACGATCTTGGGCCTGTATAATATTTTCTTCATACTTTCATCGATGTTTTTTTAAGCTTTCAATAATTCCATAAATTCCGATGCTTTAGCCATTGAATTGGACACATACATATGGTATCAACTTAGACTTTGACTTCAAAAAACAAAAAAGGTTGTGAAAAAGTCAACTGAAAAGTCACTCCACCTAGGGTTTGGTGTAAGGCGGCGGTGAGAACCAACTGCGGGCTCTCTCGACGGCACCTCATCTCTCCCGGTGAGGCATTTAGTGGTGGTGATTTGTTGCTGAGCGTGAAGACTCCTTGATTCTTTGCACGACGACTACTCTCTTCAGTGGAGACAGGTTAAGGCGTGCATCTTCTTATGACGAGCGTGGGTGGGCAACGTGAATTTGGCATCGACAACGAATCAAGGATCGACGGGGAAAGAGGTCTGAGCCTTGGATCTGAGTCGACGGCGTCAATATTGATTACCCTAAGAAGCGGATCTTGCTTTCAAGACAGCGAGTCTCAACTCTAAGAAGGGGCGGCGGCGGTTGTTCGTCTCTAGAGGCACAACAAAGCAAAGGAATCATGAAAGCATGGCACGAGAGACCGCCGGACTGATTCGGCGGCGTGGCAGCTCCAGCGGTTCTAGGTTAGGCAGATTTGATCGAATTTGGTAGAGAGGAGGGTACCATGTGGGCTTTTGGCCCATTGCTTCTCTCTTTTTTGTTGGGACTTATTTTGGACCAAGCCTTGACTAGATTGTTGTGGGCCATCTAGGGAAAAGATCCCTTTTAATTTCTAGCAATTCCTTTTTTTTTTTTAATTCGATGAAAGGTACATCATCTGGTCTTAGACATGATTCAATTGAAAGTTGAGTCGTTGAAATTTTAAAGGTTATATGCTTTCTAGTTGTCATATTCACTTTTTGGGATGTAGTTTGATGTAGCTTTGCTATGCATTTGTATGATCTTCGGACTATTCATGTTTGATCTTTTGGCCGTCATAATCTTTGATTAATGGAACTTTTTTCAATTCCCCTAAAAAAAAAAAACTTTGACTTTGACTTCAAAGGACATAATGAACGGATCACGTATGCAAGACACGAGAGCAGTTTTTACTTTAATAAAAGTGTCAATTACGACTTAATATATTAAGGTAAAAAAAATAAGGGCTATAAGCCCTGATGGACCCAGTAGGCTAGTATAATGTTATTGGGGCTTATGACGTCCTTGAAAATTTTCACCAAATTCAGTTGATATGTAATTAAGTGTTTCAGAAGACAAAATATTACTATCTACTTAACCGTAAGTCTCATAGTCAAACCTTTTACCCATTTGTTAGCCTTTAACTCTTTAACTTTGACTAGAAAATTGAAATGTTATTTAATATTTAAAGTTTTATGTGTGATATTTAACTTTTATCACTTTTTTTTATCAGTTAAATAACTCATATACTACAACGAGTCTAATATGAACTGATCTCACGATCTCTCACTTATAATTCAAGATTTATGTCACTAGACCAAATGATATTGGGCCTTATAAAAAATTTATTTTCTGTTTTTACTTTTTATCACGCCCTTGTAAAGGTAAGTTCGTCATTAGCTAGAAGCAGTCATTACATACTCTACCGTTATCATCTCTAGACAATCAAATAGCTAGTTGTGAGTTGAGACTCAAGTTAGCACATATGATAGAGTAGACTACTATTTAATCGATTTTACTAACCTATCTTCTAAGCCTATTGTCTATAGATCATAGCATCAAAATAGGCTAATGCAAAAAAATAGAAAACACTAAATTGAAAAAGCCCAGTAGCTAGGTTCCACCCCAATCTGTTAAGGCTTGAAAGGAGATCCTTACAAAATTGGCTCGAGTCCAACTAAATCCATGAGTAAACCCTAGCATGTCGCTAATGTAATTGACGTCGATGTTGCTCTTGTCGCTACCGTTACTACCCCGCCGTCATCGTTAACCAAAGCACCGCCTCTGCCATCCAGTGTTCTATGTATTACCTTCACAAGCCAATGCTTTGTACCAACAACACCATTCAAGATCCACGATGGTATTTGGGTGATTGTTGATCGACTTACCAAATCAGCACACTTCCTCTCGATTAAGAAAACCGATAAATTGGAGAAATTGGCAGAATTGTATGTAAATGAGATTGTGAGACTTCATGGGGTACCAAAATTTATAGTAGCTGATCGGGATTCCAGTTTTGTGCCAAAGTTTAGGAAGGAGTTACAGACGGCTTTGGGGACTCGGTTATGTTTTAGCACTGCCTTTCATCCACAAACTGATGGACAATCCGAGAGAACTATTCAGACCTTAGAAGATATGTTGAGGTCTTGTGTGATGCAATTTAGAGGAAGTTGGGATGAGAAATTGGCTTTGATGGAGTTTGCCTATAATAACAGTTTTCATTCTAGTATTGGTATGACACCTTTTGAGGCCTTATATGGGAGGCAATGTCGTACACCTTTATACTGAAATGAAGTGGGAGAAAGAGAATTTGTTGCACCAGAAATTGTTTTTCGTACTAATGAAAACATCAAGATAATCAGAGGTAGACTGAAGGCAGCACAGAGTAGGCAGAAGAGTTATGCAGACAACCGTACAATGGACCTTGAATTTCAAGTTGGTGATTGGGTATTCCTGAACTTGTTCCCTTGGAAGGGTGTGATCCGTTTTGGGAAACGTGAAAAGCTTAGCCCAAGATACATCGGTCCTTATGAACTTACGGAGCTGATTGGTCCAGTGGCTTATTGTTTGAGGTTGTCTCCAGAGTTATCCAGGATCCACGATGTTTTCCATGTATCTATGCTCCTTAAATATGTAGCTGATCCTTCACATGTCCTACAAGAACAACCCATTAGTTTAAAGAAGGATTTGACCTACGAAGAAGAACCGGGTCAGATCCTGGATCAAAAGGAGAAAGTGCTTAGAAATAAGACGATTCGACTTGTTAAGGTCCTTTGGAGGAGTCATCAGGTTGAGGAGGCTACTTGGGAACCTGAGGATCAGACGAGATAACAATATCCCTATCTCTTTTATTGATAAGTATGAAAATTTCGGGGATGAAAATTTTTTATGAGGGGAGAATTGATACACCCCGAACCTAGCATTACTTTTTATACTGTGGTTCCTGATTTAATTGAGTTGTACTTCCTACCGTTTACCTTACACTCTTAAGAATTTTAGGAAGTCGACCTTTAGTAGTTTATTAAATTTGGGAAATTTGTTTTTTCATTTTATGATAGAGGTGGTGAAGACAAACTCGTAGACTTTTAGTTACCCAAATAGGAGTTTGTAAGTGAAGGTTAACTAAAATAATAAGAATTATCATTTTTTGGGCTCGGGTATTTAAGGAAAACTTACCATTTTTATCAGGGTAGAAAACAAAAACTCACCAGCCACCTTACCCTTCTCTCTCCCCGACCCCCCGACCCTGTCCGACTTCTCCTTGACGGATCGTCGCACTGATCACATTCGACAGCTGGGACACCGCTCGTCCCTCCTGGGGTGGTAGCCGACCCCAACTCGTCGGCGTTAAGGCACGATGACGCTTAGAAGAGGCTGCCGTCGTCGCTCTTTGCCCTCGCTGGAACTTCCTTCTCTGGCCACCAATTCTTGAGATCTTTGGGGGTTTTGTAGCTCTTCTATTGGCTATTCATCCTTCCAAAAGTGGAAGATCAATTCGGAGTATAGAGCAAATCGGAGTTTTTGAGTTCTTGAGCATTTAAGGTATTTTCCGGCCAAATCTTTGATTTCTGGGTTTCGTACTAGTTATGATTGTTGTTGTGCTTGTTGAGAGGAAGAGATTGATATAAGTTTTATTAATTTTGGTTGAAGTTGGAATGGTGGTGGTTGTTGACCGCCACTATTGGTGGTTGCTGCCGTGTGTGGCTAAGGTTTGGGTTAGTTTGGTTTGCCCTATAGATGGAAATTGAGTTGTAAAGAGGCATTGAAAACTTAGGTGAATGTTGTTTAGGATTTAGGAAATTCTCAAGTTGAGTTGTTGAGAGGAAGAGATTGATATAAGTTTTATTAATTTTGGTTGAAATTGGAATGGTGGTGGTGGTTGACCGCCACTATTGGTGGTTGCTGCCATGTGTGGCTAAGGTTTGGGTTAGTTTGGTTTGCCCTATAGATGAAAATTGAGTTGTAAAGAGGTATTGAAAACTTAGGAGAATGTTGTTTAGGATTTAGGAAATTCTCAAGTTGATTTTGGTGGAGGAGGAAAAGTGAGTCTCATCCATAGGAATTTCTATATTTATAGTTATGGGTTAGAACGTTGTGAAAGATTGGAAAAGATTAGTAAAAAGGCTTGGAGTTCTTCTTAGGCTTGGGAGAGTGTAGAGTGAGTGAAGATGATATTGCTTTACTTTGTTAAAATTGATATTCTTGTATTATTGTCTCGGACCTTAAATCTCGTTTTGTACAGGACGAGAGGAGACATCACGTGAGGAGAGCTCTAACCGACGACAGACTTAGCGGTCTATATAGTGAGTGGACACTTTGTTTTAAATGAATATGCATGCATGGTTTCTCTTGGAAAGTATCATTTTATTTTTCTGAGTTTATATTACTATTTCGTCCTATAAAATGGTCTTGAAAACTATTTGAGTTGTTTACATTGTTAAGCATTTTAATGTGTGAGATACGTTGTTGAATTTAATTAATTACCTTGCTCTTAGAATTTTCCAAGTAAGGTTGGGAATCGTACTTATGTTTTATTTATGAGTTTCAGGGAAACTCATATGACTTTATATTTTTCCTTATGCTATATTGGTTGGAATATTTATGATCTCAATGTTAGCATGTTGTTTCATCTTTCGAGGTGATGTGACTTTCACGTTCCAAGTGGGGTCAAGCAAACTTTTTTCACCCTAGTGGTGATGTGATGTTGTCGGCGGCATCATGCAAGCCTTATACCCTCTCAGTCAACTCGACGTGAAGGTACATGGAGTATGGAAGTACTTTACCTGTGAAGTAACCGAGTCTGGGAGGCTCACTTATATGACCATATGTTCTTTTATTTGAGTTGCTTTTATAAGGTTTCCATTTATTTTCTTGTTGCATGTTGACTAGCGGGGCTAGTGCGAATTTTTTGATATTATTCCTTTATGATAAGTAGTAAACTGTTGCATGCATAGAATTTCTTAATTTCCGCATAAACGGAAAAGCATATAAAATTTAGTTTCGTATTATTTTATTCTTGGTCACTCGCTAAATGGTTTATTTTCCGTCCAGTCACGCTAACGTTTTTAAATGTTTTTCCTGGGCCCTTCATTTTTCAAATGCCCAGATTACAGAGTTCTTGTTTGGCTTCAGTAGGAGTTAAGGCATAGTATTTTCCGCTACGCCTTGTTGAACGTAGGTTACTTGTTAACCTATGTGTTGTTAGTTTATTTCCTTCTTTTAGTTGCTCTGATGACCATGTGAATTTGTTATCTAAGTTGAAGTTGTATCTAAGGGTTATGGTCCAAGTACGCTTTGAAGTTAAATATTTGACTTGGGTTGTTTATGTGTTATTGTGACTTGGGTTATGTTGTGGGAAGCGGAGGGCTCCAAGAGTTGTGGTTGATGGCTATAATAGAAGTGTTTTTAGTTTTGTTACAGGTTGGGTTGTTCATTTTTAGGGGAGGTTATGCCGAAATTTCGGTATAATCTCTTTTAAAGTGGACGACTTGCCTGTTTTGTTGTATGTTTTCGGGGCGGATCTTGTCATAACCCATTAGTAATATAAAGTTGCTACATTAGTAATATGAAATTTCCATCAATTTCATATTACACATATTGTTACTGGACATGTGAATTCCTCATTAGTAACATGGAGTTGATAACTTATATTTGAGTATTAAAAGCAAATGAATATTTACAGCAAACTTATATTTTTGTTATTTTTCAATATTATATGGATTATCAATGATTTTGTCAGGTTATTTATTTAGGTATTATAGTCTGGAATGGTTTGCAGAAGATAATACCCGAAAGGCTCCTCATCAAGATAATGATATTAATAGAGAAATAAAAAATTGCATTTTAAAGTATTATGATAATGCAGATCAGCGGAGAGACGTTAATGTGGAGTACTCCAATTTTTTCTTTTGTATGGATGATTTTTGTAATATTGATGCAATGCATGATAGGTCCATCCTACACCCTTTGAAATTGTGGGCAGTTCATGGAGCTTCAACACCAAGGCTTCAAGCCTTAACATTCAAGTTGCTTGGACAACCATCTTCATCCTTATGTTGAGAAAGGAATTTGAGTACTTACAAGTTCATACATTCCACAACAAAAAACAAGATTACTCCACAAAGAGCGGAAGATTGGTAAGATTTGATATTTGTACATATCAATCTTCGTTTTTTATCTAGAAGTAACGACTCTTACAAAAAAGGTCCGACTCAAATGTGGGATGTTGTAGGTGATTAATTTGATTCACTGGATGAAACTAATCTTGGAAGGCTCGAGTTTGAAGATCTTTCTCTTAATGAACCATCGTTGGAGGCTGTTTTGTTTGATAATGTTCATGAGAATGAGGATGATGTTCTTGTTGATTAAGTAGACTAATGTTTATTTTTATTTGAGTTATTTGCAAGGACTAAAATATCGGTGATTGCAGAAATATTGACCCTCTAAAAAATAGAAATTTCAGAGAAATATCGATAGCAGTAAAAAAATTGAGAAAATTTATGGAAATTTGAAAAAGAACAAGGAAATTTTCAATGAAACTTTGAGAGATGTTTGTTTTGTCAATTCTCTACTATATTTGAAAAGAAAATCTTAACTAAACATTAATCTATGATGAGTTCTAGTAATTTAAGGTGAACAAGTAAATGCTGAATTGTTGATAAATCTTAAAGATTTACTTCAATTTTAAAATCTAATTTATTTTTATGGCTTGAAACCAAAAAGAAGGCTAGACCATCATATCTTATATATGTATATGATATATGCATTGCATATGGAAAGTGTAGGAAAAAATAGAGAATAATAAGTCGGTTATTAATTTCCACCAAAGTTTTCAGATACGAAGACAATATATATTATAAAGAAGCATACAAATATCATGCGTGCGCTTAGCACTGTTGGCTAAGTCGTTCGGCTACAAATTAGCCAATCAAGGTTCAAAAATCAATCACCTTGATGATGTGGCGATGTTATCGCGAGATTTCGAATGTTTCGGTGAGATATTGGGAAATATTAGAAATATCAAATGAAAAACCATTGAAAGGTGAAAGATTTATCGTGACATGAGAAAAACGAAAATTTCGAAATTATCGATTTTTCACTCCTTGGTTATTTGATTGTAGAACAATAACTTTAAATTTGCTATAAATTTGACAATGACTTTGAATTTGTTATTTATTTATTTTTGGATAATTATATATATATATATATATTATTCTGAAGCTTCTAAAACGTTTCCGCGTTTTCAAACACTTTGCTTCCAAGTCTCCACTTTTGATTTCATCCAGCATAGATAGGGCTGCCACTTGGTTTGGTAAATACCAAACCGATCGAAAACCGACCGAAAATTTATGATTTGGTAAACCAAATTTTGGTAATCGAAATAAAAAAACCGAAACCAAGAAATACCGAAAAAGTTGGTTTGGTTTTTGGTAAATACCGAATTTACCGAAATTCTAATTATTTAAGGACTTATATTTCTAAAAACACACAGACTAATAATCTTATCTCACGTTTTCAATTGTATATACTATTTAGTAAAAAACAAGACAATGAATAGAAAAATTCAACTATACTTGGTAGCATTCAGGTCTCAATTAAAGTGATCAACTTTAATTCAACGTTACTTGTTATATAAAAACGCTTTTACCTACCCGTCTTAATTGATTCATCACACACACACATAGACAAACCCACTTAGATGACATGTAACCGCCCATGTAAAAATTTAGGAATGTTTTTACCTCTCTTAATGATAGGGCTCCCTATAGGAAGCACAAACGTAAATAGGGTTAGCCGCCTTGATCAAGGCCAAAACATTATCAAAAATACCTAATTTTTCTACCATAGTCGTATTTCACTATATTGATCACATCATAGTTCACAAGGTTTTTGAAAATTTTGCTTCCTCTTTGTAGTTGGTTCACAAAGATGTACATATGCATATAACTTACTAAATAAGTTATACCATATTATCAGGCATGTTGTGGTTCTAATGATTACAATTCACAAAATTAAAATTCGACCGTCTGATGTGATCATTATAGTATAATACAATTATGATAGAAAATTCAATTGTACTCAATAATGCTCGGGTCTTGATCAAAGCGGTCAACCATAATTTAACGTCACTTATTACACGAAAAAGCTTTTACTGCCCTTATGTGACTTATTTTGGTCGACTCTTCCACACACATACTTTCACATAGATGACACATAACTTGTTCATATAAAAATTTGGAAACATTTACATCCGGACTGTTTCGGTAGAAAATTAAACCATACTCGATAACGTTTGGATCTGACTATCTTTTGTATATGTATTATCAGACTCTAGAAACTGAAGTTTGGTAATACCGAAAAACCGACATCCGAAGTTGGTAAGATTTATCTCATACCGAAGTTTTTGGTTTGGTAATTGAAAGTCATATTTTATTACCGAAATTTTTGGTTTTAAAGTTAGTAACGCCAATTACCGATTTAAACCGACCGAGTGGTAGTCCTAAGCATAGACGATGACTTTCTCCTCAAAAAAATTTAAATTAAATAAATAAATTAAGACGGCTAAGGTTTTGTAGAGAGGAAGAGATAGAGAGAGCCATTCGGGCTAAAAAATAAAACATGAGGGCAGTAAGGGCAGAAAGTGTTGGAAATAAAACAGGTGAGAGACTGAGAGTTGACACTCAAATGGCGCAGAGGGTAAATTCCTTAACTTTTTCACGTGCACTTCTCTTTTTGTCACTAGTTAAAGTACTCCAACAAACTCTGTTCCACTTCTTTGATAATAGTGTAAAGTTCTTCACTTTACTAAAACTGCACACAACCCATCTCTCTCTCTGTGTTTCTCTCAGCTTACAGTGAAATGGCGTGAGATCTGAGCCAAATTTAGTGAGGGTGTTGAAAATGGTTGAGCAAGAACACAGCTTTCAGTGGCCTCCAATTGGAGCTCCACTTAATAATATGCAGCAGCAGAGAGATGAGCCTATGAGTCCCTTTAACTCTTCAGTCAATGCTTTGTCGTTTGGTTTTGTAGCCACTGCCATTCTCATCTCCATGTTCTTAGTCATGGCCATCTTTGAGAGATTTTTCAAACCCACGTCGCCGGAATTCTCGCCGTCCGGCCGCCGGAGAAATGGAGATCTTGAGGCCCAGTTGGAGTTTAATGGAAAACTTGGTTACCCATCACCCAAAATGTCTGTGTATGCAGGTGGAGTTTCAGTTTTAATGCCTGGAGATGATATTCCATCCTACATTGCACACCCAGCGCCGGTGCCCTGCCCTCCCGAACGCATATTTTGGCCTCCACATCAACACATATCATTGCCTAGTAGTAGTCCCGCTGCCAACTCCAACCAGAGCTCAGGTTGATATCTGCCTTTTCCATACCTAATGTAATTCACCAACGCATTTCTGGTTCTGCACCAACTTCAATTGCCCAATTTTTCAAGGCACGAGCTCTTGTTTCTGTACTAGGGGAATTGGCTTCTGTACATGTAATCCATCTATTATCTAGTAGGAGAAACCCAAAAATGCATCTTTATTGTTTCAGATCCATTATCATTATGATGCCCCATCGGCAAGTGTCTGTATAATTGTATCGACTAATCAATATTAGAATTTAGAAGAGCTAGTCACATGTTTTGCTAAAATAAACATACAAAAAAAAAAATGGCCCACAGGGTAACCATTTCGCAAAATGAGTGCAAATTGACATTTCATTTGCGACTTTTATACATAAAATTGCACCCAAAAATACTTCCAACACCTTGACATGGCTATATGAACACGACACACAGTACATGGATTGATGGATATACTTATATATGCACTACAGAACCATTACATACAAACATTACAAAATTTCATTATCAGTACGCTACATGCTACTTTTATAGCACTCCAACAATTTACACCTGCCAAGATCTTAATAATATGGCTATATGTAGAAGTTGATTGGAACTGTGCCGCGCTTCCACGCTGAGCCACAGCTTCATCTTGTATATAGGCATTTTGCCTTGCACTAGATTGACGCTACAAATATTTGTTTCAGCAAGAGTGGGGGTCGTATAATACAAGCTACAGAAACGCTGTCTGGTGCAAGAGAATCCACCAGCCAGTTCGAGAGAATAACTGCAGGGTGAAAAGTTGACGTAAAATAAATCCTCTAAGAATCACTCCAACTGTCATCATCATCCTCATCGCTTCCCGCAAATGCCTATATCATAAACCTCATTATATTAAATATCAACTGACTGGGGGAAACACGATTTTTGCACGTGTATGAGAGGGAGAGAGACAAACAGAGACAGACCTGGCGGATTGCAATTGCTTTTTTCTCCAAGAGAGAGATGACCTTCAAGTTGGGATTGTGACCCTGAATGTTGGGTCGTGGTGCGGATCTTGTCACAGTTGCAGGCTTCAGGTTGAAGGACTGAGTCAACAAAAAGGTTCAGTCTTTAATTTCATGCTTGAAATATGGATAACCCAAAAAGAGGGAAAACTGGATGATGCAGAAGCAACAACCACAAGAAAAAGAGGCCTAACCTTAGTTCTTATCTGTTGCAGAAATGAATCTCTTTCGTCTACCTTTGGTTCAATCTGAGGCTGAATTCGTTCACTTGCCTTTTTCAACTGCAAAATGTCAACTTGTTATACTGGTATTCCACAGAGCATAAATATCAAAAAGAGCATATTCTGAGAGCAAAAAAGTGATCTATCATTTACCTTGCTTTGGCCATGAGCAGTGACAGCATCAATGAGGGGATTTCTAGGACGAGGGATCTTATTCACAGTTCCATTAGACTTTGCAACTTCTGAGTCCGGCATTACATCAGAAGTATTTGATGACCATGCTGTTTCTCCCTCTGATGTTGACAAACTATACTGAGGCTTCTCATCTACCGTAGTTGTCGCTGTCACTGATGTAGCAAGAGGCTTTTCTTGTTCCCTTTCTGAGATTCTCAATGAATGGCAAAGATCCTCAGGCTCTAGACCTGAATCCTGTGTTACTTGTTGCAGGGGTTGGATAGTTTCCCCATGAGGAAATAAAGAGTCAAGTTCAGAAGTTGTGCATTCAGTTCCTGGTATTATTAATGGCTTTGAAGTAGACTGAACCTGTCCTCCCTCTGTTGTTGGCAAACTATGCTGAGGCTGCTCATCTTCCACAGTTGGTGCTGTCACAGATGTGGCAAGAGGTCTAGCTTGTTCCATTTCTGAATTATTGAATGATTGTTGAAGTACCTCAAGCTCTAAACCTGATTCCGGCATCAACTGGTGAGGATGGAAAATTTCCCTATGTAACAATACAGGGTCCTGTGTAGATGTCATAGATTCATCGCCAGGAACTGTGAATGGCTCCAAACTTGACAGACCCTTCTCTCCCTCTAAAACAATGTCATTGTGTCCAGTGTTGTCACCAGAGACCTTCGATATGAATGGGCTTGAGAATTGCATTCCCCCTAAATCAGGGAAATTGTACTGATGATTGGAATCATTATCTGTTAGTACTTGCGGATATGGGGAAGGAGAAACCACATGGCCCACAACAGGTTCAAAAATGGGCTGGGACTCTATATCTTCTTCTGATGTGAGAGATAAAAATGGGTTCTGCGGCTGCAGTAGCTCTCTCTGTGGCACTAGATCAAATTGAGCTTTCTCATCAGCTTTCAGTGACTGCATTGGCAAGAATGTACCACTACTAACTCCACCCAAATCTCTATGTGAGGCTAGCGAAGTATGTTGCATCATTCCTAACCTCCACTGCATAGGTGGTAGGGGTGGCAATGGCGGCGTGCCCTCAAGATCAACCACAGGTGGCTGGACTAAGTTAGGAAGAATAGATTCTAATGGTTCCACCTTTTGCTTTAAAATATCAGTTTCCTGGCCTGCTGATTCTGTAAAGAACTTTGAAGTTGAAGGTTGACTAGGAGAGTTTTCAGGCAAAGATTCAGAGGAAGCATCCAAGCATGTCTCTTGAATGATATGATCGGTGGATGGTAGATTGGATATCTCCTTATCTGGCTGACTAGGAAACCCAATCTGTTGAGAATTTAATGAGTTAGTACGACCTTGATCGTCTTGTGAATCTTCCATACCCAGTTGATCAGACTGAAATTCCGGTGACAGCTCTAAGGTAGCTTCTACCTGATCACTTTCTCTGTCTATTTCCAAATTCTCCATTTGAACTGGATTAGCTTGCAATTCCAACGAAGTTTCTAACTTTGTTTCAGCTTCTCGGAGGTCAGCTTCTGGAAGGGCAGAGGTAGATGATGACACAGGATACTCTCCACGACTCTGATCCAGAGATTGTAACCGGGACTCATGATTGTTCATTTCCAGAGATGTTGAGGCTGTGAGGGCATCATAGACAGTCACACCGAGTTCATTCTGCTCATCCAGAGAGAAGTTATGATCGTCATCATTTACCTCTGAAATGGAAGGATCATAAGCAACTGATTTGCTTGGGTCTGACTCTGAATCTGGCGAAACAACTTCAGTCACTTCCTTATGCATTTCTGAATCTGACACGGATTTTGGAGAAGCTACTTCATCCATTTCAGATTCTTTGAGATGAGGATCCCTGGAGTCCGGAAGAGATTCATGCAAATACATAAAATTTAATGGTGGAAAACAAGGTGCGTCTGGAGATGTGTCAATATCATTGACATCATCAGATTTGGCAACAGCAGCAGAGGACACAGCCAGATTTTTTCCATGAACTGTTTCAGGTACTATATTGTCTGAAATTACAAGATTCCCAAGGCCTGAATAAGTTGGAGAGTTTGATGGAAGTTCTAAAGAAACAGAATCTCCTTCCTCTGCATCAACATTGGTGGCGCCTGGAGATGTATCAATAAAATCATTGATATCATCAAATTTGACAACAGCAGCAGAGGACGCAGCCGCATCTTCGACATGAACTGTTGCATGTTCTATATTGGCTGAAGGTACATGATCCCCATGGCCTGAATAAGTTGGAGGGTTTGATGGAATTTCTTTAGAAGCAGAATCTCCTCCCTCTGAATCAACATTGCAGGTGAATAAGCCTATCTCCTCATCATCCAGAGTCCTACAACTCTCTTCAATGTTAAATTTCTCTTCAGAGTGAGACATATCCTCACCTAAATCAGAGATTTTCCGGGCCATTAGGACATGTGTCTGTGGATCATCCTTCTGCTCTTTTAGGACATGTGTCTGTGGATCGTCCTTCTGCTCATTTGGGACATGTGTCTGTGGAGCATCCCCTTCAGGATATGACTCTCTTGAGATACGTCTCCATGGTATGACGCCAGATTTGAATGCAGTTGGCTTAAAAGGATCATCGACTTGAGAAACCCTGTAAACAGGCTTTGCAACATCTGAACTATGAGGCCGTATTGTAGTGCCCGAAGATGTTTGTACTTCTTTCATTGCTGCGGGGAACAGCTGCGCTTCTGTTGATGGAATACTTAAATGTGGTGAATCAATCTTTCTACTGGTGAAGCTTCCCACAGCATCTTCATCAGCACATTTTGCCTGAAACACTTCATTCACAGAATCATTGCCACTTTGATTCACAGAAACCAATTCTTCAACATTTTTCAAGTGCGGTAAATCATCAGAAGTGGCACATAAAATTTCTTCATCTGCTTCAACTAGAGGAAGTGTAGGAGAAGTACTTGTGAACTCATCCTTAGCCTGGGAAGAATCATCAGGAACAACTGCCATGAGATGATCCAGATTGGTCCCATTTTCTTGGATGCCAAATAATTCCGAACCAACTTTGATTTTATCAGAGGATGTTTCATCTAATAAAGATCCCACATATGAAGCCACAGGAGAGGTTGCTCCGAGGTCTGGATGTTGTTGAGTAGGACTCATTTCCCTACCAGGGATCACACCTTCCCCAATGCATGTACCCTCAGATCCACAAGTTTCAGTGGATGGTTCTTTAGCTGCTGCATCACACTCTGAAGGTGTATTCTCAGCCAAATTGCTTAAAGTGTCAGAGTTCAAACTGGCTCTATCTCTTTCGAATGAATTATTCCAGTCATCTGACGTAGAAGAGTTCTCATTTGATTGAGAATCCAAAGATTGAGCTTGAAGCTCTACATGTTCCTCCTCATTTGCATCAGAGACTGTCCTGCATTTGTTAACCTTCATTGAAGGTAGATTGCTCTTAGCTCTGGACTCATTGTCAGTATCCAGTTCTGACTCCATAGTAGCAAGAGCATCCACGTAATTATCTACCTCACTGGGCAAATCATCAGAACTGTATCCTTCTACACTGCCTTCAGTTTTGCCTTCTCCATCAACTTCCAATTCCTTATCAACTGCTACCATTTGAAGGTTAGAATAGCTGTTATCACTTTCACCATCAGAATTTGGTTCAGACCCCTTCGCAATTTCTCCATCGAAAGATCCCCCGTTTGAAATATCCATCAATTGTTTTGATACAACTTCTTGTTCATTAGTCAAAGAACTAGCACTACCCCTTTCTGGAGACTTTTCTGCAGGACTCACAATACTAATGTCAAGTATTCTAAGCCCTGACTCATTGTTATTATCTGAGCTCAAATTCAGAGGCGGGGATGTAACAGAAGTTGCACAAATCAGTCTACGCTCTGGAGAATGAGTCTCCACAAATTTATCCATGTAACTTTTCCTGGTTCTTGAGTCAACTGCAGATCCATTCAAATGTCTTCTCTTTAATTTCACACGACGAGCAGGGTCACTGTAACCATTCTCTATGCGCTCCTCCAGAAATAACTCATGCAGTCTGCAATATTTGAAGAAATAAAATAAAATGAATTGCCACTCTACCATCTATCTTAAGAAAAACATACACAATTAACAGTCACATGAATGGTAATAAGACAGTGACAAGGTCTCACTTAGCATGTGATGGCAGTAAAACTTCTGGGGTTTCACCATTCCTCCAGCGCGATCCTTTCTTGTGCTACACACAAAAGAAAAAATAAATATTTTCTTGGACAAGTTTTTAACAGTGCTTTTTAACATAAAATACTAAACCTATTGCATTTCTATGTTCAGAAAGTAACACTGCCTGGTTTCCACAGGCATGCATGTAGGCACACTTCAAAATCAAGATTAGGAATGCCAGTAAAAAGAACAGGTTGGAAATTTCTAACTACACCTAGTTTAAATTTACTAAGTTCAGAAAGTAACGATCCCATTTTTTTGTTTACACCCAGAGAAACCATTTCTTTTTTACTAACCACAGTTGCCACCATGGGTGGTTAAGGGTGCTGTCCAGGAAACTAGCTATTTTTCTGAAGAATAACAGAGGGATAAAGTTTGGGTGTCAATAGCCCACTCTATATGGTTGGTTCTTTCAGCGAAAATAGGTGTGAATGGTTGGTTCAATTATGAATGAAAATGAATGCATACCAAAGATGAATTACTTAAGAAACATAAGGACTTCCTGTATTGACATCACCAGCCACAAAATATTAGTCGTTCAGACACAATGGTTATTCTGTAGAAATACCTTTACTTTACGGGCCTTCCTTTCTCTCTGTATATCCGCTGATGCCAATGAATATGCTGATTCCGCTTTAAAGAATGACGGATCAGTGTATCGCTTTAAACATGCCCCCGCCCCAGCAACATCAAACCTGTTAAAAATACGATCAGCATATTTCCGACTTTCTACATCTAAATTCTTATATTTAAGATCAAAGTAGCATAAGCGAGCACAAATTAGGCAATCGTACTTGTCCAGAAGGAACAACCGAGGAGGACCACGGCATTCTTCATAAGAATCCATTACAAAGCGAGGTAAGTCTCCACGGGTGATCAGATTCTGTTCCGAACGCATATTAGGATGCCAGTCAACACCTGGAATAGAACTATGCGATTACACAAGCATATTGTATTTGAATATTACTAGTTTTTAGAAAATTGAAATGTCCCTTTCCCATGCTCTAGCATTTTATAGAAAACACATGGGGTCATGATACGTGTAACTAGATAGCTATCAGATCATTTTCATTTATCTGCGGCAAAGATGCATTATGAAGAAACAATTGTACAACAGGGACCCTAACCTGAATTTGAAAAGAATGATGAATGATTAGTCTGTAATAAAAGTGCCTTCTCAATTGTAGGAAAATCTGCTTCAAGCTGTTGGATGCGAACCATTAGACCATGGCCTCTTGTAGCCGTTGCCATTACTTCTTCATGCAAATCATGAAATATTTCAGCAGCAAACCTATCAACCACAACACCATTTCTCATAAATCTATCTCAAATCAAACCACATGAGACTACATCCTATAATTCTAACAATGCAATGTATGGCACAATCAGTATGAACTTTATCTTAACCAAGCAAATTTGAACTCCTTATTCCATGACAGATTTTCTTACTACTATAATTCACGATTAAAACTCAAAAATTCCAATTCCTAGATAACACTATAAGCAACCTGCTAAATCAAACTCGGAGTCAATCTAGTAAAATTCGGAGTCAAACTCGATTCTTAGAACAGAAAAAAATTCCGAAACAGAAATCCAGCACATCATCATCCCCAAACTCCAAACAACAAACCCTACAGGTTCAGCATTCAGGTCAAAACAGTAATTTCCAACTCAAAATTCCGGAATTGAAGAAATCAACAACACAGCAAAAGAGTTTAAAAGGAAGCTCACTCGGCAAGGTCGCCGAGCTGACGCAACACGCCGACGAGGCCGGCCATGGCGATGCCTTCCAGCAAGGCCTCGGGATCATCTCTATCGGCGGCTTTGTAGAGCTCCGGATCGGCCAAGCCGTACTCGTTCCGTATCTGGTACCGCGTCAACGGCATTCTTCAAAACCTTAGAACCGGTCTCAGAAACCCTAATCGGCGCCGCGAATTCGATTTCACATTTGCCGGAGAGAGAAGCAGAAGAAGAGAGAGAAGAGGCAGTGAGTGAATGAATATGCGGTGGTGGTGTGAGAGAGACAGAGAGAGTCACAAGGAGAGGAAAAGACGAAAAAGGATTTAGTTTTTTATCGGGAATATTGGAATGAAATGAAAGCAACGGTGGGCAGTATGCCACTTATGGTGGGGATGCTGTATTGGATAATGTTCTTTTTTTTACTACTTATTTATGCTCTAATAATTCCCTCTGGGTTGGCGTTAGAATTAGGGAATTTATCTCTGCCCTCATAATTCCCTGGGTTCGAGGCCAAAATTATTTGTTATTGTGCGCCCCCAAAAATGATGGAGGAACTTGTTCACCTTCTTAATGTTGAAACCTTTGGCTTCACGCCGGATTTTCCAAACCTTTGTATCTTTCTCTAAATTGTTTGAAGGATTATGAGCGAGGAATCTTATGTTTGTGTGTGCTAGATTAGGTAAATGAATCTGAAATGTTTTGTTCAAATTTATAATGTTATGTGTCAACAAATTTAATTATGCATTTTTGTACCGGTTTTTAGTTAGTTTTTGTAAATTTTGTTTCTTTTATCGAAAATGGAACTAACCCATAAATTATAGCAAGCAAGATATCCACCAAATGTGACAACAACATGAGGTATATAACTCCAATATTTAGGTTCAAATCTCGTTAATTCTAATTTGAGTTAAAATCGCAATATATTTTTTGGTGGTTTTCAGAGGTTTGTATTATGACATGATCATTTGACACGTAATATTCTATGTGAAACTTTATTATCATTTTAAATTATTAGCTGATATAAATCTCAGAACTTAACAGTAGACACTTTCGAGTTTTTTGATTAAACATAACATTTAGTACTCATCACCATCTCCATTCCTGATTCATGACTTCCTCAATTTTGTAAGTAAGAATGAGCATGAGAACTAGTTATCGTCACTGTCACATACTCACATATATAGGAACCTCACCAAAACTAACAGAGAGCCCAGAAAGAAAGGACATTTCTAGGTGTATTTTAGGTAAAGCAGTTGGTACTCCCTAAGACAAACTGTGGATACGTGATGATATCACCACCATCATCGAATTCGACTGCGGAGCTTAATATAACGAAACACGCGGATCTCCAAAGAATGCCGCCACGTACTCCTGGTCAACCGAATCAAACCTCTCTTAAGGATGGACTCCACCGAGGGCAGGACGTGGGTGTCACAAACAAAAAGCCAGGTGGCCAACAGAGAATCAAAGACCGGTAATTAAGTTACCACTTTGGCGCGCACCTGATTAGTTTTTACTCTCGCGGCTCTCTCTTTCAGCAGTACTGATAAAATCTCGTTGGGAGGATATGGAAGTTTCGCTAGCTGGGGAGTCAGTGCTTCCCAATCTTTAGAAACCGACCATAGAGGTCCCCTTTTCTTCAAGGGGGTTGGCTTTGCTTTCTGGGGTAGCCTTCTCATTTTCCATGGAGTGTGTTGTAGTTGGCTAGCTTTTGTTTTCCAAGGTTCTCTTTTGCTGTTATTGTCAGCTTTCTTGGATCTTTCTCGTTCATATCTACTGTGCTGGACTTCACGTGTATATAGACTTCACACTGTGTATCAAGAATGGATTCAAGAGCTTACACATGAATGAAATATTTTGATGTTACGTGTGAATTGGAGCATTCGACATAAAATCAATTGATCGGTAATAAGTGAGAAAGTGTTGTGCAATGGTTGAGATATTCGATCGATTTGCAATACTATGTTTTCAAGGGTTACTAAACCGTTAACCTTTTTACATTACGTTTAATACGAGTTACTATAAGACACGAGATCCGAACAATTTCTTTATACGGTGTATAAATGTTGTATGGAAATAATATATCAGTACATGTGTTGTCAACGGATACCTATCAAGGCATTGATGGAGTGACCAACTAACAATGAAAATAACAGCTTGGACATGACTATCTAGGACAACGAGTAGTCCGCCAGTATAGGAAGCCTACAATCATGTAAGCTTTGCTTAAAAGCTTCAATTCAGTAGTGCGATGCATGCTAGCTCTTTCAAGTGTATATGTAGTAGGTTTGGTGGTGTAGTACTAAGATTCAATTCGTTTTCCAATTTCCCGCGACTCGATCTCTAACACAGAATTAAGGACAACGTGTTGGTTAATGCTCAATGAAGTATGCTTTATATGCAATTGAATCCCACCATGATTTTTAAACCCTCTCACTCTCTATCTCTTTCTCTAACTAAGCAAACCTTGTCATATATTTTTGCTCATCCCCACTTACATAATTGCTTCTTGTTAACTTCTTGGGAAGCACATCAGCTGTGTACCCATTTCTCATGTGCCAAACATGTGGCACAAATGAGAATTTGACACGTAATCAAAAACTTAACACTCCCACTAACTCTGTTTACTATTACAAAATAAATAAATTATTAAACTCTTAAGAATTACTATTTTCTTTTTCCAGTTGATTGAACCCAAAAACCAAATCCTCTCTTCTCCATCAAATGCTTTCTTCTTCTTCTTTATTGCAAACAATCTTCTTCTCCATCAATCCCGTCATCTCCTTCTTCTTCTTCTTTATTTGAACATCCACTTTCAATTCCAAATCCAATATCATCTTCTTAATCACATTCACAACCCCAATTTTACAATCAGAGATAAATATCAAAAATCAAAAAGTTGATGGAGACTGGCCTTGACGGGTAGGACGTTGCCGGATTCAAGCAAAATAGACTACCCAGACCTCGGATTATAAGTGAGATTACATACTTGGTTAAAATTGGTCTTTGGATTCGACTTCAAATTGGGATCCTTCAATTATTAGTAGGAGAAAACTGCTAGGGGTTTGGTCGGGTTGTTTGGCTTCAATTACCAGTAGGAGAAGGTTGCTGGGTAGAAGAAGGGCTCTGGGTTTCGTTGTTCTTCATACGCCTTTTTTTTTAAGTAATATAAAAAATAAAATAGATAATTTGCAAACTTAACACTGTGAACCTCTGTTAAGTTTATGGACATGTGTCAAATTCTTAGTTGTGGCACAGGATTGACACTGGTTAAATGGGAACAAGTGATTTACTACCAACTTCTTGTTAGTTGTAATGCTGTGCTTGACCCACCCATATGCACTTGAAGCCTAAAAGAAATTATCTCATTATGAGAAAGAGAACATGATTCTTAGTCGTTTACGGGGAAGCAATTTTATTTTACACTCTACTACGTCCTGTGACTTAAGGTAGAGATAATGGCATAAACATGTTTGAAAGATCATAATTACCAAACAATGCGACACCTTGCTCTCTTTTTAGATAGTAAGAGGGGACTGAAACTCCTACATTGTGAAAGATGAAAGAAGGAAAAAGAAAAAAGAAAAATGTTTCAAATGAAGAATTTATGTTAACAAGGCACGACGACCCATCGATCGTGTAGCATCTCAAGTTCTCAATCGCCAGATTTCCAACCGAGGCTAGCACTTCTTGTGTTGGTATGTTCATGGAACACTACTCCATCTCAATTCCTGTGTTGCAAGTCAGTAGAATTTGGTGTGCTCCGAAGCTAGCTGTTGTTCCAGTAGTGTATGCAGCCCTTCTCTGAATGAGATCTCATATTAACCTCAAACTGTCTTCACTATATATATATATATATTTTTTTTTTTTTTTTTTTTTTTGAGGGAAACTGTCTTCACTATATTAATTTGAAGGCTCATGTTGCAAATGGGCTACTGCATTAAAGGAGTCCTTTCCTAAGGGATTGAGCTTTATGGCTTTCAGATATAAGAACATATAAGCCTCAACCCAATTAACATAAAATTGGGCCTGAATTCTCATAGATCGTGTTTAAATGGAACTGGTGCCCAGAAAGAGATGCAAAGAGAACAATTTGCTCCTTCTTCTTCCAGATTCTGTTTCTTGTTTAAAAAGAAAATATATATGTTTAGTCTATCCTCATGAACCATCTATATAAAAACTATCACATTACTTGCATATTTAAAGTGTGGAACAATATGAATATCAATCTAACTTTCTATCATGTAATATTACGAATGAAAAATAAAGACACGTGTATCTTTTCTTTCTAATACGTTTACTTACGTGGTGTGACCAGTTGCATTTTATTTTGGGTCCTTATTATTATTTTTATACGATAAGTAAAGAGTTTTATGAAAATGAAATATTATCATACACATTCATTCATTCTCCCGTTCCGGTTGTCTCTCATTCGTGATTCATTTTTCATATCATTAGGTAAACGTATATTTAGATAAATCAAAACTCTCGTGTACTTTTCCTTTTGGGATATGAGAACCCGTCACTACTAATAATGGTCCATTAGCACAATACATAAGCATCATTAGGAGGCAGTTACACTTAACTAATGCTCGAAAATGCACACCAATTGAAAATAATGCGCCGTATTAATTTCGATGGGCCAAGCAGAAGAAGATGATAAGAAAAAAGGACAGCATATATTAGCCGTCAGAAACCGACCTCGAGTGGTTTGCTGATATACAAATACAGTCAATGTGCCAAAGGCACTAAAGAAAGCAGAATACAAATCAAGGACAAAGCTGAATTGTTTGTACTTTGTGAATAGCATCTTATCTTGCTCCATTTGTTAATTTGTAATAAAAATTATACTTATAATTAAGCAAACAATAAGCTAGTAGTGCTTGGATTTTCTTAATTGAAAATAATTATTATCCTACCAATTGGGATTTGCTTTAACCTCTTGCTTTGGCTCCAACCTACAAGCTCCTCTACTGCTCTTTCTAAATTTTCAGAAGAGTACGTGTTAGGAAGAGGCCGTATCTTCAGTCGATCTCTACCATGGATTTTATAATACTGCAAGTGACTCTGCAAACTACAACAGAGAATTAGAGATTACAGGATGGATTATAGATTGCTAATACATACTTTCATAATGGAGCATTATATCGGAGCCATTGCCGTGATTATCCCTGCTGTAATGCTAATATCAATGCAGAAAACCACTTAAGTTATCAAGTTTATTGACTAGTTGAACCGATCAAATGCTAATGCGATTAGAGAAACGAAACAAGTCAAATCTGTAAACTTTGAAATTAAGGTTGAATTCTTAGTTATATATGACGAAGCAAGGTAGTTCTGGACTCCTGGTAGTCTTGGTCCTAAACTTGAGGCCTCGTGACTACCGCTTCATTGATTCCAAATCAACAATCGAGTATGAAACAAGCCAAGGTACGTATGTTTAAATTATACTAATGAACTTCTTCTTCTTCTTCTTTTGGCGGGGTCAATATCTATTTGTTTGAATAATTCAAGAGTACTTCGAAACTTTTAAACATAGATTAATTAGTTAAATTATTGTTCCCGTTACTGATGGAGTTCTTGTAATTAGCTTCACCCAATGGTGCTCCAAATGCATGATGCATGTGACATTTTAATATTAATCAAGCTAGAGTACAATAAGTTAAACCCCCAAGAATAATAAACAGTCTGGATAGTCGATCCCTGCATAAAAGAAACAGAAGTTTACAACCCAGAATCCAGGAAAATGAAGATCCACGTATGTTGTTTGCCTGCTGTCTTTGCTAGTTGGTAGAATCTAAATCTTCTTAGTTTAGTCACGAAATCTTCTGCGTCGTTTATTTAACGCAGTGTAGTTTCAGCAGAGCTCAACCTTTATTAGCTATGCCAGAATCTAAATCTTTCTACTTAAATCTCATAATCCAGTAGTACACTTGTTCGATCTGCCTTAGCCAACCCTACAGCTGACATGTGTGAGTTCTGGTATATTTTGGTTTATGGTCTGCCAGCTCTAGGGTACTTAGCTTTTCTTCTTTCGGTTCTGTACGTTCTGCTGCCTGGGCTAGCTATAAACAATTCTACGTACAGGTAATAAACGACGTCGTCGATGATTATGAGCTCAGTTTACGCGGTGAAAGTTTCAGAATTGAAGTCTTCTTTGATTCTCAGACATATATATGTTGCCTGAAGACTATTCCACTACATACAGGAGAAACATCAACCAAATAATTAACAAAAATGTTTTAAGACTTGAAACGCTGCATTATGTCTAAGAAAAGCCGCAGCCAGATGCATATATTGACCTAATAACCTAGGACTATTGACATTTTGACCAAGTTGTGTTATTGTACCTAATACTAGTTCAAAATCTATTCAAGTGTTCATCGACTAGTTGTACATGGGAATTCAGTTCTAAATAATTGGTGGTGGCTGGCTAGCAGCTGTAATTCATACATATTCATTGTTTTCTTGATTCATTTTTACAGATCTGCTAACCATTCTTTAGTCCTGAAAAGTAAAGCAAGATAGGGCAAAAAGGAAGAGGTACAAACTACAAAGACAAAGAGGGACAATTTTAGGGAAGTCACCTAGAAAAAAGACCCTCTCATATGGAACCCACTCACCCACATTATAAAACCCTTTCATTCCACATTCAACACCACATTACATATCAATCCTAGCCTTCGCTAATCTCTCTTTTCTATCCCTCTACATTTTGCTTTGCTAGAATCAAAAGGTATACTTGCAAACATGCCTGCAGTTATGCCTGAAAAACCCCTTCACGGCATTCATGGATTGGGAAGGGACAACACTACTACTCCTCCACATCCTAGGAGGTAAACTTTTAATTTCTCATTTATATATCAATATATGATCATCATTCTTAAATTCTACACAGCTTCCTATAATCCATGGTGCTTAGAATTTTCGAAATAGTACAGGGCGAAGTCTAAACATCAGTTCTACATTCTATTCGATCTCAATTCGATCAGTATATATATCATAAAATTTCTGCTTAGCAGTACTAATGGTTAAGATCAGAGTGTCAATAGGATTACCACTGCATGCAACATTGTATTATGCTTAGTTTTGTTAATATTTAGAAAGCAACTAAAAGTGTTGTTTTTTACATAATTCAGGTTGGAGGGGAAAATTGCTATAGTAACAGGTGGTGCACGAGGCATAGGAGAAGCAACAGTGAAGCTTTTCGCAAAGCACGGCGCCAAAGTTGTCATTGCCGATGTGGAGGACTCCGCCGGCACAGCCCTGGCCAATTCCTTAGGCCCTTCAGTCACCTTCGTTCACTGCGACGTCAGCCTAGAAGAAGATATCGAAAACCTAATCCAGTCCACCGTTTCCCGCTACGGCCAGCTCGACATTATGTTCAATAACGCCGGAATCCTTGGAAACCAATCCAAACACAAGAGCATCGTCAACTTCGACGTCGACGAGTTCGACCGCGTGATGCGCGTGAACGTGAGAGGCACTGCCTTGGGGATCAAGCATGCGGCGCGCATGATGATCCCCGGGGGAGGAGGCTGCATAATCTCCACTGCCAGCGTCGCGGGAGTCGCCGGCGGGTTAGGGCCGCATGCCTACACTGCTTCCAAGCATGCCATTGTTGGCTTGACGAAGAACGCTGCGTGTGAACTAGGCCGGTATGGGATCAGAGTGAACTGTGTTTCTCCTTTCGGGGTTGCCACGCCGATGCTAGTGAATGCGTGGAGGGTGAGTGACGAGGACAATGAGGAAGAAGAGTGTATGGACTTTGGGATGCCTTGTGATCAGCAAGAGGTGGAGAAGATGGAAGAGTTTGTGAGAGGGCTTGCGAATTTGAAAGGTCCGACTTTGACGACTAAGGACATAGCCGAGGCAGCTCTATATCTTGCTAGTGATGAGTCCAAGTATGTAAGTGGTCATAATCTGGTTGTGGATGGTGGAATTACTACCTCAAGAAATTGTGTTGGTTTGTAGTAGATTGTAGCTAGCTTCTTTAGTTTCTACGTTTTCCCATGGAATGGTGCTAATCATAATGTACATGCATAGAACACCAAGAGGTTTGCCATTTGTGTTTGGGTTTGTAATAGTTATTAGGATTCATTTGTGAATTCAATATTAATTCGGAATTAGTTTCCAAGTGTAGTTTTGGTCTCTTTTTGTTTCAGCTAGCTACTAGCTACGTTGTTCTAGCTTGATGAAGAAATTATATGTAGCTCAATTCGTTCTATGAAATTAATGGTCGATTGAGGTGCCTTCCCGTTTTATGCTTCAAAATCAAAAGCGTAATCCAATCATATACTCGATCATCTAGCTTATTCATCACTCATCAGTGTTGCTTCAAGTAATGTGCGTTGACTGAAGTGAGGTATGATAAAATAATACACGCTCTGATATGCTCTGATATGATATCATGGTAAAGTAAAAGTAATATAGAGTTTAAATCCAAAACCAACTAGAAATAAGAGTGACCTAAACTCTTATAACCTCATAAACCAGACTGTAACTTTCCAACGTGAGAATCATAGTTTTTCACATTCATGCTCGACAAAGTAGAGGATGCAAGTTAGAGAGTATGGAGTATTAGTCTGCTCCGAAACAGTTAATAACAGTATAAAACCTTAATCTCCTCATTGGCATTGTTTGGATATTGGATAGTTATGTTCATGTACTTGTTAATTGATTTAGAATGAAACAAACTAAAATGCATGTTAATTTTCACCTTCTTTATAATTGTTTCACTCACAAATATCTACTAAAATGCTCGTGGAGTAGCTTTTTTTTCCAAGTGAAATTTGTTAATCACCACTCGCTATATCATTATTGTAAGCAGCATGTACATGAAATTAAGTAAAAAACAGCACAAAGTGTCTCTTATATAATGGAATAAAGCTAGCTTGCTTATACAGTAAGCACTTGGCATCCTTTTGGCATAAGTTCTGGGAATTTGACTCATTTAAATAGGAGGCATACATTATTCCAAAGAGAAAGGAGATCAGTACGTATAAGTAATTAGTTAATCAATTAAAGGGAAAGATGAATGGTTTGTCAAATAAAAAAGCTCTTGTGGTCCTGATTTTGACATCTTAATGTGTAAGAGCTGCACAATATTTGACCCATGAAACCAACAACTCCACAAAAAATTCAAAGCCACAGATTCTTGAGAAGCAAGATCGGAGCAAAAAGACTCCTAAATATGATCAACCCAAAGTTCAACGTTTAATGATTATTTAAGAACGGGGTCAGACTTTAATATTTCTTATTTCATCTCTTCATGCCGACAAGTTTACTAGCTTGTTAAGCAACTCGATTAAATAATAAACGATCAATGTCAAGCGAGTGGCTAACTTTTTGTGGCAGATTCGCTACTAAATTACATGGTTCGCTGGCTAAATTACATGGTGCTCAGCTAGCATTGGTTTCACTCCTTACTCCTTAGTCCTTGCTACTTTCTTCAGCTCAAGGTTTTCATTTTAATTTGATTAGTTCTGGTCGATCATTTTAATTTCTTTTTAAGGGGTTTCGTTCATTAGGTCAATGATTCTTAAATTTTATGGTCATGCTTAATATTAGGAATCTTTCCACAACAACGAACATAGGTTAAGTTTGAACGATATTAGCTAGGTTGGTAATTTATTAAAGAGTAGTGCTAGAGGGCCTTAATAAGGCCTAGGATTTATGGCCTTAATCCTAGATGGTATGCCAAATCACCTATCCACATCATCAAATAAAAAAATCATGCTATATTATTTTTAAGTAAAAATACAATCTTATCCTTTCATATCTAATGACTCTAAATTATTTTGTTTTTATTCTATAAAAAGATTTTTTTTTTCATTACTCATGCTTAAATTTAAAATGTGAAATATATATATATATATTTGTTTTCAAAAAAAAATATACACATACATAATTTTTTCAAGGAGAAAATTATACATATATATATAAATCTATATATTTGTCCAAAAAAATCTTTATATATAGTTCATCCAATATAAATTTGATAGAGATTTTATTTTTTTATTTCATTTTTAAAGTTCGATGGTGAATTATGAAGTCTAAAACTATTTGATTCACAAAGATAATTTTTTTTTATTAATATCGTAATTGTGGCCCTAAATGTAATGAATTATTATTATAATATTTGACTACATAAAGAAATGCATTTAATTTAGTTCATGTAAGGTAACAAAATCAACTATATAAAAATGGTAACTAAATCATCTTGATGAAAATAAACAATAATTATTCGAATTGATGCATGAAATATAGGGATTGAATAAGTACGTAAGAAACTATAATGAATCAATGAATTGATGGTGTTTTGGTTTTAGATAGATCGTTATCAATAAATTATGGTATATAACTATATATGTCTGTATGTATTAAGATACATTTAATTTAATTCATATAAGGTAACTAAATCTAAAATGATGAAATTAATACAGCAGACATTTAATACGTATAAAGTGTTTTGTACCTTTTAATGCGAATTTGTCATTAGAGAAAGTCCCCGGTAGACTTGTACTTAACTCATTATTAACTACTTAATATATTTAATTTTTAAAAGGTTTAGGGTTTAATATATTTAACCCTAAACCCTTTTTAAACCCTAAACTCTAAACTTTTATCCCTAAACCCTAAATTTTTATCCCTAAACACCAAACTTATTTATTCCATTTTAATGTGAATACGGCATTGAGCTAGGATACGTCCTCGGTGAACTTGCATGTAGCACATAATTAGCTACTTAATACTTTTTTTTATTTAGTGTGAATATTCCACTAAAGAGAGGTTTATAATGAACTTTAGTAGCTCATTGTCAACTACTTAGTACTTATTTGTTCAATGAAGTTAATCTCTTGCTAAAAAAATCTCATGCTGAACTCTGAAGTCCATCACAATATTTCGTGAGATACCAGTATAAATGTGTATAATATATTTTCTTTCTATTTTGCAAATTTTATTTAAGGTTTGACTTTTCTAATTAATAAGGAGGATTTGTCTATAGATGGCAATACGTATACTAATATGGAATGTTTGCATATCCTCTTATAAATATAGACATACCTATATAGATACCCTATACCAAATATAATTTATTCATAATGATCTAATTAATAATCACACCAAATTAACGAATAATTATACCAAATATTTTTTATTTTCATCAAGATGATTTAGTTACTATTTTTATGTAGTTGATTTAGTTACCTTACATGAACTAAATTAAATGTATCTTAATACATATAGGCACATATAGTTATATACCATAACTTATTGATAACGATCTATCTAAAACCAAAACACCATCAATTCATTGATTCATTATAGTTTCTTACGTACTTATTCAATCCCTATATTTCATGCATCAATTCGAATAATTATTGTTTATTTTCATCAAGATGATTTAGTTACCATTTTATGTAGTTGATTTTGTTACCTTATATGAACTAAATTAAATGCATTTCTTTATGTAGTCAAATATTATAATAATAATTCATTACATTTAGGGCTACAATTACGATATTAATAAAAAAATATTCTCTTTGTGAATCAAATAGTTTTAGACTTCATAATTCACCATTATTTTTTCTTTATATATATATATATAATTCACCATCAAACTTTAAAAATGAAATAAAAAAAAAATAAAATCTCTATCGAATTTATATTGGATGAACTATATATAAAGGTTTTTTTGGACAAATATATAGATTTATATATATATATATGTATAATTTTCTCCTTGAAAAAATTATGTATGTGTATATTTTTTTTTTTGAAAACAAATATATATATATATATATATATATTCACATTTTAAATTTAAGCATGAGTAATGAAAAAAATGGCTTAAAAACATCTTTTTATAGAATAAAAACAAATAATCTAGAGCTATTAGATATGAAATGATAAGATTGTATTTTTACCTAAAAATGACATAACATGATTTTTTTATTTGATGATATAGATATGTGATTTGGCATGCCACCTAATATTAAGGCCATAAATCCTAGGCCTTATTAAGGCCTATAAACATTTTCCTTTATTAAATCTCATCGATCATTTTGTAACTCCAAATCAATTTTAAAAGGCTAAGACGTAGCTTATAGGCTTTGTTGAAAGAGCTTTAACAACATATGAGACATACAACTCTACATGTAGTTTCTATCCTACTGCAACCAAAAAACTAGAGCCTTTTGGGTTTGTTTTCTACACAACTAAGCCTATAATTGGATCAGATTCACATAATCAATTGGTTCATACGCTACTTGTTCAGTAAACAATCTCATATGCCATCTGTGCTGAGCCGTGAAAACCTGTTTTGAATTCTATCATCATCCCCCGAAACTACAAATCAAATGTACTAAACAAAAACCAATTATACATGAAACTCCACAACTAAAATTAGTTATGTTATATCCTGTGTAATCCTTTATGCATATTCCATTCAGAATTTGAACTGAACTAAAACTCAAATGCTACTCAAATCAAATAATACTAATCGAATTAAAAGGAAAAGATAAGAAGAAAGGATATGTATAATACTTATCCAATTGGTTTTAAACGCCAAAACCAACTCCATCTTGGAGTTTAGCTATCTCAGCAGTTTAATTGCATAGTCCCTCTGTTCTTCATTGGCATCTCTACCTTAATAATTCTCTTCTTTTCTCATCTTTATCATGCATCTTCACCGACCGCTCGAACCAACATTGAGTGAGATGACGAGAAAGATGCTGATATGAAAAAAAAATAAAATAAAAATTATGGGCGTGCACACAAGACGCCTTGAGCAGCGCCTTATAAACGTTTTGCGCCTTGAGCAGCGCTTTCTGCGCCTGTGCGCCTTAGCTGCAAAGGCGACTCTTTTTTCTCTGCGCCTCATGTTTTTTGAGCCTCAAGGCTCGCCTGAGACGCGTTTTTTAATACATTGCTCCAAATATCTAAATCAAGGAGTAGTGAATCTTGCGACTTCACTAAAATAAACAAACTAAAATGCATGTCAACATCCTAGCCCTCGATATGCAATTCAGTATTAGAAGACCAATGTGTAGCAGCTAGCAAATACTACTACAAGTTAAGTGCTGTAATTTAGGGATAAGTCTAAAATGACAGCATGCGCATGAGCTTTACAGTTCAATTCTAACTATTGTTTAGAGATTTAAAGCTCGAAGAGTCAATGAATAAGATGGAAAAGCACCAATCACATTTTATGGAATATCAAACAATTAATCAGACTATATATCCATAATCCATGCACCACTCAAACAAATTTATTTCAGATTCGTTTTGTTGCCATTCACGTTACAGAAAGGATAGAGTAGTTCACCCCTTGCCATATCCATGTACAATTCAGCCATTTCAAAACAATCTCAACTTGCATGCTTCACCTTTGTAAAGAAATTATTCAAATGAATGGTTAAGCTATGCCGGGAAGGAGAGTGTGAAGTGTGAACAGCTCCATTTGGAATTGATCAACGATATCAGAAATCAGAATCCATAGATAGCTAGCTTTAGCTTTAGACTTGGAAGCTGGCTCGAACTGTCAAACACTACTACGTACTGATCGAGTTGTAAATTTCTGACTGCTTCCATGTTCAACCTCCAAGGACTCTTTATATTAAATTAAACACCGCTCGGCTTTCCCTCCCGGCGCTCTCTTTTCCCCTTAAAGAAGAAAAGCTGTGCTAGATTTTTCAAATTATTATGGGCTGTTATCACAGTGAAACTGCATGCATGTGAAAGACTTGTACAAATTGGTGAATCATTCCTGCAACTTAAAGATGAGTTTGTTGAAGTTAACAATTTTGTACTTCTTCTTCCTACTGATACATTTTTGAAAGTTTATATGGCATAGACCCTAATTACAATCAAACTAGTTGCACAGGCTAGTTGGGAAGGAGAAGGCCTAGTTAATTACAAAAGTAAAATGTACTGTGTCCTCATATCTTACTAATTCATCAGTACAAAAGCAATATATCCAAGTTTAATTACCATTCCCACAGTAAGGTTGGTCCTTGTGATTCTTTTTTCTCTGTAAGATCCTGCATTTAGGACTGAAATCACGGGGCACAGCCAAGCAGGAATCTTCAAAGGGGTTGAGAGTACTGAAGGTAGTGTTGGCCAGTGGCCGGCTTGCTAGCTGCTGCAGGATAACAGATTCATTTCGGGGGCGCTGCATTTTAACATCTTTTGAAGGTAGTGTTGAAGTAGGAGTAGCTATAGTCTATAGAGTGTACGTGGCCAGGATCAAACATCAACTCAAACTATGCTACATCTAAGCGTGAACTTGCTCAGTAGTCTGTACACTCAAAGCGGCCCGCAATTTTAACCATAATATTAGTAGTTAAGTACTCATTACCAAGAAACCTATCCACCATATTTGCATGTCTATTTGCATATCGATTTACAGAGGACAGTGTATATGTTTTGCTATTTTTGCGTAAGTTTTGTGACGTTTCGATGGTGCGCGCATCAGAATACATTTCTTTGGCGAAACCGATGCGGAGTGAGCCCAAAAATGGGATCCCAGTTTGGACCATTCATACATGAATGCAGTCTGTACAAGGTTGTTAGAAGAATTTAGTTTCGGATCAGTGCTACCATTCTGGACCCAGAAGCAGTACTACTCTATGATCCATCTCGATCATCATGCACAATCTAATGTAAACATCGGAATGTGGTTGCTTGTGTTGCCTTGCTTCCTCAACTCTACAGTCTCAAAAGCCACACACGTAGTACTAGCTAGTACATTCACTGTGTGAACTGTAATGGACCAAGAGCTAGATAGAGGAACACTGTCTTGCCTGGCGGAAAATCCTCGGCTTCTTTTGCAGGAAAAGTACGATAGTCTTTACACCGATGCTGACTTGTTCAGCTTTGGGCTTAAATTTGATGTGTCCCATTGAATCCTCTTCGTGTCAGTTCTACTACTGCTTCTGAGATTTCAGCTGA
Source organism: Fragaria nilgerrensis (assembly GCA_010134655.1). NCBI lineage: Eukaryota > Viridiplantae > Streptophyta > Magnoliopsida > Rosales > Rosaceae > Fragaria > Fragaria nilgerrensis. The sequence goes on from CM020982.1 coordinate 7,465,720, forward strand.
CCCATCATGTCATTTCAAAATTTCAACTTAACTTCACTTCTCACCAGTCCCTCTCTCAACCTCTACCATTTAACAGCATCAACTTCAATTCAATTCTGCTGAAGGAAACAAACAAAAATGAGCTCAAGGGGTTCTTCTTCATCTTCTTCTGGGAAGCAGAGAAGAAGGACTCGCCCTAGAAGCGTTAATCTACTCAACATTACAGTAGCTGAAGCTAGGAGACAGGTTTACCATGCCTTGGTTCTCCACAGAACAGCAGCAAAGTCATCAGTTCCATCTTCTTCATCTTCATCCTCCTCCTCCTCCTCCTCCTCCTCATCATCATCATCATCATCATCATCACATGATGCTGTCAATGGTACTGCGCAGCTATTGCATGCATCTACGCAGCTATTGCAGTCGATGCCTCAGGCGGAGCCGGCTTGGTCAACCACGGAGCCCTCGGTGCTGCCTCAGATCAGTCATATGCCATATTCTTGGGGAGCTGCAGCCATGGAAGCAGCAGTCGACATTGGATTTGAGTGGGGAGAGAACCAAGCTTCTGCCTATGCTTGGTGGTTGGCTTTTCTGAAGAGCTTAGATGGTAATAATAGTACTAGTAATAATACTGTTCCTCCGGAGTTTAAGTACCCATTGGCATTGGGGAGTTCTAACTGGTTTTTTGGCCAGAGGCCTGGTGGTAGTGTAAAAGTAGAAGAGGCAGATGATCATGGGCAGATTCCTTCACCAGATGAGTGGTTGATAATTCCAACAACAGAAAATCATGAGGGTGAGTTTAATCATGTAATTCCGTAAGTCTATCAGGAAGAAGGATCAAATCATGAGGGTGAATTTAATCATGTAGTGGGGAAATTACTCCAAATGATATAAGGTTGGTACGAGAAATTTTTCTACGCTCCTGTGGGACCATGTCAACATGACATTTGGTCATCCTTACCAATAGCAACTATTCTTCAAGCAACCAATCCCAAATCAAAACCATTATTGAAACTTTTAATTGTTTTTTTGAATGGTTCATTTTATTAATACCTAGGCAATTCCTAAATGTTCCTTGATGTAGTTTGAGCTTTATATTTTTCATGAATTTAGAGAGATTGTTTATTTGAGATTTTTTGGTCGAGAGAAAGAGAAAAGTGGATGAAATTGAATCTCATAGTCATGTTTTAAGGTATCACAAAGCTATTCATTGCACAAATAGATTCAACAATTGAATTGTCTAATGAGAGGACGACCTACTCCGACCTAGTGCTCCATGGCCTTCTTGGAAGCCTCTCTATTCGGGTCTAGGTTTTGGAGCCAGGCCACGATAGCCAGGCAGCTAAAGTTGACGCTCGTGGCATAAAGTATGAGCTCTTGCAAGAAGTCAGTCTCGTTGAAATGAAAATTTGAGGGTTTATCACTGACCTTGTGGAACGTACTGATTGATCTAATTGATGGATTTAGGAAGAGGAGGAGGCTATTGACGCCACAGAGATCGATTGAAGATGAAGAAGGACTAAAAACGTTATTCAATGATATAATTAAATAAGTTGGTTCTAATTAGATTAAATAGGGGTATATATGTCAGATTGTTATTGGTAAGGAGGACCAAATGTCATGTTGACATGGTTCTACGGGAGTGTAGAAAAATTTCTCCGTCTGGTACGTAACATCTACATCCTTAATTGGATTAATATTAGGTTAATTAAGTAGCTTGCTTAACTTGTAGTTCCTCTATTTAACTATGTACTTCATTTTCTTAATGATGGTGATCATGTTGATTACTGTCTTTTTGGTGCAGATGATGTGTGCTAGTTGTACCAAATACAAGTAATTGATTTAGCTCATATGTAATTTGTTTCTTGTTATTAATAAAGTCTGACAGTTTTTTTTTTTTTAAAAGGATAATGCATATTAGCCCTAATTTTAAGAATTTTATTCCCACCAACAAAATCAGATTTTAAAATTCTCAAAAGCTAACTTAAACAAGAAAAAAACAACTATACCCTTAATGATTTAAATAAACCATTATAAGAACAATAAAATGTCTATTTTGAAATAAATATCTATGACCGGATTCTCGCAACCGATGATCGTAGACCGTGACTCCGGCAACCATTGATCGTGACTCCGGCGATCGTTGACCGGACTCCGACGACAGTTGACCGGATGTCTATTAAGGGCAGTAGGGGGTTCGTCAGGGGGTCTATTGGGGGCAGTAAGAGGTTCATCAAGGGGTCTTTTGGGGGCAGTAAGAGGTCATGTCTGGGGTCTATTGGGGGCTGTAAGGGTTTGTCGGGGGGTCTATTGGGGGCAGTAAGAGGTCATGTCAGGAGTTTATTGGGGGCAATATGACCACCTATTGAGATCAGTCACTTATAACAGGTCCTTATTAGAGGCAGTATGACCACCTATTGAGGTCAGTATGACCTCCTATTGTGGTCAGTAGGACTTCCTACTGGGGACAGTATGACCCTTAAACTTAACTGTGTGCTTCAGTCACTTATAACAAGTCCATATTGGAGACAATATGACCACCTATTGAGGTCAGTAAGGCCTCCTACTAGGGGTAATATACATGTAAGATGGGAGAGTATGAAGGTCTGTTGGGGCAGTAGGAGAGTCATAGTAGATAAAAGGGTCAATGCCCACTAGTCCTATTGGGGGCAATGGGGGTTCTATCAGGAGGTCTATTGGGGGCAATAAGGTGTCTGTTCAGGAAGGAGAATCTATTGGGGGCAGTATGAGGTTTTCGGGGGTTCTATTGAGGGCAGTAGGAGATCTTCTGGTGGTCTATTAGAGGTAATAAGAGGTATATTAGAGACAGTAGGAGGTCTTATATTACCTCTAATAGACCTTATATTGCCATCTAATAGACCCCGAATTAAACATCTATTACCCTCAATAGATCTCATTATAACCTCCTTTTATCGAGAAAAAAAGAGAGGTTTTAATTACATTACAATATATGGAGAGCTAGCAAAACATACATGAATAGAATTATAGAAAAGACCGGTCAATTTAGAATACATTTCTGATTTCTGCATAAAATAACAACTGAATTATATTTCTACAATAATGGGTTTCAGACTTTCAGTCTATGTGGAATCATATCAAAGTACCCAAACTTGTCTCTTACCAAGCATCGAAGAATATCTTCGTTTCATGCTAAAGCATATAATTGATAAATTGGTAAGCCATGCCTTCATGTCTAAGACAAAACAGCCTCCAGGGAGCATCGATTATTTATATATACAATTATATATATACACACACACGGAGCTTCACAGCTGCGGACGTCCGCATTTATTCTTACGATGCGGATTTCCATTTTATACTCACTTTTCAATCGAATTTTCACATCTCCACCATCTAGTATTTAGATAATAATGTATAGATCATCTCTATAAAATTTCAGCCAATTTAGTTATCATTAAGGCACTCAAAATTGCGTTTTTCTGTTATAAACATAAATGGTTCAAATTCGACAGAATTATGTTCATCCACAGAGAAACGCAATTTGAGTGCCTTAATGATAACCAAATTGGCTGAAATTTTACAAAGATAATCTATAAATTAGTATTTAAATACTAGACGGTGGAGATGTGAAAATTCGATTGAAAAATGAGTGTAAAGTGAAAATCCGCACCGTAAGAATAAATGCGGACATCCGCACCTGAGAAAATATATATATATATATATACACACACACGGAGCCGTTCGAGAGCGGACTTGGCCAGATTTGCTGCTCCAAATCGAAGCCGGTGAGATTGTCGCCGGAATGGACGAGATTGATCCGAGGCACGTCGTGGAAGCGGAACTTGTCGGCGCCAGTTGGAAGCTTCGGTCATAAACCGGATCTGAAACCATGAGAGAGAGAGAGAGAGAGAGAGAGAGAGAGAGAGAGAGAGAGAGAGAGAGATAAAAGAAAGATAAAGAGAGATAAAGATAAGAGGCAGGGGTAATTTGGTCAGGAAAAACATAAAAGGTTAAAAAATTTGTTAGTGGGAATATGTCTCTTAACAGTGTTTGGGTTGATGTGAATTTTAGAATCTTATTTTGTTAGTGGGAAAAAAAAATCCTCAGAGAGAGAGAGAGAGACTAGATCTGAAAAAGAAAGAGAGTAGATACAAATGAGAGAATAGAAGAAAGAGAAAGAGATAAAGATAAGAGGCATGGGTAATTTGGTCAGGAAAAAACACAAAAGGTTAAAAAAATTATTAGTTGGAATAGGTCTTTTAAGAGTGTTTGAGTTGATGGAAATTTTAGAATTTTATTTTATTAGTGGAAAAAAAATCCCAAAATTTAAGACTAGTGAGAATTTTCCCAAAAAAAAAATACAAGTAATTGATGGCAATATATCCAAACTTAGAAGAATAACTCTTTAAACTGCACATAATCTTTTTGATGTGAAATCCTAAATCCTTAATGTAAAACCCCATAAATTTAAGATAAGCAAATTTTGGTGTGTGGTAGAGATTGATAGGGTGGGCAGCGGGCACCCATCATTAGGAGTAGACTATTATCATGTTCAATCAAATAGAATACAATGCATAACGCCAACAAATGGCATTTGCATACCAATTGATGTCTATTTTTTGTTGGGGGAATTGATTTTGTTGACGACAATTATTGATATAAAGGGTACTGTGTTTTTTTTAGAGAAAATTATATTATAAATAATCTGACGTTACAAACATGAGATCTAATACTGTTTAGGGCAACTTTCAATGAAAAAAAACAAGAAAACTATCTTTAAAGGATGGCCTGCTTCGTATATGACATACTGACATGCATAGTCCAATGCGGAATTATGGGCTTTTCCTTTGTCACTATTTGAACATAGTAGACTTGGTAGCCTGGATCACTATATATGTAAGGCTCATCGCGCAGTCCAGTACACAATAATTGTTTTGTTTTTGAAAGTAAGAAACAATATTACAAAAAGGATCCTCGTGTGATCTTATACAAGGCTTGATTAAAAAGTAACAAGGATACAATAGCAAGAGGAAATTAATGATTACACTAGATACAATTCTGGGACTAAGTTTGGCCTAGTTTAACAAAATGATCAGCGACCATGTTAGCTTCTTTGTAGACATGATGAAATAAGATGGTTGTAAAACTGGAAGCTAGGCTGTGTTCGGTAACGTTTTGCAGAACTATTTTTAAAAATCTGTTTTGTAAAACAAAAACATAAAATCAAATTCTGTATTTTCTAAATTTGAGAATACGTTCGGTGATAAATTTGTAAAACAGTTTTCTGAAAATGAAAAACGAAAAACATGTCCGGTAGAGAAATTATAAATATGAAAAATAATAACATAAATTGAAATTAATATCCAACAAAAGTTTACATCAAGAATTTCGCTCATTTATTTGAATATGAAGATGAACAATAACTAAGTTCGATCACCAATGTAAAAATGAACGTGACTTAAAATAATAGTTCAACGAAGACAAAAGACCAAGTAAGACAACAAAACGATCAAATGCAAACAATGATTCTAGAGATTAGCAACCTAAGCTCTTTTTTTTTCATCTAATATAGTAAGAAAAAGCCTCCTCCATTTAACAACGATAAACTTTTTCATCACTTTAGTAAATGTGGCATCGTCAATGTCTCCTAACCTTTCGATAATCTGCACACACTCTTCAATGGAATACTTCTCATTCTCTTCAGCATTTTTTTCTTTTTTTTGTTGCAGCTTTTCTTTCATCACCTCACCACAAATTTCTAAGTAGGCTTCCATTTTGTCCCATTTCTTTGTACGACGGTCCGAAGATGGAGCCTCTGTCACAGCTTTTCTTTTTGCCCTTGTCTCAGTTTGAGCATTATTGACATCGAAATCCTCATCAAGATTGATATGAACTCCATTGTTAAGAAACTTTTTCTCTAACTCTCGCTCATCATCTGAATTGGGAGGCACTTGGCTAGAGGCATAATGTAGTTGACCTATTGCAGTAGTAGTGTTAAATATTTCTCCTAAAATTTCATAATGCTCCAAGCCTTTCTTACGATAGGGTTTCACTCCTGGCACTCTCTGCAATGAAAAATGCATATTACTTACAGAAAAATTGATACATAGATGAAACTAATAAAAAATTGGGATAACACTAAATTTACCTTGATATATGTAGCCCATACTTCCTCTGATGCGGTAACAGTGTTTGCAATAGGATCCCATCCAAATCCGGTATGCTCAATCAGATCAGAAAACTCACGATGTTTTTTGCGCAGTCTATTAAAGTTAGACTTGAGTTGTGGCACAATATATCTTTTTGTAGTTTCAGCAAACAACTCATTACTTATTTCGTCCCAGATTTTCTTTTTAAAAGTAGATGTTTGCATGTCTCCTTTTTTAACATGCTCATGCAAAATACGAATGAACTTTCCTTCATTCTTAGTAGACCATTCGGCTTTGTCATCAACTTCCACTTCATTAGAGGTCATATTCTTGAAACCATGAAATGAGAATAGCACAGATGAATATATACCTTGAACCACTTACGAGCAACTTAGTTCATATACCAGTATTAGGAGGCATTAGCTTAGCATATATGAAATATATACCAGTACTATGTGGCCTCACCTCAGCAAACCATGAACACATGAACACGTTTACAGTGTTTTAGATAAACCAGAATGAAATCATTAACACTAAACAAACTGGAAACAATGAACAAATATATATATGTATATATACATACACACCTAGAGTATTCAAAAGACAGGTCTTCCTATGTTCCACTACAAATCGCAAATATATATTGACACCGTATCCCCTTAACAATTATAGAACAAAGTTATGATTGTACATACATATAAAAGCAATCTATGGTCAGAAGCACATATAAGAAGCATATTTAACATTCATATCAGAAGCAACTTAAGCTATATATGGCATATATGACAAAATGAAGATCCTTTACTTCTTGTTCTGTGATTTTGGGGTATAGTCTAACAACAAAAACTCATGCTTTTAAACAATTAACAGGAACAAAAAGACAACATAAGGAACAAGTATTCCATATCGTATAAGATACAGTATCATGGCATACCAGTAAGCAATGCAAATAATTGAAATAAGAAATATTTTCACTACTCTAGGTATGGAGTCTTCCCCATCTTTCTCAGTTTATTGCTCTAAACTGAGAAAGACGGGGAAAACTCCATACCTAGAGTAGTGAAACACAACCAAATCAAGTTTCGTTTCCTGAAGAAGATCAATGAAAACCATTTCAGGATAAAAGGCCAAGAAAACTAAAAGAAAATTCATAACAAGGGAAGACTTCATACCTACAACAGTAGAGTCCAAACGAAGCTCTGTTTCTTGAAGAAGATGAACAAGACTGAGATATGAATCTCAAATAAGAATGAATCGATTATATATACAGTCAGTGCATAAAAATTGAAGCCCGGCCGCTCTCTTATCCTATGCTTCATTCCCGCTCTTCTCTTTTTCGCAATAGCAGTATCCCGCCCTTCTCTTTTACGCAAAATCAGCATCCCGCGTTCTTATAAATTCGTGATTCTGTTTTTAAAGAATAGTGGATACGTGTTTATCTCGTTTTGGAAAAGATAGTGTAAAACTAAATCTGTATTCAAGATAGAGTTTTTGCTGTATTAAGAATTTAATCCACCGAACGCATTCTCCCGTAGTTTTAGGATTTTTAATACGGAAAACAGTTTTCCAAAACAATACCGAACGCGCCATCTTGAACTGATACTCAATATCTTGTATGAGGGTGGAAAGTCTATAAAGAATCTTGAACTGATCTGACGTCTAACCATCTTGATAATTGGCAATGAGTCTCTTTCTACATTGAGATTTGTAATACGTAGTCGCGTAACCTAAAAAAGACCTAATTTCAATCAAATAGTCTCTGTTTGAAGCAACACAATATGTACTTCTCACTTCCTACATACATAAGAAATGAAGTATGTGTTATACCGATTTTGAATATTGTTGCGTGCGCCTTTGATGTGATGCATTGATATACGTATTTTACTTTTAACTAAAATAATTTGTATCTATGGTGGAATCCATGTCTATATTTTACCTCACTCTACATTTGTATCTTGTTGTCCTGCTCACTTGCTCAGCAAAGGAACCACTGACCACAGCTTCAATACGGTGATCTCGTTAAAAACTTGTCCAGATAAAAATCATTAAAACAAAATTCTGAACTGATAGAGAGAAAAAACAAATATAATAATATAATGCTACCTGCATGATAATACGTTTCCAGTCGATAGAGATACTCATGAAACCAGGTTTCTCGATCGAATTCAAGTCGCTGCTAACTTATTTCAAAACTATAAATTAAATTCAATTACTGGTGTTTTTAGGAACTCTTTTCCACCTATAATGCAAACCACATTGATTCTAGTACACAAAAAACTCATCATATTTCTATAATATTGATCGGAAAGAAGCAAATCAAATCACGATTATTGATAGATATATTTCAATCATCCAATTGAATGGGACATAATATGAATACATATACGCATATATCTATCTGTCAAATGCATGCAGCATATAATTAAGTACTTATTATTGCCAACCAATTAGTGGTTTTGATATATTGGCCGGAGACCCATGTAGTCGTGTACTACTACTCGATCCTGAAGGTGACAAGTGCATGCATGGATATACAACCATTTTGACCATAATAGTAAATGAATCTCAACCTCAATGAGCCTAGCTAGATAATGTGACTTCGCAACTAAAATGATCGTCACTCTTCACCTAATCGATCCATTACTGCTCTAGCTAGCTAGCAATGATCAGTATGCTAGCTGCTGCAAAAACTCACATCGGATCCTCAGTGGTTCTAATCCATCCTATCCTCTTCGCATTGTTTCTTGAAAGACCTCATCATCAATATTGATTGTTGTTGAGGTACCCACATACCATATATGTCCCATCATGATAAAATTTCTGAAGCCGATTTTATGAACCCTAGCTGGTCCATGTATGTGAGTACTCTACCACACACAGAACTTGTAGCTTTCACTACTTTGTGGTAGAGAATAATGGCAGTCAACAACACAAACGATTGAGACAAAACAAAAAACTTAAACGCATGCATTGAGAAACTCGATCTTATGCATGCATCCAATCAATTATTATCATTAAACCAAGACAAAACATAACTAGAAAGGCTTAAACCAAAACTTAAGTAGATGACATATTTGATCATCATTTTTGGTAGCTTACATACCAATAATTCGGCCAAATTAATTGATCAGTTAAACGTCCATTTTGAAGATCCTAATCATTTTTCAAAAACTGATTAACAATGGCAATGATATACCAAACTTTAATGCCTAATATAGTTATTTATCTATTTAAAAAGAAAAGTGTTGAGCCTGAAAAAGAGACCCCCTCCTATAGGGGGATGTGAATTTACGCAGGTAATTGTGCTCGTTTAATTATCCATACATCAAATCAAGGATTACGCGCGCAGTTTGATATGTTTCACTTCTTCAAACCAACGTCTGAAAGTTGGATGTTTGATGAAGGGGAAATCACCGGTGAGACTTAAAGCAATTAGGCGATATCTCAATTCTGCTCGCTTGAAATTGCACATCAATTAAAGTATAGTGTAGTTTTACCAGTTTTTGCTCTATTTACGTCCTGTGCGTGGAAGATGGTTCTCAGTTTTTGTTTTGTTTTTGTTTTAATTTTTAATTTTTTGTAGTTGACGGCAGTTAACCACGGTTTATGGTAAATTGATCCAAGAGTGATGTGTCATGTTTAAAACTCTTAAATCAGATGAAAAGTATAAATTTTATAAACTTAGTCTAACTTCACGGACTTTTTACTTTAGAGGAGCTGGATCCGTTGTTAAAAAGGTGAAACTTAAACATAGGCAAGAGATGGTGATTGCTTAAGCACAAAGAGGTACGGTGGTAATGAAAATTAGAAAATGTTAGTCGTTATTTCATTCTACAAACGCATTAACACATTGTAAAATTTTCCTAAAAACAAGTCGTCAATTCTTTCGCCGTTAAAAGAATGATTTCTAAATCCAGACGTAACAAGATTTGTAGGATAAACATGGAACTAGTAGATTAGAAGATGTGGATTGGAGATGCAAAAACAAGTTAAAAACAATCAATGCATACATATATATCACATGAAATTGAATTTGGAATTGAATTTTTCCAAAACATTCCATATATATATGAACAGAGTCATCAGACAGCAAGATTCGAGAATCCAGAAAAATGATGGGTAGAAGACAATAAATATGAAATGGTTGGTTTAAAGGTTCCCATCCCATATATATGAGTTTTCAGTTCATTGTACAACTCGATCAATAATTTTCTTATGTAGGGCTTCTCTTCTAGATTTGATTTTAATTTTAGGAGAATGTCTATCTCAATGTACACGAGTGGGTTCCTGCCCGGTTGGATACAACTGGGTTTCATCAATCCACAGCCACCAACTAGTACTACCGTCGTTGAATATTTCTATCATTCATTCTTGTCTTTTAATTGGTTTTCCCTACAAGTCATGGCTGCTAGGTTTGATCTGAAAGAGAGACTTCCCTCCACAATTTGGGATATGAATGAACACCGTGAATTAATAGTTGGATGTCCTGTAAAACTTTGTGTCGGTGAGCCTTCAGTAGTTGAGGACTCCAGGATAATGCATATATATCATCTTGATATCTATAATTAGTATTGATCTAGCTTGTATCTATTTATAGAAAAAAGTTTATGTTTCTATAGAGCCGTAGAGGAATTGTAATTTGTAAACATAGATCAAATTAATAGTTTAGCTTCTAGGTGTGATTTCATGAGTACGTCTTTCCTAGCTTAGCATGCAGGAGCCAAGCTCTAGTAATTTATACTTGCATATAAAAACCAAAATTCTAAGTTCTGAGTATGAGTTTCAGAAACTCACTTACTGCAGTATGCAAGATAGATGGAACAATCACATAAAAATTAACTAGATCATGCAAAATAATAGCTGAAAACACAAAGACATGTACGGGGTGGGTGGAATGGCCCTAGTGGGACTCTTCATCGATGGGAGGACAAGCCAAAAGAACCACCAACCTCCATCTTTGAAAGCTTTAGGGTTCTGGAATCTGGACAAAGAGAAAAGGATATTAATGGAATTTCGATGTCACTGGCAGGCGGAAAGTGACCGCCGCGGCCACTAGCCACCTCCACCAGATAGTGATTTCCTTAAAAAACGACGACCAGTGGAGTCAAAACGGTCGGACTCAGACATACAGCTCGTCATCGATCTCCCTGACTCCTGAGCCGCCGCCGTCGAGTATTTCACTAGCTACTTCATCTCCTAGATGACTAGCTTATCCTTCCTACATAGTCCTATGAACATTACGAGGCTTCGGCTGATCCAAATAGAAGAAAATGAAAAGTACTTCAGAATTACTACGTAACTTTGTTTACAAGACAACTTGAGAAATTTTGAGCAGAAAAGTGCATTTCCTAACAACGTTTTTGTAGTTGTTGATCACACTCGATGTGCTCATCATATTTTGGGAAAAATGCCACAAAAGAATTGATCCGATGCATTTAGGAGTTGTCCTTCAACATCTTCTCCAATAATCCTCTATTAATAAGGGATGGTGCGTCGCCATCAAATCTTGATTATCTTTTTTTTTTTGTCTAAAAATGAGACAAACGTCTAAATAGTTAAATAGGATGCCGCATCCACAGCTACTGTAGTTTTTATAAAGTTCAAGAGATATTTTATAGAATGGATTAAGTAGAAGATTACATGCAATTAATAATTAAACATGTGAAACTAATTAAAGAACACGTGAAATTAGTTCCAAGTCCTGCCTGACGATTTCAATCATATAAGTTAGATTGGAACAACTAATATTCGGCACAAATCCTAATTCAAACAAACACTACTCCTATGATCATAGTCTCATACACAGTTCGATTAATTGCCACCTCTTCCTAACTTCCATTCATCCTTATATAGCTCTACTGAGTAACTCTATACAGTTCTTTTGTATCTATTCGTCTGATTTAACTGGTAAGTTGTTGGTCTAATCGGTCTTGCATGACAAACTAGAAAGAATCCAGACATGAAGTTTCAAACTGGTCAATTCTAACACAAGGATACCCTATATAATTGAACAAAAGATGCTCTTATGCACTGCGACTTGCCGACGTGAGGAAACTTTTAGGTTTACAATGGTCAATTTTATGTTTCAAGTCTAGTAAATATACAAACCCTAGTTGAGTAGTTGTCATTTACCCTCTGAAACAAATTTAGCATAGAGCTTTACGATTAACTAAATACCTGGTTGAAGTACTTTACAGCCGAAAGAAGAATATCTCATATAATTATATGTTATGTATTGGTATATGCATCCATGCCATCGGAGCAAATTTCCACCATTCAATAACTCATCCCATCAAGAAACGCAATCACCACCCTTGGTTCTGGCTCTCAGTTCTGCTATAAAAGGGACTTGAGCTCTCTCAACTCAGCAGCAACATTAAGCATTTAAGCATAAGCACACGAAGAGTAAGCTAGAGCAACTCATTCATTTCTATTCTCTAAGCTCCCAAAATGCAGGAGAACAAGGCTATTGTGGAGGCTTTGTACAAGGCATTGGCCCAAGGCCAAACCGACACAGTGGCGAAGGTTCTAGCTACTGACTTGGAATGGTGGTTCCATGGTCCTCCCAAGTGCCAGCACATGATGAAGGTGCTGACAGGGGATTCCGGTCACGTTGGCTTCAAGTTCGAGCCGAGAAGCGTAACGGAGATTGGTGACTACTGTGTGATTGCTGAGGGGTGGGAAGGAGCTCAGGCTTATTGGGTTCATGTGTGGACGATCAAGGATGGTTTGATCACTCAGTTCAGGGAGTATTTCAACACTTGGCTGACTGTGAGGGATCTGAAGCCGCTAGGGTGGAAGGAGAGTAAGAGCTTCACTGTGTGGCAGAGCATGCCAAGGGACCTGTTCCACCGTTCTTTGCCAAGCCTTCTGCTAGCTATTTAGTGTCTAATTTGAGTAAGACTGTAAGACTATATATGTTGTACTTAATTAGGAAGAAAAATATGAAAATCCGAGAGAAAAAATAAGGGTGCTATAGTTGTACGTACGTGGTTGAAAACTCTTGGATCAACAATGAAATGGCAAAAGATGGCCATTTTGCTATGTTGAACATTGACGCATGATTAATGCACTTGAAGTATTTTCTTGAACACCAGTCTATTTTGCAGCCAAAAAGTGAACTTCTATTAAGGACCCTATCTGAACCTGGATATTTAATTTTGCGAGGGTAACACCTCCAGGTTCTCCAGGCATTCAGAATTTCAGGTCATTGTAATGTGATTTATTTCTCTAATAGCTCGATTTGGGATCCAAGAATGATTTCTTTTGCAATGTAGAAATCAAGGACTTCGATCTACATCCGAAATCTTTATGATCACAGGTAATGTTCTTATGCTGACATTATAATGAACAAATGTCAGAAGAGTTTATTTTGATTCAATGAGGGCAGGGGTATTCGGCATGGGCAGTGAGATACCACGTCTTTTGGTTTCATTTCCATGTTGTTCTAGGGAATTAACTACTAGTGGGTAGATGATAAGGAAGACAAGGAGGTTAGGGGTGATGGCACAGTCCATACCATGTACTGCTACCAGAGAGTTCGCAGGCGACAAGAGACTGTCATGGAAGTGTTGCACTACTTAACGAATCCATTGCTCTTGTCTCCTAAGATGGGTTCAGAACTCAGAGAAGTAAGGAAGATGGATGACAGACGGTGTTAATAAGACAAAACACCTCCAGTAATGCCTCCCACACCAGGCTTTTGGCATTAGAGCATGAGCTAGCAACTTATGGTAGCCAACGATGCTTCCCATACATAATGTTTTCCTATATCTAAAGGTTAAGTAATTCGATACATCTATGTACCAATACATCAAGTAGACTTATTCTATACATATGTAAACTAGTCTAGTGGATGTATCGTGGACAAACCCACGTTTGAATATGTACTAGTAAAGCATTTCTGAGCTATTTTGTCCATGCTCATGAGCTTGAACGTAGTCAGCAAGCGTTTCTGCCTTGTCCTGCATCCTAATCTAGTAAAGCAAGAGACGAACACAACATATTGAAGCCTTTGAAATCTTTGGAAAAGTTGGTTGGAAAGTACAGAATCATAAGAACGGAGAAACTGAACTTCTCCAGCCAAGATTGCCACACTTTCCTCTATATGGAAATATAATGAGAGATATTATGAATCTAGTACAGGATCATTATTCTGAGGATTTGCCTTGATTTGATCTTTACCTCACTACATTACACAGCATGTCTTCTGCTTGCTATACAATACAATACAAACATCAGCATTGACCGTACGGAGCCCCAAATCCCAAGCCACCGAATAGGAGATTTTAAAGAAAAAGTGGAATATTGACAATACTAAGAAATGTATATGGTCCTCTCTGATGCCAAATCAAGCAGTGTCCGGAAGAACTGGTGAGGATACATGGGAGGTTCCTCTGCTAGTGCCTGGTTAGAAAAAGGTATGAAAAAGGTCTAACTGGTTAGAAGTTCCTAGTATGTGATGATCTCCATTGTTTTGTGTGCCATTATTTGGTGCGCTATGAAATGTAAGCCAACAATCATTCTGCAGAGGTTCATTCCATCTTCTTTATTCAGAATTTCAAGTTTCTTAACCAAGTTTGACATACCAAATGTTTCTGATTACAAGTAAAATCATTTAGTTTGAAAAAATATGTTTCCATCACTGCAATGCAAATCCAAAATGAACTGATTCAATTTCCCCCAAAAGTAAAATATGTGTATCCAAATTTAATACCTGATGAATAAGAACAGTGGAAGGTGTCATTCCAGGCACTGTATTGACCTCTATAACCAGCACCTACGAATATTGAAATTGACAAAGGAATTTAGCAGAGTTCGGCATTAATAATTTAATACACTCTTTGGAAGACCAAGAAAAAGTGCATCATTAATGATGTTTTTTATTGCAAAATATGATAGCTATAGGCCTACAGTAAAAAAAAAAAAAAAAAAAAAAAAACAACAACAAACCCAGGTTGTGGACTGGTGTCAAGGAAGAAAACCTGATATTTCAGTTCACATGAAAAAATCCTTGAAAGCTTGAACATTGCTCATGTTTCAGCATAAGAAAGAAGGAAAGATGCTTGTTTGAAATCTTACCTCTCCACTATCCACATTGACAAAGGCATCAATTCTTGAAAATCCTTCTAATTCTAGAGTGTTTGCGATCATTTCTATATTTTGTTTGCATTTCTGCAAGGCCTCGTGGCTGAATCAAGGAGAAAGTACATTAGAATGAAGACAAAGTATAAAGGAAGGATCCTTCAAGTAAACATGAGACAGGTAAAATAAGCATCACAGAGCCACACTATAAATGAAACCAAGAATGAACCACATCTCATCCCAAAACCTTAAAACCCATCTATGGAACTTGTTTCAATACGACTCTAATACCCAAGCTTCATCTATTTAACAGAATGCAAGGAATCATGTCAGGCATGAATGGTGTTATCATTGTTATGGGAATGATAAAGGGAAAAGGCGAATGGAGAATGAAGAGCACACCAGCAATAATCTGGCTCTTTCGTAGATTTGTTTTGTAGAATGTAAAAGTACTTGCTCCTCCCTAGACAATACTCTTTTTACAAAAGGTAACATTTTTATTGACTTACCTAATGATCGATGAAGGAGGTGGAGTAAGATTGATGCCAGTTCCACCTGCCATGCCAGTAATTTATCATAGACGTCAGCAGGAAGCTTAGAAAGCATACGCTGAACTATGGAACAAACAATAAGAAGAAAAAAAATCTTACCCTGAAATTTCTCTTCGAGTGATAAAATATCACCACTCTCCTTTACGGTGATACTGGGACTCAACGAGTGCATTAATCCTTGTTTCCCAATAACACCAACGGTTATTTCAACCCATCTACTCTGTCCTTTCCACATGAGGTGATGTCCATTTTCATTCATGGACTTCGATGAAACAATTATATCATCCGTTTCAATAAAAGGTTCAAAAATTAGGAGCTCTGGAGGGGGGTTTGGCATTTCGATCATTCCGTGTTCCTACAAGTGAAATACTGAGATCAAATCTCGAAGAAGGTATTTTATTTCTTGTAATGCAATACATTATTTGTGTGTGTGTAATATAAGGGTGACCTACTAATCCCAGATGGAGAGGTCAAATGGCGATACACCACTATGTGAGAAGAGGGGCAAACAAACAGCTACTTCTAATGATTAAATATACATAAGGCTCCAATAGTTTAAGGATGCCATAGAATGGAAGGACAACTGAATTAGCATAGTCTTAATCAGGTAACACTTACTTGAAGGACCTGTGCGAATATTTCATACCACTTAAGGAAAATGCAACATTCTAGTTTTCTCAATATCAATAATTCTATTTGAAGAAAAAAAAAAGATGAAAAAAAAAAAGAGAAGACAGTTGTGAATTTGGAGTAACAATACTGTTACATATGATTTGACAGATTTGTTAAGAAAAAGGAGTTAAATAAGGTGTGACAATTATACCTCAAACTAGATGCCATGAAAGGACAGGTCACACTAGAAAAAAGCAATAATTAAGACCATTCTGTACCTTTGACAAACTATTAGGGGGAATCCGAAGGAGACAGTCCTCTAATGCTTTTACATACACTGAAAGGTCTCCATCACAGCTGCAAGCATAAACCAGACAGAGTACATCAGAACTCCATAAGAAACACGATAATGAGTGAAAAAGGAATTTGTTATTGTTGTTATCACTGACCACTCATGGAAAGCAAAAGTATAAGTGGATTAACCTACCATAACCTTGCAACTCCAGTTGAGCATCCATCTCTTGCTGGTTTAACACATAATGTTTCACACTGAAGCTTGGAGGTCAATTCATGCCATACATTTGGTATTGGTGTACTAAGAAGCTTATCTCTTCTTCTCACATCTTTGTTTATGGTAAGAACTCCAAAGTCTGATAGCTGTTCATTAGAAGGTTTCAGAATGCTTTTCTACTCAGCAAAACATGCGACTCACATCAAAAGAAAAAAAAAAAATAAAAAAAGTCCAATTGTTGGATGTGTACTATGTATTCATACATGTTTAAGAGCAACTGATGTAGCAACTTTGTCCATACAAATCTTTGATGCCAAAACACCGGGACCTTCAATTGAAAAACAAAAAAAAAAAGGTCAGCATTGAAACTGAACAGAAATCCTTGTAAAC
The DNA here is from genome assembly GCA_010134655.1 of Fragaria nilgerrensis. Lineage (NCBI taxonomy): Eukaryota > Viridiplantae > Streptophyta > Magnoliopsida > Rosales > Rosaceae > Fragaria > Fragaria nilgerrensis. The sequence goes on from CM020982.1 coordinate 7,482,975, forward strand.
CAAGTCTTGATTTTAGAATAAACCTGTATGTGGAACTCCTTCAGCCTCCAGCAAAGACTGAAGTGTACCATCTTCACCAATGCCTCCATGCACTATAAACAATTATAAACAACATAAGTACTTTCAATTTTGTTCTGGACTGCATGCAATATTGTACAGAACCTGCTCACATGCTTTTATATTGTTCTTCATTCTTACTAGTTGTGAGGTATACAATTTGTAAGTATATAAACCGTTAAAAGTCATACTCACTAAGGCTGACAATGTGAGGAGTTATATCTATACTACTATCAACTTATAACGGAGAGAACTATTTGATATTATTCCGAGAGAACCATTTGATTTAAGTGGTTGTATCTATGCTACTAATAAGTAATAGCTAAACGCACTCTGGAATTTCTGTCTGCAAAGATATTCAAGACCCAATAAACTGAGAATCTTATAAAGAAACTCAGATGTGTCAGACACTAGTAATAACGTTGCATACTGAGAAAAACTGAATGCTACTATTTAATCACAAGAATAGTTTTAAAAAAAACGAATACCCGCAATGAATACTGTTGCCTTGACTTCCTTGGCTAGCTTGATCCACTCTTCAATAGAAAATTTAACAGGCAGTTCATCATTGATATCGAATCCTGTAAACCAAGAATATTTCTTGACGCCTTCCATAAGATCATTAATCACTCTGTTCCGTAATTGAGATGTAAGTGCAGCTCGGTCTGGTTCTATTGCCTCTACACATGCAGCAAGAACTTCCTCCGTGGTGTGTCTTAGCACAAGAGAATAACTGTTCACAAAAAAAAACATATTAACTTGTATAAAGCACAACTGAATTGGAGAAGAAGGCCCGTTTATACCCTATGGTTCATATCAAAAGATGGTGAAATATAAGTAATAAGTAGCCATGGAATATAAGTTATAAGTAGCCATGTTGAAAGACCTTTTAGAGATATGTAGAGGCACATGGATAATAAACTGGCTTATGTTTCCAGAATAAGAGTTCTCTATTTCACAAAATTAATAGTAGGTTGTGCTGATCAGCTAATGGATCACTAGGAGGGTCATACCAGACAACACCTTTTGTCTAATTACACCTGCTGCACACCATCCAAAGAAAGAAACAGAGAGGGAGACTTACGGTAATGACCAAACTGTTCTGGAAGTTGCATCAACTTCATTTTTGTCCACATCATTACTAGATGAATATCCATTCGTTGGGGCAAGCAAGCAAGGAAGTACTTCTAGCTGCAGCCAGCAAGATTGTCTATTTCAGGCAAAATCAAGCCTATCATGCATTTGGTTGAACAAAAATATATATAACCATGCTTCCTTATCAATACAATTAATTGATTCTGGGTCCTTGACTAATACTGAAGATGGTCTCACCAGACTTGACAATAGAGCTACTAAAATTCTTCGAACACAAGTTTGTAACTTAGATGTAATGTTCCTCTTCCAAAGGAAGCAACAAAAAAAGATCATGCTTATACCATCACCTTATAACTTTTGAAATAATGAGTTTATCATAATCTCCCTCCCCCATTCAGAATATTTCTAGCCATCATCTTGAAAAACTAATCAATGTGCCCTTTGAACATTACAAACTAAAAAACTAGCATATCCAAAACGAGCCATATTTAGAGAATGAAGGTCCCCCTGAATCTTACATCATCAAAAGCTTGCAAGTTGAGCCAAACATTTGTTCCGCTCATAAGAGATACTTGCCTCTCGGATGTGTCTCCTCCAAAAATAACAAAAACTTTCTGAGTGCCTTCCCAATAATCTTTAAGCAGCGGGGATTTTAATGTTCTAGGCAAATCACCAGACACACCATCACAAGATGCAAGATGCGGAAACCTCAAACAAGCATGATTAATGATACTCCGGAGGATATTTGCATGAGAAAACCCAACCTGGATCCAAAAAGGGGGTTTTGAGGCAAAGTAATGGCACCAAAAAGGATTACAGTAATAACTAATGTGTCAACGGAAAATACAGATGGGATGAATATCATGAGCAACAGTTTTTTTATAATTTCGAATTCATGGTTTGGCTATTTGTATATATATTATGACTTGACAACAAGAGCACCTCTGTAAGTAGTCCTTTAAGGCATATAAAATTGCCACGACAAAAAAATGCAAAAAATGCTGCTGTTGTAATGATTGATGTAAAATGCCAAGATACCATAAATTTTTTCGTAATATGCAAAATAAACAATGACAAGCCATCAGTCACACCATAAACGACTTCCACTACAGACCAAATTACAACTGAAGTACCTTTGACGCTTGCTGGAATAAAAAGCTGGTCTGCTCCATACCACTAATCTGAAATAGTAAACAAAGATAACATGAGATCTAAGAAGAACAAACAACCGGCATGCATATCATTGGGCGAGTAGTCACCCTTCTTACCAGGTTAATGTCAGTGTATAATATTGTACCCATTTCAGTCCTTCCAAACTTGCTGTCTGGTGATGACGGTACATGAACAGAATTAGGCAGAAACCAGCCATCGATTCGAGCAAAGTCACGAAGGCCAAGCCTTTTGAATAACTGAGATGCTCCATCTCGAATATTTTCGATGACATCAATAGGAAAACGAGGTGGAGTGTGATAAGCAACCTGTTAGATATCCATCAAATGAAAGTCAGAACGATAACACAAGAGGGGTTTTTCACATCACACATTTAAAGTCGTGAGCCTTTCCAGTAGATACAAACATGCAGACATATACACGAACACAGTATGTAATTCTGTAAGGTCCACTACTTAAGGTCCACTACTGATCTACCTGTTGTGTTGGAAGATATTTCCTGCGATAGTTGAAGATTGCATCCTTCTCTCTAACATCTACACTACCAAGGAATTGAAGTTCCACCTGGTCATTTCAAAGAATTATATTAATTATGCATATCAAAAATTTTGTATACCAAGTGTGCCTACATCATTTTATAATAGATGGTAATAAACTAATAATGCCCACAATACTACAACCTGTTATTTTTAATACACTAAAATTATAGAATGAATCAACAAAACCATGGAGAATACATACCTCAGTTGGTAGTAGTACAACAGGATGAGAATCTGTACCATACCCCACATCAAGAACAATTGCGGTAAATTCACTCCCTCCTTCAAGAAATATTTCAACAAGGACTTTGGAATCAATTCCCTGTCAAATAAGAAGAGGGAAATTTTTATAAGGGAAGGCTTTCTACTCGAAGCTTATTTCAAAAATTAATTGCAGGTCCAACACCTTCCAAAATCATCTCCAAGCCAACATGTCCCAACTTCATGCATGAATATAAGATTTTCCCAAAACATTTGGGAGAGTAAGGGACTAAAGAATATAAATGTAAGAAACAAAACTACCTCTGTAATAATTGCATTAGCCTTGACAAGAGAATCAGCCAAGCCATATGCAACTGTAACACCAATGCTTGAACCTGCTCGTGCTGGTTTTACCTGGAACATGTATTAAAGAGGGATATATCATAAGCAGACCTAATCAAAAAGCCTATTGCACTGAACTTTTTTCCCTAACATTAAATATGCCTTACCACAACTTTCCCAGAGTTAGGATCCAGTTGGTTTTTTGCAAACCACTCTGACAGTTCCGGTTCATCTGCTTCACTTCCCTACGGGTCATCAAAGTTAGAGAAACTAGATCAAAATATTGAGAAATAAATATGCCATAATTAACTAAATTGTAAACTATCAAAATTACTTTATCACCATTCCTCAATAACTTATCTTATATATCTACAATAGGCACGATTAGACACATCAGATGATCAACTAACAATGTCATAATCAAAGGGAAAAGTGAAGCAACACGACAATTTTAGGTATTAGATATGTCAAGACTTATTCAGACAGAAAATACATGATGCTGATCCCTAGTGGTTAAAATTATCTGGACAAAGAAAAATCTGACGCGAGTGTGATAATTTATTGGAAGACAATAAAGTTCAGATGGTACCTCTACTAAACAACTTGGTACAGTTACAAATCCATGTCTGCTGAGCTCCAATGAGGCATTGTACTGCCAATAACTCAAACGAAAAACAGTTAGAAACTTATTATCATCTTATTTCATTTTCCATGTTTTTCATATTATATCTGCGTAATATAATAACAGTCACTGTCGGTTAGACATCTCATACCTTGTCAAAAGCTTGACGACACTCATTTGATCCCGTGCCAACAAATGGAATGTTATACCTTTCCAACACCTCCTGGAACATCATAATTTGAAATATGCACAAGTATAAGAAAAAGAACAAGAATTTCATATACGCTTGTTTTCACAGTAGTAAAGTTTATACTACACTATACCTGAATGCCACCATCTTCACCAAATTGACCATGTATGACCGGAAACACTATGTCCACATTGACAGCAAGGTGGTCAGCAAAGTCAGACCAAGACTTGAAACCTTGAGCAAGGCTGCATAAACACACTTAACCAGCTAAACACACATCCTTACAACAAAACAGTAAATTGCGAATTCAAAACTACAAACTTACCTTTCGAGTTTGAAATCAAAATCCGCTGGAGTGTTGGAGTACACCTGTCAATGCGCAAACTTTATAAACCGAAAACCAAACAATTCCGGCAAATTTAGAACAGATAAAAGCTACACAAACCAACCTGAGCAGGCGATATCGCAAACGCATTGAGCTCCGAGTCAATGTAGTAGCAACTCACATGTAAATCCTCTCCCTGATTCAAAATACAAAAATTCAAACACACATTTCAATCCGAACTCACATTTCAATTTCTCAATTTGCAAGTAAACAGTAGCTGCTATAGCTCAGAGAGAAAGAGAGAAAGAAGAAGCTTTACTTGTATGTGATCGATTACCGATCTCGCCGAGTTGAGAGAGATTCCACGCTCGGCGGAGGGACCACCGCAGACGACACCGACTCTCAGAGCCCTACCTTTCACTTTCTCCTTCTCCACTCCCTCGACAATCACATCCTCCACCGCCTCCGCGGCGGCGCGTGGATCTCCGACGCCGCGGCACCGCGTGGACGAGGCGTGAGTTCTGAGGCTGTGGTTGAATCGGAGAGAATTCAAATTTGGAGTGAAGATAAGAGGCTTGTGTGGAGCGGCGTCGTTTTGGATGGCGCGGAGTAAAGTGAGGGTGGAGCCGAGTGCGACGGAGGCCATCGGGAAATGATCGGCGAGGAGAGAGTGAGGTAGTGAAGAGCATTCGGGTTGGGCTTTTGGTTTTAAAGAATAGTTTTCAGGCGGCAGAGCAGAGCGACGCCAAATTTGGAGGGAGTGCGTCTTTCCGAGTGGCCGTTGGTGGTTTGTCTTTTCTGGTACGAAACAAATACCCTACCAAATTTCGTCGCTTATTCTATATTTTAGTAACGGATTTTGTCACTTATTTAACAATAATCATTGTTTTTATTTTAAATTTTGTTTGACTAACTATGATCATTGTTTAAAGACATAAAAATAAGATAAACTAATCATTGGTTTAGATTTAAGGTAGATTTATTGTTGTCAAATTATTTTTTTAAATTTTTTATCACTTTTTGGAACTTTGCTTTCGTTTTATTATTTTGGAGGACATTGAACTAGACCTAATGTTGAAGTGCTGCTTTAGGATTTGATATTCTAGGAGTGTAACCATGGTAGACAAAGAGAAGATATTTCAAACTCAATTTGCTGTGGTTAATCAGTTAATAGTTCCTCTAGTAGAAAATCTGTTTTGTTTTTTGTTTTTGGAACTGTCTTGAATAATTTGAGTTGTGCATTGAAATGTAATACCAGAGATTCGAATCATTTTGCCTGACTGAGTGATCATGATGTAGTTATTTGTTAGTATTATTAATAAAACCCTTATTTCATTTATCTAAAAGTGTATCTTAATCTCGCACAAATTAAAAACCGGCATCCATATTTAACGGCTAATGAGATTCCTGTTTTCTGTGTGTATTTCTCCTCCGAAAAATATCAGAAAGTATAACCAAGAAAACAAAAAGATTGGTCTTTCTCCCGTGTGGACCAACAATGTGGATTAGCTTGAAGCCCAATTAATTGGGTTATGAGGTTATCTGCGCCGGGGGGGGGAGGGGATAGGCTAGGTCCTAAGATCGACTGGATTACTTTCAAGCCCAACTAAATGGGTTTATTTGACATGAACAAGCTTTTTAAGTCCTAAAGATCTAGGAGTGTTGTGGGTAGCTTCTCCTCTTTCTACACCCAAATTGAACCTCTATTCAGTTCGTGAGTTTATATATAGATTGTAAATTTTTGACGTAAATTGATGCTCTAACAGGATACATAAATTATTACTAAATTTAATAATTGATTAATAACATAATATAACAATTACTGATAAAGCAACGTTGTTAAATCTATACCTAAATTTTAAAATTCTTGCTAAATATATCAATTTCTGGTATTCTTTCATGCTTTCTTTGGCGTGATTTAAAGAAATTTTCATTGATTAAAAAAAAAAAGGAACCTCAATTTAGGCCTAAACTCGAGAAAGGTTGAATACCTGTAAAGGTTACCATTTCTAGTCACTACGAAACCTTGAAGTTGAACCACAAGCAAAATCCGAATAACATACTATATATAGCTTGGTGATGAGAGATTATGGTTAAAGTAGTAGCAAAAGCAACAACATTAGTAGCTGACCGATAGTACCTCCTGCTGTTATTGGCTAGCTCTAAGATAGTTTCTCAAACAAAATTAGTATACCATGAACCTTATTCAATCTAGTGTACTCAGATTATGATTTATGAACTTGATTAGTTTCTGTCCTACCTAATAAATGTCAGTACTATGGCCATCGATAACTCGATGTACGTCTCTGCTCTCTTAGCTAAAACATGCTTACATGCATGACTAACAACTATCACATCCAGAGTAGAACATACAGCTAATAACGATAATAAGCAAACTAGGGCTATGTACATGCAAAATGGTTATTGACATTAGCTGCTTTCGTTTACGGTTTACCTGTAACTATCAATTTAAATAGTCTTTCCAAGTTCTAAGTTTAAACCCTAGAACGTACCATAATATCTTAGCTTTTGCTAGCTCATGCATATTGTTTCCCTAAAATCCCTTCAATTATTTGGAAATCTTAGCAAAAGGGGACCCCTCCAAATTCTCGTGGCAGTCATAGTGATGGTTATAAGGCACTAAGCTACCTCGGTTGGTGTCTTTGCTTGTCAGGGAAGGCTGGCTAGTTTATATACCTTTCGAAGGGTTTCTGGAAAACGACTACATACCCGTATTATAGTCTTATGTTTCTTCTTTCAGGTATATGCTAATCTTGACTTTTCTCCATCGACCCTTTTTGGTCTCAACCTTATTTGGTCTTCGATCTGTTTCTTCTTTTGTGCAAGTTCAATTTTTCAAAGAACTGGATCGATCTCTTATCATGTTTCTGTTTAGACTAAGATCGAAACAGTGTGAGATCGATTTGATATAAAGAGATGCGCTACAGCCTGTTGATTTGTTCTCATATATTTTCTTTCAAAGGATGTGAAGCATATGATTGCTTACAAGTTTAACTAATCTGGAATTCAGGATCGACATCACTTGACCAAAAGTGTTGTATTTTTCTTTATCCCATCAAATGTTTTGTTTAACCTGTTACGGCAATAGTTCCATCCCCAATTATATCCCTGGTAATTTGATTGATGTACATATCTTTGGCCATAACTTCCTCATTAACCACTCTTGAGAAAAATCTAGAAATTAATGAATTTAAGAATCTAATAATCTCATAGTGAGCCGAACTCACAACCTCTCACTTACTAAAAGGAAAATATACCGTTAGACTAAATAGTTATAGACACTAATAATCTAGTTTATTCATCGTAAGCAGAACAAAAAATACTGAAATATAATGACGCAAATTAACACATTTCTTGACTAGTAATTATGTTATAATAGCCTTGTTGGTCCAACCATTTGAGTAAAGACAAGAAAATAAGATGCACGTCTTAGAAAATAGAAACTAATTCCTGTTTTTCCTCTTGATTAGACAAATTAAACTAATCATGTGTATCACTTACTCTGTCACTCACTTATTAGACGAATGGTGCTCTTTGTCAAGCTTAATTTACCTTAGCAGATTCATTAAATCTAGGATGAATTAAGGTTTGGTTTGACATCTAGATTCAGCTAGCTCATCATGAATACATCTAGATTCAGCTAGCTCATCATGAATACATCTCTATGTACTATGTTACTCAATTATCAATTGGGTAAGTTTAACAGTACTCAAACCAGACCTTACGCCATCATGACGATGGTTTATGCTCAGGAAATCAGGCTATAGTTCTTGCATATCTTCTAGACTCGATAAAGTTATGAACAGAATACTGATTTTAGGGCAGATAATAATGGCCCCAGTTTCAGATTACAATTATCAATCTTCTTTTTAAGGGCAATGATCGATATTTCTCAATCATATATTTAAAGTTTAAAGCTGCATGTGACAATGACGAAAGAGCTATATATACACACACTTGGTTTTCAATTGGTTATCTTCACAGTCCAAGATCTTCGGTTAAATTCCCCTCTCAGTCTCATGTACGTACGATACTATAAGAAAACCTATAATGAAGACCTTATATAAGGACCATTGAATAGCGATGGGATGAGCGTTCTAAGTTATACTTGATATTTTTAAATTAAATCTAATATGTCTACATTTTCTCCAACAGTTTTATAAATCCTCATTTAATACTTATTATAAGGTTTTCATTGCAAACTTTTCCTGATATAGTATAAGGTAAATAGACCATCTCCCCCTGACTCAGACATGGAAAGACGCACAGAACACTTCCTATATCATAAATAAACATGGTGCGTGCCATTTTCAAATTGCATCTAGAGCCTAGACACCTACAAATGTAAAGTGGCAATTGAAACAATAACCCTTTGTTTAGCCACCAAGTTGATGTAGATATAGATCCAATCTTTCATCTATGAAAGATGTTGCAGGTCAGCATATTGATCTCGTGTTTTTGAGTATCTATCAAGGATAGGCGGTCCTTATTTGTATTCAATCTTATATATGGTTAGAAAATACGAGACCAGTTTGTTCACAATTCTTGTTCTGACAACCCCAACCAATTCGATCTCGTTCTTATATATGTTATATTTGGTTGAACTATAGTCTTAATCGATCTCTTTCATAAGATCAAAAATAATCTAGGTGAACCATCATTTAAGGAACTCACCTAAAACTCATCTTAAATAGCAGCTTATATGGCATGATCATGTCATTACAACATATTTTCTTAATCTTTTATAATTTCATTTTTTTCTTAGTTGCAAAAATTCTTTTTTTCTTTTTTCACTTTCTTTTGAACCCTATTTTTTTCTTTCTTTCTTATGATCTGCATCGTAGTCATCTTCACAGTCTTGATCTCCTCCTCTCCTATCCCTCCTGTCAATTGAAGAGAAGGTAGGATGATTGACATCGCAGCCTAGGGGTGACAACTGAAGAAAAGGTAGGATGATTGAGATTTGAAGAGGTGAGAGAAGATGAGAGAACAAACTGTGTTGCTTGGTTGTTGAGTATAAGGTAAGGAATTTACCTTGAAAATGAGTATAACAAGAGGAACTAGCAAGCTAAACTAGTTAATTAACTTGCAAGCTTTTCTCATCCAGCTAAGATAAAACATATATATATACCACTAACTATGTAAATTACCTAAACTCCTTTATGAAATATACACAATGTGATAGGGGTTAGTATATTCATCTAATTCCCATATGAATAAACAAAATTATGTAAACCATATTGGAGGGGATATGGTTCGAGTGCATGTAAGTGAGATGTCCATTAACAGAAGATGAGTGCAGTGTTTGATGGCAGCTGCTTGCTTTACCTACTTCCATACTTGTCTCCTCCTTTTCCTGTGAACCCACCTCAATAAACACTCAGTGCTTAAACTAATTATTGTGTTAACACACTCCCCTTTCCACTATTAATTAGTATTTCTTTTGGCATCTGATGTCAAGTATAGCTTACAAAATTGACATGACTGGATTAATTTAAACCCTAATTCTCAAAAGACATTCCAAAGTGTATCTTACCTCCACTGCTTTCCCATCAACCAAAATTTGTTATGCTTTCTTTTTAATTATTTGTTTAGATTTGTCTCTACTACTCACATCTCTATCAATGTCCGAGTGGAGTGGAATGCCAGGTCGATGGGATGCCTCAAACTTCCTGTAATTGATATTTTCTTTGATAAACAAGCTCCAGAATATGCATTATTCAGTACTATTTGATTCAACGATCCAAAACTATACTATGCAACAGGACCATCTATATATTGTTAAATTAAGTAGTTGCCATGGTGCTGGACCAAATAAGAAATCAATAATGTACGTAGTTTTGTTATATCAGCATAGCGATTAGTAATGTTTAACTGTCATGAAACAATTGCAGAAGAACTGCATGATGACTTCCATGAAGTGTTTCATTAGGTTTTTCTTGGTTAATTAGGAACACGATACGAGTGCACGACAAGGATTATTGGTGCACTTTGATGGAATTACTAGGTGCATTAGTATTCAGATGATCATTGATCACTATATCCACTAGTGGATTATCATTTGACATAACGTAGATCTCAATGTTCGTGCATTCAATCACTACTGCAGGCTGAAGTAGACGCACTCGCTCTCATCACATATTCACTACTGCAGGCTTTTGAAGGGTTGTCGATTGCTGATATGTTAGAAAAACCTTTAATCTATTGCAACTAGTTAAAGCTGTGAATCTGGTGTGATTTAAAATGACAGTCGATCAATCTTCTAACTTTCTACACATACATAATATATGTGGCTATTATGTGGATGTATGCGTTTGAAATCTGCCTCACTGCATTTTAGTTCCTTATCGATGTCCAAACTTGGCCGAAGCACGAACAAAGATGTCTAAAAATCTTACATTATTAAAGTTTGTAGATGTAAAACTCAATTAATTGAAACAATTATTTGGGGGATAGCTGTACCAAGCCTACCTAGCAATCTAAGGCCAATGAGATGTGCATGCATGTACAAATTTGATATCTACCTATTCAGCTATTACCTTTCCCTTGGGACATGGCTTGCTCTACAGATTAGGTATTAGTTAGCTGGAGTGCGCGCCAATTTGCTTGTCTTCTTCTCCTGTTTTTTATCTAGGTTGGTGGGCGAGTTGGAAGGAAGGAAGAGGTGGGATGGGAGTTGCAGATCCATCTGAGGTGGTTGGGGAAGGGTTCAAATCCGTTCTAGTATGGGATTTTCATGGTTGCTCCGGCGTCCATAGTACCCAATCCAGTTTCCTTCTGTTCAAATCAAGTCAGTCTGAGTTTCTGGCTGGGTTTCGGCGAGTTATCTCAGGGAGGTGCAACCGAGTTTGGAAGCCTTGGTCGCGGATCTGATGGTGGTGGCCCCGTCGATCTGAGTTGTGCAGGCTAGTGTGGGAAGCTCGATCTGTAGCTTGGGGCAAGCTGGCGGAGGTGTTGTTAGAGGAGTGGTGGGTCGACGAAAGCAGGAAGGTGAAGCGATTCTAGGTTATGGACCAGGTCTGGTTTTTGGTAGGCTACAGATATGGGCCTATGGTGAGATTTGGGCTCGGTGGTCATGGCTGGGCTGCTGCACTTCATTATGTTTTCTGTTTAGTTTTTCTTCTGTTTTGTTTTTGTGTTTAGCTATTTTGATCCTCTGTGGTCGCTTTGTTTGATTGGCTCATTACAACTCCGCTGATGAGTGATGATGGTTTTCACCCGTTTTTATCACGAGTATTCACTACTCAGGAGGCGGAGTTGACTCATGTTCTTATTTCTTCAAGAGATAGAAGCCACTGCCTTTTTGGAATTTCGATGTTTCATTACCAACTTCATTGACAATATGTCGGTTGAGTCTTCTGGTCTTGATGATCATTTTCCTAGCCTCATGGTGTACAAGAGATTTAGCTCTAGTAGGAAATTAGGATCGGACTCTTTGGTCCGATGTTTGTTATAAGTGGTACATTAGTGGCTCTGTTTTGTATTATTCATACCTTATAACTTCTTCCGTACGAATGCAACCCATTTAATCAAAAAAAAGTATTATTTTGGTTGTTTTCTCATAGGCTGCTCAAGATTTCCACGATCATCTGAAAGTGAGCATGATCTCTCTCATAATCCTTGGTTCCCCCCCACATACATGGTCCCGTTAGGGTAAGGGGTTATATGTCATGGACCGAGTTTTGAGTGAAGTAATCCATGACACAAGCTCAAGTCCATCATGAAGGAGAAGCACACTAGAGTGTTCTAGATCGTTGTGGAAAGCCTCGGAGTGTCCGGATGCATTGAGAAGTCTCTAGGAGACTATGGAAATCTCTAGAACCTTTGAAGAGGCTCAAGTAACTAGAGTTCCCTAGAACTCTCTAGAACACTCAAACCTTGTATAGAATTTGTAGGACTTCCCTAGAGACATGTAGAGTCTAGACTTTGTCTTCACTTGTAATGTCCTAGTTTAGTCTAGAACTTTAGTGAAGGCAGGATGCCTATAATAGGTGGTGAGGCTCCTAGCCAAGACATCCTAGCATTCCACACATCCTAAAAGCCTTGTAAAGTTCTCATATTAATACAAAGTTCCTTTCTCCCACATTGCCTAAGTGTTCTTTCTAGCTTTCTTGCTCTCTTGTGTTGCTCTTGTTTCCGTTGCGTGGAGGAAAGGCTGACTTAGAGAGTTCGAGGAGGTGAACAACTCTAAGGCCGCACGGTTGGTAGAGAAGCGAAGTTCTCATCCCGTGACATTTCCCCATTTGTTTGGGCAAGATCAACCCCTTACTGTTGATATTATTGAATATTATGTAGCGGTAACCAAAAAGAAAGCTGGAAATGCTGCAGGGCCTATTTTGATATCCTCAGGCGTGTTGAGCACAGGCTAGGGTACGTTGTGATAGGGCATTACATGAGACCTACCATAAAAGTTGGCAGGCTAGGCTAGGCTTCACTTGTATTCTATGTTCCGGTATAAAAGGTTGGAAGCTATGCACTATGCCGCGCTAAGAATTAATCTTCTTTGTGTTTTTACTCTAATGAAATATTTATCTTTGTCATCGCGTGTTGGTTTAACATTTAAAATTTTCAAATAAATTACAGGTATGATCTATTCCAAGCAGGCTATTGTTTGCTTAATATCAGAAACCTCTCGATTAAGAATGCAAACACAGCTTTTTATGTGGTTTACCTACTAATGTACTGTACCAGTCTCGTTCACCTGTCACTTACACATATGGTCAATAGCCATCAGATCTTACAATTTAATCTAAGAACATGAATTAATTGAAGTAAAGTTATTAATTGTATTGTTCTCTAATTAATAACTAATATCAATACCAAGACCGGCAAGACGTCTTCCCTTCCCATCTTTCTCCTCGCCTTCTCTTCTCCTCCTCTGAGAAATTCTGAATTCAGACTCGATTCGCCGAAGACGAGACCCAGAATCTGATCTACGATAGCATTTCTTCTCAGAATCCAAAGTGGTTGCAGAACCCAGTTCTCATTCCCCCAGAGACCGACGACGTTGCCTCTGCGGGACTGTCGCCGTCACAGGTGTTTGCGCCGTTGCGGAAGCAGCCAAACAAGCTTCGTTCTCCACCTTCTACACCCTCCCCTACACATAACTTGTTTCTTGGGATGATCAACCAAGCTCTGATTTGTAGTGTTCCCTGTTCAAAACTGAACAAAAATTACTCTTTCCTTACATGTTTTTCTTCTAAGATCAATAAGATTGGTGTATGGTGAGATGGTGTTTTATATCATTTGATTGGTTTTTAGTGTTCTATTGATTACTGAAAGAGTAGATTCATTTTGTTATGAATATTTCTTTCTTTTGGGGAAATACAGTAAAGAAGCTATGAATCTGGAGATTCTTAGTTGTTAGGAATACCTTATAGCATTTAGTTCATTGCTTTTGGTTGGATGAATATGACACGGCACTTCACTTATATAAATTACACAGATCATTCTTGGTATATTTCAATCTGGGTCATCAGCAAATTTTCAGATTTTGGGGGTGAGGAGAAGACAAGAACAGAGGAAAACGTCTGGCTCTCATCTTATTAATTAAACTTAATTATCATCTAATTGTAATTAATAAAACATTTAATTCAATTAACCTTTGAATTTAAATGGGTAAGATGTGATGGGTATTGACCGGATGTTCCTGTCACCAATTGTCTACTATAAGCCCTTTTTGACTCGAGACCAATGTCCCTTTGGAAACACATTGAAAGGAGCTAGTTAAAAGTAACCAAGAAATTCAAACTTCTAATTCTAGGTATCTGGTTCCTTTTGTTTCCTATTCTTTTCGCCAAAAATATAATAATTCTAGGCATCTGTGTAACATGATCGAGAAGAGAAGAATCTACGACATGATCGATGACATCAGAAAAACTCGCTAATTAAGTATTTGTAAACTTGGTTTGAGTTCATCAATTAGTTTCACAATACGCAATCCATTTCTTCCTGAATTAAGTTTGCGTCTCCTTCACTAAGCTTATAGTTTTTGTTGAATTAGAAACGAATTTGTCGCAGAAGGTGAGACAGGTGCAATGTGATGATGAAGACGTACGGATGGATAACACACGCATGTTCCGTGGCAAAGCAGCAGCCCTAGCTCCCAGGTAATATGGACCTCAAACAAACCACTGTTGCAAATCTCATGGAATCTTGAAACGACTGATGAATTAAGGTCCCTCTCGGAGATCGAGTGGCGAGGGAAATAAACTCAGTTTGCTCCAATAATCCTCTATATAGATCCGCCGCCGGGTGATGATAGTCAGACTTCTACTCGTCAACACTAATTAAGGTGCGTGGCTTTCTCCGGTAGAATTGATGCTAATTAATAAGCTCACCAGCAAAGTGTAAAAAACTGTATTATTTACTAATTACCGAGGCGATAGTATTCAACATATGAAATTAATCTAACCTAATCAGGTAGATTGTAGTGGAGGAGCTAATACTAGAATGGCTGTGTTAGCTGAATGAAAGGCAAGACCTGTGACATGCATCCATAATCCATTGCAGCCTATTCTGCAGCTAAGAGCAGTATAACTGTTAATGGCGCGGAATTGATCTAATAAGTTAAGGTAGTTATACTATTATTGCAGCCAGTACCTCTAAGATATTAAACATAATGGGAATACCTACCCTGGTATGTATCAAGTGAAGACAATGACAGCTCTAATGCACTATCCCTTAATCAATTGTACTTTCTTAGTTTCATCAAATAGAGAGTGAACTATTGAGAATACAGAAAAACACTTTGCTAGGGCTTTTTTCTAATATTGATTTGTGTATCTGGTTGGAAAGGTACTGTCTTATGTTGCATATATACTCCAAAATCTTTGGTTAAATAAATTCTAAGGGTTTGTATGGACAGTCATCATCATCCCATATTCTCATTAAGAAAATTTGGTCACAATGTAAAAGGGCAAAAACTTAAGGGTACTGCCAAGAAAATGAACCGGTAAAACACCACTGTTGATGCAAGGTGGTATCAGCATAGATAATTTAGAGAATAGCTAGCTTGTTATCAATATCAGATGCACTAAATATTAATTTAGTTTCTGATCATATTGGAAAATATTGTACTAATAGCTAGGTAAGTGATGGGTGGTCCTTGTAAGTTTCACAAGCTGTTTGGACCCCAAACCCAAACTCATATACGAAAGGTCCCACACCCAACTAAGATTTGCAATATTTTCTTGCTTTCTTTCTCTCCATACCCACCCTTTAACACACCTCATACTCATTTGCCTCTTGCTCTTGTATAAATGGGTGTGCTACCAGCACAGCCAATTCAGCTCATGGGTGTCACAAACTACTCACCTCTCCTTCCCTCCCTCTCTCTCTTCTCCCCTCTCCCTCTCCCTCTCCCTCTCCTCTCTCTCTCCTCTCTCTCTAGATTCTGTTTGAGAAGATCAGAAGCACAGAACAGTATGAAGGTGTGAGTTGAGCAAGATGGAGAAGCAGGGCACGTGCATTTCTAACTCATGCGCATTCTTTGATTCCTGTAATTAAACGTTTCCCCACTTTGAGTTTGTTGATATGGGAATTCATAGATGCTTGATCCTGCAGTGAGTTGTTATTCATGTGCCCCCCTTCCCCATCATGACCACCACACCTTAATTAGCATCAGTGCAGAGAACCATGCATGCAGACAATTCCATATATTCAGATCGAAATGCAGAAGCTCCGATCAGTAAGTTCAGACGGTCATGATTTATGAGTTTTCTTCATTCCAGTCTCTGGTTAGCTCTTTGCTTACAGTAGATAAATGGCAGCCTTGAATACTGGTGTCGAGTTGAAGAAATTTACTAAAATGCTCGGATAGTAGGTTCGTTATGGTCCTTGGTATGGTACATAAATGGACGAGGAGTAAGAATGCATGTGTTTCTGCAGTTGAAGGTTTTGAAATTTGATACAGTTACTTATGGTTTTGCCTACACACAGATCAATGGCATATAACCACTGAGTTCTGAGCAATTTCTCTCTCTCTCTCTCTCTCCTCTCTCTCTCTCTCTCTCTCTCTCTCTCTCTCTCTCTTCTCAAATTAATTAATCTGATACTTTATACCAGTTATTCTGTAACATGTCACCGTTCTCCGGAGTATGAGGATTGCTTTCCGCATATGGAAATATATGATGCTTTGAAAAGGAGAAACCATGGAGCTAGCAGATCTCTCCCTCTCTATAATTTCTATATACTTATATCATTAACAATAGTGGTTTAGCAAGATCAACTGTAATCTATTATTTTGTTGAGATTAATGAAGGGGAGAAGAAAGTGGATACTTTCTCAGTTCTCACTTGGGTCTAACTTTATCTCTTCATTTTTGTTTGTTTGGTTGCCTTCATAGTGTTTATGGTGGGGAAACGCCCCAGGGTGTGTGGGGATTGCATTGCAAATTCAGTGCTGTCAATTTGTACCAATATGATGCATGAGAGCTAAGCAAGTTAGCAAGAGTTGAGAGTTTGGAGATGCTTCTACTACATTGGTTTTCCGAGGACAGTTATGGAACTTATGGGTGCTTCTCGTTGCAAATGAATTGACAACTTAATTAGTGCAACCACCAGAGAAACACCACCCTTTATGATCGATGTCCTATATATTATGTTACAACATGCCACCGATAAATCATATTATAGTGTTCTTATTTTTCAGGCAAAAGTAAGGCATGCTGTAACAACATGCATGCTATTAATCGTCACCGAATTTGTCATGCTTTTAATCAGTAGAAGATATCAAAGTTTTGGTAGGTGATCACTTTTTTACATAAAAAGGTCAAGTTTAGGATAAGTTCACAAAAGATGATCAACTTTTACCAAAACTTGAACATGACAGATATCGGGTGGTATGAGCATAGCAAATCTACAGAAGCACAATAGAAATTTTCCATGTCTCTGTTTAGTCCTTTGGGCACTTCCTAGCTTCTGTCCAGTTCCTAAAGCAGATACAATGCTTAATCTAACAGCTCTCGAATTTCATATCTCCGAGAACTATAGAACTTTCCTGGGTGATGTTATCAGACTGCAGAAAGTATTTCTCAACGTAGAGAAGCCCTTGTAACACCGACAAGTATTATAACGTTTGGAAAAGAAGACAAGGCAGGAATCTTTGGATGCCTCAATCATATCACTGAGAAAGTGTTAAAGCTAGCAAATTGTTTCTCTTCACTTTTCATCTGTTGGTTTACTTTCTGAGTAAACCAAATGGCTGCAATGCTTTCCACACAGAAGATAGAGACTTAACTGACCAATCATATCCAGCACTTCCTTCTCTGAAAGTTTTCAAGATCATTGACTTGGAAATTCAGATTGAACCAGAAAGGTTTGGTTCATAATGGGCCATGCTTAACTATTGATTAAAAGAAAAAATTCATAACACTGTTTTAAACACATGCAGGTAAACATATCAGAGAAAAGTAACCAACTCAAACAGATAAATCTCATCTGCTAATCTTTCTTTCGAGAAATTTTTGAAACAATGTGGTACAAAATTAACTTGACAGTACCCAACAAGGCAACAGATTCGTCATTTTAGTTGAAAATTTCCATCAACTGATCTATGTCACCAAGCTATCAATTCAAGTTAAGCGCTTCCAGTAAAGATAAAGCCAACAGCAACAAAACACCAACATAGGCACATAGCAAGTCAGGACAGAAGATTCTGGTTGGTCATGGTAGAGAAGTACTTACAAGTCTCTCTGCCAAACATTCTTGGACACTGAAATGGACAAAGGCCAGCAAAAGTGCAGTGTGCTGAGTCAGGCTGAATTGCCCATCTTCAGAAAAAAGAATAAAAGAAAAGGCATCTGATGCACATGGAAGGATCACTTCATCTTCACCTTTGCATCGTATGTTGAAATCAATCAACTCTAGTTTATGGATTCACTACAGCAACTTAACTAACGCATTGTTTTCACCAAAAGAACCAATGCATTATTTTGTATAGGTGAGTCAATAACCAGCTTCAACTGGCTTTCACCAAACCAGGCCTAGTCTAGTGTTGAGATCCTCAGCTAATAGCTAGTGCTTCCCAAGCCCTTGCCCTCGGTGCAATGTTCTTATCAACAACTTTTTCAGTGATATCATTACTTTAGACACCAGGCCCCCTTTGGCACAATATATCCATCATACCAGGACAAAACTCAATAGAGTAATGATATATCAACTAAAAATTCTCACATCTAATAATACCCATTACTGATCTTGCAATTCTTTATCTCAATAGCAATAACATCTGTTTCAGCTTTGCATGGTGTATGCGACCTTTAACTGTGGATTCAGTTTGATACACCAGCCAATGCATTGCACATGTAACTGAAGACCATAAACTCCAACTAATTTTACCAAGCTGATGCAAGTAGTCTCTACGAAACAAGTTACAGACCCTGAGCTAAAGAGTAGAGCTTCCCACCCAACAGGTGAAACTCTCTTCTCAACCATTTTCACCAAGTTCCTTGCTTTACAATCAGACCCTTTGGCAGAACCCATTGATTATCTCATCAAATGTCAAACAACCTCAAAACATTTTTTCGTCCATAAGAGACGAACTTCATTGATGTTTTTAACACCTTTAAGATCATTGGGCTCTCAACTCCCTTCTTAGCCTCCAGTTTAGCATACATCAACAAGATCGTATAATCATATTAAGCTTGACTCAACTTCCATGATACAAATCAACTTCCATACACATCATAACTATGAACATCTGGAATCAACCAACACAAGTGATTCAAACACATGATCTGATTTTTGTTATCCTCATCTGCAATAAAACCATGTAAGCCATGTATAAAAACAGCTCATCTGATCTCCCATATTTGTCGTTCACAAGTTTACCATGCAAACATATTGAAAGCATACAACATATGGTATGAGGTAATCAGGTAATCCCCTCCTCCTTCCTTCTTACCCAACATATTGAAAGCAACAAACCCTTGCCTTGTTACACCAAAACTCTATAATTTCTTCTGATAAACCCAAGACCTCAAACAGCTGAATCTTTCTGTTCACAGTGATAACAGTATTAAAGATCATATCTTCATCTGTAAATGTATAATTATTGATCATACAATTCTATCTCAATATCAGGAACATCTGTTTGAGCGTCCATAGTGGAGTGAAGAAAATAAACTGTAGTCAATGCAACTCTGGCTAAAACTAGTACTAAAGAGATTGGTGAAGAGATTGTGACTGGTGAAGTCAATCGACTTCCATTGGGTTCACCAAATTGGTCCAAGTATTCTCTACTAAGCAAGGTCCAGTTCCTGAGCTAAGGAGTGGTGCTTCCCAAGCTCTTGCCCCAGGCACAACATTCTTGTCAACCATTTTCTGCAGCAAATCCATCGCTTTACAAACCAACCCCTCTGGCACAACCCATAGATTACATCATCATATGCCGAACAACATCGACACATAAACTTATCCAACATTTCCTCCATAAAATACAGGCTTCATCAACATCACCTTTACAAAACAGACCATCCAACATAATTATATGTGTCTGCAAGTTTACCCCAACACCATTCAAGGTCATCTCACTCACAAGCTCCCTCGCCCGACTCAGCTCCCCATTCTTACACAATGCCTTCAACAACAAGTTATAAGTAATCAATTCGGCTTACACCCCAACTCTTCCATACAAGTAATCATCTTTATCCCAGCTTCCACATTATTCTGCTTACACAACCCATTTATATACACATTGTAAGTATAACATCAGGACCAAACCCAACACAAGCAACTCATCAAACACCTTATCTGCATTCTTGTAATCCCCATTTGCGATAACACCATACAAAACCATGGTATAACACACAATATCAGGCTTCATCCCCTCGACTTTCATCTTACCCAAAACTCTCAAAGCATCCAACCTTCCCCTGTTTCACCAAACACCTAATCACATTGGAATAGTTCAACATCCCAGGACAAAACCCAACCTTCTTCATCTCCCCACAAACCCACAACCTCCAAACCACCTACACCTTTTTGCTCACACAATGACGACAATACCAAAGAGCAAATCTTCACATCCAAATCATACCCATTACTAATCATGCATTTCATTATCTCAATAGCATACCCAACTTCCATTCTACACAATGCAGAGATCAAAATCCGAAAGCTCGACTCTTCAAGCCTAATTCCCATTGCTCTGCTGTTCATCAAACCTGGGGCACCATTTTAAGACCTTCACTACTTCCACAAAGCACAGATAGCAAGAGTTGAGTGAGACCGCAGAAGGGTCACATCTAAACTTGGGTATCCTGTGAAACATTAATGGCATCCTCAACTCGATTGGCACTGCCGTAGAATCTGATCAGGTTGGCGAAGATGGATTCGGTGGGTGGAATTTCTCGACGGATTCAAGGCGGTCAAGAACAGATGGGATGTGGGTTAGTTGGGAGGTTTTGGTGAGGGTTTGAGGACGAAGTTGTAGGCTTCAGGAGTTGGGTCACAGTTGAAGGTGTTGAAGGAGTGGATGAGTGTGGAGAGGAGAGTTTGGGGTGGGTTTAGTGGGGATTGTTTGGGTTTGTAAGGCTTGGTGTTGGTTAAGAGTTTGTGCCATTTGGTGTTGTAGGGTGAGACTGGCCATTTTCTGTGTTTTCTTAGGAAGAATTTGCTTCTGGGCGTGAGAGAAGAGGTTCTGACCATTTGAGATTGTTGGGGAAACTGGACTAGAAGGTTAGTGTGTTTAAAGGAAGAAATCACGCACATGATTTCTTGTATTAATGGGATGATTCAGCGGTTATTCTAGAGTAATTGATGGATCATGGAGTTATTATAGCAATTATATTGGAGTAACTCATGGATCGTAACTATGTGTAATTAGTTGATAGTTGATTCCACCTTTATAGCTTTCCTAGAATAGCTCTACATTCTCCTTGTATATAAAAGTTGTTGTATCATTTGAAGATGATATACACAGAATATATTACATTCACAATTTCTTATGGTATCAGAGCACCGATCTTGGTGACTCACCCATCTTCCGCAAACACATCAAACACTATCAAAACTAGAACATCACCAAATCAACGTTATGGCCTACACAGAAGGAACACTATCCAAAGCCACACAAACAACATGACGTACCTACGTATCCTACATCATTCCAACGCATAGTCACACCTACCTGCAATATTGCACATACTGATCCTCATTCGACGTTATATTGGATCGTGGACAGTGGAGCAACGGACCATGTTCTTATCTATCACCTACTCACAACAAAATTACCACATCTCATGATTTTGTTGGTCTACCTAATGGTGGGAAGCCGTCATTGAAAGCATTGGAACTATTAAGTTGTCAACTGATTTGAACCTTGATGGTGTTCTTCATGTGCCTAATTCCGAGTGAATTTGATATCTGTGAGTAATTGACTCGGGCATTGAAATGCATTGTGATTTTTTATCCGGATTTTGTGTTGTGCAGAACGTGGATACGACGAGGACGATTGGACTGGGCAAGCATTTTAATGAACTCTACTACCTCACACAAAGACAAAACCCTCACCTAGCCCACCATGTTACTCGTACCTTAGACCTTTGGCATCAAAGACTAGGGCACCCATCATCCTCACCTCTCCATTTTTTGTCCCACCATTCCCGAAATATGTTTGATCCCCACCATGTATGTGATATTTGTCCTTTAGCAAAACAATCTCGTTTATGTTTTCCATCAAGTTCCATAAAAACGGTTGCACCTTTTGATTTGATTCATTGTGACATTTGGGGTCCACATAAAACTCACACCCATTCTGGTGCTCGTTATTTTCTCACCATTGTTGATGACTTTTCTCGTTTTACTTGGGTCCATCTCATGCGATTTAAGTTCGACACCAACCATTAATCAAATCTTTCTTCTCTTGGGTCAAAACTCATTCAATCGTGACATCAAAATCCTTCGTTCTGATAATGAAAGGAATTTATATCACTACGTTCCTTTCTTGACGAACATGGTACAATTTTTCAACATACTTGCGTCTACACTCCTCAACAAAATGGAGTTGTTGAACACAAACATCGTCACCTTTTAAATGTGGGTCGAGCTCTTCGTTTTCAAGCCAATTTACCTTTAAATTTTAGGGAAAAGTGTTTCTACTGCTTGTTATCTTAAAACCGACTCCTACACCTCTTCTTTCCCACAAATCACCATACGAGCTCTTACATGGGACTTCACCTACTTACTCTCACCTTCGAGTTTTCGGTAGCTTATGCTATGCCACCAACCTCAACCCCAAACACAAATTCGACAAACGTGCACATCCTTGCATCTTTCTTGGGTATCCTCTTGGACAAAAAGGCTATTGAGTGTATGATCTTGAGAAAAAGTTTTTTTCACCTCTCGAGATGTTGTCTTTCATGAAAATATTTTTCCTTGTTCTACACTTCCTACAGAGGACCAAGAGGATTATCTAATTCTTCCAATCAACCCAACCTAACACCTTTAGCCCAACCAACATGCCCATTCCCCTCAACCCATCCACATAACACCAACTCATTCTCTCTCCTTACCAGTGACAACAGATCGGGACACCCGACCAACCGAACCTACTTTGTCGTCGGCGCTTCCCACATCTAGCCATCGTCGGCGTTGCACCGACTCCATCCACCCCGGCGTCGCCTCATCAGCGCCTCACACTCCGCCCTCCTCGGCGCCTCACGCTCCGCCGGCCACACCGCTGGATCCAACCTCCATGAACCCAGAAAATTACCAGAGACATCTCAGCCCTCACATATGGGCTACCGTCGGCGGCGTCGACTCGACCTCCACCACTCGACCCCTCTTCTGTCACCGCTGCTCTTTCACCACCACCATCCATCACTCCTTCCCGACCTCCTCAAACACATCACCGCAGACCTCCACACTCGGCCTCCACCGATCAAACCCGCCACCTTACCGGAACCACCATCCTCTTCGCCCAATTGGCCTGTTGAGCAAACACAAAATCCCATCCCCGACACTCAGACATCACCACCTGCAGCTCCACCACCTGAGGTATTACGTCGATCTGATCGAACTCGCAACCCACCACCATACCTCAATGACTACCACACCAATCATGCCGTTTTGCTTGGCTCAGTTGTCGGTCTCTCCACCACGTCCGACACTCGTTATCCCCTGCAGAGGTACATCTCTTATTCTGGTTTGTCCACTGGCTATTGATCATTTGTTAACAATATATCTCAATTAGTGGAACCAGCCACTTATGAACAGGCCAGCCATGATCCTCAATGGTTACAGGGATGAATACTGAGATTCAGGCTCTTGAAGATAATAGAACATGGTCCCTGGTCCCTTTGCCTCAAGGTCAGCGTCCAATCGGCTGTAAATGGGTCTTCAAGATCAAGTACAATTCTGACGGCACAGTTGAACGATACAAGGCGCGGCTTGTTGCCAAGAGATTCAATCAGAGAGAAGGGATCGATTACAAGGACACTTTTGCTCCGGTGGCCAAATTGATTACTGTACGTTGTTTGTTGGCTATTGCTGTTGTTCGGCACTGGCCCTTACACCAGATGGACGTCCAAAATGCGTTCTTACATGGAACCTCACTGAGGAGTGTATATGATGCCACCACCAGGTTATCGTCGACAGGGGAGAAATTAGTTTGTCGACTTCACAAGTCCTTATACGGCCTTAAACAAGCATCCCGCAACTGGTTTCAAAGGTTCTCATCCTCTATTCAAGAATTTGGCTTCCACAGTCTCGTGCTGACTATTCGTTGTTCACTCAGGTTTGTGGCAATTCATTACTGTGGTGTTGCTTTATTGGATGACATGATTATCACAGGAAACAATGAAGAGGCCATTTAATCTCAAGCAATTCCTTCATAGCCGTTTCAAAATTAAAGACCTTGGACCTTTGAAATATTTTTTGGCATAGAAGTCGCACGTTTCAAGGCAGGGATTACAATATGTCAGCGGAAATACACATTAGACATTTTGGAGAAGCCGATTTTGGGAGTGAAGCCTGCAACAGTACCTATGGAGCCTGACTTGGTATTAACCACAAAGGGAAGTGATGCTCTCAAAGATCCAACCAGATTTCAACGTTTGATTGGGAAACTAATTTATTTGACAATTACCAGGCCATATATCACATTTGCAGTCACTACACTCAGTCAATTCATGCAAGAACCAAAGTTACATCATCATAAGGCAGCTCTTTGTCTTCTCCATTATCTAAAATCTGTTCCTGGCAAGGTTATTCTTTTCATCACAGAATTCACTTCGTTTGATTGGGTACTGCGATGCAGATTGGGCTAGATGTCCACTCACACGTCGCTCCGTGACAGGTTTTTGCATATTTCTTGGACAATCACTCATCTCATGGAAAAGTAAGAAACATGTCACTGTTTCTAGATCTTCAGCTGAAGCTGAATACCGTTCGATGGCTGCATCTGCTTATGAGCTTTCTTGGCTTAGATACTTGTTGACTGACTTGCATGTGATTCATCCTCAACCAACAATATTATTCTGCGATAATGAAGCTGCTTTACACATAGCAGCGAATCCGGTTTATCATGAGAGAACAAGCATATTGAGTTGGATTGCCATACTGTTCGGGAAGAATTCAAAAGGGAGAACTCAAAACGGCTTATGTACCTACTGGGAATCAATAGCTGATATGTTTACTAAGCCGTTACGTGCACCTGCCTTCCACGCACATCTTAACAAGTTGAGTGTCATTGATATCCACACTCCAACTTGAGGGGGAGTATTAAAGGAAGAAATCAGACACATGATTTCTTGTATCAATGGGATGATTCCAGCGGTTATTCTAGAGTAATTGATGGATCATGGAGTTATTCTAGCAATCATATTGGAGTAACTCATGGATCGTGACTATGTGTAATTAGTTGATAGTTGATTGCACTTTATAGCTTTCTTAGAATAGCTCTACATTCTCCTTGTATATAAAAGTTGTTGTATCATTTGAAGATGATATACACAGAAATATATTACATTCACAAGTTCTTAGTGTGGATTATCTTCTTGTTTCTGTTGGGATTTTGTGGTTCCGGCAATTCGTTCTACTTTTGAAGCAGGTTCAAACTTCAGAAACTAGAAGCTGGGGCTGCTAGGCAAGCAATTTTTTGTTTTTGTTTTTTGTTTGTTTAATGTGGGTGTATTCAATTTAAATTTTAAAAGATTTTGATAATTTGTGAATTTTGTTAATTTCATAGATTGTTTTAATTTTATGTAGAATTGAGCAGATTCTGTTAGTTGATTTCTCTATTTCTACGGATTGTTGTAATAAAAGAAAAATCATAGGTTTATCTTTATAGCTGTCCAATTCATTTCTTCTTCTTCTATTTCTTCTCATATTTCATCCATTTTCATAACATATCTGCTGCATTTAAAAACAAATGAATGAGGACCAACCAACATACAAAAGTTATTCAACGTAAGAGAGATGTATACAAATGAATAATTAATTTTCTCACAGTAAAGAAAAAAACAAAACTGAAAACTTGATCTCAAAAAAAAAAAGAAAAAGAAAAGAGAAGAATTGTGTTGCAAGCTGCTAAATCTCCAAACATTATGATTAAAAAGGTGAAACTACATGGAACATAAACTAGACACTTCTCCCCATAAAATTTTACAGTCTCATTAAGTACGAGTACGAAACTATAGGCATGCGAATTGACTGTTTTATTATGCAGATTTTGCTGAAACATGAGTCTGATATGGTGTACTTGTTTGCAATTGTAGAAGCTGTAGGGCTCAAAATAAAAACTGTATCTCAGACATATACGAGACATATAGGTATATGTTTATGTAAATTTTCAGCTGCATATTCCCTCTAGATTAGAAACTGTAGCCTTCCAAATTCAATATGTAGTTATTTTTTTGGTTTGCCTATAAATATGTGTCATAGGGTGATATAGTCCTAAATTAGTGGACAATCTGATTTTGGCCTGAGCAAGTATTTTTTTAATGAAGTCAGGAAGGGAATTAAGAATTTAACATATACTATTTTGAATGGACGGGTTACTGTTCCTTACGACAGTGCTGGGCCTTGGGCCAGAGATTTTTGGGCCTCTCTGCTCTGAATCTTCTCTCAAACTTTATCTCTCGCTCTTCCTTCTTGCCCTGAAGGTTTAGATAGATGTGGTCGTAGCCGCCACGGCATAGCAGAAACAGAGGGATAGAAGAGTGTTTTACTTCTTTGCGAACCGTCTCCAAACTCTCTCTCGCCCCAATCTTTTTCTTTCTCTCTTTTGTTCTTCGAACTCAACCAAATCTCTTGACTTAGATTCAGACTCTTTCACCGTTCTGAAGTTTTATGTTGGAATCTCACATAAGAAGGCCTGGTTGAAACGAATAACAGCAGGTACTGTGTTCTGAATCTTTATCTGCGACGTTTGTTATAGCTTTTGGGATTTTAGATCTTCAATTTGGTGCATGATTTCTTATTCGGATTCGCGTCGGAAAGGAAGTTAACCAAATAGGTTAATTTTGTCTCTTTAGGATTTACTCATAGGTGCAACAATCTAATGGATTTAGGTTAGATTTACTCATAGGTGCATATAGTGTTATAGGGAATCTCACATGCCATGTTTTTCCAGGTTGCCAAACTTATCTGGTTTATTTGTATATGATTATGGCTTCTGTAATTAGTCAGGTTTTGATTCATTTTTATACTAAGTCAGAGATCGATGATGGTTGAAGTTGAATGCAATTTTGATTTACTCATGATAACAGAATTATAATTCATTCCTTAAACCTTTATTCCTTAAACCTTTTATTCCCTATAGTGATTTTGCGATTGCCTTATCAGTTCTATACAAAATTTAACATTAGGTACAGTGAGTTAAAGAAATTATAAATTCTGGGTTTTTATGTTCTTTCTTTACTGTTTGCTGGGTTTTTCTTTTGAGGTACTGAAACCTCAAGATTCAGCGTGAGTGCTTTTGGTTTTGAACAAGTATACTTTATCGATTTGGGCAATTTTCAAAGTGTGTGTAAGGAACCATTTGAATAGAACTGATAAGCAATTGCAAATTTCTTGTTTTAACTGAAGTTTTCATCTGGATTCAGGTTATACATACTCTTGATTTACACTAACATAGAAGCTATGTTCTTGCTAAATTCAAACATCTTAATTTGAAATATCCAACGTTATTCTTCTTCCTTGTATCTATATATTTGGAATGTGGCTGTAGAAAGGAAGACACTAATTTGAAATAGCCAACGTTT
Source organism: Fragaria nilgerrensis (assembly GCA_010134655.1). NCBI lineage: Eukaryota > Viridiplantae > Streptophyta > Magnoliopsida > Rosales > Rosaceae > Fragaria > Fragaria nilgerrensis. Next base: position 7,510,743 of record CM020982.1, read on the forward strand.
TTGGTGGCCTAAACTTAGACATAAGAATCTCTAGCCTCTTCTTCTTCCGTGTATGCATCTCTCTGGTGTTTTGGTGTGGTCTGCATGGTTGTCTGAGGTGATTCCGGGTTAAAAAAAATCTGTTCACAGGTATGAGCTTAGTTTTATTTTACAAAACTCATTTAATGATTTTGCTTTCTCCAGTAAAATGCTGACAAAAATACTAACCACTTGATCTTAATTTTTGTATGTTCCTTATTCTGATCATGCATACAGGATAATGAAACTAATTATCTGTAAAGCACCATGATACTTTGCTATAGAAATAATGATATATTTCAGAGGAGACTCAATGCTTAGATTAAGGTTTGGTATTGGCTTTATATTGGGAACTATATATATGATTTCGGCAGTGAAGTCATGGGCATAATAGATCATTTTTTTCGTTTTGAAGACAGTTTTAGGCTTCATTTATTTTCAGTCTGTTTTCAATTTCAGTTTTAGACAAAATCTCAATGTGCATCTTTTTGCAGGTGTGGGCAAGAGTTTAAGGGAAGACTATCAAGAGCTTTCAATAGTAGGTTTCTGTGTACGGACATGTTGTCCTAGAAAATGAATCGCCATACTATGAACAATGCTGATAATTTTTTTGTTGCCTGCTGGCGTGTTGGATTTCAGGTCTCTTCTCATAATCTAAACTAAAGACATATCATCCCAAAGTATGGCAAACCAGTCCTGCAATGCTCTCCTCCGATTTGTGACAGGTGAGCTCTCTTAATTTCTCCCTTCCTGTTTGAATATAATTTCTCTTTACATTGATTTTAACGATCAAATTGCCTACCACCTTGGAGGTGACTCTTGCATTGGACATGGAATCTGTTAGGAGGACATGAGATGACACAGAGACCTGCAGTTTCTCGGAATTGCAGATGATTAAATTATTAATGAGAGATCCCCAAATTGGAGTACGTATCATTAATTGATGTTTTCTTCTTTGCATATCATTTTCCTTCAATAAACATTGGTTGAGGATCTTTGTAAGTCTGAGTTACTACAAATTACAATGCCATCGTTTACCATTTTCTGACGTAATATGATTTTTTCAAACCAGATTCATGGTCTACTGTATTATTATCTTCAAACTAACGATTACTAGCTGAAGTATGTTTGTAGTTGTTTGAAATAGTTGCTTGAAATATTAGAGCTATCACAAGCGAAATGCGCCAAAGTCCCGCTGCAACGCGCGGGCATCTTTCTAGTATATATATAGCCCGTTCACCTGGTCACCTACCTACTGACCAGGAACATTTGGTCACTAACCATTAGATTTGCTCATCTAACTGAGGGTTGAGATATTTAGCTAGTTTGAATTAAAATTTTACTTTTTATTTTTCAATCTCCATCTCTTCTATGCAATATTTTTTTTTGCTCGAACTATCTTCTCCGCTTGTCTTTTTCTCCTCTTCTCACATAATTTACTGAAATTGTTGGCGGAAACTATGAAGCTACGCCGGGACGGAGACCCAACCCTCATATTTCCCTTGTTACTCCTCTTTCCTCTTATCTGGTTCAGATAATTTGTTGAAAAAACAGGTTTTTCTCTGGAGACGGAGGCCAGTCACAGATTTACTATGATACAGAAAAATCATTCGATTTTATCCTTTTTATCTAAGTGATTTTGTTGCCAAGATAAAAATTTTCCAGGATCAAGAAAGAAAACATTGTCTTTCTCTGTGCCGGTTTTCTTGAGTAGAAACCCAATCTTGCTTTTGTTTTCGCTACCCAAAAATTTACAAAACCAGTTCTAATACGGGGTTTTGATTGCCATTGAAACACCAGAAATTAGAACATAACATTGAAGATTTTGTGATGAAAGAAAGAATCGTCGAGTTTTAGAGAGTAAAAGGGTACGTGAAGGTGAGAGGAAGGTAAGGATTTGGAACTCAGCAGCGAGACTCCAATTCGTGGGTTTTCGGCGGAGCAAAATCTTTTTGAAGAAGAAGAGATGATGATTCACTAAATATAAAAATAGTAAATATTAATTGAAATTAGCTGAATATCTCTGCCCTCAGATCAAGATGGAGCAAATCTAATGGCTTAGTGACCAAATGTTCCCTGGTCAATATATATACAGAGAACCCTTCCACTAAGGAATCCTTTTTTTTGACATATATGAGGGATGGGAGATTATACTAACTTTTCGATTATATTTTGAATCTTCACCATTCAGTTTGTTGGTCCTTATATATAGATCAATTCTGCAAATTTTCAGCCAATTTGGTGATCGTTAAGTGTCGAATAAGATTAAATCAATGAACGCACCAAATCTGCCAAACCTGAACCGTTCATGCTTACAATTAAAATCGTAGTTTTGAATGCCTTAATGATCATCAAAATTTCTGAAAATTTACAGAAATGATCTACTCATATAGAACTACATATTGAACGGTGGAGATGTGATTTTGTGATCGAAAAGTTGGTGTAATCCCCATCCCTCATATATGTCAAAAAAAGGGATTCCTTAATGGAAGGGCCCTATATATATATATATATATTGTTGCGGGAGAAATAAACTGAGAGAGAGAATTTAAGAAGAATATCGTTATATTTCATTATAGAATAAGTCTCTATATATAGAGGATACAATACATAAAGAAAATCATATATTCCTATTACAACATTGATATCGAATCCTATTTAATTATACTCTGACTAAAGCACACACAATAAATCTATTTTCTTAAACACTCCCCCTTGTGTCGTGTCAAAGTAATAGGGCATTTAACACTAAACTACCATTTAAAGGTATAAATGATAAAATAATCTTCAAATGTTCCACATGATAAAAAGATCACAATTAAAACATATTACAAGATAAGATGGTCACCTCAAAACATCTTAAATGATAAAAATGTCTATTTTCACTTTTTTTACATGATCATTCTACCCTCCTATCTAATTTAACCCTAAACTTGTTTTGATCGAGATCTCAGTTTCGTCGTCTCTCTCTCTCTCTTCTCCTATCGCCAACGATCGTCGACATGGATCGTGAACAGAGCTCCGGTATCCGATTGCAAATACATGCACTCCATCGGAGCTCCGGCGAACACCGCTCCCCCTCAACTAATACCTCTTCTCCGGTGCGCTCAGCCGCCGCTCTCTCTCTCCATCTCTGGCTTGGTCCTTCTTCTTCATCACCGTCCAAGTTTTCGATCGTCTTCTTCTTTTCAAGGTAATCGGAGAGGACTAATAGCTTCTTTTTGTTTAAGCATCTTTTTTGTTGTAAAATTCTGCTAGAGATGAAGTTTCTGGTTTGAATTTGAGAGCGATGGAAGTATATGTGTTTGATCTGAAAGATTTTGTGAAGTTTCATTAGGTTCTGATCAAGATGTTGTTTATTGATTGAAATTTTAGAGTGGAGGACCGAGGCTTGAAGACTCATCATGGGCTTGTGAGTTTCTTAATGCTTTAAGTAATTTGCATTTGTAATTCTTGCTTATAGAAGCATTATCTCTATGTCCAGTATTGCTTCTTCCACTTACCACTATACCAACGACTTGTTGCCTATTTTTCTAGCTCATATATATATATTAGTTCTGTAGCTTCAAGATTTATGTGGTTTCTCCATTTTTTGAGTTCTACCTTCTGATCCAACCCATAGAGTGAGGTGTTTGAGAACCATGGAGGATGTTATACGATTGTGGCTCGAAACTCGTAAAAAATCTAGAGATCGAGTAGAGGCGTGCATGTTTGAATGATTAGAGCTTTGAATACAGCTGGGAACCTAACCATGAAACAGTACGTACATTATGCTTCTGTTTACAGACAAGTGAAAAGGATGATCAACAAGATATTAGTCGTCTCAAGTCCATGGTGGTACTATATTAATCCTTCGGGATCCCTATTTTCTTGATATTCTGCTAGTATATAGAGCTTTAAATGCGAAAAGTTGTTCACAGTTCTGATTGTATTCTGCTTCGTACTCAGCATCAGAAGGAGTTAGAATGTCTCAGTTGAAAGAACAGATTGAGAAGGAACATGTATATTAGTTACTTACTTACTTTGGTTGCAATATGTTGCTTGCAGTATATTTTAAAATAAAATTGGAAAAATAAATTTGGATTAACTGAGTATTTGATCCTAATATTACATGCATTAGCTGATCTTTGGATTGTGCATTGCATATAACAAAAGTTTTAAAGGCCAATTGGGCATTGCTTGCAATAGCTTGGTAGTTAGCAGAGTTTGATCTACGAAATAAATATGCTTGCTTTTACTCCTTTCTCACTTTTTTTTTTGTAAAAATGTTTTTCTCAAGCATCATACTTCTATGGGCAATAAATAACTGAATTTTATTATTGTGGATTTTACTTCATCCTTTAGCATGCATTGTCGGTCTTGCAAGGTCTTGCAAGCCAACGTAGAAACAACAATCAGCGAAGCACAAAAACTTTTATTCACGAAAAAGATGCAGAGTTGCTTGCTGCTGAAGAAAACCTTTCAGGACTGGTGGAGGTATTGCATATGCTATTTTGCAGGATATCTTTTCTATTGTATTTACTAGCCTTTATCCCGCGCGCCGCTACGTGTAATTTTGTTAGTTACTATAGGTGGTGGCCAAATATCATCATATTTCTAGTACATGTATGGACGTATGGTGCAACATGCGATTTAAAAGAGTAATAAGTTGTAGAAATGTACATTATATAGTGTATTGTTAACTGTGTTTTATATAGGAAGCACCTCTCCTTTTCTCATACATGTACTTCTCGTGTCCAACAACGCACCATTTGTTTTTTTGGGTCGGAGAGCGCACCATGAGAAGCTATTGTAGCTTGATTATAGGAGACCATGTTCAATCCTCCTGCCATAAAAAATTTATCCATATTCAAACCTTGAATCTGTACCACTTTGTCCGCCACTTGCATCACGTCAATTTGTCTCAAAGTTAATCAGTCTTTAAGATAGGACTCAAAGTTGAAGCACACCGATCCTTGTCGTCTATTTGTGCGGCTGGTTCATTCATTCCTTGTGATCATGACGCATTCTTTTGCAATACTATTGGATGAGCTGGTTTGGTTACTTTGGAGTGGGAGCAACATCGACTCTTCCTTTGTTTAGAACAAATGAGCTCTTCATTGCTGTTCATTACCTGTTTCCAAAAGAACAATCTTGAGATTACTACGATGCATATGGAAAATTGGAAAGTATGCATCCTGTAATTCTGAGCAGAAATAAAGAGCAAAAGGAAAAGGAGACCACAGATAAAACCACAGCAAACAGGTCATTCTAAGAGCAAATAAAACCACAGACTTCGAATACAGAAAATAACCTCCAGCAATAGTATGTGAAGCCTGCAAGCATAAATAAATCAGAAACATATTGGGCAAAAATAAAAAAAATTAAATAAAAGAATCCATCGGATTGATAATCGATACTAACCTCAAACCGAAACTTAGAGCAATTCTTCGTCTTTATTTTTACTCAGTTTCCTGAAAAGCCAAGAAGACAAACCATTAGATTAGTTGCAATCAAAAGAGTTTGGAAACACCTTTGAGAAAACGAATGATTGAATTTGGAGAGTATAGGTTCTAGATTCGACTTTTGATACTAATATAGGAGACCATGTTTTGGAAATCTCAGACTTACCTACCGACTGCATTCAACCAAATCAAGCTGTTAACATCTGCAACCCTACTAATCCCAGAAGTGGTTGGATTCTCTGGTTTGATCCAAAAGCTAGTCCTGCATAAAGTTCATAACAGTCACAACCCGCCTGTTTTGAATCATAAATCTACTTGTTTTAGATATAAAAAATTTGCAGACAATGAACAGAAGTATGCATGACTCAATGGTCTAGTGTGTTCATTTATAAGGGAAAAAAAAAAGATTATAAGTGAAAAGTTTGCAGACAATGAACAGATGTATGCAAGACTCAGTGAGAAATTAGTACAAATGCTATTGTTCTATTGGTGATATATATTTATGATGTTAATATATGTATTTAAAAAGAAATCTGCCCTACATTCAAATTTTTCATGCTAATCAGGTACTCAGTAATCAAGTTATGAATTTTCAGTCATTTGGGGTGTTTGGTTTACAAAATGTACAGCTTTTGTAAAATGCAGAAGCTTTTAACTTTAAGAAATTCAAAGTATAGTGTATAGTGTGTTATAGTCACTAAAGCTAAGGGAATTGCCAATTATCAAAGTAATTTCAAGTTAATAAATGTTCAGAGGCAAGAAATTGTCAAACCTCACAGTTATCAAATTCACTTTCTATTAAACAAATCCAAGTAACATCTTGACAACTGGTGTCAAGATGATCCTAGGCTTATGTGTTTGCACTTTTCTTGTATGTGTTTGTGGCTGGGGCTTTTCTAATAAGAAGTTGTAATTTTACCTCTGATAGCTCAACCAACGAAGCACAAGGATGACCAGCTGCTTCTAAACAAAGCGGGAGCAAGATAAGTATGTGAATCCTCCTCACAGAGAAGAAGAACCAAAAGTAAATACTTCGCAGGCTGCAACTAAAAATTGAACAAAAAGTGAGCACACACTAAATAAATTAAGTTTAGTTTAGTTCAATTAAGAATACAGATCATCCCCAAATAAAAAAATTGATCCTAAGTAAATCTGCAACTAAGCTCCTTATCTTAGGCATCTCCTGACTTTTGATAAACCTATAGAGCAACTATATAACAATAACAACATTTGACACTTCACCATCTTCTCTACTACAACATTGATTCCCTTGGAAGTCATGACTGTTTGATAAATGATCTTTCACAAAATTTCAGCTGTAATTGCTGTAATGGATATAACTAAATCCCAAAAGATACAAAAATAGCTACAGAAGACTCCAAGACACCAACAATGATCAGCATTTTATAAAATGATATACCTTTATCATTTATAGCTCCAATTCTATATGTTACAGAAGAAATTTGCAGGTCAGTAAGGTGCATACACCAAAGAGAACATGACTTGGCAAAAAATTAAAAGTGTAGAAAGGGACAGTTAAAGTTTACCGTAGCTAGCAACTTAATGACAACTCTGATGCTAGAGAATTGATTTGAAGAAATATCCATCACAAATCAGAAAAGCCCCCTTCAAATCATAACCCAAAAAATAGTTAAGAAGGTTAATAATACAAAGAAACATACATAGACTTTCTATAGACTTTCCTTACAGCTTGAATGCTTGTTTCAATAAATAATTAAATGAGATAAAGGTTGGCATGTAAACCCAGCAATACAATTCCCATCAAACTAAGCTTGGAGACACTAAAATCTGAAAGCCCAAAATTCATTTGCACATCAAAATTCAACTGCATGCACCAAATTTGAAAAGCGATCAACCAAAAAGAAGCTACCTAGTGCTCAATTCATGAAAAGACGCCCAGAAATATCAGAATAGAATAAATAAATCAAAGATCAACCTGTTCAAACCCTCAATCTACAACCGACCTATCAGTTATACCAAAATATGTTTTGCCTACTAAACTGACAGTAAGCTCACAGACTGAAAACCAAAAAACCAAATTGATATTCCGATAGAGCCTACGCAAACTGATATTCCAGAAATAATAGACACCAATTAAAATCTCTATTTTAGAAGTACAAATCTGTAGATAAACAGATCAAACTGCTATCCATCAATAAAATAGTTGTGTAATGAGATGATTGATATCTGTCCAAAATTTTAAGAGTTAAACCTGGGAGTTAGGGATTTGAGGTGATAAACCACTTCAGATCCCTTGTCATTATACAATGCATAGTTTCTACTTGTAAGAAAGGAACTCCTAAGATGATGGTTTGGTTTCTCATTTTTCATTTGTTTGTGTAGGTATCCAAATCTCAAACATAGATTGTAATTTGTAAACAATAGTGTGAATGTGGAACCAACCTAACATAAGAAAGCACACAACGAACCCTAATCATATAAACCAATTCCATGTAAATAACCAAATGTCTCTTACCATCTGTTAATCAGATTTCATATAATCATAGCATGATTGAAGGCTCTGCTGTCTTGATATCTAAAATGGATTGTGAGGTCCCTTGAATCTGGTATAAAAAAAAATAAAAATTAATACAAAGGAACATTAGATAGTAATTTAACAAATGACACAACCCATAGAGCAAAGCAAAACACCAAACTTGTATTTACACAAATTATTACAAAAGCTAATATTGCACTATTAGTTCCTTAAATATCCAAAAACTATTAAGCTTTTTATAGTTAGCTTTTTAATGAAATCGAAAACAGAAACCAAAACCTGTGTAACTTTCATCACCAAATCTTTCTCATGTCAAAACATCAATACACGTATAGCTTGTTCTTTTTTCTTTTTTTTTTTTTTTGTTTTTTTGTTTTTAAATCAGCAAAGCCGGTACCAAACCACCAGGGTTCATACACATGTTAATAATGAGATTTTGGCAATGTAAATACAGGGTTCATACACATATTTACATCAATAATACACTTAAGATGAAAACAGATTTGATAAATTACCTTCAGTCTTAAAATTTATGAATTCCTGCAATAAAAAAGAGTCAGGCTAACCAAACCACCCAAATCCGTTAATCATTCAATTCAATCTCATTAGCATTCAACATGCTTCAATTTGAAGAACAAAGATAAAGAAAAAGAAAAAAGAAAACGAAGATCAAAGGAACAAAATTTACCAGAGGATAAGTCGATTTGAAGATTGAGTTGTAGAATTAACGGCCACAATCGAGCGATGGAAGCCAACTGCAACTCGATCAAAAGAATCGGTCTAGTTCCGAGAGGACGAAATATTGAGGGATGTAAAAGCTAAGAGAACGAAGAAAAGAGATGAGGCGAAGAGAGTTTGAGCGAGAGGAAGAAATCTTGGGCGGAGAAGAATCAGAGAGTTCTTGATAGAGGTTTCGAGAGAGATCGAGAGAGAGTTCAAGAAAAAGAATTGGAAAACGGCAAGATGCAGATGACGCGAGAAGACTCGAGCGAGAGACCAAAGAGAGAAGAATTTGTCGAGATCGAGAGAGCTAATAAAACGCACACCGTGGCAATAACGTAAATAAACCTAAAAACCTTATCTACAGTAACCCAGCTTTAGTATATAGTAAATTACTAGCAAGAGACCCGCACGTTGCTGCGGCGTTGTTCTTTAAATTCAGTTTGAACGCCTCCATTACTTCTTTCTATTGAATCCATAACTCCTTACTATCTTGGGCTAACATACTCACAAAGTTAAAAAAAAAATTGATTTGAATCTTTACAATGTTAAGTATCCATAAAGACATGCTTAACATTTGTTAACTGTTTGTGAATACCAATTTTGCTTTCATTGTCATCTCAAAACAGTTCTTTAATTACCTATTACGCTTGAATTGACTGATGTTTCTTTCGGCTCCAAAATGCTCAAAAAATACTTTTTTCATGATCTTGTAATTGACATTTTCTTCATCACTGTTCATTCCACCATGAAATTGGTCCAACACATCTCCATGTCTATCTTGAAAGGTACCTTGATCCACAGTTGTTCCAGCATTGATCTCTTTATGGCAAAAGTCCTGAAAGCAGCTAATGTTCCCCACTGTCCGAGTCCTGAAAAAATCTTTTCTGACATTAGGTTTCCAAGCTGCATATACATATGTGAAATATAGCATACTTCAAGAATGAATCATATCAAATGAATCTAATAAAGATCAAACTGAAAATGAAAGTGGGAATACAACTGAGAAGAAAAACTGAGGACATTGCAGATTTGCAGAGCCCTGAGTACATTAAGATGAAGAACTTTACATCTCAGTTTTCAAGCGCAGATACCAGATGAAGCCAATTTCAGATTTACTTCTAAAAATTTTAGCTAATTTTGCGCATTTACTCAATTGTATTCACATTTTTTATTAAAAATCTAAATCTAAACTTGTGAATGGAATACCTACTAAACTTACAGAAGCGATACTAAATATTATGCACCATAAAATGTTGATAGAATTGAAAACAAATACTTACGGCAAAGACTATGCACCAAGCTATAAGCTTCATTTGATTTTGATGACTTCACTTTTGTTGTATACAGTTTATTTTCATCACAAAATTTTTTCTGCTGCTGACCTCAAATCCGTAAACTTGTAATTAACTGGACCTTGCAACATAAGGCAATGTGAACTTTCTCCAAACGTTTAAAAACACGGTGACAGGCTCGATTAATACAATTCAGGTTCTAAATTGTTTCCAGTAATCTATATTTTGGTGCTTATATTAACATTTACAGAATCTTATATGCTTTAAAGATAGGATTAAGACTTGTGAATGCCAACAGATTAGTAAAGACTGGAAAGATTAGTAAGACAACAGATTTTAGGATTCTACAGATCTAAGATCCAAACTTAAGATCTCAAAACTGAAAATTCAAATGCTGTGGTTGTGAGCAAGACAATACTTCTGCAAATTGTGTTGGACTTGGTATGAAATAAAAAGTCCAAAAAAGAAAGTCAGGCACACTATTAAAACCCAACAGAACATATCGACAATAATTGTTTCTTTGGCATCCATTATAATCAAAAGCATTTGAATCATAATTCATCTATAAGGCCAGTGATCAGAAGTTATCATGCTAGAAAGATAAAGTTTCAAGAAAACGGAAAGACATTTCTAATTAGAGAAATTGTCCCAATTGTATAAATAAGGCAAAGACCAAGTTGAGCATGTTCACTCACCTATGATCAATTAGAGTTCACACCGAAATTTATTCAAAAAAAAAAAAACAGCGAAATTAGAGTTAGCTTTACCTTAACGTGCCTTTCCTAAATCTTTAGGCACTAGATCAAGAGACTGCTTTCCAAATCGTTTCCCTCTAAAATAGAGTAACAACATCAGTCAAACATGTTATAAATGATTATTACAAAAATAATGAGAAATGTTCGGTTAATTGTGTTGATCTATCCTTTATTGCAGTAACATTGCTATAAAACATAGAAAAATTAAAAATGCAGTCAAGAACAAAAGAGAATAACAATAAAAAAATAAAAAATAAAAAAAAAAGCAGAGTTGAAGCATTACTTAAAATTATAGCAAAGAGTGTCGTTAGCACCCATATGGGACTTGAGTACTCTGTTAGTATCTAATTGCTTCCTTCCATGTCTTGCCTCAACCGAAAGATGTATTCACTTGGTCAGTCCCCCACCACCTCCAGCTATCTGCATATACATTTGATGAATATAGAAACATAATTACACATGAACACATAAGCATGAAGCGATTATGAACAATCTAACTAAAATTGATGATTCTAGATTCATTAGAACCCCCCCAAAGGTGCATATGCACTGAAAATGAAAATGATTGCAGCTACAGTAGAGTGTGCTTGACATGAATTTGTTGCGTAAAATTATCAAACTTTGATATCAATTTGTATCCGGTACAATCACAAACCAAAACTTGCAAACTGAACAACAGCTCATCATTGTAATCAAAAGCCGACAACGTTAACAAAATTCTTTCAAAATCAAAAGCCGAATCAACAGCAATAGAAACAGAACAGGAAATCACAATGGAACTAAAGATTAAAATTAGTGAAAAGGACAACCAAATCTTTCAAATTAATTTAAATGTCAGAAAGTTAAGAAAACATATGGCCTAATTCCAATTGAACAATAATACCTAATCATGTGACTTCTTCAAACTATTAGTCCAAATGGTCATCTCATGAAAAATAAAGTGGGGGAAAAGAAAGGATGTTTCACAGATCCAAATACATGTATGTAAATTAACTTTTCAAAGCTAGATTGCTTAGATGATCAAAATACATATACAGAAATTTGAATATACCTTGGTAAGATAATGTTCAATACTGGCAATGATATTTGATGTGCTTTGGTCAGCATCCAATTTTTCTTCTTTCCGCTACCTCTCTCTAGACCCTTCCACAGATTAAAAAAATCATAAGCATCCATACAATTATCAGATTGAGAAACTGGTACCAATAATTAGAAATGTGAAGAGCAGTGGTATGACTATCAGATTGACTTCTATCAAAATTCGGAATGCAGAAGAAATTTGATACATAGAACGTACACATTCAAATCCAATAGATAACCAATAACAAACTAAGAGAAAGTTCCAAAATTGGAACAATATATTGAAGGTTAAAAGAAAAAGAAATACCCAAAAAAATAGTCAAAAACATAAACAGGAAATTCAAGTAGATCATTCATGAAAAAAGGAAACACAATAGCAACAAAACCCCTCATTATAATCACTTGCAGAAAAAAGATGCAAAACCCACCTTTTATCTTTGTTGTTATGCAATATGCTACTGCATTGGCACCTCCAAATTCTTGCAGCAACATGAGTTCAACTCCAACCTGTGCACATTCATGTGTCCTGATCATGAAAAGAGAATTGAAACAATAATATATTTATATTTCCTTGAGGAAGGTTAGAATGAGATAGTAAGCGCATCTCTTTTGGAACAATTCTAGGACCTTTTGCAAATCTCAACCGAGTCTACTTAAAAATTTCTACAAACATCTAATAGGCATGTCCCAACGTTTCTTCAAATTCCAATGACCCACTTAGCATATATATGCGATAGCCCACAGCAAGAAAAAGCCTTGGATTAGAATACAAACCTCGTCGTCCTTAACTGTGAAGGGGTTAGAGCTGATTAGGTCCTTCAGGTCTTCTTTTGATCCTTCTTTGCCTCGAATTGAAACCAAACATTGGAGATTATTGGTGTGTTGAATATTTGGCTGTGGAGTAGACAAATCAGCCTTGAGAGGTTTGGGTCAGATCTAATTTGGGTGGTTGAGGACTCTTACGATTGATAGATTTCAATTTTTTCTCTCTCTCTCTCGCACTCTTCTGGGTTTTTCCGCTCTCTTTCTTCCGCCGCTCTCTTTCTTCTGCTCTCTTATTTTCTCTCTCACATTCTTGGAGACCAAATCTGGAAAGGATTTGGATTCGATTACACAGAGAGAGATCTTGGGCGAGAGAGCGTGAGAAGACCCTTCCTATATAGAGAAATCTTGGGCGGTAGAAAAAGCAAGAGGGAGTCTAGAGAGATAGGTGGCCAAGAAAGCGAGAAGATTCCAGAGAAATTGAGAGAGAGGGAGATAAAATCTGGGAATGCAGACAATTGAAGGGCAAAAGCCGTACTTTTATTGTCATTAGTGAACAGTAACTACCCGACAACCAATAGATATATAGTAAATTCTCTCAGAGCTTGAAAGTAGAGTATGATATTCACTTCGCAAATCGAAGGCCTAGGAATCTTTTCTAATATTTCATACATGACATATTTAAATACTCAGTCCTAAAAATGTTGTAGCAGTTGCATGTATAATCTTGCTAAGTGATAATGATCAATGCATTTGTAAGCTTGCTGATCTGTTTCATTTTTTTATGGTTTCCAGCTTCACTTTAATTCTGATGGCATTATGAAGCTAGGTTCACCCCATAAAACTGAAGAACAAAAGGATTTGATTTTTATGGTATTTTGAACTGGGTTCACTCCATAAAGCTTAAGAACCTGAAGGCTTTGACAATGAAGCTTATATAGTTAAGCGCATATGGAACTTCTTAAGCAACTTGTCATCATGATGCTATAACTGATTCACAAATCTCATTGTACTTGTCAGCCATGTTGTTGCAGCTCTACTTAAACAAAGAGGTTTGGCAAAATCAGCAAGAAGGAGCTTAATCAAATAGGATGCTGCTATGAGTTGTTTTGATATGATGCAGAGAAAGAGGGATTGACATCTCTTTAGTCTAGGATGTACTTTCTTTTTTGGTTTGGTAAACTACTGTTGTTGTATTAAGTATCTATTGAAATAATATGAATGAAGGTGAAAATGTCTTATTTCTTTATTACGTTTCCAGATTACACTCTTAATTGAGTAATGACATCGTAGTTACATAGCGAATCACATGACCAGTTACTTAAGTAGTTACATATGGTAGTTACTTACCTAAGTAGGTAGTTATATAGTCAGTTTATTGTTGCGGTGCAACAACACGCTATAAATATTTAGTTACTTGAGTAGTTACACGGTTAGTTACATGACTATTTACTCATGTAGTTACATGATCATTTATATGAAAATTTACATGACTGATTAGTTACATTGCCAGTTATTTCAGTTGTCACTAACTAAACAAGTTACATAAATAGTTACTTAATTAGTTAGTTACAAGACCGCTTTGTTTCATTGATAGTTGTATTGCCTGTTACATGGATAGTTACATTATCGGTAACTATCAATGTAACTATCCATATAATTATCCATCTATGTAAGTATGTAACTATCCATGTAACTACAGATTAATAGTTACCTGGGTAGTTACATACATGATGGGCACAAGAAGGTAACTTTCCATATAATTATCCATCTATGTAAGTATGTAACTATCCATGTAACTACAGATTAATAGTTACCTGGGTAGTTACATACATGATGGGCACAAGAAGGTAACTTTCCATGTAACTATCCATCTATGTAACTATTTATGTAACTATTAAAATGTAACTATCAATATGTAGTTACATGGATAGTTACTTGGATAGTTACATTGTAACTATCTATTCATGTAACTATGTAACTATCCATGTAACTATACATCTATGTAACTATCCATTTATGTAACTATGTAACTATTCATGTAACTAAGCATGTAACTATACATGTAACTATGCATCTATGTAACTATCCATGTAACTATGCATCTATGTAACTATCCATGTAACTATCCATGTAACTATCATCTATATAACTATGCATGTAACTATCCATCTATGTAACTCTATCCATGTAACTATACATGTAACTATCCGTGTAACTATGCATGTAACTATCCGTGTAACTATGCATGTAACTATCCATGTAATTATCCATCTATGTAAGTATGTAACTATAGATTGATAATTACATGGTTAGTTACATACATGATGGGCACAAGAAGGTAACTATTCATGTAATTATTCATCTATATAACTATCCATGTAACTACCAATGTAACTATCTATGTAACTATCCATCTGTGTAACTATCCATGTAACTACATATTGATAGTTACCTAGGTAGTTACATGGATAGTTACCCTGGATAGTTACATTATAACTATGCATGTAACTATCTATCCATGTAACTATGTAATTATGCATGTAACTATACATGTAACTATCCATGTAACTATCCATCTATGTAACTATGCATGTAACTATCAATCTATGTAACTATTCATCTATGTAACTATCCATGTAACTGGCAATGTAACTGCCCCTTTATATTCCATGACTATTTTGTTGATATTGCAACGTGTCGCTGCACCATGGCGCGCAACATTCCGATGTAACTGTTAAAATAGATATGTAACTATCTATGTAACACTAGGGAAACATATATAAAAGATTTATCACTGGACATCAATCTTATTTATCTTATAGAAAAAAATGTAAAGAGAATCTTGATCTCTTAAATGTAGACCAAATTATCTATACAAGAACAACAATTGCACCATATTCTATCTTTGTCGAAGCTAAGGACTTTTGGTGAAGCTAAGGACAAAATCTTTTGTTCTGAACAACCCAACAAACTTGTTCTGAGCTAACTGATTACATCCCATTGCAACAACTTGAATCAAATATGCGTAGAGGGTGTAATAGGGATGAGCCTCACCAACTTAACATAGAACAACATACATCAAAATGTGAGCTTCTAGTTGATGGACGACAATAGTTCTTGGCCACTTCTCTCGAATTGCAGCTGAGTTAGAACCACTGCCATTACAATAAAAGTGACGCAGTAAGTTATCACAATCACACAAATCAGAGGCTTGGTAGTTTATAATGTAGAATTCTGGACAAAAAAAAATAGAAACCAAATTCCATGTAAAGCAAGAGGGAATAAAATGTATGGCCAAGAAACAAAATCTAACAAATACTTTGATACACACCCAATGCCTTCCTTCTAGATATAAACCCTAAAGTGTGATATACACCAAATACATATACTCTTTAAAACCCTGTCCAAAGCTTCATTTGCTAAATGTCACCAATCTTGTTGTAAATCATGGACCGAATAAGATTTCGACTCTAACATTGTTTCATAGAGCTTCACCTTATATATCAATAGAAACAATGGATTCATACAATTCATTTACAATTTGTTCAAACTTCCCATATGAACGAATATAGAAGTCATCTTCATTTTTAATTAATCTCCCCTAAGCTTCTCTTATTTCTTAAATTTTCAGATATGAACAAATCAATAAGCAAAAATTCAATCAAACATTAAGAGCTTCATGTCGAAAGTGAAGCTTACCTGACCGGTGGGCACCACTAGTTCCCGCGAAATTAACCTCCAAATCATCATCCACATTTAACGGCTACATTGCCAGTTACATGAACACTTGTTTGATAGACTTTTGTCCTTCCTTTTTCAGTTTTCGGCAGAATGACCTTCCCTTCTTCCGACGGCCATAACTTCCTCTACAAAATAGCTATCAACAATCCGCGAAAATTTTGGAAATTAGACTCTTCTAGCTTTTTGTTGATATAAGGCAAGGTTCCTGGATCGCTCTAAGCTGCTCGCAATTTGCCGTCGAATTTGACTGAAAATCTGGGCAGAATTATGTATTTCTTAAGGTTTCATCTTTAATGCACATCTCTTTGCAGCGTGTAGCATCTCTTTGCAGCGTGTAGCATCTCTTTCCTCACATTCCTTGCTTAAGAACTTAAGAAGGTCAGCCCTCGCTAGCACATCAAGGTCCACTGTGGCTCATCAAGCAAAAACATCAAAATTCATTCACAGACATTCCATCAAGCACCTGGCGTGCGTAACCAAATTCAATGTGGTCCTTCTCATAAAACCAATTCATAAGCATCACAAATCAGTACCTATTCATGAAACTTTAAACTGAAACCTATCAAATTTGAAGTGTGCCACAATCTCGCAACAAATGTGATATTCCTATACGATTCAAACTTTCACATTTCAAAGCAATCGAAGAGAGCCAAACCTTGAGGCTTATTGTACTCCTGACCCTCCGCCCGCATCAGAAGCAGCACGTCCTTCAGCACATCGACATCGGCCTTTGATTTCTTGTCGCCGGCGGCGGTATATATGGCGTAGTCCGGGAACTAGCCCTAGTCGACGTAGTTGGCAAGGTCGAGGAGTAGCGTTGGAACGATGAAGGGTTCGTCACTGGTGGATTTGAGAGAGAGAGAGAGAGAGAGAGAGAGAGAGAGAGAGAGAGAGAGAGAGAGAGGAGTGGTGATCTGAAATGAATTTGGGATTTGGAAGAGAGATGGAAGAGAGTGGATTTTCCTTGAGAGGGATAAGGATTCGACGGTTTTCATCAGTGGCATAGATCATAATTTTTTTTATTTTTATAGGCAACGCTTTAAGGGATTTAAATATGTGTACTGTTTTATCATCAATGAACATTTATTAACAGTTTTATCATTTGTTACTTCTAAAGTACTTTTTTTATCATTGGCCCAAAGTAATATGATACATTCAGATGCATTCCATATTGCCTCATTAAAAACCGTGACAAGTAACAATAAAACCTCATGGGCAAAAATAACCTTGGTCGAAGGAACAAAAAGAGTACAACGCATCATTCACATTTGAAATTGACATGTACGTGCCAGGCTCCCCTGATGTCTGCACCTCCTCCTAATTCTTACAATCATGGGAGCTTAAATAACTTAAAGCATACGAATGCTTTTGACATGTTTTTCAAATGCGACTTTAGGCAGTGATCTGGTAAAAAGATATGCCATATTATCCTCATATCTAACTTGTTTCACTTTGATCATGAGGAAAACTCATTCTTTACTGATCACATACATGATATATACTTGGTGTTGTCGCTTTTGGTAAAACATTGTTTCATATGTCGAATGCAAGCATCATTAACCTCATAAAAGTATATAGATTTATCTGTTGGAAACTTTAAACCATTTGCTCTTAGAATATGTGTAATTATAGGCTTCAACCATATACACTCACGAACAATTTTGTGTAGAGCAATCATCTAGACATCATTCAAAGATGTAGCGACAAAAATCAATTTTGTTTACCAAGATATCATGGTGTTTCTCAATACATAACTCATCCGGAAACAATAATAATATGGGTCATAGAGATACCCGATATTAGCAGATCCTACCAAAACATCACAAATATTTGGTGGAATGAGCATAAGGCTGCCTAAGAACTCAAAACAAGAGTTTGCGTTGAAAATCAGATTCATGCGCGGTATGATCTTCGTGTATTAAATCAGTCATAATTTTCTTCTCAAAATAGATATGGATAAACCGTAAAAGGTTCTGGAAACTACACATTTGTAGCTTTCCAACCATATATTACTCATAATCAGATTCATCCTGAGTTGATCACATAGCTCTGTCGAAGTTGACTGATCTGTAAAAACAGATTTTCTGATTTCGCCTTTAATCCATTTTTCTTCACACATGGTTTGCGGCAATGGCTATGTGATGCAATCTATCATGCCATATACTCTCTTATCTTTGTAGGGATAAAATAAGCCTAGTAATAATAAGCATCCAAAGATTAATCTAATATCAATCCAATGACAATGTGTGGGCGCATAACTAAATCTAGTTAACAAGTTCACAATATGGACGAGATGTCGAGTCTTGTATATTCTGCTCGGTACAATAATGCGCTTATTGTACTTATATTAGGCATTCAACCTCTAAAACATGTTCGCCATCATCCCTTGGACGAAACGTATCCCTTTAAGGGTCAAGACTACAAATGATCATGGGAATTCCAGTTCAAATATACTTATAGGCCTCACTTTATCATCATTAGAGTGCCTTAATATCCAATATTATAAGCCGATTGATGGACAATACCATCATTATGGTGCTCGAATTCCAGTTCGAGACAAAACCATGTCTTTCCAAGATCTTTATCTCAAATTCGGATTTCAAATACTCAGCGGTATCTCTTAATTCATTAAGAGTCCAATAAAATTCATGTCATCGACATAAACCGCAATAACTGCAAATCTGGAACTTGTCCTTATAATAAACACGCATTGGGCATAATTCATCATATCCCTTTCTAATCAAGTAGTCACTTAGTGAACGTTACAACTTTATTGTAAACGTGCTTTGTGGTCTAGAGCCACTTGTATTGGGTAAATGAAGTCGATCAACCTTGGACATTCATGTATATCTCTTAACTTAAATCCCCATAGAGATATTATGACCACATTCATAAGTTGCATGTCAAGTTTTTCAGAAACTACCAAACTGACAAGGTAGTGGAGTACAATGACATCCATTACGAGAGAATATGTCTCCTTGTAATCGATCCCTTGGCAATATGACAAGCCTTGCGCCATGAGGCGAGTCTACTAATCATGCTTTATAACAAAGACTTATTTAATTGATAAGCTTTACACTTGGTGGTGTCGGCATCACCAACCCAAATACCTTTCTTGCAATTCAGCCTGGATCGCTTCTTTCCTTTTAGGCCAATTCACTACGTTGGCAGTTTGCGACGAAGTAAAGTTCTATATCTCAATATCACACGTCCTTATGTACACTAGTGTAATATATAGTTGTAGAGATCTCTATATTTCAAGAATTGGTTCTAACATTAAGGCGTCCCCCAATGATAACCACAATTCATAAATATTCACATGAGACGGATTTAAGTATCAATTATCAATAGATCAAGTTGTGCCAAACTTGCTCACTCCCTTGGGCGAGTATTCATCGAACCTATAGAGCCTCCCTCTTTTCTTTGGGAAGCCACGCCCTATGACACCATTATGCCACGTTATGGCATCACTATGCCACCAACCATGGCGGCGGCGTCGACACCAATTTCATTAGGTGGCACCATGTTCTCTTGATATGACATCAATCCTTACAGGCATGTTTGCAGCATGTATATTATGATCTCGTCACTTTAATATTACAAACGCATCAGGCATCGCATCTGCTACGTTATGAAGATCAATTTATTCTACGTACTTCAATATTGTGCGATTTTGGGGATCATGATGAGACAAAGTGGGGATAAACCACGACAATTTCATGTCGTTACTATTGAACATTCTTGTTCTTATCTCCCCTAACGACGGGAAGATTGTCTTATCAAAGTGACATTCTGCAAATTTGGCAGTAAAGAGATCGCCTGTGTTTCAATAAAGCGGACTATAGTTGGAGACTTGTATAGTTATATCCAACATAAATACTTATCTAAGTCTAAGAACCCATCATAGTGTGCTGTGGCTACACAATTTTGGCACATAAATGCGTAAGTCACTAGCTTTAATGCATAAAAAGGTTAAGTGGTGATGGTTCGTAGATGAATTAGTATAGCTGCATGTAATCGCATAACCCAAGCGGACAAATTGGTGCGTATTACCAAAATTCAAGCTACTATCGTAATCATTTAATATTGAATTTCCGCGAGACCATTTGGGTTGTGCACGGGGATATTATACTCAATATTAATCCCAATAATGTGCAATAATCATCGAAATCTTCGATATAAACTCTCTAGCATTATCAAATCTACTTGACTGAATGAGATGATATGGGTAGTGATGAGCCCAATATATAATCTGAGCTAGAAGTTATATTATAAGCAGCATATGTAACTAGTAGACAATAGTGCGACACGTGACCAGCGTGTATGCACCTCAACCAACACCATAAAATATCAAAGATGTCTGCAAGTTGGTTGAATTTGTCTACAAAATCCCCTTGGATTCAATGTAATATATACCATTATGAGAATACATGTGTCATTTGCATAGGATGATCTCAATCCTAATTTTTCAAAGAAGTAGGCTTTAAGAAATGAGTGATTAATTGGCTTTCAGAAGTAACCAATGAAGATTTTGGTTTAGCTATAAAGTCATAATTGACTTGATAAACATAATAGGGAACGATTGCACCAACATATGCATCAAAAATGTCCCAGAGCCACCTAGGGGGAGCGATGACATTTTTATACAAGTATCAGTATGCCTCTTGAACCATATTTTTTTGGTTCTTGCTTTTTTTTCACTCAAAATAATGGATGTCTGTGTGACTTTTTTTCTCTTCAATATACGGATCATCATACTATGACCATGACGTCTTAACATGTCATGTCAAAAGCTTATGTGTCAGAATCTCAATGATCATCTCTTATGACATTGTTGGATTCAACAATTACAATAGTGGTTACAAATTAACCCACTAATGACACATAATTTTCTCTAATACTCGTGTACGTCTGTAGTCATTAGAGGTAATACAAATGAACTCATGTACATTCTCTCTTATGCGTTTCCACATGATAATCGTTGACAATATATCTTTTAGTGCTGATATGGGTTCGATTAGCTCTTAGAGCATAAAAAACTTCAATGATAATAATCATAGCGCCATAAAGACAAAAGAAATTGAGCCGTCTATCGCTCTTTTTTAATCAATTGTGATGATTCAATCATCTGAGTCACAAAGGATTATAAGACATTATTCCATAAATAATTACCTACTTTTGGGTATTGTATGGGTAGTCATACTATCGACTTTAAATATTCGATCTCTCCAAATAACATACTGACAAATTATAGGAGATTAGTCAACATATGTTCAAGACATATAATATGTGAAAGAGTCAGCTCTGACGAAAAGTCAGCTCTGACATATAATTAGTCAACATTTTTTTTGAAAGAGTCAGCTCTGACGAAAAGTCAATAGTGACACAAAAAAAAAAAGACAACTAAAAAAGGGACTGTTCACCGTGAACAGGAACAACAAAAAAAATGTTGTTTATTCAATTATTTGTGTATATTTACACTCACATATTATATGTCTTGAACATATGTTGACTAATCTCCTATAATTTGCCAGTATGTTATTTGGAGAGATTGAATATTTAAAGTCGATAGTATGACTACTCACACAATACCCAAAAGTAGGTAATTATTTATGGAATAATGTCTTATAATCCTTTTGTGACTCAGATGATTGAATCATCACAATTGATTAAAAAAGAGCGATAGACGGCTCAATTTCTTTGTCTTTATGGCGCTATGATTATTATCATTGAAGTTCTTTATGCTCCAAGAGCTAATCGAACCCTTATCAGCACTAAAAGATATATTGTCAACGATTATCATGTGGAAACGCATAAGAGAGAATAGACATGAGTTCCTTTGCATTACCTCTAATATACACAAATAATTGAATAAACAACATTTTTTTTTGCTGTTACTGTTCACGGTGAACAGTCCCTTTTTTCAATTGTCTTTTTTTGTGTGTGTGTGTCACAGTTGACTTTTCGTCAGAGCTGACTCTTTCTTCATAATTGATTTTTTCGTCAGAGCTGACTCTTCCTATCGTTCTCTCCTCCGTAGCTGTCTGATAGGGTTTCGAGCCCGACCAAACCTTTTTCATTGTTTTTCAATGGAGACCAAAGTAGGCTTTACCCTGCTAATCCTCTCTGCATCAGCTTTCCTCTTGGATGGCTTTAGTGGAGTTTTTCTTTGTTTAGATCTGATCTCTGGTGGATCTGTGGTGACCTTCGACAATGACGATGGAGACGACGACCATGGTGATGGAGGCGACATGGAAATCCTGATCGGCTTGAGGTGTCTTTCCCCTCACTCTGTTTTCTTTGAAGAGGGTGGGATATGAGTTTTTTATGGTGGGGATGGCAGGTTGGATCGCCAGCCCTCATCTAATACAAGCTTCGATCTCTCTCCTTTTGCTCATGGTGGTGATGGTGTTGATGGTGGTGGTGAAACAGTTGAGATCGATGAGATCTTGAAGAAAGAAGAGGCTCCGAGTTTGGCTACGACGGCGACGTTCGTCTCTGTTGGTGATGACGTTGGTAAGACGGCAGCTAGGGCAACAACTCCTTTGGATTTAGGCTTGAATGGGTTAGGCTTGGATCAGCTAGGGTTTAACTTGTTTGGGCCTTGGCTGATGTTTGGGCTTTGACCTCTAATTTAGAATGAGTTTTAGTCCAGGTAACTAGTGATTTTCGTAGAGTCTTGATAGTTTTCTCCGAAACCTAGTTTCACCTGTAAAATAATTGTGTTTAATCGCTACAAGGTGGGTATACTTAGGATTCCAAAGCTTATGCTTTATCTAGTATAGGACTTGCAATTCTGCAAGACGATGTTTTCTGACGACCCTATAAGGGTACGTCGTCTTTGTACTGCTTGCTCTGATTTAAATGGAATGACCTTTTGATAAAAAAAAAATATACCATAATAAGACAATATGTCATTGCAGCAATAAAATTTGAATAGAGCTCAAATCTCAGATAAATTCGAAACTCTATTAATATGCCAACGTACATCGAGGTTTTGTAATTAAAATCTAATCTAAAATAAGAGTTATGACAAATCGTCATTTATTTATTGAGGCATAGAAGCCTATACAAAGTATTTTTGGAAAATAAATGCTCCAATCAAAATCTGCAACATCAATGTGTTTCTTGCCAGATTTGAAGTATGTAAAAATAAGATTGGTGTGCCATCAACTTCTTCTTCTTTAGCTACATGATGAGCCTTTTGCTCTCTTATATATTTATATACTTTGTATTGTGCAGCTAGTTCGGCACTTGTCTTGCATTGCCCAAAATTAATGCTTATTAGATCTATATCTATAGCATATATACCTCTTCTTCAAATACCAAGCCATGTCATGGCAATGAGGTGGTTCTCGATGTCAGTCACCCATTGGTGATATTTAATATCATTGGAGTACAATTTTGCAAATTCCAGCTATTGCATTTTTTTTTGCTTCTTTTTTTTTGACATCTTGAGAAACAAGAAGAAGATTAGTGTCGTAGTTCCAAAGACTTCCTCGACAACTAATATTTCCAAGAAATTTGGATTAGATTGAAACCAAGTGTGTAAATGGTTGTTTTGAGGCTCATGAATTTTTTTCATAGCCATCATTTTCTTTTCGATGCTCATAACATATGAATCCCCACGATTCAATTAATTCTCAAAAGTCCCACGCCATATGAGGGGTCGGGATGAAGAAGAAGGGAACTTGGAAAATCTCCGATGAAAAACACAATTCTCAGAAAACATGAATTTTAATACAAGGCTTATTTGAATAAATTTTAAACTTGAAATTCTTATACACACACGTATCGATGTAGACATGTAAAAGTCTCTAAAATTGATGCGTGCTATCGATCCGACTAGGGGATTGCTTAGACTGCTTCAATCCTTGGCATATTAGACGTCACAATACCATCATTTGGATTTCCCTTAAAATAAAACAGAAGGTGAGCTATGGGGCCTCAATATGTGTACGACCATGGAATTCAAGCATATGACCATGGAATTCAAGCATCTTATTTAACTAGATATTATGCGGCCTCACGCCGCCTTACTGTTCCTCGTGAACAATGTCAGTTGGGCTTGGGCCGTTTTCTTTTTCTTCCTCTCTCTCGATCTCTAAAGCCACCACCCACCTCAGTTTCCATCAGTTTTCTTTAGTTTCTAGAGCTCTCTCTCGATCTCTCTACACTCCACCTCTCTTTCAGTCTCTGCGCTTCTTCTCCTTTTTTTTTGATCGATAGAAGATCAAAGAGTACACTGATTGATCCAACTTTAGATTCGTTGTCGTCGGTCTTGCACACCTCTAGAAGAATCTGGGCTCCTTCTCCTTTTTTTCCAAACATAAGCAGAGAGAGGGAGAAACTACAGTTCGTTGATCGATCGAAGATCAAAGAGTTGACTGATCGATCCAAGATCAAATTTGTTACCCTATAAGCCTCCCAATCTTCTTTCTTCTTCTTCGTTGATTACTCTGTGTTAGTTCGATTTTAGTTCTTTGTTGCCGTTTTCATCGATTTGTTCTCCAATCGGTTTTAGCTTAAAGCTTCTTTCTTGATAATTGAGTTTTTCCACTTTGATATAGTTTGTTATTAACTGTGATGAATTTTGCATCAACGATTTGTGATTTCCTTATATCTTAGTGTTTATCTAAGAAACCTTTTCCCCTCTAAATAGGAATCATCAAGCACACATCGAAAATCAAATGAGGTTTGATGTGAGTGGCAATCATAATCAGTACCCTTCTCTTTTTATTGGCTTCAATAGAATTTAAATAAAACTTCTTGCATATGCTGATGTACTGCTATGTATATCTTGATAGTCCCTAAACATTGAGGTTCTGCTGCAATTTCATCTTGGTATTCTGCATTTCCTGTTTCTCCTCTTATATAGGTTTGTAGTTTCTCTTAATTATCTGATTGATTTTTTCTTAAAATGAAATTGACCATTTGGCAAGTGTGTTCATGTGACTGAGCTACTCTTTTTCATTTTTGCAGCTTTGGTGTCAAGCTTTCCTGATTTGAGAAACAGTAAGCTCTTCGCTTACTCTTTAACATGCTATTTTAATTTTTCTGTGTGCAATAATGCAATAGGGGTGGACTTGGTTTGATCGAATCAGGAATTTTGAATGCTTATATTTAACATTTAACATAATATTATGCGGCGTCGCGCCGCCATACTGTTGTTAAGGAATTAGGCTTGGGCTGCGTCTCAGTCGGGCTTTTACCTCTGTCTCGCTTGGGATATCTTTTTCTTCCTCTGTCGATCTTTCTCGATCCCCAAATCTGAAGCACTTTCTCGAAATCTAAATCTGAGGCATCAGTCTTTTTCTTCCTCTCTTGATCTTTCTCGATCCCCAAATCAGTCGAGCTTTTACCTCTGTCTCGCTCGGGATATCTTTTTCTTCCTCTGTCGATCTTTCTCGATCCCCAAATCTGAAGCTCTTTCTCGAAATCTGAATGTGAGGCATCAGTCTTTTTCTTCCTCTCTTGATCTTTCTCGATCCCCAAATCTAATTTGGTTGATCATTCTTTCATCCGTTTTATCTTCTTCTTCATAATCGATCAGTTCTCTCTTTCTCTCCAGACTCTTTCTCGAAATCTTCTGGCTTGCTTATCAGTTTTCTTTCGCTTTCCGTGGTTCCATTGATTCTTCTTTTCCCCTCAAGATCGACATCGCCCTTTTCTTCCTCTCTTTCTCTTCTGTCGCCGAAAACGAAAATCGGAGAGTTGTGAGAAAGAGAGTTGAGCCTCTTGCAGAGTTGGGCCTCTATTTCATCTCTTCCCGACTTCGTCGCCCTAACTCTCTGACTTCCCGACTTCGCCGCCCTAAACGATCTACTGATTTGGACACCAATCGACGAACAATGATCTTCCTCTGGTATGCTTTACTTCTGCTAAGTTTTTGATATTGGTTTGCATTTGATTCGATTTTTTTGGTTCTGAATTTGCTTCTTCGTTGTTCGTGTTGTTTTTGTAGGATGTTGGTGTGGGCGTTGGTTGCTTTTGGGTGATTGCTTCAAGTAACCTTCGTGTTCTTAGTGTCGTTCGTATTTCACTCTTCTCCATGTTCTTTTTGTTGATTTTCGGTCAATTTGTTGTGCTAAGGTTTATTAAATTTTGATTTTCAGGCAGATAAGGCTGATGTAGAGGATCAACCTCCTGCGATTACAATTCCTTCTTTCGTCAGTTTTGGTGAAGGTGAGAACTCTCCATTCAATTTATGAAATTGAATTTGGCTAATTGGAAATAAACGAGGTTCGGTTTAATGGATGTGGATTTCAGCATAGTTTGATGAATGTGGAGATTCGGTTATACTGTTCAATAATCTAGGTATATATGAAAGTTGCATCTTATGTAGACATGAAGTTCTTATCTCAAATAGGGAGAAATTCATGGTTACTGTAAATATTTATGGTCATTATTTGTTACTTGATATACTCTTATGGGAGTGTTATAAATTACAAGGAACATAAATCTTCATAGTTTAAGCTTTGAAGATTAACATCTTTGATGTCGGGAGTAAGTCAGCCACACTTCATCTATTGTTTTGCAAGATGAAAGTACATAACTACATAGAGATTAGTAATCAGACCAATAATTAGGTGTAAATCGCAATGCTTTGTGTGTTGCAAATTCACGGAAGTGCTTATCAGGTCTGATAATTTTAACAGTAATACCATTTGCACTTTTGTACTAATTGAAAGAATGTTACTTCTAACATGATACTTCTTTTCTTGTAAATAATTATATATTTGATTTTGGAAATTTTTCGAAGAACATAGTTTTCGGAATGAACATGCTGATCCAGTAAAAGTTGACAAGACATTGGTTTGTGAGAATCTATCATCTTTACGTATGTGCTTGTTTTACTTGCACATGTTTTTTAATAGTAAAGTGACAGTTCAGTCTTGCAACATGATTTTTCAGGTTTCGAACTCTTTTCATGTGTAGGTTTTTATGTTTTTTTTTCTTTAACATGGTCTCAGGCTTATTTGCTAAACCGATTCTTTTGTGGAAAAATTGAAATGTGCAATACCAATGTCCTCTCTTTACAATTTCATATTGATATCTCAATCTATTAGCCGATCTAATCACAGCTTTATTCTTTTTTTGTTTTTAGGAATGCAGGAAGTTGATTGTGGAATTTGATTTGCTTATCATATTGGAGTATCTGATCAGATCTGAAAAAGTAAGGTTTTGATTTGATTGATTGGTTGAATTTAAGTGTGTAGCTCTTTTAATACTCATCCAAAAACAAATGTGCAAATGTAGTAGTAAGTATCATGCATGTGCCTTCAAAAAAATAAAAATGTAAAAATGTATGAAATGTGTCTATACAAGGAAGATAGTCTAATTCAACTATGCGAATTAGTATTGTCTCAGTTGACCAAGATGTATGCACCAGATCTTTTTTGAGAATTGTAAATGTTGATGCTATATATACATTTCTATGGAGAGTAATTTTACAATTGATGTAAGACATTAGTTGCATTACCTTGAAGTTTTGTTCTTTTTGATTAAGAATGAGGAGGAATTGAGGATATTAAGATGTCATTTCTATATTACTCATTTTTCTTCCCAATTCTGCATTAAGAATGTCCAATCCTCTTCAACACTTAATTGTTTCCCGCAGCAACAAAACTATAGAAACTACAGTTCTATAATTGCCCTACAGTTCTGCTTTATATATGTGTTATGTCTAAAACTTGGTGCATCTTATACTTCAGTAATTGAGAACATGAATTGGAAGAATGGATATATTTTGGTATTGCTTTATCAGATATAAAAATTCTTCTTTCTGGTATTGCTTTATGAATGTTTGATTGTGTTTTATTTTTCTCTTGATCTTAAGTTGATTCAAATTTTGTTAGTGTGATCTAAGTTTCAAATTGCTCTTCATGAACAAGTTGCATGAAACATGCTAAATATTTTTGTGGGTTAAAGTTAATTCTATAAAATTACAGTCTGCTATCTTATATGAGAAATGGCTGGTATGCAAATTTGGGCTTTTTTTTTTGCTTTAACCTCATACATTGCTAAAGTCTGTGCTCTGTGATGTGAATTCGTAATGTGTTTGGATATTATTATCTGAATCTATCATTATTAATGTGTCCTGCATGCACTTTTTCTCAATTACTTTCAACAAATACTGTGCTTTTTCCATTTTTCCTTTTTTTCCTTTTTTTTTTCCTTCCCGACAAACATCCTATTGTTTATAAAGTGGTTGTAACTGAATATGGTTTCTAAACCCTCCATATAGAAAGGAGGGGAGAAGGAATTTGTTTCATTTGCTATGTACTTCGAGGACTATGAAATTCAGAATTAACACAGATGAAAAAAAAAAACTCCCTTCATTTCAGTTCTACTTATTAGACATGACTATTAATAGTGTCCTACTTAACTGATTTTAAGATCTGTATAAGTTGCTGTGAGTTTTATAACTGATTTCAGATCTACTTATTTCTTACTGATTTAATTTTTCTTTTATCCTTTACATATGTTGAAGAAAGAGTACTGTATTGTATGACTGCAACATAGTGCACCGTCGTAGTACATCTTTCTCCTTATTATTCTTTGTCTTACAAACTTATCCTTTATTTTTTCCACTTTCATATATTACTAGGTTAATAGTTTTCAGGTTTATTTGTTGTTTTCCTATTAGCTCTTTATCATCTCCCAATAATAATATTATCATTTCTTAATAATAATATTTACAGTTTCAATATGTATGTAACAAATAGTGATCTTGAAGTTATGAGGTTCATATTGTTCTCAGTGGTTCTTTGTTTTTCCCTGATTTAGTGGCATTCTATTCTAATCATTAATTTTGAAATTTTTTGACAGTGTTTCAATAAGCACTTAACTGTCCTTTAATTATTTCTGTGTTGTTAGTGTGTTTTTTCAAATCTAGGTTTAGTGACCTAGAAGGATTATATATGGTCAATCATTTTAGTTTTGATTTCGATTTTTTTAATTTTTAATTCTTTCAGCAAGTTTTATGTATAGAATTATTGATTGTCATCTTCTACTGCTGTTCTTCCATTTGCTGTTTTGCTGTTTCACTATTCTTCCTTCCTTTTCAGGTTTGTATTTTGTATTTACAATTTACTTTTCTGTTGATATTCTTGGCATTCAAATGGGATTTTTACTGTTCATTTAAGCATTAGATCTGATGTTCATGTAATGCAACAATTGAAATGAGCTATATCTTTTCTTTGATCCTTCCATCTTTTTTTTTCTTGCAATATGTAAGACTTGATGTACAAATGTGGTATTTGTTTATGTGCAAAAAATGCTGGCTAAATCCACCCTTTATGTTTGCTGCTATCATATGTTAATTGGCAACAAACAATATCTTGATGCCCTACAAGGGTATAACATGCATGAAATGTATCTATAACATACAAGGATGCATTCCTTATATTTATGCACTATTGTTAAACAACGCATTTTTTACTACCAAATGTAGGTTACTTTTGCACGTCTTTCATTGTCTATTGTGAGAGGAATGGTCTGTATAGGTTTCAGACTGTCTAGGAGGAGTTCATTTGAATCCTCAATTTGTTTTTTATTAGTTTTTTATACAGATTCTTGCTCGGTTTCGTTTGACACCTTATAAGTTGTGTTATTTGTATAGTTGAATTCATTTTAAATTGGTTTAAATGCATGGTGTGGGAAAAGATTTGTAGTTCTCAAGTGCCAATTTCACTTAAGCTATTTGATGAACTTCCCATTAAAAGAAAAAAGACAAAAGATTTTCACAAAAGCCACACATTTACTGTTAGTTTTTTGTTTGTTGTTTAGAATGCATTTGCTGTTAGATTTAAAGCAACAATGATTTAGAAAAACTCTTATTGGATTGAATGATGAAATGACAATGAGGTTTTCTGTTCACAGATACTTACCGGTTTACCTCAGCCTCCATGAATAATTAATCCATGTCCTTTGGAGGCAGGAGTAGCAATAACTGAAAAATGCAGAAGTACAAACAGTAAACTAGCACTCCTTTTCTTGCCTCTGTTGGTTATGAACTTACTCTTCTGTTTTTGTCTTACTTCAATGATTGTGTTTCCCTTTTAGGCAAAGTTTTTCAGTTTTGTTATATGTTCTACATGTCTTAGATTTGCACTAGAAGTGTATTTGTTCGATAGCAAAACACTTTATAAAATAGATAATCTATATTGTATAGTATCGTTGACAAAGAGATTAGAGGACAAGATATCAATGATAGTAAAAGACTAATGGTTACTGAGACAACTGATATGTTTAAAATGAGTGCTTAAGGAACTCAAATAATATATGGAATCTCAAGTCTGAGTTGCAATGCAATGTCCTTTGAACTACATTGATGTTTTAGGTTTGACCATTGTATTTGATGTAATACAACAATTGTATAAATCTACTGCTAATTTAGTCTGTTATTAACAATACGTTATTAATAAAAAATTATAGTTTGAGTTTATCTATTACATATTAAGCTATAAAGAAAAGAAAACCCACAGCAATGCGCGGGCTCAAAAACTAGTCTACTTATGCGGCCTCGCGCCGCTTACTGTTTTTTAGAATTGGGGTTGGGCCTCGCATCTCGCCGTTTTCTTTTTCTTCCTGCAGCTTCTGGGTTTCGATTATTTCCTCGAGAGACAGTGAGATAGAGTGGAGGAGACGCCCTCTCTTCGACGGTAAGCGAAACTTAACTGCTGTCGCTGTTGTTCTTGCTTTTTTCCCTATGAGGAGTGATTGGTTTTTAATCTGATGAGGGGGTGATCGCTTCATCAAATTCGTTGCCGTGTAAGCCTCCCGATCTTCTTTCTTCTTCGTTAATTATTCTATGCTTGGGTTTTGTAACTGAATTTGATTAACTAATGACTAGAATTCACTCTTCGTTTAGAAAGGACAAGAGGAGGGATTGCTTTCTGTCTATAAGCTGTAGATTTGTTTTCTGTACTTTGGTATGATATTCCAGGAATTAATTGATCCTCCTACTGATCTCAATCTCCCACTGCTCTCTTCATTTTGCAGGTCCATCAGACTCTTCAACAATCAGGTAATAGATTCTTTGTTGTATGTATAAACTTGGGTAAATTCTCAATGTGTAAGAGAGAAAGAGAACCCCGCAATTCTGCTTTTCTCTGTTATATACTTATATATAAATAGTAGTGTATGCTTTCTTTTCCCCGATTTTAGTTTGCATGTTGGTCGTTTGGTTGGGAATTGAAAATTTTCGTTCTCTTGCGCTGTTGCAGGGTTATGGCTTTCTGAAATTTCAGTTATTTAATTGAATTTTTGAAGGTTTGGGAGAATGGGCGAATTTGCTTTTCTGTTTGATTGGGTCTGGAGAATTCATAGTTTGTTCCTTTTAGAGAAAACGTGAGGAATTTGTTATCAGCAAGCAAGACGGTGATTTTTGGATTTTTGGGTTAGGCTAACACTCTCACATTCTCTCTACTGCCTCTGATTTACTACTCCTCTGGCTGTGATTTCTAACTTTTTCCATTGTTAGGGTTCTGAAATTTGCTGGGTTTGATTGGGTTTTGTCAACTTAAAGATTTAAGCTGACCATCGCAAGGTATTGCTTCTCAATTTGAATGTTGATTTCTGGGTTTTTAAACACTTTGTATATTCTTCTTGAATTGAATTCAGTGATGTTTGTGCTATTCATTTCTGTACAAAACTGGAGTTGGAATTGAGTTTTGTGTACTGCTATATTAGTTCAGTTGTGTTTTGCTTTCCTTTTACCTTCTCAGTTCAACTTAATTGGGTTTTCACCTTTTTGATCTCTTCAGGTAAGCAAGTAACTCAAGATTTTACCTATATGTGCAGCTTGCTCAAGTGCTCATACATATAGAGTGAACCATATACATGAGTGATATGAATTGAGGAGGAATACACTTACAGTTTTAAGGTACTCTCTCCTAATCATCATCATCGTTTTTTTTTTTTTTTTTTTTTTTCCAGAATTAGTTGAGTAGCTGGCTTTGCTATATCAGTGTTTGGTTCTGAGGACTCATTGATTGAAACATTCATATCAGCATATCAATATGGTACATCATAAGTGTGTAGTTATCTTTTTTTTCATAAAATTGTCAAGGTAATGTTTTTTTGCTTTTTGGTTATATGTAATGAAAATTGGGTTTATTAGGGTTTAGGATTTGATATGAGTAGTAATAGGATTTGATAGTGATTTCTTTATGCACTGCCCCTATATGTATTACATTTTATGTGGGATGTGAAATATAATGGAACTCAGGATTTACTTTCCTTCAAGGAAAACAAAACAGAGAGACAAATATAGTCATTTTTCCTGCAAAGGTGCTCTCCTTTTCCCTCTATAACATATTGGTCTGAGCTTAGGTTTTTTGCTTATAAGTATCCAATTTTGTGCATTGTTCTCCCTTATCCTCACATATGAGACATTTGGATAACTTAACTTAATCCATCCTACTGAGAGGTTCTGAAAGAAAGCTATCTTTGTCAGGGTTTTGCAGCAGCCATAACCACACATTTGAGAAAAAGAAAGGAAAATTCCAGAGGTGGTATGTATGTTGAATGGTAGGGTGTTGATTGGGTTTTGTTTCGTTCGAGTTCGCCAGTGGGTTTTCATTTGATCATTTGTTTTATGATGGATTCTAATTTTGATTATGGGTTTTCTTCTGGTGGTCTTTTTTGTGGTTAGATTTGTTGATTGTTGTGGTGTGGACTTCTGATCCTGGGTTTTGGTTGCTTTAGCGATATCCAGTTTGGTGGTTTTCCAAGTATAGTTCATGTTCTCAAATTTGACTCATTTTGGTTGTTTTCCAGATACTTAATTTTATTTGATCTTTTGTGGCTGAGTTTCTTGGTTTGAACTTTGAATGGTGTTTTATGCAGTGTTTCATATTGCTGATCAATAGAGAAATCATAATGTGATTTGGAGGCATTATTAATGCAATGATAATGTGATTTGGAACGCCATTAGATATTTTGCAATCATGGTGAGGAATAGATGAGTTACAAGTATATTTTTCAGGGAATAGATGAGTTAGAAGTATATTTTTCAGGTTTCTCTTACTATTTTGAGGGGTCCATTGTTAGATGAAGTACATCAGAGGATCAACTCTTGGATACATCAGGTGGCTATTCGGTACTTATCACTCACTTGAACACTGTATCAGTCGTTGTGTCTAACCTGCTTTCTCTGTTAATGCTCAAAGTAAAAACATGGGAGAGTATGATATATAGGATTTTGGCATGAAGATTTCTTTATTAATGTTAACATTGGTTTCATTCCTCAACAGATCACTAGAGTGTACAAGGAAAAATAGCATGTTGAGATTTAACTTATTCTGAGTTAACTGCTCTGAATAATGTATATTTGTTCATGAAAATGTACCTCCCGTTGAAGTATGTTGAAGTACTTAAAGCATACTCATAGAATATGTACTTCAGTGCTGTACTTAAAGCATACTCATAGAATATGTACTTCAGTGCTTCTTTTTTAGTACGTCATTTGTAATCAAAATGGCAGACAATTGATTTTGAGGTGTCTTTGGTAAGCAATACCTATAAAACATTGCCAAACAAAATTTTTATTATGATGCTGCCACTATTCATGGGTCTCGACAATTGTAACATTTTGTAGTCTCCCTATGCATGGTTAATCAAATGTGTCTAACTTCAACTACACTATCTGAGGAAATCTTTCTGCTTTCAGCATCATGTGTAATAATGAACTTCACTTTTGTGTATCATATTGTGCAGGGGTCTTCTTAGGCGTTTCAAAAGAAGTTGTATAAGATGGAGAAGAAGCTTCTAACCTAAAAGGGATTGAAGAAAATTTAAAACATACCTTAGCCTATCTAAGCTCTATTCGTATCCTTGATTAGCAGAACTGCATTTCAAGTTTGCTAAGTCAACCATTGGTGTAATGACAACTGAAAAGTTAAATGAACTTGGGTTCTGTTTGTGTTTGTCTTCTAATTTGGAGACGTGTGGGTCATATGACAAAAGGGTCTCTGAGTTTAGTCCCCTTCAAACTCCAATGGGGATTCCTTTACTTTCTGTTGCCCTGCATGACTACATTTAAGCTTCCAGAATAGTTTGCCTTTAGTTTTGTTGTGTGTTGTGAATTTGAGGTTAAGAAATCGCTATGTTTTCAACAAATTTGCTGTTCAGTTTTATTTTTTGCTTTCAACAAATTTGCTGTTCACTTTTATTTTTTCAGATACTTTTATTTTGGTAGTAAGATGAAGCTTCTCAAACATGCATATCAAACTTTGCCAAAAGTAGTAGTTTAAATGTCAAATGGTTGTCTGGTATGTATGCATATTATTTAGTACTTGGAGATCGTAGTAGAGACTGTCAGTTAAAGTTGATAATCATTCTTTTTTTAATACTGTCAGTTTTTCAGGCAGAATTGAGCGATGCTGTGATTTGGTGCTGAAGCATATTTTCATTACGCAAAAACAAAGGTATGCTGCTACTCTATTGATCCCATGTCAGTTGTTGTTTGTCCCTCTATCTAATTGTACTGATGCATAGTGATGTTTCCAGATGTTGATGAAAAGATAGAAGCTAGCTACAAATAAACAAGCTAAAGCAGCCAAGATAAATGATATCAAAAATCAGTTCACTCATCTAAGAGATTGTGAGTATTTTCAAGGATCCTCAATACCATTCTTTCCTTTTGTTGCTTCTGTAGCAGCTTCCCTTCTAGATAGTAAATTTTTCCAGAGGATGATTACCCGAATATATGAATGACTTTGAGATTTACTTGAAAGTTCACTTACATGGGATCTTATTGAAGATGATATGTAGATTTTTTTACTAAGATTTTACTGAAGATTATGTTAGCAATATGTTTATTTATTTTTAAATAAAACCAATCTGTACAACCATGAAACCTGCAGCAAAGCGCGGGCTCAATAACTAGTATATATAAGTGAAGCCGGTTTTTAACTGTTCACGTGAACAGTTACCAGACGCATTTGCCCTTCATTTAGTGTATTTGTTTCAACTTTGCCATTTTCTATCGTCTTTCTGCGTTTGCCACATGTTTATCTACAAACCCAATGCCGACTATTTTTGACCATAGTTGATGATTGACGAGCTTCTTCTTCCTAATCACACACAAAGCAGTGAAAAAAAAACGTTGGGGCTTTTTCTCCTTCACGTATATATTTAATATTTAAATATTTCATATGTTATAGGAATTGGTATAAATTTAATATTTCCTGATAGTGATCGTGTCCACATACAATCACTATCCTGTTCATAATATGTCTTCGTATTTCTATCATGTTCATGACTTCTATTTATAGGAAACTGTTTTTGTGTTGAGTGCAAGAGTTTAGATCCACTTATTATGTGCATGCTTTCATTTTAATACCCATTATAAAAAGTGACTGTTTCCCGTCTATATTGCTAACGTTAAATTATTTGTTTTTCCATTTGTAATCTTCTCACTGTTAACATATCTCTATAATTTTTTTTAGAATTAAATTCAGTTTACCCCCTAATCTTTGGTGTTAAAATCAGTTTATTCTTGCAACTTTTTTTTAAACAACTTTCGTAAACACATTAGTTTGGTCTAATTTTTGAATTCATCTCAAAATATGACGTCACCAAATTGACAAGGGGAACCTATTTTCACCAAACTGAAGGGTAAAATAGTCAATTTGAGAAGATATTGTACGGTTGATAAGCCTACCCAACTTTTGTTATGTTGATTTTTTCCTTAGACATTGTACGGTTGGCTTATCAAACTCAAGGTTAAAGTTTTATCAAATTTGAAGATCATTTAGGTACCAAATTAGATGAAATAAATCAACAGAACAAAAGCTGTTCAAACAACACCGTTCATGTAAATTACGATTACGGAAGCTCAAATGATCTTCAAATTTGATAAAACTTTACAGGAATGATTTACACTGTGTTTTAGACATTGTACAGTTGAGATGTGGAAATACAACTTGAAAGTAAGCGAAATAAGGAGTCCCGCACTTTAATTTTAAAGAGGGATCCCTCTCTGGAAGGGGACTGTATATATATATATATAAATAACTATATCAGGTTTTTGGCTCTGATACCAAAACACGGAAGCAATAAATAAAACATTTGATTACTAGATTTACTCGATAAAAGAGGTACAAACTTACTAATTGAATTTAAAACATGAGCAAGTAAGAGCCAGAGCTCTGTCTATGGTAATGGCTTATCAGACTAGAGAGAGAGAATGGAAGAAGAAGAGAAAAATGAAGCCTGTCTCACAATGAAGCCGGAGGCTACTATAAATAGAATTTACAAAAGTGATGAATAGTAAAAAGTGACTATTGATGAATAGTGATCTGTCTGCCACAAGTTTTTAGTTGATGAATAGTGATTACTGTTGATGAATAGTGATCTGTCTGCCATGTGATTTACTGATTGATGCTTTTGGTGGAAATACTGACTAGGGCAGTCTTCACTGGAATTACTCGAAATCAGCATATGGGTCCTGATTATTTTCATAATCGGCCCACCTTTTTAGTTGACTGGGAGAACTTTGATGACTGTGAGTTGATGATAACTCTGATGAAGAGTGGTCTTCTTCATCATCTGTGGATATTCTGGTTGCTTGTTGTAATAATTGCTTGGCCAATTCTTTTAATTCTTCTGCTTTGTAAGATGATGATGGACTGGAGGCTTTTTTCTTCTTAGAAGAAGATGGTGACTGATTTTTCTTTGTAGAAGAAGATGGTGATTGTGGAGTCTGAGATGTTAACTGAGGGATAGGAGAAACCGGCCGAATAGAAACCGGGACTCCAGAGCTGGATGGAATAATTGAAAATTCTTCACTGAATTGGGTTAAAACTCTTTCAGTTTGGAATTTATCCCACCATTTTACTAAGAATTGTCGTAGGACCATATGGTCTTCAGATTCAATTTTGTATTGCCATTTAAAAATCCAAGGAATTTTATACTTGGCCATGAATTGAAGAGTGGGGGTAAACCTTTTCTCATATTCTGAAAAGGTTATGACTGAAGCAAATTTGGTGACTGTATTTTGGAGATGTAAGGGGAGAAGATCCTTAGGGCAACCATGATCATTCCACCAATTGCCAAACCACATGGGGAATTGGCGGTTGAATCTCCTATTAAAATTAAGGAACCATGAATGACTAAAGTCCTCAGTTTGGTGGAGGAATATTTTACTCCATGCTTCAATATATTTATGATAATTGAATGTGAGTGTATCATATTTGTGAGGAGTAGAGGGGGAATCACCCCATTGAGATAATGACATGATACGAATTATGTAGAGGGAATTGTATAATATTTTGGATGAGACTTTTGGGTCATGAATTGGTTTAATGAATATTGACTCAGTTTTATATAGAATGTCTTTGTAAAATGGTAGGGATTTACCCCTGGAGGGTAATGAGAAGTCGGACCAAAATAACTTTTGACTAAAGAAATGGGGTTTTTAATATGACTCATGGAATGTTCAATATAAAATAGGAAATGTTCAGCCCTGTCAAAGTAAGGGGATGATTTTTTATAATTAACTGGAGGGTTGGATGAGGAGTCTGATTTGTAGGGGTCAAATTGGTTGACTAAAGCTGACTGGTAATTGGGTTTGAATTGACTGAGAGTGCTACCAAGAGCACTATACTGATTGACTAATGAAATGGGGGGATGACCTGCATAAGGAACTATGCTAGGGATTGACTCAGGGGATTCTGTCTTAACTGGGGAAGATGACGTAGCTGTTGATTTTCCGGGATTTCTCCTTTTCGATGAATTGGGCTTCATGCCGCCCTGTAGAAATTCACGAGTTAGAAAAATCTGGGATGTGGTTGTCACTTCCTTTAATGAATGCAATTTCAAAATCAAAAATACTTAAGATTGCTTGCTAGCGGGCAAAGATTTGTTTACTGGTGATGTTTTGAACATCTTTTTTCAAAACATCTTTTGCACTTTTGCAATCAACTCGGACCAAATTTTTTGATTTAATAAGTCATCTTGAAATTTACTGATACATAAAACAATTGATAAAATTTATTTTTTAATAGTACTATAATTTGATTGGGCGGGATTCCAAATTCCGGAATGAAATCGAATAATTTGCTCAGGATGATTGGGAGAAGTTTGTAGTTTGAGGATACCTTCATAACCTATTTCAGAGGCATTAGTTTCTACTATTTTATAGGAATTAGAAAGAGGGATTCCTAAGCATGGTAGAGTTTTGACATGACTCTTAATTTTTTTGACTAAGGATGTATGAACTGATGTCCAAGGGGAAATGTTCTTTTGTAGTCTATGGAATAGAGGTTTACAATGTTTCCTAAGGTTTTTGTAAAAATCTGCTACGTAATTTAAAGATCCTAAGAATCTTTGTAATTGATTTTTATCTAAAATGACATCTGAAAATTTATCAGCGAATTGTATTGCTCTATTGATGAGTTTAATTTGGAGTTGGTGAATGTTAAATCCAAGAAAACGAACATTGGTTTGGAATAATTTGATTTTTGAGGCAGAAATAACTAGACCGTTATTCTTTATTATGGAAAAGAATTGGTGTAGATGTTTTCAGTGTTGATCAATTGATTGTGAAAAGATCAAAACATCGTCAATGTAGATAATGGAGAAGTGACTATAAGGATTGAATATGTCATTCATTATGTTTTGGAATTCACTAGGGGCATTTTTTAATCCGAATGGCATAACATTCCATTCATAATGACCAAAGGGTGTGACAAATGCAGTTTTGTATTTGTCGGCTTCACTAATTTGAATTTGCCAAAATCCTGACTTCATATCAAATTTACTAAAGATAACAGATTTGTTTAGTCTGTTAATGAGATCTCGTTTGTTGGAAATAAGATACCTGATCCATTCTAAGACTATGTTAAGAGGTTTGTAATTAATAACTAGTATAGGAGTTCCTCTTTTAAGTTCAGCATTTTTCTGAACATAGAAAGCTGGGCAAGACCAAAGGGATTTACTAGGGCGAATAATATCTTTGTTGAGTAAATCATTAATTTTGTTTTTACAAAAATCCATAATCTCATGACTGATTTGGATTGGACGAGCTTTAGTAGGGATATTTTTCTCATTGAATTCTTTGATGTAAGGGAGTGAAACAATATGTTTTTTCCTGTGCCAAAAGGCGGTAGGAAGATCAGAAC
Organism: Fragaria nilgerrensis; assembly: GCA_010134655.1. Taxonomy (NCBI): domain Eukaryota; kingdom Viridiplantae; phylum Streptophyta; class Magnoliopsida; order Rosales; family Rosaceae; genus Fragaria; species Fragaria nilgerrensis. The sequence continues at coordinate 7,550,211 of CM020982.1, forward strand.
ATATTTCTGTGATTATTTTTTCTTCAAAAGTTTTGATTTTTTGCTGAAGAAAAGAGTTTTGGAGTTGATTTTTAATTCTTTTGAAATTAATTTCTTCTTGAAGGAAGGTTATTTGGTTTTTTTTTTTTGGATACAAGGGAGCCAAAAGACCCAAACAAAGAAAAAAAGAAAGCAGAAACTAGATAGCTCTAGCTACATTCCTAAATTTAGCAGTATCACACAAGTCATCAAGAGCAGCATTAACAACTTGTGGAGGAGGTTGCTGAAAATATTGCACTCCAAACTCAGAACCTAATATGGACTTGGAGAGAATATCAGCCACCATGTTGATCTCTCTGTACACATGTGAGACATCACACATAGAGAGCTTGTCCATCAAAAATTTGCATCTACCAAGCACACTGTATAAAGGATGCAAATCATCAACCCCTTTCTTCAACATTTGAATAATAACATTAGAATCAGATTCAATAAGGAGCGAAGTGCACTGGGAAGTGTAAGCCATCTTTAAACCCAAGAGTAAACCCTATGCTTCAGCGTCCAGAACATAGCCATTTCCCAAACTAGCAGCAAAACCAGAAATCCAATTGCCATTACTGTCTCTTAACACACCCCAGCACCAATACAACCATTTTGAGACCTAGCACCATCCACATTCAGTTTTACCACACCAGGGGGAGGCTTCACCCATTTCACAGAAATAACCTTTTCAACACTCAAGGAGCTAATAGACTGAGCATCATTCCATTCAGTAATAGAATTTAAAATAACAAACATGCAATCAAACGTGCTTTTGTATAGAATCCCAGTAATCAAATATCTGGGATTCTTTTGGTCATGAATTCTGGATGTAATATGACTAGGAGTTCGTATGAAATGTTGGATGATTGTGTAAAATAAGGTGTTAACAGCATCATAAATTCTCATTCCTATGCGATCGTCAAAGATGGGAATCTCATCTTCATCACGTTTGATTGCATGTTTAATAGATGATCTAGAGTCAAGAGTGAGATGTTTTTCCCACCAGGAATGAAGCATTCATGTAAATCCTGTGGAGAGTATGTCAATAATTTCAGGCCGGCTGAAATTATGATTAGTGACATAACTATTGGCTGCCATAAACATGTGATGTAATTTATTTAGGATTTCTTGTTCTGATAAATTATCAATGTTCCATTCATAAGTTTTGTCTGAAGAAACGGAGAATTGGTTGTTAAGATGATTAGTAGGTTGTATATCTAAAGGGAGAGGACGTTCTGTCCAAGTTTTAAAATGTTTTTTCTTTGGATGAATTATTCTGTCTAGTTTTAAAGTTTGAAATATTTGGTTTAATTCTGAAATTTGGCTAGTGTTACTAGAATCGCTATCAGAAGAAATGGATGAAGAGTGTTGTTTCAGTTTTTAATTTTTCTAACATCTGTTCTATCTTTTGAATCGATGAAGTAGGCCTTAGGGAAGGTTTGTTCAATTCACTAAAATGAACTAAAGGAGTTTCTGTTTTAGGTTGTGGTAGAATGTTAACTCTAGAAGATACATTTTCAACTCTTGTTTCTATTTTATCTAACTGGGCTCCTATGGTTACTAGGCTTTGGTTTGTGTAATTATTCTGTTCAATAATTTTTTTAGTTTCAGGGTTAATTTTCTTAAATTCTGGATCTTCTATAGCAATTTTGAAGGGTGAGGCTATGATTGGACTGTTAAGATGATCAATTATTATTGTTTCAACATGAGGATGACTAGAAAGAACTGAGCTAGTGGAGGTTTCCATCTTGCTTTTGTTAATGTTTGAATTTTTTGGTTGTTTAATTGATCTATAAAATCAAGAAAGAATATTTCAGATTTTGTTTCAAGCATAAATGCTTGCCAATCACGAAATAATTGCTTTCGTTAATCTATGAAAGGGAACTTCATCCTATAGAGGTTTCTTTAAAGGATATTTTCTTCTAGCTAGTTCAAGATGTTTATCTAATCTAGAATAGTTGATTATAAAGGGTTGGGTACGTGTGCTTAATTGAGGATTTAGTGGGGGAGTAACTAGAAAATCAGAAGCAGTAGGAGAAGTTTGATCTTCATCTGTGGTTGATATATTTTGAGACTCATATTCTATGTAATTTGGGTAACTAACTTGGGAAGTAGTTCTGATGTTTCTAATTTTGAGTTTTTGCAATTCTTCTTCTAATTCTTTTGGTTAGAAGTAAAACTTCAAGTTATTTTTATGTTTAAGAGAATTGAGGCATTAAGACCTTTTCTGGTTATTAGTAAGAATTTAGTGGGTTTTGACTTACTAGTGGGTTTTCAGGAAAATGATTTTCAGGGGGATCCTGTAACTTAAGAAATTGAGTATTTATTTTTAGTAAGTTTAATTCTTGTTTAATTTCTCTATTGTCGTTTGTAAGTTCTAAATGTGTTTGTTGTAAAGTATGAATTTGACTTTTGATTGTTTTAACTTCATGTTGCAAATCTTGGATTGTGATTTCCTTTTTATTAGTAGAAAATTTATCAAAAGTTGTAGTAAGGCTAATTTTTTTGTGGGGGAGGATTAATGACATTTTCTTGGGTAATTAATTTTTTTAATTTTTTAAGATACTCAGCTTTAAGCTCAGGATTATCTATTTTTCCTATTAAATCAATTAATAGTTCTTCTTGCTCTTCCTGTTTAGAAAGAACATTTATTGTTTTACAATTACATGCATCCTTACACCCAAAAGTAATATCTGGGGAAGAATGTTCATTGGATTCAGAGGAAGAAGATTCCATCAATGTGATGTCATCTTCACTTTCTTCATTTTCTGAATCAGTATTTCGTATTTCTAAAGTTTGTATAAGTTTTTCTTTTTCTTCTTGACTGATTTTTAGTTGATTAATAGTACTTTTAACTGGACAGTTATTTGCAAAGTGCCCGGTCTTATTACATTTGAAACATTTAGTTTTACTTTTATCGAAAGATTTACTCTTTTGTTGAGGATTTGGTTTCTTGGACCAATTTTTTCGAAATTTGTTTTTTGAATAAAATTTGTTTGGCTCAAAGTTACTTTTATGTGGTGTAAATTTTCTTTTTGAATGATAAGGAATAAACTTATTGCTTGCCTTTTTTCTCCTTGAAGAAGGTAAGGGAGGTAAGACATATTGTTCACAAAAATTTCCTAGTTCATATTTAGTTTGTTTTCTTATCTGATTTCATTTGAGCATTTAGTTTCATAAACTCCGTGTTTTGGTATCAGAGCCAAAAGCCTGATATAGTTATTTATTAAAACCTTCCAACCCCAGGAGGCGGATCACCGCCCAGGAGTGGTTCTGGAGTTTATTTCTTGTATTACTTATTAAACTTCTCAATCCCCAGGTGGCGGACTACCGTCTAGGAGTGGATCTTGAATTGATCTATTTGTTTTACTTATTTTGTGAAGTGTTTTGATTACCTGTCCCTGGATTTTAAGGAGTTCAGTTTTATTTTCTTTTCCTTATATCCTTTTAAAGCCTGTTATTCTCTCCAACCAAACAATAAGTCTAGGTCCAAACACTAAGTCCCAGGTGAAGCATGAGCGGTGTAAAGAGAGTGTTAGTCTTTAGGGTCTTAAGCTAAGGATCTTAAATTCTCATATCCTTTTAGTTTCGGTCCAGTTTTCTTTTCTCTTCCCAAAATGAGTCGACTATTTAGATCAAGCTCAGTCACTTCTAGTTCGTCCAGGTCCTCCCTCAATAGAATCCCAAATATAGGTAACGAAGAACAAATAGAGTTTCAGTTAAACGATAACATAGATATGAACGACTAGAATATTCCCAGAGTTCCTAGTCATGAAATTTATAAGAAAAATTGGAGTATTTCTTCATTCAAAAGTGAACATCATATTAAATCCGTAGAACAAGTTTATGCCCTTAGTAAACAACATGAAAGTTGCCAACTTTTCAGTCCTGAGTCAATTAAGAAACATAAAAAAGATGGTCATAATTTTCTCCATATTAGATTAGTTCAAATCGGTGTTAAACCTTTAACCAGAAAAAGTCTTAATGCCTCCATTCTTTTATGTTTAAGAGATGTAAGGTTTACTGATTTTAATGACAGTACCCTTGGATTAATTGAGTCAAGTCTGTTTAATGGTCCAGTTCATTTCAATTGTTTCTCAGATTTTACCATTAGCCTTAGTGACCCTCATATCTTAAAAGCTTTAACCCTCAATGTTAAAACTTCAGGTTATCATGTTCTTGAAGGAACCCAACCTTTAGCCTTAATTCATAGAATCCATTATAAAGTCACTGGCACAAACATGAATTTTCAAGCTATTAGTAAAAGTCTCAAAAACCATACTCTCTTAATTCAAAGCAGTCAAGAAAACGGCAATATTAGCGTTCTTCACACAATCAGATGGTCAGATGTCCATCTTCCTTCTGAATGGTCTCTCACTAGTGAGAATCAACCATCTAATGCGCAACATAGTCTTTCTGATTTAAACTGTATTCAACAGTTTAATGATGGCACAGTAAGAATTAATTTTCTAAACTCCAGGATAAGCCATTAGCATAGACAGAGCTCTGGCTCTTACTTACTCATGTTTTAAATTCAATTAGTAAGTTTGTAACTCTTTTATCCAGTAAATCCAGTAATCAAATGTTTTTATTATATATATATATATATATATATATATAGACATTTAACACTAAACTATCATTTTAAGGTACAAATGATAAAATAGTTTTCAAATGTTCCACGTGATAAAAAGATCACCATTAAAACATATTACAGGATAAGATGGTCACCTCAAAACATCTTAAATGATAAAAATGTCTATTTTCACTTTTTTACATGATCATTCTACCCTCATATCTAATTTAACCCTAAAACTATTTTGATCGAGATCTCAGTTTCGTCGTCTCTCTCTCTCTCTCTCTCTCTCTCTCTCTCTCTCTCTCTCTCTCTCTCTCTCTCTCTCCTCTCTCTCTCTCCCTATCGCCAACGATCGTCGACATGGATCGTGAACAGAGCTCCGGTATCCGATTTCAAATACATGCATTCCATCGGAGCTCCGGCGAACACCACTCCCCCTCAACTGATACCTCCTCTCTGGTGCGCTCAGTCGCCACATCTCTCTCTCCATCTCCGGCTTGGTCCTTCTTCTTCATCACCGTCCAAGTCTTCGATCGTCTTCTTCTTTTCAAGGTAATCAAAGAGGAGCTAATAACTTCTTTTTTGTTTAAGCATCTTTTCTGTTGTGGAATTCTGCTAGAGATTGAAGTTTCTAGTTTGAATTTGAGAGTGATTGAAGTATATGTGTTTGATCTAGAAGATTTTGTGATGATTTCATTAGGTTCTGATCAAGATGTTGTTTATTGATTGAAATTGTAGAGTGGAGGACCGAGGCTTGAAGACTCATCATGGGCTTGTGAGTTTCTTAATGCTTTAAGTAATTTGCATTTGTAATTCTTGCTTATAGAAGTATTATCTCTATGTCTAGTATTGCTTCTTCCACTTACCACTATACTACAACGACTTGCCTATTTTTCTAGCTCATATATATTAGTTCTATAGCTTCAAGATTTATGTGGTTTCTCCATTTTTTGAGTTCTACCTTCTGATCCAACCCACAGAGTGAGGTGTTTGAGAACTATGGAGGATGTCACACGATTGTGGCTCGAAACTTGTAAAAATCTAGAGATCGAGTAGAGGCGTGCATGTTTGATTGATTAGAGCTTTGAATATAGCTGGGAACCTAACCATGAAACAATACATATATTGTGCTTCTGTTTACAGACAAGTGAAAAGGATGATCAACATGATATTAGTCGTCTCAAGTCCATGATGGTACTACATTAATCCTTCGGGATCCCTATTTTCTTGATATTCTGCTAGTATATAGAGCTTTAAATGCGAAAAGTTATTCACAGTTCTGATTGTATTCTACTTCGTACTCAGCATCAGAAGGAGTTAGAATTGTCTTAGTTGAAAGAACAAATTGAGAAGGAACATGTATATTAGTTACTTTGGTTGCAATATGTTGCTTGCATTATATTTTAAAACAAAATTGGAAAAATAAATTTGGATTATTTGATCCTAATATTACACGCATTAGCTGATCTTTGGATTGTGCATTGCATATAACAAAAGTTTTAAAGGCCAATTGGGCATTGCTTGCAATAGCTTGGTAGTTAGCAAAGTTTGATCTACGAAATAAATATGCTTGCTTTTACTCCTTCTTTCTCACTCTTTTTTTTTGTAGAAATGTTTTTCTCAAGCATCATACTTCTATGGGCAATAAATAACTGAATCTTATTATTGTGGATTTTACTTCGTCCTTTAGCATGCATTGTCGATCTTGCAAGCCAACGCAGAAACAGAATCAGCGAAGCACAAAAACTTATTCTAGAAAAAGATGCAGAGTTGCTTGCTGCTGAAGAAAACCTTTCAGGACTGGTGGAGGTATTGCATCTGCTATTTTGCATGATATCTTTTCTATTGTATTTATTATTCTCTCAGAGCTTGGAAGTGGAGTATGATATTCACTTCGCAAATCAAAGACCTAAGAATCTTCTCTAATATTTCATACATGACATACTTAAATACTCAGTCCCAAAAATGTTGTAGCAATTGTATGTATAATCTTGCTGAGTGATAATGATCAATGCATTTGTAAGCTTGCTGATCTGTTTCATTTTTTTGTGGTTTCCAGCTTCACTTTGATTCTGATGGCATTATGAAGCTAGGTTCACCCCATAAAACTGAAGAACAAAAGGATTTGATTTTTATGGTATTCTGAATTGGGTTCACTCCATAAAGCTTAAGAACCTGAAGGGTTTGACAATGAAGCTTATATAGTTAAGCACACATATGGAACTTCTTAAGCAACTTGTCATCATGATGCTATAACTGATTCACAAATCTCATTGTACTTGTCAGCCATGTTGTTGCAGCTCTACTTAAACAGAGAGGTTTGGCAAAATCTGCAAGAAAGAGCTTAATCAAATAGGATGTTGGTATGGGTTGTTTTGATATGATGCATAGAAAGAGGGGTTGGCATCTCTTTAGTCTAGGATGTACTTTCTTTTTTGGTTTGGTAAACTACTGTTATTGTATTAAATCTACTGAAATCATATGAATGAAGGTGAAAATGTCTTATTTCTTTATTACGTTTTCCAGATTACACTCTTAATTGAGTAATAACATCGTAGTTACATAGCGAATCACATGACCAGTTACTTAAGTAGTTACATATGGTAGTTACTTACCTAAGTAGGTAGTTATATAGTCAGTTTATTGTTGTGGTGCAGCGGCACGCTGCAAATATTTAGTTACTTGAGTAGTTACACGGTCAGTTACATAACTAGTTACTTATGTAGTTACATAATCATTTATATGAAATTTACATGACTGCATAGTTACATTACCAGTTACATTGACAGTTACTTCAGTTGCCACTAACTAAACGAGTTACATAAATAGTTACTTAATTAGTTAGTTACAAGACCGTTTTGTTTCATTGATAGTTGCATTGCCGGTTATATGGATAGTTACATTATCGGTAACTATCAATGTAATTATCCATGTAATTATTCATCTATGTAAGTATGTAACTACACATCGATAGTTACCTGGGTAGTTACATACATAATGGGCACAAAAATGTAACTGTTCATGTAACTATCCATCTATGTAACTATCTATGTAACTATCAATATAGTTATATCGATAGTTACCTAGGTAGTTACATACATGATGGGCACAAGAAGGTAACTATTCATGTAACTATCCATCTATGTAACTATCTATGTAACTATTCATATAACTACCAATGTAACTATCCATGTAATATCTATGTAACTATCTATGTAACTACATATTGATAGTTACTTGGGTAGTTACATAGATAGTTACATGTAACTATGCATGTAACTATCTATGTAACTATGTAACTATCCATGTAACTATGTAACTATGCTATGTAACTATGTAACTATGCATGTAACTATCCATCTATGTAACTATGTATGTAACTATCCATGTAACTATGCATGCAACTATCCTTGTAACTATGTAACTATGCATGTAACTATACATATTACTATCCATGTAACTATACATGTAACTATACATGTGACTATCCATGTAACTATCCATCTATATAACTATGCATGTAACTATGTATGTAACTATCCATCTATATAACTATGTATGTAACTATCCATCTATATAACTATGCATGTAACTATGTATGTAACTATCCATGTAACTATCCATCTATGTAACTATACATGTAACTATCTATCTATGTAACTATGCATGTAACTATCCATGTAACTACAGACTGATAGTTACATGTGTAGCTTCATACATTCTACATAACAAGCTACACTTTTTTTTTCTCACACAGAACACAGAATATGGCAAGGCAAAACAATCTATATTAATTGTAAATCATCAAATTAAGAATACCTAGGAAAACAATTTAGTGCTAACACAACTTTTAGAACTCTGGCTTTCCTCGTTCATCGTTTAATCCAAAATTCATTACAGAATAGAGCAGAAAGGGAAAGGGAACCATTCTTGTCACCATGCTTCAGTGCACTTAACATTGATTTCAGTATGACTTTATCACTACCTTCCCTCAATGCATTATGCATATGCATAAGTATAAAACATTATGAAGTTGTTTGGGTGTTAAAAATGAAGAACCCAAAAACAGAAACATCAAGCTTAATAAATAGAGATATGTTCCACACAAATAGTCTTTCATTTAGCTGTTCCACAAAACCGACAACTCTCTGCATCTCCTTAAACACTTGCTTGGTAGACTTTCTCCTTCCTTTTCCAGTTTTCTGCATAATGACCTTTCCTCCTTCTGACGGCTATAACTTCCTCTACATAATAGCTATCAATGATCCGGGAAATGTTTTGGAAACTAGACTCTTCTAGCTTTCCGTTGATATAAGGCAAGTTTCCTGAATCACTCTGAGCTGCTCGCAATTTGCCGTCGAATTTGACTGAAAATCTGGGCAGAATTCCGTATTTCTTAAGGTTTCATCTTTAATGCGCATCTCTTTGCAATGTGTAGCATCTCTTTCCACACATTTATTACTCAAGAACTTGAGAAGGTCAGCCCTCGCTAGCACATCAAGGTTCACTGTGCTCTCATCGAGCAAAAACACCAAAATTCATTCACAAACACCTCAAACACCTTGTGTGCATAACCAAATAACATAATACAAATTAAACATCTCAAACAAACATGCATTTACAATCTAATCAATAAAAGATTCATGACACAACATTCTATTTCATAAATGACATACTTAGAATACAATAAAACCCATGAATTCAAGCTTCTTTTTCTATTTCTGGTTTAATCACATAAATAAGAAAAAGCAATCAATTGATAAAGAAGAGATATTAGCTTACCTTGTAAGCTAAAGACGAAGATCGAAATTAATCCAAAAAGCCATGACATAAGAGATTTGTTGAAGGATGAAAGAAAAATCAAAGAGGATGAAATCGTCGATGACGACGGCGGAGAGCTCCGTCGTGTGCTTCTAGATCTGCTCTCTCTGAGCTCGCTTTGGTAACGACATCACTCTCTCGGTGGAGGACGACGGGTTCGCCGGAGAGAGAGAAAAAAAGAGAGAAAGAGTGAGGGAGATGAGTTGAGGGTGAGTGAGAGAGATGGATCGTGGTTAATGTGTTGCTATTTTTGTCAGTGGCATGACATGTAATTTTTTTAAAATTTATGGGCAACGGTTTAAAGAATTTAAATGGGTGTATTGTTTTATTATCAAGGAACATTTGTTAACAGTTTTATCATTTGTTACTTCTAAATGTATCATTTTATCATTGGCCACATATATAATATATATATGGCTGAATATATTGCTTCATCAGTTACTTAAATTTACTACTATTTTAGCATTAGAATACATCATCTTTACTTCCTAATATATGTACAGTACTATGAATAAATGAATACCATATGATATGCATTCTACTCCTTTCATAATCATATATATTGTAATGAAATCAGTCCTATTAAAATCTAAATGGAACAAACTGATATGGACAATAAATCACACCTGAATGCATACTACTCCTTTCATAATCATACATTAATCAAACCTGTATTAGGTGTTTTTTTTTTTTTCACTCAGGCTACTTAATAAAAGTCTGATATTGACGAAGAAGCAATCTGATATTGACAACATTGAATATAAAATCATAAGGCAGATCAAAATGCCCTTAAACCAGAACAAGTACAGAAAAAAAATCCATCTCATGATTTAGGGGATTTGAAATCGAAAAAAAAAAAGATTCAAAGAGTTTATAGGGAACCATCTTCATTAGGGGGTTTAGGGTTTTTAGAGAAACCATCTTCGTTCAAAGTAAAGCAGTATCGTGGGATCCGGGCGTTGCTTTCAAACAAGGAAAATATAGAGGCTTTGAACAAGTAAAATATAGAGAAAGTAATAGCAACACAGCTCCAGCCATTATCACCAAATCCAAAACCTAAAGAGTAGAACAACAAAGAGCAAATCAGACCTTTGTTATCAGAGGACAACAGAGAAAAGTGAGGTCGTGGTCGTCAAGGCCAATTCGTCTTCTTCTTCTGTTGTTGACGTTTCATCTTCAGGTATGAGAGTTTTGGGGTGATTGAGGGTGAATTGGCACACGAAATTTCGTGGGTGATGATGATGGAGTTGGAACTTGGAACAAGATTTGTTTGTTCAAGAGAAAAAGGCTATTGTTTTGTTTGATAAGATCAAATGACCAAGACCTTGGATTAGATGGAGCGACTTTGTGTTTGCAGCCCTAGGGTTTGCTTGGCGGTGGCGGTTGATTTTCTTGTGAAGGCTCCGGTTGTTTTCCAACGACCGTGGGTGCGGCTTTTCGGCTTCGAATTGGACTTGGGGTTGATCTGAAGGAACTGGTTTTGTTGGAGGTGGTGGTTAGATTCTGATCTTGGTGTTTCGATCGATTGTGGGGGCGACTAGGGCTTGCTCTGGTCGGCCTTGAATCAGATCTGTGCAGTCAACGACGGCTTAGATAGCAGTTTCGTCTTGGCTGTGCTTCAGGCAGCGATGATAGTCGGGGACTGGCTCCGGTTCTTCCTTTGGGGTGTTTGAGTGAGGTGATGGCGACGATGGTGTGGGATCATGGCCGCCTGCCGGAGGTAACGCCGGCAACGGCAGCATGCCTGAAGCTGAGGTGCCTATCTCAAAGGGTGCCCTTAGCAATTGGGCTGGGCTCTATTGGGCTTGGGTTGAGGATTTGGAGGCTCTTGCTCCTAGGATTAGTCTTGGTTTGTTTTGGTGTTTGGGCCAAATGGGCTAGGATGAATGCCTAGGGGTCCCTTAGAACTGCTTCAATTCAGTCAGATGATTATGACAGTTCTGATTTATTAAGATGACTTATGTCATATAGGTTGTTTTGCATAGCTCTTATCGTTGCCCTTGCGGGTGTGTTATGTTCATGTTGTTTTTCTACAATTTGGTGATCAATAAAATGGCTTATCGTTCTTATTCAAAAAAAAAAATCTTCAGGTATGAGAGAGACAGAATACGTGAAAATCTCTTGCGTGGATGTGAGATTTCTCTAGGGGTTTGGTATTTATACCAAGGCACAAAAAATCCTACAAAGTCGATGATATAATATAATCCTTGAAAGTCATGATTGAATACCAACAGATTTTTAAAGATTTTTAAAATCTAAATTGAATACCTATAGACTTTTGAAATACAAAAAAATCCAATAAAATCTTAATTGAATACACCCCCTTAAGATTGGTGCGGCTACCCTTAAACATTAATGAAACTATCGAATACAAGGGTGTACATGTCAGAGCAGATTCAATGCACCATGGTGCACTTGAACCGTTGACAGATATAAACTGACATTAGTCAAACCTAAAAAAAACAAGCCACGGTAAAAAACCAAAGAATCCAGAAACAATTTTCGTAAAAACCTAACCAAATTCGGAAACATGCAGAACATGGGGAGTTGAACAATTTCCATATCTGAAGCAAGTCAAACAATCGCCGGATTTGTCGGAATTCATTTCGAAACACCGGCTTCGCTGAGATTCTGGCCGACTATTCTTTCTTCTCATTCGACTATGGAAAAAACTATGACCATGAAGAGATTGGCTCAATGAGGAGAGGAAGCGGAAGGTGGTGGTCCACCGCCGAGACCGGAGGAGGAAGAAGATATCGCCGGATGATAATTTGAGGTAGATGGGATCGGGGTGATAAATTGAATCTTCTATTTAAATCTGGTGTACCCATTTTCATTTCAGTCTCTATGTAGTCAATCTAGACAGTAGAGATCAAGCAGTGGAGAAAATGGAAGGTCCAGATCGTAGCACATGCTTTTTCAGATGTTCTTGCTTATTCTTTTTAGGGTCTGGTTCAAGGGACACAATATTTGACACTAATTTTTACACCGTTTCTTATCTCTTAGATTTTAGTCGATCAAATGGTTGTTATTGATTATAAGTATGATTTGGCAAATGACATGGTAATAATATGCTTTTTATTTTAATTCATAAACTAAACTCACTAAAATCACTTATAAGATGTTCTTCGTAAAATCACTAATTAAAAAACTTCCTATTATAAAATCACAAAACAATTTAGGTAATAAATTTTACAAAATTATTAAAATTTACATCATTTTAGTTTCCTATTATCGACATCATTATAAAACTTCCTATTAAAATTTACTAGTTTTTAATAAAATTATTATAGTTTGGATATTTAGTTTGTTTGAAGTTCTTATCAAAGTTCATTAAAAAAAAAAATCAATTAGATAATTGTCCCAAAAGGAAAAGAAAGCATATAAAGCCAAAATACTTGAAGAGTCATGGTTTAAACAAATCTAGTTAAAACGGATCAATAATATATAGAAGCTTACTGATGGTTTAAACTTACATGACACACATCACAAAATTGATATATGACTATCGTCCCAAAACATTCCTACTTCATTTTAATTCTTGATGGTTCGACCAATGTTACCTAAAACGTGAAACATTACTATACATATTCGCGGTATGAGGGTACGTAGTATAGTGAGATATATAAATTATTTATATATTAATTAAAATAAATTATTTATGATTAAAACAATCCTTATAAAAAAATAATAAATAGATATCATACCTAACCCTAATCATGATAGCAGATTTTACACGTCTACCCCTTATATAAGCACTAGGAGTTCCACATTAGTCAAATGGGTAAATTGGTAAACTTCATAGTTATTACGTTTTAAACAAAATAACAAAAAAAGAATAATAATTCCTCTTTGCGTTTCCGGAAACTAGAAAGGAAATAAAAAGTTTCACTAAAATGACTTAATTGTGTATCCAAAAAAAAAAAAATAAATAAATAAAAAATAGTAAAAGTCAAGTATCGATAACTTCTCCCATTGATATTGAAATTAATTGCCCATGTAATATTTATTGTAACCTTACCTATTTTTACCATGTTGATTGGATTTTTTTTTGTCTTAATTATCTAACGGTGTTAGCATCGGTGTTAGTGTTATGCTTTTGACTGCATTAAATGAATGATTGCGATTGGTCAGTGACTATTGGTTCACTTGAACCTTGGTGCACTGAAGAACTTTCGTGTACATGTAGCTTAAATCCATAATTACAAAGACTTGAAATGTTAAACATTCAACCAGGTACTAACTAACAAAAAGTGCTCTATTGGCCACTCTATTTGCTTTAAAATTACGGTGACATAACGAAAAGATCTCGACTATTGCTGTAATATCCTAAAGCAACTAATTTAGTTTACTTAGTATTAAATTTTGTTTTATTAAGTTTTGGGGTATTTTATTTTTATTTTAAAAAAAAAACCAAAAAAAAAGAAAAGGGGGGAGAGCTGTGTTTAAGTTCGAAACACAACAGACTCTTTATTTTTGGTTTAATCGCTTTGTTGAAGGCAAGTAGGAGGTGTAAGAATTATACAGGCCTATAGATTATAGCTGGCATACCTATGAAAGTAGGAGCTGGAGGTCTAGACCTATAGGATGAGTTTGGGAAGGTCGGTTAAGTTTTCGACCAAAACAACTAGAGAGAAGTAGAGAGAGTTTTGGGGCAGAACGAGATTTGAGAAAGTTCTGGAGAGAGAGAGACAACCCTTTCCAATTTGTTTTTTTCTAAGGTAAAACCCAGTTCATCTTCTAGCAATTTCAATTTCAGTTTCGTAGTTTTGTTTATGGTTTGCTTTTATTCTTGTTTTCTTGTTTTGAGTTTAGTATGATTCTTTTGTTTGTTTATAGTTGGTAATTTCGAATTCTCAGACTTGTTTAGACAGCAAAATCGAATTCGAAAAGGATGTTATTGTTTGGAATTGTTGTGGTTGAAGCTCAAGAACATGGTTCTTGAGTTTGGGTGTCCAAATCAAATTTTGGATCCTTTTGTTTCAACCGTTTGTTATGTTTAAAATCATTCGAATGTTCTGGAAATCTGTTTCTTTCCGTTCTGAAGCTTTAGAACTTGTTTTGCTACTTCAAAAGTCGAATTAAAGCTCCAAGAACCAAATTTTATTCTTGCTGTAAATTTCAGAATTCTGCAGAAAAGCTGATTTTCTTGCCTACTTTGAGGCATGATATCTTTCAGCTTAGGCCTTTATTTTGAAATCCGAAAGTAGCTTTGTAAACCTTGTATATCCATCTTTGTGTGTGTTAAATTTAAGAGGATTTGGTTAATATTTGGTTTGTCAAATTGCTTGCCAAAAACAGTAGCAGATTCAGCCAAAAACTGAATTCTGGGTTTTCAGATTTTTGCTTCAACTTTGAGAGCATAACTTCCTATCCAGGGCTTTGTTTTTAAAACTTAAGTTATGTACTTAAGCTTGTAATCCCATCTTTACAATAGGCTTTGGTTCATAATCTTTTGTTGGATCTGAGTGAGTGGAAAGTGAAGCCAAAAACAACATCTTACACACTGTTTTGACACAAGGCTGACAGATGAAACCTTGTTCTAACTCAGTCTTTTCTTTAACAGCTCATTCCTATGTTTTGCAGTAGTTCTTTAAACAACTTTTAGTCTTATTTTATATCTGTTTTGTAGTTTAGAGTTTCTTATTTATGTGTACTACTTATAACTTGGTTACTAATTTTAATTTATCATTGTTTATATGTACTTTACCTTTTGGGTAAGGTTTCGGAGACGATCTTGGCGATCCACTAATCTAAGGAGGAAGTTTGAGCTCGAGTTTGCGCTGTGCAATTCGAGGTAGGGTTTGATGGGGTGTTTGTGTTATTGTTATTTATACTATTACATGGTTTGTTTGATATTGAATTGTTGGTGACATTGGATGTATTTGTGATAATGGATTATTTGGTATTGGGTTGATTGATATTGATTGGTTTGATATAATTGAATTAAATGTTGAATGGTATTGAGATATTGAATCGATTATGACATGTTTATATTTGAAAGCATGTGTTCTTATTTTGAATCTATATTACATGATGTTGGTGGGAAAGGAGTGAGGTTGGAGGTGAATTGGAGAATGAGTGCTTGGGAATATATGAGATTTTGCTATTAGAAAACCATTTGTGTAGTTGAGTTTACTTATGGGGACTTCCAGTAGCTATGATCAGCCCACCTGCGCAAATGAGCGGGGAATGTATGCCCCTTCGACGTATGAGTCGATAAAACGATCTTATCGGGTTTCAGGACTGGGGACCATGAGTATAACAAGATGACTAGCAGATGAGAAAATTATATTCGAGGGTGATGTGAGGTGTGAGATGAGAGTTGAGTCGATATTGTGTTCATGCATTCTTGACATGCTATGTTTGTTTTTGTCGTGCTTCATATCATGTTTTCTTAATATATATTAACTAGCCCTACTGAGCATTGCTCACCCCTCATCAAACCCTTGCAGGTGGTGTTCGTGAAGCTTAGAAAGTGTTGTATTGTAAATCAAGGTTTTCAAGTTTTTTCTTTTATAAGATTGAGCTTGAATAAAGAATGGACGTTTTCAAAAGAAACGCTATTCTAGTTTGTTTGTAAATGTTTTGAATATGTGTGTTTTAAGCGCCTTCTTATAAGGCATGTAATCTAAATAAAGGTATGAAGATTGTTGTTTCTTACGTCATGTAATGATATCTATCTCATTTTAATTATGGATATTAAAATGTCTGTAATTAGAGTGCGATTCACGCCTTAACTCGATATTAAACCTTTAGTCGAGTTGGGGTGTGACAACTGCGAAGCACAATTACCAATAGCATTGTTTTCCTACTATGTTGTCGGAGGAGGATAAATCTGACGACACTTAGTTTCATCATGCTACTAGACGGCAACAACCATTTGACGAAATAAAGAACTCGCCATCTACCTAGAGCAGTTAAGGCACTTTGAGTGCATACACCGACACGAAGCTCAACCTGCCCTACAAAACTGATGTAGAGGCTTATTACTCGTCTAAGGTGCAAATAAACTAAGCAACATAAGCAAATGAAAAAGAAAAAAAAAAACCCAATGGACCCAAGCAGAAGCCCTAGGCGCACACACCACTAGGCCTGACGAGCCCAAGCCCTAACTCTAGCCCAAGATAGCTCACGCACATGGAGGCCAGCCACCGCCGTCACACTATTGAATATGTCGCTCCACCACCTTAATCGATTTAGCCTGCACCGCAGTCGAGTAACATGATTCGAGGTTCGAACCCATGCAACTACCAACCACCAGTGGATCTGCAACAAGATCTGAACGGACCAAATACATATCCCAAACCCGAATCGGGTTTGCATCTCAACAACAAATACTGCCGCCGTCATAAGCCACCAATCTCCGAGCCGTGCAGAAACCACTTGTGACTGAAAGCAGGGACAATGGGATCCTCTCAAGCCCCCTCTCCAAACATCAGAACCTACCAAAGCCCGTTCGACCGCATTCAGAGCACGCTGACAAGGCCAAAAGCCATCGCCAGGGCTGACATGCCGCTGGACAAGCACACACAACCATATGTTCCTCAAAGTATTCTCTCTAGGGTTTTTTTTTTTGGCGGGTAAGCAAAAGTTTTCGTAAATGATCCCACTTTCTTTTTTTTGGTCAACCTTTTTATTAGAAAACAAAATATGAGTTAGTAAAGACAAAATTTAAATGATCAAAAAAAGAAACGTGAGCTACTAACAAAATATGACAAAATTTACTAACAAAATATGAGTTAGTAAAGACAAAATATGTGAATTTTATTTTTACTTTTTATCAATGATGAAATTTTATTCCACAAAACAAGAGCTACATTAAGGAGTATATAGTGGCCTCATTAAACCTAGTCTAAAGCTAGGAAGAGTACCACACTCCATTCAAAAAAGAACTTAGTCATAAGACTCGATAACTAATAGAGAACTCAGCCAATCCGGGACTTGCATCCACCAGTAAGTAGGGAAAGAAAGTGATAACGCAAACCTGGCTACTGCGTGGGCTGCCTTGTTGCACTCTCTAAGGGCATAACCCCAACTACAAGACTGAAAATGCTGCATAAAGATCGACCTTGGCTTCCTCCACTATACTCCATCAGTACTTAAATCCTCCACATCAGACTCCAAGGCTTTGAATATATTCTTCGCCTCTCTTTCAATTTGAATGTGATTAAACCCTGCCTGAATGCCGAAATGTAAGCCGTTAACTAACGCCATAAGTTCACAGGTATGTGGACTTACAAATCCTACTCCCGGACTTGCCAGAACTCCAATGCACATTCCCTTCTCATCTCTACAGACAGCCCCAGTCCCCAAAATCTTTATTGAGAGCACCATCTATGTTGATTTTAACTACCCCCTGCCTAGGTTTGGACCACTTCTGCCTTTGCAACTCATTATCACACTCGGTTTACTTGAATCTTGGTGCATATAAGAAATTTCGGTACCCAAATAGTAAAACTTTTTTAATTTAAAAATGTAATGTCTATAGCTCCAAGAATATCGGAGTCGAACCCTAGGTGCTGAACCAGATTCTGTCAAATGCCTCGTCCGGCGGCGCGTTCTTGGGACGTTGTCGTCGGACGGGCGACATGTTTCTCTGTGATCTCTGGCGAGGGACAACAGTGTTAGGGCCGACACGGGTTGGATGGGATGGCGTGCTGGGATGGAGCGGCGGAGGTGCACTTCTCGGCCTATCTCTTATTCGAACATGGATGGAGTGATCGGGCAACGGTGGATCAGTCGACGATCCTAGGTTGTTGGGGAGGAAAATTTCGGGTTCCAAGACAGATTACGACTTAGTTTAGTACAGCTTCGCTTTTAAAAAAAATCAGCTTTTATCCGAACTTTTAAATTTTATACTGTTTGATAAATAAAAGAAAAAACGTTTTTTTTTAAAAAAAAATTACAGGTCACAACATGAATGTTACTTTTAAAAACAACTGTCACTAAAAATACTAGAAATTAATAAATTTTATCTTTGTAGCACTTTTAAAACTAATATTTACCAAACACAAAACTGTTTTAATGCACAACTGGTTATTTTCGTAGTACAATAACATCATTTTTTTTAAAGTCACAGCAATACCAAACTAGCCCTATATATGCATCTTCGCCTGCGTTGGGGTGGTGGAAATCTAATGGAGGTTAAGGCGATCGATCCCGATCTGGTCTCGATCTGTTACCAAGTTCCACAGCTACCCGGTCGGCTAAGGCAGTGGATGAGATGCGACGTGATCTGGAGGTGGCCGGAAGTGATGCCGTTCCGGCAACAATGGGTTTGTTCCTCAATGCGCTGGCGTCTAGCTGGGTATGTGGGTCTGTGGGCCGGCCCTAGACTTCTGGGTCTTTTCTGGTGGCAGCTCTTCTAAGGCTTTTATTAATAAAGTATTTTACTATTTGTATAGCTTATTTTGTTTGTTTATTTAGACTCGGCATAATGCCGACAATAAGACCCTACCGTGTTTTGGTTATGGCTGGCAATTTGGGCCCTTTCGGAATCAACCAACTGTACCAACCTAGTTGGTATATCAAAGACTCGGTAATTGACTTACTTGGTACGGTATACCGTACCGGTCTTTGTAACATGGTTGATACTTGGTATTGAGATTTTCATACCATTGGTATAACGTACCAACTATTTATGTGTACTTATACAAAAATACACCCATATCTATGTAGGAAACGAGAATTGAACCTTCAACCTCTTACAAAACTATCATTACATTATATTTGTGCAAAAATTATATTCATCACTTCAGTTTTTGGGCCATAATCTAAACTTGGTATAATCATATTACCAACCATACCAACTAAGTTGGTATATCAACTTCAGTGGTTGGTTTTGGTAGAGGATTTTGCCTACCGATCATAAGTTGGCTGGTACATGATATTGGTAATCAAAGTCGGTATACCTACCAATGTAAACCCTACTTTTGGTAGGGCGACGTGGGCTCTGTCCCAAACGGTACCTTTTGTGCTTGGTTGCTCTAGGTAGACGATAAGTTTCTTGCTTTGTCAAATTGTTGCAACCTATTAGTAGCAGGATGAAACTAAAGGCCGCGGATCCGGTGGCAACATAGTGGGCAAGTTGATAGACATAGTAATTTATGGGTCCGCGTGAGTATTATCTTTCTGGTATGTCGCCAAAATTGTAAAACATGGAGTGGCTAATGATGCACTCCTTGTTAAATGTTATTAAATGTTGCTAAATGACGTTTGTTAGAATACATATGTTGGCTAATGATGCACTCTTTATGCTTGTTGCACCAATGAATTTAGGCATAATGTCCCCCCATATATCTTGATGTTTCAATAATGATCAAGACTTGAGAGCAGCCGTACTGGCCCGTTTTTAAAAAAAAAAAAAGATCATCGTGTACCTTATGCACCACATAGAAAATCTTAGAAACACAAAATTCCGTATGAGAATCTTGATTAACGTACATGGATGGTCCCATTGTTGAAGTGAAAATGGACTTTAGTATTTGTCATCTAAGCATAAATGCGATGATGAATCTAGGATTCCTACTAAGTTAGGTTCTTAATTGGGAGGAGCTATATGGCTGTTGCACGCAATTTTCTTATTATAAAGCCATTCATGGTATTGTAGCCTACCCAGAATCCTAATTGAAAATCAAGAGTAAAACTAATAGCAGGGAATTGAAAATCAAAATTGGTTCCGCACTCCCGCATCGATCAACGTCTTCTCATATGTTCTTTAGGAGGATCGGAGGTGCGCCATGGTGTGACCACTGCTGGGTACGTAGTGTTCAACCTTAAAATAAAGATGAGAGTATGAGTTCATGCTTGGCCCTTAACATCCCATACAATCAAATTTCAGTGCTCTGGGTATTGATCTTTGAGGGTTGAAGGGTATTGATCTAGCGTCTAAAGTGAGGTGATGCTTCGGTCCAAGCTCTTGGCTAGTTCGAGCGTGTTCCATGTTTTCAGAAGGCGGTCGTTAAAATTCACGGAGGGCGAACCCCCTACAGGAACCAGACAAGACTCGTTTAGTAGTCACGGAGAGCGACCTCCCAATCGACCCCTTCACTGAGAAGAGATATCAGTCTATGACCTTGAGATCCAGTTAAACAAACCTGAGAACCATATTTATGAAAATAACTTGCCCCTTACTCAGTTAAGAACAAACTCGGGTCACTAGACCGGTCTACAAGTGTTAATCAAAGTCGCCCTCAACCTCATGAGATCATAAGATAACATGAAGGGTTAAGGCTAAGATTAACAAAAGTGGCTTCCCCCTACATGTTTCACTTTAGAAACTACAATAAACTCAGGCATACATAAAACTATAAACTTCCTAAAAATTAAACTAAGTTATTACAACATGCATTCAAGCACACAAATCAAAACCGAAACTTCCAAAAATTAAAAATACAAATCGGACAAAATTAATTACAAGCTGAAAACCAATAAATAAATAAAAACTATATAACATCTTCTTCGATTCTTCTTGGCCTCCCCGGCAACGGCGCCAAAAATTGACATGTCGCGTAACCGGGGTCAAACAACTTCAATTTAATTACCCTGCAATCGTAGTAATATGGACAAGTAGGGATCGTTCTAGCCGGGGAAACCAAAGGGCGATCGAAAGAAGAGAAACCAAACAACTTATAAACAAGTATTCACATATATACATCAAAATATTGGGGGTTTAAGATTGATTAATTCTAACAAATAACCTACTGAAAATTAAACCTAAGACTATTACATAGAAGTGATCAACATACTCATGCAACACCTAACACGAAAAACCATCAAGAGCACACAACAACTTCATGCAAGGCCGGGCAGCAACGTTTAAATTGTCCTAGACTCTAACCAATTCTGATTCTAATTAGAGTCTTTGCGGTTATCTAATTGTTAAGACTCCTCAAGTATTTAGAACCATCTTTGCGCTTGATCTTAAACATGAATGCTAACTCATTTAAAGACATGTTGCGTAGAGATTAAACAAGAAAACACTTTAGCACACGAGTCAATCAGAAACATGATCTAAGGCATGGCGTCACTCATCCTATTAGCATGCAAATTATCAGAATTATATCCACCCTAAGTTAATAACAAAGACCAAGACAACTTTACGTATGAATCGATCCAAAATTATTATGGTAGATGAAACCGCACCTTAAGGACAACCATGGCCGAGACAGCCTCAAGGATTGATTTAGATGCACGAATTCATGACAATTAATCAATTAGAAATCAAAAACACATAAGAACATGCTACTGCCCCAAAACCTAAATCACAAAATCATCATATATTCAAGAAGTTACAAATCAAAACATAGAACAATCAAAGATCACAAAGAAATCCGAAAACCATGTTTGATAAATAAAACCAAAATCGAAAAGTATATTACAATAGAGTTCGAAACTATACAGAAAATAATATAAGAAGCCATGAGAAAATCACACTTTTACAACCTTAAAAGATTCGGCAAGTGTGGGGAAAATCGGTGGAAGGATGGAATGATTCTTATGGTTTGTGGTGGATGAATCGGCTAAGTAATTTTCTGTATAGGGTTTGGTAGAGTTTCGGCTATGTAATTGCAAGGGTAGAGATGATGATCTTCTACCCTTGAAGTCGTGCTTTATATAGAGGAAAAACCCTAGAGAGGCCAGCCACAAAATTGAAACCAAGTTGGTTTAGGTTTCCCTAGTTTTTCTCAATTCGGCATAATGACCTCCGTCTGATGATTACGTCATAACTCCCTCTAGAAAATAGATATTGAGGTGATTCCAATTGATTCGGAAATTAGACTCCCGTAGCTCTCTATCCATATCTAACACGTTTTCTGATTCATTGTGAGCTGTCCTGGAGAATCCGTTGAAGTTGAGAGACGTGCACAGGAATTCTCCCGAAATTAATCAGGGTTTTCAAGACTTGGATATTTCTTGATATTCTGCCGAATTTAGATCTTCTTCTTCATATTGGACTTGGTTTGGACCTCTCCTTTCATGGACTAGGCTTCCTAGATCAGCTGCTTTGCTTCCCATGAACTCTTCTACATGTCACCTAAGTATCAGAGAAGTTAAATCAATTTATGACAATGTAAAAACTTTACAGAATCATAAGAACATCTCTAAGACTCCACAAATCGGCTTTTGACAATTTTCTACATCATTCCTCTATGTTTAACACGTTTTACACACAACTCTACCAAAAACTTTCGACTCTACATTATGACTCTATTCTACGACAATAAGAGATAATCAAAGTACAAATGGAGGTAATAACACATTAAGAATGTCGCATTTTATGCTCCTATCACTGGGTATTGATCTTTGAGGGTTGAAGAGGCATATCGTTAGAGATAGTTTGAGGATATTTTCGTAAGACTTAGGAGGTCTACTTGGGTTTTTAGGTATATATATTAAAAAGTGTACTAAGTAAACGAGGTCCCTTTTATTAATTAGAAGCCAGAATAGCGTGGAAACATGCCCTCTCTTACCGAACATCCGGACAAGTTTTTAAGGACTTAACATACTAGCACCATTCATGTCACGACTCATCTCAGATTTCACCTTGAAATCCAAGGTAAACCCTGCGGGGACCACTTCCAAAGAAGATTCTAACAAAAATTTGGCAGAACCTCCTTTAAAAGTGGACAACCCTTCCTAATTAAAAATCTGCAAAACACTTCTAGAATCACAACCCAACCTCAACTCCTCATAAAACTCAAACTCAACAACAAAGATAACAAAGACATCTAATACTTACTAACTCGGTTATCAAAGCAGTTTAAAATGAATATCTAATAACATAGGAAATACTACAATCAAACGGAAGCGAAGCATATGACTATGCTATGACTCCATGTACGCTCGACCTCAACTAGTCTAACATGTAAACTGGGCATTTGAAAATGAAAGGCTCAGGGGAGAAGCATTTGAAAAACGTTAGAGTGAGTGGACAAAAATAAAATTAAAAATTAAGAGAAACAAATAATTAAGGATCTAGGAGAAAACACTGGTCACTCCATTAACTTTCATGCACTCAACAATTTACTCTAATATCTTTCAATTTCAATCGATCACTCCGTCAACTATCTAATGTCACACTAATAGGTTCATCCGTTAAATGGACATCCAATCGTGTCGTCAACTTGCTAACTGGACATATTTTTCAATGTCAACTCAGCTGGATGAAAGAAGAAATTTGATTTAACACCCTGAAAGCCTTAGTGCAAACAGAGAGAGAGAGAGCAACATCCACACACAAAAGCTTATCAAGAGCACCAGCAAGACCGCCTGGATCTTCGGCCTGAAACCACCAGGGCCACCTCGGACACTCCACCTCTGGTTCATCTCCGGTTCTTCTCTCTCCTCAGGTTCTCTCCAAGCCTCTCATTCTTTGCCGCATCGCCGCTATGAACTTTCTCGCCAATCCCACCACCGACGAGGCCTTTGCCAAGCTCCTCCTCCACCCTGTCCACCCCGGCCTCTCCCCTCACCACCGCGAACTCAGCGTCGCTGCACAGGAGGAGGCGGAGGTGGGGAGTGAAAACGACGATTGAAATAGAGAGAGAGAGAGAGGAGAGGCATCGAATGATGAAGTTCGCTGGCCTGAAATCAATCGATTGAGGATGCTCACGATGAGTCGGTATGGGTGGTCACATGGGTCCCTACCACCGATGCCCGACCCTCTTTTCTGTTAACTGGGTCACTCGACGAGTCTGTTCGCCTCTGGCAACCCGACAAGCTCGTCAACTGGGGAAAGATCACTGGCCACTACCTCGGCGTCGCTTCCGTCCCCGCTCACCCTTTCGGTTACATCGCCACCTCGGCTTCGCTCGATAGCTTCATCAGGATCTTCGATGTTGATTCCAACTCTACCATCGCCAGCTTCGAGGCATCGTTGTCGGAAGTTTAGCAGTTACGATTCAATCCCCAGGTACATCCGGTGATAGTGTAGGTCAGTTGGTTTGAATTTGTGGAGGCCATTGGAGAATTAAAGGCTGGAAATTTGAGTGGGAAAGATGATGGCTCTTGGTTAGAACCAACTGATCGAAACGAGTGGATGTGGTATTGGATTTGTGACCTTGGTCTATCCGGCCTGTTGGTGGGTTTGGGACATTTACAGGGAAATTTTGCCGGCAACGAGGTGGGTTTTGGGTTTGGGTTTGGGTTTAAGCAGAGGACCAAGGATATTCAAGCTCGACAACTATGCTGAAGAAGGAAATCCTCATAGATGATATTCAAGGTCCCAAAAGAAAAAAATAAAGTTGGATGGTGGTAGAGGAGAGAGCTAAGTTGGCATTGAAAAATATGTCTAGTCAGCAAGTTGACGGTACGATTGGATGTCCACTTAACGGATGGACCAATTAGTGTGACATTAGATAATTGACGGAGTGATCGATTGAAATTGAAAGATATTGGAATAAATTGTCGAATGCATAAAAATTAATGGAGTGACCAGTATTTTCTCTAATAATTAAATAAGACTTATGTTTTCCCATTTGTTCATCGAAAAACATTCATGCACGCAACATTTGAAGAGCACCAAATATATGAAATAAAAATAAGGAGACAAACCAATCCCATTGGTACGAATAAATCAAAGAAATGAACCAATCTCATTCGTTTGAATAAAATAAAGGGGAGATAATTCACCATAAAGTTGAGCCTCTCAGACTAGGGTCGGAGCCTCTCAGGCTCTAAATAATAGCGTGCCACGTTAAAGTCTAGCTAGCAATAATAGATATACGACAACCTTTATATGGTGAAATAAAAAGGTCAAATAGAGCTCACGAAATCAATATCCCGGCCCACTAGATACAGCTCACAAGAAAAGTATTCGACTCACTAGATAGAGCTCAAGAGATAAGTATCCCGGCCCACTCGACTAATGAATATAAAAACACTCATTGACGTATCTCACACGTCAAAATATACTTGAATCTATGATTATAAGCGAGATTAAATTATCAAGTATAAATCGTAATTAAATTCTCAAACAGAAATACTCGTTAAAACACTCTCAGTGTCAAGATCAATAACCCACAAATAAACAAGAAAATTATGATGCATGGAGAAGTACCAAAAATCCTATTTTCGGTAATCTTTTATAAATCTCAAAGTCGACAAATAAAAACAGTAATTATAAAAAAAATATTTATAAATTAATTGTCGCATGCAATTTATTCAAAATAAAAGTCTACTCACAGATTTAAGTCTAAGCCCGACGACATTCAGAACACCATTCGTGTGAGGTCTCCATGTATCCTTGACAAGAAAAATCCCAAATTATGAACCCTAGAATTTAGATTCGTCGGTTCTCCTTCCTCACTTTGAATTGGCTCGAGTCCTTTTGAGGGTTTACTATGCGAGGGAAGACCTTCAAGATGCGGGTGGTGGTGCCGCCTGAGGTGGCCGCATGAAGGAGCGGCGATCAGGTCGCCGAAACGGGTCCGAGCGGACTATTTTTGGCGTGTTGGGCTCACCTTGGCTCAAAACCTGTTGCAAGAACACCATAGGGAGGTAGGGGACAAGGAGATGAATCCAACGCCACCGGTCTCACTTCAATCAGACGCAAGACGACAAATTTATGACCGGAAAACGAAATATGGTCAGGTCAGCATATCGGGATTTATTTCGGTGTTAAAGTAAAAATGATGCTCATTTACGGTCCAAGTGACGGTAAATAGTCAAATAAGGTCTGGGGCGTTACAATTTATTACAAATCTCGTTCACTTATTTCTAACCAATAGCAAATAAATAGTGAAATACTAGAAAGAAAGAAAAAAACCATAGTTTCTTGTGAGAAAAAATCATAGCAATTATTTCAAAGTTGCAAAAATTAAATCTTCTCCTTATCCTTGTCACATGAGCATGGACGCTTAGTAAGGGATCTGAAGATGCTCTCCACTGTACAGTGACCGTCTTTGCTTTTGCCTTGGACAGTTTTTTTTGTTCCTGGATCCTATAAGGCGTCCCCATTTCTTCTTTTGAGCGGCTCTAAGGCCCTGTTATCTAGGGATCATCAAATTACCTAAGGCACCAACAGAGATCTTGCATTAAAGCTTGACGAGAACTGAGGCATCTTGAGCTTCTTTTGTGGCACCTCACTCAAAATTGGATTTGAATAGGGTGGGCAGTGGAGCCAGGAACTTCAATGGGGACTTTGCAGGAGATGGAGGCTGGTTTTTTAACTACTTCCTTGATAGCTGTAACTACTTTCATTGGAGATTTCAAAACGGCGTTTCGTGGACAGTATCAACCGACATACTGATATTGAGAGTCCATTTTGGTGGCGATGTTCGTATGTGGACACTCCTTATGCCTGTTTCATGGGCAAACATGTACGCTTACGGATGTCAGGATCTCGTGCTCATTGGCCACAAAGCAAGCAACAAGGGTATGAGTTTGGATTCGACCTTGCCCGATAGAAGGGATGTCAACAAGCATGGAAGGGCCACACCATGCTAGACGTAAGAGAGCCAAAGGTAGGCGATGAGAGTCAATGTAGTATACTGACCAGTGTTTTCAAAGGTGACGCCGGTGCATGTGTAACATCCTGAATTTTGAAATTTCTCAAAATGTGTTTTTCTTCTTAGAAATAGAAACTAGATATCGCCACAAGTTCGCCTTATTTTTAGTGAATTTTTCGGAGTCCCAAGCTATTTTTAATGGTTTTTCAAATTTTCGTCGAAATCGAATCGAGTGGTGACGTGGTGCCTTTCCATTGGTCACAATCTTGAGAAGTTCTTAGGTGCAACAACCGCACCACATCACCTGTGCGACTGTCCATTCAGAAAGCGACATGTGGGTATTTTTATCCACTTAGCATGGTAGAAAAAAAAATTGAAATCGGAAAGATCATATACGATCAAGCCGCCAAAACCAAAACCCAGGTCCTCTTCCCCTCCACCTCAATCCCATCCCCTAGCTCCGCCAACGTCTTCGGCACCATCAAATCCAATCCCCCTCCCCTGTCAGCTTTCTATCTTTGAAGTTTCTCTCTATCTCTTTCTCTCTAAAGCCTCTCTCTTCCTCTCTCTATTCCACTGAATCAACTCGCTGAGCGACACCAATTTCCGAGCTCTCCCTAGAACCCCAAGCCATATCTTCATATTTGTTCTAAGCTCCCAACGAGGAGTTGTCAGAGTTCAAAGGAAGGAAGAAAGCTATGTCGACAGCAGCAAAGGAGGGGGAGCTCACGTGAAAAAATTTGATGCGTGTCAGCTTGAGACTGGTTGGTCGTATTAGACACGTGGTGCGATTGTCGCACCTAAGAATTTCTCCACAATCTTTACTTCATTACCAAGAATAGCAGCCGTCCTTTTTCATTATTCACTCTAACACATGTCCGTTGGAGACATTATTTTTGTCCTCTATTTGACATGTGGCACAAGCATGATGGCGTGTTTATATCAAGTTGCCATGTGGCAACATGACCACCAATGATGGCATGACATGTGGCAGTTCTAGCATATAAATAGGAAAATCAGCTTCACTCCTTCGGCATCAGATTTTGAGAGACTTTCTCTCTCTTATTTCTCCCACGTCACTTTTTTTTCTCTCTCTAGTCTTTTTCGACGTAAAACTTCGACGGATCATAACTTTTAATCCGTAACTTTGATTTTGATTTCGCGAAGTGCTACGGGTTCATATCGATGTCTTTTTTCTATCCTAGAGGTTTGAGCTAGATCCAACAGTGATTTCTAGATTGCTCGTTTTAGGAGGCTCGGTTTACGATCGACGTTCTTGGTGAGGATTCGTATTGACGAGGTGAGTGAATTTGTGTAATATGTTTCAAATCTTATTATTTGTTATCAAAATAGTCGAAAAACATGATTTTGATCTGTTTATGAAATATCTCTCTATTTCAAGTGAAGCATGTCTATTTGAGAAATATGGGGTGTTTATATATAATTATGTGTTGGATCCATTGTTTGACTAGTCATGGAACATGTGAACTTCTTGATTGGTTATGCCGAAGTAAGGATGTGACACACAGAGATATAGGACATGAAGGTCATTAGGTTCTCATAGGGATCACTAAATTGAAGGATATCTAATAAGAAGGGATTGTGCGATGTGATGAATTGCGTGAAGTGATGTGTATACGATATACGTATTTTGTAGCGTGTGTAAAATAACATGACTTTGTGGGCGTATTACATTGGTCTACTCATTGAGCGCGTGGTTTTGCTCACCCACCCATCTCTGATATTTTTTGCAAAAAAGTATTTAGGTTGTACCGAGCCGAAAAAAAGGGTAGATGACGAGCCTAGAGTGAAGTGCCTAAAAGATAGTACTTTTGTTTACAATGCGCTTTGTAACACTCGTTCACGCCTTAGGATCAGCGTCCGGTGCCTTAAAATCCACCGACGTCCAGACCGAGGTGTGAAAGCATGCTTCAGTGCGGGGTTGGAAGGAAAAGCCCCACCGGCTTGAACGTTGGCACGCTGTTGGAAAGACGACAGCCCAAGCCGTTATGACGGCGTGTTTTGCCAAAAGTGACAAGGTAGTGCGCAGATGTGCGAGGTTGAAGACGACCCTTAGTTTTTTCTTTACCTCAGAATGACGTTGTTAGGCATAATGGGTTATCTGGATCATCATTCTTTGGATTAAACTATCACACCCTGATCCCGGCATCGACGGGTTTTAAGCACCGGACGCCGTTTCCGAGGTGTGGACGAGTGTTACAAAGCGGATCAGTAAACAAAAATACTATATTCTAAGCTCTTCTTTCGACGCTCGTCGTCTACTTTTTTCTCGTTTCGGTACAACCTAAGTACTTTTCTACAAAAAATATCAGAGATTTGTGGGTGAACAAAGCCATGCGCTCAGTGAGTAGACTAATGTAATATGCCCGCAAAGCGAAGTTATTTTACACTCTACAAAATACGTATATCGTATACACATCACTTCGCGCAATTCATCACACCGCACAATCCCTTCTTATTAGATATCCTTCAATTTAGTGATCCCTACGGGAATCTAATGACCTTCATGTCTTATACCTCCGTGTGTCACATCCTTACTTCGGCATAACCAATCAAGAAGTTCACATATTCCATCACTAGTCAAACAATGGATCTAACACATAATTATATATAAACACCGCATATTTCTCAAATAGACATGTTTCACTTGAAATAGAGAGATATTTCGTAAAAAGATCAAAATCATGTTTTTCGACTATTTTGATAACAAATAAGAATATTTGAAACATATTACACAAATCCACCCACCTTGTCAATACAAATCCCTACTAAGAACGTCGACCGTAAACCGAGCCTCCTAAAATGAGCCATATAGAAATCAATGTTGGGTCTAGCTCAAACCTCTAGGATAGAAAGAGGACATCGATATGAACCCGTAGCACTTCGGAAATCAAAATCAGAGTTACGAATCAAAAGTTATGATCCGCCCAAGTTTAATCGTAAATTCTAGAGAAAAACAAATGAGAGAAAATTTGTGGAGAGAAGAAGTTCGAACAATTGCTGAACGCATCAGCTATATATACACATAGCTAAGCGACATTTAGGGTCGGTTTGAATGGACCAATGACAAGTGGACACTTGTCCACACTAACCAAAACACACCATTTTCTTCCACTATGTGACGCGTTTTGGATGACTATGGAAAATGATCTGACATGTTGGTCAGCTTTTCTTGGTCACTAAGTAAGCTTTTGGACCAATAGGAAGTTGCCACATCAATGGTTCGATAAGTTTCGACAAAAGTTTGACGAAACTTTGAAAAATTATTAAAAATAGCTCGAGAGTTCGAAAAATTCACCGGAAAAATACGGCGAACTCGTGGCGACCTCTACTTTCTATTTCTAATAAGAAAATAATTTTTTAAGAAATTCAAAAATTGGGATGTTACATAAACAATTATTTACGTGGGCCTCTATCGTGAGCCTTTTCTTAGGCTGGTTTTTACCTTCGTTTTTACTTTCTAGCTTATTTATGTAAATCTATTATTTGCTGTAAACAAAAACATTTATGTACATTTAATTAAATATTCAGGGAAATGCGGCCGCCTCAAATCCTTAAGGATCTGGCCTCACGAGGCTTTACCTAGTCACATTCGCCTTTGCTTTCGCCTTTGAAAACATTGATACTGGCAAGTATGACCAGTGTTGCGACAATATGTATGAGTTGAGAAATAGTGGTAAACCTAGCTAATAGGCACCCTCGCCGATGAGTCTGGCGAATGAGCCTCGCTAGCGAGCTTTATTAGAATGTCGACAAGACAACAACAAGTTGGGATGCGGGCAAATGCTGCCCATGTAGGGTAATAAAAGGTAACAAACTTCAATTCTTAATTTTTGAATGAACACCCCATCTAATTAGACGTTGAGTATATAAAAGTGTCTAATGCGGGAAAAACTTTTCCAATGAGTGGATTAGAAATTTCTTAAGAGCCATAACTATTAGCTATTCCCCTTTATGGATCAGAGATAAATGTGTAGAAGAAGATTGTATATTGATATACAGATTATGTTTTCAAAATCTAAAGAGCGATTGGATTGATAAAAGAAAGGGCTTCTAACTATCTTGGTATCCTATAAATGAACATAAATCTATCATATGAAAAGGAAAGGGAGGTTCTAGAGATCCGGTTTTTTCTTATTATAACTACCATGTGTTGGTACCCGAAAAATCATGCAATCAACTGGTATGTCATTACGGCAAACAACAAGCATTTTGTATAAGAATCTATAAAACTATAGAATCCTATATTTATCTCTCGATTTTGCTCCATCAAGAAAACACACCCATTAATGTGGACCCAAGCCACATACATGCATTTTTTATGCTTGGCAGTTATGGGTGTGGTGCGGTAGGTTACAAAAACGTATATTGCTCATTTGGCTGTTTAATATTGTTGATGATTTTGGTCTTGGGCCTGAAATCCAAGCTCAACGATTTAGATCGGCAATCGAATGGTGAACATGAGAATATGGGATTGGGCCAACTACACATATCCGAACTACACATAAAACCCAAAATCTCATTTGTTATCGTCTTCCAACTCCAACAACTTCTTCCCTGTAATCATTGCCTCGTTCTGTTAGAAGAAGCTATGAGACCAGTCAAAAGCCATCCTTCTTCCCCTCAAACAATGTATGAGCTCATGACATCCACCACTTCCTCGTCCACCTCGTTCCAGGTTTTGTGCCACCGCAGCTGTTTCACCTTTAATATTGTACGTCACTAGAGCTGTGTCACACCCCGGACTCGGTGTCGGTGGTTTCCAAGCACCTGACGCCAAACCCGAGGCGTGAGCGGGAAAAGAAAAATAAAATAGTACAATTTCAAATATTTTTCCAGAAATTGTTAAAAACAAAACAAATTGTAATAACAAAAAAACAATTACAAAGATAAAACTGGTCTTGAGGTCTAGCTCACTTCTAATCTTTTGTACTTCTCGACTCTCGAACACATCAGCCAAACATTACCGTTAGTTTTTTAGAAATACATGTCCTCGTACGAACTTGAATAAGAATCTATAGGGGTGAGCTTACGCTCAGTAGGGTCAAATCTCTTTAGGTTATACTTAACTATATCAGACAATCAAGTTATCAAATATCAAACAATACTTTAAATATATAATAACAATTCGATGCATGTATGCTAATGAATGTCTTCCTCAATTACTGGCTGATCAATCCATACATTAAAGACAGGTGAGCCTACATGTCTCATACCGTGTATTTTACCAACCGGGGGTGACACAGATGTCTCAAATATATGATATAACAATAAGTAATATCTCACCACTTGTACCTCTTTTGTTAGTCATCTTGTTATACTCATGGTCTTCAAACCCGAAACCCGCAATATCGAAGGGGCATACTTTCCCCACTCATGTGCGTAAGTGGGGTGGCATGGATTCATGAACAACCCATGGACAACCCATGAGGAAACTCAACTACACAAAATGTATATGTTCTCTAAATCTCATTCTCCTCTCCATAATCACCATTCTCACAATTCCTCACAATGCATTATGCACATCAACTAAGCATCAATACTAGCATTTCAATATCGAACACATGCTTTTATGGAAAAGCGAAAACATTAATCATATAAATCAACGATTACACATGCTTTATCGAAATCGATAACAATCAAGAATTAATCACTCAATTGCACACAAAACATCCATTTCAATTATAATCTAATTATCAATTTAAATAAAGGTTCCCCCAGAAAGACCCTACCAGGAATCTAAGTGTTAGTTCTTGACGCTAAACAATTTAGTAACTCAGCGACACACATTCTGAAATCCTTATTCTTCTGCTTCTGCAATTCAGCTACTCGCATTCGAACCTCATACCAAATCCTTATTTCCATAGTCAGCGAATCATTTCAAGTCAATGCAATCAAGTCCTAGAAATTGATAAAGACACCCATCCAACTACAAATTCACTATGGACACCCAAATACGTCTCCATCAACCCCTCCGATTGAATCCAAAGTCTCATTTCTTAAACCAACCAACATCCTAATTTATACTCAACACCCAAGACTATCATTTTTCTCCCTTTCAAACCCTCGTACTTCTATATCTCAAACTAAAAGACTCGATGTCCCAATCAAACTCCAAATGCACGTCCAACCTTCCCAAAAGGTCATAAACCTGCAGTACGACAACTCTACTGCATGAATCAAAGCAATACAAGTTGAATGATGTCTCATATTAACATAACACACATAGCCATTTCGCCATCACCCAACTTCCCCCTTTCTGCAATTCAAGCAACACAATTAGATTCTACTGCTACTGCCAAGCTCACTAGAACCCAGAAATACTCAACCACCATTATCGCCGCCGTCGAGCACAACAACTGCACACACTGCCCAAAATCCCACATTCTCCAAAACTCCACCAATATTGAATTCAAGCATCTCAACCTACTCCTTTAAAATCAGAATACTAACAAAACCAGAAACTACCAGAACAACCACCTACCGACGTCGTACACAACAACACTCACAGCGGCCAACACTGCCCAAATTCAAATTCAACAAAACTCAACCAATCTCAATTCCATGTATATACAGAGATAAAACTCGAAGAGAAGATCAAGTTTCATACCTCGCTTCTCCTAGCCCCTCCTTCTCCTTCTTCCATACTCTCTCACTAGACCTCGTCTCTGAAAATAAAGAACACAAAATGACTTGTGACGTCGAGACAAAATCGTCGCCACCAGTTAGACTCGACGCCACCGGAGAATGGAGAACTAGTCGGGTTGACCCGTCAACTCTGTTCGGGTCAAGAATGACCCGGTCTGGGTCTGAACTGATTTGATCGAGTCTCTCCCTTCCTATATATATACACCATCCAACGGCTGAGATTTTGCGGTGCTTAAGATCTAACGGCCCAGATCAAACCTCTCTAAAAATATTTTTTTAAATAATTTTTGGATAATACTAACTTAATTGCAAAAATCATTAAAAATAGCTCTGATGTCCAAACGATTCTCCGTAAAATCCTACGAACTCGTAACGACGTCTAGATTAATCCTATGGGCTCGAAAGACAAAATTTGACAAACAAAAAAATTTGAAATAATTTTTGAAAATTAGTAAGAATTGAAAGAATAATAGAAATCGAAATAAAAATATCTCAAAAAATAATTTTTCTTTTAAAAATAGAAAACCAAAATTCCGGGATATTACAAGCTGCAAGTCTAGACAACCTTCACTCTCTCCCAAAACTCTATCTCTTAAGTAAGCTATTGTTTCCCCTGATTTTGGGGCAGAAAATCATGTATCAATTGAAAATGAAGTGTTTTATCCAAAAATTTAGATGCTTTCATTCACTACAAAACCTCTCAAATTAACCTACAAAAGGAGAGAGGTTTGGAAGGAGAACAATCATCAAGAAAAACCCAGATAAGCCTAGAAACAAGCCCCAAGCCTTTAAGCACCAAATCCAATCCTTAATCACCATCCCAAACAACCACCTCTAAATTTTGTTTTTCCCATAAATCCCTTATCCTGAAAACCCCCAATTCTCTCACCGCAGTGCGTTTCTAGCTCTCACACCACGCTTCACAGTGTCAAGCTACTTTCGATTTCCATGTCATTTGAATCATGAATGAATTTCTTCCATTAAGCAGATTATTAGGTCGAATTCGACCTAGTCATTGCTTAATTCAAAAAGAACCCTCACACCTTGTTTTGATAGTATCGTACGTATCATTTGATAACCCAATAAATCACTTATTATTTTTTTTATTCAAATTGAATTTTAAATGTAGGTCAGGATGGTAGACCTCACGATGTATGGAAAGGTGCAAGCTCTTAAGGGAAGACCCGAGGAGATAGTGTGGAGACCAACTAGATCTCGTTACATGTGTTGTCATGCTGCTTGCTACGAGGTGAAAGTTACATGTTGGTCAGCAAAGGGTTGGCACAAGCCGAGATGACATAAAATCCTATCGGTTGAGCGAGTGTCTTGAGAGACAACCATGACACAAGGAAGCAATCAGCTAGTCACAATGGGTGACTCCCTTGTTTGGTGAGACCTTATATAGGTGTGGGGATGAAGTGTGAAAGGTCGGATTAACATGGAAGGAGCACATGAAAAGAAAATAGGCTCTTTGAGAAGGATATCAAGGTTGGCCTTGATTAAGAGTAACTTTTGCGCCGCACAGGTAAAGTTCCGATGCGCACATGTTAGTCAAGTTCAGATGCATAGAAAGTTGTCGTGTTACACACCAGATGCCAAGTTTGACATTTTTCACCGTATTGATCGACAATGTCGGTCTACCAATATAATGCCTCAGGAATATGATCCAAAAGTTTAATCACATGTTTCTTAATGGCCCATATGATGATGCAAAGTTTGCTAAATTAATTACCCGTTGTTGGCGTATTAGGCAAAAACGTAAAAGTTGTGTATTCAAGAATGAGCCTTTCTCTTTCCATGCAGTTGTTACTTGCACTGCTTCTTTTTTCAAAAGCCCAGCTATTTTAGGAGCTAGTTATTGAAGTGTTTCAAACAACATAAAATGGCTAACCCCACCCCCAAAAGACTTTGTTAAGATCAATTTCGATGGTTCAGTCCTCCAACAAAATGCTAATGCTGCTATAAGTTTTGTCTTGAGAGATAATATCGGGCACCCTACTGTTGCTTGTGCTAGGAAGATTGGGAAATCAAATGTTCCTATTGCAAAAGCGACAACACTCATAGATAGTCTCCTAAAAGGTAGAGAACTCAATCCCCCCAACCCCCACCCCCCCCCCCCCCCCCCCCCCCCCCTAAAAAAAGACTTTGTTAAGATCATTGTTGTTGCTTGTGCTAGGAAGATTGGGAAATCAAATGTTCCTATTGCAAAAGGAGAATTCATCACCAACAGTGTCTAAACTCTTAGGTAACTGACAATATGGTACCTGAACTTTCAAAGTGATCAATGTAGTACCTAGACTCTTACTTCTGTATCAATGTCATACCTACCGTCAAATTCCTTAACAGTGTTAAAAAAATTGATTTTTTTATTTTTTATATTTTACTTTACCTAGCAAGACTAAGATTTACCATCCTAAGAACTAGCCTTCAACATGTCACTTTTTCACCTAATCGACACTTTGTTTTCCTGGTTACTATCCTGGCGGTATCACTGCTACCTTAATACAGTAAAGTGTCCTAGCACTTACTAGCAAAGTAAAATGACATACAAAACATAGGAATATAAAGTACACATGCAATCTTTAATTATCTAAATATTGATATTTTTGTGACGGATAATAGGGCACATGATAGAATTCATTTATTCAAACATAAATACAAATACAAAATCCAGAGCCTCGCTCTTAGGTAAACAGCTAAAGCTGTTTAGTTATTCATACTTATAATTACAAGATAAACACTTGTAAATAAAGCACTCCACTCCAGATGATTACATCACACCACACAATAGACACTCTATTATTTTCACACTATACTAGAGAACTGTATTCTGGCTATCTTACTTCTTGAGAAAGGTTTGAAAGAACTTCAAACTTCTATCTCAAGTTTTTGATCGATGCCTTCTTACTGACGCCTAAGGCTCCTTATATAGGGAGTGGACTCCAAACTAGAATTAAAACAAACTTATACTTAGTGGAGGACAGGAGGAATCTATAATTTGATAACTTACTTTTGAAAAAGTAAAGTCGACTGTCTTCATGTGTCGGCAGCCACTCACGTCCTTTTGAAAAGCAAAGTTGTTTGTCTTGAAGCGTCGGCAACCGTTCATTTTTCTAACATATTTACTATGTTATGATATGGTTCTAGATCTTCATCATATCCCACTGAGGAGTTTAGACCACTGTATTCTCATTCACGTGCCGTGTCATCCTCTTCATTTTCAAGATCTGAATCAAAAGGATAAGAAATCTTATACGTTTCTTCCTTTTCAACTTTCTCTAGCCATACAGTGGTAGCCAGAGTGCAATCCACCTCTTTCCTCATAAAAGCTGTGAAAAAATCATAGTTCTCCGGTGGAGGGTGATTATAGCAAGTGACCATTATTTTTTCTCCACTTGCTAAAAGACTTGAATCATAGTCTCTTAGAACCACTTCTTTGATAATAGCTATAGCCATAGCCTTCATCCATGGGATTCTTTGATTAGGTCTACCATTGCCACCAGCAACGACTGATTTTTGAACTGGACTTTGAATTAACCTGACGTGATGATATGGAGAGATATAATTCATCTGGCCACCTACCACTGTCCATTCTGGAGGAGTAGAAATGAATTTTAACCTTAGAATACATCCATCAGGTCTAATATTCTTGACTGCTTCAGATATTATTTCAGGCAAACCTTTCAAATCTTCATTAGTTTGTGTCCATAGATTATGAACAAAACAGTTTTCTACAAGCCATAACTTGTGCTTTTGAGGGTGCTCTGCTTGTACATCAACCAAGTATCTCCCATAATATGGGTCAGGGACAACTGATAATGTTTGTCAAAGAACATCTTTACCTTCACCTAAAAGATTGTGAAAGTTATATCATTCAGATTCTTTTAGTGCTAGCATTGGAATTTTAGTACTTTCAGGATTTTCAAGGTAAACAACCTTAGATTTTCCTGCTTGGTTTTCTGCTTGTACACATTTGTCCTTAGTATTGAATCCATACAATTTTTAACCATTTCAACATCATATTCATATTGAGTTAAAAATATTTGTCATCTCAAAACTCTTCCTCTATCAGCAGCATCAGTTAATTTGTAGTTTTTAAAATTTTTAACTCTCTTGTTATCAGTTCTCTTACTACAAATTCATTTCCTAAGAATACCTCTGCACCCTTAATGCTCTTGATTAAGGCAAAGACTTCCTTGTCTCCAGTAGAATAATTTAACTCTACCGCGTTAAACTTTCCTGATAGAAATTTACAAATCTTTTCATGATTTGTATCTGGAGCAACAACTAAAACAACTCCTGCCCAGTAATAATCATTTGCATCAGTTTGCAAGATGATCAAATCTCCTTCTTCAGGTAACTGCAAAAGAGGAAGATTTTTTGTTAATTCCTTAATCTTTCTGACAATATTACTGTCATCTTCCGTGAAAGACCATTTCTTTTTAGTACTTGTTTTTGGAGAGAGAAGTGTAGTGAGACCACTGACTTGAGGAATAAAGACTCTCGCAAAATTTACAACTCCCAAGAATCTTTGCAAAGATTTTGCATCTGGGATATTGTCTGGAAATTGGCTGATTTTCTTGACTATGTGATCTTGGAGACGAATCTCTCCATCCTTAACATGAATGCCAAGGAAATAAATTTCTCCCTTTATGAGATGAATCTTCTTCTGTCCAAGGATGATTCCCTTTTGGACAATAATTTTACACACTTGTTTGAAGTGCTTAAGATGTTCATTCATAGTCCTAGAGAAGACAAGAATGTCATATATATAAACTATGCAAAAATCTTAGTAAGGTTTGAAGATATTATCTATTTTCCTTTAAAAAATAGATGGGGCTTGCTTAAGACCAAATGACATAACTAACCATTCATAATGTCCTTAAGGAGTTCCAAAGGTTGTCAAAGCGATAGAATCAGGATGCATCTTAACCTGTCAAAAGCCTGATTTTGCATCAAACTTTGGAAAGATCTTTGCTCCTTTAAGCCTGTTACTGAGAACTCTTACTTGAGCTATTTGATAACCGTTTTTAACGGTCTTTTTATTTACATCCCTGTAATCAATTACCATTCTGGCTTTTTCTCTTAATTGTTCAGCATGATTTCTCACCAAGAATGCTGGGGCATGATGATGACTGTTTGAATTCCTGATTAACTTCTTTTCCAAAAGCTCTTGGATCTGATTTTCCATCTCTTTCCTATCTTCTTCCCTATAATGAGGGATGGCCTTAACATGACAAATAACATTTGCGTCATGCATCTTTAGCTGACAATATATTGGGTCTCTGTCCCAATACAACTGAGGATCTTCACTGATTGCTGGTTTCAGCAAATTTTCTATTTCTGTGAGAGTCGGTATTTTCTTTTGTTCTACCTTCTTTGCATACACCTTTAAGTTGTGCTCTTTGATGTATTCTACTTCTCCATCAGAACTTTCATTGTCAGTCATTTGATATTCAGAATTTTTCTCTGATTCAGAGTCTTCTGAACTTGTTGCTTCATTCATCAATATCTCACTATGACCTTTAAGCTGCTCTTGTAGCAACAAAACTGGTTTTAAAATGGGTTTATAATCACCACTCTTTGCTGGCAACTTCTGATATTGGTCTGTAAATCTTTTACTTGTAACGCTCACCGCGTCTGTTAATCGAGATTCCCAGTAGAATTTTTGATTTTTCTCAAACCCAATCATTTCTGGTGTTTGAACTATTGTTTGTTGAAGAAGGAAGTCATTCCCAATCAACAAATCAGATGTCTGGCCTTCACATTGCCAGAGGATTTTGATGATAAAATTTCCTCCTCTTAAGGAAACTTTAACATTTCGGGCCATAGTATCCATGACTATCTTATTTTCTTCCATAGCAATTCCCGTAACTGTTCTTGGAGATTTTTCCCAATATTCTTCAAGAATTGCATATCTCTTAGCAAGAGAATATCCTGAACCGCTATCTACAAATGTATGTAGATGATACTTCTTGTGATTGGAAAACTTCAGTCCTATACTAATATAATTACTATATACGCTTGTTTGGACTAGCATTACTTTTTCTTGCTTGTTTGGAGCATCAAGTAATTCTGTGAAAGGGTTGACCTTTCTTTCAGTAGTTACTAAATCAGGCGAATTGATACCAATTATTGGATTGGTACTTGTCACAGCAATTGTGGAATCAAGAGAATCAAACAACTCTTTTATTTCCTTGTTTTGGCTTAATGAAGTCACAAACTTCATCTTTTTTATATCTTCTTCAAGATTTTTCTCTTGTTCTTTTTTGTGGAATACATTATATTCCTCTTCTACCAGGATATGTGCTTCATTATCCTTGGTTTTCCTTCTGAGTTCTGCAATAAAGCATTCTCGATGATAAGTTTCTCCTGTACTTTCACAGTACATGGGAATTGTATTATTATCATCGTATTTCCAATAGTCACATGTGAACTTTCCCGGATTGGGATGGAAGGTACTGATAATATCAAAAAAAATTTCCTTCCAGTTATTTGTAATAAAAATATAGGACAATATCCTCTTATATCTTTTTCTTCTTCTTCAGAATTTTCTGAAACACTTTCTGTCTCACATTCTGATGGGTATTCAAGAGAATATATTGATTCATTCTCTTCATCAGAATATGCGACTTCAAAGCCTTTTAGATTAGCATACTCTATTGCTTCATCGTACTCAGCAATTAGGGCTCTAGAAGATCTCTTGTCCTTTTTAGGACACTCATTTGCATAATGCCATTCTGCCTTGCAAAGCCAACATCTACATTTCTTTACTTCTCTGGAAGAAGAATTTGTTTTCCTTCTTTTAAAAAACCTCTTTCTAGGAGAAGTTTGAGAAGATTGTTCTTTCTTATATTCAGGCTTTTTCCTGAATTTATACTTCTTTTTATAAGCGAATTTTTTTACCATGCTTGGTGCCAGAGAACTTATTTCTGTATTTTCTTTCTTTAGAAATATGACATCCCCATTGTGTTGGAGTATCCAATATCTTTGGACACATGTTCTTAACTCCTCTGAGTTGCTTCTTGGCAGTTTTAGATTTTCTGTTCTCTGTGCATTGCTTTCTTAGGAGATCCCTAACTCTTTCTGCTATTCCTCCTGTAGTAAAATACTGAAAGGGGTTTTGTTCCAAAGACTGTGCTACTGCGTCATTCCAGGGTTCTGGCAACTTTCTGTAATATGTTCTGATGAGATCATCATTTTCAATGTCTTCAATAGTGTAGTAGTAGTTTTGGAATTCGTTGGTATATTCCTCAAAATACCTCATATTACAAATACTCAATTTTTGAATATTTGCTTTAGTTCTTTCTTTAGATTGTTCACCATGCCCAGTGATATCTCCACAAAATTGTGCATATATAGACACTGCAAAATCTAAAGGACTATTAGTCTGAGCTATCTTAACTGCCCAATCAGCCCATTTAGAACTTCTTTTAAAGGACTGGTACCATTTCTGGACTATTCCAGTTAAGGTTAACTCATAATATGCATGAGCTTCCTCGTATGCATATTTGGATAGCACAAGAGCCTGAGTTAGCTTTAAATTAGCAACCCAGTTATCTATTGTTTTTCTTTTATCTCCTACCTGGTCTAAATCTAGATAAACCCCTTTTTCAGACACTGACTGTCCCCATTTGGGTTCTGTAGGGATATACTTCTGAGAAATTCGTTCTCCATTCCTTCCTGTAGGAGCTTGTCCTTTTGGAAGTTTGATATTCTTTTCTCGAATGATCTTAGTTGGATTGTTTGTAATATTCTGAACTATGGTGTGACCACCTTATGGAGGAGCTTGCCTCTCACCATCTGTTTCCATAGAAGACGAGCTTGGCGGTTCTTCTTTTGCTGCTTGACAAGGAAAAATCTTCCTCTTATTCTTTCCAAGTTGAATTTGAGAAATCTTGTTCATGATTTTCTCTAAGTCTTCTATGGATTCACAAGTCTCTGCTTGTGCATATAATCTTTTTAATTCTTCTGCTCTAAGCATTTTCATAGGTCTTTTAGTATCTTCTTCTTCAAAAGCCTCTTCATGAAAAATTGGCTTTGTTCCAGAAGAACTAGCTTCTTCATAATTTGCAAATGAATGCCTATGAAATTGTAAACTTATCTTTCCTCCCATGTCTTCATAAATTGAAGCATTAGAGCTTTCAAGCTGTCTGACCAGAGGGGTCAGATTCCATTCTCTTGGGAATGTTACTTCATGCCATTTTGTGACATGCTTTTGTTGATAATTATTTTTTGGGTTGGTGAGAACAGATGTAGTAATTCCAGGACTATTTAGAAACCTGGTATTAGGAGTTACATTCGAGCTCATCAACTTATAATAGATTCGATAATCTATCGCAAGTTCCATCATTCCTTTCTTCATAGAAATTCCATCTGTCTTAATTCTCAGTCTTAGACAGTGAGCAGCATCTCTGAGATGCGTTGTGAAATTTGGAAACACATTGAAATATGCAACTTGGTTGCACAAAGAAGCTTCTACTGTTCCTAACAGACTTTTCTTGAAATCTGTTATTCTATCGTCTTGCATGACACATAGAACAGAACAGTCTATACCATCTCTGGCTAAGAGCTTTATTCCTAATTGGACTGCACCAATATGCATATAGAAATATTTTTTCTAGAAAGCTTCACTTACTTCTTTTGGAGTTATCAACCTGATGTATGTTTCTCCTCCTGTGGCAGGAACGGTTAATTCAAAAATCTTGAATCTGTGAGAATCCATGATGAAAGATCTTTTTTTATAGATCTCATTGAATTTAAATCTATGAGCAGATGCTTCTCGCACACTAGATTCAATTTCATTATACTCAAATTCTTGAGCATTTATTAACTGTACTGGAACTGTGTTCATTTTACTGAGGATTCTACTCAGCATCTTCATATCTCTCTTGGTTGATGTTTTCGATGATTTCCATTCAAGTAGCTTTGGTTCACTAAACCTTAGTCTACCCTCTCCTACTAGTAGGGGTGGAGAATTTATGATGATTTTACTGGCTACATTTTGAGCTAGTAATTTTTCATCTATCTTTTCATAACTTTCTCATTTCTTCATTTTTTCTACCATTTTTTGTAGATTGAAAATCTTGCTATGTAATTCTCGAAACTGAATTTCGAGGTCAATACCTATCTCCTGGAGATAAGCAGTATTATAATTCTGCTGATGAATTATTGCTTCCATATTTTCAGCAAGTTTCTCAGTAGGACGATGAAAGTCAATAGTTTTGACATCTTCCTGTTTTACTTTTAGGTCTACTCTTTGATTCATTATATTCTGGAGATTAGAGTTTCTAAAAGTTTTTTCAAGTTTTCTTAGGTATCTCTTAGTTCTACTGTTTGCTGGTGAATGTTGTTTGCAAGATTTTCAGTGCGAACTAACT
Source organism: Fragaria nilgerrensis (assembly GCA_010134655.1). Classification (NCBI taxonomy): domain Eukaryota; kingdom Viridiplantae; phylum Streptophyta; class Magnoliopsida; order Rosales; family Rosaceae; genus Fragaria; species Fragaria nilgerrensis. Next base: position 7,593,134 of record CM020982.1, read on the forward strand.
TTTTTTCAATATCTATTAGATATTGCTTTTCTTTGAGGTAATGTAGCTTGATTTCAAGCCTAGCAATTTTTAAATTTATTTCCTCAAGTTGATTAATCCTTAGATTAAATCTCTCGAGTTGTTCTGTAACCTTTTCAGAGGTCTTATCCCTAGATAAATGATCTAGGAACTCGACTAAGCTTGGTCTTGATGGATCAAGCTCTTCTACTCCTATCTCTCTTTGGAGATGAATATGTTCGTCGTAGAGAGTATTTAATACTCTACAAACGTATTCAATGGAGTATTGATTTTTTTGAATATGCTTTATATGAAAGCACACTTCCCACTTATCAGTTCCTTTTGTAATACAAAAAGTCTGATAATTTTTAAGTTTGGATTTTCTCTTATTAGTCAAGAGAAGCCAACTTTGTGGCATAAACCTTTTTTTTTTCTTTTTTTTCTCCTGCTTTTGAGCCAAGCAGACTCTGATACCAGCTAAGGCGGATCTAACCGATGCTCAAAATATCAAGAGGATTTTAGTCTTGTTCAAAAGTTTCTTGAAGAACTTCAATTTCTTCTCTTGATTCGTATATCATTCTTTGCAACCGAAAAATAATATCTCAGTAATTTTTAGTACTTCTAAGGAGCTTATATCTTCTTTCTTTTAATTCTCTGAAATTTTTTTCTTTCTTCTTGCAATTCTTTATATGATAGTTTAGCTTCTGTTAAATATTCTAGTCTTGTAGCAATATATTCTCCAATGATGAAAAATTAAGTGTTTATCTTTAAGTATAGAGGATATATTTATATATTTGCATTATGATAAATAAACAAATTCATAGGCCCACCATGCTCCGTCAAATTTTAAAATGGTAAGAGAAAATTAAAATGCAAGATACAAACAAAATATTCTAACAGAATATTCTCTTATCTTAGATGCAGACACCTTGTTGATACCAAAATATAAGTTCAGGTATCACATTGGTATCTTTGTAAGCTGAGGTATCATTTTGTCAGTCCTCTAGGAGTTTAGACCCTTTTGAAGAGTTTAACCCTTTGCAAAAGCGACAACACTCATAGATAGTCTCCTCAAAGGTAGAGAGCTCAATTTCACCAAGGTTTGTGTCAAATGCGACTCCTCCCTTTATCATCAACTGTATCAACAAAAACCTTATAATTCCCTGGAGAATCATTCCAATCATCAATGATATCAAGCCTATTGTTGTTGGTTTTGAAGACATCTCCTTCAGTCACATTTTTCGGGAAGCAAACTTCGTGGTCAATTCCTTAGCAAAGCTGGGTCATGACTCTTCTGATCTTCATACCTGGGATGTTAATCTTCCGCATAGAGTTGTTGACTTGTTGTTGCTATCAGTTTCGACCTCTACGACATTGGTTGCCTAAGAGGCTTTTCCTTATAGTTTGTTTAACCGTTTCGTATAAAAAAGAATAATGCTTCAAAAAAAAGAACTCTTCCAAAAAAATCGGACCTCTTCAAAAAGTAAGAATGAGCAATTTGCACCGATAACAGGGTCCAAACCGAACCGTATTGGAAAAAAGATTCGGTGACTAAACCGATCAAACTAAAATGTTGTTGTTTCATAGTCATATGAGATTGACACCGACCATTTTTTTCTAAGTGAACTAATAATCATGCCACATCGAACCGCATAAAAGCTGTTCGGTCGCAATTCCAAGTTACAAAAAGGACAAACAAATCCGTATAAAAGCATTCACGCTGAGATCTAGTTTGTCATTTGACGCCCCACCTACAGTTTACTCTTCTTTTTTTTCTCATTGTTTAACTTGAGCAATATATAATTTCTTTTCCTTTTTTGTATCTATTGCTTTTTTTTTTTTTCTTAAGGGCAAGTCCAACAGTGGGTCTAAAACCCAGTCTTGGTCTCATAATGAGACTTCTCATCTCCAACGGGCTAAAAATAGAGGTTCTAGTTTTGGAATTATGAGACAAAGTCATATTCTCAGTCTCATATTTGAGACATTTCCAAGACCAGGGTTTGGGGCCCACTGAATTGGGTTGGGTCCGTAATGGATAAAGAAACGACACGTTAAAAGAGACATGGTGGGAACGCGCGAGTTGTAGCGACGCGGGGTGAGGGGAACGCGCGTCTATGCGTTGCTATTTCTAATTTCAAACAGTTGTGGGCCCAAGTCTTCAACGTTGTCTCCTTGTGACCTTTGGGAAACTCCAATGCTAGTCACAAACTCTACCAGGACACGCACTTTATTCGTCGGCTAAGATCTTAGCCGACGAGCCTTCGTCGGCTATAGTTTTGTCGGGAAAGGGTCGTCGGCGATGATTTTAGCCGACGAACCTAGAGACCGTCGTCGGCTATTATACCAGTATTTAGACGACGAACTCTTTTTTCGTCGGCTTTTGTTCATGTATTAAGCCGACGAAACAGACTCTATCTTTCATCGGCTATTGTTCCACTATTTAACCGACGACACAGGATGTCGTCGGCTATACTCCCACAATTGAGTCAACGAAAAAGACGTCGTCGGTTATACTCTCATACTTTAGCCGACGCAACAGAGATATTCGTCGGCTAAAGTATATAACTAAAAAATTAAAAAAATAACTATAGCCGACGAAACAGACTCTATTTCATCGGCTAAACTATAGTAGGGTTTAGCCGACGAAACATGCCATAATTCGTCGGCTAAACCTTGTGGAAAAAAATGAGAAATACTATAGCCGACGAATTGTGGGATGTTTCGTCGGCTATAAGTCCATTCCAGTAAAAAAAAAAATACGCGAAATTTCTAAATTACCATTCCAAGCAAGCTGCAAAATACACCAAAACAATTCCATATATATAACCAACAAGAAGCACATAAAACTATATAATTTATTAACTACACAAAATCTAGATTGTCTAAATCAATATCCGATTCTGGGGCCTGCTGCTGAGGAGATTGCGGCGGCTGAGGTAGCGCTATAGGCGTAGGCATGGGCGGAACTGGAAGTCCCTGACGCTGGGCAACTATAAACTCCTACATGTACTGGAACATTTGATGTTGCTGGGCTTGCTGGGCGGCATATACCGCGGCAGTATAGGCTCTCTAGTCGGTCATCTGGGTGGCATGAGCGGCAGCCTGAGAAGCTTGTTGTTCCCGTACTCTCCAAACTTCCGACTCTAGCTGAGTCGTCCTGCTGCTGGTCGAGGCTGCCTTTCGTTGAAATCCTGGAGTGGTCTTTAGGACCCCCTGGCCCTTCTTTCCTAGACCCCGGCAGTAGAAGTTGTTTTCTCGCGGTGGGAAGTCTGTGCCCATGATCCTCGCCCCAACCCTCGGATCTGAAGTGTCGATCTGGGACATGGCTTCGGACATCTCTTCCTCCTACGTGTCCGGCCATGTCTCCCTCACTATAGCACTCATCACCTCGTCACTAGCCTCCCTCACATTCGCCTAATTGGATAGGAAAAAAATGATTAATTAACATTTTGACATATATATAAGTAAAATTAAAAATTTAAAAACGTAAGATGACTTACAATATCCTCCTGGGAGTCAGGATATGCCTTCTAGTACGTATAGACGTACCGGTTGACTTCTGGATGTTCCCTGGCCGCCTCGTCCATGAAGACAGTGAACGGTCTAGAACCGGCATGATGGTTCCTTGTGTTGCGCTGCCGGTTCTGAGCGTTCGCCCGGCAAACGGCCTTCAAAGAAAAAAATAAACTATTAGTAAAATATTTAAAAACGCACGTACTTAATGACAAATTAACTAATTGATTTTTTTAAATACATGTTTACGAGGGTTGTTGAATTCTGATGTCAGAAGCCAACGCCACTCGTACTCCCTGTACTGAAACTCAGCAGGGGTACCAAAACGTGTGTTCCCGTGCGTAGTCCAGTGGGTCCGCAACTTGTTCTTCCACTCCTTGTACCTACAGATACAACAAAAATATTAGAAATATTATTAATATCACATACAATTTTGTTTTTTCATTAACTTTCCAACGTACCTTCCCCCATGCACAACGTCCGCCCAGCTGTTCTTCAGGTGTTCGGGAACGTCAAACCACACATGCATTTAACCGTTTATTAGTTTAGTTTTCGAGAAATCAACAATGTAATACATAATATTATTGAGGCATTTTGTAAACTCACCGACATCGCGTTGTGGACCATGTCCTTAACCTCCTGCGGGACCTCACCCCAGTCTGACCACAACATAGGGACTCTATCCCTAATGAGCGCTCACACGCGGCCGGAGTACGTCCTCGACTTCCCGCCCGATACTATGTGGCCATCCCCGTCAGTATCGATGACGATCCTCCCTGAGGTAGTGACGGTCTTCTCGAGAGTCTTCCCTATGACGAGGCCTCTCTTCTTCTTTGTCGGCTTCGCTCCGACGGTGCCTATCAAATGATAAACCAAATTGATTATTAAAATCGGAGACCCTTTATTATTAATTACAAGAAAATAAATCATTCATCTTTTATTACCTGAGGGCGATGCAGCAGACGCGACGGATTCCGTCTTTGTCGTCGATGATGATACCCTCGCGGAAATAAGAGGCGTATCAAAAAGCACGAACTGGTACGCTGCTGATGGAGCCACTGGCGGGGGCAATGGATAAATCGGCGTCCCTGAGCCATCGACTGCAGGTAAGGCCGGTATCATTCGCGGAAGGAATAGATGAGGCGGCGGCATCTGTACCCCAAACGACCCACCATCCGAAGCAGTAGGACCCGGAGTGGGCGGTCGGTGTATCTCAGGCATACAGGGTGCAGACACCTCCGTCTGGGTCTGAGGCCACAGCTCTCTCGAGAAATGAGGGACGCCCCGCTGCCTCGATGAAGTGGGCACCGAAGGCTGCCTCGAGGAATGGGAAACGCTCGGCAGCTGCTGCTGCGCCGTCTCCAGAAGAGTCGCATATCTAGTTGTCATGTGGCCCCGAAACGACGTTTGAGGGTTGCTAGAGGTTCCCTCAGATGATTCGAACATTTGGCCCCTCGAACCCTTCGTCGATCTAAAATTACCGCTCATCCTGTTTAAAATATTAATTTGAATCAAAGCTGTTTAAAATACTAACTAAATTGTACTCTATTCCAATTAAAATTTCCAGAAATTCATTATTTAACAAGACAACAATTCAATTAAATAAGTATACTAGCAGACTAGGTCAATCAATTAACTTCAAATTGTAATATTTTTTTTCCGATTTCATACTTCAAATTCAAATTCTATACCCTTCCATCATATCAAATATTTCAAATCATTACCAACTCAATTGAGCATTAATCATTCTCAAATTCCATAATACCACACATTTCTAAAGGTCAAAAAGCACCGTAATTTCAAAAACACATGCATAAACCAATTCCAAAACAATTCACACCAACAATTCACACCAAATCAACCAATTCCAAAACAACACCAACACATAAATTAAGGTTCATACTTTTACCTCCGACCTTAATAATGTGGCAGCTACGGCGAGGCTGGGCTGGGCGGCGAGGCAGGGCTGGGCTAGGCGGCGGAGAAGGCGAAGCGGAATTTAACGGTGGAGGTGAGGACGGAGAAGTAGTAGTTACTGACTGGGAGAGGGAGAGGGCGACGGAGAGGGAGACCGGGAGAGGGAGAGGGCGACCGGGAGAGGGGGAGGGCAACCGGGAGAGGGAGAGGGCGACGAAGAGGGAGACCGGGAGAGGGAGAGGGCGACGGAGAGGGAGACCGGGAGAGGGAGAGGGAGAGACGGACCACAGCTGGTTATTGACGGAGGAGGCAGACCAGGCGTTAGGGTTTTTTCGTTGGGTTTTCTACGGTCCCGATAACTTTAGCTGACGAAATAATTACTTCGTCGGCTAAACCTTTGAAATTCGTCGGCTAAACCTTGAAATTCGTCGGTTAGTTTTTTTATTAAATATTTTCAATTTATCTATTTTATTTTATTGTATTAACTATAGCCGACGAGTTTTTAATAATGTCGTCTGCTAAATTACTTTTTATACATTCGGCACATTGTGATTGTGATGATGAAACTTGAGAACCGAAAATCCGACCGTCAGATCTGACCACCATGAGAAAATACATGTATGGGAAAAAATTGAACTTGATCCGACAAGGTTAAAGGCTTGATCCGGACAGTCAATCTGTTAAGTCAAACTCCTAAACGCACGGAAAAGGTCATTGGACCGTCTAAATTACTTATTTTGACCGGACCTTCAACTGAAAATAGTTTCAAACCGATGAGACGCAACAAGTCGTATAAAAATTTTACAAAAAATAACCACGGATGATAGGGCTACCCATAGGGAGAAAGATTGGAAAATTGCATTGACCGCAACTATCGGCACCGAGACTTTACCGGAATACCGTGATTTTTCAACTGTGGACGTATTTAACCATTCTGGTCATATCTTATTTCACGACTTTTTTACGTTTGAAGGTCCTACATATAGTTTGTTTTTGAAACGGAACATTTACTCAACACTTGGTAAACAAGTTATACAACATTAGTAGGCATGTTGTGATTGTGATGATGAAACTTGAGAACCGAAAATCCGACCGTCAGATCTGACCATCATGATAAAATACATGTATGAGAAAAAATTGAACTTGATCCGACAAGGTTAAAGGCTTGATCTGGACGGTCAATCCGTTAAGTCAAACCCCTAAACGCACGGAAAAGGTCATTGGACCGTCTAAATTACGTATTTTGGCCGGACCTTCAACTAAAAATAGTTTTAAAACCGATGAGACGCAACAAGTCGTATAAAAATTTTAGGGTTTAGGGTTTAGGGTTTAGCCGACGAAATATTAGGGTATTCGTTAGCTAAGATGCGGTTAGCCGACGAATACCCTAGTATATTTCGTCGGTAAGATGGTTTTAGCCGACGAAATATACCATAATTCGTCGGCTTAAACAATCTTAGCCGATGAATTATAGTATATTTCGTCGGCTAAGATGGTTATAGCCAACGAAATATACCACAATTCGTCGGCTTAAACAATCTTAGCCAACGAATTATAGTATATTCCGTCGGCATATCCGCATCTTAGCCGACGAATTATGGTATATTTCGTCGGATAAAGTATAAAAATACATTAAAAAACAGAAGGTTTAAACCATACTAACTTCCTGTTCATATATCACCAAAATTCATATAAAATAACAGAAATATGAATTCAACATATGTAAACTATAAAGGTAATACATTCTTTTTTATTACAAATTAATGTATTACGTCCTCTAAATTAAAACTAAGGCTCGTAATCGGAATCATACGATGAGTCTTCTTCGGTGTCAGAATTAATTTCTGGTAATCTATGTCTTTCCTCATCGCCAGAGTCTTCGTCTGTTTCTTGATTTGGATCAACATCAATAAGCATTGGCTCTTCATCACGAATTCGCACCGAACGACCCGCTTTAAAATTATTAAGGCGAACGGTAGAGGAGTTAGGAATACATATTGCATTGAGTTCTTGATACGCAACATCTTCTTCCTCGTCTTCGGCCTCTCCAAGTGTAGCCGCCCGGTAAATGTTTCGAGGGTGCACAAGGTTGACTACTTTCCACGCGTCACCCTTAGCAAGGTCATCAAGATAAAACACTTGTTTTACCGATGTGGCAAAAACGAACGGGTCATCTTCGTAAGAACTTGTAGCAGTGTTCACCGATAATATTCCGTACTGATCGGTCTTCATGCTCTGCGGCTTAGTATCAAACCATCTACACTTGAAGAGGTGCACTGTCATGCCTTCACCGTAATAGTCAACTCCATTCCGCCCACCATGCGTCATCACCCCAGAATTCTGTGTTCTCCGTCTGTTGTCTCTCTGTTCACATATAAATTACATGTCATTCACCTTGCACATCGGATAAACTCTTGACATTATCGGCTTCATCGCTAGAAGTCTTAGTTCGTGCGACCAATTTGGGTGACCATCAAATTGAATATGGTTCATCTGCAACCAACCATTCAACTGTAAATATGGATAATTATGCAATAAACATAAATACGTACAGAAATATTGAATTACGTACCCAGCCGCCAAAATAGTTTGCGAACTCCCTGTTGTGGTACTCGAGATCACCTTGAATGTCTGTACAATACAGATGGATGTCTTTCCAGTATTCAACTTCTGGACAATTAATCAATACCGACTAGTGGGCAATGACTAGCTCTTGTGGTTGCAACTTGTAGGAGTCTGGCAAAATTCCATAAACTTCAACATCAGAAGAGAGTATGGAAAGATTGAACTTCAGTACATCTACCGGCATGGTTTGCGGAGTTTCCTTCAACGCTCCTAAATACAACTTCATGTAGGTGACGCACTCGTGCGCAATATATGCTTCAGTTATACATCCTTCAGGAGCGGATTTAGTAGCCACATAATCTTTGTAGTCTCCAAGTTGCCTATAAATCAAGTTGCAAAGTGTTATGATTATTGAACATGTATATATATTGAGGAATTCAGGTGTAAAAAACGTGTATTTCCATGGAATACATCCAAGTGTAGTGTACTGGACCGGTAAGCAACAATTGCTCGGGAAGATTGATCATCAGGTGAGGCATGATGTCAAAAAAATTTGGAGAAAATATCCTCTCAAATTTACACATGATATAAATGATGTCCTCTTGCATTTCCCGAAGGTTAAATTTTTTCACTTCCCGTATGCATAATTTCTGGAAGAATCTTGCCAACGCTACTAACGGCTCCACCACCTGACGGGGAAGGAACGGTCGAATAAAAACAGGGAAGAGACGTTGTAGCAGGATATGACAGTCATGACTCTTCAACCCGTACATCTTATTGTCCCGGAAGTTCACACACCGGGCTATATTTCCTGCATAACCTGAAGGATACTTCACACAACTCATCCACCTGAAAATTACGTTCTTCTAGTCATGCTTCACGGTGTAAAGAGCTTGAGGCATTTTTTTCTTCCCTTCTTTCAACCACAGATGTCTTCTTAATTGCATTTTTTTAAACCAATGCGTGCCTTAGAGCCGTCTTTCGTCTTCCCCTCCAAGTTCAGCACTGTGCCCACCACACTGTTGCAAACATTCTTTTCTATGTGCATCACATCTAGGTAGTGCCTGATCAATAACTTACTCCAGTATGGAAATTCCCAGAATATGCTTTTATGTGTCCATAATTTGTACATGTCGGGTCTTTCAGGTATTGCCGCCACAATGTTGAGATGATTGCTGAGCTGCCCAAAATCGTACTCATTAAGCACTGCTAAAATTTCTTTCCCCGTCCATCTTCTGGGAGGCACACTGTGTTCTACGGTCTCATCAAATGCTTTGTCATCGAACTGTCATTCGTGATTGTATGGAAGAAAAGTACGGTGACCCAATCTGCATATCTTGTTGCAATGACTGCTGCTCCCCTCATCGCTAAGACACTCTGGACAAGCCTTGTATCCCCTAACAACGTTGCCCGACAACATCCCACGGGCAGAAAAATCACTGATGGTACCAACAACCATGACATGCATCTGGAACATCTCGTGCATGTACTTGTCATAAGTGGGATGACCAACGTCCCACAAAAACTTAAGCTCTTCAATCAAAAGTCTCAAATACACATCGAGACATTTCCCTGGATAACCGGGTCCCGGAATCAACAAACTCAACATATTGTATTCCTTCTTCATGCACATCCATGGAGGAAGGTTGTACGGTACCAAAATCACCGGCCAAACACTGTATTGAAGACTCATGTTGCCAAAAGGGTTGAACCCGTCGGATGAGAGCCCGAGCCTCACATTTCGGACCTCTGACGCAAAATGAGGAAACTCCCTGTCTATATGCTTCCAAGCCTCCCCGTCAGTAGGGTGTATAAGGGTATCTTCGTCATGCAATTCCCTATCAGCGTGCCATCTCATAGCTTTGGCCGTGTGTGAAGACATGTACAACCGCTCCAGCCTATCCCTCAACGGGAAATACCGAAGTACCTTCACAGGTTTCCTATTGCCTGCAGGAGTCAGCTTATACCTGTCAGTGTGACATACCGGACATGCGTCAAGCCCACCAAGGTCATTCCCTTCTTGATCTTTACCCCAGAAGAGAACGCAGTCATATCTGCATGCATGGATCTTGATGTAGGAAAGCCCAAGATCTTTCAGGATACATCGGACCTTATGATGAGTGGTAGGAAGACGATGACCGTGGGGCAACATCGGAGCAGTGTACTGTAGATAATTATCAACAGCATTCACGGTCGATTTTGTCTAAACTTTAATCTTCATTACGTCCATCACACTTTCAAGAACGGTCTTCTGACAACCGGGGTACACAGGGATCTGTTGGAAAGCAAGTAGTTACTTGTACTTGTCAATACCAGCAGTGTTGACAACTCTAGGGAAGGGCTGCACCGGCTCAGGCATATACTGTCCTTGAGCGCATACACCGCTCTCATAAGGAAACATGTCGTTGATGAAGGTCGTTGTTGGATCGTTGGATGTACTGCCCGTCTCAGAAATTGGCCATGATCATGCGGACCCCCTGATGATGTTTCACCGTGATATAACCAACATGTGTACTTCTCCCAAACCCGTTACTCTTCAGATGCTGCCATACTTTGTCAATCGCAAATCGATACATATCGATGCGACACTGACATTTCGTACACGGGCAATAGATAATTGTATTCCCGTTAGCATTAGTTAGCGCATATTCTAGAAAACTCATAACTCATTTACCATATAACCATATTTTTTGTCCCATTTTGGAAGCGAAATCCAACTCTTATCCATATTCTGAAAATATAACAAAATATATATGTATAACGCTAGCTAATTATTAATTAAATTTCATGCCATATATAAAATCTCAATTCATTTAATTTAGTATATATTCTACGTACTACAACTAATTAATAACAAATTAATTAACACACACCCATATATATATAGATATATATACTTAATAATTACATAACAATATTATATATATATATATATATATCTACATCATCACAAAATCATCATCAACAACTTCATACCATCAACACAATATTATAAATTAATTAACATATATATATATATATATATATATATATATACTACTTATGAACAACTTCATATATATTATATCAAATCATCAACCAAATCGATCAACACAATATTATAAATTAATTAACATATATATCTACTACTTATTAACAACTTCATATATATTATCAAATCATCAACCAAATCGATCAACACATATATATATACATCCAACGTACTCAAAATCGATCAACTCAATCACACTCAAAATCGATCAACTCAAATAAAACTCAATTAATCAACATATATACATATACGTACCTATATATAACTCCACAAACTAATTATGGACATATTTCGACAACACCCATACTTTTTCTCCCGTTTTTTCTTCTCCCGTTTTTTTTTCCCAGACGAGCTGCTGTTGTCCAGATCTGCAAATATAAAGCACTTTAGCCGACGAAATTTTAATTTCGTCGGCTATAGTCCATAGACTACCAATGAAAAATTTTCTTTAGCCGACGAAATTAAAAATTCGTCGGTTAAAGTTTAACATAGCCGACGAAAATTTAAATTAGCCGACGAAAAAATAGTTCGTCGGCCTGGTTTTTTTTTTTCGTCAGCTAAAGCCTTTCTTTTGGTAGTGAAAAAACTAATGGTCCAAATTATATGTGATCAAAATATCAATGGCCCATTAAATTCAATCTGATTAATTTCATTTTGACCTCAAAAAAAAATAGCATAAATATTTTGAAAAATGAAGAGATCCGTTGGGCAATTTTCTTTTTTTTTTAAGCAAGTCTATAAATAGGAACCAAAGATCTCACAAATTCTTCACACCAAAATAATCTTCTCCTTGCACATTTTCAATTTATTCACTATATATCTCTTTCTTCAATTATTTCAAGAGAAAAAATGAGCAAAAGAAAAGATTCATGGAGGCACAATGAAGAAGCTATTCTTTGCGAAGCTTGGATCACCATTACCACCGACGGTGCCAGGCTATTATATTTAAAATTTTGTGATAAAAATAAAAATGATGATTTTTATTTATTTAATAAGGTTAACATATTACTTAATATTATATTCATAAGCATAGTACTCAAAACTTATTTTAATAAACTAAAATGAATATAGGACCTCACAATAGAACTCATTGTTGGAGATGAAAAAATGAGTCTTATATGAATAGTGTCACAAGAGGTCCTATAATAGATATAAGACTCAATTATAGGACTAACGTGCTCTAAGGCAACTCCTAGAGAAAAAATTAGTCCAACTTGAGCAATATACTCCCTTATCTCGAAGGAAAAGCCCCTTATCTCTTTTCCTTTTTCCTCTTCTTGGGTGCTTTTTGCTTCATCATACTCCCTTAACATTGTTGACGTTGAAGAAGACTTGGAAGTTGGAAGTCTTCACACAGCAAACTCTTTCATCACTCATCTGGCAGCAAACTCTCTCACATTTGGAAGTCTGCTCCATTGACCATATATCCAAGTAGATCGAAGCCAATATTCCTTCTTCCACCCATATATCCAGTCATTGGGGTAGCTATAGCTAGGTGGTAACCCTGGTAGTCCATCTGTAGCACTGCCAGTTCGGAGCATCCATCCATCACACACAAATTCAACTAGGATGTCTACTTCAAGTTCCACAAATGGAGTAACACAAGGTGTATCAACTGCGAACCAGGCTGAAGAGGATCTCGAGGCTACTATAGGTGACAGACGAATGGATCCCAAATTATACAGGTACGCAACCACTGGTAAAGTACACCAAAGCAGGGGTTTCTGGGCTATAATTACTCTCCTCTACAATCCCTTTTCGGTCTTTAGACAAAAAGTAGAGGTCATGATCTACCAAGCCTTCTTGGAAATTTACGAATGGCTTCTTCAATTGTATACAACTTACTCTCATTCTAGCTTCAACATTCCCTCTGAAGTAGAATCACTAATAAGGACAAATGGGGACAAAGTAACCCCCGGCAGGAATACAGTGCTTCACCTTGCAGCAAGTGTAGGAAATACCCATCTTGTCACACGGATACTGGATAAATTTCCGGACCTTCTCACAGTTAACAACTCTCGTGGAGATTCTCCGCTTCATGTTGCAGCACACGGTGGACATGTATCTACGGTGCGTTGTTTGGTTGAAACGTATAAGGCACCGGTTGGTAAAAAGAATGCAGGAGGGAACACAGCATTACATCTTGCGCTGGAAAATCACCACAAAAAAGTGACCAAGTTTTTAGTTGAACACGATGGATCGATCTCACATTCGCAAAATAACAGTAAGAAGACACCGTTGTGCATGGCTGCGGAAGCTGGGATTCTTGACATTGTTCAAGTGATGGTGGTCAAGACACCAGCTGCCGATTCTTCTGTTTGGGAAGAGTCCCGTGGCTACTCAATTTTGCGTGCTGCTGTCATAGGAAGGAATCATGGTAATTCACATCTGCTACTTGTCTTTTTTTTTCTTTTTCTTTTTTACTTTTTCTTTTTTATCACAAAATGATTTATCTTACTCTAATTATATCCACACAATTCTATATACTAGATAGTAGACGCACACCCCCAATTTTGCAAAATTTTTAAATACAATTTTGCCATTTTTACAAATACAAGAGGGAATAAGAGAGAACCCAGGCAACCTTTCATACATTTTTATCCAATCTAGTCTCCTTCCTCACCCCTACTCATCTTTTAAATCGATTTATTCATATTATTCATGATAATCAGCAAATTAAATCATGGTTCGTAATTTTAATTAATCCTCTTAACACCCCCGCGCTTTGTTTAACATTGGCTTGCTTTACCTATTGTTTCATTAGTTTTCTCTTAGGTTCCATTGAGTCTATATAGAATATCATTTCTGGCCAACAAGAAAAGGAAGAAAGTTAGAAAAATGATGTCTGTGATTAAACACAACTGATGACATCGTTTATCATCTCTTTGTCAAACCTGCAAAGTCTCAATGGTAAATCATTCCGTTAGTAATTGTGTTTCACATTACGAGGGCATAACAGAAAGTTTAAAGAAAAAAACTAAGAGGTGGGGTGTATTTAGTATTTAAAGATGTGTGAATAAAATTTCTCTTTATCTTATATTTATTTATTTCAAACTAAAAGTCACAAGTAGGAAAATTACGCATGGTGGTATCACTGGTATGCATCCAAATTAGTTTGGATGTCTCCGTTATCATGTTTGCGTTGTGCATGATATAACCAGGCCGGCCGGGTTCATATATACATGAAGTAAAAAATCTAACAGAACAAAAATCGTTTACGTATTTATAATTTTATATGAACAAAAATTTCCAATATATGACTCAAGTCCATAGCTAGATATACCTAAAGTTGGGCAAACCAAAAATAAGAACAGCAGTATTATTCTATAAATGACATGTTTATGGTTTCTTTTCATATACTACTTTTTCTTCAAACGTACAGTTTCTTTTAATCCTCTGTAGACATCTTGAAGACCTTATTAAGCAAAGTTGAACCGGCTCTCATCCACGTATCAAGAGACGAAGTGGAAGAGGGGATGGCTCCTCTTACACTTGCAGCATATATAGGAAACTGTGATGCCGTACGCTGCTTGTTGGACAAGTACAGTAACGGTTCATACAGGAGGGACAAAAATCGTTTCTTTCCGATACATATTGCCTCCCGAAACGGCAACATTAAGATAGTTCAAGAATTCCTGAATCATTGCCCAGATCTGAAGGAGTTACATGACAATGAAGGCCGGAACATTCTTCATGTCGCAGCTGCGTATGGACGAGCTAAGGTGGTTAAATATATGCTTGGAAAGACCAACCTTGAAATTCTTTTCAACGAAAGAGATAATTCCGGAAACACTCCTCTACATATAGCTGTGCAGAACTGGCATCCTAAGATTGTCAGAATTTTGAGCCGGGATAACAGAGTTCACCAAAAGATTTTCAACAATAAGGGCATGACAGCATTCGATATTGCAGAGAAGTCCAAGGTGCATAAAGACATGCTTTTTCGATGGGTATTTTCTCAACACAACTATTTTTTAACCTTGGTTAAAGTAAAAGAGGATGAATACAAGAGCAGAAATGATTAGTTTTTGTTTTGTTTGTTTTTTATTTTCATCGCAGAAACTAACTATTTTGGCCTTGAGATTAGCTAATGCTCCACGTTCTGATGAAGAACAAAGAGCTGACAAAGAAAAAAAGAAAGATGAAGAACAAAGAGCTGACAAAGAAAGTGGAGCAACTGATTCATGTGTGGAGACCAAGAAGAATCCCGATTATCTATTGTTTTCAAGGGAAAATGTGAATACTCTCCTTATAGTGTCGACTCTGGTGGCTGCTATAACTTTTCCTGCTGGCTTCACTGTGCCAGGTGGATATAAAAACTCTGGAAGTGACGAAGGCATGGCAACCTTACGTAATACAGCTTTATTCCAAATATTCCTGATATGCAACACCATCTCAATGTACAGCTCTATTACTGTTGCGATTGCGCTGATCTGGGCACAAACTGCAGGTGATCTTAATATGATTTGTGTTGCCATGAGGATTGTGCTACCCATGTTAGCCCTAGCTCTTATTATGATGTCCATGGCGTTCCTAGCTGGTGGTGATCTTGTGGCGAGAAATCTTACTTGTGGCTACGTTGTTGTGGCCCTGGGCTCATTTTTCATCGTCCAAGTAGTTGTGTTCATTGTTCCCCTCACAATCCCACTTTCCTCCAAGAATTGCATCACACACTTCATCCTACGTGGTAACTTTCGTTTGTTGATGATGGTAACTAGATATGATGTTGACAGTAGTTCATGAGGACGGAAGCAGTACGTCCTAAGGATGGGTGATCTGTCATCTGTGTAGTACTTGGCAGTATCCAGATTTTCTTGATATGCCGCTGGCAGACGAGCTTGATTGATACATTTGTTGAACAGCAAGCGTGGTTTAACAGATCACCTTGGAGCTAAATAAAGGAGGAACTACCTTTCTGATTCTCTAGGAAGGTAGTTAATTATCTCTCTACAATAGTACGTACGTACAATGAAACAATTATTTGTGTGTTTCTTATTTTCAAAGAATTGGTGATGGTTTGTATATATATGTATTTTTTTTATACGACAACGAATACAGTAGTTTGTATTCTTTGGGGACTGTAATATTCTTACTTCTTCTCCATAGAGGATAATTATCCATTACTTGTTGATGGGTATTGGCTATTGACCGTTGAAACCGTCTTTCTTGTTGATTGCATGGGTTTGAAACTCAGCTTAGCCAAGCTAGCTAGCTTGATGAACAATGGAGTGGTTCTAACGAGGACCAGTACTAGTTGATGACTTTTTTATTTCATCCATTTTTCTATCTCATATTCACATCTCGGTCGTCTAGTTTGTAGATATATATATATATATAGGTATATCATATCTACAAATTTTCATTTAAATTGAAAAGCATTAGGTCATTCATAAATATAATTTATCAATTATAAACTTACACGACTCATGTCTGCTGCTCTCCTTGTTTATCCTTAATTAACTTTAAATCTTATCCATTCATTCAATATTTGATGGTCACTAAATATGACACCTCATCAATAACCCACTAGAAGTCATTAAATGAGCACTTTAATTGCAGACGTCGTTTTGAACGTAACGTTATGTCTCAAAACTCAACTTCTCCTTAGTTTTTAGACCAAAAACTCTACTTTTCCTCATCCATCTTCGTTAACTCATCCTTCCTCTTATTCTTCCTCTGGATCTGGGGATTCTTATGGCTGAAGCTTCGATCAATTCTTGTTCTCTTTCACGCCAAAGGTCGGGCCTCCCAAGGGCATGAGGCTTTTCAAGGTGAGGAGATGTCTCATTCAATCTGTTTTCCAACTAAATTTTCTGGGCAATCAAGGACTAATTTGGATTTGAATTTGATTCCAGGGAAAATAGTGACTAATCAAATGAGTAATTTTACTCGAACCCATTGAAGTGAGGATGGATATTTTATGTTGGAGATTTGATTCGATATAGGGAAAATGTCATAATGCCCAAATATTTGAAAACTAAAGCTCATTCTAATTAAAGTCTTATCCCTTAGCCATTCCAAAAATTCTTACTAAAAAGACGATACTACCCATCATTCAACTACACCTAACCACAAGCTGACATCCTTCTTCCACCGCCATGTCCTTCATAACCTCTCTCTCTCTCTCTCTAACTCTCACTTACAGATCTGTCGTCGGCGGTCTCATCCGCACCTCCACCATCTATGGTAACCTCATCCTCGCCTCCGCTTATTGCCCGGCCTCCTCCTCGCTTGTCACTGCAACACTACTAGTCCGAAGAGCAGCATTAAATCCCAATCTGGTCGTTCTCCGACTTCATCTGCACGCCGTCGCTTGGAAACGTTGATGCGAGCCGAGCTCGCCAAGCTCCATCATGCACCACTACGGTCTCCGATTGGGGGTCGTAGTGGCCACCCTCGAGCTTGAGCATGAGGCAGTGAGAGCCGACGCGGAGGGTGAAAAGGTCGAGGCAATGGTCGGTGGAGTCGTTAGGGCGAGGGTCGTAGAAGGGGAGGTGCTCCTCGGCGACGAGGCCGACGAAGATGGAGTCAGGAGGGAAGGTGGAGGCGACGCCGGGGAGAGGGGGCTTGGTGTTGGTGGATTTGGAGCGGAGGAGCTCGGTGAGCCACTTGGAGGCAACGCCGTCGTGGTCGGTGAGGACGGTCAGGATGCTCTTAGAGTCCACGTGGACGGTGAAGAGGTTAGGGACGTTGGCGGGGTAGGCGCGGATGACCTCCGGCTGATCGATCTCCTCGATTGAAACGTTGAGCACCATTTTTGGGTCTATGAGAGAAAAGTTTGATTTTGCAGAGAGAGAAGACGAGAGAGTACAGTAGTACTGGTGTGGGTGTGGGAATGGCGTGAACTCTTGTTATGAAATTCCTCACAACTTGGGCAGGTGCATGGCTTTGAATAGTTTTTCTCTCAATTTTTATGAGATGAGAATTTGAGAAAAGAGGAAGGGTGAATAGGAAAAGGGATGGTGGAATATTGAATATTGACGATGTTTATTGGTCCAGTTGCTTTGTTTTCTGAGTCCATTCGAACTTAAAAAGATATGTTTAAAATGATTATTGACTGGCAGTAACTGATTATTGGGGGTCAGTAACTGATTATGTTATGATATTTCTTCTTTTTTGGTATTATTAAGCTGAAATAAGTTGATTATTGAGGGTCAGTAACTGATTATTAGAGGTTCGTAACACGATTATTAGGGGTCAGTAACTGGTTACTGGGGGTCAATAACTGGTTATTGGGTGTCAGTAACTAGTCAGTAACTGGTTACTGGGGATTAGTAACTGGTTATTAGGGGTCATTAACTGGTCAGTAACTGGTTATTAGGGGTCAGTAACCAGTTACAGGGGAAATTCCGGTGACCGGAGTCTGGTGAGATTCCGGCCAAGTATTCTCTCTTTCATTTTCTCTCTCTCTAAGCATGTTTAAGAGGTGAGGGTAAAATAGTCTTAAAATAATATAGTTTGTTAAGACTTTAGTAAAGATTTGTGTATTTGGGCATAAAAAATGTTACCTTATATTGAAATGGGCTAATGAAAGAGATTGACATTGGAATGGGAAATGAGGGGTTTAAATTAGTACTAAATGAGCATTTTCTCTTTAATATATGTGTTTAATTTGATATCTGGCTGGACTGCATAATTAATCTCATTGATAGGCAGGGGCGTAGGGAAAGGGGGGGGGTCAGGGGGTTCAGCTGACGTCCCTCACATTTTTAGTAGGTCATATTGTTATATAATTTGTCAGTTGAAATGTAATGTGGGCATTATTTTGACCCTTCTAATTAGAGAAAAGTTTGACATATAAAATATTAATTACAGCAATCAATTTGGACAGATGAGTGTTCAACTCCTCACGTGTGTTTGTCGGCAAAGAAAACTCATAATCAATATAAGTTTAATTACGTGCGGTTCTCTTTATTTTTTTAATATAAGTTTCTAATCTTAATCAATGATTGATTACATCTGAGCATCTCGCTTTAATATTACAATTAAAACATATTCCTAGTCTTTTTTTTTGTCTTTTTAACTAATATGTTTTCCTAATCAATCAATGATTGTGATTGATTTCTCGTGCACCTCTATATAAACAGTTTTAGTCGTTTTTTTACGTATTTCTTTTTGTTGTCCTTCAGTAAATTTTTTCTTATCGTCGACAACCTTCATAATTAAAAACTTGTAATTATAGATGCTTTAGCTTTATTTGAAAAGTATCGTAAGAGAAAAGCAACAGAACAGTCAACACCATCTGAAGCTCCTCTAAAAATTTAAAATATGAGTAATCATCGAGGACAATTATAATTGCTTTAAGGAGATTTGTTATTTTGTTTAGCTTTTGTTTTCGAAGTATTCTAATGATTTATAAGTTTTTATATTATTCAATAAAAATTATATTTTTATTTTGTGTGGCATTATTGTTTAAACTCTTGACTCTTTAGTTTATGGCTACGCTAGTGTTGATAGGCAACAAACTAAATCTTGTTCTAGTTTACAAAATTGGATCTTTAAATCTACATACAGTCATACACCATATGATTTTGATATTGATTATGGTTCTTTGCAAATTTTTAAAACCCATTGTAGATTTGATCGATGCCTCCCAATATAAATTCATCAGTTCGTAGTTTTGAACATCTGTAAAAGCTTGAATAAAGAAAAACAAAATGAATGAACCATAAGCTGGTGGCCGGCGTTGATTCAACAAATTAATCAAATTAGCTTCCGGGCAAACTTATTCGCCATTGCAGAATATAAGTTGTTAGTTCAATTAATGAACAGAAGAAACTAATTGAGAGAAAGATAGAAGAAGAAAGCATAAATGAATGGAAGAAGACGATGATCAAGAAGATTTGCGGCGGAGCTGCTATGTTTGCTGGGAGTGAAAGCGGTTGACCTTTCTCCGTACTCCTTCAGATGTAAAAAAAAAAAGTGTTCAAGAAAGGAAGAGGCAAGAAGAGATAAAGAGATGGTGTATGACTTAACGTCTTCTTCTTCTCCTAAACGACGTTTACAATTAATATGTTTATTTAATAAGTTTTAGTGGGTTTTTGCTGAGATGTCATCTTTATGACCGTCAAATATCGGATGAATAGATAAGATTCAGAGTCAAGAGTCAAGAATAAAGAAGAGCAGGCAGCCAAGGAGAGATACTTATCCATTTGGATTACCAATTATAAAGTGGAGGGGATGAAGCCTGATATTGTGTGTTATACCATGGTTTTGTATGGTGTTATCGCAAATGGGGATTACAAGAATTGAAAATCATTTAAATATTTATAAATATGATTTACCAATTATAAATTTGAACGACTCATGTTTGAAAATCATTAAGGTAACATGAGTCGTTTAAGTTTATAATAAACTAAATCACATTTATGAATGTCTTAATGATTTTTAATCAAACACCTTATCTACAGTTAAATATGAATCGTTCAAATTTATAATTAATAAATCACATTTATAAATGTTTTAATGATTTTCAATCATACACTTCTTGTATGATACACCTTATTTGCGATAACACTGTATCATACAAAACCATGGTATAACACACAATATCAGGCTCCATCCCCTCGACTTTCATCTTACCCAAAACCCCCAAAGCATCCAAACCCTTCCCCTGTTTCACCAAAAACCTTATCACATTGGAATAGTCCAACATCCCAGGACAAAACCCAACCTTCTTCATCTCCTCCACAAAACCCACAATCTCCAAACCACCTACACCTTTTTGCTCACACAATGATGACAATACCAAAGAGCAAATCTTCACATCCAAATCATACCCATTACTAATCATGCATTTCATTATCTCAATAGCATACCCAACACTTCCAATTCTACACAATGCAGAGATCAAAATCCGAAAGCTCGACTCTTCAAGCCTAATTCCCATTGCTCTGCTGTTCATCAAAACCTGGGGCACCATTTTAAGACCTTCACCACTTCCACAAAGCACATATAGCAGAGAGTTGAGTGAGACCGCAGAAGGGTCACATCTAAACTTGGGTATCCTGTAGAAAACATCAATGGCATCCTCAACTCGATTGGCACTGCCGTAGAATCTGATCAGGTTGGCGAAGATGGATTCGGGTGGGTGGAATTTCTCGATGGATTCAAGGCGGTCAAGAACAGATGGAATGTGGGAGAGTTGGGAGGTTCTAAAGAGGGTTTTGAGGACAAAGTTGTAAGCTTCAGGAGTTGGGTCACAGTTGAAAGTGTTGAAGGAGTGGATGAGTGTGGAGAGAAGAGCTTGGGGTGGGTTTAGTGGGGGGAGTGTTTGAGGGTTTGTAAGGCTTGGTGTTGGTTGAAGAGTTTGTGCCATTTGATGTTGTAGGGTGAGACTGGCCATTTTCTGTGCTTTCTCAAGAAGAATTTGCTTCTGGGTGTGAGTTGGGACCATTTTGACCATTTTGGGCGTGGGTTGGGAATTCTAGATGTGGATTTTGTGCTTCCCGTAATTTCTTGAAGTTCTAGAGAATCCATATTCTTCCTCTGTTTACAAAACTCTAACAATCAGTAAGTTATGTGATTAAACCATCGATACAAAGCAGAAGTAAAAGACACATTGATATAAAAAGAAGCCACCGGCCACAACAGCCAGACACCCCAACAATTTCAAATGTCAAGTAATGTGCAGTGCAAGAACAAGTTTCTAGTTTAGGGAACGAGAGGAAAATGAGCAAAATGAACAAAATGAGCAAAAGGAACACCCTTCTGAAACAGTTCCACCTTACATTCTAATCTTCGTCCATTAACACCCTATTATTCAATCCTGCAGCAAATTCTTTCTTGGCATAACAAGTTTCAAGTTCCATTAACACCCATAATTCAATCCTAGAGAGAAACCATGAAATTGCACAGAAAAAGAAGAAGAGAGAGATGACCTGAAATCGGCACCGGGGCTTGAGAGAGGTCTGCGAGTACCCATTGACCATTGGCCGTCGGAGGAGGAAAGGACGACGACAGTTTTCGGCGGTGGGATTGGGGTTCAAGGGAGTACCGCAGTCGATCTTTATGTTTTCTGGGTTTGGAGTATGAGTACTAGCCGTCGAGTTTAACGAGACAGGGGTATAATTGACCATTAACGTTCGAAATTTTAACATGTGAAATTTTAACGGAGGTGTACAAAATGGTAGTCGAAACTTGAGAGTACGAGGACTAAATATATCAAATTAGAAGATCAGGGACTGAAACGTCGAGACGCTAAAAGCATAGTACTTAGGGCGTGTGGGTTGCGTTGTCATATGTAATTGCAAGTTTTATAATCCATAAACGAGCCAAATGAGACGGGTATAATAGTCATTTTCTCATGAAAGGATTGCTATGTCATTGATTTAACGGAGATTTTAGACGGAATTAGATGAATTAATCCAAATTAATCAAAAATTGGGAGTATGAGGACTAAATAGGAGAAACTAAAACGGTCATGGACTGAAACATTTTCCAAGTAAAAAATAACAATATCATTTTCTTATTTTCATTTTTAATTTTTTTTTTCAAAAACATTTTCAAAAACGTTAATTGACAGACCCTTAGTCTTTTAAAAATATACACTATAATACAAGAGGTACAACGAACCTAAGCAGAGGCACATAACTCGAGCATAGATGTACATGACCCAACAAATAAGGCACAAAAATCCATCAAAAGACAAATAAAGCTTATAACATAATCGGCCTAAATACACTTATACAAGTTAGCCCATAATTGAAAAAATAAAAAATAATAACTTAAAGGAAAATGATTTTTGGCCTTAATAAAGCCTAAGATTTATGACCTTAATCTTAGGTGGCATGCTATGTCACCTAGACACATCATCAATTAAGAAGATTAGGTCATGTCGTTTTTAAGAAAAAATATAATATTATCCTTCTAAATCCAATGAGTCTAAATTATCTAAATTATTTTGTCTTTTTATTAAGAGAAATTTATTTTTGTCTTACTTTTATAATTAAAATATATATATTTTTAGCATTTTCTTTCTCTTTTCTTTTTCATTACTATCATGTTTAAAAAAAATAAAAAAAATTTTGAGGGATATGGACATAGATCCAACTAACATTGCCAATACAACCTGTGAACGCCTGGTCAAGCGGGAGATAAATCTCTTATACAAGCTTAGAGAGCTCTTATTCGATTAAGCTAATCCAATACTAAAGTCCAAAAAGACGGACAATCCAAAACTAAAGTCCAAAAAGGCGGACAATCCAAAACTACAACTGAAAAATAGAAAGACCTCTACACTATATAACTGTAGTTCAAATTATCCGTCCCGAAAAGTATGACACCTAAGACCTCTATTAGTGTACGTTTCCACTCAACAAAACCGTGAACAGCTTCGACCTAACAGTCATATAGGTCAGAGATGTCACTCCAATAAAAGTCCACCCACAGGTCAAGTCCACATGAGAAAAGGAGGAGATGACCTGCAGCCTGAAACCCCAAACTGGCCCAGGTAACCAGCCCAGTAAGCTGAAGCCCAAGCCCAGCCTACCCATCCTCAAATCCAGTCAACCCGATCTGAGGGACACTTTCGCCGGAGCCCTTGACCACCGTTTAGTCCGGCGGACGACCATGCCTGAGAGCCATGCCGACGCTACAAAGAAACCGCAAAACGGTTAAACTTTGACTACCTCCTCCTCTAAATTCAAGATCAAGATCTGCTACCGCCCTTGGGTTATCAACACAAATCCAAGGTTCAGTCCCTTCCGCCGTCAACTACGCTCACCGCTTCCTTGATCTGCCGCCGCTAGCCGAAACCTCGACCGACCTCCGTTTCTGAAGACACACCACCGATCTGGACCCACCAATCTCGCCTTCACCCGAGATCGGCTCCGCCACTAGATGACATGTTCCTTCTTTATATCTCTCTGATGGACCTCCTACAACCAGCCGAGCACCAAATAGAGACCCCAACCCCTTATCTTGCCTTCTATCAACGACAAGACTGTCGGATACCACAACGTGCAGACGAAAAACCGAGCTCACCGCCACCCTCTGCCATGAAACCTTTTGGGTTTCGGTTTTCTCAGCTCCGGAGAAAACAGAGCGAATTTTCTTGTGTTTATTTGGTTTTTTGGGTCCACTATCATGTTTAAATTGAACATGTGTGAAAATATATATATTTTTAAAATTATGTTTGTTCAAAAACACGAATTCTTATGAAAAAAATATATATATATATATATTTCATATTCAGAACGAAGCTTCGCTCTGAAATTAAAATGTGAAGTTTCTTGTTTGACTCACTTTTCGGTCGTATTTTCACATCTCCATCATTCAGTTTATTGATATTAATGCATAGATCATTCATGTAAAATTTTATTCAAATTGATGATCGTTTAGGTACCGAATTAGGTTAAATCAATGAACGGACCATAAACCTATCTAACCAGAACTGTTTGTGTAAATTACGATTATGAACACCCAAACGATCATCAAATTCGATGAAATTTTGCAGGAATGATCTATGCATTAGTATCAATAAACTGAATGGTGAAGATGTGGAAATACGACCGAAAAGTGAGTCAAACAAGGAATTTCATATTTTAGTTTCAGAGCGAAGCTTCGCTCTAGATAGGAACCGTATATATATATATATATATAATTTGTCCAAAATAAAGTATATATATACGTAATCATCCAAAATAAATCCGAGAGATTTTTCTATTTTTTTTATTTTAAAAATTTGATACAGAATACGGCTTATATATAGATATTATAATTTTAAGTAATTTTAAACTGCAAAAATAAAATATTAAAATATAACTAAATTTTGATTCACAAAGATAGAAGGAAATTTTAATAAATTTACGAAATTGATTTATGGTATAAAAGCCTAATTTGTATGATTATTAACTTGGTCATTATTATTAATAAATAAATTAAATTTGGTATATATGCAACCGTATTAAAATGGTAAGAAAATATTTCATATTGGCATGTAGCATCTATTAATTATTAAGGTTAAGATTGTATTTTTACTTAAGAATAAAATTTCATGATTTATTAAATAGATAATGTGTCTATGTGGCATGACATGTCACATAGGATTAAAACCATAAATCTTAAGCCTTATTAAGACCCTCTAACACTACCCTAACCTAAAATACTAGCTAGCAGCCCCACGCGAATCAGAATCCTACCGCGTCGTCACCTTCTCCATGTTGCCACTTAATTGAAGAAGATGAGCCAGGGTGACATCATTCCACACCGATTGGGACAACACGCAAAAGGCAAAGACATTCAATAGATTGTGATTGCGAGAGCAATCGAGCCACACGCTTTTGATACCACTTAGTTAGGGCACAATATGTTGGCGCAATATATGTTTAAGGATATCGTACTCAACTTAAGCCGCATATATCGAGTTTATTTGAGGAGGAATCAATGACGATGCATGTATAATGTATTGTCCTTATCACGACAAGAACAAGAAAAAACAACATAGTTGAGAAACAAACATACGTATGTTTCCGTTTGACTAGCTCTTTAGCTTCTTCCGGTGACAATTTCTGACCCAGCAATTAGACCCGTTTTCTGTTTCATCATTAACATAAATTACATAATGTAAACCTCGATCATATATAACAACTATTTCCCTCTCTATCATTGATTTTAAAATCAAAGTCTTTGGCGTTATTTTATATGGGTACAACATGGGTGACTCACACCAGCACTATCTTATTGGTTTCATGGAACAAGATGCACATGATGGAGTTGGCAAAGATGAATTCGTTCAACAGAGAATTAACCTAACATTTCCGACCCTTTAGAATATTAGTTCTGCTTAAAAGTCTCTAATCTCTTCTGTTGACTTGGTTGTGCTCTGTTATCGGTCAATGTACGGAACACGGTTTGGCCTTTCACCAGCTTGTTTCCAATGATTTTTAAAACCTAGGATGTATGCATAAATAGCACCACCCCCTCTGTAAGAAAACCTTCACTGAATCAAAAGTTCAAAACACAATTAATCCAAGAGATTTCTTCTAGTCATCATGCAACAAGCTACTGCACCACCATCTGATGCTAAACCGAGCGCAAGCGCAGCTCCGGTACCATACGCTAATCCCACGGTTGCGATCATCAGCCCTAGTTTCTGCACTCCCTACCCTGTTGATCTTGGCATTGTCCGAAAAGTTCTGACCATAACCGATGGCAACTTTTTAGTCACGGATGTCAATGGCAACACTGTTTTCAAAGTGAAAGGAGCGCACTTAAGCTTACGTGACCGTCGAGTTTTACTTGATGCTGCTGGCTACCCCATTGTCACTTTCCGAAAGAAGGTATGTTTAATCAGCTGAGGATTCAAAATTTGTTTTCTAGACCATACAGCCTTTCAAGGTATTTCTATGAACATGTTGTCCTCATCATAAAATTGCAAACATATTTATAAGACAAGCAGCTGATGAGGAAAAATTATCATAGCTTATCGAAGATTTGACAGGGTCAACACACACGATCCCTCCTTAATCCGGAGCTTAATTGCTTACTAATTATGCATGACAAATTGATTTACTGGCTCATGAGTTTTAATTTTGTGTGTATAGTTGAGGTCGGTACATGAAAGATGGCAAGTTTTCAGGGGAGATAGCACAGAATTGAGTAATCTGGTATTTAGTGTTAAGATGTCTTCATGGATTCAGATGAAGACCAAATTGGATGTGTTCTTAGCAAGTAACACAAGAGAGGATGCACCTGACTTCCAAGTTAAAGGAAGTTGGTTCGAAAGATCTTGTGTTGTATATGCTGGCAACTCCTCCACTATTCTTGCGCAGGTAAGGATATCATCAATTGTTTCTTATGATGATTTGAAAAATTTACTAAATGACATAGATTGATTAGATTGATATTGACATTGCCCGACTTAAATGATTGATGATATTGCAGATGCACAAGAAGCACACAGTTTCAAGCGTGCTGTTTGGGAAGGACAATTTCAGTGTCACAGTATATCCTGGGGTTGACTACGCTTTCATCGTTGCGCTTATTGTAATCCTTGATGAGATCAATACTAATGATTCTTGACCGTGAAAACAAAAAAACCATGAAGAATATGATTCATAATTTGATTCATATGAATATGCATGCATTTAATCAATTGGCTTGATCTTTATCATTAGTTTACGTACTATTGTTTGTATAAGTTACATTCCAGTTAATAAAGCTTCGGAGTTTGAGATCCCTTTCTTCTTTCAAATATCTAGTTGAAGTACTTTGTACGCACGTACCTAATTAAGCTAGCTAACTCGTATCATCTTGTTGAGTTTAATTCTGCTGCAAAATCTCTTTATTCTGCACGAACTTCAAATTTCGAGTTTGATTGTCTCTCATTGTTGATGCAAAATTTCGTTGTACACTTTAGTCAAAGAGGTCTCCGTTGAAATCCGATATAGATCGTTGTGGGGGCTAACATCCATGAGTGGGGGCTCATCTCTTCTTGTGGATGTTGACTGACTTTGCCGGATGATCGTAAGCTTGAGGAACTGGATCGAGATTTGTTGATGAGGCGTAGCAAGAGAGTGACTTCCTGCTTGAACACCGGTGGGTCGTCAAACTCTTCCTTTGATGATGAAGTTAAAGAAGTGAATGTGGAGCTTTTCCTCGTGGAGAATAAGAGTCTGTGTCCTCCTCCATGAATGAGAGATTGCCTCTTTTTATAGGGCTTGGGGGTGGTTGTGATTTACTGTTGGAAATATGGGTCTTGTGCTCAATGCATGCGTTGTAGGATCCGGCTCTTCTAAAGTGAGGAGTCCGTGAAATTAGTCTAAATTCATAAAATCCACACTCTTTATTTAATCTAAGGGTTTTGAGCAGGACACGTCACTCTTGGATCAATTTAGGCTAAGCCATAGTTAACTTTGGTAAACTACCGTCAACTATGTAACAAAAGAAAAAAGAAAAAAAAAGAGTTTTATGTCTATTGCTATAACACGTCCAACTGCTATCTTCCTCTCTTGCTTTGTCAATCGACTTGTTGCGTTGTACATATGCTCTGTTGTGAATCACTATGACGAACTTGGACTATTGTGAATCACTACA
The DNA here is from genome assembly GCA_010134655.1 of Fragaria nilgerrensis. Lineage (NCBI taxonomy): Eukaryota > Viridiplantae > Streptophyta > Magnoliopsida > Rosales > Rosaceae > Fragaria > Fragaria nilgerrensis. The sequence goes on from CM020982.1 coordinate 7,621,194, forward strand.
TTTGGTATCCGGATACATACTTTTAGAACATATGCTATGTTCCCATTTCCCAACCGTTACTCTTCAACAAGGACTAAGGATGATATCGTTCTATAATCGAGACCTCATCGGCCGATTTTGGAATAGAGTTACTGTGGGATTTGGATCAGTTGCATTTCCTACTGCGTACTATGAAAGAGGACCGTTTGATATGTTTCTAAACTTTGAAATCAGCTGTTTGATTCTTTTGCAGTTAGGACTTGTAGCAAGATCTAATAATGCACATAAAGTGTTCGATGAAATGATAAGCTCAATTTTTGTATATTGACTTCAAATTTTGTTCAGGTTAAAATGGAGTATGATTTTGGTATTAATTGACAAAGGCCATAAAGCTAATTTTTATCTATATTAATGTCATTGGGTTTGATTTTCATCTGTAGTTTGAGCACTTCTTAGATATATTGTTCTTATTTTGTGTTATTAAAACTGAAAAACACGCATTTAAACAGACAAATACTACTTGTTTCAGTTGTTTGTTTCATCTCACTTTTTGCAAAAACAAGACCTACTTTATCAACTAAGCTGTTATATAAAAGTTAATGCAATGCAAAGTCGACAAAGCTGGAAAATATTGCTCGTAAGCAATTGTGAAAACTGATTCTCTAATTGTAGATATGGACATGAGCAAAAATTGTCATGGACATGAGCATCGCTAATTGTTAAAACTGATTATCAAACATTATTTCAAATTTAAATACCTGCATACAAACCCATGAAACTTTTAATAGCAACTAAAAACAATAACAGGGGTACAACCATCATTATCTAATTTCCGGCACACATATCGAAGTTCGCTATGTTTGGTAACCAACTAAACGAGTGGACAATTGTTTCTTCCTCTTGCTTGATGGTGTCGAAAGTAATGACATCTCCGAAATGAGCATAAACAATAATCACACTATCCAGCTGTACAACATACTGAAATGAGGGATTCTCACAATATTGGTTGTGCAGATATCTCAAGAGACTCCCCGCTTCTCCATAGGCCATATCCTTTTGGCGCTTACTTCTCAAGTAATTTTTTTGATCTCTTTCAGTGTATCCCAAATTTTCCCTCCCACCAACTTGTTGACTGAAAAATTGGTGTGCAATATTTGGCTTAACTCCAAAGTCAGTCGCAAAATCAATATGAACAGTTTGGCCATCTGCTAGATTCCATTGAGCATAAGCATATCTGACTGTAGTAATTTGTCCATCTATTCGACTCTTGTTTGCATACATTTTTCAGACCCCAAAACCAGTTCAGCCTTTGAAGTTCTTCCAAAATTCAAATGCAGCATTTAAGGTATCAAATTGCATCCCTATTTGAGGAATCCAATCAAGAAACTTACTGATGCCCTCATCTAAAATATTTCTTGCAATGTCATCCGTCCCACTTCATAAGTATTAAAAAAAAGACAAATAAGAACTATAAGATATTATATTGGAATTCACAAACATAGATATACTAATATCATGCAGTGGTTAGTATTTGTTTTACAAGATAGAGAATCACAACGTTGTATTCAACATAAGCATATAAACGAGGCCAGCTACTATCTTGGTTTATGAAATTCCGATCACGAGTTTTAGATAGATACGTTCGATTGTGATTATCCTAAAGCAAATAAATTAAACTTATCTTTTGATTCATACTGGAAGCTTTGGAACTCCATGATTATTATATATGAAGGTTTCGATTCAACTAGATTTTAACTTAATTTCAATACGTGTAAAAGTATAGAACAAGAGAGTTTAACCTAATTCCTTATTTGCAGAACTATATGACTTCAGTTTAATAATTCAGTTAACGGAACTGTCATATCCCGACTCTTAAATCTTTACCTTATTTATTACTTTATTAGCTTGGTATTAATAAGAGTTTTGTCGTTTTCGTCAATGAATTTATAGTTTCAAAGGTCCCTAGAGATGTTTTGAGTGACGATTATTTCGAAGAAATTATAGGAGAAATATTTAAAGACGGTAAAACGGGTAAATTTTAGCTAGTAAAAAAGTAATTTTTATTAGGGTGTTATTTTGGAGTTAGGTTTTTATTGGATTGGGTGAGAAACCGGTTGGGAAAAGCCCCACACTTTTCTTCTCTCTTCTCTCTCTTCCCTTCCGACTCTCTCTCTCTCTCTCTCCCTGTCGGATCTTCTTCGTCTCCGACCGATGCCTTCCGGCCAAGCTGGGCTGCCGCTCCGGTCCTAATCGAACCGCCGCCGCCCCCTCTCCCTTCCTAGGCTGGTGACCGAGCGTGTAGCGCCGCCGATTGGCAAAAACTTCTCTCGAGAACCCGACTACCCTTTGGCCGGAACTCCCTCCTCCAGCCACCATAGCCGGAGCCGCTTGGCTCGTTTGGAAGCTCTCATTCCATGCATCAATCCCTCAAAAGGATTCACTCCCTCTTGGACTAGGTAAAGAGAATCGTTGAGTTGAATTTCTAAGATTTTATTATGTGTTTTGGTTTGATTAACCTAGTTAAGCTTTAAATTGGACTTTGTGCTAGTTAGGAAAGTTGTAGAGCGGGTTGAGGGGAATATGGTGTTAAAATTTAGTAGGCATTGGAGGTCGCCGGAGTCGGCCGCCGGCCGCCACTGTGAAGTGGTTTTCAGGGTTTTTAATTTGTTGTATTAAGGGGAGTCTATTGTTATAAAGTTTGGAATTTTTGGAGGAATTTTGGATAAGTTTGAGATTTTTCAAAGATTGATGAATTTGACAGTTAATGAGGTAGAATCTGACAATTGGATTTCCCTTATTATTGTTTTAGAATGTTGAAATAAATGAAATGAGGCTGCGGGTGGAGTTTGGCATGAATCCGATAAGCTTAACTCTAGAAAAGGTAGTGGGTTAGGCGAAAGAGTTTTAGGTTATATATTTAAGTATTCTTTTTTCTGAAATTGAAGTTTAGTCCTAAGCATGGTTATTGTGCCAGGATTCAAGGAGACCTCACTTGAGTGATGATTCGGATTTCGTCGGGCTTATGTCTAAAGTTGTGAGTGGATTTTTGTTTTAAATAATATGCATGCAATGGTTTATTGTTAAACAATTTCTTTTGTTGGAGCATTTGACGTCATTTTAATTTGACGATTTTATTTCTTTTGGAGAGTTACCGAAATTAGGATTTTTCGGTGAATATAAATATATATTTATGAGGAGAGTATGTATATAAATGCTAGCTAGCCATATATGTCTGTCCACCTTAATGACGTAGTATATAACCGCATTATGGTGTGACGTGAGCGTTAGACGCGAGCATAGTAGCCCTATATGAGTGTTTAATTCATATAGGGGATATGGGCACATATTTATACACTCATCCGTCCACCTTAATGGCGTAGTGTATCACCGCATTATGACGTGACGTGAGCGTTAGACGCGAGAGTAGTAGCCCTATATAAATTATTTTAAATCCATAAAATTTATATAGGGAGTATAGACGTGTGTAAATACATACATATATTTAGAGCTTGAGAGGCTCGATATTTTATGAGTTGAAAGTTTATCGCTTGAGGCATGCATTCGCTTTTCTTTGGAAATTTAATTTGGAAAAACATAAAGATATTTATTGCTCGTTTCTTTTAAATTTACTTTTGTCCACTCACTCTAACGTTTTCGAATGTTTTTCTCTGGGCCTTTCGGTTTTAAATGCCCGGTTTGCAGGTTAGCATAGTTGAGGTCAGGCGTACATGGAGACAAGGGATAGTCAATAGTATAGCTTCCGCTCATATATATATTTCTAGTTCTTTTCTCCTCTAATAGAGTTGCTATGAACATGTGATTGTTGGTTATGAGTTTTTCTTATTAAAGTTAGTAAACAAATTTGGAGATGTTGTGATTTGGGGAGCACGAAGGCTCCAGGAATAGAGGGTTATAGATGGATTCTTTTGAAGTGTATGCATGTATTTTAGGAAGGGTTGTCCATTTTCAAGAGAGGTTTATGTCGAATTTTCAGTAAATTTTCCTTAGAGATGGTTCCCGCATGATTTACTTCAGGTTTCAGGGTGAAATTCGGGGTGAGTCCTGACAAGAACAATCAAAACTCATCACGTATCAAATAAAGTATCAAGAAGTCGTTGTAAAGGAAGAACTTGTTTGTATTTGTGCCTTCTTGTAACCATGGGCGAGTTTCCATTGTCGCGCAGAAGAACAAAAGAACAGCGCAGAAGCAAGACAACAGACAATATATAACAGAAGAGAAGACGTAAAACCTCTGTAGTTGACGGCAGTTTACTAAAATTAACCATGGGTTAGCCTAAATTGATCCAAGAATTATATGTCATACTCATAACCCTTAGATTAGATAAAGAGTGTGGATTTTATGAACTTATACTAACTTCACGGATTCCTAATTTTAGAAGAGCCGGATCCGTGTCGTAGTTCACTTCTTTACGTATCCGTACCTCTGTGTATGGACTATTCTAGCGCGTCAATAATTCCCAGCATGGTGCCTCCTCACTTTTCTGTCAAGTTCGTTACCTTTTGCATGGAGTCTTCACTACTTCTATACTCTTCAACCCCTTTTCATGCATGGGGTGTTTAGAACAAGGATACGTGTCACAAAATAAATGGTCTCTTTCAACCTACACCATGCTTCACTATTATTCATGATGGCATAGTAATGGGATTATGACATCTGCATGGTTAGATAGGATAGGATATGATCCCTAAATTGAGGTAGATTCATGTACTCTTCAATTAATCTTATGCAAGACACATCCCCTCTAGTTGCCTTATGCATGGATGTCCTCCAGCCAACCATGGTATTGCAAGTCTCGGTGTTGACGGGGCTACAACTTAGCTCCTGACATTCAAATAGAGTATGTTGGAGGTTGAGGAAACAGTGACCTCTAAGATCTTCTAAACATTTAAGGGTTTTATTCGTTATTATGCTTTTGTTGTCATTGAAAAGTCGTAGTCCATCGTGAAGTTCTTGACTTTTAAATTGTCAAACATAGTATTTCATCCAAATTCTGACACGAACACTCATCTAACTATAATCTGTAAACTAAGAGAGAATTGAGGAGCGCTCTACAATGATTTTATCTACTCGATCCTCCCAGTGACAATTTCCTACGTGATTCTGCTGCATGCATGACTGTCGTTCTGTGTTTCAGCAGGAGCGTAATTCTGATGCATGCCATAATATAGATAGTGCAATTTGGTGGCTCTTATGTTCTTGAATAGGAGGGTTTACGATGCACTACACAAATAGTATATGTTCTTTTTTGGTGATTGAAAGGCTGCAGAAGTCCAAAAAGAAAAACAAACTCAATAGCAATAAGATGAGGCTGCAACAGCTTATCCTTGTCTTTCTTCAATCTCTCAAACACACCAACCTATCCCCATTTGCATATAAGGCAAAAGAGGCAAATTTGGTTTCAGCAAATCTTTGAGCAATTAAGGAACATTTCATTTCATGGCATTGTTCTTATCATCTTCTGATGTGGTCGGTCAGATATCTGATTATCGAATCGCTCTAAATATGCCAAGGTAATTAATTCAGAATCCCACCTGTTTCAATGACCAACCTTTACTATCAACATTATAATTCAACAATCAAATCTATTCCACCAAACCACGTACTATCTAGGCATGATGAACAGATCTAGCGTCCTTTGAGTTCTGTTCTTATGTTCTTCAGAGCGTTGCACAAAGAAATAGTCTTCAGATCGACATCAGATCCAATCTAAAGGTGCGTGAATAAATACCTCAACCTAATCTTTCTCTTTAATTCAATTAGGCCGCTATTAATTTCTATGAAATCTCAATACTCATCAATATCAATCTGCCTTTATGTATATCAAATACAGGTGTTAGTAAACAGATCTCATTCTGTTATCATGGCACAAGCAATCATCAGCCCTAACTTCTGCAGTCCGCACCCTGTTGATCTTGGAATCGTCAAGCTGGTTCCGTCCGGCAACTTTTCAGTCAAGGATGTTAATGGCAACATTGTTTTCAACGTCACAGGAACATTTTTGAGCTTGCGCCGTTTCTTAGTTGATGGTGCTGGGAATCCCATTGTCACTCTCCGAAAGAAGGTATATATATTTGGGGTTTCATGCATTCTTTATATTTGGTTATGCTTTCACTAGCTATATCATCGAGTCATGTTTCTTCATGTATAGTTGCCGAGTACACATCATAGATGGGAAGTTTATAGAGGTGATAGCACGGATTCGAGCAATCTGGTATTTAGTGTTAAGAAATCTTCGGTGGTTCAGTGGAAGACGAATTTGCATGTTTTCTTAGCAAATAATGAAGGAGAGTCTGCCCCTGACTTCAAGGTGAAAGGAAGTTGGTTTGAACAATCTTGTGTCGTATATGCTGGGAAATCCAAGTCCTCCAACATTCTTGCTCAAGTAGGAATCAATAATACCATGACTAACTTAATTTATCTCCGGCCGGCCAAATCAGAGGCAAAGATATTAGATTGCTGGGACTAGCTAATTGTACGTATTAATTTTGCAGATGCACAAGAAGCACACAGTTACAAGCGTGTTGTTTATGAAGGACAATTTCAAGGTTACAGTGAATCCAGGTGTTGACCAAGCACTCATCATCGCGCTTATTTTCATTCTTCATGAGATAAACTCCGGTGGTTCTAGTTCTGCTGATTCCGTCTGAGACTAATTTGGATATACAAACTTGAATAATGTTTGCGCGTTTTGTCTTTGTGGTTTTTAGCGTCATTCCTTCACTCATATGTGTATGCATGTTATGCATGTAGTTTGGGTTGATCTAGCTATTATATATGTTAGTCGATCGTCCGTTAGCATTTTATAATTGGACCCTCCTTTATTTCTCAAATATGAGCATCGATCGTATTGTTTTTTTTAACATGAATTTGAGTATTGTGGTCGATGTACGTGTACCCGTACGTACGATTGTTTACATGTATGAGTGGTACCACAACGGCAATATTATGATCTCTGATTCTCTGCTAGCTGCTTAATTTTGTACTTCTAAAACTCTAAAAGATAAACGAAATGTGCCCAACCACATTCTTCATGTCTGAAAAAAGATAAAGCTAGCAGTATGACAGTAAAAATATAATCAAAACCACAAACTGGTTCCTTACCTGAGTCTTATTTCACTGATATTCGAAATCTTGACCCAATTACTGCTAAATAAACTTGTAAAGGCTTGGGAATAACAACACAACAAATTCAAATAGACATGCATATCATAAGGGACTAATGATTACCATTCTGACATGGGCAAATATACCTAAAAAAATGAAACAGAAGGAGGTTCCAAAGACAGATATTAGTCCTTCCTTGATTTATGTTTTCTGTGAACGGAGGATAACAATGGCTCAGTCATACTCATACCTACCCATCAACTTGTAGCTCAAGACCTTTCGATGTCACTCAAGAGTCAAGACCGAGTCGGGATCGAGTTGAACTCAGAGAGAGACATGAGGAGGAGGACGAGAAGCAGATCGGCGAACGCGAGGGTTTGGATCTTTGAGTCTCCACGAGAGAAGTGGGATTGGGAAAGGAGAGTCGGGATCGAGTCGAACTCAAAGAGAGACATAAGGAGGACGACGAGAAGCAGATCGGCGAATACGATGGTTTGGATCTTCGAGTCTACACGAGAGAAGTGAGATTTGGGAAAAGAGAGTTCGTCTCCGCAAAAGCAAGGGTTTGGGTCTGTGAGGAATTTGGGAAAGAAGAGCTGGTCAGTGGTCACCTTCTCCTCTCCGTTTAATCCCATTGACTGGTTTCTGTTTAATCTCAATGTTTACAATTTTCAGTTTTTTTTTTTTTAAATATGTCAGGTGGCGCATTGTAATTTCACCTAAATTTCCACGAAACCTCAAACGTCCAACTTAAATCATCGATCAGTTCGACTTCGACCCAGCAAGTGTGTCTCTCACAGTCTCACTCACTTTGAAACGTTTCGAATGGAGATGATGAATGACCCTTGTGGCCAGAGATGTTTAACCAAATTACCGAGATTCGAAATCAGAGAAGGAGGAGTTACCTGTTGGCGATCGAGACTATCAACGAGAAGCTCATTAACGAGGTATCAGGTATGACATGACTCTGTGAACGAAATTTCCACAACACCGGCCATGCTTGGCTGCTACCAATTACCTGAACCACGCCGGCGTCCGAATGGCTTTCTAGACCTTCCCGATTTCTCGCTCGAATCTCCGACAAGCTGGAGTAAAGCTTTCTTGCTTTCTGGGTGTGTACGTCGGAATTGTTTTGAAACGGGACAAAAAAATCTTTTGGGGGCGGAAAAAGAAAAAAAATAAATAAATCCTCCCGGCCTAAACGGACACGAGGAGCCGCTAGGTGGAAACAAGGTTCGTGGGCCTAGCGGGAATGCGGGGTCCACCACTTAAATTTGTGTTGGGCCTTTAACTTTGGTGGCAAGCCCAAGTGAGAAGCAGTGAGCAAACAAAAAACAACTCTCTGATTGATGACGGATTGATGGTGATGATGGGTCTTCTATACTTGAAGAGAACAACTGATTGAGCTCAAATCGCATATGGTTATCTTATCAATTTAGCTTAGTTGGAATCCATGGATATGATTTTAATTGAGGTTGGAGTGTACAATTTGGAATGCGAAAACTAGCTCTTCTTTTTTCTTTGAGGAGAAGAAGAGAATTCCAAAATCGTTGCCCAAGTAAGAGTTTATGATTACCATTATGTCGCAGTATATATTCGGGCAAAAACTGAGACACTAGCATTTTCTGGAACTGATTGTGCCCGTAACATTGCAGATGCATCATGCATAAGATGTTAGAAATATAGGGATATATATTTCAAGGGTATTCCTGTCATTTCAGTATTATATTAGTTCTATATCTAGGGATTATTGTAGTGTTGAGATGTATTGAAAATTCACGATGTAGTCGTTTATGTTCCAAGCATTTCCTACTTTCAGTCGTCTTCTTCATTTTCTTCTTCCGTTGAATAAATCCATAAATGTTATTATAAGAAACATATTTTAGGTTGGTTGATAACTTATCTTTGTTAGTCCAGCCATTTTGCATTATAAAAATTATCATTGTTTTACTTCTCCAATGTATGAGCAAAAATTGAGTTAGATAATTGTGTTACATATCAACATATTGTGTGCTCTGTTTGGAAAGAAATTATGTTTTACACGTTTCATCGAAAAAAAAATAATTCTGTTTTACACATACAATGAGCCGAAAGAGAAAGGCTGTGATCTTATGCCGTTGATACATGTCCTTTTTGTTGCGCAACAAACTCCCACCGCCTGCAGGGTTTACTCATTCTATTATAAGGTGTGGCATTCTCTCCCATGCCTTTTTTCCGATGAAGGAAAAAAAAAAAAAGATTAGAAAGAAAAGCCACGCCAACCACCCAAGTCATGAACCGAAAGAGGAAGGTTGTGATCCCATGCCGTTGATGCATGTCCTTTTTGTTGCGCAACAAACTCCCACCGCCTGCAGGGTTTACTCATTCTTTTATAATCAGACACACACCAAAATATTCCCGCACTCACACTACTGTCTCATCAAGTCACCCCAAAATTCCATATCAGAAGCCAACCCATAAATATTCGTATATATCGACTCGGTGATCAATATCAAATCTCAAAAACAAAAAACGTACGTTAACTTGACTCGATCCCTTGGGCGAGTGATACGATGTCCTATGCTGTGCCGGTGCCTGCGGCCGGGCCGAGCGCTCAGCCGCTGCAGAACCCCGTGACGGTGGTCAGCCCGCAGTTCCTAGCAACCTACCCGGTGGATCTGGTCATCACGGAGAAGACGATGTCGATCAAGGAAGGTGCTTTCACGGTGTCAGACGTTAATGGAAATCTCATGTTCCAGATCAAAGGCTCCTTATTCAGCTTTCATGATCGACGAACTTTGGTCGACAGCCCCGGCACTCCAATCGTCTCCTTCCGACAAAAGGTAACTTTATTTTATTGAACTATTGGCGAATCCCGTTAACAATATTCGTTGCTTGATCTATGATTGTTAATGTTACTGCTTAAGTTGCTTGTATTGTAAGCTAGAGATTGTGCTGGTGAGTGGCTACTGATTATTCAGTGGTTTCTTAAAGTTCATCTGTATAATAAAAATTAGATTCATTTCCATGTGGATATCATGTCGCAACAGAAATGCTATGAATTAAGGTCTTATTGTGGGATTTTAACATCCGTTATGTTTGGGAGCTTGTGGAAAATTCTATGGCCCGATATTCATAAATAGTAATGGCATCTTGATATTTGGATGATGCTCTATTCATCAATTGATCAATTGTGGAAAATGCCCTGCTTCCATTTTTTCTGTTATCTATGTATTACTAACTTGGGGTGTCCCATGTAAATTATGACCTGAATCAAATCGGATTGTTGTTCATTCTCGATACATGCGCTTCCTCAACCGTCAAGGATACTATTTCTTTTTTTGGGTATACAATCGTGTATTTTTTGATAGTTTGTAGATCTTTGGAATAGCTGTTTAAAATAATATAAGAGAATGAATACTTAGTTATTGCGACAAGCTGAATTTGGTTAATTTTGACATCTATGTATGTATATTCTCAGATATTGACGGCACACAGGAGATGGCATGTATTTAGAGGAGAGAGCTCAGACGCCAAAAATCTACTCTTTAGTGTCAAAAAGTCGTCTCTTTTCCAACTGAAGACAGAATTAGATGTGTTCTTGGCTGGTAATACTAAAGAGCAATTGTACGATTTCAAGGTAAAAGGAAGCTGGGGGGAAAGATCATGCACCATATATGATAGAAACAACACTATCATTGCACAGGTAAGAACTCATTATCCGATCTTCGTCAATTCCATCATCATCATCATCATGACTGAAATATGTAGTCTTGATACACATTATAGGATGACGAAAAATTAGAAATGTATTTTGTAGTAAGGCTGATTGATGCTCTTGTTATATTGCCAAATGCAGATGCACAAGAAATATGATCTGAAAAGTCTTTTCTTTGGGAGAGATGCGTTTGCGGTGACTGTGTATCCTCATGTTGATTACGCCTTTATAGTCGCCATTGTGGTTGTTCTTCATGAGATTAACATGGACAGAAGTGGGCAGGACTGAAGCTGATGCTGCTTGAGTTGTTATGTACTTGTATAATTAAAACTGTTTAGTTTCCCATGCTTAATTATACCACGACTGCGCAAGTGCTTGACTGTGTGTTCTGGCCTTTTTTTTACGTTGGGAGTGATCTAGGCATTGCAAGCCACCTTGTTATTTTAGCATATTAGTAACACAACCATCCAGTATTTGGATTAAGATCCACAAGATCGAGTATCACAGCAAAACCAATAAAAGTGGGGACTCAAACTCTAGCTAGACATGAGACGACATCATTCTCTTGTTATAAAATCAATAATTCAAAGAATATATTGACGTTATATATTGACGTTATTGCTAGAGATGCTAACGTTAGGCGTTTGTCAAATTAGGAAATCATTCTCGCACGCGGTAGACACTAGCTCGATCAATCACAGTTATTACCTGCCACGTACGTTATAAACATTCTTTCCTTCATCACCACACACGTCAATTTCATTTCCTCCGCTTGCTACTGTTCTCATCAAGTCAATCAAATTATCCACCTATAAATAACAGTATCCGGCCACTCGGTGATCGATCATACTTGAAAAACAATCAAAACTCTAGAGTATCTTGAAGGCTCTGATCGATACGATGTCGTTTGCTGTGCCGGTGCCTGCGACTGGGCCGAGCGCTCAGCCTCTGGCCAACCCCATTACGGTGGTCAGCCCGCAGTTCCAAGCAACCTACCCTGTGGATCTGATCATCACGGAGAAGATGATGTCGATCAAGGAAGGTGCTTTCACGGTGTCAGACGTTAATGGAAATCTCATCTTCCAGATCAAAGGCTCCCTTTTCAGCCTTCATGATCGTCGCACATTGGTCGACACCGCCGGCACTCCTATCCTCTCCTTCCGACAAAAGGTTAATTCTTTTACCGTGGTCAATCCCGTTAGATTGTGTTGATAATTTTTCACTGTGCGTGTTAGTGTGTTTCTGTTTATCTAGGTTTGCCTATGATACGGTACTTGGATGTAAATCATACACTTATTTTACAACTAATTGAACCAAGATTACAATATATCGATCAGCTAATTGCTTTGTTAAAGATTATAGTGGTGAGTGACTACAGCATATCGATCAGTTGTCTCAGAATTTCATCGATGCAACAGTTAAGATATTGTTCCATATGCCTAGCTAGGTCAACAAACTTTAACCCTAATTGGACTGTAGGATTTTCGATCAGTTGCCTATGGCTTCCATGTTATCATATCTTTACGTACATCGCAATTCCCTTGGACAGTAGATGAAACATTCAGATTTTTTTTAACAATATTGTTGATGCAGTCGTGTATTTTCTGTGTAGATCCTCGGAATAATCCAAAGAGAATGATGACCTTATCTAATCGGCAGGGTTGCACCAAGTTTATTAGTTAATCAATTTTGATGTCTATTTACATCATTTTGGGTTGCGTTTTCTTCGTCTCAGATATTAACAGCACATAAGAGATGGCACGTATTTAGAGGAGAGAGTTCAGACGAAAAAGATCTACTCTTCACTGCCAGGAAGTCTACCTTTTTCCAGCTCAAGACTGAACTAGATGTGTTCTTGGCTGGTAACACTAAAGAAGAAGCTTATGATTTCAAGGTCAAAGGAAGCTGGGGGGACAGAGCATGCACCATATATAATGCAGACAACACTATCATTGCACAAGTAAGAACTTTCAAGTGAGGTTGATGATTAATTAGAATGATTTTCAAGTGAGGCTAATTAATTGATGCTTTTATATATCGCCGAATGCAGATGCACAAGAAACATGATGTTAAAAGTGCTTTGTTCGGGAGAGATTCGTTTGCAGTGACTGTGTATCCTCATGTCGATTACGCCTTTATAACTGCCGTTGTGGTTGTTCTTCATGAGATTAACATGGACAGAAGTGGTGAGGACTGAAGCTGATGCTGCTGCTGCTGCTGCTGCTGCTTTGTTATGTACTTCTATATAAAATTTAGAATAAAAATTTCCCTTATTATTGTCACAGCTGAGTCAGTTAATCATCTTGGTAGATTTACCGAGAGTACTTTATTGTGTGTTTGGGGCTTCGGTCTATCTAGTAAAAATGAATAAATGATTCGGATCTCTAAGTCTAATGGTGATATATGTAAGTTGACTTGATCTGCTAAACCCTATTTATAGGATCTGTAACTGAGTGAAATTCTTTCTTATATATCAGCACTTGCGAGGAAAAATAAATATATTCCAACAGAACATAATATAAAGGAACAAGAAGATCGAATCGGAAAGATCTTATAATTCTTATCAGAAAGATGGCCAAGAACACATCTAGTTCAGTCTTAAATTGGACAAGCCCCGACTTCTTGGCACTGAAAAGTAGATCTTTGCTGTTCGAGCTATCTTCTTGGCATCCTACTCCTGTACAGATTCACAGGGTAGGATGCCAGGAACTGTGAGCTAACCACAGTTATAGCGGTCGAGAGGGGTGCAGCGCTTGGTCCAGCCGAAGGCATTGGCACAGAAAAGGACATTGTCTCACACACAAACAGAGAGAGAGAGAGAGAGAGAGAGAGAGAGAGAGAGTTGCACTTACACTCACAACTTACAACAACACAAGAGTTTGAGACAAATTAACTAGATGAGTAGCATTTCATGATGAAGACCATCATGATTTCAAGGTCAAAGGAAGCTTTAGAGAAAAATCATGCACCATATACTCCAAAGACAACACTATCATTGGACAAGTAGGAGCCTAGTTAAATATTACCAGTTATTCATCAATTACTTCTCTCATGTTTTTTGCATTTTGAGTAAACCATGAACTTGTAACTGATGATGAATAATGATGCAGATGCATAAGGACTGCGGTGTTAAAAACAGTATTTTAGGAAAGGATGTGTTTGCAGTGACTGTGTACCCTCAAGTCGATTTCGCCTTCATAGTTGCTGTTGTGGTGGTTCTTCATGAGATTAACCAGGACCGAAAAGGAGAAGACTGATCATCATATATTCATGTGGTATGTACTGCTACTTGAAACAACAAACTAAATGATTACCCTAGCTAGCTGATTAATTTTATGTCGTTTTGAGCTTGAAGTACCTTCACATTTCCTGCATTTTGACTCTGGGAATGGAATCATCATGTGATGTAGTCATGACTCATAAACATGTAACTGCATGAGTCTTAGAACGTCATGCATATGTGCTTCGTTGATATAGCTTTGATGCTGTATATCAGTTCATATATTAGAACTTCAATTTACCACAGGTTTACACAATATAGTAACCTCGTTTTAGTGAAACTATACACCAGGTGCACAAAATGATATAATTTTCCACTTTATTGAGTTTCTTCCTGTCACTTCTGGTACACTATGATTTCATTTTCTTCTGGACCAATTTCACATTTGAATTGAATTACGACACCTCTCCGATCTCCATTAAGTTTGTCGAAAGCGAAAAGCATTTAATCGATGCCAATCCAACCACAAATGACAGACTGATCAACGAGTAGAAAGCTAGGCAGTATTATTTATCGTACAGTATGATTGCAACATTTGCTTGTGGAAGTTTTTGATAGAATCTAACCATTGCATGCCAACTTCAACTCATACTGGCCACAGAATAGGGCAATCCATTCATTATTTGAAAGACGAAACGAAGAACACAAGGGTATATTGGATGTGCATGATCTGCATACAGACGGTTAAACTTTTCTTTTTCGAGATCACACAATATCTCTAAATGATTTCTAGGCTCATATACTAATCTTTGCTGAAAATGGACGCTTCTGAATTCAATCCTTTAAGGAAAGAACATATTAACCACAAGATCAACAGAGGCACAAACCCAATCTGCATATACATGAAAGTCCATGCCAACTAGTGAGCTGTGATCTATATTGTGTATTTGGAATAACTTGCATGATGATCACCTTCATATCTAACTTGAAATGATCGAGAGGGATGGAAAAATTGTCGCTTCCACCTTGATTAATTAATAGACTAGTGATATTTGAGTAAACTATTTTTTTCCCCGTAATTTACAAGAATTTCGAATCACGAAACCATTTTGATCAACCCTGAACCCTTCTAAACTATTTTTTTTCGTAATTTACAAGAAACTTTGAATCATGAAATCGTTGTTTTTGATCAACCATGAACCCTTGAATCCGCCTTAGTGAATTGAGACGAGAAATGTCTTTGAGAGTTTAACTCCTGAGAAATTTTGATAAATCACCAAATTTTTGCTTTTAAATTGATTTTTGACCAACATTTAAGAAATAGTTGACAAATAACCTTTTTATATCGTAAAAAGACAACAAGCCCCTTCAAAAGCTTAGAACCTTGATTAGTGATTACTTTCGTCTTCAATTTATACATTCCATTAACTAAATTGTTTCTCCAATCGATAACACACAGAGGCATCAAGAATCTACCCAGTTTTAAGCCTCCAATGATTAGGCCAATTTTTGTTTCAATTAAATTTGTTTACAGGTGCTCGGCGAAGAGCAATACTTTATGGTGTTCGTGACCAATTGGATTGACCTTGACAGAACCAATAGAAACTTTCTATGAGATTGTGTTATTGTACTCTTCAAGCCTCATATAAGCTTTGTGGACTATAAAGAATATTTACAATTGCCAATAAGATTTCAATAACTTTTGCGGGAATTGTAGCTCAAGTACTATGGTGGAATTCACATTTGAAATGAGAAACAAAACAAGATCATTAATGTAATAGGAGAATCAACAAAAAAAACCATTTTGATAAACAGATCTCGTGTGCAGACAATATTCATCCAAGGCAAAACGGCATATGAAAGCAACTTCATCTGCTTATCTTCATGTTTTCACTGTAAAATCAGCCTTCAATTCTTCTAAAAAAATAATAATCAGCCTTCAATCAACAAGAGAGTATTTTAGTCATTTTACGTTATGAAAATGTCATTTATCAACTATTTCTTAAATGTTGGTCAAAAATCAATTTGAAGGCCAAAAGTTGGTCATTTATCAAAATTTCTCTTAACTCCTCGTGCTTAGAGAGTAAATTCTTTGGTAAGCCTAGAAGCACAGTCTACACTACAAGTTAATTTGATCGAGTTAGAGACTCATACTCTTTATTATTAGAGGGTTTTTCGGTCTTGAGTTTGTAGACTGTGTAATTGTAAATATCCCTTAATTAATGAATTATTTATTTTCATAAAAAAAAAGCACCGTCCACACAACTACAACTATGGTGGTAAACACGTCACAATAATTGGAGGCTGATTGTACATTTGTACTTAGAGAAAATCTTACGTGCGACGGTCGTGTCACGTGTCATGTGCGACCCACCAGTCGCATAGCGACACGTGTTTTTTTTTTTTTTCACAGCTCTTCTTCTTCCTTCCACTCTCTTCTTTGGTGAAACCAATCCCCTCCGGCGGCGAAGCTTTTTCACAACTCTTCTTCTTCCTTCCTCTCTCTTGGTGGAGGCGTGATTTGCACAGGTTGGTGGAGGCGCGGCGACGGCGGCAGGTTGTCAGGCTTATGGTGGAGGCGGCGGTGGGGGTTCCAGTTTTCAAGCGGCGGCTGGGCAGAGGGACCTGCTATGTTTTGATCTGAGGGGATCAGTTTCGCCGGAGAAAAGAGAGAGGAAGGAAGAAGAAGAGCTGTTGAAAAACAAAAAAAAACATGTGTCGATGTGTGACTGGTGGGTTGCACATGACACTTGGCACGGCCGTCGCATGTAAGATTTTCTCTTGTACTTAACATTAATAGGGACAAACATGCCTTCTTCTTCATACTTACACAGTTCACAGTAGTGCTGGGGTATTTCACAATTCATGTGGTAGGATCATAGGATTATAAGACATCCACCAAGCACTATTATTATTCTGGATGATTTTAAGGACCACTGGAAAAACTATTGTCGTATAGCAAACTGATTATGACTCTTCTACCAGAGACTAGCTAGCTGTGACTTGTGAGTTGTGACCAGTACGTACTTAACCCTCCCAGAAGTCTCACGGACTCTTCAAAACTTTGACCAGAATGTTACATGTGTTGGACAAAATCAATTATATATCTAGTTTTAGCTGGGCACTTTTGACACATGCAGACGTGAAATGCAATTCTCCCCCGTGTTCATTATTTGATCGACCGGACGATCTGAGGAATTTGGTACATATTATTAGGATGAAAAACTCTTGAGAAATGATCAATATAGAGTGTTAACGATTCTCGATTCTAACATCTTAATATTTTGAAACATTATAAAATATTCATAAGAAACTCTGTTACGTTTAATGTAAATAGTTACGGTTGCTCTACCGTTTTAACTCTAGCATATATTAGTATGGGAATTATCTACCCTAGCCCTTCTTGCAGATTTAGGGTTTATGTGAAATGCAAATCTTGGTAATGGACTCTACCCCTTGATTTCTATTCAACACTTGATATGTATAGCCTTGAAGGCAAGAAGAATTGGTAATCCATTTCTGAAGTCAAAGGTCTACAGGACCAAACCACTCATGGGAAATGCGGAGTTTCTTTATATTTCATTATAGAGATCATCCACTATGTTTACTAACTCCATTAGTATTATCATTGTGATGATTATGATTTATGAATACAAAACTACGAGCACCTTTTTAATATATTCACAGTATTGAAGATTACGTACAAAAGCATATCCAACAGCAATAGTTTATCAGGGATGTGATCTCAATGATTTTTTTTGACCTGTTGGAACATGAATAAAAGGATCTTAAGCTCGCAAGGAATACGATTCCAGTCACGCCAGAAGCTCATATTACCGTCCATTCATAACAGAAGGAGAGGAGCTAGCTAGTAGCTACCACCATCAAATGCTAATTCCATCAACTTTAACTTTTCAACCTCAATTAAGAAAATAAATTAAGAAATCTTGAACCCAACAGAGTGTAATCACTACTTGACTAGGGCAGTAGTACTGACATAAGATGAATTTTTTTTTTCTTTAACGAAGATATGGATTAAACTTGAAAACCATCCGGACGATCAGAGTTTACAATGTCAAAAACTAAAAATTTAAAGATCATACATGGGATCATATATATCCGATCAAACTCTACATATTAGTTCGAGATATCAAGAAAATATAATTTTAGAACGCCCTACAATTATTGATCACGTTCACATGCACCCTGCACCCTGCACCCCTGCACTGCACTTCTGTGTGGTGTAAAAGTTGATAAGATCTACAAGAGCATACATCTTTCTACTGTTGTACTCATATGCCTCAAAGTACCACTGTGGTGCGTGCTAGTGCAAATCACATGCACCTACAGAGTTATGTGCAGGCTATTCTATCATATGTTCCATCAACCAGGGCAGTACTCTTCCTTGGCTAGAGCTCCATGACCTCCATCAGAGAAATTATCATATTATCGACCTCAATGGCCTGGTTTCTAACTAAAGCTTTTGATGGAACGTAAGAAAGGATCTTGCCAGGAATACAATTCCAAACGCAACCAAGAATCTCATTAAAACAACAGCAGCAGTGAAGCAACTACATATCCATGGAGTGCTAATTGACTAATTCCATCCACCTTTACGAAGCTAAGAATCACTTAAGAAGGCCGAGCTGAGGGTAATCACCCCTTGACCAAGGCATTAATTACTGTATATAACTTCTAGCCAAGATATGAATTTCTACACCTAAGTTTTATCTTTGTCAAAGGAAATACTAAACTTATAATAGAGTTTCTGATTCATTAATTCACGTAGCTATACTGTTAAGAGTGCATATCTCATCTTAAAATATTTCTGCAACGTAATTCTTCTCGAAATACGAGTGTATTTATTTTGTTTCATTTTCTTTTACAACTATTTCACTACTTAAACGGTAAAACACATCGAGATCAAAATTAGTATAAAACTCTTAGCCAAGTAAGAGAATCATCCTCCTTCCCAAGAAATAGCATCAACACAATCCCTACCAAAGCTACCACAACATAAGTAATGCTAAGGCCACAAACCAAAACGGAATCTGGTAAATCGGACAAGAAACAACACCAAATCCCCTAGTGGAAAACCTCAATCAATTGCCCCCTAACCTCTCGAATCAGTCGCTAATGCTTTTACAGAGAGAAAAGTATCACACACCATAAAAAAGAGACAACAAAGGGCGGCCCCGATAAGGACCCCTACACAATAGTGGTCTTCTTATCCACAAAGTCAGTCCCCCTGTATTATTCCCTTCTCTGACTTTTCAATCTCATCATCACCACCACTTAAAACTAGGTATAAAAAATCATATAATTCTCAAAAACTACGGTTTGTATACGTATAGACACCGTATGAGGAGCACAAGTCTCAACACGCGTCGGCTCTACGTGGCATGAGAGCTGGGTGGAAAATACCAAACTGTTATATAGAGTCCGGAAACTTGGAGGATTACAACAACAAATTTGACGCTTTTTTCTCTCCAAAAACCACAACAATTCTAATTCAAAAGAAAAGCTTCAATCTTTATAACACTGAGAAAGATTCGGTCTTTTATATCTGTTTAGGGTTTCACAGAAGAAGAAGAAAGGTTTGAGCTTTGGTGAATTGAAGGGGTTTGACTAGTCGGGGAAAAGAAAGATGATAGTTGCGACGGCAACGTCGTCGTCGGCGGTCACAGTGGCCGTGGAGAAGGCGACGAGCGATCTTCTGATAAGCCCTGATTGGACGATGAACATCGATATCTGTGACTCCGTCAATTCTCATCAGTGGTATAGCTATATATGCTTCTCAAAGCTCTTGAACTTTTTGTGTTTTGGTCTTTTGGTTGACTTTGGTAATTTCTGTGCTTTTGATGATTATCAGTCTGATCATGCTCTCTGCTGCTTAATTCAGATAAACTCTTAAGCTTGATTTTTTTGGTAGAACTTGTTTTAAGCTGGAGGCTATTTTTGCCTGGATTGCTTGGTATTGAATTGCTGAAACAGAGGATTAGTACAGAGTTGTAGTTTTTTTTTTCTATTTTAAAGGTTTTATTTTTCTACAGATCATCTTATGTTATTTCTATTTTAATTTTTTGCAATTTCTATGTTATTTCTTTCTTGATGGGACTTGAAACTGATGGAAGGGAAATTTCCATTTGTTTTTACTGAAGGATTTCAACAATTTTGTTCAAAAAAAAAAAATTGCCTGTTCACTGATGGGGTTGTGTTGAATTTGTCAGGCAGGCAAAGGATGTGGTAAAAGCTGTAAAAAGAAGGTTACAGCATAGGAACCCCAAAGTTCAATTCCTAGCTTTGACAGTAAGCTTTTTTCTTAAACAATCTCGCGCTTCAAATTTGTTTTATTTGCAAGTATTTCAGTTGGTTAATTGTGTGCTAAACCTACTTTTGTAGCTATTGGAGACAATGGTGAAGAACTGTGGTGACTATATCCATTTTCAAATTGCAGAGAGGAATATACTTGGGGAGATGGTAAAAATTGTGAAGAAGAAGGTACGTCTGGAAGATGCATTGGTACCCTGATTGTGTTTCTCAAGTAGGAATGTGCTTGTATTCTTTGAAGCCGTATTGTGTGATCCGTTGGGTTTTGAGGGCATAATTTTGCGAAACCCAACATGTTTTTGGAGTGTGTGGCGCGCACAAGCACATGATATAAGAATCGATAGGCTTTAAATGGCATGTACTTGGTGGTTTTTAGGCCTCCTGTGTTTTTGAAAATATAATTTTAGTGTAGTTATTACAAATCTTGAGGTTGATGTCATGTTGGAATTGTCCCAATTTTCTGCAGTTGTGCTTTGATGACATTCTTTCTATGCACATTTTGTCTTGCTTTTATTTCTTATTGTTATGAGATTCTTCCTGTATCAGCATTTTTGGCTGTTGAACCTTTGTCCTACATGTTTGATTTAATTCGTTTTTGTTGTTCTACTTGACTTGTTATATTTACGAAGTCTTATCTGACTTTAAAACCCGTATATGTTTGGAATTTCAGACAGATATGCAGGTAAGGGATAAGATCTTGATACTGGTGGACTCTTGGCAAACAGCATTTGGTGGGCCTTCAGGAAAGCATCCTCAGTACTATTGGGCATACGATGAGCTTAGGGTATGCATTTAACTCTGGTTTAGCTTTCTCTTCAGTTTTTCACCCTTCAGCTCTCCTGCCTAGTTAGTATTAAAATTAAGATTGGATACATACATATGTGTGTATCTGGTGAGTCTATGTTTTAGAACCTCCAATGTGCTATGTCAGTATTTCTCATGGATGTACTGATCTCTATTAGGTTGTAAACGGGTGGCCTGTTAATCAAAGAATAACAACAATCATAAGATTTATGTATACTTCAATACCAATAATTGTGCAATTTTTGAATGACAGCGGTCTGGAGTGGAATTTCCTAAGCATTCAATGGATGCAGCTCCAATGTTTGCACCACCTGTCACAAATTCAATACCAAGACCTTCTCAAGCTGGATATGGAATGCCTAGCAATTCCTCAAGAAGGCTCGATGAGACAATGGCTACAGAAAATGAAAATTTGACGTGAGTTTGGCATTGTCATCATTTTCTGAATGTCCCTTGTTTCCTGATTCTGTGTTTATCAATGCTCTTGTTGAGGACTGATTTATTTCAAAGGGTTCTATATATTAGTTTCTCATCAATTTTTGTTATTTTTATATTATCTTAGTTTGTCAAGCCTGGATTCTATGAGGGATGTTCTGGAGCTCTTGAGTGACATGCTGCAAGCTGTGAATCCTAATGACCGATCGGTATGAAGAATATTGTAGTCAAGTTTCTGCTAATATTTCACATCCCATAAGTAATGGGTAAAATGCTTACCTTTGTATTTGTGTATGTAGGCTGTAAAAGATGAAGTCATAGTTGAACTTGTCGACCGTTGTCGTGGCAACCAGAAAAAGCTGATTCAGATGCTAACTACCACTGGGTTAGTCTCCTGAAATCTCCCTTCTGACTGATCTTGCATTTCCTTTATACAGTTAAGGTCTTTGCTTGCTGAAATGTTCTAATTATGGCTCATCTTTTCTACAATGTGCAGAGATGAAGAACTTCTTGCCCGAGGTCTCGAATTAAACGACAGTCTGCAAAGTTTGCTTGCAAAGAATGATGCTATAGCTTCTGGTTTACCTTTGCCAACTACGAACTTAAGTCCTCAACCAGCTGAAATGGCTGCATCCAGTTCGAAGCACACTGAAACTAAAGACTCCAGCACAAGCGAGTCCAGTCCAAGACCTAAAGCTAGTCCATCTGCACCAGTCGCTTCCTCATCAAGGGTCCAATTTGATGAAGATGAAGAAGAGGAAGATGAATTTGCACAGCTAGCTCGAAGGTTGTCTATGACTGACAGCATTTTCTCCTGCTATCCTCTTTTTTCTTTTTCTATAGGATCATTAAAATGCATTTTTGTTTTTGTCAGTGCTTGTGTAATAGGATACAACCCTATCACTCTGAGCCCATTTTGATCAAGCGCCTTACTGATAACTTGCATGACCAATGTATGGTGCATAAAATACTGTAGATGTCTAGACGGAGATCCTCTCTGGCTCAAGCTCATATATTCAGTTTGGTCGGATTTTATTACTAACTGTTGCTTGTTCTATTGAATGCAGGCATTCCAGACAACAGTCTTCCAAGCCTACTGAAAGCACACCTAATGGTACTGATGGAGGTTTGACATTAGTGAGCATGGATCCGTCTACATCTGCATCAGGGTCTGTCCCATGCAATGCGTTAGTTCTGTCCGATCCACCTGCTCCAACAAAGACTACACAAGAGCAGAACATAATTGATCTACTGAGTATCACTTTGTCGACAACAGCAATCTCCAGCGAAACCCCTCCCCCTCCTCCAGTATCTGTCCCTCCCCCGGTTCATGCATCAAACAGTAATGAGCATCAGATGCCTGCTTCCCCTGCTCCACAAGGCAATCCGTATCCTTCCCAAGCTTATCCGGGAAATCCTGGGCTTGGATCCTACAACAGCTATGTTGTTCCTTGGGCCCAGCCTCAGGCCCAGCAAACTCAATTTAGGCCGCAATTACAGCCACAGCCGCAGATGCAACCTCAATTCCAATCACAGTTTCAACCGCAATATCCCCAATACTCTTCTGCCTACCCTGCGCCACCATGGGCAGCTTCACCTAGTTATCCTAACAACCAAAATTATATGTCTGCCAGTAGTACATATGCGACTCCTCACACCAACACAACAGCTCATACACCAGCGCAGGGAGCAAGGCCTTTGCAGCAGTATAATTCCTTCCCTGTGAGGGGAACCACTGGGTCAGATAACCACGGAAGTTTCCCAACAAATTCTGGTCCTAGGAGCCCTGCGACCTCTGGAGGACAGAAGCCTTTTATTCCCTCCTACCGATTATTTGAAGATCTGAATGTTTTTGGCAATGCTGACGGAAAGCTCAAGGTGGCAAACAGCAACTCATCATCTGGCTTCCCTGGAACTCCAGGCCAAGGTATGGTTGGCGGGAGGAAGTGAAATGCTGGCGTACCAAATTCCCCTTGTGAATATATCAGAGTATTGCACCTTCATCTTCTATTTCAGATGCACTGGATGTTATTTAGGTTGGCAGGGTCATTACCTTGCAATTGTTGGTATAAGTAGATTCATTGCTTCTAAGACTTATCATTTCTCAGATTTCTATAACTAGTAGTGTGAAGTGACATCTGAGGACCTTGCTTGCACAAAATGTAATAGTGACGGTAGTTATCCCCTATTCTCACATCTTATGATTTCTCCCTCTGAAAATTCCGATTTCATTTGTGTTTGTGTTTTGGAGGATACATGGAACCGTTTTCTATGGTCGATTCGCTTTTATGTTAAGCTTTGGCTTAAGCCGAAACATATATGAGTGCACGGGTCTTGAGGCTTTCAGTTCAGCGAAGTTATTCTTCCTTCTCCTGCATGACATGAGCAGTCGGAAGATCATCATTTGAGCTTGAAGACACCTTCAGCCATTCTTTCACAAAACGGACCAAGTGAAAGATTTTAGCTTGGGAGAATTGAAGGAATTTAAAACTCCAAATTCCTTTCCATTTGAAGGGAATAAAATTAGCAGTAATAGGCACTTTCACCAGAGAACTGCCCATATAGTAAATGTGTCTTCTGTTCAGATTATTTGATCCACCACCAAAAGGCTGATGGGATACTGAAAAGTTCGTCGGCATCGGCATCTCAGCCATTGAACAGGTAAATCAGCCTCAACAAAGTTGGGATCAAGAACCAAATTATCTGGAGCTCCAAACAAAGACGCCATCAAGACTCCCGTTACTGATCTACATACAAGTCCTTGTCTCACCAAACCTGCACCAGAAGTCACACCGGCCCTGGTGCTAGAGCAACCTCCGGGGCTTCAAATACTTGGCACTGAAGGATCACGTTCAACTTATTTCCCTTGAACTAATCGAGAGGTAACATCTCCACCCGTAAAAGAACTAAAATCTCAAGATGCATCCCTAAAGAGGTAAAGATGAACAAAATCTCCATAACATGGAACTCCAACCCCCTTACTTTTTTAGGAAAAACAACTCGTTTAGGAAAACCCTCGCACAAAAAAATAACAAAATCGATGAAGATGAACTGATGAACATACGAAACAGAAATGTCTGCTCACCAAAACAAAATCACAACAACAAATTGCTAGTCACTCCTTTCCTTTTGAATAATGGGAACCCTTTGGTATTTTTGGATTTCCCGAATTGCTAATTGTACAGTGTTTAGTGTTGCTTATGTCATGGTATGTGTTGATCCCGGTTGCCTCCCTAATTATTTATCTTCTTAGTTTGTTAGTGACTCAAAATTGGTTATAGTCGGTCATTCTCACTACTATTTTCACATTTCACAAACAGATCTGAGCGGAATTTTTTTTTTCTCATCTCATCATAAGCCTTGTGTGTGATATATATATATATATATATATATATATATATATATATATATATATATATATATATATACGAAAACGATGTGAAGCGGACGTCTGCACAGTCCTTAAAGTGCGTACGTCTCTCCGTTCGCCACCGGACGGCGCCGACGATGACGCGCCTCCACCTCAGCGGTTTCCAGCAGCGTCCCCGACCACTTTTCCTGCCCGGCGAGTCCGCCGAATTCCAGTTTTTGGGCAAAATTGATCTTGTTTAAAGTTTTGGGTGATCTCGCCGGAAAACTGGAATTCGGCGGATTCGCCGAGAAGGGAAAGTGATCGGGGACGCTGCTAGAGTCTGTTGGGGTGGAGGCGCGCCGTCGTCGGCGTTGAACGGTGGTAAACGGAGGGACGTTCGCACTTTAAGGACAGTGCGGACATCCGCTCCACATCCGGTCTCTATATATATATATAGTCCTTTTCAAATAAGGACCTCCTTACCTTAGTTAAGGTACGGATTTCCTTAATTTGACCTACTTTTCGATTATATTTTCTCATTATAGCCGTTCAATATTTAGATATACATGATTAAATCATCTTTGTAAATTTTCAGCTAATTTAGTTATCGTTAAGGTATTAAAAATGTATTAAATTAATGAACAAACTGAATATGTTCATCCTGAACCGTACGTTTTTTTAATTCTAAATCACAGTTTTGAATGCCTTAACGATTATCAATCAATTTGGTTGAAAATTTGTAGAGATGATCTACTCATATATACCTAGATATTGAACGGTTAAAATGAGAAAATGTGATTGAAAAGTGGGTCGAATAAAGAAATCTGTATCTTAGCTAAGGTAAGGAGGTCCTTACCTGATCAACATTGTGTGTGTGTGTGTGTCTATATATATATATATATATCCCGCTTTGAAATTAAAATATGGACCTCTTTATTTCGCTCATTTTTAGGTTGCATTTCCACATCTCAACCGTATATTGTCTAGAACATAGTGTGTAGATCATTTCTACAAAGTTTTATCCAATTTGAAGATCATTTGAGCTTCGTAATCGTGATTTACACCAACGGTTCTCTTTGGACAACTTTTGTTCATTTGATTTATTTAATCTAATTTGGTACCCAAATGATCTTCAAATTTGATTCATATATATATGAGACTTGTTCAAATGCAAATGAGCATAGTTAAATAATATTGTTAAATTTAAATAATTAACAATTCATATCATTATTTGTATTATTTGTACTGTATTGAAACTTGTAAAGTTTTCATTTTGAAGATACAAGATTAGTGATGGGAGTCTTGATGGTGTCTGTTTGGAGATAGGTATATAACGTTATAGCTATAACCCCGACGTGCATATCAACTTAAATGAAACCAAACCTCAGCTATAACGTTACTTCTGTGCTGAACTTTAGAGATAGGTATGGGAGAAGAGATAGACACAAGATCAAACATCTTGAAGAGCTAATTACAAGTTACCGATGGCTAATTCAAGGGGAAAAGAAATTCAGAAATTCTAGTAATACAAGGTGACAATGGCGAGTCAGTAGGAGATGATTACCCACTTCACCATCTATATGCAACACTAACATTATGATCATAAGAAGCTTGTTGCATTTACAAATTGGAGAAAGAAGAAAATTGAACACACGAAAATGAGGGATCTAAAAACATTAAAAGGATATTTACACACATTTACCTATATAACAGATTATTTTCCAGAGCCCCGAATATATAAGCAGGAATTGATTCCCACAAATTTGACTTTCAACGCCAGAGGCTAATGAATATTATAGCATACACTTGGTAGAGTGCACCCTACCAATACTTTCAGAACTTCCAGACCCATCAACAGCAAACATGGTTTAGGGAGGGCAGTGGAACGTATCACACAATGGTCCAGATGCACCAAATAATCCTCAATAGCACCGATGGTAATCTTCGACAGCAGAATTGCGATTGAAGTTCCATCCACTTGCACTGCCTTCCCGATACGAAAGGAAGGCTTATCAAACTGGTCAGAAAAGAATTTGCATCTTCATCTACCTTGAGTTGTCATCGGCATAGATGGACGCGCAAGCATCTGCAGCACCAGCAGCAAGCAGTACTTCATACGGATGGAAGGCGAGGCAGCTAACAGGACCAATTTTTTGGGCCATAAAGGATGGGTAGTATCTGATGGTGCCTAATTGTTCACCCTCCAAACTAAAGACCTTTATGAGCTGCTTGGCTGAGCCACTGGCAATGAGCGGAGCGTGTCTATGAACAGCTAAAGCTGTGAGTGAACCCCTGTGAGCTTCGATTGTGAGGTAGGGATCTCTACTATTTCTGATATCAAGGAACTGAATGTCACCAGCCTGACATGCACTTACAATCTGTACAAACGCAACATGTTAGGTAAGCTATACTAACAGATACAAAATAATGACAAAATATACAAGCCAACAGCAAGTCAGTGGACAATGTGGAATAACTTTACCATAGCCAATGACAAACATCTGTCATTTCTTACCTTAGAAGGATCAAGCCCTGGTTGAAAGCCAATCCCCACAACTCTTTCTACCTTCTGGTTGAAACCCTGGTTGTTCCCAACACCTCTTTCCATCTTCTGTATGTTTCCTACAATTCTTTCTAGCTTTTGAGCATGCGGCCGCATTTCACAGACAAGCCTAAGTATTACGGAGGCACAATAAGTAAATCAACTGAATGCACTTGCTTATGCAAAACCAATATCAAAATAGAACAAGAATACAGAGCAATGCTCAAACCCAGCAACTTATGTTCAAATATAAAGGACCAAAAGTAACAGTCAAATGAGGATAAATCATTAGGTCGTATATCAAAGAATAGTAAGGCCCAGTTTGGTATTGAGTTTTGGGAATTAAAATCACATATAATCACCATTTTGAATAGATTTTTTGTTTGGTAAAATCTTAAAACCTGCTTATCTAAGACTTTTTAGTTTAAATAACCGCGATTTTAAAAAGCAGGTTGGGAGTTGCTTATTTAAAACTGATTTTTTAAAAATTGAGTTTTAAACCACAATACCAAACTAAGCCTAAGACCATCAAAGGTAGTCCACTGCTAATATTTGCATCATGCAACAAGAAACTTTTGAGTGCTTACATGTCAGGAGATCGCACATCATAAAGCCTAACAGAACCATCAACAAAACCAGCTGCGAGTTGACTTCCATGAACTTGAGATGCAGCCTACACAGATAATGCAGGATAAATTTTTATCAAGTTCATTTCTTCCATCAAGCTCATTATATATTCTAACAATAACATAGCCAATCACAAGCAAGTCAACATAATATAAAGTGATCTGGTATAACTCACCAATGCTGAAATGCTACAGTCTGATTGAGAATGAATAGAATTAACAAGCTGCTCCTTATCGAGATCCCAAAGCATAATGGATGATAGCTCACCAGAGGCATACTAGCCATGTAAAAAAAATAAAGTAGACAAAGAATAAGAACAAAGGAAAAATCACATAATGTCCATCAGTCCATACAAGTATAACAGCATAAGAAAGCATACCAGATATCCAGATTGCTGCTGCCAATCCACAACAGCGTTCAGACTTCGCACACCAGGTTTATGTCCTTGAATTGAAGAAAATGCTGTAACAAGCTTCTGTTTACCCTTCACAGTATAATCTTTCCAAATCCGAACGTTTCCATCACCTGTTAATATGATCACAGGAAAACAAGTGCAAAGGATAAGAAACTTTTGGACTAATAAGCCTTCCTAACAAAGAAGTTCACATCTTTCAGTGTAGAAGTTTACTTGAGGCAGCAAGAAGCAAACTGTCATCAAGTTCATTCACAAAGCAGAGCTTGGAGATTCCTTTGTCTGGAAAATCATGGTTATCAAAGCTATTCAGAAGGATAGCCTCCTTAGCCTCTTGGTAATTCCATACCCTACAAAGCAATAAACACATAATAATTCAGTCATTGGATTGCCAGTATGAGAGTAATCGCAACTACATCCCTTGATTATATCACACATAACAAAAAGAAAAGAAAAATGCACTAAAAGGGAACTTGATTCTGTTAGCGAAAGGCCAAGGAACAGCCAACTGATATCATTCGCACACTTCATTAAGAAATCATAATAAATTGACGACTATTTTCAGCAAAGTTCTATCTTTAGATATGTGAGATGGTTTATGAAAGCACAAGAAGAATGATAGAACAAAGGCTTAAAATTTCAGAAACATGTCTACATGATGCTACATAACAAAATCAAGCTTTTAATCTCATGGACAAATTAAAGATGCTAAGCGAAATATCGAATACAAGCAAAACCTACAAACCTGATTCGTTCATTCTCATCAGCCGCGATTACAATAGGAGAGAATGGTTCCAGCAGGATAGTTTTCGTGCCCGTCTCAAATTTTGTATCCCAGCTTGCAATTTGATTATTAAGCTTGCTAACAGCTGACAAATAACATGGAATATATATTAGATCGATTAACAAATAATTAAATGTTATCAAAATTGAATTAATAGATTGTCAGATAAAGAATAAAGAGGAAAACCAACATGAGTGCCGGCATTTAGCTATATGCTCCATGGCAAAGTTTTCTCTCTCCTCTCTTCTTGTTACTATTTCTTTACTGTCATCTGCCACTGTAAGAAGTGGCTTGGAAAAGTGACCACAACTCCAATTGTAGATTGTTGACTGAGGAAGAAAGCTTCGTTCTGAGGCACCAGAAGCTCCCCCAGAACCTAAAAGAGGATCAGCTAATCCGGAATCTGGACTCATCAGATGAGGCCTAAATTCTAGAGAGTAAACTCTTCGCATTCCAGTTAAGTAATTTGCCCTAGGAGGGCTGACAGGTGGAGTTCGGAAGGGCAAATGACCTGTCAATAGCAGTGCAAAAGCAAATAACTCAGACAAGAGGTGCAGTGACAGATTAATCTGACACCTAAAGCAACATGCTGTCAAAACTGGATTGAATGTGAGACAAAAAACATAACTAAGCAGCATGCACTCTTATTAACTTTAATTGGTCCCTGAAATTATATTCTATTTTTCCGAAGGGGGGAAGCAAATGGCCAACTGTAATAAAAGTGATTTTCACCAGGATATCTTTACCTCCATTCATATCAAACCATGAAGATGATCGAGCCAATCCAGCAAGACTTGGACTTTGGGACGCTGCAATGGATTCACCTGGCCGAACACTGATACCAGCGGACTTTACAGGTTTCGCCACCACTTGTTCAATCCCTATAATAGCTAATACTCGGCGACCAATTTTTGCAATTCGTGGAGATGGATCTTTGGCCAAGGTACACATAGCCACAACACACTGAGAATAGATTGCATTGTCCAGGGGTTGGGGTGTCAAATGGTTAACAATACCATTGCTCCCACCATCATCTAATATTCCAGAATCAGAATGATGAGATAAATCGTCAGACAATGGCGAACCATGCATAATTCCGGAACTTGCCAGGGGACTGCTGGTAGAAACTCTGTCGTCCCGAACAGATGGGCTGTCATTGCCAACTCTTAAAAGTGGACCAATCTGAGAAGAAGCACTACCAGGACCGTTAATAGTAACCAAAGTAGGCAAGGAAGTCAGAAGAGAATTAGACTGTGGTTTCCAATATGCAGCAGCAATTGACTTCAGGTGCTTGTTGTGTCCAAAGGCAAAGCGTCCCAGAGCTGTCAAGACAATGAAGAAACCATACTTCAATACATTTGTCACTACATATCTCTTCATCATTAATATCAGTAAGCCTGATGCTTGAAATGGAGATGGAAAGGAAGCAATACTAGCTATGTAACCATTAACTAGTAATCAAAAGCACATAACTACTCATAAGCAATTAATATTCCAACACCATATATAAGATTATAAAATACATACCGACAGCAACTTCTGCTCTGACAAGAGGGCTTCCATCTGAAACAACAGTTAATAGGCTTCTAATGATACTAACTTCAGCCCGGATTTTTTCATCCTCATCATATTCATCATCTCCACCATTGCCTTCTCTACATGATCCTGAACCCACATCAAGCAGGGTGCCCAATGTGAAAACAGCAGAAGCCCTCACCTGAAATGGAACAATTTCAATACCTAAGTAACAGAACATAAACATAAGATCCAAATTGTCTTATATTAAAAACAGTCTACATGGTAAAAATGTAAACCTCTGGTTGGGGCTCAGCAAGCAGAGGAGCACATATTGCAGGGGCATCTGCCTTCAAACCAAATATTTGGGCCTCTGTGAAATCCTCCCATAGTTTCCCCAGACAGAGGCATAGCCACTGAAGAAATAGGGGTTCAGTTTGTGTGTCATTTGGTGTTGAACCCTGAAGGTGCTTCAAACAAACATGGATTAAACCTGCTTCAATACAAGCTTCCTGGCCACGTCTATGGCCATCAACTATTACAGCCAAAACAAAAGCAGCCATTGCACGCTGCTCTGGATATGCTTCCATGCTATCAAGAAACCTGATGAAATATGTATGACCCCCATCCTTCACTAGATCCACCTGGCATGACTAGAAACCACGCAACACAACAAAATCAATACTAATCTAACAAAAAAGGGGAATATATAGCAAATGAAAGGTAGAACGTGAAGGTATTATTTAAAAAGTAAAATGGGAAGGAAAAAACTTGGTTGATAAGATATAACGCATGGCATATAAAGGATAATAATAATTTGGATATGTAGACAAGGACGACTAAGACTAGAATTAGCCAGAATAGTGACATAATGACATAAGTACATGATACATTCTGATAAATACACATCAGTATCACTATCTGAGAAAGGAATGTTCCAAGGAAATCTAGATATACCTTATCCAGTGCAAGAATTTTTGTCCAAATGAATACAAGAATCTGTCGTAGTTCAGGTGTCATCGTTTGCAACAGCTTCAGTACATATGGAAATATTCCGACAGACAATGCCTATATGACATAAACGTTATCCCAAATAAAAATATCTTATTAGTTATTACTCAAAAATATCAGATAGAATATGGGATGGAAATGCAAATAGAAAGAAGAATTACCAGATCTACAGCCCAGGGTCCCATATCAAGGAATCTTCCGAGAAGAACTAGAGCTCGAAACCGATGGCATTGACTAAGTAAGACCTAATACATAGATGATACATGAGGTATAAAATATTACAAAAGTAGATGAGCTGAATCAATATATAAAAGAAAATCTGATCCTCTATGTTATGCTAGAAGACCCATACATCCACAATTTTTAAATTATCCTCCCCTACTTCCTTTCTCTTTTTTCTTCTTAAAAGTCATTTCTTTTGTAATCTTTTTCTTTATCAAATGCCTCACATAGGATACTAACTTGGTGAAACCAACCAGGCAACTGGCATACTAACAATTTACGACCATGGTCAACCCACCGTAACAACCAAATCTCAATATAATAGCATGACTTATTAATGTGCTTCATAATGTTACTCCCACAAGCTTTGCTTTTAGTCAACCCAAACTAGTTTAAGTGACAAGTAGAGCATCAAACCTGAAGAACAATAGGCAACTGCTCCGGTGGTTTCTTGAGTTCAGACCCGTGGTCCAGCCATACCTCAAAAGCAGTCAACTGCTCAGTGAAAAATGGACTTGGCTGGTATAGCAAAAAATAATAATAAAATTGAAGTCAATAGGATAAACACCACTGCACAAGGAATCCACAAGCAAATTTGGTAGGCATATCATGCGAATACAAAGTATGGCATCAATGAAATGAATCATTCTGCATATAACCATTGTCTTATGATTTAAATTTCATCTGGTACATGATCAAAGAATATGAAACTTGCACATGAAATGAAGCACACCTGAAACTCAACATTAGGATCCTCAACCAACAATGGAAGCTGAGAAAGGCATATCTCAGCTGCCATGTCCCATGCATCCCTGCAGAGTGCATAAGCAAAAGTGATCATTTATTCAATAACACATAAAGCATAAACTTGAGAATTATATCCTTTAGTACCACATGTGGTGCTGATGAGTAGAAGGCAACTGTGGATGAGAGACTGGAGAGCAGTTTGCAGATCGCATAATCCGCTCTGCAAGTAAAAAGTTTCTAAACAGGCTGGCAACTAAAAGATCTTGTCTGAATAGTCTCTGGAAAAGATCTGCAAAACAGATAGATGAATAAGCCATAAATAACCAGGCGATTCGAATATAGTCGATGATACACCATAAAGGTAAACTGAAAAATTACCATGAGGAAGAACATTCCATGCAATCGTGTCAGTGACAGCAGTAAAAATCCAGTTCAGTTCACCCAAAAGGGTTTTCCGGTCATTTTGACGGCCGGGTATTTTATCTATCAGTGAATAATCAAGAGACTCATGAAGTAAGGATCGTGTGCAGAACCTGAAACAAGATAAGAGAAAAGTTATTAGCGTCCCCAAATTATGTTATTGTGAGTAAGTAACGCAACATATGCCACATTCAAACAAAACGTTGGAATGATAAAGCATGCCAGAATATAGTGGGGCCAGAAGATTAAAATTATGAGGCTATTATTTCACTTAACAATATATTTCTAATAGCATGACTTAATATAGCAAGATAAGCTTAGAATGATAATAAGAACACTAAAAAAAAACAAGGAGAAAGTTTCACCATCTTAAAGCCATCTTGATGGGAGTTGTGAGGCAAGAAGTGAAGATATCAGCAGGAAATTCAGCACTCTGCGGAAGAGTCTCATATGCTTCACAGGCAGCAAGCAAGATACAATCTCTTGGAGAGCTAGAGCCAGCGAAGTCATGAAGCTGAGCCAAAACAAATATGCCAAAATTATAATTATAAGTATAGACTTTAAAAAGTATTATACCAAATGGGCAATAAAAAAGGAATAATTTATCAATTCAGTACAACATGTATAACTCAAGTGTTAGATACCTCAATGAATGAATTAACAATCATGCCAGCCGCAGAACAGTCAAAGACATAGATTGAAGGTGTCTTTAACCATGAATCAAGGTCGCTAATTGGCAAGGGAATATACTGTGTATAGCTCTGCACCCAAAACAAAAAATAAAATAAAAAATAAAAAATTAGGACAGGGTATTTTTATGTTAACAATGCAACATAAAGACAGGAAGCTTCAATTTAGTAAAAACCTTATTAAATAGCCAAATTTCACCATTAGCAGTGGGCTTGGGTACGCCATGACCATTATAATGGAAAAGAACTCTCTCAGACTTGGCATATTTACGGCATGTACTACAAAGCTTCTTGATTTCATCTACAGTAGGATCGAGCTGGACCTTGTATTTTGCCTGTCAAACATTGTAAAGCCGAAATCAATACTCAATATAAAACAAGACAAGAAAAATAACAGTGCACCAGCATCCTCACACTTGGTTGCCTGTATTTTCCCTGTCAAACATTGTAAGCCGAAATCAATACTCAATATACAACAAGACAAGAAAAATAACAGTGCACCAGCATCCTCACCCTTGGTTGCCATCTTTCATACTGTGTACTCAAGGTTTTACCAATTGTTTCAAGAGCTTTTGTTGGAGCCATAGAAAATGGATCTGAAAAAAGAAAGGAGAAGAACAGTGAGCAGTCTTCAAACAGCATAAATGAGAAATTCAATAAGGCATAAATTGCAACACAAGGGAGTAAACAAATGTATGTGGCACAATTACTGTGCCTTGCAAGATAGGTTTACTAATTACTCATTTCCAGTACAAAAAGATTTTAACAAAATGAGTTTAGATCTCCATCAAGGAATATGAACATACTTGGGGTACCGATTTTGATATAAGAACGCTTTGAGCATTCAAAGTAATGGAACCAAAGGATCTATGACAGAACACTAGCATACCGAGCCAACTACTAAAGATTCAACATATCAACATAAAGGGAAGTAAATAGAAAGTTGATAACCAATACATGACCAAATACATAGCAATAGTACAAAACAGCAGCATAAAAGCACCTATCCAGCACTCCATTCTGGCACAGGGAGATATCTTAATTACATCGGGCGGATCAACGCTAATGTTTAAACATAATACTAGAGCTACACATCCCGTCTTCATCTGCACAGAAGTTAAAAGTTAGAAAGCAGTGGTAATATGCATGATGAAATACAAATTTTTCAGGCATCTTCAACCAGACACTAAGCCAAGAAACTAATTTGAATATGTAAATTCCAAGTAAGAAATCATATAATATTTTGAAAGACCCATGCATTGAGGATTAATCATTAAGGTAAATATCCACAGCAAACATAATTGCACATTGCAAAAGTTAAAATTTCAAATACAAAATTCATTGTTCAAACACAGTTACAAGACCAATTGTTAAACCAAACCAAATGAAAGGCAACCACTCACACAGGCAATATCTCCATTACCACCTATGATTACCTACATTGATTTAGACCAACACCACCACATCAATCCTAAGACGTGTTGAAATCCTCAATACTATAAGAAGTATACCTTACACTTAAAATCTCTTGTTCCAATTACGTCAGAAGTAACACCAATACTTCTAAAATCCCTTATCTGAGTAATAGAAAGGGGAGATGTTTGTATAAATAATCAAACATTTCAAAAGCCATGCATAAAATTTTGTGAAATCAGAGTTCACCCCGACCATAATATTTTAAAAATCAGTCAGTCTCAGAAACAGAAACTGAAGAAATTGGTATCGACTATAGGACATTCAAAAGGTCATATCATGATACTATATCTTCCTGTCATATGATACATTTAAAGGTTATCAAACTCTTTCAGCATATCCCCTCATCACTTTCAAAACTGAACTTAAAGATAATAAACTTCACTCTTACTGCAAATTAAAGAAATCTAGGCATACGAGAAGACATGAAAAAGAAGATTTTACCCAAAAAGCCAGGAGTCCAAGCATAATATCACGGACACCAGAGATGCGAACAAGGTGGCACTTAGTGTGTTTATGCCTTTTCTTTGACATTAGTAAAAAATCAAATTAAATTAAATTTTGTCCACTGATGATGAAATTATAACCTCTTAAGAGGTAGAGATTCATACAGGGGACATGGAAATCATAAAATCAGCAGAACCAAAATTGGCAAGAGAATGTTTAAACTTCATAGCACACAACATCAATTACCTAATTCTACTCGATACAAATCCATGACGAAAAGTACAACCAATCAACCTTTCATATCCCTAAAAATTCAGATTAATAAGCTTAATCTACAGCTCAAGTAAAACAACTAAAACAAAAGCGAAAACCGAGCCATGAGCCAACCAGAACAAGCAATTTCAGGTCAGTGATCTCACAATCAACAATCACTCGAGCACTGTAGAATCCAAATTTTCAGTATCAAAAAGCTTACTCGGTCTTTGGGGCGCCATTTCGAAACCAATCCGCTATCAGAAGGACCAGTAGGCATTCTCGCCTCGAACGAGTCGTGCCGGAGCTCACACAGCACAACGGTCTGAGGCAAGTAAGCCATGCTTGTAGTGGTACCGGTGGCATTCTCATTGTAACTACTACTCGCAGTCTCCGATTCTCTTCTCAAATCGCCGTCGTCGTGGCTGGAAGCGCAGTCATCGAAGTGGTTGGAGACGACGGCCACCGAGGATTGCGAAAACCTGGAGGCCATCAAATCCCCCAATGCCATTCAAAATCCAAATCACACACACACAGCAAGCAATCAACTCCGCCGTGATTGAAAAACCATCCGCCGCGGAAATCCTAGAGTCCTATTGAGATCGAGAGCAGAAACGAAGAAGGAGAAGGAGTGGAGGTTTAAAACAGAGCAGAGAGTCCTAATCAACGAAGCCGCTAAACCAGCGGCGCATGGAGATTCGCCTGAGGAAGGACAGAGAATCCAGCTCGGAAATTCGGCTCTGAAAACCCTAGAAACCCTACCAGGCGAGGAAGAAGAAGAAGAAGAAGAAGACGACGACGACGATGGAGGCGCATAAAACAGTGGTGGCGGCACAGCGAAAATGGAAAAATAAAAATAAATGAAAAAAAATTTAGAGAGAGAAAAAAAATACTGGGGCGATTTGTTTCTTCAACTGAGGAGAGAGAAAGAGAGAGAGATTTAGTTTTATTTTGGCAAAATCTTCTTCGGGTCCGGGTCACGGGTCGGGCCCGTTTCCCGTACGGTTTTACATTGTTTTACCCTTCTGACAAGAAAGCGTAGTGTGTTTTTTTAACCTTTCTCGGCTCTTAAAAAAAACGTGTACGAATTCCATTGGGTACTGTGTCCAGCTCAGCATGTCAGTGCTGTGCTGGGTAACAGTGGAGCTTTCTTTTTCTTTTCCTTATTTTGCTATTACAGTACGAGACTTTATGTCCTTCACTACTTCCCAGCATTTTCATTCAAATGGTCTACACTTCACTTCTCCTATGCAACCACTTTAACACCAATACCCTACTCTAGCGATTTCGTTGTCATTTTCATTACCTTGTGTCTTATAAACATTACATTTTTTGATTAAATAAGAAAATGAATCGAGAATTTAGAATATAACTCTGCGAGAGAAAAAAAAAAAAAAAGGACGTTCTTATTTGGTATGCTTCAATCTAGTTCGATCGATTGTATCAGTAAACATGTAAAACACATAGATAAAAGTACTTACTTTTATAAATAAGGAAATAGGTAATATGAGTTAATGGCAGATTTGACTGTCTTTAAAACTTAGATACTTAATTGCAGTCTTTGATACTGCCATAATTAGTTGTAGAACTTCCCAAACCATAACAAGCATATTCTTGTCCTTTTATTCTTCTTTTACAAGCAAATTTTTGGTTGTTTATTTTCTTTTCCTGTGTTTTTTCTTTTTGTGTGAAAGATTTTTCTTTTAATCCTTTGACTACATATTCTGACATAAAATTGCATCAAAGATGCCAAAATTGGCTTTGTTACCAAAAATATTAGTTTTTACTTTATTCAAGCCCTACATAAAACATTCATTGTGAAAAGTGGTTGAAGATATTCTAAATTCATACACATTTCTTTGAGCATAATGTAAATGCACATGTATTACGAGAATCACACCTTAAGTAACAATTTGTCAATGTTATGAACGATAAGTATACTTTTTAAAAATCCTACTAGTGGGTTCTTAAGTTACAAATAAATGTATCATTATCTCAAAGTAAAAACGTTTTGCCGGAGAATGAAATCTTACCCCTCGCACCGGAAAATGAAATTACGTGACGTGATAAGATTGAGATTCATGTCAATTCGGCAGATGTGCTTAAAAAGGGATCACTTACTAAGAAAGGCATCGATGCGGTGACGCATGACGCATGTAACCTGACCTCACTATGTCACTATCAATTGCGCATACATGTACAGAGCTGAGCTTACATGATTATCAGGCACTCCCATCTATCCCCCAATAAAACTAATCAACCTTTGATTAAATTATAATTCCTCGATCAAGCATGCTTAAGCAATAAGCAGGCCGTCCACGTGTTCCCCCCGGTTTTATCCTACGTCCAAATTCCTCAGATTTGATAATAATAGGTCCACCACGACAGTTATATATAATCAACCCATGCTTTCTTCCCACCTTCTGATTAAGACTAATTCAATTTTTTTTTTTTGGAAAAAAAAAAAACGAAAAGAATCAAAACGTGAATTTTGACAAACAAGGGTGATTGTTTTTATTGGATCAACAACGATACAGAGAATCTACATCTAAGTTATTCCCAACTCGATCAGATATGGTAGTTGACAAAGAACAGTATTAACTACCGGAATACAGTAGAGTTTTCAGGTTTAGATTTCGATGTAAAGTCGGAAGCATGAGCATGTTGCCGTATGGTACTGGAAAACGTGAAGTGAAAACGAAAGGGGTAATGGTGTCTTTTGGGTGGAGAGGGAGGACTATGAGATATGATGAGGTTACAACTTTTAACATGGTCTGGATGTGGGCATGGTTTTGTTTTATGGTTATAGAAGGAAAGTACTAGAGCTCAAAAAGGGACTATAGTCTTTGTTGTATAAGGAATGGAGCAGTCAATATCCGGGAGGGTGAAAACAAAGTCTGAAGCTGAGGTTTGATATGAGAGCACGCAAAGTAACTACTGGGGCTCGTGATTGACAGAGATGGGTGAAAACTGGGAGGGGGGTTTTGACGGGGAATGAGTTTTTGAGAAGTATGGGAAGGACTGGTGGGGAGGGACAGTGGTGAGTTTTTGCTCGTTTTTGGTGAGGCAGTAGGAGTGGAGTAAATGTTTGAGTTGATTGTTTGTGTTTGAGGTGTAAAACCATTTTGGGTTTTTGTTTTGGATGTTGACTTCATTGGTGGGGTTTTTGTTTTGGATGTTGACTTCACTACCAATGGAGATGAAACAGATGATAGACAAATTTCTTGATGAGTGAGGGTGATATTGCATTTCGATGAAAATGATTTTGGTGTCAAGCTCACTAACTTTTGGATTTTCTTAGTAAATCGTATTGAAATTCATTAATCAAAATAATTCTTATTCTTACTGTACGTGTTAGTCATAGGTTTATAGTAACAGTGATACTGATTTTGAAGAGAATTAGATTAAATGTATTAACAGAGCAAAATCTGTCAGAAAATGAAAATTGTGATTATGAAAGCTTAAATGATATTCAAATTGGATGAAATTTTGCATAAATATGTTCTAGACACTGAACAGTGAAGATGTGAAAATGTGACATAAAAGTGAGCTAAATAAGAAATCTCATACTTTAATTTCAAAGCGGTGTCTCACTCTGAACAAAAATTATATATATATATATAAAGAGCCCTTCTAACGAGGGATCCCTTTTTTTTACATATATGAGGGATAGGGGATTACACCAACTTTTCGATTATATTTTTGAATCTCTACCATTCAGTTTGTTGGTCCTTATATATAGATCAATTCTGCAAATTTTTAGCCAATTCGGTAATCGTTAAGGTGTCGAACAAGATTAAATCAATGAACGAACCAAATCTGCCAAACCTGAACCGTTCATGCTTATAATTATAAATCGTAGTTTTGAATGCCTTAACGATCACCAAAATTTCTGAAAATTTACATAAGTGATCTACTCATATAAAACTACATATTGAACGGTGGAGATGTGATTTTGTGATCGAAAAGTTGGTGTAATCCCTCATCCCTCATATATGTCAAAAAAAGGGATCCCTCATTGGAAGGACCCTCTATATATATATATATATTTTTTTTTTTTTGACATATATGAGGGATGAGGGATTACACCAATTTTTGACATATATGAGGGATGAGGGATTACACCAACTTTTCGATCACAAAATCACATCTCCACCGTTCAATATGTAGTTTTATATGAGTAGATCATTTCTGCAAATTTTCAGAAATTTTGGTGATCATTAAGGCATTCAAAACTACAATTTCTAATTATAAGCATGAACGGTTCAGGTTTGGCAGATTTGGTTCGTTCATTGATTTAATCTTGTTCGACACCTTAACGATTACCAAATTGGCTGAAAATTTGCAGAATTGATCTATATATAAGGACCAACAAACTGAACGGTAGAGATTCAAAAATATAATCGAAAAGTTGGTGTAATCCCCCATCCCTCATATATGTCAAAAAAAGAGATCCCTCATTGGAAGGGCCCTATATATATATACAGTTTCTATCCAGAGCGAAGCTTCATTTTGAAATTAAAGTGTGAAGTTCTTTATTTGACACACTGTTCGGTCATATTTCCACATCTCCACCGTTCAGCTTGTAGAACCAAATGCATAGATCACTTATGCAAAGTTTCATTGAATTTGATCAGGGGCCTTCTAATGAGGGATCCCTATTTTTAATGATGTGGATCTATCCCTATAAATGAACAAAAAAAAGGATCCCTCATTGAAAGGGTCATGTATATATATATATACACAGGGCCCTTCCACTAAGGGATCCCTTATTATGACTTATATGAGGGATTGAACATTAGCCCAACTTTTTGATCACATATCATCATCTCCACCACTCAACCTCTAGGTATATATGAGTAGATCATTTATGGAAACTTTCAGCCAAATTGGTGATCTTGAAGGCTTTGAACTAGCTTAAATCAATGGACGGTTCAAATCTGCCAATCCTGAACCGTTCATGAAAATTGCAGTTTTGAGCACCTTAACGATCACCAATTTGAATGAAATTTTGCATAAGTGATCTACATATTAGGACCTAAAAACTGAATGGTTAAGATTGAAAAATGTGATCAAAAAGTTAGTTTAATGCTCAATCCCTCATATAAGTCCTAATAAAGGATCCCTTAGTGGAAAGGCTCTGTATGTTTATATATAGGTTTATGGCAGTTATGAAAGAAAGCGGACCATTTAAAAATGAGAGGATTACAAATTCCCTTATTTCTCACTCTAATAAAAAATGATCGAATTTGTTTCCCTTATTTCTTGTTTCCTTTGTTTGATGAAACAAGTTTGAATCAGTCAAAACAAAAAACAAAATGAAATAAGTTTGAAAAATTTTATTAACACGTCCTTAAATAGTAGATACACATATATTTTTTTATACAAATTATGTAAGATTTTGTGGGTCTGTAAAATAAAATAATCAAAAGAGACATTCATATCAAAAGTAAAAAATATCTCACTTAAGACATTCATATTAATTATTATACTTCTAACACTTTTAATTTTTAACTTAAATCGAGTACCAATATTTTGACACCATATATGAATACTATGCAATGGTTTCTAAGAATCGATTAATTTAGTTTTACACAAAATTGAGCATTCTAATGCTAAAAGTTCTGTTAAAGACTTTAGTGATGTATTGTCTTATTGTTCTAGGATATTCTATATCTTTCTAGATATTCTTTATATGTGTCTTGGCCTTATACCATTAGGATATGTAGTTTGATTAGATTTATGTATTCTTATCCTTACCATATTGGTATTGTGTAATTCCCTATATAAATGACACATATCAATGAATAAGATGATGATTCTCTTGTTATCTCTTTGTCTTTACATTTTATCTTTCATCACGTTATCATACACTTTGCTCTAACCCTAGAACTAATAGCCCACCATTTGTTTTCCAAACCCTAAAAAACAATTTTTCTCAAACCAAAAGTTCTCGGCCCTGCCTCGGTCCCCGTTGTACTCCCGACCGCCACTTCCCGGTTGTCAGCCCCGCCTTCTTTTCTGTTTTCGCCGATCGAGCTTTCAATCAAGAAATCCGAGTTTTTAGAAGAAATTTTACGGTATGTTTTAAACCCTAAACTATTCAAATTTCAATAAACTCGGGGGAGAAAAATTCTCTCATTCTCCATCTCCATTCTATGCTTGGGATTTTGTGTGTGCAAGTACCAAAAATCCTGAAATTTTATTCGTGGGTCAAGAGTGTGTTTGATCACTCTTGTTTCCTTATCCGGGTTGTGTATGATCAACCCCGACCTATCACCGAATTGTGTTTGATCAATCCGATGCCTTTTTCGAATTGTGTTTGATCAATTTGAAGGACAAACTATTAAAAGCATTGTTTGTGACCTTTATCGAGTCTCATAACAGCTTGGTTTTGTATGCAAGAGCAATGTGACATTCTGCTCCTTTGAGTTTTCACATACTTGATGCCTAAAGCGGATATTCGCTTGGTATCTGTGGAATTTTTCATTGGAAAGGATTAAACCAAATGTTTTGACCCCCAGGCTAACAAGCCTAGATACTGAGATTTCACATCTCATGCGCTCAAAGTCTTTGAAGCACCACATCAACAAAAGTCTTCAATGACAATCTGTGCAAAAAGTAATGACCACAAAGTACTGTGGAATGCACTCATGGAGCGCTTCTTGAAACGTTCATATAACTCTACTTGTTGAGTTATTAGTCAAGTGGATTGCTTACCACCTTAATTGACTACATATTGTTGATGATCTTTTGTGATATCATGATCCATAATCTTTAGCGGATTCGATCATCATCAAGTTCTCTAGGTCATCCAAGTTGGTTTGGAATTACTAATGAGATTTGATTTTGATTATACAATTACAAACGGGAATTGTATATACACTAATGCGATAAACGTATTTGGGATTGTCCCCTAATGTGGGGACAACAATATGGGTCACGGCAAAGGCAGAAAACGCCGTGCTGATGTCTAGAAAAGAGGGGGAGGTGTCACCGGCCCTAATGGCAACACTCCCGATCTAGACACCAATTTGTCAAAACTACTTATGTCAGCTCATGACAATGTAACTGTTGTGGATCTACGGATCACTGGTTCAAGAGTTGTTGAGCTCTCCTTCAAATTATGAATACATACAAAAGGTACGGAAAATCAATATGAGGACAATAACGTCATCCCCATGATCGCGGATTTCAAAGATTCGGATCCTGCTCTAGCTACCCATGACTTTAACGTCATCGGCTAGATCGACTTTGATTTTCTT
Organism: Fragaria nilgerrensis; assembly: GCA_010134655.1. Taxonomy (NCBI): domain Eukaryota; kingdom Viridiplantae; phylum Streptophyta; class Magnoliopsida; order Rosales; family Rosaceae; genus Fragaria; species Fragaria nilgerrensis. The sequence continues at coordinate 7,664,543 of CM020982.1, forward strand.
TCTAAGCTATATGAAATACGGCGTCATATCGACGTCATTCGTCTATTTGAGACCTCGATGTACTCACATTAGCAATAATGAATGCCTTGAGAATTTTTTTTTGAAGTGAAACTATTCTCCTCTTATGGTTCGTATTGATTTATAATTAAGATGTACACTTACATCATCCTTAGAAACTTGGCATATTGTACTGATTTTGGTCCCTTCCTTTGAAGGTGACTCGTGGCACTGCATCCTCAAGGAGGATCGCCCACGTGTTTTTCGGTTAAGTCTTCTACCCTATAGCGAATTTTCCATCATCAATTGTTTAACTAGGCTCATCCAAGCTCAGTGTGATGTCTTAGAATTGTCCGAAATTAAGGAGATAGTGGTTTCAAGTGTGTCTCGCACTACCGACCCTCCACGAACATGCCTGGTCATACTGACTTGGAGTTACCAAAAAGTTTTGATTTTGGATCCCCCTATGCTATTAAACCAATTGTCGTCTTGTAAAAGACGTTGAAGACTTATCAAAACCGGACAATCATCATTTCTGAGTTAGTTCATGTTCATGTCAGGGAGTTTTTTGCTAACTAGTCATGGAGTTTATGACCTTGGAATGACCAAAAGGATTTGATTTTGATCATATACATGTTATTTTGGCTTCGGCTTATGCCCACATGCCATCCACAAGCTTCAAAGCTTTGCCAATGCTAAATCTGCGAAAAACAGCAATTTGTCTCTTCTGGACAGTCAACTTCGTTTGAGCTTTATGAACAGCTCCGGACGAACCAGACAGTCAGCTTTATATCATTGGAAAGCTCTATGAGTCTAGTTTTCAGAACTTTTCACGGTTTGTCCATACATATTTTAACGAAAAAGTTATGGTTATTGTAGTGCACAAAGGTCATTCTACACGGAAGTTTTTATGCACTCTCGGGATTGCAGCTTTTTGTAGCTTCTTTCAATCCTTCTAAATAGTTCAAGTGGAACTATTTACTCTCCTATCTACTCTATTTTGTAGATCTGTCTCATAGAGATATTGAGTACTTCACAGATAGTGAAACTATCCACAACATTCTAAAAAGCTGGCAACTATCTCTGGTTTTTGTGTCTTGTAAATCTTTTGTGATTACAATGATTGAATCACACCGGTCATTCAGAGAAGCGGTTTAGCTTGAATCTTGATGTCTCATGGCACCACGATTAATGTCACAGATGTCCTCTATGCATTGAGAGGCAACCGAACCATGTTGAACTTTAAAAACATTCATGCTAATAGTTTTCATTTTAAAATACATTGTGAGAATGAACATGAGTTCTTTTGTGTATACCTTCTCATGAATGCGAACTGAAGCACATCTTGGAGAAATTCATGAGTTAATCTAGTGCACTGTATGTCACTATGATTATGATTCGAATATCGAATCACATGTTGTTGCCAAACATGATATTTGGGACACCGACTCATATACGCTTTGGTTTGACCAAATCGGTCATCCTGGAAGAGATATAATTGTCCAAATTTTGAGAAATTCTCATGGACATCCATTATTCCGCTCAAAACGAAGACATTCAGGATCTAGCTTCTCCATAAAGCATGATGGTGATGCCATGGTTGTAAATGGCGGCACCCGGGGGACATTGACGTCACCCGATCACGGCTCCAACTTTCCGGAGGCCGTCCGGTCCATTTCTCAAGCAATTGAGGTGCACCGGCCTTCCCTCGATATCTCATTGGCCCCCTGCAATGCTCATTGCTCGTTTTGAAAGCCTATTCTTTAGTTAAATTAGGAGTGAGACCCTCCTATGCTAAATGACACAAAAGTGAACATTTTATTTTTATATCAAACTGTGTAGATAGATACAACCAACTTGCGGACACCTTTTTATGTTTTATGTTATTGGTTGAAGTGTTAACACACTGGTCACGTGTTATATTATTATCTACTGCTTATGTTGCTTATACTTCTACGGGCTCACTACCCATTCTTTAAAGAAGTTTATCGGGATGTAAATTGAAGTGTCTTGTACCCCATGTTCACACGCAATACGGTCTCACCGAGGCTACGACCAAGCAATTTTAGCTTTTTGCTCGAGCATTATTGATGCGCACCAATCTTGTTATTGCGTCTTGGGGCTATGCAATATTTGCATGCAGCTTTACTATTCATCTACGACCCACCATCATTGAATATTTTTGTACTACAGCTTGTGACTGTGTACAAGGATTGACACGAAATTGCAATACTTGAGCTCTACAGGATTGAAATGGATCTCCAACCCTTGAGCTCAGCTAGATGTTATTTGTAGGTGCCAAATCGCAATGCCATTGCGCACAATGATGGGTCATTTGAGATGAATAGATGAATAAGTATTTAGGTTGGATATGAACTTCCACTTATAATCCGTATATGTAAAAACCTTGTCAGGCGATTTCATTTTTTGTCACTTTGATGAGACAATATTCCCGCTGTTAGGAGAAGATAAGAACACAAGTGTTCAAGTGGAACAACGTGAATTGTCGTGGTTTGTCCCCACTAAGTCTCATCTTGATCCCAAATGCTTAAAGTGTTAAAGTGACGAGATCACATGCTGCAAATATGTATGTAAGGATTGATGTCCTATCAAGAGGACATGGCGCGACCAAAATGTGTTGGTCTTGACGCCATCACCATGGATGGTGATATGGTGACGCCATATAGTGGCAAAATTGGTGTCACAAGGTTGTGTGGCTCCCCAAAAAGAGGGAAGCCCTTAGGTTCGATATATTCTCGCATTAGGAAGAAAGCGAGTTTGGCACAATCTGATCCATTGATCAGTGTTACTCAAATCTGTCTCATGAAGTCTAAATTGTGATTTTTGTTGGGGAACGCCTCAATGTCAAATCCAATCCATATAAAGATCTCTACAAGTATTACACTAGTGTACATGAGGACGTGGAATAATGAGTCTACAATCGAACCCCCCTTCGTTGATGGATATCAACTTAGTTGATTGGCTTAATGGAAAGATGTAATCCAGCATTAACAAAGAGATAGGTCCTTAGGCAGGTGATGCCGACACCGCAAGCTAAACCATATCAACTATGTCTTTGTTAGATAGCGTAGTGAGAACAAGAGCTTAGACTCACCTTATGGAGCAAGGTCTCTCACTAACACGCACTAGGATCGACTACGATGAGATATGCTCTCCTAATGGATATCATTGAACTCCACTACTTTGTCAGTTTGGTAGTTTTCGAATAACTGAACATGCAGCCTATGAATGTGGTCATAGTAACATCTTTATGGGATCAGAGATATACATGAAGGTCTTAAACGAACTCCATTCATTCAAATCAAGTGGCTCCAAACCACAGGAGCACGCGTTTACTAAAGGTATTAAACATGGACTTTACTTAATTAGGAAGAGATATGGTGAATTATGCCTTTGCGTGTTCATTCTGGATTTACCTGGACTCTTGATGGATCAAGAGATGCCAATATGTATCAACATTCGAAGTTAGAATGAAAAGATCTTGGGAAGACACAGTCTCGATAAGGCACTCGATGACTATATTGATGATGATTTTTCATCAATCGGCTTAGGCGCTCTATAACTAGTGAAGCCTACATATACTCTCATGATTAGTCAAGGTATTTGCTCTAAAGAGAGATCTATTGTTTTGTCTAAAGAAAGATGACAAATATGTGTTAAGAGATGGAGTTCTCATCTAAGTACAATAAGACGCATCAATGTATTCAACACAATATGAAAGACTTGACATCTCATTCGCTATGAAAAGTTGTAAAGCTAAGTGTAGCTATGCGCCCACGCAATGCCAATGTAATGGCAGTAACTCCTTTTTCAATACTTAATGGTATGAAAGGTTGAGGCTTATTCTATCCATACATAAGAAAGACACATCAATAGCGAAATCAGAATATGCCAAGTTTCGTAGGTCAAATTCCACTGGACCTACATGAAATCTCACTCACTAGAAAATGGTAAATTTGGTACCATTGGAAAGGTCTATGTGTCTACTTTCCAGAGACATCAACCATTTGATCATACCTATCATATTGAGTGAGTTATGGCTGTTTTTTATAAAGTATGACGAATCTGTCCGAGAATCTGATTTTGGCAAAACAGTTAATTTCGACGGGACTTTGTGAATAGCTCCTGACGAAACAGAACATTTGTAATATACATTTGGAAAGCTAAATGAGTCTAGTTTCCAAAACCGTTTCCTAGAGGAAGTTACGGCTGTTCTAGTAACTGAAGGTCATGCTGCGCAGAAATCTAATTTCCTGCACGAACTTATGTTTTGAGTTCACAAGCGGCCTTCTCCTCAAGATCTAAGTGTAAAAGATCATTTGAGGACAATACGGCATGATTGAGTTAATCATTACCTAATGCCACATTTGAAGACATGTTAAAGAGCATTGACATGCTAAGTTGTTAAAATTTTCGTGATTAGTAAGAATCAGGAAGAGCCCTATGATTGATGTAAAGATCAGGGGAAGGTGCGAACTTCATGGGGAGTCTAGCACATACATACATGTCACTGTCAAATGTGAAAGGTGTGTTGTACTCTTTTTCTCCTACGATCAAGGTTTAGTTTTTCTCCCACATGGTTTTTGTGACTTGACGAGGTTTTTGACGAGGCAACAAATCAGTACCATCGGCATATCAGCGCGCGGCAGAATGGGGAGTGTTTTAGGATATTCTATATCTTTCTAGATATTCTTTATGTGTGCCTTGGCCTTATGTCATTAGGATATGTAGTTTGACTAGATCTATTTATTATTATCTTTACCATATTGGTATTATGTAATTTCCTATATAAATGACACCTATCAATGAATAAGATGATGATTTTTTTGCTATCTCTTTGTCTCTACACTTTATCTTTCATCACTTATTTTGTTTTGATTCGTTAGAGTCAAGAATTATTGAAATCAGTTTGAGTAAGAGACTCTTTGAGAATAAATTTTGTCGAGGAAAACTGATAGAAGATGGTGTTAACAAAAGGAAATCCCTCGAGGAAGATATTAACAAGGTGAAACCCTTAGAAAAATAAAAACCTTTGAGGAAAATGTCAATGAGATGAAACAATACGAGAAAAGATAAAATCTTTTAATAAAATCTCACTAATGTGAACTCTTTTTTTTTTGAATAAATTGGGTAACGAATCTAGAAAAGTATGTGTATTTAGTCAATGAGTCGTGTATTTATTTAGAGAAAAAAAAACTTTGAAGGAAGATGTCAATGAGGTGAAACAATATGAGAAAAGATGAAACATTTTGAGAATAATCTCATTAATGTGAATTTTTTTTCAATAAATTAAGTAGTGAATCTAGAAAAGTATGTGTATTTAGTTAATAAGTCGTGTATTTAATGAATAAGTTGTGTATTCAAATAAGGGTATTGTAGGAAGTTTGGGTATGTATATCTAGTAAAATGTTAAAATTAAACAATAAAATTAATAAGTGGTGTATTAAGTATGAAATGTGTATCTAGTAATTAGAGATATGTTAATAAAATTTCTCAACAAGTTTCGACATGTTAGAAAAAAAAAAACGGTTTTCGGCTCTTCTTGAAATTGAGAATATGGATTCATGGTTCATTTGTCAAGAGTTCGTTATTAGGCACACACATTGTTGGGTTTGTTTTCGGGATTTAGAAGGGAATTGGGTTCCGACTTGTATTTTGGATTGTTGGCCCGAATTATGTGGTTCTTGAGAGTTTTATTCTAATGCCTAAGCATTTAACACCCTTAGGCACCGCCGTTCATTCACGAGCCTCACCTTGATTTGGTATTGAAAATTTTGTTTATGGTGTATCCTCCAGGTCACAATTACAATCACGATTATTGTAGCTACTAAATTTACATTGTTCACAAGACATGCATTGCAATTCAATGTCTTTCATCTTACATCCATATGTGCATATTGTTTCATCTCATGGTTTTCTTCATTTAACATAAAGTGTTTTTATTTTGTTTTTAACTCTAAAGTTTTCTAGTACAATAAATAAATAAATGGTCATATTTAGTAGAGTAAAATAAAGGAAAAATTCCCACTAGCCTTAAATTTTAAGATATTTTTCCCACTAACAAAATCAGATTGTGAAATTCTCATCAACCCTTAAACTCTTAAGAGATCTATTTCCACTAACAAAGTTTTTACTTTTTGTATTTTTTACTGACCATAATACCCTCATTTTCTAATCTCTCCTCTCTCTCCCCCCCTTTCCGTCTTCTTCAGATCTACCCATTTCTAATCTCTCATCTCTAGATCTCCATCTCCATCTTCTTCCAGATCTACCCTCTCTCTCTCTCTCTCTCTCTCTCTCTCTCTCTCTCTCTCTCTCTCTCTCTCTCTCTCTCTCTCTCTCTCTCTCTCTCTCTCTCTCTCTCTCTCTCTCTCTCTCTCTCTCGATGACGACGTCGGATCAATCTCGACTGCGCTAACCTCCGACGACGACGTCAGGTTGACATCGACTCGGTCCAATTCCATCGCCGACGACCTCCGGCTCGACATCGACCTCCGGAGTAGGTTCTGATGCCGTTGGGAAAGGATGGCGGACGAGGACGACGATTGACGAGGTGATAGATATATATATATATATATATATATATATATATATATATATATATACATGGCTCTTTCAATGAGGGATCCTTTTTTTTGTTCATTTATAGGGATAGATCCACATCATTAGATATGTTGTAGCCGGAGTTGGGCGTCGAGGTCTAGAAGGCGGTGAAGGAGGAGGATAGGAGATTGATGCTGATGGGAGGGCACTTGATGGCTTTCAAGACCTGGTATGATGGTCATCAGTGATTTTCTCGTCATCTGAATTTGGTGTAGTTGGCTTTGGCTTTACTCTTTGTTTGGGTGCTCGAAGTGAGCTTAATCACACTATACTTTCCTTCCCCGGTGCCACCATCAGTGTATTGCTTTTGTTTACTTTCTTATTAAAACACATCATATGGTTTCAGCTCTACTTGATCATTATTACTCACTGGATCTAATGGTAAACCTTGAGCTGGAGCAAGTTGTGGTTAATTAATGTTTAATCTTACTACTGGAAGCATATTTATCTTCTATGGAGTTGTGTGTTTAAATTGGTATGAGAAGTGTGTATCAACTACCAGATTTAAAAGCGTGGCTATTAGTATGGATATAAGCTTCTAGTCTATTTTTGATGCTGCTTGGCACTTGATAGTTTCTAAATACAAGGGTAACAAGGCAACAATTTGTTGTCTGTATGTCATTGTTCATTTTGACATTGGATGTGCATATTCGGATTTGTGTACGCATTTGACTATTGTCTTGATGGGTTTAATGTGCATTGATGTTGTCTTTTGTTCTCTGTTATGTTTTCTCTTCGCTGATTCATTTATCTTATTTGACAAAGTAATTTATGTGCAATATTCTTATTTGTGTCATATTATTATGTATTATTAGATTGAATAGTATTGAGCTGATATTAAGAGACCTCATATTGCCTCAATAAACATCCTAGTGCCTTCAATAGACACTTCGACAAACCCAGTAGGTGGTCATACTGCCCCTTGTAGGAGGTCATACTGCCCCCAACATGAGGTCCTACTGATCCTAGTAGGAGGTCATACTGCCCTTACTGACCCCAGTAGGATGTCCTACTGCCCCCAGTAGGATGTCCTACTGACCCTAGTAAGAGGTCCTACTGCCCCAATAGGTATACCAGTCTATAAGGTCGATTTAGTAAAAGGTCCTACTGACCCTAATAAGTGGCCATACTGACCCTAGTAGGAGGTCTTACTGCCCCCAGTAGGTGGTGATTAATGCAGAATTAGTCCTCCCCCTTTTATACACATTCACATATTCCTATTCCAAGTTGGATTAGGTTTCCCCGGCAACGACGCCAAAATTGACGTGCTCCGAAACCGGGGTGTGATAATTATGAACCCTGTTTTGACAATTGTAGTATTGGTAAATAAGGTTCGATCAATCTGGGGACTTTAGGGTGCTCATGCATTTACAAAACTAAACAGATTAGAATCTAAATTAAAAGTTATTTACAGAATATAAACAGCAATTACATTTACATGATTTCAGAGGGGATTTTGAGAGTTTGTTCTAACATTTCTATGAAAACAGTAAAGAAAATAGACTAAACTACTATTTACAAGTGATCGACTTCCACACTTTCGAAACTAGATTCCAAACAACATAATCATAATCCAATGAACTTTAATCACAGAATCGAGTTATTACCAAAGAGAAACACATAAGGGTTCTAAATACAAGCCTACGAGGTCATGCATTTAATCGGTTCTTCTAAATAGTCATCCAAGCTAGAACGTCTGAGCTTAGAACATTTTACATGCTGCTGTTATCAATACTATAAGTATCTGTCTACAAACATGCAAATCATTAAGTAAAAGAACGAACCCTAACGTGCAAAAAGTTTACGTACGACGCTTAACCATTCACATGCAAAACATGCTCCCAACCATACAGGATACGGCCTCCACTACTGGTGATCGATACTTACCTACGAGACTTAGTACAAATCATAGCATTAGTTCGCATGCATTCTAACATAGGTATATCAAACACAAACATGGTTTCAACAAATTTCTAAGGCAATTGACTCAATCACATAACATCATTAGAACAATGAAATCATGACTATTATTAACTGAAAATCACTTAGTTCTCAACAGAGATTCCATCCAATTCGGAAAATAAAACACATAGTTCTAAAACGAAAACTAAAATAAGAATAAGATGGCCAGAAAGTACTAGACATAGATTTACACTTTTCAATGGACTGATTGGCCGATCAAGAACTTGAGGTCGTGCAAGGCTGTGCTAGGGCTTCAGTACTCCCTGGAACATCTGACGCAGCAAGGGCTTCTCTCTTTCTTCTTCTAGGGACTCACAGCAATGAGAGAGACTAAGAGAACTTTTCTGAATTTCTAGAGTGTAGGAAGTGATCATGAAAACGTTGCTCTCTGCTCCTTTATATAGTGGTCTGGCTGAACCCTAGCTATCCTCCTAGCCCTTGATTGATTTGTGATCCAACGGTAATGAACTATTGCTTTAAATCCTGATTTAGAACTCCCCAGATTTCTTTGGAATGTCTTGTGCAGTAATTCATTGCATGAGGCTTGAATAGAGGCCATGTACGTTTCTTGTTCTCCAAAAGAAATCACAGCAGTGAAAACCTTCCTTCTTCTGCCTTCAATTAGCCTTTTGACGAAAATCCTTGATTTTCCTTCCTTTCCTGGTATGCAATTAGGGTTCCTACAAGGGAAATAAAGTCAGATAAATAAGGTAGGGAATAACAGAATTCAAATGACGAAATTAAGGAAAGAATCCCTTAATTTTTGATTTATAAATCCCTTCATTAATGCAGAATTCGTCCTCCCACTTTTATACACATTCATAGATTCCTATTCCAAGTTGGATTAGGTTTCCTGACTTCAAATGATTTCCATGTCTCATTAGAAAAGAAAGTTTCCTAAATATTTTAGGAAAGTCAGAATATGAAAGATTCATAAATAACAAGTTTCTTAAATCAAAATAAGAAAGTTTCTAAAAATAAAATAGGTAAGTTTCCCTTTTCAAAACAAGAAAGTTTCCCAAACGACTTATCCTCAGATTTTGCGACTTAATGAGACTCCTTGTTGCATTAGGAATCCTCATTTGATTATGATTTCCCTCAATTCTTGCGTTTTAGCCTCCTTTTGTGTAAAATTACCTCTTTTGACCTACAACATATTAACAAGCTAGAAATGACATTATTAAGGAAATAACGAAGTTAAATAGGGTCGGACACACATTAAGAATATAGCATAAAATGCGTGTATCAGGTGGTCTTACTGCCCCCAATAAGTAGTCATACTACCCCTAGTAGGATGTCCTACTGACCCTAGTAGGAGGTCCTACTGCCCCAATAAGTATACCAATCTACCAGTTAATAATGTCGATTTAGTAAGAGGTTCTACTGACCCTAATATGTGATCCTACTGCCCTTAATAGAAGGTCCTACTGACCCCAGTTGGAGGTCTTAATGCCCCTATTGACCCTAACAGGAGGTCCTACTGACCCGAGTAGGAGGTCCTACTGACCCTAGTAAGTGGTCATACTACCCCTATTAGGATGTCCTACTGACCCTAGTAGGAGGTCCTACTACCCCAATAGGTGGTCATACTGCCTTAATAGGGACCTGTTATAAGTGACAAAAGCACAACGGCTCTTGGAGTCTAGTTAACGGCCCTCGAAGTCCGGTCAATGGTCGTCGGAGCTCGATCAACGACCCCCGAAGCCTAGTCAACGTCATTGGTCGTGGGAATCCGGTCATAAAAACTTTATTTTATAATAGACTTTTATAATGGTCTATTATAGTTTATTTAATTCATTAAGGGTATAATTGTCTTTCTGCTCTTATAATAGTCTATTGTAGTTTATTTAAGGGAATATAACACTAAACTACCATTTGAAGCTACAAATGATAAAATAGTCTTCAAATGTTCCACTTGATAAAAAGGTCACAATTAAAACATGTTACATGATAAAATAGTCATCTCATAACATGTTAAATGATAAAAAAGTTTATTTTCACATTTTTTACATGATCATTATACCCTTCTCTCTAATATCACATGTTTTTTTATCATCTCTCTCTCTCTCTCTCTCTCTCTCTCTCTCTCTCTCTCTCTCTCTCTCTCTCTCTCTCTCTCTGCATCCAGACTAGACATGAGGATGTGAGGACCATAGTCTTCATCCTGGCCAAGTCCAAGTCGTTGGCGGCGAAGAAGAAGGACGGGATCGGGCTCGGAGTTGTCAAAGAATTGGTCGAAATCGGTAACGTTCCGACGCTGGAATTCGATGGATTCGGTAAAAATGGACTAGAGGTTGACGATAGATCCGGTGAAGGCGCGCTCTAATCTTGAATCCATAAGGAGTTTAAGAACATGGACCCGACTCGGAGATCCGAAGAAGGTACTCACTCACCATTTAAACAACGGTGTTTTGAAGATGATTGTGAGTCAGAATATGGTGGCTGAGGCTGAGATTATTTGCTAGCAGAGCCTGCTGGACGTGAAGTACCGGCGCGTGCAGATCGACGTGGGGTCGTCGCCGTCTTCTTCTCTGAGCTTCGGAGGGTCTGCGTCTCCGAGACGGTTTTGGCCAAGGTGAAGCGCTTCGAATCGGTATGTGACTGTGTTGCTTTAGCTTGAATTTTTGACTGTTGCATAGTTACATGAAATATACAGTCTGAGATTTCTTTTTTCATTTATATTTATTGCCATAATCATGCTTTTGGGTGTTTTAGCTGTCTTGCTTTACTCATTTTCTGGGATCTTTTAGAGTCAATAGGAAGGATGGTGTTTTTTCAACTTTTCTCGGTAAATTAGTTGAATGCTTTCAATCTGGTGTATTTTGTATAACTCAATCAGCATACGAGTTTGCTGAAAGAAAGTTAGTGTGGAATCAAAGTTGAAGGGTCAATTTCTTGTTGAAGATCATAGATGGTATGTATGCATAACAATTGGTCCTGCAGGACCTGATCTCTATCTTCTATTAATGATTTTTGCAGGACTTCAGATCTGTTGATGGGACTAGAAATGGAGTTCAAGAAAAATTGCAGAGTGGGTCTAAGTCCCAACACTGTTCTTCCAACTCATCGGCATTCATGTGTTGAAAAGAAGAGCACAAAAGGAAGGCCGCCACGCAGAGATGATCCATTGAGTATCAAGGATGAGTTTGTGGAAATCAGCTTTCAGCGCTATTGCAGCACTGATTTGTGTTATTGCTTAAGGTAGAATATAGTGTAATTGCTCAGAACAAGTTTGTTGGGTTGTTCAGAACAAACCCTGATTTGTGTTGTTCAGAACTCACCAAAAGTTGTCCTTCTACAAAGATAGAATATGGTGCAATTGTTGTTCTTGTATAGATAATTTGGTCTACATTTTAAGAGATCAAGATGTAGTCAAATACACTTCTCTTTACATATTTTTCTATAAGATAAATAAGATTGATGTCCAATGATAAATATTTTATATATGTTGTGCTAGTGTTACATGGATAGTTACGTATCCATTTTAACAGTTACATTAGAATGATGCGCCATGGTGTAGCGACACATTGCAAATATCAACAAAATAGTCATGGAATATAAATGGTAGTTACATTGCTATTATATTGCCAGTTACATAAGTAGTTACATTGATAGTTACTTTCTTGTGCTCATGGCAGGATAATGTAGGTACACAAGTGTAGCATGTATGTAACTACCCAGGTAACTATCAATATATAGTTATATAGACTAGAAAGATTATCCGCGCTCTGCTGCGGTGGTTTTTTTTGTTAACGAAGAACTACATTGTATTACAAAACTATTTTGGCATATACATTACATTTGTTGGTTCATATGAGGCATCTTTTGTGATAATGAGTTCTTCATTTGCTCTTGGATGTCACTGAAAAGAATGAAAAGCTTAAGAGTTATGCCTTCAGTCTGAAGAACAACGTTACAAAAGAATCATCCTAAAATAAAAATGAAATATTGTTCAGGTATATTATCCAATAATTAAAAATTCATCACAAAAACTTGTAAATCCTTCAACACATGCTCATGCGTTAAGTCGTTCTTTTATCCTCTCTGTTACAGACTTAACTGACCTCTGATGAGATGATATTAAACTCTGCAAAGGCAATCGGTTGAGACAAATATATAACATCAATCATATCATCTAGACAGTGAAAAAGCACAACATTATGAAATTCAAAAACACATGGAAACAATTGAAATACAATTATGGGATAGCGGTACATATGTAAATGGCATCAATATCTCTCAAAAAAGATTTAATAAGTACCTCAAATGACTCAAGGTAATCAATAATAGAGAAAACAATAAACTTAACTGAAAACAAAATATCCCAATGATACAAATTGCATACTTATATTAAAAACAAAAAGAAAGACATACCCTTTGAAATAGCCACAGAGAGAATGAGCAAGCCTAAATCAAGAACTATACAAAAACCAAAATATGCAACTAATCAAAAACGATAATATGGAGGAAACTGAAGCAAACAGACAACAACATTGTAGCCAGAACTGAAAAAAGAACAAAAAAAAAGAAAAAAAAAAAGGAAAGACATACACCTTTGGTAGGTATTAATGTAATCAATCTTGAGGAATAGTTAAATATCAACTAAAGCTTTACTTTAACGTGGAATAAATTATTTAATTTCCAGCACACTACAGCAAACAAAAATGTCAGGCAAACCAAACATGTGGAATTGTTGAGGACAGTAACTGCTGCAATTATCGAAAGATGATTGTTCCACTCACAGCTGTAAACATAGTCTAGTTGGTTAGGAAAAGTTGCGACTTGCGTTTCAAAAATTTGATATTATCCAGTCTCATCTCAGATAAAGCTTATGCAAAACAGATGAATGTAAATCAAAAGGGTATATTGGAAATAACTCTTCAGCCAAAATCAAAATGTTAATCTAAATTAAATTTAATTTCTTTCTTACCAACTCCAAGCCCTCAGCTACGTACCTGCATAAGGAAGAGCATGTGTAAGGTATAGCACTAAGCAACATAACAGAGGTATTATTTGGCACTTCTATTAAAAAGAGCATGAAAGGTATCAAAGTGATGACATGATTTTCAACAGCTAAATTTACCATTTGAAAACAAAGCAATATGACTCTTTTTTATCTTCAATTACCAAGAGTGATAAAATGTAAACGAATCATGCAAGCAAGAAACAAATTGAAAATCAATTACCCAGAGCAAGAAAGAGGCAATACCTTCTGTTAGCCTTGATGAAACTCTCCCCTCGAACAACAATCGATACCAAATCTGAAAACGTCAAGAACAATAGATCAGAAAAAGAAAACAAAAACAAACTAAAAATATGGAATTCGAAACCCAATTACCCATCGATAACAGTTGAGGAAAAAACGAATCGAAGTATCCAAGAACACTAATTTCCTGTTATCTTCTAGTTCCTATCCAGAAACACTAATTTACACCCAACTCAAAATTTTGATAATTTATGGATAAGTTTGACAATCTCAATTCAATAGAGACAAGAGACTTACCGATGTTAAATTAGACCGAATCGTCGAGCTTGATATGCAAGATATCGTGGAACATGAAGTTCTCCAACCGGATTTTGCCAGATTTGGGAGGTTTCTGAGAAACATGAAATTAGAAAGAGATTATTCTGAGAAGAAAATATAAGATCGGCGCACGTTGAGACAACGAAGAAGAAGAAGGAAAGAAGATCGGAAGGCTTCTTCTCTGTATCTCTCCAACAAATACAGAGAAAAAGGAAGAGAGGAAAAAGAAAGAAATAAAAAGGAGTCTGAAGACTGCTCTGGAAGCTTCAAGTGAAGGCAAGAGTGAGGGCAGCAGATGCAGGCCCGACCCAACACTATTTTTATGAACAGTTGTTTGAACAGTCGCACAGTGCGACAAAAAATAGTTATATGTTAAATGGATATTTACATAAATGGATAGTTACATGAATAGTTACATGTATAGTTACATGGACAGTTACATACATAGTTATATGGATAGTTACATAGATATATAATTACATGCATAGTTACATGGATAGTTACCTTCTTGTGCCCATCATGTATGTAACTACCCAGGTAACTATCAATATGTAGTTACATGGATAGCTACATGCATAGTTACATTGATAGTTACATGGATAGTTACATTCATAGTTATATGGATAGATAGTTACATGGATAGTTATATAGATGGATAGTTACATGCATAGTTACATGGATATGGATAGTTACATTGATAGTTACATAGATAGTTACATTGCTAGTTACATGGTTACATGGATAGTTACATAAATAGTTATATTGTTAATTACATAGTTACATTGATAGTTACATGGATAGTTACATTGATAGTTGCATAGATAGTTACATTGTTACATTGATAGTTACATGGATGGATAGTTACATAGATAGATAGTTACATTGATGATAGTTAAATATATAATTACATGGATAGTTACATAGATGGATAATTATATGGATAGTTACATGGATGAATAGTTACATAGATGGATAGTTACATTAATAGTTACATAGATGGATAGTTACAAGCATAGTTACATGAATAGTTATAGTTATATAGATGAATAGTTACATGGATAGTTACATTGATAGTTACCTTCTTGTGCCGGTCATGTATATAACTACCCAGGTAACTATCAATCTGTAGTTACATGGATAGAAAGGTACATGCATAGTTACATGGATGGATAGTTACATACATAGTTACATGGATAATTACATTGATAGTTACATTGATAGTTACATAGATGGATAGTTACATAGATATTTACATTGCTAGTTACATAGTTACATAGATAGTTACATTGCTAGATACATAGATAGTTACATTGTCAATTACATAGTAAGGACATAAGGAGAAGAAATGCCAAAGAGGAAGATAAAGGTTGTGAAGAACAATACCAGAGCGAGACTAAACAAATTGTTAGTTACGTTGTCAAATACATAGATAGTTATATTGCCAGTTACTTAAGTAGTTACATATATAGCGAATCACATAACCAATTACTTAAGTAGTTACATATGGTAGTTATTTGCCTAAGTAGGTAGTTACATAGTCGATCTATTGTTGCGGTGCAGCGGCACGCTGTCAATAATCAGTTACTTGTCAAGTTACTTGAGTAGTTACATGGTCAGTTACATGACTAGTTACTCATGTAGTTACATGATCATTTATATGAAAATTTACATGACTGCTTAGTTACATTGCCACTAACTAAATTAGTTACATAAATAGTTACTTAGCCAATTACAAGACCGTTTTGTTTTGTGGATAGTTGCATTGCCAATTACATTACCGGTTACAAAACAAATAATCTTTCATGTAGTTATTCAAAAAGAATAGATGAAACAATCTGAAACTTCCTTAACATACTACACCTTAGCTCAATGTATGATCTGTTAAGCTTTCCTATTTGAAACTAAACTATAACTGTTTATGGATATTGTTCCAACTGTGCCTATTGTTAATAAACGACTTGACCAATTGAGCTCTATACTTCAAAACTTCACCCTTGGTTAGCGTCTTCTTCATGTTCTTCTGCTTGCAAAGTTTCTCCATGTAATACATGACCAGAATTCTGCAATCTAGTTTGTTTGTCACAGAAAATCAACAAAGTAAAAAAATGGTGCCATGTTCATTTATATTCACAATTACATTGATAGTTGCATTGCCATGTAAATGGTAATATGAAATTAGAAATAGACTTTGTACTTACGAGCCAGGGATTTGTTGAGGGAGGCCTTGTGCTGAGGGGTATGGTTTAATACCAATCTCAGACTTGTAGTTCTCGGTCATTCAGTTCTCCTTTTGAAAGTGCACCGTAGGAATCTATCAAATTTGATGAAACTGCATCATCCTTGATCAAGTCTTCCAAATCTTTTTTGGTTACTTCAGCTCCAGTCATCATCAGGCTTTCTCATAAAAATACCTTGCACATGTTTTTTCACAGTTAGTTACATGTATAGGTACTTATATAGTTATAGATACATACATAGTTACATGTAACAAGATATAGTTGCATGTATGGCCACATGCATAGTTACACAACTATTTATAGTTACATGCATAGTCACGTTATATTTCCAGTTACACCAACATATTTATAACAAGGGAAACAATCAAATATTTATATAAAATTAAGGTTTTAGAGTTTTACCTTGAGTCTGCCCCATTCTAGAACTTCTGAAAACTCCTCTTGGTGGTGGCATCCATAAGATTGAAGACTGTAATTTGTCTATTTCTCCACATTGACGTCAATGCATTTGGTTTTCTCCTCAATTTTTTCAAGGTTCATCAATATAACCCTGGTTTCCATCACCATCTTCCCCTTAGTGTTTCCCTCACTGTTCTTCTCACCCTTCTTCTTTAGTGTCTCCTTTCTTTGCTCTTCTTGGTTTTTTGCCTTCCCCCCCTTTTTTTCTTCACATCCCCCCACCAATATATGTCGTCCTTTTTGGCCACCCTTTTTTGGTTTTTAATCGGGCAACATATGAGTACATACCTGCATTTGTATATCATATACATGTTAATCTTTCACACCTCAACATCCAATACTCAAATTGAACCCAAACTAACTTAGAACCAACGAAGAATACCTTACTGAAGAACACAGTGAGCCCGAATTCACTGTAGTCAAAGCTGAGTGCGATCTGGTACTGCTACCTCAAAGCCTCGGCTCACCTCCTTACGGGCCTCAGGGAACTCTCCTTCCTCCATTCCCTCACCCACATACCAATGCACAAAAGCACGCTTGGCATACATCAGATCAAACTTGTGATCAATGCGAGAGAACACCTCAGCCACACTGGTGGAGTTGGAGATCATGCACACAACCCTCTGCACCTTAGCAAGGTCACCGCTTGGAACAACAGTGGGTGGCTGGTAGTTGATACCATACTTGAATCCAGTAGGGCACCATAATTCATTCACAAACATTTTATCAAGCACCTGGTGTGCATAACAAAATTCACCGTGATCCTTCTCGTAAAACCAATTCATAAGCATCACATATCAGTGCCTAATCAACAAAACAACTTGTGTATTTCTACGCAATTTCGATACCTTGCTGCCAAACATAGACGAGCTCATGTCAATTCGGAGCCAATGAAATCGACGGCGACGGGCTAATACGGCGAGGAAGAGAAAGGCGCCAGTGGCGACTCTAACAATGACGAGAGGTTCATAGAGGTTGGTGGAGATCTCGTCGGCGAGTTCAGAGACTCGGGTCTGCGTTCCACAAGAGGCCTTTGACGGAGACTTCCCAAACACGTACAATGTAGTCGCCGGAGAGCGACGAGTGTCGGTTTGGTGATGAAGTTGTACCAGTGACGATGAGGATGAAAAAGAGAAGTGGTGGTGGCAGGGGTTGAGAGAGAGAGAGAGAAGGAGGTGGTGATCTGAAATGGAATTGGGATTTGGAAGAGAGAGAGAACCGTTGTGATGGAGAGAGCATTTTCCTCAGTGGCAGTGTTCGTAATTCTTTTCATTCTTAGGGGCAACATTTTAAGAGATTTAAATAGGTGTACTAATTTATCATCAGTGAACATTTATTAATAGTTTTATCATTTGTTACTTCTAAATGTACATTTTTATCATTGGCCATTTATTTAATTCATTAAATGTATAATTGTTTTTCTGCTCTTTAAGTTGGTTCTTAAGAATTTTAAAATCTGATTTTATTTGTGGGAATAAAATTCTTAAAATTAAGGCTAGTAAACGTTATCTTTAAAATAAATGAGGAAACAAACTTTTCCATCGTAGCATCAAAAGCTAAAGCCAGTAAGGTGTGTTCGAATGGGCGACTGGTAGCCACAAGCTAAACCATAAAACTCCCAACAAAATACTAAAAATTTATTCTGATGGCAAGCTATCGCTATAGCCATCGTACACGGTGGGTATTGACTCTAATGGCCATTGCAGCAGCAACCTCATTTTGCTGCATAAGCTTGGCCACCACCCTTAACTAGCCACTCACATTCGACCACCCAACCATTCCAACCCAGCAAAACCAAGTATGAATGCAATATCGAATAAGCCTCTTTATTTGGTGGGTCCAGTAGAATCAAGCTGAAGTCGACCACAAACGTATTGCAAATCATCTCCTCTATTAGTGACTTCCTTCTCTTTCAGTCCTCTTTTTCTCTGCCATTTTGGTGAAAGAGCCACCACTCTCCAGGGACCAAAAGGAGAATGGTTTACCTAGACCTAGAGGGACCCCAAAGCTAACCATATATATCTTTTTTGGACGGAAAAGCTAACCATATATATCATGTCCAGCTTTTTTGTGCATGACACCCTTACGGTCACGTTGTAGGTGTCCCCTACAATTGTGGGGTTTATCTTAAAATTTACAGGGGAAAAGATCCTACAATCCCATCCTTCTTTTTTTTGCACTTGTCACGTGTGTTGGAGAACATACTGTAAAGGTTATATGTATGCTGTGTCATTTCGTTCTCTTGGTGTTGTTTGACTAACAAAGTGAAAGTTTGAGGATTTAAAAAGACATGTTGGCGTATTTATTGATTTTTTGGGTTATCAGGAATCAAATGTCATAGTATAACATTGAACCGTTTTGATTAGTTGATAATTTTGTGAAAGATTCATGTGCAAGGTTTCATTTACGTCTATTAGACTTTTTACATTTTTATGAATTTAATAAGTCATGTTGGCGTGTTTAGTATCTTTTTAAAACCGGGTCCGTACAAGACGACGAAAACTTTTAAATAGTATGAAGTACCCTAATTTGCTTTAACTTTCTTAAACTTTAGTTAACTCGTGAATAGTTTCTCAAGTATAGAAGTAGAAGAAGATTCAAAAATTCTAATCGACAACCATTTGAGAAAGCTCAGGATTTGTTCAAAAAGAAAATTTATTGTCTGAGGTTACGTCTTTCTAAAATTGAAATTATTATTATTTCCACTCACATATCTAACTAGAAAGCCACTGTTATGGTGGTTGAAATAGCAAAATTATTGGAGTTTCAAATGCTGCCATCACTGGTGACGTTATCACATGTCACTCATTAGTGGAGGCCTAACAAATTGCAAATTGCAGTGTTTTCAGAATTTTCTATATAGGACGATCGACATCCCAATAATCTTTGGCAGATTTAGGGTGTCATCATGCTTTGAACATCTTTGGTGCATATGTGTGTGTGATTGTATGATATTGAAAGGAAGAAACAATTAGAGAGCCAAAAATACAGAGACATGCATGCAGACCTAAGTTAAGGAATGGTTGGGCCAATACTATCAGGTTCAAATCATAGTGTTTCGAAAAGGAAAAGAGAAATACACAATGTGCGAGAAGGATGTTCTCATTGGTCGGTTGATGCCTTATGGTGGTGTTTCTGAAAACTAGTGGAACTTGCAAGCACTCGAGTAGATGCTGCTGTGTTTTAGACTTTTAGTTATGTGTTGCCATGTTGGCTCCGATTAGGGTCTCATTTGTTTGGCTGGCAAGAGTCGCCTGAAAATGGAAACTTAATTCCATAACCTTTTTCACGAGGATGGTAAACTAAGATTTTTATTGCAATATGTAACCAAATCAATCCCCCAACTGCAAAATCAATTTTGAAAGCAAAGGTTCAAGTTTAATATTGTTCCTCTTCGTTTGTTTGTATTTGTGTGCAGTATAGGTACTGAAGGTCCTAGAGAGGGGGGGGGTGAATAGGCCCTGACAACTTTTTGCTCTATCCCGCGCACAAGGATAGCAAAGATTGTGCTATCCTGTTTGCTGTGAGACTAAGTTGTGTAAATAAAAAGGCGAGTACTGAAAGTAAAAGATATAACACCAGTACGTTTTTTATACGCAGAAACCCTGCAACCAGGGAGAAAAACTGCGTGTCTCTAACTCTTGAGAGACAAACTATTCCACTATTGTAAAGACACTTCTTACAAGACTCACAACTCAGAGGATGACACAACACCTAGCCATCCTGCCTAGTCTAACTACTAGCACACAACTGAACTGGCTCTCTTGTCACTCAAGTGTTTTACACATAGCACGAATCTAAGCTTCTATGCAGAATTCAACTAACACCTTTAGCTAATTCTCAAAGACAGCTTACAACTTGCTTCACACGAACTTAACTAACTCTTTAGCTAATTCTCTATGAAGACTTCACCGGGTTGCATCACCTAGACCGCTCTCAAGGTATGCATGAACAATGAACAATGAAATGAGTTTTGAAAATGTTTTGGTGCTCAGCTCTAAGATTTATAATCAACAAGGAAGACTTAGAGCAAATGAGCAAAGAAGCAATAATGCTAAGGCTCAAAGGGAAAAATGCAAATGACAATTTTCAACAACCAAAGAGCAAGAGAGGTCTTGCTCTCTATTTATAGGCAAAGTGCACAGCTATGAGGAAGCAAACACGTTTGCCACATCAACAAGATTCTTTTGGACTCTAGCTGCTTGTCTGGAAAACTAGAACGGATAGGACCCTAGAGATCCCTCAACTCACAAGACAAAAGCTTAGAATAGACTTTCCTAGGAAAGACTAAAGCCAAAAGGATAAGACAAAAAATTTTGGGAAAACTATATCAGATTTAGTCAAGCATAAAGACTCTATAAAACCACTTTACCTAAGAGGACACTTAGGACAACTGATAGCTTGGGCGGTGCATCACATGGGCAGCTGCCAACTTGGTTTTTGAATTACAAAACCCAGCTGGTTCCCAAAGGCTCAAGTTATGTGGTCACGAGTTGGTTTGCCACACCACCCTAGACTAACTTGGAGCTCAAGTACGAATAGACAAATGTTTTGCTAAAAGGTATTTGAAATTCAAACACTTAAAAACTGAAGCAAACACATTTGAACATGCACATGGTCAGACCCAGTAGATAGAACAGATACAGCAGGGGTATCCGTTTAATCGGGATGGCAAACACGGCTGCCATCCTTAGTGAATGAATGTGATGCACATGCATGAACTACCTGATGCACATGAGATCTGTCAGGTTCTCCATTCTTCACTTGAGTAGTCCTTGCTATCAGGCTACAACATGTATCATGTATCCTTGTGTTTTGATCATAAAGGGATAGCCAACAATTCTTGTACCAACAGGTACAAATTCATGTTCTAGCCTATTCTCCTCAATGTCGATCAGTTAAGTATTCATGGTGGATCTCTACTAAAATAAATTCAGGTGTCCAAAAGTTTTATCAACATGTGTTTTTGCCAAAATATTTTTATTGAGTTAATTGATTCAATAAGATCAAGGGTTATTACAATAAGAAACAAAATAAATAAACAAAACAAAATAGATATATAGTTATGCAGAAAGACGTGGGTAGTGGGAAGTTAAAATTGATATTGCATCCATAACAAATTTCATATCAAGAACCTAAAATTAATAAACTAATAATACATAATTATATATATACATACGGTTTATATTAACAGTTTAGATTAAATGTGAGAATGACATGACATTATATTTTTCTATAAAAAAAAAATTAGATAAATTGTTTTTAGAGTTTTATTAAGAGTAAAATACCAAAACCAATAATATTGAAATTAAAAGAAACAAAAGAATAAGATTACAAGAACAGAACAACAAGAAATGCAGAAGAAGAAAAAAACTACCATCGCATTCATCTTCAGTTAGCAATTTTTACACCATTAATGAAACTAAGGTAGAGTTCATTTTTTTAAGGTATACTCCGATGTAGTAAATCGCACTATAGATAGCCAAATCTGCTAATCTCAAGTTTCAGCCTCAATCAGATTGATCTTTTGGGATCCTTCTTCACCACGAGAAGGTTGTGTTTCAGTATCTTCTAATCCCAGCACGAGGGATTCTTCTCCACCTCGAGGAGATTGCGTTTCAATCCTCGAGCAAAGTTCTCTTCAGACAATCCTTCATTAATGGGTGTAAACTGATTTTAGGGCAAGACATGAAAATTGCTAAATGAAGATGAACACGATTGTAGTTTTCTTTTCTTTTATAGTTCTTCTTGTTGTTATGTTTTTTAATCTTATTCTTCTGTTACTCTTAACAGTTTTATCTATTTTTTTTTATAGAAAAATATAATGTGATGTCATTATCACATTTAATATAAACCGTTAAATGTCTCAAAATATAATGGTTAATAAGTAGTGTCAAATTTGATGTCCCTTGAACCTGACCCAATAAACTATAATTTCTATACCACCTTGAAGCCCTAGCCTAAATTTACAAGATCCTCACCATTGGAGCAACACTCTTGATCCGTCGTCGGAGCCGCGTTTTTGATTCCCATAGGAGCGAGGCTCTTGCTTCGTCACCCGAGTCACACTTTTTTTTTTTCGTCGTTTGTGCCACGTAAAGGTTGGAGCCTTACTCTTGATCTGCTGTTGGGGTCACGTCTTGAATCCGTTGTCAGAGTCACCCTCTTGCTTTGTCAACGCTACCGAGTCATAGTAGATGACATATTCATTAGTTTTAGTAGATTTGCATGGTATATGAGTTTTATCCCTTACTCATGGTGAAAAACTAAATGATTATTGTTGTTATTATTGGTAAAAAAATCATTTTTTTTTTTGGCTTTTTCATCATCTTTTGTACCATTTTACGATTATGTTTTCTTTTTCAGAAGATTAACAATATGATTGACTAAAGTAAACTATCATAGATGATCAAGTTGGTAAGAGTCTAAGTGTGTAACTTTTATATCCAAGTTCAAATATTGTCGACATTAATTGGAGTTAAATCTTAATATACTTTTAGTGACCAGAGATAAATTTTAACCTTAATCTTCCGACACAGATTAATTTCTGGCCTTAAAACCAGATGATTTTGATAAAATATTGGATCAAATATAATCTTGGACCAAAACCAAAATACTTGCGTGTTTGTTACACGGGACAAGTGGGGATTGGACTGCTTGTATAAAAAAAATAACACTTGTCCCGTGTTTGGCTGAAGTAGGAAGGACTACATTTAATGAGCTACTGCAGTCCCGAAAACGCCTGCCGCACCGTCTTACATAAAGACGGCAAAATTGTGAGGACTATGTAAGCAAGACTCGATCATTCTTCCCTTCGCGTCCGTTTTCATATCGTTCTCCCTAACTCAATTCTGTCTCTTCAATCTCATCTTCTGCTCTTGTTCGAGCTCACTTTTGGGTGTTTCTGAGTTCGTCTCAGTTCAACAACGGATCTGGTAAGATTGATCGATTCATAATTTTAATGGATGTGGGTGCTTCCTCTCTCTCTCTCTCTCTTATCTGTTTGAAGAACCCCGTTTATCAATTTCATGATATTTTTTTCAGTATCATGATCAAAACGACGACAATCATGATCCCAATCAATTCATTCATTTAAAGTCTCAGTCTTTCTTTTTGGTGTGTGTTTGATTTGGTTTGTGTTGTGAAGTGGGTGTTGGGTTGATGAAAACAAATGACCCCGAGTATATATTGAATCACGAGGACAAAACAGAAGCAATATTGTCTGATCAATTTCAAGAATGAGGAGCAGACCAGGTGATATTGGTTCATAATCTGATGTTTAAACATCAAACTCAGATGGTGATATTGCTCGACTGATCTTTGGCTTTTTGCAGGTGTTCTTGATACGTGAGTTTCAATTCTAGTCCTGATGGCTCCAAACATGGGTAAGGCTTTCGATAGAATAAGTAAATCAATTTTTTGTTGAAATTTATCAAATTTTGTGATGAATAAGAGTTCAACAGAATAATTAAAATATTATTAAATTTAATATTGTTAAACTAAATTGACAAATTTATCAACTTAGACAAGAATTATTAAAGAGAAACTTATGTTTTTCCTCCATTTTTTATCCACGTGTAAGTTTATGGTTCGTTAAAAATATTATTTAACTTACACTTAACAATTACTGTTGGAACAACAAATTAAGCTTGCTCTTATTTAGATATAGTGCAGGCTATTGAAGCCCGTCGATGAAACTGAATCGGGTCAAACCCGACGGCCCAACAGAATAGCGACCCCGATGAATTTGGGTATTTATATGAGAAACCCGATCCGTTTATTTCTCAGTACTCGACTCTCTAACCCCATTCTTCCCATTCTTCCCATTCTCGAGCTCGCATCCAAACAGTAAGTATCTTCTATCTCTATTTTGATTCATCGCGTTATTCAATTCGATATTTCGATTTGGTGTTGTAGTTTTTAGGAATCGGAATCAGTGTTTCTTTTGTGCCCTAGTTAATTCTCTGTTTAGCTGTAGAGAATTCAAGGATTTTGGGATTGTAATTGTTATGAAAATAGCTCTGAGTGTTTGTGTAGCATTCTGAGATCAGAAGATGGTAGATGATGATAGTATAGGTGGTTGGATATTGCGTTTCGTGAACAAGATTCAATTAGATTGCCCTGATTTGTATTGAAACCATAAGAGATGACTGAACTAAGTCGAAACTCTTGCGCCCATCGTCACCGCGTTCGATTCATGTAACCGTGGCCATGGTTCTGTATTTGAAACCTATGCACATCGTCCGCTTTTCTCTTTTGCATAAGCTTTTGGTTTCTACCCAAATAATGGTGTAGCCGTGTAGGATTTGAGTACTGATAAGTTATTAACCACAGAAAATGATGAAATGTATGCACATTGTCCGCTTTTCTCTTTTGCCAAGAAGGTTATCGCTTAGTGTTGGTTGAGTTCGAGTTGCTTTAGAGTTCCATTTTTTCTGTTGTATAAATCATTCCATGCTTTTGTGGTGCTTGCTGTTTTTTTCATTTTCAGCTTTGTTGGTTAAGTTAGTAACTGGCTTTTTGTTTGTCAGCAGCAGCGACAGAGGAGCAAAGGAGAGTAATCTATAGACACTCAGCTCCAGAGGGCTAAATAGAGTTGGACCGCCTCATTGGGAATCCTAATTTGTTGGACTTGCTTTTCTTGCATCTACATGACGGATTCCGGTGGAAATGCAGAACCTGGAGAAGGTATGTTTAACTCTTGCTTTGAACTTTGTTTATCTATCTCTGTTGCATACGCTATTCATTGCTCTTCTGGGTTTCCAGTTTGCAACTTCTTCAGGAAGCCAAAGAAAAATTTTCGAAAGCGTACTGCTGAAGCTGAGGACGATGAGGAATCAAATTCTGGGAGTGCGGTATTACCAAGTCAAAGAAAAGCTGCAAAGCCTGATGGCAAGTTGTTTTTTTCCAGTGGAACATCTAAGAGCTCTGCATCTGATGACGGGAAAGTAATCCTTGAGTTTAAGTCTTCAAAAGAGATCCAAGTTGAACATGATAGCAGAGCAACAGCAACTCTGGAGACTGAGACTGAGTTCTCTAGAGACGCCCGGGCAGTTCGTGAGAGAGTTCTTAAGCAGTCAGAGGAGGCATTGAAGGGGGGCGGGAAAAGCACAGGCAATGAGAAAGTGTATAAAGGGATCCATGGATATACTGATCACAAGGCCGGGTTCCGTAGAGAGCTGACAGTGGCAAGTGAGAAAGCAGGAGGTTCCCATGGGCCTCTCAGGGCTTCTGCTCACATCAGAGCTTCCACACGATTTGATTATCAGCCAGATATCTGTAAGGATTACAAAGAGACTGGTTACTGTGGGTATGGAGATTCCTGCAAGTTTATGCATGATCGTGGGGACTACAAGTCTGGCTGGCAGATGGAAAGGGAGTGGGATGAAGCAGAGAAAGTCAGGAAGAGAAATTTAGCTTTGCGTGAGGCTGGCGAGGAAGTTGATGACGATGATGGTGACGAAGATGAAGATGATGACTCATTACCCTTTGCATGTTTCATCTGCAGACAACCTTTTGTTGATCCTGTTGTAACCAAGTGCAGCCACTACTTCTGCGAGCACTGTGCACTAAAGGTGAGTTTTTTTCTTCTTCATAATGTTATCATCCTTTTATGCTTCCCAATTTGTGTTCTTCACATGCGTTTTCTAAACCTGATCCGTTTTCATTCACAGCATCATTCAAAGAACAAGAAGTGCTTTGTGTGCAACAAGCCGACTCTTGGCATTTTCAACACAGCTCATGAGATACGCAAAAGGATTGCCGCGGAGGGGAAGTAACATGCGTATTCATTTACTTGTTGATCCTTTTGCGCTGGATTATGTGAGCACAAATTTTTCTTTTCCTTATGATCTAGTGTTGAAGAGAAAGATCATCACTTGTAGCACTGTAAAAGATAAATTTCAAATTGCTGTCAGAACAGTGGCAAACTAGAGAAGATTGAAGCACTGTTATTAGTCCATGTACAATGACTGTGTCTTCTGCAATCGTTTCAATGATAAAATTCAGAGGCTGGTAATCTTATGACATGTTTGACTAACCAAGCAGACAAACGACCTTGAATATTTTTACTTCATGGAGAAAACCAAGTACAACAATGCTGGATACATCGAATAGAACATTGCATAACTATGAACAAATACTAGGATCAGGTATGACATTTCAGAAACCAAATCTAACTAGTCAACTGAACCAATTCTAGATGCGTTGATGAATTCTACATTAGTGAAATATTTTTACTTTTAGTTACCACAACTGAAAATTTTCTTTTACTGCTGTCACACAAAAAGTCACAAAACACTATTAGCATCGGTTGCAAGGCTTTATATTCAAAGCCCAAATAGTTCGTTGTCCAAAATTTCTCCAGCCTACGCATCACACTCTATTTCGCTCAAGATCTTCTTCTACTACGAAACCAAGCACCTTCCTTCCCCGATCTCGATGCTCTTCTCCTTCACATTCTGATCTCTCATTCGAACAATTCGCTATGGCTTTCATGGCGGTTCTCGAGTCAGATCTTCGTGCTCTCTCCGCCGAGGCTCGCCGTCGCTACCCTGCTGTCAAAGACGGCGCTGAGCACGCCATTCTCAAGGTCTCCAATTCTCAAACCTCTCATTCTTTCTTACATTACATATCGGTGTTACTGCAAATTCATGTACAGCTTAGCAGAAAATGAATAGTTCAAAGTAAAATAGCTAGCGAAGTTGATTATATTGTAAGTTGAGGAATTGAAGCTTAAGAATCCTATTAGGTTAATCTCAATTTAAGGAGCTGAAGCTGAAAAACCTGAAATAGTAATTTACGAGTTAGGAGGACACAATTAGGAAAGCACTAGTTCACAAGTTACTGTTATGCAATTAGTTAATTTCTGCATTTCTCTGCACTGTTAAAAAAGCTGAACCATTTTTACCATCCCTATCTTGCTTAGCAGTCAAGTATGGTTCAATCCTTGTATGCAAATTCCTAGTGCGTTCGGTTAAGTATTGTGCAGTGTAGTTATCGTTGAAAGAAGTGAGTTTCATTTGGTTGGTTTCGGAAGATTGATTAGTTTTTGATATTGATGTTCACTTTGCAGCTTCGTTCTTTGTCAAGTCCTGGTGAGATTGCGCAGAATGAGGACATATTGAGAATCTTCCTGATGGCTTGTGAAGTTAGAACTGTCAAGTTGAGTGTTATTGGACTTTCTTGTCTACAAAAGCTTATATCTCATGATGCTGTTGCTTCATCAGCTCTGCACGAGATACTTTGTACATTGAAGGATGTAAGTTCACACATTTAACTGGCATGATATGCTGAAAATGGCTGATTAAAGTTTTCAACTTACATGCTTATCTGCTTCTGACAGCATGCTGAAATGGCCGATGAGAGTGTTCAACTTAAGACCCTGCAGACTGTATTAATAATATTGCAGTCACCTTTACACCCTCAGACTGAGGTAATAAGCATAAGTTTACACAACTTCTATTATTCAATTTTGAACAGTATAACAAGAAAAATATTTCACTGCATCCCATTGTATCAGGTCTTATTGTTATGGTTATGTTTATTTACTTTTTTTTTATAAGTTTAATATATATTGGGTTCTGGGGTATCATACTTGTACTTCTTTGCAACAAACAGGATGATATGGCTCAAGCTCTTGGTATATGCCTTCGGCTTCTCGAACATAGGTCCCCTGACAGTGTGCGCAAGTAAGTTAACAATATTTTGAACTGTTAGTTTTGGAGCTTGTTGTCGATTCACATACTTTTTTTTTTCTTTTTCTTTTTTCCTGTTTTTTTTTTTGTTTTGATTTGATTTGTTTTGTTTCTCTTGCTACTTCATATTCGCAAACATATTATCCTTTCTTTTCAACCTGAAACCTATGTCAACTTGGAAAATTTTCAGTACTGCTGCAGCTACTTTCAGGCAAGCGGTAGCACTGATTTTTGATCATGTGGTTTGTGCCGAGTGTCTTCCTGCCGGCAAGCTTAGTTCTGGAGGTTACATCTCTCGGACCAGTCCAGTTAGTGGTGATGTCAGTTGCAGCATCAATCTTTCAGAGTATGTGACTAGTTCTAAACAATAGCTTTGCCTTGCTGCTCTAATTTTTCTGCATCATTATGCTGCTCATTTGTGTTTCGGTAAAGTGTGACTAGTAAATGCTTGCAAATTTTACTTAATCTATATCTCTGTTTCATCTGAGGTATTTGGTTGAAAAACGGAAACTTTGTGGACTACTGGCGGTCACACTTTGGTTTCGATATTTTTCCTCTACCATAGTTATATAACAAGCCCAACATCGACAGGTCAATGGATGGATCTGTTTCTGGACAGTCATCAATGATGAGGGAGACACTAACTAAAGCTGGAAAGCTTGGGCTTCGTCTGCTTGAAGACCTGACAGCTCTTGCTGCAGGTGGATCTGTATGTGCTGATTTAAAAGTTATTTATAAAGTTCCCTTAGAACCATAAGCAGATAATTGTTATTGGTTTTTTGCTTTTCCCATTTGCCATTTATATAAATGTTGTCAATAATGATGACATTGACTTTTCTGACAGGCAATCTGGTTACGTGTCAGTTCTCTACAGCGGTCCTTTGCCCTTGATATACTGGAGTAAGAAATCTCGTTACTTTAGCTCTTTTTAACATGATAGTAGATACATATGCCAAAGTTACATCATCTCTAGCAGTCCTTTGCCCTTGAATATGTAATGTCACAATATCTACTGAAGTGACTCCACATGGAAATATATGTATAAAATTGGGAAGATTCACATAATATATTGGGTATAATTACTCATATTGAATTCCACATAACCAGATAAAGAAGCTATCCCTAGTACCTGTGAAATGTATATGGTAGACTGCTACACACAGAAAATAAATTCACAGGGACATTGCAATTGAGAATCTGAAAGAAATTATGTTTTTTTCAATTAAGTTTGCTCCTTTTATATTCTCCAGGTTTGTTCTGTCCAACTATGTGGCTGTTTTCCGAACCTTGCTTCCTTATGAGCAGGTGAGTTTGACAGTATTATGTATTAGTATGTTCCCTTTGATACATTTGCTAGTAAAATTTTCATAGTTTAACAACTAGCTTCGAACTCAACAGGTCCTGCGTTACCAGATATGTTCAATTCTAATGACTTCACTTCGTACAAATGCGGAGGTAATTCTATGTATGTAACATGTAGTCAATTAATTTATTGGGGGCATTTAGTGCTTGCTCTCTTGAAGAAACTTCAATGTGGTTTCTTAAATCATTTTAAACTTTGAATCAGCTTGAAGGGGAAGCAGGAGAACCGTCATTTCGTCGCTTGGTCTTGCGGTCAGTTGCCCATATCATCCGGCTTTACAGTTCATCTCTTATCACTGAATGCGAGGTGTGTCATGTATATGAATATCTTAACCAGTAAATGACATGCCAATGGAACTCTTAACAAAGATATTGCAATTATAGTTAAACATGAGCAGTAAGCAACTTATTATAGTTTCACCAAAAAGTTTTGTTAAACTCACTGTTCGGCTTCTGTGGTCTGTCATTGAGTTGCCAGAATATTGGGATCTATTCCTTTTCATGATCAATATTTGGTTTTATGTTTTAGCATGTTAGACTCGTCACTCCTTACTCAGTCCTCACAAGTTAACATTGATTTTAACAAGAAATTGGCTGGAGCTTAATCTGTATCTCTTTCTCTCAAAAATTCTTTTCGGCTTGTGTATAATTAATATCCCAATTCCTTTTGTTGACTTATATGTAAACTTATTCAAATGCAGGTCTTCCTTAGTATGTTGGTGAAGGTTACATTTCTTGATTTGCCATTATGGCATCGAATTCTTGTTCTTGAGATCTTGAGGGTAACTTTGACATTGCGACACATACATATATCTTTTTCTTTTTTTATAGCATTACTTATGAAACATTATGTGATTCTCTAGTATTGTGAGTAGTTTGTAATGTTCAGAGTTTTGACAGGGTTTCTGTGTGGAGGCAAGGACATTGCGAATTCTTTTCCGAAACTTTGATATGTAAGTATGCAGTTACCTATCTATCCTTTGGTGATTAGTAATGTTTACACCTTTATACTTTGGTCTATTGGATGAGAGACTTGTTTACACACACATATATACATATACACATACTGCTCTGTGCCATTTGTTACAAGCACAGCGCTCCCTTCCTGTTTGGTATAAGTTTCATCTCATTGATCAAATTTGCCCCAATCTATTCTCACAAGGTATTCCAGCTAGTGACTGACCTCCTAAGTAACCCCTGTTGTATGCATCCTTTTATTCATTTTGCTCTCAAGGCCATAAATTCCCTAAGGACTTTTAAGGATTTTCTGAAATGGTTATCTCTACACCTTAATGTCTTTTCATGTATGCCCGAATTTTCTGTTACCCTAATTTATACCTGTGGTGAACTCATTGTTGACTTTCTCATAAAAAACCATAATTTAAGCCTGATATATGCAACTAGACTGGACTAGACCTCTGAAGGTTCAGGTCATAGCTATTTCTAATACATGCTAAAGTTGGTTCAGTTGAAGTACCTTTTCATTCATCGGAAGCAAGCATTTGACATATTAAGGTTATTATTGGTGGTTAAAAAAATGTTGACACATGTTGTATCAGGAAGAATGTAATTTAAGGAAGAATATGTAATTTAAATCTTGAGGAAGAATATTGAGTTTTTTTTTTTTCACTGCAAACTATAATTTAAATCTTGGTTATGAAGTGAAGTTTCTCAAAAGCATCATTGTGGATAAATTGATATTTCTCATCCTCTTGTAGGAATCCCAAGAACACGAATGTTGTGGAGGGCATGGTGAAAGCTCTTGCTAGAGTAGTTTCAAGTGTACAGGCAAGATATTATTCTTCTTCTCCCTCGCCATATTGTTTTGTTGTTGGTCAGGATGGGTGCATGTGAGTGTGTATTATTCTTATTCTCCCTAGCCATATTTTTTGAGATGGATAGATTGCTTTCATGGCAATTATATGTGTTTGTATGTCTTGAGACGAACTGCATGCCATTTCATGAAGCATGTTTTGAAACTGGCCCCATATGTCTTACATGTGTTGTTGTTCGTGCCATCTCTGTTTGATAAAGTTATAAGCATGTTCTACTCTACAACTTTCCCAAGGAATTTATGTGAGACCTTATTAGCATTCGTATTTCAATATAGTGAGGTTTATCTGTAGTTGGGTGGTGCTTTCTCTTGTTAGCTCAGTTGCATCTCAAATTTATAGTGTAGATGGTCTTTGTGCTTTGTAAGGCACGTGTTCTTACACATAATATAAGTAAACCTTTATGTAGACTAATACCATCTTTCATACATATATGCCATTGGCTGAGAAACCTAAACACTACAGGTTCAAGAGACTGGTGAGGAGAGCCTGGCAGCTGTTGCAGGGATGTTTAACAGCAAAGCTAAAGGTAAATCATGTATTATATCAGCATTTCAAACAATTAAACTGACTTCAACCAAAGCTGCAAGGAAGCTATGATTTTATTTAATTAAATTAGTGAAATGTAAGTATTGTAGTTTGATTGACAATTTGTTGTCATGAATTTTAATCACGACATTATATCATTATTATTGGAGACAGTATTGGTAATAATTTGCCAACAGATTCATTACAAATTAAGAATTTGTTAATCTGGGTCACCATTTTAAAACTAAAAATATAGTAAAGCAGGTTTTGGCTTTCAGTTTGATACATTTGAACTAATCTGAGCCAAATACACACATTTTGAACGCCTTTAACTGCCTAAAGTCTTGTTGGGCCAGGCTTAAGTGCAGGCTTTGCTCAAGCTAAATACAGGACTTGCAATGACCTACTTTGTTTTTAAAAATTTGATAGACTGGTTGGTCTCTTTGAGGCATTTATTTGGGTTTTGGACTGATCCATTGGGCCTGGCAGTTTCACAAGTTCAGTGCTCACTTACATTCAGATACAAACCTTTTAAATTCCTTTGAGGGCCACTTGAGCCTAATGCAAGTGTTTAAAACTTTAAATGCCATAACAGACCTCAAGGTAAGCTTACAATGCAGGCGTGGCTTATAATTAATTAGGACATGATTGATCCGATTTTATTTGATTTCTAGAAAGGGCTTATCTTTCTAGAGGGGGCAACTCTTGCTTTATATAATCAGCCTTGAGCATAATACAGGATTGGGCTGGACTTTTCCTTTTTAATATCATGGCATGGTTGAGCTCTTTGGAACATTGCATTAGAGTTAGTGTCCACTTAATCTGAGGTCACTTTATAGTTTATAGACTCAGTGCACTATGATTAATACAAACCTTTATATGCTCTACACTACACTTTGTCTTGGGCTTCCTATGCGGAACAATGTGCATTTAACTTATATCATGATTGGTTAGAAGAATATGATTTGCTTGATTTGATATGTGATGCAACTCATAAAAGTACAAATTCTTTTGGACGTAAGGTGTGTGTGCGTGTGTGCGGGCGTGCGCGCGCGTCACTTCTTATATTCCTCGATACAAAAGGTAACCATATTCACTGTACACAGGAGTTGAGTGGAGCCTTGATTATGATGCATCCAATGCTGCAGTATTGGTTGCTAGTGAAGCTCATTCTATAACCTTGGCAGTCGAAGGTCTGCTTGGTGTTGTCTTCACAGTGGCTACGTTGACGGATGAAGCAGTAGATTCCGGAGAGGTATTTACAATCTTATTTCGTGCATTCTAATATTCATAGAGCCATTGGATTAAGAGTAACATTTTATGTGACAAAGCCCTGTCTACTAGATTGAATCCCCCAGATGTGATTATGATCCACCTGCAAAGAAGACTGGAAATGCTGCTCTTCTCTGCCTCTCAATGGTTGATTCATTATGGTTGACGATACTAGATGCGTTGTCCTTTATTTTGTCAAGGTTAGACTCTAAAAAGCATATATATATATTAATTTATGCCTTATTTCTTTTAAGTAAAACTTTCATGAAATGAACTTTGAATTGAAGGTCTCAAGGTGAGGCAATTGTGTTAGAAATACTGAAGGGATATCAGGCCTTCACCCAGGTAACTAAAACTCTGACTTATTAACTCAGGATATTGTCTGCCAATTCAACTATTTTTTTATTGCTCCATCCCCAACCCCCCTCGCCGCGAATGTTTTTCAAGTGATTCTTCTTTTCTTTTGCTGTTGTTGACGTGTATCTCCCTGCCAAAGTTTCATGACAACTCCCTTTTGCTGTTGTTGCTGGTTTGCTTGCAATACAGGCATGTGGAGTACTTGGTGCTGTAGAACCTTTGAACTCCTTTTTAGCATCACTTTGCAAATTTACAATCATTTTTCCTGTTGAAGCAGAAAAAAGGAGGTAACCATTTGTCTAGATATCTTGTTTTAAATACATGTCTTAGTCGGGCAACTGAAAATATTATACTCTGGGGTTTACATTGAGATTTCAGCATTACTCTACAATCTCCTGGGTCCAAACGCTCTGAACAAGTAATTGATCAAAGGGAAAGTGTTGTTCTCACTCCTAAGAATGTCCAGGTATAGTCAGGTTCAGTAGCAAATTATATTTCGTCCATTTCATTTCTGTATACCATGTTTATTGTTACAGTTATTCCTCGTCTGTGTAGTCATAAGTAATTTCTACATAGATACTGATAAAAAATTTATTTTCTTATTCAGGCCTTGAGAACTCTCTTCAACATTGCTCATAGATTACATAATGTGTTGGGCCCGTCCTGGGTTTTGGTATGTTGGTGTACTTTCGTGTTCGTCTAGAAAAGAAAAATAAAATAAAATATATATATATATATATATATATATAGGGCCGTTCTGGTGCGGACGTCCGCACTCGGCTTAAAGTGCGGACGTCCCTCCGTTCGCCACCGTCCGGCGCCGACGACGGTGCACCTCCACCCCAGCGGACTCCAGCAGCGTCCCCGATCACTTTCCCTCCCTAGCGAGTCCGCCGAATTCCAGTTTTCCGGTGAGATCACCTAAAACTTCAAACAAGATCGATCTCGCCGGAAAACTGGAATTCGGCGGACTCGCCGGGAGGGAAAGTGGTCGGGGATGCTGCTAGAGTCCGCTGGGGTGGAGGCGCGCCGTCGTCGGCGCCGGACGGAGGCGAATGGAGGGACGTCCGCACTTTAAGCCGAGTGTGGACGTGGAACGTTCCTGTATATATATATCATACTCATATCATCTTTACCAATAATTTACTGTAGGTATTAGAAACGCTAGCTGCCCTAGACCGTACAATCCATTCTCCGCATGCCACCACACAGGTAATCTTGGCATATACTGATCAATAATTCTTGTAGTTCAGAATTGTATTTCCATGTGGACGTATCATTATATCAAGAGCTTGTATTTCCTTCCAACCAATTCCTTGATTGTTTTTTCATTCATCTAAAATCCATACATCTGTATTTGAAATTAAACGTGTTTATGTGTCTACAATTAAATTTTTAATAATGCACTTTGATACAAAGAAGCATTGTTTGGCATCTCTTACAAAAACTATCATCTGGAGAAGGTCCAATTCTAACATGACAATCCAATGATCTTCTGGTTGGTTAATTGCTATACATAAAATTAGTAGGGCCTTTAGAAGGGGAGGTTGGTATTGACTGTTGACCCACAATTCAACAAATCCATTGTGTATATTGACCCTTCACATATATATTGATGTCTCCCAATCAGACCATTTATGATATGTCTGACAGCTTTCTTTCTCCTCTGTACTGCTAATTTCTATTTAGCGCTTCTGTGCATCTTTTAGCTTTTGTTGGTTGTTTCATCTTGGTAACTTGGCATGCATAACTCTGCAGTTGTTTTGATGACTTATTGTCCACTAACATTCTGGCTCTTTGCTCTAATTAAATCTTATGGGAGATGATATTCACTCACCCCTTTCTTTTAAAATACTAATCACACACTTACTTTGTGTTCTAGTACACACAAAAGGGTGTGTGACTAGTAAACTTCTAATACAAAAGGGTGCAAATATCACCTCATTCTCATATCTCTCTCAGAAAAAAAAAATGACATCCTAACTCCATAATTTATATTGTTTTATTAATCACTTATAGTCATTCGTTACCCGTATAAGGTTTTAATTAAGTTAGCATAATAGTTATGGTTCGACAGGAGGTGTCCACGGCTGTGCCTAAACTTACAAGAGAATCATCTGGTCAATCCAGTGACATAAATATCCTTTCATCTTTGAATTCTCAGGTAAACCATGAAAAACCTCTGCCCTTCTCAAAGCCTTTCATATAATATTCCCTGGAGACCTATATGCAATTCATTGTTCAGTTTTATGCTTTTCCGTTTTTGTCAATTGGAAATTAATGAACCTGTGTTTTACAAAATGTTAAAGTACAATGCACTATTATCTAAACCGTGTTCTTTAAATCCTTTTTGTCGTCCCCTTGAGTTTTGGTATAATAAATTCTTTTCATTTTGAATTGAAATCAGGAAAGCTGTTCAGGTCCTTATGAAGCTCTTTTTATACTCGTATACATGTGTGCATATCTATTTCTATTACCTTCTAGTATCTACAGTACATCCTCTGACTTCATGCTTTCCTCCACTGTGCAAAGCTGTTTGAGAGCTCAGCTCTAATGCACATATCTGCAGTAAAGTCCCTTCTTTGTGCACTGGGCCAACTGTCACAGCAATGCATGGCTGGGATTTCAAATGGATCCGTACCCACATCAAGTCAAAAAGTTGGAAACATAAACTTTTCGGTGGAGAGAATGATATCCATCCTTGTCAATAATCTACACAGTAAGTAATGTCACTGAATCTGTAAAATATAGTCGTAATTAAGTGGCTTTCCGTTTGGGGATCTATATTAATCAGAGGTTCAAACAAAATGTTTGCTGCGCTCTGGGTTGTTTGGATGGAAAGAAATAAAAGAATTTTTGAACTTTATAGCGGTGAAGAGATGGGCTTACTTTGGCAGAGAGTTAGGTCTTGGGCGTCTCTTTGGTGTTCTGTTCTGGAGTTTTTAAGAACTATAGCTGATCCTCTATCTTATTAGATTGTTTTGCAGCTGTAGTCTAGGATCTATCTAGGCTGTGTCTTCTATGTGGACTCCTTGTCCATCTTTTTGTATATTTTCTTTATCTTTCAATAAAAGCCGTTTCTTTTTGACGTTTCTTTCATCTTCCTTTAAATAAATGTAAGTGGTGTATGATATATACTGGAACACTCTAAATGAATATATGTGTGAATGCATAAGATGTATTGCTGGGTTGATCTGTAGTTGCTTTCTTCTGTATTGCAGGAGTGGAGCCATTGTGGGATCAAGTTGTTGGCCACTTTCTTGAGGTGACCAGAGTCAAATTTTTCTTCAAATACATTATATTGCCTTTTTTTTCCCTCTATCCCTGTTAACACTTTCATATTTACAGCTTGCGGAAAATTCTAACCAGCATTTACGTAATATGGCGCTTGATGCATTAGATGAATCAATATGTGCTGTGTTAGGTTCAGACCAGTTCCCAGACAACACATCAAGCAGATCCAATGGCTCATCTCAGAGTGTGAGAACTTTCACCTCCTTAAGGCCGAGTGAAAGTAGTTACTGAATTAATGACCTACTTATCATTAATTTCATACCTGTACAGATTGTAACTGGGATTACAAATTTGGGATCACTTGAATGTGCTGTTATATCTCCACTAAGGGTTCTTTATCTTTCCACTCAAAGTGTTGACTCACGTACTGGATCTTTGAAAATTCTTCTGCATGTTTTAGAGGTATTATGTGATTTACAAGAACTCATTTCATGTCTTCTTTCATAGGTGTATCTTGGTTCCTAGTCTTTGTTCATAATGTCCTATTACTGACAACACTAAGTTCTACAGAGGCATGGTGAGAAATTACACTACAGTTGGCCAAATATTCTTGAAATGTTGAGGTATGCTTAAGTTACTTCTCCTTTCCAATCATCTGTTATGTTTGTGGTTCTATTTGTTTCATTTCAGTCTCCTAATACATATAACTACTATTTATTTTGTTTTGTAAGGTCTGTAGCAGACTCTTCAGATAAGGAACTCATTACTCTGGGTTTTCAGGTTAGTAAAAGATCTAGGTATTTGGGAAATGAATTACGTAATTTATTGGAGCTCTCCTTATGCTACACAAACATGCACTGAAATCTTTTTGATACATAAAAAAGCTATAAAAGTATAAAGTAGTGCTGATAGAGTGGTACTCTTAAGCATTTTTAGGGCAATTCTCAAAGAACCTAATCGGAGCCCTTGTGCTCTATGATAAAAGATTTATTTTATTTTATATTAAACTAGGGTATCCAGATCTTCGACCCAACTAATCCTTAGGCTTCCCGCCTGACCCCACAACATTTGTGCTCTATGATAAAAGGTTTTTTTTTTTTTTTTTTTTTTTTTTTTTTAACTAGGGTATCCGGATCTTTGACCCAACTTATCCCTAGGCTTCCCACTTGAACACGCAACATTTGCTAGGTGGGTACCATGGGAGAGGGTCGAACCAGACCACTTGGGAGAAAACCAGGTGTCTGACTGGTGGACCAAAAACTCTTTGGTCTATGATTAAAGCTTTCCGGAGCCGTCCTTTCTGATTTTAAATTTTGTTCTCCCATGCTATCTTACCAAAAAAAGATTGTTTGACAACTAGTTTTTGCCAGGTTGTAGCCTCTGTTCTGTGTTTTATGTACATGTATAATATAATTATATATAAAAATGAATATATTTATCCCTATCTCTCTTTTTTATTACTACATGTTCTTTGTGTGTGCAACCTGACGCTTGAGTCCAACAAAACCATGCTACTATGAAGAATATATATTACTATATTTAGTGGTCTGGTTAGTCATGTAAATCCAATTTCCCTTGTGTGTTCTTTTTTGTAGTGCCTACGGGTGATTATGAACGATGGACTTTCTACTATACCTGCAGACTGCCTTCAAGTGTAAGTAACAATTACTCAGCATTGGTCCTGCAACATGAACAACTATGGTTACCACAGCTACCAAATTGGACACTTGATAGGATTGTGTGAGTGATGCATCTATGTTGCAGATGTGTAGATGTGACTGGAGCATACAGTGCTCAAAAGACAGAGCTGAATATAAGTCTGACAGCAATAGGCCTCTTATGGACAACAACTGATTTTATTGTAAAAGCTCTGATCCATGGAGCTGGTGCGGAGAGGGAAACAGGTTAAACCACAATTCTTGCTGTCAGTTCATCAATTGCGTTGTGTCAAAATTGCGCAAAAACTGATTAAAGCCTATCTGAAATATTACAGGGACATCTGATGTGCATCCTATTCTAAAGCAATTGGATGGTGACGTACCAAAAGAAAAAACAATCAATGGCTCAGATAATGCCAATGAGCAAGTTCCCTTATTAACCATAGTTGACAGTGACAGACTGCTGTTCTCTGTTTTCTCATTACTTCACACGCTTGGAGCCGATGAGAG
The DNA here is from genome assembly GCA_010134655.1 of Fragaria nilgerrensis. NCBI lineage: Eukaryota > Viridiplantae > Streptophyta > Magnoliopsida > Rosales > Rosaceae > Fragaria > Fragaria nilgerrensis. Next base: position 7,703,795 of record CM020982.1, read on the forward strand.
GCCAGAGGTGGGAAACATGTTTTTTCTTAATCACCTTCTTTATTGATTCTATGCTTGTGGTTTCTCAATTGGCATCTGGTTTTTAAGAAATATCTATAATCCTTGCAAATCTTGCATAATAAATTTCATTTTCTCTTGCATAATAAATTCCATACAGCATTTCGGAATATGTTTTGGTCTTCATTTACAATGTTCCCGTAGTTTCTTTGTCTTAATGACATAGAATGCAACCCTTCTTCAATGCCTTGGACATATGACAGTATCCATCTATCTTAAGCTTTGGCTATATATACATGAAGATTGATTTTTTGTTGAATTTGTGTAATTTCTAATACAATATAATGCTCATCAACATCATGCTGATCTCTTCCTCTTTTGTTTAATGAATTTTAGTTTTACATCTGATTTAGATTTCAGACCTTTGTATTGTACTCTATAGCTCTCCCATTAAGGAGTTTGAGAAGTATCTCTTTATACTCCAATAGCTGTTGCATTCCACCATTGATACTGAACTTTTTATTTCAGGTGAGAAATTCAGCGGTCAGGACATTATTTCAGACACTTGGAAGTCATGGGCAAAAACTTTCAAAAAGCATGTGGGAAGATTGCCTTTGGAATTATGTGTTTCCTACCCTCGATCGTGCTTCTCACATGGTTTGTTAAAGTAGTTGTGAAAGATGTAAACAACTTGTTTTGTTATGTACTGGTGTGATTTGAATTGTTTCTCCTCAGGCTGCAACTTCATCGAAAGATGAATGGCATGGGAAAGAACTTGGCACTCGAGGAGGAAAAGCAGTTCACATGCTCATACATCACAGGTATATGCTTTAGAGACATGAATATATACTCTTTCTACTGTTTTGTCAATCAAAATACTACATACTAAATTAACTATAATGCATCAATAAGGAAAAGTTTAAGAATCATTTAGCAACTCTGTTATTGAATGAATTGCAGTCGCAACACAGCTCAGAAACAGTGGGATGAGACATTAGTACTTGTCCTTGGTGGTGTATCCCGTATTTTACGCTCATTCTTTCCTTTTCTTAGAAGTTTAAGCAACTTTTGGTCAGGTGAGTTACGCTTGAGTCTGATAGATGAGATATTTGTTGTTATAATAATCATCATGCCAATCCCACAGATAACACCTGGTGTTTCACCCTGCAGGATGGGAATCTTTGCTTTTATTTGTGAAGAATAGTATCTTAAATGGGAGCAAAGAGGTTGCCCTTGCTGCAATAAGTTGCTTACAGACACCTATTCTTTCTCATTCTTCCAAGGTGATGATAATTCAATGAACTACATTAATCCTATGTTGGTGAACTGGGTTCTTTTAATTGTCTCTCTCCTAATTAAGCTTTTATCTTTTTTTTTATCTTATGTAAGAATGAATGATATTTTAATAATTATGGTAAATACAGAATTAAATTGGATATTCCAAAAGTAGCATCCTTCCTACAATTTTATGAGAATGATTATAAAATGTCATATTTGTATCTGATGACAATCAGGGGAACTTGCCGATGCCTTACCTTGAATCAGTACTTGATGTTTACGAGCTTGTTCTTCAAAAGTCAACAAACCTGAGTGGAAATGCAGCCAGCAAGGTGAAACAGGAGATTCTGAACAGTCTCGGTAATGCTTTAAATCAACTTGACTCTTTTAAATATAAATGGATGGATGATGGGTGCAATGAAATATCAATTTAGATACAGATATGTCCTTGGTTATCTTGAATTGAACTCTTAACATGCTTAGCATAGCTGCACAGTCAATTTTGTGCATGCTACTCTTACCTTCCAACTAAATGAAGCATCTTCTTACATGGTCTTTTTGAACTTCTAACAGGGGAACTATATGTGCAAGCACAAAGGATGTTTGATGATCGGTTGTATACACAGTTGCTTGGAGTCATACACATGGCTATTAAACCGGCCATAGTGGCCAAGGATAACTGTGAAATTGACTATGTGAGTGATATTTGCTTTCTAACCCCAGCTGAAACACTAAACTAACAATCAATCACTTGTATATAACAGAGTAGGGGTGTTCATTTTGTAACTAAGTGACCAAGGATTTTGTGATAACCAGCTGAAACACTAAACTAACAGCCTCTTGTATATGATGGAGTGTTCATATGGTAAGTAGGTGACCAAGGATTTTGTGGTAACCCACTTTTGGATTTATATTAAGGGCTTGAATTAAATGCAGGCATTTTAATTGTTTTAATTTCTACCCTTGATTTTATATCTAGGGTTGGTGACCACAAAATTCATGGTCACTGTGACCAGGTGAACATCCTTGATGTATACTGTAGTATAATTTATCACCCTAAAAGTAGGTAGCTCATGAGAGCCCTGTCTCAGTCATTTTTGTGCTTCTGAAGAGTGGATACTCTCCTTATATCTCTCAAGAAGGTTTAGGCTATATTTTATTAAATAAATTGAGAAGTTCTTATCAATCCTATTTGCAAGTATGAGAAAATGACTCGCTTTTCTCCAGGGACATGTTCCACCTGTACTACGTACTGTGCTTGAGATTCTTCCATTGTTATGTCCAACAGAGCACATTCCTTCAATGTGGCTCATTCTTCTTCAGGATTTTTCTCAATATCTGCCAAGATTGGATTCTACTGTACAAATTGAGGAAGATGATGAGGAGGAAGTTAGCACTAGTGACCGAGTTCCAGGTATAGAAATTTTTTCTTTTCTTTTTAATTTTCCAATACGTTTGACTGTCAACTATAGCTAAAGAAAATTTTGACTTCACTTTTGCAGATGCTCACTTGAAAATAAAACATGAAAGACCTAATGGGACGGCTTCGATGACTCCAGGAGTAGGAGATTCGCCGAGTTCTTTATCAAAGAAATCAGTAACAGCCAGCATTCCTAACTATATGTTTGCAGAAAAGCTTGTTCCGTTGTTGGTAGATCTTTTCCTTCAGGCTCCAGCTGTTGAAAAGTATATCTTGTATCCTGAAATTATTCAAAGTCTTGGGAGGTAAGGCTCTTTGGTCTGATGCTAAACATATTGTGCTGTGAATAGACTGCTTGAGAAAAGGTTTACAGAAAGGGACTTTTAATGGAAATGAGGTGTGTAAGTGTTATATTAATCTCTGTAGAAAGTCCAAAATTTGGAAAGACCTATTCTAATATACCTATATCTATAATGACAGAACCTATTAAGTATACTTACTGCTAGGTGAAGATGAAAGGTTTCCCTGCCCTTGTCTGATAGATGGATTAACGCCAGGCTTCTCTAAAGACTATTGTATACACTATATATTACAGATGTTATAAATAAATCAAAAAGACTTGATTATTTGGCAAGATTCGGTCAGATAGTACCTATTATTGTTGATCTTGGTTATACAATAAGCTCCTTGATTAGCAAATGACAGCATCATGCTTTCTTATCAGGTGTATGACAACAAGAAGAGACAATCCAGATGGTTCTCTTTGGAGATTAGCTGTTGAAGGCTTCAATCGCATTCTTATGGATGATGCCAGCAACTCAACTGTAAGTGCTGGATCAGATTCATGCGCTAGTAAGCCTGCAAGAACACGTATATGGAAGGAAGTTGCCGATGTTTATGAAGTATTCCTTGTGGGTTATTGTGGCCGAGCTCTTCCTTCTGATTCCTTCTCAACAGTGGATGTAAAAGCTGATGAGTCCCTTGAGTTGACTATCTTGCACGTTCTTGGCAACAAGGTTCTGAAGTCACCAAGTGATGCACCTATTGATGTAAGTTTTCTCACCTGACCATAATCCTGATAGTAGATTCTTATAATGTATAGTTCTAACAGTGTGCATATTGCATGCTGTTTAGTGCTAGCACCTAGTGCATATATAGTGTTGATGCTTGCATGAGTTAATAGTTCCAGGTTCAGATGATGGTAGTAACATCTTTAGGCATATCTTAATGTTCAATGATGCTGTAGAAAATTACAATAGTAACTGCAAGAGGGCTATTGATTGTTTGAGCAACTCACTTAATCGTTGACCTTTTGCCACTTTTTTTAGTAGCTTTCTTGATTGAGGGTTTGTAACCTCTGCTGGTTAATTTGGTCATGTATAATTTGTTTGAGTTCAAGATTTGAGTTCATTGTCTACGGGTCCTTGGTGTACACATTTACCAGAGTTCAGGCATAATAGGTGTTGCAAAACTAACTTTATTCTATTTCAATTTATTTTCTAATAGAACTGTTTTCATTTTGATAGATTTTGCAGCGTCTCATTTCCACCTTGGACCGCTGTGCTTCTCGTACTTGTTCTTTACCTGTTGATTTTGTGGAACGCATGCCTTCCCACTGCAGCAGGTTTTCCTTAATTTGCCTACAGAAGTTGTTTTCCTTAAGCAGGTAATCTTCCACTTATACTGCACCTTCCAATAGTGCGTTAATTTCATTTTTGCTCTAAGCAAGTAATGGTGAACTTTTGTATTTGCTTGCATTTTAGGATAACTTTATGCAAATCCTTCAACTAACAAAAGAACAAAAAAGATAATTGGGAAATGATAGAGACTTGAAAAAAAGAGTACAATTGTCATAGCAGTCTCGTTCTTTTTTTTTTTTTTTTCTTTTCCCCTACTTTAAACTTCCAAACAAAGAAAAAGAAGGGGCATTGATAATTTCTCTATCACTATGTACCCTCTCATTACTATGTTTTATTTGTTGTTCCATTTTCTTCAAGACTCCCCAACTTACTTAGTATCAGCTATTGAAGTATGAACCTCCATTTTATTTTTTTAAGATGTAATCTCACAGTATATTCTGTTATCAGTTATGACACCAAAGACCATGATTGGAATACAGCGAGATCTGAGGTGAGTAGAATCGCAATCATGGTACTGATAATGAGATGTGAATACATCTTAAGCAGATTTCTGATTGACGAGAATGAATTAGGTATGTGGTTGTGTAAATTCTTTAAGTTATCATCCTAGACTTCAGCTTCTGTCATGTCTCTTAAGTTCATTTTACCCAACAGATCATACACCATTAAGCCATCCAATTATTCCTGCAGGTGGACGCCCATTGCCAGCAGTAAGGCTTGAAGAAATCATATATGTTCTTGAAGAGTTGGGCCGACTAGTAATTCATTCAGATACTGCATCCATTCTTCCCTTGCAGCCATCTTTGAAAGGTGCCCTATCAAGAGAAAAGAACTATGATAAGCGGTCGCACCTTCTTGTTCTGTTTCCATCGTTTTCTGAGCTTATAGTATCAAGGTGAATATCTTTCTTTTTTCTTTTCTTTTCTTTTGCCAAAATGAGTAACTATGGACAACATACAAATGGTACACTGTTGAAAAGTGGACAGTGAAATATTAGCTGGGGCATATAGTCCCAATGAATGTCTGTAAACAATCTGGTGTTTGGTTCGCTTATATATATTACCAAGTCATAAGCTCTATGAGCAACTTAGGGGCTGACAACCCACTATAATTGTAGCAAATCTCCCTTTCAGGAAATACTTGAATATGTCGAAATGCTTGGCAAAGAAACATTGCTATAAAAAGATTCATGAATTCTTCTTAACCCTTTATTCTAGTTTAGACCAGTGTGATGACAGCTAAATCTTTTGGATAATTTTGTCAAACAGAGAAGCAAAAGTAAGAGCATCGGTGCAAGTCTTATTTAGACTCGTCAGCAAAGAATTGTCACTTGAAAGAGTTTCCCTTACCAGTCAAACTGTGGAAGAATCTCAAAGTGTACAGCAGTCCTAAGTTGGTTCCATAATCTATAATAGTTTAATACAAGGTTTGTTGAGGAATTTTTCATTCATCCTCGATTTTTTAGTGTTGCATAGTTTGTGTACATTATGTCAAAATATGTTGTATGAAAACAGTTTCCTCAGCATGATGTGTTGGGGAACCAGATTTTGATTGTTTGGTGTAAAGGCTGTAAAGAGTTCTCTTTATTTAAGACTACAAGTGCAATGCCAAGCCGTGCGATATTGTGTTGAATGCATCAGTGATTTTTGGGATTGTGAACTTGTGTACAACTTTCACATTACGCTCAGATGTGTAGCATCCCCTGAAAAACAACTAAATAAATTTATGGAGTATTTGATAGCTAATCACCAGTGCTACTTGATTACCTATCCAATGAACCGATTGGTATTTATCAGTAAATAAAAAACATGTGAAACTCAACAGTAGAGGGAATGTGGAGAATTGTTTTAGTGATCCTTGTGCATCCATGAATTCTAGTGTCGCAAATTTAAATAATAATATACAATTGTGATGCGTGGGAAATGAAATTTACACTTCGTTACACAATTCATATCATCTTTCAAGTTTGTTTACACTATAGCCTAAAATAGTTACTTCGTAAGGTTCAAACACAGATAAGGGCCTCCCCTTATCTGTAAGGATGTCTGTATCATCCTAATGTCTTGTATTTGTTCTTTTCATGCAATGAAAATTCTTATCGAAAAAGAAGAAGAAGATGTAATTAGCAAGTATGGTTCTCTGTCATACTTCAAGGAAAACAACAACATATTTGAGAAGAAAATTCAGAATTGTAAAGAATGTCAACCAGAAAGGAGGCTAGTTTTGTTTATCTTTTCTCTAAAATGGGTTTTTGTAAGCAGAAATCATTGTCCTAAATAATGATTGATGAACCTAAAATAAAACGCACACGGTGTCGACATTCTCCGCGGAAGGGCTTAGAAAATGGAGGTACGAAGAGTGTTGTATAATCTTTATACATTAACTACACGTATATATGAGTCCATAATGTCATCATCTTCATAGGAAACCTTTCTCTCAGATCGAACCAAGCAAATACCATATTAACCCTTCAACTTTCCTTGTGAGGAACTTCAGAAGAAGCGAAGTTTAATGCAAGTTACACAAGAGGGTGGGAGCTGAGGATTATGATCCAGTACAGAAAATGTTGGATCTCATTCAATTAAAGAAAAGGGTATCTCAGTAATTAGACCTTCTACTGATATTGCTTGGTCTTGTACTAATTAATCAGCATTTACATAATCAATCGTCCACATGACAAGAGAAAGCTGAAATCTAGCTAGCTCAGACCAGCAGCACCAGAGATGGCTAGATTTCAGGATGCAATGTCGATACTGGTGTGTGTAGTTTTCCGAAAGACCATACACCTGTATCGGGATTTCGCTATCCTAATCACTGACTTGGTTTCTGTTGTTTCATCCACCATCCAAGTTTCTGGCTTGATTTTTCTGCATAATACAAGGGATGTTTCTGCAGGCAGCAGCAGACCCTCCCCACTGTACTCTTCGATGTTTTCACGATATGATCATTAGTTCTTTGAAGAATTCATGATGCTGGTTTAAACTGTAAGTGGTGGTTTATCAATCCTTGCTAACAAATCTGCTGGTTCTATGAGCTAGCTAGTTCATTTGAGATTCATTTTTCAGTACTTCTATTTGTTGCACGCTGGATGCTGCTAATAATGAATGTATGATTGTTCTATATTCATAATAAGATGCAAGTTTTAGTTCGGATATGATTGCTACCGACACATAGAGGTATGGAAACGAAACTCCAATTGTGTGTGTGATATTCATCATGCGAAAGAGACCTAAAATGTTTGGCTACCAAGTCAATAATTCATGTATCCACCGAAGTTGTGTCATTCATTCATCTATTGTTACGGCATACGCTCTAGACTTTCAGTTTGTCACATTATATTCAAGCACATTCAGGGATTTATACTTAATCTTAGCTACTGCATCAATCATCACTCGTCTAATTCACCATCAAAATATTCCCTCTCTTTATACATCTACGCCAAAAAAATATATATATATATATATTCATCATCTAGCTAGAACAAAAATTGCATATTTTAGAGATATTGAAATAAATTACTTTGATGACTTCATTGACTTGTATGTTTAGAACAGAAAGTAAAACTTAGACCAGTGAATTTCTCTGTGTTTGAAATTCTGAGTGCTAAGTATGTCAAGCATGCTCATTGTTTTCTTGAGTTATTATGAAAGTTCTTGAAATTGTTACTGCGACGTTGTTAATGATGCTACATTTGTTGATATGTAATAGATTTGTTCCACGCTTAGCTATATTGCTAAAGTTTTACTTTATATTTTCACATGAAACTTGTCCTAGCTATATGGTTAGAAGAGAATGAGAGTTGCCAGCTATGAGGATACCAACTGGTAGAAACTAGCTAGCTCTCTATGTCGCTTTCATCTTCATGGTTCCATGAGCTTGGTGGTGGTGAATTAAGCAGCGGCCACAAGATATTACTCCTCTTCCTTGCTATCCGGAAAATCTTTCTGGTGTTTAGCCTTACCACCCCATTCATGGCCTTCAGATAGTTGCTCGAGTCATGATCCCTTAGAATTGTACCTTCTGAACCATATGCTGTAGGATCACTTAGTGTTTCCAGTGGATGTGGGGAATTCAAAAAGTCCATCAAGACACTCAAGGAGAATCCATCTTGGGTACTGTCCAAAGCGTAGAGAGCGCTACCTAACGGTAGTAGAGGGTGTGGAGGAGATGACATTTCATCAGGTTGGACAATAAACAGTTTACCCATGGGAGAGTACAATATCTTCTGCATAGAAAAAAAAAACTTGATATGATTAAGTCCACACATAAGTTACATAACCACATAAATTTGTGGAAGATTTTATGAAATTGTTGTGCAGTTTGATACTTACATTCTTTGTTAGACAAGGGTGTGACTCTAATGGACCATGTAAACTCTTAAGAATTGCTGTGACATGATCAGAAATTTTGGAGGAGAAAGATCTAGGGACAATATCTCTGTGCAGCATAACAGAACGGATGTGATTGCCCTCATCCAATCCTACTTGCTCAAATATTTTCTGGCCTCCACAGAACACATATGGGGAACCAAATGTGACGACAGGCAAAAGATTTGAGGGACTGACGACCTTCCTAGTCAGTAGCATCAACTGGAGTATAACAGAGAGACTTCCTCCAAGACAATGGCCAGTAAATTGAAGCTTCGCTTGCTCACCATGTCTTACCAAGTGGTCGATTATTTCAGGAATGAAATGCTCGTAAAGTTTCTTTGCCAGTTCATAAATTCCTCGGTGAACAAGTACAGTAGTCCCCTGCATAAGGGATACCAGTTAGGTTTAGTTTCTCAATTTCTCTTCCTTGCACCGGATGCTTTGTATCTTAATATCTTATCCATGCCTACCTCAAATTCCATGGGCTCAAATAAGAAATATGCCTGCCAGGATGCAAGGGAGTCTATACCCTGCAAGTCGAGAAACACAAATAGCATCCCTTTATTTAGAAACTTGGAAGATTAATAATGGTAGAGTTCAGTGGCTTAACAGACAGTGTGGGATGAACCGCTAAGAATACTTACCTGAATCACACAAAAACGAGTATACGTAGTGGGATCATCACAAACAAACCACTCACAAGGTAAGTGCAGTGACTGAAAGTCCTTTGCTGCTCCTTGCTTTGATGTTGATATGTTTTCATATTTATCTGACTTGTGATTTTGGGGTGAGCTCCCTCCATTTCTGCATGAATTCTCTCCTGCATCCTGCTGTGATTTTCTTAGCGAGCGGAGATTAGCTTCAGCTGAGGCCATAGATTTCACTGCAGTAGAATCCTGATCAAGTTTTGGTTTGATTGCCACAATGTGATCTGCCTGCGCTTGCTTATCTATTGAAGATGTTACAAATTGTAGGCCACAGTATCTCTTCAAATCGGTGGCCTGCGCATTAACCATGACCAGGTTTGTTTAGGTATATGACAACATTTTGAATGTAAATCATGTTCTAGACTGTATGGTCATCAACAAGAACATACCTTCATCTCTGGTATGATATAAGCCAAGTTGCACAAGAAGGCTAGCCGAGAAAATGATTTGGTATCTGACCATGCTACTTTAACCAAAAATCTAGAGAAAACATCACGATCATATGATCTGCATCTCCTTTCCTCATCATAACATCTCTCATAAGAGTTCTGTGAACCCGAAACAGCCTTTTTTTGCCAAATATTCTTCCAGTAGTTTCTGCCGAGTTCCACAAGACTCTCCACCCAACTGGTTCTCTTTAGTTCCTCCCCTTCACTACTCTCCCGAGAGCTCTCCACCTCATTCAGGTCATTCTCCACAGTGTTCATATGGTTACTCGAGTCTGGATCAAATGAATATGATTGTAGCAAGTTTGGATTGACAGGACCCCGACTTTGAAAAGAGGAAATTCCCATGAAAGGATTCTTCTTTCGTTCTGGTTCTGTTAATGTTGCATGAATACGAGTAATGCAACAACTAAGATGGTTATCAGCTGAAGAAAGCCTTCGTTGGATACTAGCGCGACTGCATAGGACTCTGTTAGAGTGTGACAGGTGAAGACCATCGTACTCTTTGAGGATATCTTTTCTTGGTGAAGCCAGAGAGCTAAGCTTAACTAAAGAGTTCAATGCCATGGTTGTACTGCAAATTGGCTCAAGGAAGTTAACTTTTATAATCAGCCATCTGCTCCTTGTTCACAACGAAAGTATTAGGAAATGGATAGGAGGTACAGATATCCAAGATCAGATATGATGTCTCATGTCTATCTTCTTGTACTTGGATTCAAAAGGGTATGGTTGATAATTCCAATAGTTTACCTTGGTTTTGACTAACAAGAATTGCACCAAGCAGTGCCGACAACGTTAACTAAATGTTTTACATCATACTTATATGAAGATAGAATGAAATGAACAAAATTTAAAAACTTCAAAAGTGGTCACAGAGCAAAATAATCAGAATTATGACATAGACCGAAGTAAAGAGAACCCCATATATATGAAATGATAGGAATAAAACCAAGTAAAAACCAGGTATCAATTGAGTGAGAGACAACGAGTTGTTGGCTCTTCGTTGTTCATGATCACAGAGAATTATTGAAGCTCAAACCTACATATATTGATTATTTTGTCACAAGATAACAGTACAATGGTGCTTAGACCGATCTGAGAATGATTCATCAATGAACTATATCTACAACATCATCCAGGACGCTTCAAACTTTAGCCATTGTGTAGTCCATTGCATCCACAAGAAAATCTGCAACCAGAGGATATATATACATCACAATTGGTGCTAGAAATTTTGGACTGCCATTTCACAATCCCAAGTATGCTTGAATTTTTAAGATGCTAGTGAAGAAAGTATACCTGCATCTTCCTTAGTGAAGCACAAGGGAGGTGTGATTCTGAAAACATTTCCATAGGATCCCCCTTTGCCAATCAAGACTCCCAAATCTAATTGTAAAAGAAAAGCAAGGTAAAAATGAAGTTGCAGATTATGTAATATCGAAGACAAGAGATTAAGAGATTGACACAAACCTTTCATTTTGTCCATCACATGTATAGTTTCAGCCTTGGCTGGTGTCTTCAGTTGACGATCAGTCACAAGCTCAACTCCTAGCATTAATCCTTTTCCCCTCACATCTCCAATAACTGCATAAATAACCATCAAGATTAACTGAGACAAGCAGCACTATAATGCAATAGAGTGCTTAAATGTATAAACAAAAAAGAGTAAGAGAGTTTACGTTCATATTTATCTTTCAAGGCATTGAGTCTTTCTTTCAGATATGAGCCCACAACAAATGCATTTTCTTGAAGTCCTTCTTTCTCAATCACTTTCAGAACAGCCAGTCCTGCAGCCGTGCATACAGGATTGCCACCAAAGGTGTTAAAGTAATTGCGGCGAGTCAATACCTCTGCAACCTCAGGAGTGGTTACTACTGCACCAAGGGGAGTGCCATTTCCAATGCCCTGTAGATGCCGGCGAATTAGAAACAATTTATAAACAAACCATGGCTTCTAATTTCTAGATTCTAATACAACTCAAATCAGCAAAATAACTATATTCATAGAATAAGATTTGAGTTAACCTTGGCCATTGTCACAATGTCAGGCACAACACCATGGCCCTCAAACCCCAGAAGTTGCTTCCTGTGCGAGCAAAACCAGACTGGACCTCATCAGCGATGAAAAGGCCTCCTGCTTTCTTTACACTGTTATAAACGGCTGGCAAGTAACCCGGGGCCAATTCTACAATTCCTCCTACTCCCTGTGCCATGTACAAACAAGATGAGTAAAGCAGCAAGAGAGTTATTGTATAATTTATGAGGTAATGGGAGATGATATACCTGTATGGCTTCAGATATAAAGCCAGCAACATGGCCAGAGGTTCCAAAGTCGATGAGATCTTGGACATCTTTGGCATACTTCTCACCATCTGAACCAAACACACCTCTGTATGGGTCTGGATTCATAGCATGATGAACTCCACTCTGTTGATCAAATCAATATTGCAAATGTCAACAACTTTGAAGGTATAAGGTTGTTGGCAATCCTTATATAGGACAAAACACAACCTATGAAGCCTAAATCAATTGAGAGATTAGTCTTGCACATCTGAAGAACAAGTTTGAAGAAGTAGAAGAACCAACATGAACTCATGGAACTCAGATAAAATCATGCATATGCATTTCATGGTTTTTCACTAAGGATAACAGTATTGTCTGCCGTCCTAAAAATCTGGGTTTCTAGATTTTCGGTCTTTTGTTTCTTTTGTCTTAGGTGTATGTTTCTTTACCCTTGTTCTATAAGAACTATGTCTGGGTAAGATCCTTATTTGAATTTCAAATTGATAACTAAGATAAAAGTCATGCTTTGGTGCTCAAATTAGTCTAGGGTTTGATGCCTTTATCTCAACCTGTGACCCATGTATTAGCTCTTAAGCTCCAGCTGTGGTCTGATGTGCTTGTGGTATACAAACCAATATTTGCAGCTGTCCTTGTTTGATATCAAAGAAAAGTGGTTTGCTAAACCATTATGGTATTATGCTTTTGGGAAAAAGTTTGCAAAACTTTTGTCTCTTGCCTTTAAATCAAACATTGTTTAGGATACTTTTGTTTGTCTTTTTGCTTGGTCATGGACAGCTCCATATGTCCTCTCACTTTCTGAGTTTGGCCAAGGACAAAAGTTCAAAACCCTTTCCTTGCTTTGGCCCTCGTGACTGCCCTCTTGTGGCACCTCTTTGGCTTGTGTCTCTCTCTTGTTAAAGCACTTCATCAGCCTATATATATTTAGCAAGGCTGCCTTTGCTCAATGGTTGTCAAAATGTAGTTTCTACATTTGTTTTGTTGGTTTTCTCCATTTGTTGGGTTTTTGGTTTTACTTTGCATTGTTCATTAGTCTCTAAGTCTTCCTCTTGTGATTATAAACCTTAGAGCTGAACAAAACATTTTCTCATAAACTGATTGCATTCTGCATACCATGAGATCAGTTGGTAGTGCAGCAACCCCAGAAGTGTTCATGAAAGAATCAACTGAGGATAGCTGAGTTCTGATGTATCCCGCTGAGGTGGCTGGGTTCATGAAAGAATCAGTTTAAAATAGCTGAGTTTCTGAGAGCGAAACTTCTGAGAAGTGTTCAAGAAGAATCAGTTAAGTGATAGCTGAGTTCTGAGTTGAAACTTCTTATACCTTCATGTGTAGCCACTTAGAGACAAGAGATGTAGATCTAGACTATTTGGGACTAGGTAGGATAGCAAGTCGTTGCTGTTTCATATACTGTAATCTTGTAAGGAGTGAGGTACTCAGAAACAAGAGATAAAGTATAGATCGAGACTAGTGTGGTAGTTTAGGCAGGAGAGCAAGTCGTTGATGTTTCCCTAGACTATAATCTCTTAAGAAGTGAGTTTTACATAGTGGAAATGTTTGTCCCTCAAGAGTTAGGGGCACGCAGTTTTTCTCCCTGGTTGCAGGGTTTCTGCGAGTAAAAAACATCTTGGTGTTCATTGTTATTTTACTGCAACTTTTATTATTATCACTGTGTATCTGTTATTCAGGATAGCTATAACCCTTGCTATCCCTGAGAACGAATTTATATGGAAAAAAGTTGTTAAGGGCCTATTCACCCTCCCTAGGACCTTCACTAGTACTTGGTTACAGTCCGTTACAAGTTCAGATTTATGTATATAAAGAACTTCTCTCTCATATACAAACCTCGTGGACTTGTTCAACATTTTTCAAGGATGATTATGTAGTGAATGTAAAATTAATATATAAAGCTTGAATATGAAACACCTTATGTTACAATATTGTGTTCCGAGTTTAATGAGTGATTAAGTTTGTGTTGTAAAACTAAATGCTACATTCACAATTTTGTGTTCCGAGTTCAATGATGATTGATTAAGTTTATACTGTAAAAATGTAAAGGACATCATACATATTACTTTAGAAGATAATTAAGATAATAAACTTGGGTCGAACTCACAACACAAAAGTCTTAATTCTAAGGCTGATATTAACTAAGAGCTTAAATCGTTTATCACGTTGTCATTCCTAAATGTAATATGCAAAATGGTTTCCATATGGGCAGTCCACATCTCACTATCATATTTTTATCCTAATATGCATTCTATTCTATACTCGACTAAAAATAAAGAAAACTAACAAAGGACCCATACTCCAACCCAAAAGAAAAAGATAAGGAAATGTTACTATAAGCACTGATTTGGACATCCTTATCATCATAGTCACATAGTGGTGCTTCAATTATTTCTTTCTATGAACATATGGTGGGTTCATTTCCAGCATCATGGAAGTTTGGTTCATTTAATCTGAATATAATCCAAATCGTGAGGTGGTGTCAATATCCTGTTGGCCATTATAATTTTGATAATTCCACAAGCTCCAAAGTGTAGAGAAGTGTTTTCTACCGCCGGATAAGTGAATCGAATAGAGTAACTATGTTTTTTCGCCGATAATGAAAGTTAAAGTTAATTAGAAGGGTAAAGAATTTCTGATGCACCACCTCAATGCAAATTTGCAAAACAATGGATCGAGTGTGGAGCTATGGAAGTAGATGATCGAGAAGAATGGAATATATATGGTGAGGAAGTACCTGAATGACGTTAAATTTCCAACTGGCTTGGGCAGTGGCGCCCATAGTGCCAGCAGCGTTGCCATGATATGCGTTTCTCAAAGAGATTATGTCATGGCAGCCTGTGTACAACCTCGCTATCAACATCGCCAACTCGTTTGCTTCCGTCCCTGAATTAGTGAAGAACACTACCTACATCACATTCCACCCAACACAAATCAGTCACCAACCACAAAGAAACAAATATCAAAATGAAACAACTGAAATATGCAGTTTAAACTATACAGTTTACATCATACTCGACATTTTTACTTCAAGATTTACTTACACGATACATAACATGTCACATATTCTCTTTCCATGAAATTGACAAAACTCTTTCATGAAAATACCAGAGAGGGAAATGACTCTTGGGTTTTTCGATAATTGCCAAAAACAACTTAGCAATCATGAACACACAGACGTCGACGGAGTCATGGGTGTGAAACATGACCCTTACCAACAAAAGATAACAACACTCGCACTCTTCTTCATGATAATGACAATTCTCTTCCAGAATCATTTTTACTTTAATTAAAAAAAACGTGGACCGTCAAATAAATTAAGGAAAAAACACAAAATGACCTAAAATATTAGGCAGAAGGAGACACAAACCTTGAGATTGGCGGGCAACTTGGAAGCCAGTGCCTGAGCGAAATCGCCGATTGCATGATTCAGGTACAGAATCGTCGAGTGTTGGATTTTCTTGGTTTGGTTGACTATGGCCTCCACCACATCAGGGTGGCAGTGGCCGCAACTCACCGTAGCTATCCCTCCGAAACCGTCCAAATACCTCCGACCATTCTCGTCGAACAGATACTGCATCTTCCCGTCGACAATATTCAGCTGCCAACCACAAACATGAAACAAGGTTTTATACATCTCCGAAACAACCAAACTTTCACTTCATGTCTTGCCCTTGTTTATCATATTCCAAACACGAAAATATGACAACCCTAGATCACCTATGATTCTAAATATTAGTTAGGAAATAAAAATGGGAATGGATGATCCTTACAGGTTTGTTGTAGAAATAGAACATGGAGGGGCTGAGGTACTCTTTCCTCTGAGCCAAGATCTCCTCGGTGGAGGGACCGGTGTACGGCGGAGGAGAGTAGTCGAAAGGGGGCAGTTTGGGAATATGGACGCCATTGTTGGCCTCCTCCCTCTGAGCCACCTGAGAGAAACAACAGCGTTGCGAGGATGGTCGGAGATTAGATAATTGTCTCGTTCCCGATATTAACCTTCTCCCTATAAATCCCTGCATTTCTTTTTCTCAAAGCTTTTCTGCTCTTCCGAAAATGCAGGCGACTGTTGGGTGGTTTGGTTTTCGGGTCAGAGTGAGTACAAAACAATATATATGTGATAAGGAGGAGAATATTATTATTGGAGAAGAAGAAGATGGAGGGGGTTTATATAGGACGAGGAGGGTTTGGTTTTGGTAATAAGCAGGTCAAAAAAGAGAGATTACTCACCGGTGGTCTAAAGGAAAGGCCAACAATGAGGTAAAAATGAATCTGGCCTCTGTAATGCTGCAGATTCCTATTATGAGTTGTTTTTCCTTTTTCGTTATAATGAAATGAATGATAAATTGATAATAGCTGGTTGGTGTGGAGGTGCTGAATCAGATTCTAATCCGATCCCCCAGCTAAATACAAATTGAATGTGCTATTTAATGTTCAAATATCATAAATTTCAGGATTTTTTTTCTACTTTGAGAAGATGCTACACATACTAACATATGCATGCAGCTTACTAGGGACAGCTTACACTCCATGAAAGTAGTTTTTGGTAATCCAAAAAAGTAGCATAGTGTGTTGTTAAATAATTAATCCTGGATTTGGGTGTGTAATGAAAAAATAATTTGAATCACAAATGCAATTTCTCTTCATTTGAATAACTTATGCTGTCAGATGAGAGCAAAATAGCGTAAAGCATATGTGGTTAAATAATTGTGTAATAACTTAGGATATTTCAAAGACTATCTACTAAACTCGTGAAAGGGTCACCTAATGGTCTTGAGTATGGATTTTTCTACTATACATATGTATAGCATACATCAAATTGTGAGCCGTCCGATCGTTTTAAATTTTGAATTGTTAAACGATCGGACAACTTATAGCTTAATGTATGACATACAAATGTATATAGCAGCCGAACCTCTTGACTATAATTTAAAACGATCGGACGGCTCACAGCTTAATGTATGACATACAAATGTATATAGCAGACGAACCCCTTGACTATAATGACGTTCAACTAGTTGTTTTTCTTTAGATATGCAAGACATTCACTCTTTGAGCATCTTCAATGTAGACGTTTCTTACCACATGGTAAGCTTAACAACTACTTTTGACATGACAAAAGACATTTCCTCTATCCGTCAAATTTAACACCTATATTATCAATGTCAAGTCACCATTCACCAAGAGATTGAAACAATTTGACATATTGGTTAATTGGATATGTCGTATGCCAAATATAAATTTGACAGAAACCAAAAGGAAAAATCAAAGTATTACCCTTACATTTATCTTGAGAAAAAATGTCAACAAAATTCATGATTTTTTCACTGCAAATCTTTTGATGAATCTTTGCTAAATGAACCCATCACGGATGGAGCAAAACATAACCAAGTATTGGCCGGATAACCATTCTTAATGCGTTTGTGCATTTTGAAATCTTATTGTTATGCTAGCTTAATAGTTGTTTTTCAATGTTTTTACAATATCCCATGTAATTTTTAGATTTTATCTAATATAATGCTTGTCATCGATCCTTCTCTATGACATATTTAGTTTGACATCTTTTTTTTTATCTCTTTGGACAATGGCATTTGAATTGTGAGGAGGCAACTCACCAACCCATGAACTTTATGAATCATCTATGACCCGTAGAAACACAACTAAGCCGGTTTTACACATGAGAGGTGTAAGACCCCTCTGGCTCAAAGTTATACACCTCATAAGCCTGGAGGCATGCACCAACAGTAGGGTCCCGTGATGACCCAGACTTTCTGGACTGACACTTTTACCAATATAGGTCTCGCAAGTCCCCAGTACTTAACAATCTATCAATAAGGGACTTGTGAATGTTGGCGCTTAATCTATCGCAGGTTCCACACATGTAAGTATTTTGTCATTCGATTCAATTCTCATTGACTTCTTTTGACATCTCCATTGTAGATATTTGCGGCTCTCAACGTAGATTTCATAGAAATTGAAAATATTGTGATGATCGACCTAGCTTCTTACTAAATTTGAATCACAAAACAAAAATTTCCCTAACTCACTTAGAAAGTGGAATCAACACATCCAATATATGTAATATTCAGTAGTTATCATACTGCCATTCCTAAAATGCATATGATAATGCCCTTCAACCTTTTTATTGTGACTTATATGAGGGATTGATTACTAACCCAACTTTTTTTTATCACATTTTCACATCTCCACCGTTCAACCTCTAGGTATATATGAGTAGATTATTTATGTAAATTTTCAGTCAAATTGGTGATCGTTAAGGCTTCGAACAAGTTTAAATCAATTGACGGATCAATTCAAATCTGCTAAACTTGAACTATTCATACTCATAATTTTAAATCGCAGTTTTAAGTATCTTAACGATCACCAATTTAGATGAAATTTTACATAATAGATCTACATATTATGACCTAAAAACTGAAAGGTAAAGATTAAAAAATGTGATCAAAAAGTTGGTGTAATCCCTCATATATTCGCCATTATCATTATGATCGTTGCTTTCTTTCCAGGGGTAACCATTTAATTCAATTCCAAATCTCCCCAAATTCCAATCCGATAGTTCTTGCGTAAGGTAAATGACAAAGTGTAATATGGGGAACGTCTCATTCAGAGTTAAGAATCTTTAGGAAGTATAAAACAAGAATGAATGTGAATGAAAAAGGTGTCATGCTTTAGTGCTACATTAAGACTTGAGCTATAAACATTGTAAGGTCCTAGTGTCTATCATGTCTATCTTTTCAAGGACTCGCATATAAGACTATAACTAGCACAAAGCTCATACAGTCATACTCTGAGATGTTCCATTTCTAAGGACTCATATTCAGTGCAAACTTTCATGTGCCTTAATAAATTTGATGGGTATGAGATTCAATTTCAACAAATAATCTTTCATCACGTACCACGAAAGTTCTTCAGTGCACCATGGTTTAAGTGAACCAGTAGTGACTGACCAATCACAACTATGCATTTATTCTTGAAGAGGCGGAGATCGGCGAAAGTGAGGCGTTAAGGAACCACGTGGTAAGGCAGCAAGAACGGGTCTGCGACGGGAAGGCACGACACGGCGGTGATTTCCGGCATGAAGACGGTTACGCTGAGTGGGAGGGAGCGCGGATCCGCTGCGCTGTCGCTCGTGTTGTCGGAAAGGTGGCGGCGGCAGTGATGGAGAAAAGGTGGGGGCGGTGATGGTGAAAGTGGTGGAGGCGGCGATGGTGAAGGAGGTTGAGGCGGTGACGGTGGAGGAGGTGGCGACGGTGATGAAGGTGGAGGTAAAGGTGATGATTGCTTCCGGCACGATTGCTTCCACTAGCTTTTTCGGACCCGGCAGTTGTTGAGATAAGTGGCGGCAGCCATGGGTTTGATCTGAAAGGTTTTAGGGGAGAGAGTCCGGAGAGAAGGGGGTTCAATCTTCTCACTGTGGTTGCTTGGTTTAATTTTTACCGCAGTTTCACTTCTAACCGACGTTTGTTTGACTGTTAACATATATAATTGGTTTGAGTGCACCATGGTGCACTAAATCCGCTCCACACGTACAATTCACAACACCCATTATAGTCGTATTTCCATGACATCCACCCAAGAAAGCCATATAAGTCTGCAATTTTAGACTAACAATAGCTCCCAACCAAACAACGTTAATCAGTCATCAACCAAGTCACATTTTATCTTACAATTAAAGCACTATGCTCCAATAATACGAGTTTGTTGAACTTAATGCGGACATGTTGGTCTCCACCGGCGTATACATTTTGGGACTAATCCGAAGTGCTTTCCAATAATTGAAGCTTGATCAAGGTTAGTAACATCAGCCAATTCTGCCAAATGAACCTGGTTGAAAATTTGGGGAAAGGAGATACGTCAGGCACTGCCTGATTATCTAATGCCCTAATGGAGTGCTGACACACTCTTGATCAAGGTTAGTAACATCAGCCAAATGAACCTGGTTGAAAATTTGGGGAAGATTGAGATACTGATTACTGCACTGTTTATCTAAAGAGTGATGACACATTGAAAATCTTTCGAGAATGACAAATGAGGTGGGGGGCAAGTGGGTATGGGATTTCCGGGTACAACAAGAACTAAATTCAATTATGCTGGGATAGATTATGAGCCATAAACTGATTAAGAACTATAAACAATTCAACAGATTAAGCAAGTAACTTCTAAGTTGTGGCTATGGTGAAGCAAAGAAAGCAATAATTAACGAATGCACTTATACTACTATAATCCTTCAATTAGGTAATATATCAGAATGACCAACTACAATCGAAACTGTTAAATTAACACAGAAGTCATCATCGCAAACAAAATGGATTTCATGTTAATCAGATGGCACCTTGGCGTGTTTCCTGCGTAGGATTTCCACATCTGACATCTCTTCCTGCGTAGGATTTCCACATCTCTATCATTGATGCAAAACTACTTTATATTTAAGTTAGAACGATACTACAGCCAACCATAGACATCACACTAAGACGACAGCCATCCCCAATAACATATAATCGAAGAAAAAGGCAAGTGTTCATCAAAACCATCTCAAACTAATCATAATCAACAAGAATTTAATTTGATTGTAAGTGAAAAAACCATCTGTTCAAAGTGATTCACCAATGAATTACAAAAACAAAAACAAAAAAACAAAAAACTAAAAAAAAAGTGATTCACCAATGCAAGCAATGACAACTAACGATAGTCAGCAGCTAACGTAAACGAGATGGTTTAGATTGCCGTTCATTTTCCTCATATTCATATTATATGAAGACAGCAAAAGATAGATATGCACGTTAGAAGATAAACTCATCAGCTCATAAGCTTTCACCAATGCAAGAAATGACAATCTATATCCAGTCAGCATACTGAACGTACTGGATTATGGAGCATAATTGATGCTCAGGGAAGTCGACAGAAGACAAGGGACCTATGTCAGATCATAGTCCATATTGTTTTTAGGTATGTATCTTATCTTGACAACTCCAATTAGATTCCTTGCATAAGTGGTTTGATATTTTAATTTACAAGTTCCCTAGACGATCCAGGTTTCTGACTTGTTTAAGATTATACAAAGCAAAGTGTATGTTATATTATATATACATCCCAAGTAGAAGGGGTGAATATATCAGTATCACTAAACTCAGACTTCAGCTATTAAGCTAACAGGACAATACTGATGCAAAATTTGTGTTCGAATAGAATATGAAGCTCACAACAAAACCAATCTAACAGGTGCACCACTTAAAGAACCTTCTAGCCAAACAGATTAAACACAATATACAAACGAGAAACCAATGATATACCTGATAAAGAAGTTAAGAAGCAGACCATCAACATTTGGATGCAAAGAATGAAGATAAAACAGACTTAGGAAGATGTTACGTGAATGATCGAGACCTTTAATTTGGTATGAGTGAACGAAACATGTTACAATCACAGCGTAATTCACAAAGTCACAGAGATGCTCGAGAGCATACAAAAGGTGAATAAAATTAGAGCAGAAATTATTTTATGCTGAATGAATGAAACAAGTTGCAGTCACAACGTAAATCTCAAAGTTGAACTCAATTACTAATTCATTATTAGCATAGCTTGTGCCTTAAAGAAGATTAAGCAAACTTGAGAGGCTATCAGCTGCTACAAATATTAAAATTGCATTACTCCACCCACTGGACTATGACATTAGATAATGAAATATAAAGTTCTGCATACAAGTAGTACAGATGCCAAACCTGTGGTTACATATGAAGGGTCTCTAAAACTGTCTGAAGGTAAGATTCAGACGGCCAGGACGAAGCATAGTTTCTTCCAGCAATTTTTTTGGAGCTGAGTTTGGTATGATGGATGTTACACCATGAAATATATGTCTTGAATGACCACCGAATATTAAGACATCTCCTGATTCCAAAATAATACTCTCTGCCTTTTCAATATCTCTCTGATCCCCATAGAGAAAATCTGCAGAATCACCTATAGAAATTGAGACGACAGGTAATCTTTCTCGGAGAGACTCTTTGCTTTCATCACGGTCCTGAAAATCAAAACTTCATCTGAGCACATAGAGAAACTCTTGCAATAACAACTGCTTCGAAGAAAATTTCACTCTTGCAAATCAGCACAAAAGATATCAAAGTTATTAACAACTGCTCCAAATAACCAATCAATTATGGACTACTATTTGACAGGTATATTTACTGTTGGATCCTTTTCTGTTTAACAAACTTCATGAATGTGAACCTAATGTATATATAGGCTCTTTCATATAAGTTTAGGATTGTTCACTCTCATCAAAAATGGTTTGGTAGAGTGTATTTTAGTTGAGTAAATACCTGATGAAGACCAAGCCTCCCCCTAGTAGTATAAAAGTTGGTGATGCATATGTTTGGAGTCATTGAAGGGAGCACTTCTTCTACACTGCTACATCCGATTTCAACTTTGAGATGGGCATGTGCCTCTTGAATTGCTCTTTCAACCAACAAACTAAATTCATTGGGGATACCAGGAGGCCGAGTGCCATCTAGTGGTCGTATATCTTCATATTTCCTAGTCTCAGGATCCCAATTCAGGCCCAGGCACATCATCTGCAGACAAAGTTTTGCTCCATTCTGGAAAACAGGTTGATAAAACCCCCCAGGGCCTAAACCAAACTCCCGACATGTCTTTACAGTTTCAACCTATAAATTTAGACATTCACCAGTTCAGTCACATAATCAAAAACAATAAAGCCTGCAAGGAACTCATAATGTATCTCTAAGGAACAGACGCGTAATAACTCATATAGTAGGGAGAGTGTGGAGTTGCAGCTAAAAATCACATCACATATCTCAGGATAATTATCAGAGCAATTACTTTGATGTTCAACTTAGGATTGAACAAACGCCAATCACCATGTCTATATAAAGATGTCCTGCTAGGCTACTGCTCCTGTCTTGAATCACTAGACTCATATTTAGAAGTGAAAGAATGAATACCTGTTCACTGAGGCTCACATAATTTTTCAATAAGACCATCCCTGGCCTCAGTACTATTGGATCAGTACATTCCACAATTTGTTCTGGATTTGCAAATTCTAGCATGTCTTCTGCCTCCATCATTCTTTCACAAAAAGAAGCTTGAAGAGCAGAATTCCTCCCACCCAAGCATATATCAAATGGTTCATAACGACACAAACGCTTAGATACACCTGGATCTCTGGTAACAGGTACATATTTCATATTTTTTGGTACAAAATGCTGCTTTTCTGCACGAGGACGGCGCTTCCTTTTCATCCCAAATTCTGTAGGCAAAGACAACTCACGCAATTGGCGTTTCATATCCGGCATTGGACTCCCTCCCTCATGTTCCATTTCACTTACACTCTTCGAATTTGAACTCACACAAGTATCCTCTGACACTGAATCAACTTGAGACCTCATTTCATCGAAACAAATATCATCACTTGATGAAAAACACTGCTTCTTATCACTAGATGTAACTGCAAACCCGAGTGGCTTAACTACATTACCTAAACTATAGTAACTTAGAATAGGAATGCTTCCAACCATTAATGTCTGACGATGGAAATTCAGAATAGGAACACTTCCAACCTGTAATATCAGACCATTTCTGTTTCCTACACTAGCAGCTGAGACCTAGAATACCAAACAGTACTCGACTTCAGGAAAAATGCTACAAGGTACAACAGTTTCATGCTACTCGTTATATGCAAAAACCAAGAACAGAACTGAAACTAGAACTTCAAAGAAAACAGAGGGATTGAAGAGAACAACGTACGGAGCGGAAAACGGGAGTGGCCGGTGAGTTGTTGTTGTCGTTCTTGAAAATCATTTTTTCCGGTGGAGAAATATGGCGGGGAGCAGAGAGAGGCTCCAAGAATGAACGACAAAGTAAAGCTGAGGAGAGAGGAGTCGTACGGTGAAAGAGCCACCGCATATTGGTGCCATTAATAAAACCCAGAGGAAGAATCTTGATCGACGACTCTGCGTATTGATGAGGTTCTTGGTTCACTGGCTTTGGCGGTTCTGCTTCTTTTATTTCTTTCTTCCAGGCATATATATGTCGGCGGGGTCTAGAATTCAGATGGTCGAGAATGAGGCCTAGTGGGCTCGTTCATTGGGCCGTCGCGGATTTTGGTTAGGTCGTCGGCCCAAGAATGTGGCGGGAAAGTTTGTTGAGGTTCGCAGTTGCAGACGTCACTCTGGCGCCAGAGCAACGTCAGCAGGATTGTTTTTGCTGTGCACGATTGATGCCACTCAAAACGAATTGGATCCGAAAGCATTTATTTCTGGCTGCTGCCCACTAAAGAATGCACTCGAGTGACCCCGAAATGGGGTTCACAACTTCTAAGGTTGGTACGTGATACAAAATCACCTCTAGGTCGGTAGAAGAAATTTGGATGACGGTAAGAAATTAATCGACAAATCTCAAACATTGATTAAAATTTACTGATTTAGGGACACTATACTATAAAACCCATATCAATACACATGAAAATTGGTGTTTATTTCATTCAAGAAGAGATATCGAGTATTCGTTGGATTCGGATCACAAAATGTTCTCATGACTTTTGAATTATGGTCAAATATTATATATACTTATGAATTGGAACTTGCGAAGATGATGACTCGAATTTCTACTAAGGTTGAATACGGTGATTTCAAATTTAAATCTTAGTAATATTAATTAGAGTCTTAAAGGGTCATAAGTGAGAAATCACACACTGATTTCGGGATATTTTTTCTGTAACGTTATATTTTGTGATGAGATGCACATTAAAAACATATATACTAAACCGTATCGTAAACTAATTCATGTAATTGTATCAAAATGCCCTTACCTTTGGCCAGAATATTCACAGGTTCTTAACTCCAGTCCAGCGTGCCAATGAGTAACCCCACTATAATCCCACATTTGTATAACAATAACGACCCAGAGCAAGATGAAAGCTCCTCCCCTTTTTCGAAAAGTTCCAGCATTCCTACTCCTGCCCACCTTTTTCCTTCTCTGTCGTCTCCCATCAATTTCTGCCACAAAAACCTCAATGCTTGCTTTGCAAACCCACCTTCATTATTCCCACTCATGCTGCTCTACTACTACTTGTTCATTTCTCTCACTCTTTTCGTCACTCATGGCTCCTCCAAGCCAGAGATTCATATTGGCTACAACCTCACTTTGGCAGTGCCTGTTGAATACACCATGGGATTCATTGGCAGAGCTTTTCTCATGAATACCAATCCAACCATACCCAGTTTCAAAGCTGCGTTGAGTGTTGAAGCTTATAATGGGAAGTACTCATGCTCCTTTCAGGTCTTTCTTGGAAATGTCAAGGTGTGGAGTTCTGGCCACTACTCGAAGTTTTATACATCGAATGTATGTGTACTTGAACTCACCAATGATGGAGATTTAAGGCTGAAGGGTCCAAAAGACAGGGTGGGATGGAGAACTGGGACTTCTGGACAAGGTGTGGAGGTAAAAGCTAGCTAGCTATGTCAAACAATGTAAACTGTGGTTTATAATATGTGCTCAAAATTGAGTCTTGTTGTTACATTATATTGTTGCAGAGATTACAGTTATTGAGGACAGGGAATCTAGTACTAGTTGATGGCTTGGATCGGATCAAATGGCAGAGTTTTAATTTTCCTACTGATGTGATGCTTTGGGGTCAAAGACTTAGTGTAGCGTCACGCTTGACTTCGTTTCCAAGCAATTCAAGTTCATACTACTCGATGGAAATTGAGCACAGCAAGGTTGCTCTCTACTTGAATACCGGTAAGAAAAACTATTCGTATTGGGAATTTAAGCCTTCCAAGAACAGAAATATTGCTTTCATTCAATTGGGTCTAAAAGGATTAGAGTTATACAGTGATAAAGGTAAGAAAATCGCGCAGATAAATCCGTCCGAGGAAACAATTCAGCCCCTGCGGTTTTTGGCTTTGGGGAATGAAACAGGAAATTTGAGGCTTTATTTTTACTCACCCAGCTTGGCAAAATTTGATGCCTCTTTTCAAGCACTCAACACAACATGTGATCTTCCATTGGCTTGTAAGCCTTATGGCATTTGTACTGCGTCAAGTGCTTGTTCATGCATTCAAGTTTTGACAACGAAAAATGAGACTAGTACTGGTACTTCTGGTTGCATTGAAAAAATTTCATCAGATCGGTTTTGTGGAAGAGGTAAGGCAGAAATGCTTGAATTGGAGAGTGTCACTAGTGTGTTAAGGGGGGATTCTAAGATAGTTAATGTGAGCAAAGAAGAATGTGGTAATTTGTGCTTGGAAGATTGTAAATGTGCATCTGCATTACATAACTCTGAAGAATGCTTTCTGTATGGAATGGTGATTGGGGTTAAACAGGTTGAAAGGGGAAGGCAGTTGAGTTACATGGTTAAGGTTCCAAAGGGATTCAGTCATGGGGGTCACGGAAAGTCCAATGTGAAAAAATGGGTGTTGATCTTGGTAGGAGTTGTTGATGGGGTGATTGTTCTTGCTCTCTTTGGAGGTCTTGGCTACTACTTGATAAGAAAACGAAGAAGACACTCGTTGCCTAATGGCCATAACAATTGATACTTGTTGCAGGTTTTTTGTCAACTCGTACAATATTTTTCAATTTTTTTTCCCAAATTTTGGTTGGTTTTGACAAGTCCACAGTAGAAGCAAAATATTATCATTTTGTTCAAACATTACAATACACAACATTTCACCTTATACATGAAATTAATTGCCTTCAATATAAGTTTGTGCAAAGCTCAACAATCATGATAACCAATCTGCAACTACAGTATTACCACCCTAAAAAATACGTCGATTATGCTTACAGAACTATAACAGAGCGTCAAGTTCATTGATCTTTTGTCAAGCTAATTAGAACAATAATAGTAGCACAAGAGAGATGCCTGACATGATTTTGGTAGGAGTTGCTGTTTTCTGGACTCTGGAGGGCTTGGATACTAATCATGGTGTATAACAACTATAAGTGGCAGTCTTCGAATGGAATGATAAGTTGATAACCCTGCAAACCCCGCAATCATATCATTCATATGGGCTAACAGAGTAACAGCTAACATAGCCTGTAAAGTGGCTGGGTCTTGGTAGCAAGGCATGAATCCCAGTTTTTAATTGTAATAATTGTATTTAGTTAAAAATAATAAGCAAAGCTAGCTAGCAAGTCCTTCGTTTATCTATCACAGTGCATGCACCCATACCATTCCCAAGTAAAAGTGTATAAGAATAAGAATGCCGGCCATATTGAACAAGCATGCAGATTCACAAGCAATTGCATTAATTCATGTCAACAACTAGAGAGACCTCATACAAATGTTACGATATGATATTGTGCTTATGTTTGTTCTCACTGGGGCAGCTGGTAGCTTAATTATGCTTTCTGAAGTTGTATAACTACGTACCAAGTACTAGGGTTTGC
The DNA here is from genome assembly GCA_010134655.1 of Fragaria nilgerrensis. Taxonomy (NCBI): domain Eukaryota; kingdom Viridiplantae; phylum Streptophyta; class Magnoliopsida; order Rosales; family Rosaceae; genus Fragaria; species Fragaria nilgerrensis. Next base: position 7,731,388 of record CM020982.1, read on the forward strand.
AGTTTGCACCACATAAAAGTAGTAAGGTATCCAGCTCTTGGTATTTGGTCGGACGCGAATGTATATGCATGAGTTGGTTACTGCTTGGTCCTCAACTGCATAAAAACTGTATGTGATGGCGCATATAAGCCTAGAGCATATATATGACTGCTAGCTTGTCCCGAAGATGTGATAATTAAACGACAATGGCCGGCTTATTATCGATGTATGAAATGGGATGCAAAATCCGCCCATCTCTAAATTGCTCATCCCATTGCCCATCATCGATCTAAAGTAATGCAACATGTCTCTTATTTTTAATAACAATCAAGTCAAACATGCATTCTAAAGAAACATGTGGTATTCATTTAGATAGTGGACATTGAGATGGGCAAGTAAAGGTAAGCGGCAAATTTGTTACCGTATAAAATGTATGGGTTAATCAGGTATGTAACAGAGCCTCGCTCACAACCTATCATGGGATGAAATATATACAGCCAGGGCACCAATTGTGTCTAGATACTAGAGGATTTATTTGATCATGAAGACATGAACCTTTACTTTAGCTTTTAAGTGAAAAAGTCGTTTATTACATAAAGTTTGAAACGATAAATTTAAATAAACTAAAACATAAGCAATACGTCAAGCATGGTTAGTAATATTCATGATGAGAATTAAAAGTAAAAAATAGGTAAGAGCATAAATCGGAAAGTTTAAAAAATAATCTGAAAAACCGGCTATAAAAAACATATAAAAATTATAAAATTTTATACTAAACATGAAAGATAATGAAAGTCATAAAAGTAAAAGTGAGTAAGACTAGGGTGTCTTAATACATGTGATGCATCAACTTTGTCCTTAACTTGTAAAATGAGTAATCAAAGTAGTAATATTAGTCCTTAAAGTTGTAACATAAGTCGTTAAAATTGTAAAAAAAAGTAGTTACAACATTAGTCATTATTTGTCCTTAAAATGATAATTGAGTCATCAAAGTTGTAATATGAGTCCTCAAAGTTGTAACAACTTTTTTAATCACTTTGAGGACTTAATTACCACTTTAAGCACATATTTTACATACCACTTTAAGGACACATTTAACCCTAAACACATAATTACTAATGTTGTAACTAAAAAATTTCACAACTTTAAGGACTCATATTACAAGTTCGAGGACTATTATTACTAGTTTGAAGACTCAATTTACAAAGTTGATGCATCACATCATTCACATGCATTAACACATTGTAGAATTTTTCAAAGTGGAGATTGATATTTGTAACTTTTAGTACATGTATGTAGTTACATATAACTTTAGGAACACCCTAATCAAGTATATATGAAGACCACATTATCGAAGACGAGGTTCCAATCGTTGCCAATATCTTTGGAATAGGTGGCCTATCGCCTCAGAAATCTATCTTCGTACTGTTAATTAAGTTGATGATCAATCATACATATACATTGCTGTCACCTTTCCATTAAGTCGAAGCGACATATTGGTCTTGCCTCCTATTTTGTTGGGGTTGCATATATGGATCGAAAAATTCTCTCAAGATATTAGTCTTCCATCTGTTGAGATCAGTCACTATATATATATGATGCATATGTTGGAAGTAGCTAGGGCTAATCCCACATGTGAGGAAAAGAGACAAAAATGGTTTGTAAAATATGCTCCATGATCGAATAGTTCTAGAATTCTATCTTGGTGTATATTTTACAAATTGATTTTGTCTCTTGTTATCATATGTGGGTATGTGTTTCCATCAAGAATATATATTTCGCTATCTGGCTACATGGTCTGATTAAATATGTGTGAGATTGTTGTGTTTCCTACCCGTGAACTCAATGCCACCAAGCTTTCTAGTCTCACATCACAACAGAATTCCATGACATGAACTCTCCTGGTCCCGGCCAGTCTCCAGTGATTTTAATCCCTCGATCAATTAGCTACTTTTAAAATGATATATAGCATTTGATCGATTCAGTAGTAGATCTCATTCTAAGTGATCGAAAATTATAATGGATGGATGGCGCGCGTTGAAGAAGTTTTGCATGTATGGCTGTGGCTTCAAACTATATCACAATGTGACCTTTGTTTCCCGGACTATACTTTCTATTTGAAATGGATGCATACATACATCTAGTGTATCTAGCAAGGAAACCTAATTAAGAGTATGCCATGCCTATGATATGTACTCGGATCGAGCACACATATGCATGCGCATATTAGGTTTTGTTTTACTGTAACATTTCCTGTAAATTTAAAACCTAAGCTTGTATATATCTGTTTCATTGTATATATAAACGAATTAAGGTCTCATTTGGTGCTTGAATATGATTATTGGATGGCTAACTTGTTGAATATATTGAAAGAAGTAATTAAGGAAACTAGTTTCCAACTTTTGAAAATTGAAGGGAAAAAGATGGATCAAAAAGGTACGTACCTTAATCAGCTCCATCATTTAGTAAACCTTGAAAGCTTGAATCTAGCTAGACCGAGTCTCTGTGTCATATTCAATCCTAGTTAGACACGTAAATCATGTTTTAGTTTGTTTGCTCAGGTGATCGAATTCTTTTGGTTGCGCATATATTTGTGATTTCGTCATCGCGCGAGTTCCACGTACTATTTGCTTAATATATATTCTTCAACGATCATAGCGATGAAGAGCTGGCCTAGCTAGCAACGATGGAATATAATTATATTCTGTTTACCTATCGAATCGCATGAAATTCTACTTAATGTATGGAGTATGGACTATATGATACATATGCTTATGTAGATTAGAAAATATAGATGAGATTGTGCATGCCAATGCGGGAAGGAATCGAATTCGAATCGAAGGATGCCGCCTACAAGAATGGAACGCTCTCCGCTCAGCTATGCAACAGCTCCCACAAATTCTCATCCCCATGCCATGAAAAGAAAATCCCAGATCTCCATGATTTGAGTTGTTGAGTACATATATGCATTGATTTTAAGGTCAGCGATGTGCTGTTTGGGATTCTGCAGAAGTCTTGGATCGCATATCGCAGCAGAATGCTGTTCATCACTTAAAACCGCAGATTATGAATTCTATCTCTCTTCGTTCTCATTTCTGTTTTGCTCAGTTTTTGTTTCAGCAACAGGAATCGTGCTAGTTAATTGCAAATTGCAGCTAGATTTTTCCCTCCAGTTAATCTCAAAGAGATAGGAATCTCTCGCTGTGTAAGAAAAGTATAAATCCAGAAAGAAATAGTATGGTCACGAGACGAGTTTCCAAATTTAGTACTGTTTGTATTAATATCAGTATTGTCTGATAGGGCGTCCAATCATGCCTCTGAAAATGTATTCTTCTCACAATTCATCATTTCATTTCATGCAAAAATTAAAATATACATAATTAGGGTTTTCTATACCAGAAGCGCGTACAGATCAGCCTATATAGCACCAAATTAACACTCTTGAATCTTGATTACGTTATACCCAGATTTCCAGTTATATATCAATATTAGGTTATAGCTAGCCTGTTGCATTAGTTCTATGCCCGTCCAATGCAATGCTGCTGGAACAGTGATCAGTACCTTCAAAATTATAAAATATTTTCATTTATGTGGTTTAGAAAACAAGAACTTGAAAGATATTTTTTTTCTGCTGTGTGACTGAAAATTACTTAATTTCCATTCCAATCGATGTTGTGTGATACGTGTAAACAGAAATATTGGTCATCATTTTGTAATATTATCCTAACTCCTATCATAGAACTAAACTCATCATCAAATGGTGGCTAGTGCACAAGTTGTCATCTGGACTTTCAGAAATTGTAGACTAAACTCAACAGCATTTGATGATCAAAACAGAAATCATCAAATGCTGATGATTAATTTTAACTCTCTTTTTACAAACAGTACGTAATACTTTTGTTTGTATGATTAGTTAAATGTGATTAAGCTAATTAACTTTCAGTAATTAAGTAGATAGCCTCAATTGACAGAAACATTGAACACCCGCTGTGGAATTTCCGGACCAGTATTACTCGAGCTGTCCAATTATATCAGTACTCTACCGAGTCACTTTATCTGGTTAGGGGCGGAACCAAGATTATATAGCAAAAAGGACCGAGTTACAAAGTAAAAATACATAGTAATTAAAAATTAAATAATTGTATATGAATACAATATATAAAGGTAATACCTTTTGTATATTGGACATGTGACATTATATTTACTCAATATATGGATTAGATTATAGAATGAGAAAAAAGAAATTCGTTATTGAATTGATTATGAATAGAGTATATATATGACAAGAGTTGATTAAAGGTAGAAGGAATAAATTAAATTATTAAACTTATTAACAACAAATGATGGTGTTTATGGTTTAATAGGAAAGGAATGGGGGGCCAAACCTTACAAATTAGGAAGCTTTTACTTCTAATTATATCTAACCTCTTGATTTCTAATGCAAAATACCCAAGTTTAAAAATTTACTTGGCCTCAATGTAGTTGCGTCAATGTATCCAGTTGTTTGTAGAAGACAACAAATCGCATCAAGTTCTCCCCAGAACTTAATCATTGCATAAGTTAAGCTATAGCTAGCTAAGGAGATGATGATGATCGAACATGCGTTGCATCCTGCATGCCAATCATTCTCTTCGTAGTTCGAATAATTTTGTTGTGTGTATATTTACAGCTAGCTTAATATAAAGTTTCAACATGCTTCATGATCGACTGCATCGAAGGATGAGTAAATGAAGTTGATTTACCTCACAGAAGAATTGAAATGTATATCATTTTGATATATTGAACAATTGGAGCATGGTACAACCAAAAACCCTAAGAAATAAAAGCTAAAACTGGGCAAAGAGACAAAGGACGGAGCTGGTTGTGCAGGTTTTTGTGAGATTGTTTTGTTGCGATGATTAGAGAGCTAGGCACACATGTGAGTATAAACATATAGCCGGGGGAGATACTTGATCATTATTTGTTTGTGTACGATTTGATCAGACAAAAGCTAGCTAGTCATCACCATATTGAAGCAGTACTGAAATGTTTAATGCTTTTAAAACTATAAACATAGATACATTGTACTTTAAATACGTACAATTATATTCTTTTACATTAGTATATAGTGTATTCTTTTACATTAGTATATAGTGTCGATCGATGAGACAAACGAAATGAAAGCCGTATATTAAAGCAACCTCAGAGGTTTTAGTGTTAATGGATATTGATCCACGCATGCAGGCTATACTAAATAATCTTCAAAGCTAATCAACACCGGCGAACTCTTAGCGGCCAAACACTGCTAATTCGCCTTGAATGATTGAAACAATAGGTAGAGAGTGCATATATGGCAGGCCAAAAGAGCCATGGTTTTTTTCTTGTAGGGAGTAGAATGACTGTGGATTTGGTTAATTAGGTGATTATATAAGAAGTAAGCTTAAGTGAAAGAGTATTATGATGAGATGGAGAGGTGGATGATGAGGAAGGGAATCTACACGTGAAGGGATTGGGAGAGAGAGTAGTGTTGGTTGTGTGTTGTGGGGAGGAAGATGATGATCGAGAGGGAAGGCATCGAAAGCAGCGAAGCAAAGCGTCAAAGGTTGTTTAGCTGTCAAGCCCCCTCCAAGCCAAACACTAGTTGCCTCACGGGCTGCACTAATACAAGCTAACCCAAACAAAACCTTCTCTTCACCCTTTCTTTCTTCTATCTTCTCACGCACGTATGTACTCGTACATACTATCCCATCAATCCATCGCCCTCATCGTTTTGTCCCTTCTCTCGCTTCTCTTCCTCTCTTTCAATCACTTCATTATCTGTTTTAAAACCAAAATACCCTTAATCATATATACAGTTCCTATCCAGAGCGAAGCTTCACTTTAAAATTAAAGTGTGAAGTTCCTTATTTGACTCATTTTTCGGTCATATTTCTGCATCTTGTACGTTCAGTTTGTAAAACCTAATGCATAGATCACTCTTGTCATGTTTTATCCAAATTGGTAATCATTAAGGTACCGAATTAGATTAAATCAACGAACGGACCATAAATCTGTCTATTCAGAACTGTTTGTGTAAATAACGATTATGAAAACCCAAACGATCATCAAATTCAATAAAACTTGGCAGAAATGATCTATGCATTATGTTCTACAAACTGAACGGTAGAGATATGGAAATATGACCGAAAAGTGAGTCAAATAAGGAACTTCACACTTTAATTTCAAAATGAAGCTTCGCTCTGGATAGGAACTGATCATATATACTTGATTATATATGTATATATAGGGTATATATAGGAAGACACGTACAGGTAGAAGAAGATTTTTAGGGCATGCATGCAATAGTGTATATGCCCGTCAGTGAGATCCATAAAACTGAGACCAATTATACTGAGAAATGATCTAACAAACAGGTTATTGGTCTACCACTGATTTATTTATTTTTTAATTTTTTATTTAAGATCGTGATATCCCAAAAGTTTTATATGCCTAAGAACTAATCCGCTGGGGGCCCGGACAACCATCAGAGCATTGCAGTCCCTCCCCTTGTCACTTTTGACAGTGTCGTGATTTGAATCTAGATCGGGGAGCACACCCAATTAGACAAGAACCACTAGACTACCTTAGTCTACCACTAATTTTAATTGCGGCATATGCATGATTATTCTAACACTAAATTTAATTCTGAACCATGTTCAACGAGCAACCAAACATCCCTGCTCTCAAGCTACCATGCCACGCTGAAGCTCCGGCTCTTGGCATAACTAATTAATAAAAAGACAGTAAAAACCAAATACATGTATACTAAGAAGGGTTAAGAGAACATATATGGTACCACAATCCAGTTACAAAAAAACATACTGAATTACTAATTAGTATGATAATTAACAATTAAACTAACATTCAAGGTCAATTACGTAAACGGACAAGATCAAAGAAATTAATTACTTAATTTCTTGGTGGGGGAGTGAGGTTACTCATGCAAACATTTTTCCTCTTTGAGACGCGCTTCAAGCCCCTCTATATAAGAGAGGACGACAGGAGAGACATGAAAGAAGAAACAAAGAGAAAACCAGAGCAGCTACCGAGAAGAGAAGAGGAGGGATTGAAAGCATGAGTTCTTCTAGGGGGCGAAAGAAAGCAGCTCTATATGAAAAGCTTCGGGCTGCCACCAATTCTACTGCTGTAATTAACTGATCGATCCGATAAGCTTACAATTTCACTTTCTTACAATTCCACTGCTGTATTATTATTCTATTTTCCTTTGGATATTCATCATATATTTGTTGTTGTATATGTGATTTGACAGATGAACAGAGCTTCAATTATAGTTGATGCATCCAAATGCATCCAGGAGTTGAAGAAGAAAGTGGACACACTCAACCAAGACGTTAAAGCTTCGCAAAATTCATCGTCACCGGCGGTATGACATATTTTCGTCATTGAGAAAGAAGTCTTAATTTCCGTTTGAGTTAAACACCATGATATGTTTCTCAGTTCATTCGATTCTTGATACTTGCAGCAGGTTACTGTGGAAACCCTAGAAAAGGGTTTTCTTATAAGTGTGTTGTCAGAAAAGAACTGCCCAGGTTTGCTCGTTTCGATTCTAGAAGCCTTTGAAGACCTGGGCCTTGATGTGCTCGATGCTAGGGTTTCTTGTGCAGACAATTTCCGACTGGAAGCGGTTGGAGGAGAAGTAAGAAACCAATAAGCTAATCAGTTTTTGTGTTAGATGCAGCATATACAACACTTTCCATTATTCACAGTTGCCCGGCTCTTTGGCCATTATTTTCGTTTTTAGAAAGGAAAGAAATTGCATAACCTATGGGTATTGGAAGATAGTGCTGTCTCTGTGCATATATATAACTATATACATACATTCGTATACTTTGTAAATACATATATCGAAGGTTGTACTAGACTAGCTAGAACATTCACGAGTGAGTTTGTACATTGGTACGAAGTAGTAACCACACCTTTGGATTCCCAATTGCAAGTACTGACACAACTATAACGAGCGGTAGGCATAACTTGGATTCATGATCGACAATGCAAGCATTCCTTGATCCATTTCTTTGAGTTTCTTTTAGCCACGTAAATTGATTCAATGATCAAGGAAATTATTAATCATACTATTCTTGGTTTTGTAGAACCAAGGAGATCAGGCTGATAGCATAGACGCACAGGTGGTGAAACAAGCGGTGTTGCAAGCTATTCAGAACTGGAGCCAGAACAACTAGCTAGCTAGTGATCGATGTGCAAAGATTGATATATAGTGAGCAAAGATTGATCCCAACGGTGCTATCGCGTACATGTATCTTCCTGTTCCGCCTAATTAAGATCAGCTTGTACCCCTTTCTTTTTTTCTTTTAATTTTTTCTGCTATGTCTTAGCAAGCTAAGCTGCTGGAAACTGTTAATATTGTTCAAGTAGTCGATCCTCGATCTACTTACAATAAATCAAAGCTAGCTGGATCTGAGATGCTGAGTACCACTAAAGTACAAATAGCTCAATCAGACACTAGCAATGATAGAAAGCTAATTAAGCTGTTGAGAAAAACTACGTACTACTGCTCCATTTTCATTTTTCTTGTTAATTAACATGCTAGCTGTTCCATATATAATGCCTTTTCCTTTTCGACAAAACAATATATAGGGCAATATATAATCGATCAGCTAGCACGCTTCGATTCACTATATATAGTTTATATAGTGTGAACGTAGATTTGACGCAGCAGGAGTATAGAGGACTAACCAGCGTTAAACCCTAATAAGTGGAGAGTCTTCAAGCAAAGAACTCTATAGGACCAAAACCTGGAGCGCGCCAGGGACTAAGAGTAAACTTTAAGTTCTGAATTATAATTGATAAAAAACTAAATGTCAACTACCCATAAAGGTACTTATATATGAGAAACAAAATCCTAGGGCCACTAACAACCAAACCTAAAAGCCTAAGGATTGAATTAAAACGGAATCTGAAATAACTATGAAACATAAAAATCCCGAAAACTAATAAAACGATGATTTGAGGTCCAAAACAAACTCGGACGGCAAAAAAAACCCATACGTCGTGGCAAAGCGACGAGTCTTGTTCGTTGGGCCGTTCCGCTTCCAGAAATGTATAATAATAGTCATTCGGACATCGAACGCCAAATCTGCAGCAAACCGGGTTTGGACCTTGCAACGATCGATCTGTTCCTCGATTTCTTCTGCCATCCGTCCTACATCAAGATTCTAATTCCAACTGCAGCATATAGCTAGACTCTGATGAATATCTTCTCAAAAAAAAATTAAAAAAATCTGAATAGAATATTTTGAGACAAAGAAATAAAAAGATCCATGGATCAGAGAAAATAGTTAAATTAGGATCCTATTGGAGAAATTATTCTCTCATGGGTGTAGCCAGTGGGAAATGAACAGATTCTGCAAGAATCCAATGAGGGGATAAAGAATCAAGATCGACGTTCAAACATGAACGGACCATACATGTATGTGATGTGCTACCCGTATATATACGTATGCAACGTATGTACGTATAGAAGGCCCTTTACGAGTGGTTGATGATAGCCTCTGATGGGCCGCTGCAGTATGTGTTTGAAAGACCGAAACCCCGAGAAATAATTCCGGGCTAAGCCCAAAGAATGATTTCGGCCCAAACATTTTGGAAAAAGAAAATGGCAGCACACACACTCCTAATCCAGATTCCATTACAAATTTAACATGAGGGCAGGCTGCAGCTGTTGTTGCTACTTGCTAATCGATACTTTACTTATCCAAGCATGACATACTGACATAGCATGCTGACAAAGAATCTATTAATCTACTCACTGAAACAACCTTGTGCCTCTAATTACTCGCAAGATTACAAAAGGTTTAGGTAAACCCTATTGAAAAGTTTATATTAATTGTTAAGCAGACGAATCGTTTAATAGCTTAGAAGTTGATCTAAACATTTTCTAAATTATATTTCATTTGTCATTTCCTGAGTATCAGCTAGCGTTCATGTTTGACCTTTTAAGATGATACGAAGAAGATGCAAAAGCATATTACTCATCATGTGATTACTTGACCTCATCATCCCATCTCAATTCATTATGGGTTGTTCTTTGGGTGTATTGATCAATCATAATACTTGTTGATTATCGTGATTACTTGACCTCATCATCCCTTCTCACTTCCCTTTGAGTTTTTAGAGTGTAATCAATCGTAGTATTTGTCGATGTAGAAGCTCTTTTCAACACACACTATCATATAAAGTGTAATTTGCATTCACTAATGTCGAAATCAAAATTAGTGATAGATGCAGTGAATAACCCCGATTTGAACTACCTCCTCGGAGATCCATCAAACTAATATGGTTGTACTTCAATACTTGTGATCTCAAATTCTCGTATCGCCCTCGGCTCATATATGTACATGGCAGTGTAGTATATCTCAACGATGACGTGGCTAAATATGAAGTGTAGCTATCTAGGGCTCTTCTTTGAGCCGCAGAGGATGGAGACCCAGTTTTCTAATCAATCTGTTCTGAATAGATCCAAATCAATGAAAAACTAACATGGATTCTCCCCAAATAACAACAAACTCGACCAGCAAATTAAGATCTTTGTTATATTTCTACTAGCTGCAGTATTCAATCACGCACCACGTGACAAACAATATTACTCACTCTAATTGCACCTGTTATCTAGATGACGATGATGAAATTGATGAGGCTGTCCTCTTATATTCAATAACGATTATGGTACTCATATTTGTCATCGTCATCAAGGAATAAGGGTGCTCTGCCATTGCTACAAGCTCTATAAGGTTCAGGCACAGAGGAGTTAGAAGCTGAAATATGAAGCAGGAGGAGCGAGAGAGCCTTCTGGCCCATGTACAAGAATACCCTCCTGATCATTCTCAATATGATCCTCTTCCGTCAACTCTGATCAGATATCTTTACATAGGCCACTTTTTGGCCAGATGGGGTGCCAGGTTCTACTTGATTTCTAATTCCCTTCTGCAGTTTCGTTGTTCTAGTTTTTCAGTTTTCTTTTGTTAGAGGCCCTCTCCCCAACTATACATTGGACTTCCATAAATACAATAGTCTGTAAACCTTAAACTCAATTTTGTCCTTCTTTCTAATATCTCTTCTCAGTTTGCAGAAAGTATTAATGAAATTATTTAAACGTACAACTACTACTAAATCAAATTACTATGGAGATTCCGAACATGTTTAGCTATGTGTATGTTGTGTTTGCGTAATTGAATGATATGCCTTCGAGGAACAAATGAATGAGCAAGTTTGGACTTAAAAATAAATAAAAAAATTGTGATCCCTTTCCTGCTTCTACATATATATATATATATATATATATATATATATATATATATATATATAGGCAGATGTTATGCTGATGGAGGCAGCAACAAGTTTCCTACAAATCAACCTAGTAGGCTAGTTGCACGAGGTTAATCATCTGTTGAGAAACTTCAAATCGGATTGATCTGTGTGTTTGTGCCTCCTTCATGTCATATTGATTCCTATTAGTACTGTTGGCTTCTATTAAACTGATGATCATTATTCTTCTGCTATCGATGCTCTTGTGGCGTTAACAATTTTCCTACTGATCAACTTATGTTCAAGGAACCTGAAAATATGTACTCTTCAAGTCAAAAGTGAATAGAAGTTTTCTAGATGCTAAGATAAATTTCACTAGGGGCTACTTGTTTTTCAAAATTCCATTGGTTGGATTTAATTTCTAGTGAACCTTCTCTGATTGTTTTGCAGAATGTGGGAATTCTCCGTTGGTTTATACATGATAAATTTATGGCCAGACTCTCTGCTCTTTGCTGCTACATATGGTGTTGTCGAATCAGCCTCGACTGCGCTTTTTGGACCTTTGGTTGGACAGTGGGTGGATAGGCTCTCATATGTAAAGGTACGTTTATGGAAGTAAAACTTATATCGAAATACAGCTTGGAGGACCAAAGAATTGTTTATGCATCATGTCTACATCTGAGTATCTTACAACTGTGTATATGGACAGATTCTTCGACTTTGGTTAGTAACACAAAATCTCTCTTTTATGATTGCTGGAGGCACTGTGATGGGGCTACTGATCTATCCAGATCTAAAGCTCACAAATTTTAGTGCATTTGTTTCACTTATCATATTAACCAACATCTCTGGAGCTCTTGGAGTTCTATCCACTCTTGCCGGTACCATCTTAGTTGAAAGAGACTGGTAATTTCTGACTTAAATAAAAACATAATTTTACCTCTTAAAAAAGCATAGTATGAAATTGTATTCTGTTATACTGATATACAAATATTCTTGGTGCAGGGTTGTGGTAATATCAGAAGGACATTCTCCAGAAGTACTAACAAACATGAATTCCATCATTAGGCGTATTGATCTTTTCTCCAAGCTATGTGCTCCTGTGGTAACCGGCTTCATCGTCAGCTTTGTATCACTTAAAGCTTCTGCTTTAACTTTAGCACTCTGGAATACCATATCTGTTTGGCTGGAATACTGGCTATTCATTTCTGTGTTTAATGGGATTCCAGCTTTAGGCGAAAGCAGCCAAAGGAAGATAACAAGACCTTCTCAGAGTGATCTTGAAGGCATTGGCGCATCTACTTCTCAAGAGAGGAGTAGCTTGCTTTCTAAAGATGAAAACGATTCAGAATTCGTCGAGGAAAGCTGGATTACGAGAGTTATTAAAATGGTATCAAGGATGCCTTATGTTAATGCTTGGAGTGTGTATTTGCAGCAAGATGTTGTACTACCTGGAGTATCTCTGGCTTTGTTATTTTTCACTGTGCTCAGGTAACCAGCATTAAGATGTTATATTCTTTTGGAAGATAATCTGATATGTTACGTTTACTATTGGATTTGGCTTCATATATTAAGGACTTGCTGAATCTTGCTACTCCAGCTTTGGAACGTTGATGACAGCTACCTTGGAATGGGAAGGCATACCTGCATACACCATTGGGATAGCTCGTGGAATAAGCGCCGCAATTGGAATTACTGCAACAATTGTTTATCCCATCTTGCAATCTCATATCTTAACACTTAGAACCGGACTCTGGTCTATCTGGTCTCAGGTAAAAAAAATAAAATCCAGTGACAACTTCATTCTTGATTGCTAATCCAGGATGTGACTTACTAATTGACCCTCGTATATCTGGTGCTTTTGTTTTTTCAATGCAGTGGACCTTCCTCCTGTTATGCGTTGCTTCAATATGGATCCATAAGAGCCTTTGGTCAGCATATATGCTAATGGCCGGAGTGGCTACTTCTCGGCTTGGATTGTGGATGTTTGATTTAGCTGTCATCCAACAAATGCAGGTAACAAAGCAGAACAATGCATCTCATACATCTTATTATTTTTCTTAATCTTGAAACTTCATTGAATTTTCCCCTTTCTCATTTTATACAGGATCAAGTTCCTGAATCAGATCGTTGTGTGGTGGGAGGTGTTCAAAACTCCCTTCAGTCCATCATGGATTTGCTGGGCTATGTCATGGGGATAATCATATCTAATCCACAGGTAATATCATGTTTAATTACTAGTGACTATATACCCGCTTCATTTTTAGTGAAACTTACTAGTGGTCTGATCACTATCACAGTATCACTAGACTGACTAGAGTATCAGTCCGTTATACTGTTTCTTCTAATGTTACTGGTTTTGTTTGATCATGAACATATCGGTGCGAGTGCCTTATCTGTGTTCAGTTCTTGTTCTGAAGTTTTATCAACTCATATTGGTGTTTCCATGTTACATTCAGGAATTCTGGAAGTTGACTTTGGTCTCGTTCGCCGTGGTAACACTGGCTGCATTGCTTTATACCCTGCACCTTTACCGCGTCCGAAAACACCTCCTTCACTTTGAGAAATTAACCCCCTTTCTGAAATGGTTCACCGGTTCACAATCTGAAAATTCATAATGGTTAGGCCTACATCTTTGAACCTCATTTGACAATTCACAATCAGGTGCAGTGTTGTTGTAAGTTCTGTAACTTCTAAGTTGGTCCTTCATCATGCTTCTATGTTTCATATGTATATTAAATTTGATTGGTAATTGTAGCCAGATACATTTAGGCTTTGAAAGGAAAAATTGTAACCATGTACTGTCACCAGATGTGGTGGTATTGTTATGAGTAAATGAAGACTCGTCTGTAGGTTGCGAAACCACACAGTATATCAAGGTAATGTTGATTCCTGCTAGGGAGGAGTTAGATATATCTATCTGTAGGGCCGAATTGAAGTCCCATATGTTTAAGCTTTGGTCATGTTTTGGATGTGGAATCTCTCTGCTAACGAGCATAATTTTCCAGAAGATTGTTTTGGTCAAAACTAGAAAATGCATGCAAGCAATTGTAAACCTTGACTATTCTCCAGTGTTATTTATCAAGTCTTAGTCACTGGAAATTTCTGAAGAATTATTTAGCGCAAAAGGCACAGATGGATGAATTTTCAATGACCAAGACATACATGACATATATTTGCAACGTTGCCGTACAATGGACTATTATTCTTTGCTTTGGGCAGCTCAGAGTCTCAGACTTCAACATCAACAGGAGTCGTTGGCTCCTTGCTTGAGTACTTGTAATTAAGGATGATCAGCAAATTCTTACTGTAAACATCGAGGTTTTAATCAGAAGACAAAGTTGCCATGCCAGTGGTGCACAGCTCGATCATAATTAGCTTTGAAAGCGAATCCCAAGCCTATAGCGATTGAGCGCGATGCTAGGTGAACCACGAGTAAATATTAAGTAAGCAAACCGAAATCTTTCATGTGACAATTTACACGAGTATATAGACTGTTGCTATTTGGTCATGTGAGGACATCTGTTGCTCATGTTTTGATAATTGTTGATGGTAATGGTCAAAGCTAGCTACGAAATGCAGGCAATAACAATAAACAGTACAGTTCATGACTGGCTGTTGTGTGAATATTTCCAAAGCGGAAAATGACATAGCAATACATCTTCGATGACTAACTAAACATATATGATGAATTCCATGCACATCATATACTTTTCAAATTTTCAACAGTAAACAAGGGAAATACAACTCACTCCGTACAATGGGTTTTGGCATCTAATTCTTTATGTTGATCTTGTTTACTCGTTTGTTAATACTAGTTAATACACGATCAAGACAAATTAAATTTAAATTGTTATGCAAGTGCTGTTGTGACTCAAATAATGGTGTAGCTCATAAACTCGCTACTACTTTATGATGATGCGTGATATAAAAGATTTTAGACAATTCGATCATTGACACCGGGTAATCGGGTCTTACAAGCAAAACAAGGACTTTGGCATCCACTGGATTCCGAAACACCTCCCTTCCTTGAGTCCCTTCGTAACTGAAAAGGCTCGAACTAGCTACACCAACAGCTTGGTAATTTTCTTCCCTAACGAATTCGAAGAAGATGAAAAGGGTTATCCGACTATGTTCGGTCAGGGTTTATGTTCATGACCTTTTGCCTATAGTCAGTACTCACCAATTCTTCACTGATCTTCATCAAGTTTTCTACAATTACTGGATTCCAATTCCATCGTAGCTAACCACATTCTTTCTAATAACTAATCAACTCGTTCGATTCGTTCCAGTTAATTGCTTGCGACCGTTATAAAATTGAACAATTTAGATGATGATCCATCGAGGAGTTTTGAACTTCCCCTTTTTATTACTCCTAGTTGAGCAAATGAACTTGGATTTGTCTGAACTCTACCTATCGAGACAATAAGTTTTTTTCAATTATATTTATTAATAAGCTGAATTTTGTTTCTTTTGCTTAAACCTTGAGCTAAATTAGGTGGATGGATTTTGACTCTTGACTCAATCACAGATAGGGAGAGGTGGTCAAGGTACATTGCTGGTTGCTGCCGTACCACGATTTTGATTTGAAAACTAAGCAGTTTTAATTAGTCGTAATCCCTACTGATTACTAGTGACTTGGTCATAGATCAAATCGTACACAATGCCTTGTCCTGTATGTTTTAAATCATTTTCAATATCAAATTAGGAACAAGGGACATGGGACATTTCACCACCAATTACTGCATGCAGCTAAACACTAGACTTCAAGCAGAGAACTTATTTAGGGTTGGTTTATTGTTAATTGAATTTGATCGATGAGCTTAGTTAGTTATATATGATGCTTCTGTTGAGAAAGAGACGCATACCTAAATGACAACTCGATCTGCGTATGCTACAGTGATCAAATGCGTAAACTTCCAAGTGGAAAATGATTATAAAACATGTCTGATAAAGTAGTCTGGGGTTCACATTCAAAATCAATTGGCAATGAGTGGAGTGACCCAAACCCTTATAAACCCACAAGCAAGGCCCCAATTCCCGATGTGGGATATATATCCCAACACGCCCCCGCACGTGTGGCGAATTTTCAAGCCTAACACGTGGACAACATTTTAGGTGACGTGGAGTGCGTGTGGCCATTGGGCTTCACACGTGGACGTGGGTAACCCGCTCTGATACCATGATAAAGTAGCCTAGGGTTCACATTCAAAACCAATTGGTAATGAATGGAGTGACCCAAACCCTTATAAACCCACAAGTAAGGCTCAAATTCCCGATGTGGGATATATATCTCAACAATGTCGACCAAAGCAATATTCTAGCTAGTTAGTCACTCAACATGATCATTTCGTGTACGGAGAATGTAGCCTCCTGGCTGGTTACACCTCCATATTTGGCTCTCGATCTGTTAATCCTTTTCAATATGAGTAAACTTCTGTTGAAGAAAAATATGCAATCATAACTTCATAATTAAGGAAGGTTTGTACCGGGGAGGGAGCTTCTAACTCTAACTATAATATTACGTTATAAGACAAACACGGATGTTCACGTGATATTGTATATATGTTTGGTTGTTTTGTTTTGTTGTAATTATAACTAAACGTCTTCGAGTTTCGTCATGAATAATAAAAATAAATTTGAATTCAAAACTCTAAAAGTGAAATACAAAAAACTTAGTGTCATATATAATATTAGTGTCTAGGCCACTCAATCATCAAAACAACCTAACTTTGCAGATCAAAATAAAAAAGACCACATAAACCTAACCCTAACCACCAGAAACGACCCGATCTAGCTGTTGGCATGAATCATGCAAACCTCGGAGAGAAGCAAAAACATTCTATACTAGTTGTTTATTCACAAAGCTACCTCTCTGCCTTCCCCAGATCATGCTCCATATATGTTTCTGTATATAGAGCAGATCAGAATATCAGATTGCAAAATCTGCGAAAAGGGCAGAAAGAATTCAGATGCGGTCATATATTCTAGTTCGGATAAGTATTTTTCGTATGGCGAAACATCCAGGGGTAATCTGGGAAGAAAACAACTGGGGAGGGGTAGATAGGGCCTGCACGAGTCGTCACCTTCCTGGCCAAAAATCTGGAACCAACTTTCACAATGGAGAATGAAAGCGATGACTTGGAACCGTTCTTATCTGAGAGAGGTGGTACTAGTGTGTACTACCAGACAGAGCATCTATATAAGTACGGCAATATCTACTGCCATTATAATATCATATCTTTTATTTCTATTTTCATTTGAATAATTAAATGAATTATATTTACGGGTGTGGTGGTTTTGTCAGGTTGTACGTACCGTCCGCACTTGAGTCTGTCCTTCCTCACATAGGTCCTCCACCAAATAAGCTGCCTCCTGCTTTTGCGATAAGAAAATGACTTTCCCAAATACCCAATCTGCCCCTGTCTACTTTTCCTTATTTACTTTCCGTCCTTTACCGTCCTTCCCCGTACGGAGTCTTCTTTTGAGAGACTAAATGACTTCACTGCCCTCCCAATTTCTTTATTGTTATCAGCTCGGGAATAGTTCAACAATAACTCACAAAAATAGATGCTTCCCTTATTCTGATTTCTTATTGTTTTTACATGAGGATCAACGTCACTTGCAACACTAAGCGCAAATTCTTTAAGAAAAAAAATTGTGCATTGTCTTAACAACCACTTAGACTTGATGAGAACTTGTGTTTGTGTTAACTCTTGTCTTTTCTAATTGTAAAGTTGTTCAAGTTGATGAGGATTTACATTGTGTTGGATCTTTTGTTTTATGCGGTAAAATTCTTCATGAAAGTTGTTTAAATTGCCCTGATAAAGATAAAACAGTAAGAGCACACGCCATATATTTGGCCACTATAGCTTGATCTTGACTGCGACACCATGCTTGGCGATCCGAACATAGGGGCCAAACCACCACATTAAGCTCACTAAAGTGGCCACCAAGGACCGCTTTACTAGCATAAAAGCCTAGTAAACAGGGAATCAGTCCCACACCTAGGGGATGACACGATTCTCAAAGAAAACCGATTTAACAAGCACGATATTCCATAACAGGTAAATTCTAAATACTTAACTTATATTGCACCTTAATAAGTAGCGACACTCGTTGACTTAGACATCATAGATTCTTAAGCCAGCAGCCATGGTCTTGAACTCTTGATCTGTAACGGTTGTCACTTGTGCTTGTATCGGGAGAAGGTTGCGGACTATGAATTCTATATCAGACTATCAGAGTATTGGGACCCCAAAACTCATTAAAAAAAAAAGTATAACATCTATTGTATTTATCTCTTCTTATGTTTGATTTCAACAAACAAATAAAGTGAAAGCTTTAAATGACATTCAAAACATGAAAGTTTTCTTGATCTAATTTATCACATATTCATGCAAGATGTGAATAAAACATTAGTGATGTTTGAGACAAAAATAACATTCATAAACAATACATTCTCTAAAAGGCTACATACTTATAAGTTAGAAGTTTCTAACAATATTATGTAAGTTCTGAAAGCCTAACGTCAACCTAGATATCTCTAAAAAAATATCAGCCCAAATGAATACAAAAATTATAAAAGACGTTGAATTTCTTGAGTGTAGTTGGTTGTAACCGTGTATATTAACGGACAAAAAATACTTGCTAATATATTTTGTCATCGGGGTCATCAAAGGGAAGGGTAAGCTCGTCCATTCGGAGGGAAACAAACAAGAATAGGAACAAAAGAACCATGTCCCCTCCCAAGGTCATTACAGTCCTTCACCCCTCCTTCATCTTCACTCCCTCCTCAGCTAAAACCCAACCTCCCCAAACAGAAAACCAGAATTTCCTACAAACAGTTTCCTCAAAAAACCCATTACTCCCCATCTCCTCCTATATAACAAAACCTCCCCAAACTCTCATTTCCCCATCCCAAAATCCCAACAATCAATCCACCCCAAAATGGCAACAACAACAAAGCTCAAACTCTCTCCTCCCTTTCAATCCATCAAGACCCAAAAACCCATTTCCAACACCAACTTCTTCCATTTCCTGTCAGATGAACTCATCTTCATAATCTTGGACTTCCTCAACTCAAACCCAACTGACAGAAAATCCTTCTCTCTAGTCTGCAAGTCCTTCTACTCCATAGAATCCAAACACCGCCGCACCCTCACCCCTCTCCGCTCCGACCACCTCCCTTCAATCCTCACCCGCTACCCATCTCTCACCCGCCTCGATCTCACCCTCTGCCCACGTGTCACTGACTCTTCCCTCATCACAATCTCCAATGCCTGCAAGTCAAATCTCCAAAGCATCGATCTTTCCCGGTCCAAATACTTCTCCGGCGCCGGCCTACAAAGCTTGGCCGTGAATTGTAAGAACATGGTGGAGATTGACTTGTCAAACGCCACCGAGCTCAAAGACTCAGCGGCTGCGGCTCTGGCCGAGGCCAAGAACTTGGAGAGGCTCTGGTTAGGAAGGTGTAAGCAGATTACGGACATGGGTGTTGGGTGTATAGCTGTTGGATGTAGGAAGCTGAAGTTGATTAGTTTAAAGTGGTGTCTTGGTGTGGGTGACTTGGGAGTTGAGTTGCTTGCGCTCAAGTGCAAGGATCTTCAAAGTTTGGATCTGTCTTACTTGCCGGTAAATCTCTTTTTTTTTATTTTTCTTTTTCGAGGTCGGAGTGTTATTGTTCATGATTTTAATGGTGTTGTTGTGTTGTAGATCACGGATAAGTGTTTGCCGTCGATCTTCGAGTTAGCGTATCTTGAGGATTTGGTTCTGGAAGGATGCTTTGGCATCGACGATGACAGCCTTGCAGCCTTCAAACATGGCTGCAAGTCGCTAAAGGTATTTATGCTTAGCTGGTACAATTTTCTTATGCCCTCTTGTGTTAGGCATCTTGTTATAACTCACCTTTAACTTTTAATTATCCTTCCTATTATGGCAGAAATTAGTTAGTTGGGAAAAAATAGGTTGGTGCTAGGTTGTATAGGACAATCTTAGCCCTGAGCCTGAAAAAAAAATAAAAAATACAGGCTCGATCAGCTTTGAGATTCTATCTTTCTTACTAGTTACATGGGAAAAGTTTGTTAATGCTTTTGTAGATTTTGACTCATGAATTTGTGTTTACCCTTTGACAGAAGCTTGACATATCAAGTTGTCAGAACATTAGTCATAATGGTTTGGCTTCCCTAACTAGTGGCGGAGTTCTAGAGCAACTTGTATTGTCACATGGCTCTCCTGTAAGTGTTTCAATTTCTGTGTGTTGTTTTGTGACCGGTTATGGTTTGAGTTTAAACTCATGATGTGTACTCTGGTGGTGTTGGTGTTTAGGTGACTCTTGCTCTTGCTGATAGTTTGAAAAGGCTTACGATGTTGCAGTCTATCAAATTAGATGGTTGCTCAATTACTTATGCTGGACTTCAAGCGATTGGAAGCTGGTGCGTGTCATTAAGGGAGCTGAGCTTAAGTAAATGTCCTGGGGTGACAGATGATGGGCTCTCCTCTCTTTTGACAAAACACAAAGATCTGCAGAAGTTAGACATCACGTGTTGCCGAAAGATAACTTATGCATCCATAGATCATATTACAGTATCATGCACCACACTTACTTCTCTTAGGATGGAGTCATGTACCCTGGTTCCAAGAGAAGCATTTGTACTCATCGGGCAAAGATGCCGTCTTCTTGAGGAGATTGACATAACAGATAATGAAATTGATGATGAAGGTAATTCCCCCACTCAACTTCAGTCTAATCAATCACTTCTTTGATTTGCGTACTTATATATACTAATATGTTTTTAATGTATCCAGGTTTGAAGTCAATCTCCAGATGTTCGGAACTCTCCAGCTTAAAACTAGGAATTTGCCTAAACATAACTGATGAGGGAGTATCTCAAGTTGGCATGGGGTGCTCGAAACTTGTAGAGCTCGATTTGTACAGGTTTGTAATTCATGATGCATGAATTTTTCTTTTGATCGTTCTGTTTTCTTTCGTCTTGTAGGTCACAAGAGAAACAGTATATCACCACATATAATTCTGAATGCTTGTCTCACTTATTTAGTTATTTGTTATTGTGGATTCCCAAGTACTATGTGAATGTATGAAACACATGAAGTAGAATGCAACTCGCTGTTTTAATATTAATAATCCTAAAATGCTCTGTTCTAGAAGTGTATACATAAAGTTCAAATATGAAACAAATCTCAACTTCACTACAAACGGTTATGCGATTGTGTAATAACTGTTCTGGTTGTTTTGTTCAGGTGCACAGGAATAACTGATTCAGGCATTTCAGCCATTGCTCGTGGTTGTCCTGGACTCGAGATGATTAATATAGCCTACTGTAAAGACATTACTGATAGTTCACTAATCTCATTGTCGAAATGCTCAAGTTTAAACACAGTAGAAAGTCGAGGATGTTCTCTTATCACATCTTTGGGTCTAGCTGCAATTGCCGTGGGATGCAAGCAGCTGGTCAAGCTGGACATAAAAAAGTGTATCAATATTGATGATGCTGGGATGATCCCACTTGCTCACTTCTCTCAGAACCTTAGACAGGTACTCTTTGTCATTCCTTTTGCTTTACTGATAGCCTTAACTGTTCAACAGATGATCACTTTTAGTTTACCAAATCTTTCATCCTGTGTTTGCAGATTAATTTGTCGTATACTTCTGTTATGGATGTGGGGTTGCTCTCCCTAGCCAGCATCAGCTGCCTGCAGAGCTTGACCATCTTGCACTTGAAGGGCTTGACCGCTAGTGGGCTTGCAGCTGCCTTATTGGCATGTGGAGGGCTAACAAAAGTGAAGCTCCAAGCGACCTTCAAATCGTTGCTGCCCCAAGCTCTTTTTGAACATTTTGAGGCACGTGGTTGTCTGTTTCAGTGGAGAGATAAATTTTTCCGGGTAAGCCTGCTTTTACCTGTCAATTATGAACTGCAAACACTAAATGTAATTGATCTAATTCATATCACAAACTATTTAAGTACATACAAGGATAGTGCATTCATTCCTTTCGTGTACTTGGATATGTTCTCACTGTCCAGTATTGCCAACAGGCATGCTAGCATATCGACTCGGAAATCAAAATTAAAAATTGTTGTTAGTTGTATTAACATTACTTTGTTTGATCAACAGGCGGAACTTGACCCTCAGTGTTGGAAATTACAGTTGGAAGATGCCATACCGTGAGTTCTGTTCCTTTAGGTTGAGTGAGATGCAGCTCTGTTTAAACTCCTCAATAAGGTTCCAGTTTTTTGCTTACCTGGATGCGGGACTACATGTACTGTGAATACAACGTAGCAGTCGATATCCGTTTTCTTGCCTGGGCGCTTTCGTTTTGTATTCTCTTCCATCAGAAACCTCAAAACATGTAAAAAATATGGTTTTTAGTGAATGGGATTCTTTGGAAGTCAAGTAGTGCATTCATGTGTACCAGTCTTATTGTACTTTTTGGGCGAAAACCAAAGCTTATTACAGTCGATGACTACCGAATGATTGCATTATACTGAGATCTTCACTGAGGCAGTAGCAGTCCAACACTGCTTAAAACAACTTTGACAACCAACAAGACTGACTCTTGAGATTAGCTATAATCCTGTAACACACCCGTAGTTGATCCTTACCTCTACACAACTCCCATTGATCATATGCTTGATGAGACTGGAATCTCAAATACCGACACATTTGTATGAGCTACACTAAACTTGTTGTACATGGATGATTGATTCTATAAAATATAAATAGATTTAAAAACAAAAAATGGAGCCAAGGAGGTCTGAGTGAATTAAAAAAAGGTGTTCTGGTTACAGAGGTCCTACCGGGAGTCGAACCCAGGTCGCTGGATTCAAAGTCCAGAGTGCTAACCACTACACCATAGAACCATTTGCGTCTAAGCAAGCAATGTAAGTCTTTTTCAATGTGATTCAAGTTCTGAATATATTTAGACACAATCCTGGACATTGCAACACGAAGTCAAAGACTTCATCAGTAACTATCGTCTAGAGATTTTGTCATTTTTGAAGTGAACACCTTTGTTGTTTTCTAATCAAACTTCCTTCTACATTATTGGAGGTCTCACGAGCTTCGGTTCTTCTTCTTGGTTTTGTCTTCAACATTTGGGTTTTATTCAACAACCTTACAGTAATGTTTTAAAACTAGCATGCCTGAAACTTGTTAGTCGTTACTAATGACATCAAATATAGATCATCATAACTCAATAGTCAATAAGTAGAATACCCTGTTTTGTTTTGGAAAAATCATTGTCATGAGGAGCACAACTATCATGAAATGATTGGAATCAATCCCACCCGATCGATATCACATTGATAGCATGTGAAACGACGATCCTTAATGTGTTTGAAAGGCCAACAAAAATATAAGAAGAAGATTAGTACCTGGAAACAGTGATCTATATCACCATGAATATGCAAACTATCTTAATCATCAAGATGTGATCTTTAGGGCCTCGTCTTCCGCTTCAATAATGTCAACATCAGTGGCAAATTTGTATGCGGTTTCCTTTTTGTCCCGGGCTACATTTTTCAATAATTTTCGGTTAACTTGGTCTTTACATTACATTTCTCTATAACATTGTTGGTTTTCTTCCTCCTTAAGTTCAACCTTTAAAGCTTATGATACTCCGTTAACATATAAGGAATTAGAACAATTTTAGCAGACTATCTATTTTAGCTTTTTGTTATTTTAAAGAGCATGTTTAGTTTTTTTTTTAAAATAGTTTCGGAGCTTCAGCAGACTAGCCAAAGTTTAGCTATTATGATTTTTAACTATCACACTAGCTAAATATAGAGAACGAGATGACTTAGATGAGGCTAGCTATAATTTAATACATTCCTTGTAAAATATTTTACGTGATATATAAATATATTTAAACTATTTAATCTTTATTTTAAGAATAATGTTGATGTAATGCTAGCTAAAATATACAACATTGATGTAGTCATATTTCTAAAGTGGCTACCCAAAATGACATTTTAGATAATTTGACTAAAATTTAACTAAAAAATGATTAGCATTGCTAAATATGCTCTCATGTACTACTCAATTGTGATGATGTTTTTGAAAAGTTGTTTTGTTTTTGTGGTGACATCTTTTCTCTTAGATCGGTTGTGGCTTGTGAGACTTAGACTGTCCTAGTTTGAGCAAATGAGCCTTAATTTTTGTTTTTTGTCGCATGTGTTGCTTCATCGTTGTATAAATTTAGCTCTTTACCAATTTTGTGTGTGAGGAATGTGTGCGTATATTGAGCATATTTGCACTCTCTCTTCAGATCAGTGCAATTTGTTTGTTTCTCCGCCAAAAACAAGAGACAAGGAATTCTATACATCCATCAAACTCACCAGTCATCCAAGCTATGTGCAAACAAGTTTAATGGTCTACCACAAGACTTTATACATATATACTCATATGAAATCTAGTAAATCAAACTTGTGTCTAGAATCTCACACACAGTCATCCAAACTAACCGAACCCAACAAAAGAAAGAAAAGAAAAAACCCCTCAAAAACTTGTAAAAGAAGAAACAGAACCAAAATGCCCCGCTGCCACTTCTCAGCTTCACAGATCTTCTTATTCTTCTTCCCCAAGCCGCCAGTCCAAGCCTACGTGTCCAGTCCAGTCAAACCCACAAGCTTTGACCGAGGACATATTTCCACGGTCAAACTTCCCTCCTCCTTCTTCGAAACAGCGTGAGGGTCTTGTTCGTCACTTTCGTTCAACACCTTTAAATACTACTTCTTACTTGTTCGTAATCTCCATAACCAAAAACCAGAGCACACAACCATGGCTTCTTCCTTCACTCACCTCCTCACAAGCAACCTGAACATGAACACCAACAACTTTGACCAGGACCGAACCGGCAACTGGAACTGGGGTCTCTCCGACCGTTCAACTGAGCAACAAGAACACCCCAAGTTCAAGTCACACCAGCCGCCTTCTCTCCCGCTCTCTCCTCCTCCTCCTTCCCCTTCTTCTTACTTGGTTAACGCTTTCAGCCCTACTGATTTTCTCAGCTCCCCCATGTTCCTAGCTAACTCTAATGTAAGTTTCTATTATACAACTCTCTCTTGGTTTATCAATATGAACATGAATCTTGGTTTATGAATACAACTCTAAGATCTCATCAGAATTCCCAAGTTAAGCTAGTTTAATCGAGAGTAGTACTAGGATATGTGACCTCCTAGAAATGACTCGTGTTGCATCCCTCCTTAAAAAAAATATGAATCTTGTTTAACTCTATTAGGGTTGTTGTGTTGGTTTTGGTTGTTGATTTTGTTGATTGTTTTTGTTTTGCAGACGCTTCCGTCTCCGACGACCGGAGCCTTTTCGAGTCAGATTTTCGACTGGATGAGCAGCTCGAAAGAGAATAATAGCCAACAAGGAGCGGAGAAGGAGCAGAAAATGTTCACTGATTTCTCGTTCCAACCGGCGACATCATCT
Source organism: Fragaria nilgerrensis (assembly GCA_010134655.1). NCBI lineage: Eukaryota > Viridiplantae > Streptophyta > Magnoliopsida > Rosales > Rosaceae > Fragaria > Fragaria nilgerrensis. The sequence goes on from CM020982.1 coordinate 7,757,122, forward strand.
TCATCGTTCAGCCATCAACAACAATCTTCATCAAGCATGGTTTCATCAGTGGTGAGACTATTCACCATGTTATCTTTGTCTCTTTTTTTTATTTTTTATGATCTTATCTTCAAGTAGTCTAGTTAATGTGGTCCTGCCTATTATGGAAGATTGTTAATTCTGATAAGAGCTCATTATCGTTTTGCTAACAGGAGGAATCATTGAAAAGTCAACAGCAGCAAACGTGGGGTTTCAACAAAACCTCGAGGCAAGAAGAAACTGTAGCAGAGAAAACAGAAGTAAAATCCGAAGTTGCGCCGGTTCAGAGCTTCAATGCTGCTCCAAAGTCTGAATACACAAATTGCAGCACTCATTCGACTCAATATGTGAGGGAACAGAAATCAGATGATGGATACAATTGGAGAAAATATGGACAGAAGCAAGTGAAAGGTAGCGAAAATCCACGAAGTTATTACAAGTGTACATTTCCCAATTGTCCAACAAAGAAGAAGGTTGAGAGATCATTGGATGGACAGATTACTCAAATTGTGTACAAGGGTAGTCACAACCATGCTAAGCCTCAGTCGACAAGACGATCATCCTCTCAACAACAATCGCTTCAAACAAGTTCGTATGCGATTTCTGATCAGTCTGCCTCGACAATATACAATCCAAAAATTGAAGCCGTCACGCTGCAGGAGGATTCTAACTCAGCCTCAATGGGAGGAGAGGATGAGTTTGAGCAAAATTCGCCAATAAGTAACTCAAATGGAGCTGATGATGACAATGAGCCTGAGGCCAAAAGATGGTAAGCTAAAAATTGTTTGATGGTATTTGTATCTGTGTAGTTAAAACTACAATGAGTTATGGTACTAATTTTTTGTTCAATTTTCAGGAAAGGAGAAAATACAAATGAGTCATATGCAGCTCCTGGGAGTAGAATTGTGAAAGAACCTAGAATTGTAGTGCAGACTACAAGTGAGATTGATATTCTGGACGACGGATATAGGTGGAGGAAATATGGACAGAAAGTAGTGAAGGGAAATCCAAACCCAAGGTACATACACATTTTGAAACCCTGTCATTTTGTTCATACAATTCATGAACCGGGCAGATTAACTAATCAATTAGACTACATTGGAATTACAGGAGCTACTACAAATGTACTTCTACTGGTTGTCCAGTGAGGAAACATGTGGAACGAGCATCTCACGATATGAGGGCTGTGATCACAACTTACGAAGGGAAGCACAACCATGATGTTCCTGCAGCGCGCGGCAGCGGTGGTTATGGTGCCTCTAGACCTGCTTCTGATACTAACGGCAACAGCAATGTATCAGTGGCAGCTGTGAGGCCCTTGGCTTTGCCTAATCATTCTAACAATTTGAGCTACCTAAGCTCCCTTCCGAAGCAGCCAACATCAGAGAGCCAATCACCTTATACTCTCAAAATGTTGCAGAACACAGGAAGTTATGGATTCTCTGACTTCTGAAGCTGAGAAAGAGGAGGATGACATATTCTTTTGGGATCGAAAGTCCGAAACTGAACTTACAGATGAATTAGGCTTAGATTTATTGTATAGTTCCACGGATCTATAAATGTTAATTATATACAGGATCAATCGCATTTGTTTATTTGTTTTGAGGCCAATATAAACCTGCAAGATTTGGCCTCATTTTTTTAGCATGTAAAATTTGTTTAAGTAGACTCCAAAATAACATGTTGAATTATACATTTACCTTTGTTGCTTTGTTTGAATTCCAACAAGTCAAACATAAGATTTCCAAGTGACATGTATTTTCAACCCTTTTGTTCTTTTATAAGAAGGCACATTGTTCTATTTCTTATGGTAGAAGCAAATGGTCTTACTCTTCCTGGAAAAATCGTCTTGCTCACAACTAGAATTTTTGGCAATATTTGAACAGAAAAAATTTAAGATAATGAAAAGAAAGGCAAGACTTTGTTATTGAACAGAAGAAAAGTATGTATTCATGTGTAAAATAAGATGTACATCATATCTCATCAGATTATGCACAATGGCCTAATGCCTGAGATCACCCCAAACCAATTCAAGAATTACATGAACGAATGTGAACACTAAAGTACTCCCTTTACCAAGTAAATTTACACGCATAAATACACAAGAAGAAAGAAGAAAGAAAATTTTGGAATGGAAGAAGTTAAGTCTGTATAATATTTTATCAGATGTAAGACTGAGAAGATAACTTGTGTCCGGAAATGAGGGCCAAGAGAGCATGGGTAACGAAAGCGAGAAAAGCCATGCTAATGGCAGATGCCGAGGCGTCTGTAAAGATGTTGTCTTGTGATTCCCTCATTCTGTTTGTTAACGGAATCGCCGAAGAAGCTGATGATATCAGAAGGTATGCCATAATCTGCAGCAAGCCACCCACAAGTTTTTGTCAACTCCAGTCTCAAAGAAACACTTTAGGCTCCTTGATTAGTTGGCACTGATGTAAAATCATGCTCCTTTTACAAGTTTCAGATGATAAAACTTCTAAAACAACTTTCTTCTCACTTTATTGTTGTAATTGGAACTTTACACAGATCCATCATCATATGCTTAGCATGACATTTCAGTTTTCCTGGATAAAGTTCATTTTCATTCTGAACCTCCTTAGGTTTACCCTTGATTGATTACTTAAACTGATTAACATGTTCATCACATTCCCTAATTAGCTAAATTAAGTAGGTTACGATCAGCATGATACCAATCCAGGCAAAACTTAGTAGGTTTAACACAGACGACTACTAACTCAAGTATATAGGGACGTGCTTAGCATATACAAACCAATAAACTTTTCCAAGTTGAAGACCACACACACCATTTACGCTTCAATCATGCCATCAATCACTATAAAATTCTTGAATTTAAACAGAGTATTTTAGGAAACATTATTCTTAGCAACATTATTACGAAATACATTTTCTTTTCTTTTTTTGGTAACATGTTAACAACAATCAAAAGGTCAACATTGAGGAGCAAACCTGATCTCCGATGAAGTCGGCCAAGGCGGATGTCCGGCGCTGAAACATCTCTTTCCCGGTGGCAACCTTAAAAACTTGAGCTCCAGAGTACAACGTCGCCAATATCGCTATTCCCAACAAATACCTATACCACACGACTTTTCCGATCAATCACTAACCAAATTTCCATATTTGAAACCAATCAAGAACAAAATCAATACCTGTATTCTTCATATTTATCGAAGTCTTTCCAATCCCCGTGCTTGTTACTCGCCATGATGATGGCAGCCAGCAGAGACAACACCAACGACAGTCCTCTCAAAGCCACACCGCCTTTCTTCACCAAGTCGTTCCTCTTCCACCGCCGTATGATCCCTGCCACCCCGAACCCGCTCCCAGCCGCCCGGGCGTGTCCTGTTGTCGCCTCCGACTGGCTCTCCACGTCAGCAGCCGCAGCCGGTGGAGCCGTGGGAACAACCGGCGGGGATTGCTGTTGCTTTTGTTGTTGGTCATACTTGGGAGACGCGTCGTCTTGATTCGTCATCAGATAAAAGGGATCCGAAAACGAGTGCCGAGGAGAATATGAGGATTGAGGATTGGGGAATCGACTGGTTTTTTACGAGTGCGAAACGTGTTGTGCGAGTTTGGCTTAGTTGGCAGTTTGGCGTGTCTTGGAGTACACAATTGTGGGCTTGACACGTGGCGAGAAATGATGTCAACCAGGTTGAACTGGCTGGCAATTGGGTATGGGGACCTTTGTTCTGGATGATTCTCCATGATCATGTGCATGGATTCCAGTTAGGTATCCGATGACCGGTGAGATTCTTAATCCGATCAATTCTTTGTTTAACGCATCTGCCAAGTCAACTGGTTTGGTCGAAATTTCTATTAACATTAGTTTGATAAAGTCTCACTCAGGTAATCAGTTGATTCTACGATCAATTTATATTTAAATTTGACAAAATTATGAAAGCATGAGCTAGGTTGCTATATTAATTGTCATAAGTATCGTAAAATTTGTAAGCAAAAAAAAGTTGGCGGTGTCATGTTTTTTTTTAGGGAAGTCTAATGATTTGTATTAGTGGAAGTGTGGGACGATTACTCTATGTTTCCAACTAGAACGATCACTCTTAATGCTTTTGAACATTAGTTGACTTCAATTGGGTTACAGCTCAAAGTCTCAAACTAAAGTGTAGAAGTCTCGCCAGCACGTTACTATTAGGGTTGAAAACTTCAAGGGCATGTTTACTAATCTAGAATGAAATTGAGAATGGTGTAATTAATTCCAGAATAGGTGAATTTCGGCGTTTACTAACATGTCAAGATATTGGAATAGATGTGGGTCTCACTTGCTTATCAGGAATCGATTCCTGATGAAACCCTTTATTCGATACCCAAACTTCCAACATATCCACTTAATTAGTCTCCAAGTACTCAAACTAGCTATCAAGTTTTTCCAATCAGGATTTTCTCGGCTAAGCTTCCAACTCCACATTACTGGAATTTTCCTTATCAGCTGCCTTCACTTGTAGCATCTTTGTGTCTTCGTCTTCACCTTTTTTCTTAAACCTTGATGATATGTCCCAGCCAAACCTTGCATCTTTTTTCCTGCACATCATTTGATTTTGGGATTTTCAGTCCTTCAATAGAAAACAAAAAACTAGTGATTCCAGTCACATAATCAGTTGAGACAGCCATTGAGGTTTTCTTAAAGCCCATCCTAATTCAAAATTCTTATTGGGCCAACCTCTTGAGCATAAGAGTCATGAGCTAAGCTTATTTGTTCATTACATGATAACAATACAGAACAGGACCCAGTAACCATAGTAACCAAGATCTGTTTGCAATAGCATTGTTTCGAAGTTTCCCAACCCTTCTTCTTCTTTTGATTTGTATCGAATAGGACTCTGTGATTTTGACGATTGTACTTGCTCATATTCCACTTCAAGCAAAACTTCGTTTTCATATCAAGTGCCATACACTATAGGGTAACAGGGATATTAAGAGGGTCCTTATTCCTCAACCAATAAGATTGGAACGGAACACCAAATTATTATTGGCGTGCTATGGAATTAGAGGATCTTGGGTCCCTTTGTTGTGGAGCTACTATAAATTTGAATGATGCAATTTATCCATAATGCGACATGTCATTTAGGGTTGAAATAGAAAGGTCGAGACCCACCTCCCACCATGAAGAAAACCAACTCATTTGCATTCATAAACATCTCATCCACACCTATAATGGAAATCAATTCATTCAATTTCATAGCTGTACTTTATTTCTTTTATTTGTTTTGAGCTATTCTGTATAACAATGACATATTGACATCAACCATCCGTTCATGTGAGTCCATTTTATTGATCAAACACCTCCAAATTGCTTGAAGGATGTGATTCATGCACCCAGAGGTTAAAACGTGGACAAGCAATGTGCTTAGTCTTCCTCTTCTATTTTGATTTGTCTGCAAGTTGACTTAAGTTATCTCTGAGTAGAATGACCCCGACAAACTTGTTCCTTTCGTTTTCTTCATGTTATCTGTTGCGTTCATTTTTTTAACTATCTTAAAAATCGTTAGAAAATTTTAATTTTTTATAACTGAAAGAAATTAAGAAAACAAAACCGCGTAAATCAATCTCTCCTATCTGATCCAAGTAGAACGCTAGGAACACAACAAGGGGTAAAACAAGAAAATTAAACACTAGGAAACTGATGCTCATGAGCCATATCAACCAGTTGATCCGTAACATAATTCGCTTCTCTGAAAACATGTCTAAACATAATCAGTCGAGTTAGGTTTCAACCATCGTGTTCACTATGTAGAAGAACAATTTTAGTCCATAAAATGGCCGTTGTGTATGGTTATATTTAGGACCATTTGGTCACTTAGGTCATTAGTGTACCTTCTTGGCTTCTTTTGCTAAGATAGAATCATAAAATTCTATATGCTTTTGAAAAGGGGGAGAGAGAAATAAATGGAGAAAAAGACACCCAACAACATAACCTATTCTCTAAACCACATAAAGAAAAGGGTGTGATAAACGCCATCATTGAACTTCCTCCTCTGGGCAAAATTAAGTACCAAACTTTATATAGCTGAAGAAGCTCCTAGCTCCCTCACCTAACATATTATAAAGAATAAGAGAAAAAAAAAGGTGACATATATTAGATAACGATACCTTTGGATTTATACCCAAAATGGGGTCCTTTTCTTTACAAAGTTTAGATGCTTAATCTCTTTGTTGATTGCTTTTAAATCTCTTTAATCATTGAAAATCAGACTCCTTCAACCTCAGTAGTCATCACTATAGCTACCAAGCTGAAATGTATTTGTTGATCACGAGATAACTCTATGGAAAACAACGAAAAAAAAAAAATACAACATTGGGCGCAAGAAGAACTAAGAAATGCTATGATCAATTTTCATGTATGGCAGCATTGAATTGTACATTTCTTAAGCGTTGTGAGTATAATGACATCAACGCAAAGAAAAGAAGGGAAGGATTGATGCCGAGGCCCAATAGGAGAATGTATACTTGTTCTAAAACTAACTTTGCGTCTCTATTTTGATGATGATTCTATGACTTGAGATTTGTATTTGTATTTAAAATTAATTCTCACGACACATGTAAGTTGAAAAATGAAAATCTTAAAAAAAAAATCTTAAATTTTACTATTTGATTAACTGTACCACGTTGATATATCCGTCCACCAATCACATTCAAAATTAAAAATATTTGGGATATTTTTAAGAAAGATTCTTATGTAGGAAATGACGAAATGCGTACCACATAAAGGTATGTCCTTCAAACTAAAACTCGTCGGGATATGATCAATGTATCACGATTGAAACATTTACACAAATCTAATAGTCCGACGGTACACCCATCCAATGTGCCACTTATTACCCCAACAGTCAAGGCACATAGATTGGCGGAAATCACTGAGTCATCATCACTAGTGAAAAAAGGGCAAGGTTGAAAGTTGAATGGGCTCAATGGGGTGATAATGAGGCCAAGGAAGTTGTTTTTACTAGGATGAGCAAATTAAACGACAACCAACATGACAAGACGTAAAAAGCTACGACAGAAGAACACGGTTAGGGGGCGGCGCAAAAGCTAAAAAGCAACTCGCCAAATAAGGCCGTTGAGTCCGGCGTCAGCGGGCACAATAACCAACGACCACCACCGCCGCCGCCGCAGTAAAATTTTATACAATTCACGTGTGGACCTCCCACGCTGTGTTCCCTTTCGTCACATTCTCAACTTACGCCACTAAACGCCGTGCCGTGTCAACCATCATCCCCACACGCCATGCCAGCTCAATCCCATACCAAGCCAATGCTACCGACACGTGTCTCTTTCAGCCCCTTGAGTGTGGGCCCCAGCAGGCAACCAAAGGAGGGCTGGTCCAAGTAGCATGGCGCGGGCATAAAAACAAGGAGAGGCTCGTAACGGCTACTACGGCGGTCGGTGCGCCCCCGTTGGGGAGGACGTGGCTGAGCCGTGGGGTAGCGATCCAAGAAGAGCCCGTGGGTTGGGCCGACCCGTGACCGACTGACCCGGTGGGATATCAGTGCACCATTTTTATTTTCTTTCTTTTTGCTTCATTTATTTTCTAAGATTATAAACTCAGACGAACTCACTGACATAAGTTGGCCGTCAGTTTCCGAGAATTTGACTTGTGTTTGTTTAGTGTAGAAGACTCTGGTATTCCTGGAATCTTTAGGGAAAGAAATATATTTCTTAAAAATTTAGTACATTATTGCATTAATCATGGATTATATTATATAATCAGTCATTTATTAATGATCCGTTTATTGGGATCACATGCTTGTGTGGTAAGCAATCACTCTATATAAAATTATTCCCTGTATAATTCTGATTAGCCCTCACATTTCAGTCATTGATTTATTTGATTGAAAATATGATCCATTTTTCATTAAAAAAAATCCAAAAAATTGAAATAAATAAATAAATAGTAAAATGACAAGACTATGGCAATCCATGAAGACCCTTTACAACATTTCATTAATATGAGAAAATAAAAGATTAATTTTATTTGAACTCGCTTATTAACGAGACATCTCATCATCTACATTTTGGGTCAGAACTGTAAAAGAGTTCATAAATTACAATCTAATTGAGTAATTCAACAAATTTAAGCAATATGGTAAAATTTTACTCATTATATTCATTTTTCTGTATTTCAGTGTACAATCACACACTAATAATCCCCTTTAACTTCCGCGTCACTCTAAACCTAATTTTCAGCTACACGGAAGACGACCAAGCCTTCCTTCTTTGACTTAGCAACTTCTCTACTAAACACTGATAAATTCATTAATAGAGTAGTTATAACTTTCCTCAAAAACAAATATGAAGTAGTTATAACTGATAACTACACAAATTATTTTTCTGTTTCCATATTACAAAAAAAAAATTAGAGTCAACGTGCTTCCGTTATCCCACTCACCAAAAACGTCACCGTCACACACAACTTGCAATTAAGGATTAAAATCTTTGCGATATATCCGATATATCCTCCGATGTCTCCCTTTTTCGAAGGACCGATATATCTATAGGGGTCAATATCTTATCTTCCACTTTATCTACGATATTTCTCCAATATTTAGGAAATATCGTCAAATATCACCAATATTTAGGAAATATCTCCGACATTTATGATATTTTCGATATATCACCGACATATTAAAAAAATATCTGCAAAAAAATTGAAATGATATTCGGAAGAGAAGTAATTCCCTCGAGGTGTATCTCAATGAAGAGTGGTGGTCTCGACTCTCGAGAAGAACATGATTCATTTCGAGATATATCTGGATGCAAATCGATTTATTACACAATTATCAAACTTGGAGATGAGTGAACAGTGAAGGAATATTTACACTTGAGAAAGAGAATGAGTATAAGATAGAGAACACATGTGTACTAGTGAGACCGTGAGTCTATGACATAAGATAGAAAACACAATTATAGAGATATGAGAGAGAGAGAGAGAGAGATGTGAGTCATGTGACTCCAACGTCCCACACTCCCACCATATCTTGAGTGATTACGATCATGCTTCCCATGATCATGGCTATAGAAACACTAGGTATAGAGCGCAAGAGGATACCATGTATGAGAGGAGGACTAGAAGTCCAAATGATGATCAAGATATTGCTTCAGTTGCGCTAAGTTTTGATTCTATCAGTTTATGTAGTGGGACTAGAACCTCAAATGAATCCAAAGAAGGCAACAATCAATATGGCTATAATGTTTATGGCTATAATCAATACGCGGAAGTCAATGATTAGTCATCCAGTTGGATTCATCCTTACTATCCACTTATAGGGGAAACAGTCGGCAGCTCTAAAGACATATATGATTATCGTATTCAACACTACAATTTGTACTGTATGAGTCATATGTCTTGGTCTGATTATTGTACTTTTGTGGACCAACGTGTGTCTTATGACTGTTATCAACAACCTATATTCTCATTCTGGATGTAGATGAAGTTGATGTTTGTAATATTTATATATAAATCTAATAAATTAAATATTTAATTTTTTTTCTAAAATACCGATATTTTTTCTCGAGTTTTTCCGATATATCTGAAATCTTTTTTTTTCAAAAGATTGATATATACACTGATACCGATATTTTAATCCTGGCTTGGAATAGCAATCTCGACATATTCGCATCATTATCTTCCAGATTATGCTCTCCTTTTTTGTACGCGTGTGACCGCCTATCCCGGTCACCCCAAACGACGCGGTCACGCCGTCATCCCCCTCTCTGCCTTTTATCTAACTACTCCTCCTCCTCCTCCGTTCTACCACCTCCTTCTTCCCCAACAGAAACCAGAGAGGAAGAAAAGAAAGAGAGCCCTTTCAGTTTCACCGGAATATGTAACTCCAAACCAGCTATGTCTTCTCGTTACAACCATCCTCCTCCTTTTCTCTTCATATTTAAAATCCCCAACTCTCTCCTCTCCGGCCAAGCCTTGATCGGCGCCAACCACACCTCCGCCCGCTTCTGCTCCCGCTAAACCTCCTCCGCCGCAACCCGAGTCTTCCTCCAAAATTTTATTCATTAATTCTTTTTCCGACTGAAATTTTCGATACAAAAAAGCTGTGAATTTATAGAGGTTTATAGAGATGGAGCCTATTACTGCCAAGCCGGGGTTCCTCAAGAACACTCTGGTGCGGTGTTTCTTGTTCGGCGTTGTGCTGGTGCTGTTCCGGTTCGCTTACGTCATCACCGTGACCGGAGAGTCGTGTAGAGTTGGAAATTTCTGCTTTCTGAAAGAGAATCTCAACTTCGTCATTGCCAGCAGCGGCGCGTCGGCGGCGAACGGCGCGGTTTCGACCGGTGCGGTGGGGCCGGAGAGGAAGGACGTGTACACCAGCAAGGACTGGATCAAGGCCGTCCATTTTTACTCCGCCGTTTTCCAAGATCTGATCTCGCAAGGGTTTCTCTCGCCGGAATCGAAGTCGCTGTGCGTGGAGACTCCGACGGGGCAGGAAGTTTACGCCTTGAAGGAGACCGGCGTGAAGAACGCCGTCGGGATTTTCAAGAAGGCGTCGAGGCCGTTGGTGGTTCGCGGCGAGGCGCACCGGATGCCATTCGCCGATAACTCGTTCGACTTCGTTTTCTCCGGCAACGGGAGGCTGGACAAGTCGCCGAAGGCGGCGGAGTTCGCGGCGGAAATTGTGAGGACGCTCAGGCCCGAAGGGTTTGCGGTGGTCCATATCGGAGCCAAAGATACGTATAGCTTCCATTCTTTTATTGATTTGTTCAATTGCTGTAAGTTAGTTACTTCACGCGACATCGACGGCTTTAATTCGTCGATGCCGCATATACGTGAGATGGTGTTGAAAAAGGAGTGTGATGCTGCTACTGAAGTGTCAAATTCCGGCGGAAGTTCCGGTAATGAGTGCTCGGTGCCGGGGCATAAGCTTGAGTTGGTGAGGAAGGCCGAGCCGATTATTCAAATCGAGCCGTTGAAGCCTTGGATTACATTGAAGAAGAATATACAGAATGTGAAGTATCTCCCTTCGATTGTGGATATTAGCTTTAAGAGGAGGTATGCTTATGTTGATGTTGGAGCTAGGAGCTATGGTTCGAGTATTGGGAGCTGGTTCAAGAAGCAGTACCCGAAGCAGAACAAGACCTTTGAAGTTTTCGCCATTGAGGCTGATAAGACTTTTCACGAGCAGTATAAGATGAAGAAGGGGATTACTTTGCTGCCGTATGCTGCCTGGGTGAGGAATGAGACATTGTCGTTTGAGATTAATGGAGACCCCGGGGAGAAGGTGAAGGAGAAGGGTAGGGGAATGGGGAGGATTCAGCCGGTGAAGTCGGCCAATGGAGGGTTTGATGGTCAGGTGGATAGGATTCAAGGGTTTGATTTTGCGGACTGGGTGAAGAATACTTTCACAGAGAAGGATTTCGTGGTGATGAAGATGGATGTGGAAGGGACGGAATTTGATTTGATTCCGAGGCTGTTTGAGACCGGGGCAATTTGTTTGATCGATGAGGTGTTTCTTGAATGCCATTACAATAGGTGGCAGAGGACGCTCCCTGGTGAGAGGAGTGCAAAGTATGAGAAAACTTATGGCCAGTGCTTGGACTTGTTCACTTCACTAAGGCAAAGTGGGGTTCTTGTTCATCAGTGGTGGTGAAATTACAGGTTTCTTTCATTTTAGTCATACTCCTATTGTCTTTTGTAATTTTGTTTTACAGAGAAAGACTCAAAAGTAGTTTTATGGTTGTAAGAATTGCAGCTGAAAAATGAAAATTTCTTTACTTCTTTTTAGTTTAGAAGAACACGTCTTTACTCTCTTATACTGTCTCTATTGATTACAGTTGATTTAAAGTCCTTATCATGTTCACTTTGGCAACAACAATTCAGATTTGTGTCTGAGACCATCGACTGTTTAGCTATTGATTGGTTCATATACTTGCAAAGTTGCAATATATGCATTTTGGCTATGCGAGAACCCTTTCGAAACAGATACTGGAACTGAGTTCAAGGTAGTGATTTGCATGAGAAATGTGGACTCTTTAAAATGTTGAGCGTGAAGATTGAAGCTTACCGTGTAATTCCCATAACTATGTTTATATGTTCCAGCATTGGCATCTAGGTGTTTTGTTAGACAAGGACTAATCCCCTTTGAGGTAGGCACTTCATTTTTCGGAGGCGAAAGCTTTGTTATTCAGTTACTCTATGCAGCATTCTGCTTCTCCTTGTTTCATTTTGGGGTGAACATGTAGTACATCATTTTACACCGCAGATTCTAGTTTCCGGTAGTACAGTTTGAGGCCCCTAAATGAGGTAGTGCTGTTGTAAAATTGTAGCCACCTCTCCTGGCTTCATCAGGGAAATCCAATTATTTTTAGAATTCAGTTGGCTAGTTTTAGATGTCGACAAGTTCTTGTCAGTGTAGAATTACACTAGTAATGATATGGTCTGGTTAGTTTAGTAGTATTTGTAAACAAAATCATTCCAAATAGGAAACAAATGTAAAGGGCCATCTGTTCCTATGCAATATTGTTGCATCTTTGTCTTGGTGAGTTGTAGGTTTTGCTGGAAAGTCCATATTTGTGGCTCATAATAGGAAGCTTCTTTAAGCCCCTTTTGACTTATTTGACTCAATCATTAGCTCACCGATTTGAGCATCATAATTGGTTCTATGCCAGCAGCTTCTTCTTTGAACAGCCCTGCAGCATTTGGCAAAGGCACATGGCATTAGGAGTTGAGCATATGTTTTGTTTCACTAGAGCTATGTCCCTGCTATACCCAGCTCATGCTACTCGCTTAGAATTTCGAATCATTGTTACAATGAGGTATTTTATCTAACAGTTAGAGTGCAGTGTATAATTTCGAAGCGAAAGAAACACAAGTCTTAGACTCTGAACTGATGAAAACCGTTGTGAGTTGCTACCCTCAGTTCTTTTTGATGGAGTGCATTTGAACTAAGTCTAGCTGCTCATGCCATCTTCATTTCAGAAAAATTCAATCACTAATGTGTTCGGAAAGTTACTGCATATCGGAGAGCTCTCATGCTGATTTGATGTGGACACAAAATTCATTTTCCTCCTGCTATGAGTGAGTATGGTTGTAATCTATAAATCCATTAGATGAAACATTTATCAATTAGAAATATATTTTTGTATACATAATCTTTGGGGAATTGAGGAATAATTGTAGACATGCTCATTTTATAATAAGATATTAGAGTAAATTAAAGTGATTGTTATGAGTGTTGGTTTTCATTTAGATCAGATAGTATAAGCATTCACATCTTTGATTACATGATTCTTTAAAGAAGCCCAAATCATACCCCAAATCATAGTGCAAATTCCGGGCCTGATTGCATTCTTGAACAATATGTTCTGCTTGATTCGATAACTGGTTTTGCAATTTTGTTCCAAGATAATATGTAGTAATCTAATAGCAATGACAATGCTAGCTTCTTGAAAATCAAAAACTGGTACTTAATCAAAAACCACAATAAACAAAAAAGATCCTGAGTACTGAACTACTGATGAAAACCACTGTGAGTTTGCTACGCTCAATTTTCTTTGATAGAGTTCATTTGAACTAAGCCCAGCTACTTATGTCATCTCCATTATGGTTCTCTACCTACGTTAAGATCTTTGAAAATATGGATGGTTGTGATCAAGTCAAACTATATTACAATTATTTCCAACTAAACTTCTAGTTGACTAAATCAATGTACTCTTAGAGAATACAGACTGTTTTGATCTACAATTCTATATGCAGTTAGCTGATGACAGAATGGATTTGTAAGTCGGAAAAACAAATATTACAGTTTTTACTCTCTAGTCAGTTGTTTGTCGTCATTTCTTCATACATTATCGTTTGTTACCCTAGATAAGAAACAACTTATAACAAGCCGCTAACAATATACACTGTCACTTTTAGCACATAAGCTAGATACATATCATGTGGTGCACCTTAAATAGTAGCATATCCATATGTAGATATAAGCAAAATTAGGATGCTCTAACCCATTTTCCCTAACAAAAACAAAGGTATTGTTGTTGCAGCTTTGACCTTTTTGTCTTTTGAGAAGAAAGGTCATTGACTTAAACATGGGTTGAGATGAGCACGTCAAAATTCTAACAACACCACCCACAATATCCAAACGGGGAGGAGCATGCAACTTTTCATTCCCAAATGTTCAATCTTTATGTCGTGCTCTTGATCCTCAACCAAAGACAGAAAATCGTGATTGTTATTTATCCATGCTTGTTCTTCTTTGATGCTAATTCTTGGCTCCACATTCTTTTGAACCCTTTAATCTGCCTCTTCATATTGGGGTTCAGAGAAACATAGCTTTATTTTGTGGCGTTAACGCTCATTGGTTGGGGTCGCATTGTAAAGGAATTGAACCTCCGACCTAACCTATTTTCAAAAATATGGGAGGTTGCTGCACCAAAGATGCCTTGTATTATGGGAATAACATAGATGATGACCGTTATTGTAAGGATGATACTGAATTTGACGGTGATGATGATATGAACAATGTGAAGTATGGGGAAGATGGAGCCCGGATAAGAATGCAAGGCTCTTCTAGGTACATTTCCATGTACACCCAACAAGGAAAGAAAGGGATCAATCAAGATGCTATGACAGTTTGGGAGGTATTTGAGTTTTGATCATTTGTCCTACATGAAGCTCCTCTTTGTCAATTTTTTTATCTGAGATTGATTTTTAAGCTTCCCTTTGTGCTCATACATACGTCTTCTTCTGCTACATTTGTTGTCTTTACCTTTTCTAGCTTCTTTACCATTTCCGTTGATATTATACATGAAATTCTTCTTGTAATTTCAATAATGATGAACCTTCTTCTGCCTAGGAACCCTTTATACTCATTGTTATCATTTTCTTCCATTAACAAATCCATGAATTTAATGTTTAACCTCCATTTCTTTTAGGATTTTGCTGAGAAGGACATGTACTACTGTGGTGTGTTTGATGGCCATGGACCTGATGGCCATAAGATAGCGCAATATGTACGCGACAATTTACCTTCAAAGCTCTCCCAAGTTGTCAAAATCTACCAGCTTAACACCGGCATTTTTGACAATGCTAGTCTTCCTTCAAGTTTTTTCAACCAAGAAAGTAACACAACCCCCATCAGCAAAGGCAGTCAAGATATTTCTCTTTCTTCATGGGAGGCCAGTTTCGTTAAATCATTCAAGGATATGGATGAAGAGCTTAGCCTCGATTCAACCATCGATAGCTTCTGCAGTGGTTCAACAGCTGTAAATGTAGTTAAACAGGTATAACACACTATGCCATTCAAACTTGCATTACAAGAAAAGCAATTGAAACAGAACGCTTATGATGTGTGGATTTTCAGGGTGATCACTTGGTAATTGCAAATTTGGGGGATTCTCGTGCAGTTCTTGGCACTAGAGGAGAGAATGATCAAATTGTTCCTGTCCAACTTACAGTTGATTTAAAACCGGATACTCCAAGTGAGTTTTTAATTCTGCTCTAATATCTTTTTAAGTGACCAAGTTCTTTAGGTGTAATTGGCATCATATTCATTCTTTGTTTCTCTATTGTCTTACTCAGGTGAAGCAGAAAGAATTAAGAAGTGCAACGGCAGAATTTTTGCAGTGGATGAAGAACCGGAAGTGTACAGAATATGGATGCCGGATGAAGACTGCCCTGGTCTAGCAATGGCACGAGCCTTCGGAGATTTCTGTCTCAAAGATTATGGCCTTATCTCCATTCCTGAAGTATGCTACAAAACCATCACGAGCGATGATGAATTTGTGGTTTTGGCAACTGATGGGGTGAGAACAAAAACTTTGTAACTTTATGACCAAGTTACTTGGTAGTCACAAATGATAAAGTGGAGAAGTTGTGAAATATTAGTGTTAAATTTGTTCACCAAATAATGTGACACTGTGCTTTGTGCAGGTATGGGATGCGTTATCGAATGCTAATGTGGTAAAGATAGTTGCTTCTGCAAAGAAGAGATCCAATGCAGCGAAGTTGTTAGTCAAGCGAGCTGTTAGAGCATGGAAAAGAAAATATCCAGAATCCAAAATTGATGATTGTGCAGTTATATGCTTGTTCCTGAAAGACCAACCTTCTTTAAGTCGGTCAATGTCTCATGGAAGCCGGGGAAAAGTAAATGAACCTGCGCTTGTTTCTTATTATAGCACTAAATCGAATGCTCCAACCGATGGAGGAGGCACCGAACTGTCTCTTGTAAATAGCAAGATCTCAGAAGACACAAAAGAAGGGTGGAGTGAATTGGATGGTTCTACAAGAGTGAATTCCCTTTTGAATGTTCCTCGATATGATAACGCTTTGAGTTGGCGGAAAAAATCAAAGGATTTTGAAGAGGTTGAAGCTCATTAATCAGTTCTTTTCCTTTTGAAGATCAAAGATATGGTCTTAACAGAATGATACCTAATCCAGTTCAGACCATTTCCATATATATGTGTTTGCTTTGATCAGTTGATGTCTACCAGCTATCTGCAAATGCAATTCAGCTTCCTTCCAAGTATTAAAGAAAAGGGGCTCTGAATTAGAATTGTTTAGGAGAAATGTACATATTTCTCTTACTAGCTAGTTACTTAGAAGTGCAGTCGATACTGAATCATGAGCCTACATCTTTGTACTAAATATACCTCAACATCATGTTTGTGTGTAGTCATATTGACACCCATCTATTAATCATACTTCATTTCTAAACCACATTGTGACAAGGTAGTCTGGATATCAATCATTTAGTTTAGAAACTTCTGGCGCTGCTAAGACAGTTTTTTGATACGATGTCCTGTGTTAAAGGGTGCTCTATATAGAATCTTGGTTTTGATTTCAAGGATTTGTACTACATACTTCCAATTGCTTTGCTTGATCAATCTTTGATGGAGGCAAAGGTCAACCTGCATTGAACATAGAGAATTATGAGTTTGTTCACCTGGTTAGTAGCTAAGCGAGAAATTCATGCTTAATAATATTTAGATGTAAATCTAATGATAAATAAAACTTATTTTTAAGTTAGACGGTTATGTTTTTTAACCTTTGATTTACGTTCAAGAGTGATCGAACAAAACTAACAACATCAAATCAGTGTATCAAGACTGGTTCTATCACAGACCGAAACCCTCTCTAGGGTTTTGAGAGTAAGGCGGCTGCGACGATGGCGCATCTACTTCGCTCCTAGCCATTAGGGACGTCTCGGCGTCGCAATCTTCAAGAAATAGGGATGGGCTTCTTGTTTCTCATACCAATGACGCACGCGGCAGAGGCTAGCAGAGGTTTGCGATCCAGTTTTTGGTTTCAAGTTCCGAGAAGGGGCGGAGGCGGGCTGTGGTGACGTTCTTTGCTCCCGCCATCAGCTTTTGTGCAGAGGAGGTCGAGTTTTCGTGTAGGAGGAGGAGGAGTTGATCTTGCTTCTTAGAGGCGGCTCACTGAGTTAGAGGATATGGGGTCATGGCTAGGTAGGCCGCTGAACGGAGGCTGGACTGGCCTAATTCATGGTTTGAGGGCAGTGGGTGTGGCTTGGGCTTCGTGAGCCTTTCCACTGTCCCTCCTCAATCCAACTTAGGTGAGTTTCTTTGCTCTAGGCTTTGGTGACTCTTTTGGGGCTGGAGAAGATCCCTACACAGCCACATTGAAGAGTTTACCCCATTTTTATTGAAAGATATACCGAAATGGTCTTAGGCCTCGATTCATTGAGCTGGGGTACTTTGGTTGGTTATATAGGTTATTGCTTTCTAGGCTAAAATAAAGTCCTCTTGTGAACATTAGTTTTTGAGTTATATTTCTTTGTAGCTTTTGTAAGATCTTCGAGTTGTATCGAAGTTATGCTCTCGGTTGACCAGCCGTTGGATTTGTACTGGAGTTTAACTCTCGCTCGTCCTATTAGTCGATTTAATATATGAGCTATACGCCTCTTGGAGTAACATCTATTTCCATATAAATCAATAATAAATAATAAATAAATGAAAAACCATAATTGCTAATTTTCTATCATAACTTTCACATTTCACCTTGGTGTCAATTTGCTACCCTAAATTTTATTTCAGCCAATTTGCTACCCTAACTATTAAATATGTCAATTTGCTTCAATTCCATCAAATTTGTTACTTTAAGTTTTCAAGATTAATCAATTTTCTTATTAAAATTTCAATATCGACAAACTTTAACATTCGATTTTCAAAATTAATTCATGTTTGGATGAAGAAATTAACAAAATTAAATGACAAAAAGGTAGCAAGTTGGCTAATTTTAAAAACATAAGGTAGCAAATTTGTAGAAATAATAGTTAGAGTAGCAAATTGGTTAATTATGAAAAGTTAGGGTAACAAATTGACACCAAAGTGAAATGAAATGTATGATAACGATTTGGCTAAAATGTCGACAAATAAAAAAAAAACTAAGTTGCACAGACACGAGGACACAGCAAAACTCAAAAACTGAGTTTCCGACACGGCAAACATAATTATATATTTATGTATTTTTAATAAATAAAAAAGATACAAAAATAATTATATATATTTTATATATTAATAAATAAATATCACCTTATTTCTAACTAAATAAATATCACAACAAATTCACACATTGTACTAAATTTACATGTATTCACTTGAATAAGCTAAAAAATTACACTTAAATGTCAATAACATCATCCTAGTTTAATAACATAATAATAGCTAAATAGAGGACCTTATATGATATTAATATTCTATAATCAATTAGGAGTATTTAGATAGAAGTCATAGAACAAAACATATATTTATGAATTTAAAATTAGTATTAACTAAGTGAGCATTGGTGATAGGCACGCCTCCAATCCAAGAATGGTTAGTCTACTTGATAGATAGGGACGAACGCCTCCGCCTTCCCAATTCATCACCTCTTGTAGCGACTCAAGAAGAATTCATCTCCAACGGCCACGAATCCATCCAGTTACTACCATATCCGTTCAGATCGGCCACCACTCATTCAGTCCCTACCGCTTTCTTATTTTTTTTGCCTGTAAATTTTGTGTTGTGAATTCCTTCCGGCAACCGTCATATCACTGCCGGAGAGACCAAGAGTCTGAGAGAGACGAAATCGGTCTTCGTTATTTGAGAAATAAAGAAAAGGACTGTGGTCAGACTTTGACTGTTTTATAGTTCTTCATTCAATTTTAGATTTTCAGACTCGGCACGCTTCCGAAATGGAATCGAGCGCTTCCGCCGAGATTCCGTCGCGCTTCCAAATCAAGTTTTCCCGAAATCGCGTTTCCGCTTCAGAATCGAGAAACTTGAGCGGCTGTGCGCTTCTGTGCTCCCTACCATTCAGGTTTTTTTTTTAAGAGTGAAACGCTGACGTGATGTGTCGCAATGTCGTGCGTGTCCGGTCGGACACAGTTTTTGCCGTATCGGACGCGTGTCGGAAGTGTCAGACACTCCGCACTTCACCCATATGGAGTGTCGGTGCAACATAGAAAAAAAGTGATTGAACAAAGTTTATTTGGTGAATTACCAACCACAACAAGAGAACTGTGTTGTATCTTTCACAATACTCTCCCAAGTCCTAATGACTAATGAGTCTACAATTGATTCATAGTTCTTGGTAGAACAATACAATCTTTTGTGTCAATAATTTCTCTGACAGTCGAAATATTCAATATTTCAAATCACCATAGAACACTTCTTTTTTGATTAAGAATTTTTATGTGAACAATTTGTTACTTGGTTCACACATCTGCCAGAAGTCTGTTAGATCAGGCATTCAGATGGTGCCTTGTGGGAGTCTTGTATTTATGGCCAAAGGCTTTTGGGCATCATTTTGCTAAGCAACCTGAAACTTCAATAAGTTGCATGACCCCGTGAGCGAACCCGCTCCATATGAATAGACCCACCCTTACAACCCTTTATTCTCACAATCACATATAAAAATCCTGAAAGGAATACATCCAATCCAAGAACCCAGACCTGAAGTCTGATCAAAATATCTTTCAATGATTCATCCCATCCCCACCTTCTGCAACCTTTTGTTAAACCCAACACACAGACACTCCCTTTGAAAATCAAACACAGACGGTGACAAGTAACCAGAAAATCCCTTTCAAGCTCCATTCACTATTATATGTGACCACCAGGTCACCAGACCAAGCTTTCTTTTCCATCAAAGAACCACTGCCCAAAAACAAAAGCGAAAGCTCCTTCTTCAATACCAATGTGACCAAGACATTACAATTTTCCTCGCCCTCATGTTGATAAGAGTATTTAGAATTTGGTAACCAAAGTTACCATGCTTTCCATAAGATAAAAACCACCATTCTTATACATTACACTAGTATTAGACTAAACCAAGGTTCATAACCTCGGACATCTGAAACCAAATTAAAACAAGCCTTACACTACTAATTATATTATAACTGGGGTTAAACTTAGCTAGACAGAGGCAGATTTCCGGACAATGTACCGGTACGCGGCGACCTTCTTTTTCCGGGAAGCAGAATTGTCCACTGAGAATACCATTTTTCCGGCCTCTTTCGGAGTAAAGGAGTTCCGGATTGCTTCTTCAGATGGTGCGACTTTTCTCGGCTTCTCCACGGCAACAATGTAGCTTCCTTGTGAACTTGGCACAAACTCAGCACTGTACTCCAAGTCCCACCCTCCAACAACTATGTCCCATGTAATTGTTGCACCAGCCTAATCAAACACAGAACTAAGAGATGTTAACCAACCACCCAAGTTAAAAGTTGAATTCAAAAGCACAAAATTAGGGATTCAAACGACAATGTTACGTAAGAAAGGCTTAACAAACCTCAATCCCCTCGATCTGAATGTTAACTTTCTCTCCTCCTTTGACAGTGAATTCCGAAGCCGGTTTGGGAGGACCGTTTGCAAATCATTGGGTCGACTCAGTCCACCATACTGAACTGGAACATCCTCAGGCCTAATAAATCTGTTTCAGAATAGCATGACCCATTTCTGGTAAGTGGAAATCTACTTTAAGAAGCAAAGACAGAGTTTTCTTAAAAAATCAAGAGATAAATAGACGTCTAAAACAAAACTGCGAAAAATAGCGAGTTCACCAAGACCCAGTTGGGGACTTGGGGAATCTCTAAACAAAAGGAAGGTAACAACAACAACTGACCCGGTAAAAGATTCTCAATTACTTAACTAGCAGTAAGATCAGTTTTTCAAATTAGATAACTAGTACACAACAGAGCAAATAACTCTTTTTCTGGTAAGTAAAGGACTCACTTGTAGAGTGTCTCTGCAGCATTTCCTTCCTTGGATATCACAAACTTGCTCTTAGTTCTTTGGGTCAGAAACGGACTGAACATCGAATACAGAACACTGAAGTACCACGGTACATTAATGAAAATCTAAACCAAAAAACCCACATCAGAATCATCTCAAAAATCACAATCCCACAACATAAATGAAAATCAAGTACCTTTCTGGCCACCATTTCTGGGTAGTTGTCCTGAAACAGCGAGAGGAATCTGATTCGAAGCAACCCTTAGCTCTCTTTTGGGCATGTCCTTAAGATCAGTGACTTGAATAATGGAGTTGATGCCTCCAGGCTTAAAATGCAGGACATTGATACCCTTTTCAAGAACCTGAACTCTCCACCTCAAGAACTTCTTAAGCTTCTCCTCGTCCCCAAAAATCCTCTCATACATGTCCTTATCCTTAAAAACTCCATAAGCATTATAACACACCGGATGCCCACACCTATCAAATCCATGCATATAAGCCACCACACCTTCAAGCTCCTTGAATCCCAAGTCCTCCTCAACAACCCCATCAGCCCCAAACTCCTTCCTCCATTCAAGACACTTGACTAGCATGTTGAAAGCCTCGGCAACACGGAAGTCCCTCGCCCGGAGAAACTTGAGGAGGATGACGTCGGCCTTGTCGTCTCCGGCGAGCAGCTTGACGCCCCACATGGCGGCGTCGCAGGCTTCCGAGGCAATGAGCTTGTCTTTGAGCTCCTGGAGAGCCTTCTTCTCCGAGGACTTGAGGGTGGAGACAAAGTAGGTGTCTTCCTTGAAAGAATGTGTTCGGAGAGCGGCGACGTTCATTAGAGAAGAGACGAAGCTTTTCTTGGAGGGCTTCGGGGAGGCCAGAGGGGTTTGCTGGAGAGGGAGTGGGGATGAGGAGTCCATTGTTTTTGATTTGAGGAAAAATGGAGCGAAGCAAGAAACCGAATGTGAGATGGGTTTTGATGAGGTGGGTTGAGAGAAGAGAAGGGTCTCTGGATTTGATTCTCTGAGAAGCTCAGTAGGTTCTGGGAGTATGATTGCGGAGAGAACGAGGGGAAGGGGTCAGAGAGATGAAGGAAGCAAGAAGAAGAAACAAAGATTGGGGAAGAAAAAGACAGAGGATTGAATTGAAATAGAAACAGAGAGAGAGGAGAAAAATGGTTAAAACGGGTTTGAGGGTTTTGGATTGAGCCGCGATTTTGGTTTGAAGTTTCAAAAGTGGCTTTAGTCTTGGCCTGTGGAACAGTGGAAATGTGTTGCAGAGGATGAAGGGGCAAATTTTGAATGGGGGAGTGGGGGGCACGCGCGGGTTGGAGCGGGTGGGGGGAGCGGTTTTCGAGGGAAAAACGAGAGCCGAGCCGAGCCGAGCCGAGAGGTGGAGTGGAGAGGTGGTGATAATAATTGAGGGGACGGGGTTTTAACGGTGGGCGAGTGAAGCGGGGCACGGGTTTTGTGGGGTTTTACTGGTGGGCCCCGGATAGGGTACTGTTGTTTAACCTTTCCTTCTTTTGCCTTTCGCAGAGGTCTGTGGGCCCCGGATTTCCACCCTCCCACGCCTTTTAAAGCTGCGAACAGGGAGACCCTGAATTTTTTTTTTCTATATTATTATTATTATTTTGAAATTAGAGAAATTAGTTTAATCGCTTTTGGTTTTATTACTTTTATATTTAGGGCAAAGGGATCGGATTATGGATATCCATGACAACATGTGGATTTGAAAATACCAGAAGACAAGGTCGGTTGGAGGGAAATTTTGGGTTTCTTTCTTGTTTTGTTTGCCCTTTTGGTTTTATTATTTTGTTTCTATGGGAATGCATTAGTTCATGGTTACTAAAAATAAACGAGTATATACTTGCTTGGATCTGAATTCTCCGTTTAAATTTTGTTTGGATGAGTTCAGTTGCTGTACACATTTGTATGACATACATCAAGCCGTGACAATTCAAAATTCAAGACGATCGGACGACTTACGGCTTGATGTATGTTATACACATGAATAATAGAAAAATCATCGTTTAGATGTCTTATAACCATTAGATGGAGTAAGGATGACATGACGGTCTTAGATTGTATTCAATCTAATAGTTAGAAGTCATCCAAGCAAATCTAAGTAGAGAAGCCAAATTTATACTTAGACAAAAACTTTAGGATTTTTTAGTTTTACAGTTAAAAAATTGTAATACGGGCATTTAACTATATATTTTTTAAAAAAAATACTAACTTCAAATATTTTAATGATTATTGATAGTAGGAAAAACAACATGAACACAACGGTCCTCGTGTGCTAAGTTAGAATCAAATCATGCAACACAACATAAAAAAAATTTAAACCTCAACTAGTAACCAAGCCTACTTAATAACTAAAATCCGAAATCACCCTACACACGAGGAGTCTTCCCGGAATGACCATTAGTCAAAGAAGGAGAAAAATAGTGTGTGTGAAGACGATGCAGCCATGGCTAAGTAGATTTGCTTTATCTATCAATTATGGATGATGCAAGTGCCACTATCCAAAAGACTCGTTATGAGCTAAATTCAAAGCAGAAGTACTTATTTCTCTGAAGTACTAGTGCAGTAGTGGGTGTTATCGTAATCAAATTGTTCCTTAAACCATCATCTTTACTAAACTCAATAATTCACACTAATCTCAATTGTTCCTCATTGAGGTACCTAAGTCCCAAACCAATCATAGCATCCAAGAAATTCCAAACATATCTTCCAATCTTCCATTGTAGTACACATTTGAATCTTTGATCATACATCAATGTACCAAGTAGTGAACCAAAAGAAAATGTGAAAGCATGACTTAGATCTCAAGGTTGGGGGGGACACACCTCCCTTTCAAACCCCACTTATGAAGAAAACCCAGAATTTCCACATCGGATTCTGGAACCAAAAAAGAAGAAAGCAACCACAATAAATTGAATTAAGAGGAATTATACAGAGGGAGTGGGAATTTTTTGGGATCTGATTAAGCAAAAGCAAATCTACTTGGGCATGATTGTCAATGTAACCTAGGAGGACCAACTAATCAATTTCACCTACTGCCCCTAATTTTGTAGGGCAAAGTTAAATTATAGGACACGGATTGTATCACATTCCCTTATAAGCTCTGGTGGTCTTTACATGGAATTTGCAAATGCTCCATAAGATTTTGTGGGTTTACTTAGAGAACCCAGATTCTGTAAAATTGTGTTTCAGATGCAGCAAAGAAGTAGAGAGTTTTGGATCATCTAAATATGAAATTAGTGTGAAATTTTGGGAAAGGTGAGGTGTTTACAAGATAATAATCAAAGTAACTCTTTCTTTCTTTAACTTTTGCAAAATCACTTTTGACCTGTGATAGTATGCGATAGTGTGATACAATCCATACTTGACCAAAAAGAGGCTTTGATCATCCCTCTCCGAAAGGTATGAACTGTCCTAATTATACTTAATTACAGAGATGAAGAAAACTGGCCCCAAAGTATGATTTCATGTCATACGTCTGTAAATACCGGGAAGTCACAGTGTAGAAGTGGTATATGTGAAAACATACAAAGTATAACGTTACTGTGACCGTTTCAATGTAAGTAACGATGTAACACTGATGTGGATGGATCAAAATTCAACTTCTTTCAATGGGTACTTCTGAGTTTTTACATATTTTGGTGCATGATTACTCGCTTAGACAATTTAAGGGGATGATTAGAGAAAAGAAGTGTGCTCTACATGTTAATTAACAAGCGTGCTCTACATGTTATTGTTCATCGCTGATTGAGATTTTAACTGTTTCCTAGTGAACCTAAAGAAGAACATCTCCTTAATCACAGGGAAGTTGAGCCAAAACCCAAATCTATTCCAAGAAAGAACAAAAGACACAAGATAGCCAAGATTCTTGATTAAATGGCAATATTGGAGCTTTCATCTCTGAATTGAATTGAAAGTGAAAACTCATTGATCTATCTTCTTTACTGTGCTACTGTTTGGACCTGATTACTTATTGAAGTCATACTAGAGCTTCAAAATGGTATTGCTGTGGAGGTCCAAGGCAAAACCCAGAAATAGGAGCCCTCATTTTGGTGAAATATTGGGACTTTGTTTTTACACCAACTGAGGCACCAATGATTCTGGTATACAATAGAGGTACCATTGATGTGTGCACCAAATACATCAAACTATGTTCACAAAAAATCTACTGTGATGTCATCGAGTTTGAGTTGGTGATAAGTATTGTTGAGGTTGTGAAATAATTGTCCTATTGCCATACCAAACATTGATTGGAGGTATGTATTTGTCAAACACTCGAAGAGGAATTTCAACTTTGTAATGAATTCTTGGTACTGGTAGTACTTGATGAGTTAGGAGTGTGTTTCAGTATAATCAAGTTAGCTAGCTGAAAATTTGGGGATCACATTTACATTTTCTGTTTTAGTTGTTTATGTTTTGCCACTTTAACATCAAATAAACGTTAAGCCTGATTGCGAAATTTAGGATATGATTATAGATAAAGCGAAGAGTTTAATTTAATGAGTAGATGTACAATACCTTTTAATACTGATTTAAGATTATAAGTCGTGTAATTACTCAAGTTCGACTAAATACTATGTTTTTTATTGAAATTCATAAATACATCGATATACTACCCGTGTAGAAGTGTCTACATGTTTTTCATAAACTACATTATTGTGAATGATATTTGTTTTTAATATGTTAATAAAATTTGACGATTTATATAATTTTTCGTTCTTATAAGTCTTTTTGATATTCAGTTTTGACCAATTAGAATTATGTGTGATTATTTCTAACTATAATACATTATACAATAAAATAAGAGAAAATTTAACATAATCCTATTTTTCGTCAAGACTGATATTTACAACTTAGAAAACTACTATAGATTAAGTATTTACATTGAAGAAAAAACTTGGTATATAAGTATAGAACACAGTCTCAAGACTGATATAGAATCAATCTGGATGAATCCACACCAAAAAAAAAATTTGTCTATTCAGTCAAGGAGTTCCGGCCAGGCTACTGATGAGGCTAGCAGATAGTATAGGGTATAGACCACTTAGCTAAGGGTAGAGTTAGTTTGATAAATTAAAATGTTACCGAAGAAGCAAGTGATTGATTGATTTGATTTGACGTAGCTAGAGCCTAGAGGTAACACAACACTGGCAATCTGGCATTACCCATTTGACTATCCAAACCCAGAAGGCCAGAACCAACCTGCCATCTCTCTCCAACTCCACAGACGCAAGTTGGAGACCAACAGACGAGAATCATGGGATTGGTCTAAAAGGAGTGCGTGCAGGTCTAATTCAGAGAAAAAGCCAAACAAAACTTAGCAGTAGCAGCAGGTGCTACAGTACGTCTTGATGCTAATGGAGTCGTGGAGATGGAGCTTGACTTAACCTGTTTGGCTGAGAGCCCTCAGAAGCATAATCTGCATATATCGGCTAGATTGAGCAACTAATGAAATCAGAGCAAGTAATGAAATCAAATGCCCTGATACTAGTATTGCTAGTTATTTCACCATTCCAGTACTTCCAACCAATGTTACCAGAAACGCGGAACGTTACGGTACGGAAACACGGTACGGATACGTTAGTGTTTAGGGTACGCGGTACGTTAAGATATATTAGCTAATTTTAATTTAAAATAAATTAGATAATACTTTGAAACAAAGGTTTCTTTAGACAAAAAATAATCTTAATAGCAATTTAATTTACGTAACTAACCATCATCTATATGAAAACTACATTAATTAGAATGGGTATAGAAGTAAAATTCTAAGTAATATAAAATTAATCATTATTTCTTTTTTGTTTTGAATTTTTCTAAGAGATCGAAGTAATAAGGGATAAACATCCTCATCAGTACGACTCCAATGTCAGTTTGGACTTCTCCGGCCTCTTCAGTCTTCAACAAGGTCACGTCGCTGATTGGTCTGCTTCGGCTTTATTAACTCTTCGAATACTTGATGATCTGGCAATCAAGAAAAGGGGAACGCAAGGTTTAACGATCCGGGTCGTGAACGTACCCCGATTGGGTTTGTCCGATCCGGAACGCGGGACGCTGGGGTGTCGAGCGTTTCCGGTAACTCTGCTTCCAACTATTGGCCTATTGCATGGATGAACTACCATAAACCTTGTTCCATGTGGGCTTCGTGCATGTTGTCATAGTTTCTATACATTTTAGATAAGTAGAGAGCCTGATCCTGAAACTTAAAGGTGAGGTGATGGTGATCGAGAGCAAGAAAAGCTGTGGAGTTATATATATGTTTGGCGCTTGGGATCCAACATTGATTTGCACGAACTCAAGTACTGTGAAACCACAGAGAAAGGCGATAGGATCAGCAGCCATATATGCATGCTGTTTACTTCGAATGTTTTCTACATTTTATCTTTAGATTGGGTGGTACTAGCAAGTGTGTTTCTCACATGTCTCAAAAACAAACGAGACTTTTTGAGATAAAACCTCTCTCTTATGGCGGGTTTGCAAGCCACAAAACCACAAACTTGATGTTGAACTGATATTAGTTTTTTTGTAAAGAAAAAGAGAGAATGATAATTACCTATCCACAAGTTCTTTCAATTTCTCATCTGCAAGGAACATAGGCAAAATTGAAAATGCCAGGGACAGCCCAAGAGCAAACCACAGAAGGATAAAAAGATTCTTCTGTATATCAGCACCAAATAATCCACATTGCCAACAAAAACCTTCGATAATTGGTAAATGAGAAGACGAACACAGGAAAACCTCTTGACAAACAAGCAGCGGTGGCAGAATAACATATAGGCAACCTCCTCTCCCTCCTTACTGATTAAGAGGCCTCAGGGGTTTATATGATGATGACAATGCAATCTCCATGATAACAGTGTGAGCAGGGCATGCGAGTAAGCATCCCTTCTTCCGGTGTGAAATCCTTCCAGCAATAATGGCAGCATCAAGCCATCAAGTCTCACTATACATTAGAAGCCTCGATCGGCAAAACAGATGAAAACTTCACAAATGCGAACTCTTTTCAAAATGAGTAATGCTAGGTGAACCACCTACAGCCCATCTTAGGTGGCAGCTGATGTGGCATAACCACATCATCAAAATATAAGTTCATTTTTTTTATAGTTCTATTTTTCTTAATTACGAAATTATTTTATATAGGATAATTTTAAAGTAAATATATAGACCTTTTTTTTTGGCTTTCTGATATATATTATGTCATCTTTATCGAATGTTATTTTCTTCTCTCTTCTTCTCCCCCGTCCTCGCAGCTCTCACCTTTTCTTCAATTAAACAACATCTTTCAAATTTGATTGTGGTTCTTGTAAGAGCTCTGTCATTTCTAAGTTCAAATCGTGAATATATTTTTTTCTCTTCTAATGAGAATAAAACACGGGCATTTTTGGAATTAGGGTTTAAGCCTTTAAGGGGAAGATAATTTGATTTATAGGAATGTAGAGATTGCTGCAAGCCTGCAACCATACCAGAACCATTGCTCTGCATTGCGTGCTTACTAAGGGTGATTCCAGGTCTAACGGTGTTTTTTACAAATCAAATTCAGTTCCCACCCTCCCCCCAAAACCCTAGATCTAAATATGGCATAACTAGCTTAATTTCGTTAAAGATGTTTGCTAAGTGAACGAATCAGATTGAGAAGTTGTTAGTTTTGATAAATTGAAAATGAGGAGGAGATCAGGATCAGAATGAAGAATGGAGCTCGCCAAAAAAATAGGAATAGAATTAAAAAAATTTATTTTTTGAGAAAGAAATGATTAAAATAGATTAGGAATATTTATTAAATCATAAATTATGTTTTGAAACCACATCAGCTGCTACTTAGGTGGTTCACCAAAATGTGGTTTATTTAACATTACTCTTTCAAAATAGGTTGGGCTTAATGCCAATGTTGGTTACAGCCTTTCCTTTTAGGGCTTCAATTTTACGCTTGAGGTTGGTAGAATTATTTTTTTTGGTTGAAAGATGAGTGAGAGAGAAATAACCCCCTAACACTCTTATGCATTAAAAAAAAACATCAAGAAAGGGATTAAACCAAAACCTCTCATAACAAAATAACAACGAAACAAAATTAGGAAAATCGAAATTGGGGAAGACCCATAAGGTCACTACTACATTATGACAAAATAAAAGGAGGAGGAGAATCCCACTAAACAAGCTGTGTTAATGACGTACCGTGGATAGCTAGAACATCTGCAACCTTATTCCCTTCATAAAAAATATGAGAAGATCGAAAAGTCATCTCTGATATGCAACGTAAACAATTAAGCCAACAGACACATATATGTCAATGTACAAGCAAAGAAGATTGTAGATAATCTAACACAAACGACGATTCAACCTCTAACCAAATGTGCTTCCAGTCTCGTACCCAAGCAAGCTCAATAACAGTTATAACTATCATCACCTTTGTTGCTACTGATGGCTGAAAAATGTTAATGTTGGAAGAAAAAGCACCAAGAACATGACATTTAAAGTCACGAAAAACAACATCAAAACCTCCGACACCCTTTGCATGCTTCCAAGCACCATTCGAATTAATCTTCACCCACCCAATAACTGGAGGATGTCAAACAACCTCAATAACTCTTGGAGCTCTTCGCAATCGACACTCTGCACCAAAACTCTTTATTATCCATAGATCTTGAACTAAATTATACATCGGACCATTTGCAAGCCGGCTAGCCGCTCTAATGTGCCCAAAATAAGATGACAAATTGAAGCCACGGAGAACGACGTAGAATTCGTTGATCTATCTTTTTGAATTGCTTAGTTAATTTTGCTGACACACCATGCTTATTATTGTGTCTATAGATAGCTAGCTTGAAGAATATCACTCAGATTATTAATAAATTCAATCAGCAAATGAAGGAATATCCAACCACCATCACTAATGAAACTGGCTTTCAATGTTGTGAGAATGCATCCTAAATGGTTTTGTTTTTTCTTTTGCAGGTGATTTTGCCAGAGACATCTCAATGGTGGACTAATAATAGTATGTGGTAATACTATTGTCTTGATACATCCGTTTACTCACCTGACTTTGATTTGTTGAACTAATGTATCATAATATCTATAACTTATTTGATCATACGGTTCAGATATGAACATTTGTTGCACTTGTTTAGAGTTGTATGTAACAAATGGCTGAAAAATGTCTAGTCCACGATCTTCCGATTTGGCATTGCATCTTCCAAGACCTCCCATATTATTTTTCACAATTACTATCATATCCTATTTCTTTGCCAACATGGACAACATGTAACATGATTCAAGAACATTCCTTAATCCCAAAAAATTATCCAAAAAAAAAGAACATTCCTTAATCTTAAGATTAGTAAATCTATTAACTTAATCCACTCACTAACCCCTAAAATATCTTCACCCCCCATTTATTCTTTTCTTTTACTTATTCTTCAAATTTTGACATCACTCATACTGAGCTCACTGACTCATATTCCACACTGGTCACAGGCTCACAGCCTCTGGCCGCTAATATGCGCCTCTGGGTGTACTTCGGTACTTCTCCATATTGGTAATATTAAATGCGCCTGTTTGCTAAAATGCGCCAGTAAGTGTATTTACTCCTCCTTTAGTCCTTTTGTATCTTTGTCAAATATAACTAAAAACTCGGCTATCTAGCTCTGCCCTGCTTCGCGCTCTGCTTCTATTTTGGGAAAAAACCCCTTTCATTTCCCTTAAACCCTTTCATCTCTCATCACCCTCTCTCTTTATCACTCTTTCCATTTCTCTCTCTCTCTCTCTCTCTCTCTCTCTCTCTCTCTCTCTCTCATCTCACACAGACTCGCACACCCACTAGAGTTTCTCTGATCCCTCCACATTTCTGCACAGAAAGGTGAGCACTTTCTGGGTTTTCTTGCTTGATCATGATTCTGAGCTTTGATTTTGTTACCTGGTTATGGATTTCCAGGGTTTTAGAGAGCTTGGTTTGGTTTATATTAGATGGTTTTTGGCTGTTCAAGTAGAAATTGTGCTTCTGCATGCTTATTCTTTTCTTTCTTGAGAATCCATGGCGGTTTATTCGTTCATTGGTTCTTGAAATGTGGAAAGATTTTATTTTTAGCTTATTGGGTTTGATTAGTGCAAATAAATTAGCTTCAAGATGAAGGGGTTTGATCTGTGATTGTGAATTTGGTTACTTGTTTGTTTGATTAAGACTATGGGGTTAAAGGCGTCACCTTTAGATTTTTCTGTTGATGCTGTATTGGAAGATTGCCTATTTGGGATTCATACAATTGAAAAAAGATGATAGCTTTGTTTTGTTTCCTTTGTTTCCTTTGATTTCTTTGATTATAGTATAAATTGGTATTGTTGGACTTGGTTATTGTAGTTGAATATGAGCAATTTTGGTACTGCTATTGTCCAGGCATGTATTATGTATGAAATGGTAGAACATTGTGGATTAGATTTGAATGGCATTTAGTACTCGTGTGCCATAGGTTTCGCAGCACGTTGTTCATATGTTTGCAATAACTAAGAATCTGAAGGCAGTTCAGAAGACTTATATAGTTATATAACTGATTTGTGAATTTTATATAACAACGCACTATACGCATTATATTGATGTTTGTTTTTATTCTTATGATCCTGGTGTGTTTTTGTATTCAGGTTATGGTGTAATTTCATCCGGTTGTGATCTGAAAATGGGAGCGGGAAGGAAAACTGAGACGTATTATCTTCCTTATAATCAATACCCGGGGTACTATGAGGTTCCTGCCAGAAATTTGACGAAGAACAAGCTAGGTGCAGTCATCTTTGGGTGCAAGCACAGCACAATGAATGAGTGTCTCTCGAAACAACTCTTTGGTTGGTATCCTGAACCTTTTACATGTTTTAGTCCTAATCTATGCTGTCCCTGTTTTCGCTTTATAATTTGGCTCTTACGTATTTTAAACCTGTGATTCACAAATATTTTTGTTCAAGTTTAATATATTTAATGAAGTTTATATATAAATGCATTGCCTTCTTCACTGTTAACAAATCAAAATTTCTTGTTAAATAGGGTAACAAAACAAGCTAGCTTCAAATAAGAAACTTTTGATTGTTGTGCACCGTGTTCTTCTGATTTCTTGGTTTAGGTTTACTTTTGTATCCAGAATTGATGTGTTGCATTCGAACTCTTTCAGGTTTACCGGCTCCACACTTTGTGTATGTGAGGAATGTTACACCTGGATTACCACTATTTCTGTTCAACTATAGTGACAGGAAGCTGTATGGTATCTTTGAGGCTACGAGTCATGGCCAAATGAACATTGACCCAAATGGATGGACTGCTGATGGGTCAGGGAGGACCAAATTTCCTGCTCAGGTACTAAATAAAGGTTCTCCCATAATTGCTGCAATTTTTCTGACTTAGATGCACTGTGTCTTGGTTAGAGAAGGCTTTACTGATATATTCCAGTTTTCTGCTTTAAGGTTCGGGTGTGTGTTCGGATGGAGTGCCCACCACTGCTTGAAAGCCAGTATAAACCAATAATTGCTGAGAACTACTCCAATTCACTGCAATTCCAGTTTGAGCTTGACCATGAACAGACAGGAAAGCTGCTGTCTCTGCTAGCATCATTGGCAATATCTCGAGGTCAACCAACACAACATAATACACTGACGAGGGAAACAGATTTTCGAGGTCTTCCATCATGTAGTACAATACAGAAAGCTGAATTGTGTAAGCCACCCACTTCAGAGGCTGAGAATCCTACTCCAGTACCCAACTGGGAAACTGATTTTCCTGCTCTTCCAAGTCAGAATACAATACAGAAAGCTGAATCGCTCAAACCACCCACTTCAGAGGCTGAGAATTTGACTTCTGTAACCACAGTGAAATGGGAAACAGAGTTTCCTGCTCTTCCACAATGTAAGACAATGCAGAAGAAAGCTGTATCATGCAGAGCATCCACTTCTGCAACCTCTACACCACAGAACAGAGCGGAGCTGGAAACTGATCTTCCACCTCTTCCCTCAAGTAGCAGAAAAGATGAACCTGAATGGGCTTACCAACTTACTTCAGACGTCAAGCATTTGAACAGTTCAAGTCTGAAAGGGGATACAACGTCTTCTACACCTCAGAATACAGCGAAGTGGCAAGCTGATTTTCCATATTTTCCCTCACTTAACTCAACGCAAGAACCTGAATGGCTTGAAGCACTTATTTCAGAGGCTGAGCATACTTATCGTTCAAGTCCACAATTGGATTCTATACCTTTATTTGGAACCTTCAGTCCCTTCCAAGCAGATGCAAAGAAGGCTGAACAAGAGGATCTCCAGCTCATATACACAAAACTGAAGAAAATAAATCTTCAACGTAGTCTCCACAGCAAATGCCAAAACATACCTTTGGCTGGAGATTTTGCAGATAGTAGGGCAGGGAGTCCATACTCCCAGTCTGATCAGAAAAGTGGAGAGAGTCCGTGCTACTTTTCTGCACAGAGTCCTGGATCCATGTTCTATCCGTGGGTCATTGCTGAGGTAAATTGATATTAGTTAGTGCTTTAGGTTTCAGTTTTACTTGCAACCACTTACCACTATTTATTACTGTGTTTGTACTATAGTTGCTTCAAGAGGTGCAAGAGCTGAAGGCGTTTAGGACTGCACAGACTGAGAAGATCAGCTATTTGGAGGATAAACTGGTAATGCATGTCTTTATCAAAAAAGTTCATACATTTCTGGCTCTGCACCTTATTTCTTCTGCCAATTCGTCTAAATAAAGTTGAATTGCATCATGCCTTACTTAGGGAAGCATTTACATTACTGGCAATGAATGAACTGGTTCAAGGCATTTTGATTGACAAATTAAGACAAAAAAAACCATGGTGTTGTATTAAATCGGAATTTTTTTTTCTTGACAAATTAGGTGCAGGCGCAGTTTGAAATTCAACAGTTAAAAGACTTCATTACAGATGGGGCTTGAGCCTACACCATCCATAGCATATATGAGAAGGATTGAAGGAATGATCGACTGACAGACATTGACGTAACACTCACTGCGAGTTGACAAATTAACCACACAGCTGCCAAGTTTCTAGACTCGCCGGTGCAATTACAATGACTGAACTAGTCATGTTTTGTGGTCTGTATATTGACTAAACCCTTCAAGGAAGCTTAGGATTGTTGAAGTTAGCAAGATGACTTGTGTAGACTAGCTACAAGATGATGGCGAAAATTTACCTTTATATGCTATGACAAATTAAAATGAATGAAAAAGCTAGCGTGTTCAAGTTCTTGTCTCGTGTTTAATGTTAACCCAAATGAAACCTAACCAGATAAACATTCATTAGGAGGAGCTGAGGAGCATATAGCTGAGAGTCTAAGACTGATACAACTTACCAAGCAAGTATGCAACGAGTCATCACGATTGATTACAAAGTTATCACGATTCGCTATTGTAATCTCAAAAGTAGTCACCTCTATACTCTGATGCAAATCCGTCGCCTATATTTAGCTTCCATATCACAATGTCTATCATCTAAATTAATGTCACATGTCTCTTTTCTTAATAATAGTACATAACTCTTGATTAGCAAACCTGCCTGGCCGAAAGTTCACTAGGAGTATAGATGAATCAAATTTGTCGCCCACCTCTAACTTGCCCACCTCAATTGCCCACCTCAATGCCAATGCCCATTATTTAGGTTAATGACACATGTCTCCTTAGAACATTTAATTTTATTTGTAATAAAAGTATAAATGTATTTCTTCAACAACAAAAAAATATAAATGTATAATGGTACTTTCGGTGTCTTTCATAAGAAGTATGAGATTTTCATTTTTGGTGTTCTCATTGTCAGTGATACGGTCGTCTAATTTAAGACTTTTTCTAACTTTTCATAAATTTTTAAATTCAAAATCATGTTGCTCGATATTACAGTTTATAATAACAAAGCTCTGGAAACATTTTGCACAACTTAAATCCTATTTGACATAATTTTTCAAAATTCACTGCAAAAGTTTTCTTCTTGAGACATAAACATTTAGTTCTTTATTAAGAAGTAGAGGACTGACTTCACCTCTTTAATGGAAATCAAATTAGAAAGAAAACTCGGATTGGTTATGTCATTTTACTAAACGAAGTGATTCTATTATAACTTCCATTGTCAATTTACATTCACCTAATGCCTCAAGAATCATGCCCTTTCAATCCATCATGCAATTTTCGTTACTATTACCCCTTTCTAAATCCACAAACATCCTCTTCTTCACAGAATTCCTTTTCTTCACAAATTTGAAGCCTTGCCACTCATTCCTTTTCCTTACAATCATACGTGGACTGCATAAACACTTTTGACTTGTTTGTTTCAAGGACTTGCACTATTTCTTTCTCTTAAAACAAACAATATTGAACTAACTTTGTCCCAACTCGATTTTCATCTCCCCTAACGATAACAAGGGTGCAGCTTCTAATGTCGTTGATTTCTACATCTATGCTCTCCCACTACTACCAAACTTTTCCTTCCCTTTTTATTTTTGAAAAAGAATCAACCTTGTCATCTTGAAACTTATAAATGTGGTCAAATTATTTTCGTAGAGTACTAAAGTGCGCCGGGGTGTAGTTAGGCTTCAGCACATGTCTGTTTCCCAGTACAATTAGTAATCTTTTCTCACTGCTACACTCTCTCTCTCTGTCTCACACTCTCATTTGAGACCCAGATACACAATTGTCTGTTGGGTCTCCTTCTACACATAAAAGGTATGCAAAATGTACTAGTGACCATCTTTTGATCATCTTGTTTGATTGTGATGGTGGGTTTAGTTCTTTTCAAGTTTTCCCTATTAGTTTCATTGATTTCTTGGGTTTATATGAGTCTGGGATGATAAAGATCAGAGCTTTTTAGCTCTTGAGTTTTGTTTGATTTCAAGAAACGTTTTGTGCGGTTTTTGCATTCTGGGTCTTCATGCTTTTTGGTACTCCAGTGGAAATTCATGCACTTTTTTGGCTTTGATTTTGGATTTTCGCTGTTTTTTAGTTGTAGGGTTTGTCTCATTGCCCAGAAACAATGAATGGGTTTTCTTTGTAGTCTTGAAATTCTTTACCTATTGCTTTGAATTTGTATGACTGAATTGCTACCCATGTTGTCTGAAGAATGTTCTTCATCTCTTTAGCCAATAATTTGAACTTATTTATTTATTTCTTAACAATTTACTTGGTTCAGATCCTGCATTTTGAACTTTATGTTTATGCATGTCCTTTCTCTCACTGATTCTGGTTTCTGATGCCTATGAATTTATATGCTTCAGTTTTGTTTGGTTTGGCTTTCCTTAGTTGTGATTTGTTCATGTCTGTACCATTTTGTTCTTAGAGGAATTCATTGTTGAAATGAATTGGTTTTCCTTGTTTTACTCATTGAAGTGTTTCCAATTATGACTTGGCATTAGAGGAAAAGAAATTATATCAATACCATGGAGCTATATACCCAATTTTGATCTGTATGTCTTTACTATTATTTAGAAGAGAATTACAAAAGAGAGGGTTAAGAAATAAGAACTAGGGTAATGGAGATATAAAAAATTCCGCTGAGGCCTCTTATCCCCACGCGACACTGCTGTTTCAGGTTCACATCAAAGAGGTTGAAACTAATCTGTAACGGCTTTGTTGCATTATGTTCTTGTTGTCAGTCTACGCCTCAAAAATGTCGCTGTTTTCCGAGGCATTTGATGGTTCTTTACGCCAACTAACAATCCCCCAATGTTGTGCTCATCGGTGTTAGCCTGCTTTCGATCACATATAATACTGTTTTAGGTACCTGACCTTTGTTTCTTATTCAGGTAACTGGTTATCCTTTTCGGATCCGAAAATGGGAGCCGGAAGGAAGACACAAACCTTTACAAAGGCTCCTACTCCAGATCTGGCATCATACTCTGTACAAGCAAGAAATTTGAGCAAAAATCACCTTGGTGGAGTTATCTTTGGTTGCAAGAGCAGCACAATGATGGAGTGTCTATCTAAACAACTCTTTGGTTCGTATCCTAAATCATTTGCATCTTTTGCTGTTACTTTTTTCTTTTGCTGTTTTTAGATTATGATGCAAGCGGATTGCTACCTTAAAATTCAATTTTAATGAACCCCAAGTATAGTAGCCAGTTTGATTGGGTATAAACTCTTTGATTGTTGGTTTTCTCCATTATTCTTTTTCTGATTTCTGGCTTAAGTTTTTGTTTGGTTCCAGAACTCATGTGATGCATACAAATTCTTTCAGGTTTACCGGGTCCACACTATATATATGTGAAGAACATTAGTCCTGGCTTGCCAGTCTTTCTCTTCAACTATGATGATAGGACTCTTCATGGAATTTATGAGGCTGCTAGCCATGGCCAAATGAATATTGATCCATATGGTTGGACAACTGATGGATCAGTGAGGACACAATTTCCTGCACAGGTGCTATATAAAACTTCTTATAATTGGTTTAATCTGAGTTATAATTTCCTGTTAGACAATCCAAGATTTAGTCAACTGAAGGCATTCTAGACTGAGAATTTTCTCATTCTATCTTTCAGGCTCAGATTCGTGTCCGGCTGCAGTGCCAACCACTGCGTGAAAGTCAGTTTAAACCGATTATTGTGGACAACTACTACAGTGCGAATAAATTCTGGTTTGAGCTTGACCATGCCCAGGCAAACAAGCTGATGACTTTATTAGCATCTTGCGCAATCGCTTCAGGTACTTCTATGCCACAGAAAATTTATAAGAGGAAAACTGATCTTCCATTGCAATCCTCGCGTAAGACAACGGTGGAAGCTCAGTGGCTTAAACCACTTGCTTCAGGGGCTACGACACTCGTTGGAAACCACATATCAGATGTGAAAGAGTCAGAACAAGAAGAACAGCACCTCATATGCACGAAACTGAAAGAGTTGTCTCTTCAACGTGATCTCAACAGTCAATGCCAAAACGTGCCATTGTCAATCAATTTTAATGATACTGCTATTGTTAATGCAACGCCTGTAGCAGTCAATTGGAATCCACCCGAACCAGCAGGTTTGGATTTAGGGGAGATGAAGGTAGAGAAGTCTCATTCCTGGTCTGAGAAGAGTGGAGGAAGTACTTGCTCATTGTCTACACTAAGTCCTCGTTCCTCATCTGATCAGTCACGAATTGATAAGGTAAATGCTTATTTAGTATCCAATAAACATACCTGCTAGCTTTTGTTTTATCTTCTACCAATCTATATATGTATTATTCTGATCATACAGTTGGTTCAAGAGGTAGAAGAGCTACAGGCTTTCAAGAATGAACAGACTAGGAAGATGGGCTATTTGGAGCATAAGCTGGTACTTGATACTGTATTTCTGTTAAATTTTCTATATAGCCATTTCATTACCTTATTTCGTCTGATTATTCATGTTAAATAGCATTCATGCATTTGCTCATCACTGCACTGAACTTGTTCAAGGCTGTTTTATTGGAACACCTATTATTTTTATCAGTCTCCAACTCTGACAGCGAACTATATTCATTGTTTATGGTAGCTGCTCATAGTTATGTACATATGTAAAGGGTTTTACTTTAGGACTTCTATTTTAGTAGTAGGCTTTTGTTTGACAAATAGAAAAATGGAACGATTAGTTCATTGTTAAATTGATTTCTTTGCTGGTCATGCAGGAGCAGGCAAAGTTTGAAATTAAACAGTTAAAAGATGCTAGGAAGTTGGAATGTGAGTCTACACCATCCCTAGCACATATTGATGAAAAGCAAGTACAGTCTGAGGTTCTGTCAGAATCCAAGTCTATACTCACCACACAAGAGAAGGATACTGCTTCATGTGATATGCTGGATCTGGATCCTAATGAGTCAATATATATAGTCGGAGGATATGATGGTGAATCATGGTTATTGTCGTTGGATTCTTATTATCCTTCTCAAGATGTGATAAAATCTTTTGGACCAATGAGCTCAGTTCGTGCATATGCTTCTGTTGCAAAATTAGATGGTGATCTTTACGTGATTGGAGGTGGTGATAGTACTGTGTGGTACAATACAGGTATTAAGTCTTTCTTAATTTGAGTCTATTTCTTGTTGGCATTAACGTTCTTCTAACTCTTCTTTGGTCTTTTTCTGAAGTCGAATCATACTGCCCTGCTGAGGACCAATGGAAAATTTGCCCTTCTTTGAGAGAGAAAAAGGGGAGCTTAGCTGCAGCTACCGCAAACAACAAAATTTTTGCAATGGGTGGCGGCAATGGACTTGATTGTTTTTCTGATGTCGAGATGCTTGATATAGATGTTGGTCGATGGATCCGTACACAGTCGATGCTACAAAAGGTAAAAAAAAAATATGGTTTGAGTAGGAAAATGCTATCAATCGTGATTCCTGATTGTGCTTCTTTGTTGTCCCCCCCCCCCCCCCCCCCCCAGAGATTTTCTCTTGCTGCAGCAGAATTAAACGGTGTACTTTACGCTACTGGAGGCTATGATGGGAATGGTTATTTGAAGTAAGATATTGCCTTATTGGTCATCTGTAGTCAACACTATGCATGAACCTTGGTATACTCATATACATGTGACTTTATCATATGCCTGCACTGCATATTTAATTAGTAGCTGGTGATTTCTGTTAATTCTAATCAGTGCTTTTGTACAATGTTTATCCACGGACCAGTTGGGAAGTTTATAATGTCGTTAACAAAGTTTTGGGAGGAAAAAACAAATAGGAAGAGGAACATGAATTTGGCTAACAGAAGAAAAAGAATGACACAGAGCAACTATATACATTTTAACTTTTAGATACATAATTAGGCTATCACATGTTAATTCAATAGGACTCCTGCCCTGCGGGTAATTTAAGTGCAGTCCAGTGTAAACACTATGGAATATTATTTCATTTGTCAAGTTGCTTGCACTTTCTCATTCTGTTCATCTGAATCCTACCTTTTGGATAAATCATATGAATTGTCAGGTTTATATCTAGGGATACCAAACTCCAGGTTTATATCTAGGGATACCAAACTCACTATTCTATCCTGCCTCTTTCCATGGTTGACATGAAAATGTTCATATCTCAGGTCAGTTGATAGGTTTGATCCGAGGGAGCATAGTTGGAAGACAGCCCCTTGTATGAATTCAAAAAGGGGTTGCCATTCATTGGTTGGGTTAAATGGAAAATTGTAAGTACCTTTTTGTTTGACTTGTCTTCTCAGTATCTCAGACGTGCTCCATGATGACTGTAGATATGGATATTACTGTAATAAATCAATGAAAATGTGCACATAGTTAGTTATGTGAGTTTGGATTTAACTTAGACAATGTACTGTAGTTTCTCATTCCTGCTTTATATGGATATTAGGTATATTTCGCAGTCAAATAAGAACGTTGTCTTATTTAGTTATTACAAACTTCTGATGATGAAGATCTCTGCACAAAATAATGATCTTAGTTCGCCAGAAAACTTTAAAATTTGATAAAGTCAGTCTGGTTGAGGTGGCTCTGATCAAATCCAATCAACTTGAAAAGAAGCACCAGATATCACCGAGTTAAAAACTGCAAAACTAGTCATTAGTCTGTACCTGCAAGTTATAATCTTCTTTTCTATTGACCAAAAAAATAAGTTAAAATCCTCTTTAAAATTTTGGTGTTTTCCTTTTCTTTTTTCTTTTTTTTGTTCTCAGTACTTTTTCTTTGACATTCCTGATTAGAGACTACTACTTTTGTAGGTATGCTCTGGGTGGTTATGATGGAGATTCCATGGTGTCAAGTGTAGAAATTTTTGACCCACGCCTTGAGTCATGGATGCCTGGCGAACCAATGAACTACACTAGGGGATATTCCGCTGCAGCTGTTGTCAATGATGCCATTTATGTAATTGGAGGGGTGCAAGAGAGCGCCACCATTGCAGAGACCGTAAGTTACACAATACATCCATACCTTATGTATATATGGACAACACTTTTATGCGGAACTTTAACAGTTGCATTAACATAATGGGTATAGGTTGAATGCTACAGGGAGGGCCAAGGTTGGCGAGAAATGAATGGGGTGACTAGCAAAAGGTGCTTCCTGTCGGCCAGTGCTTACATGTCCTGATCAAGATGTTACTTGCAGAGTTGTGGTTGTATCTCGTCGCGAACTCATTGTCCATTTTATGTAGTAGAGCATGTACATGCTAGGCGCATAGTCTTTTGTGGTTCGAGATTGTCTTTTGGGGATCAAATCTTACATCTCGAAGAAATCCAGTTGTGGAATAGAAACCAGAAGTATCAAAGATTTCAATGCTTTGATATGAGGAACTAATTGTAGACATTCATGGCTATTTATATCTGGTAATATGATGAATTCGTCCTAGTCTATATTTATAGACTTTTAACATCTCTAGTGCTCCTTTTCCGAAATCCACAAAATACTCCAATTGGCAAATGATGGATAAAAACATAACAGATTCTACTATTCTTCTAAAAATATGTATATTTCTTCAACTAACACAGAAAATGA
This sequence comes from Fragaria nilgerrensis, assembly GCA_010134655.1. Taxonomy (NCBI): domain Eukaryota; kingdom Viridiplantae; phylum Streptophyta; class Magnoliopsida; order Rosales; family Rosaceae; genus Fragaria; species Fragaria nilgerrensis. The sequence goes on from CM020982.1 coordinate 7,798,803, forward strand.
GAGAAGCCACTCAATTTCACTTGACCATAGAAAGGAAAACTTCCTTTTCTCGGCAAAGGTATGTAAGCTCGTGTCTAGGTCCACAACGTTTGACAAAAGATACATCCTCAGACAAATATTCCATACAAATGCAGACGCTTACCGTAAAAGAGAAGGCTTTCGGGGTTTTGTAAAAAGGTGCGGTAAAATCAACTATTCTACAGTCATCGCATCCTCCAAAAAGGGTTGAATCCATGTAGACAAACTGAGTATCATCAGTTCCACTGACAGTCATTTTGAGCCATATTCTGCTTTCGACCAAAACATTATGAAGAGTGATGTGGCATGGTATACCAACAGGCAACCCTGCGACAAAGCGAAGAGGATGTCCGTAGTCATTGTCAGGTATCTCCAGACCTGCCTTTATGTGCTTAAGTCCACCACACAACACAAGCTGCTTGAGCGAGAAACTTTCCAGTACTCTTCTAAAAAGACTAGGATTACAGAAACTGCCATTGAGAGAGGTTCCAACTTCAGATGATAAATTTCTGACTTCAATCATAAACCTGGATGGTTCAACAGTTCCATCTTGAAGGAGATATTCCGCATGTGCCATTGTACAAGAGAGCTTTCTCAAAGTACCAAGATGGCAGCAAATTTCAACTTTAGAAAGCTTGAGCATACAAGTCACAAGCATCAGCTCCAAAATATGCAACTCTTCTTCTTTAGACAATCTTATAAACGTACTCTTCAATTCACTAAGCCTCACGTCTAGCTTTCCCAACACAAAGTCCAAGTCTCCCATCCCGCTAGAATGAATATGTCTTGAAGGCAGGATGTACACCCATGCCTTCACAAGTAGTTTTATGATCTTGATATACTGCGTTGTAAAGGTAAAGGTGGCACTAGATGCAACAGAGCCAGACGTCAATGTTGCCAATTCTTCCCTGCAACTTCTGCATAAGGTCACGTCACAAAAGAAACATACAAATGAGAACGGAGATTGAAAAGTTCTGAAGATTTACGGCAATCAAATAATAAACATGTACATTTGATGTATGATCTCAATGTATGCATACGTTAGCACGGTCTCTAAGGGTTTTAAACTAGCAAACTGTCTGTCTAGACCATCATCGGTTATTTGGTTATACCTCAAACTAAGAAGACCAAACAAAATTTGAAAGGAGCCCTAAAGAGGGAACATATTTCTGTCTCTTCTTTTTTCCTGTATTAGGGGAGAAAGGGGGAGGGGGAAAAGAATAGGTTATGTTACTAGATAAGGATAGTAAACAACAGTACTTTACCTTAAAGTCCTGAGTCCTTCAGTTGTGTATCCAGCTTGTACAAATGGCCAGATATCCTTCACCTTTTCAAGAAAAACATTTATTGACTTGGTCACTTCATCATGCACATCTAGACTGTGTTCTACAAGGGCAATTCCAGCCTCCCTTGGTTCCTTAACTGTTGGAGATAAGATTTCAGAGGTTCCACCTTGTTTCTGCGGCAATGGCATTGCAATTGAACCAGGTAACCCCCTCAGTCTGAAGTCAAACTCTATATCATATGGTCCAGGGGATCTACTGCATTGGGACAAGTAATTCAACAGGCCATCTTGATGAATAATGTCACTCAAAGCATGAGAAATCCTTCCCAGGTATGTAACTGCATAAGAAAATATACTAGGTGGGATACTGCAATTACGTTCTTGTGAAAGTGGAGCTGAGATGGCCAAAACTAGCAAGGCAGCCACCCTCACGTTATCAAAGCCTAACTTGCCATTAGACACTGGCTCCATCTGACAAACAGGACAAAGAAACAAATAAATTTTGAGTTCCCAGTAGAAACAACAGTTGCACATAAGAATCAAATGATACCAAGGATCGAATAAAAAGCAAATTATGTGTTTGAAGCCACATATAAAAAAAACCCAAAAAAGGTAATCCCAAAGCCTATGATTCAGTATCCTCCTCGGTGCTAGCATGCACCATGCTTTCAAATATCTTTTGACTGTGGTGATAAACAATATTTCTACTATGCATTGAACTCACAAATTATCATATGCTAGACCCTGCTTCATATACATCAAACTTGAACTGACCCTGTCACTAAGCAAGAATGATAACCATATCTGGGTGCCACCAGCCTCAAAAAGAGGTGGGTTGAGGTATTTATTTATAGTAATGAATTAAGGACCCTGTGGGAGCATGCTAACCTGCTGGGAAACCTCCTCAAAGATGCGGACCACAAACTTTCCATGATTTCGTCCAATATGAAACAAAACATTTAATATATCTGCTTCATCCTGGAAAAAGAACAACATAATTGAATCAGGCAAGGAAACAACGATAACATGTAAGTTTTAAAATGACCAAATTCACTCTGCATGTTCATTTAAAAAAAAGTGCAAGTTATATCATTAAAATGTCAATGGAAAGCTGACCTGTGGACACATTTCCAGGTTATCTAAAAGGGTATCAATAGTTGATCTAAACAACTTCAAATCTGGCAGCTTTGCCAATTTCAGTATTTTCCTTGCAGCAGATCTTGTCAGGGTATTACGGTCAACCAGAGTGCCAAGAAACTGCAAATCAAATAACAAAAATAAAATTAAAGACAGTCCGTACTTGAGTTGTTTCATGAACCACCTGGTGTAAAGAAATTTTTTACTGACTTCTAAGTTCTAACTAGGCATGTTAAATCATGGCAATGATTTAACAAACCAAAAGAGAAAACATTAGCAATCAACACCCTTTAGGGAGGGGCGGGAACAAATAAACATAAGAGGGAATGTCATAGAAAGATATCTATGAATAATTCAAAAACTGAGAATATCAATCATTCTCACGATATAACATGCCAAGCCATCTTTCAGTTTAGTCAAATTGATGTATACACCCATGATATCTAATTTGCAGAAGTGAAGATGCGATTTGATTTCATTGTCAGTGGTACAAGATAATATCAGATAGTGGGTCACCTATTCTGTATAACTACAAGATTAACAAGTAATATTACGGAGCGTACCATATGGATGTGTTTTTCTTGCACCTTCAGATGACCAAATGTTGCCATCTGATGCATAGTTTCAAAAGCTTGTAACCGCACAAGCATTGAGTCATCGTTCAGTACATCCATCAGTAAGTTTAAGGCTTCTCTAGAAAACTTGGAAGAGAGTATGGTCAGTGTACCCAAAGAATGACATGCAGCTTTTCGTACCTTCATATTGATGCAAAAAAACGTTAATATTCAAAAGTGTGCATTTAATAAAGTTTGTTGCATGTCAGAGTCAAAAGTTACCTCATGGAATTCATCCTCGAGTCCATGAATGAAAGCTCCAGCAACACTAGACCCTGATACTTCCAGTTGTTCATCAGAACACTGAGCAAGAGATTTCTTTTCTTTAGTAGTCACCAGCACTTTCTTTGACAGGGTTTGCAAAAGAATATCTTGGGATACCATTCCTATCTTCCCAAGGGCATGAAAAGCTTCAATCCTGACCTCCATGCTCATGTCTCTTACCATCGAACATATCTACAAACATAACCAACGCATAAGACATAAAGGACTGAACTGCATACAACACTTCTCAAAAATTTAACACTCATTGGGACAGAATGATAGGGAGGGAAAGTCCTACCATTCAACAATGCAGGGTAAAAGGGTGGTGATATCCCCAGTGATCTCCTAGAGAAAATTAACCGGAATAGAATCAATAGATTAGTAACTTAGTAAACATTTGTGAGCAATAATGACTACCCATAAGTGGCTCAAAAAAGATCAAGTCAGCATACACGAAACCTAGCGAGAAGTCTAAAACTTGATAGACCTGACAGAGCTCAAAGCACAATACACCAACTCAAGTAGAACCAATTCAAATTACCTTGACAAACACTTCATCAGACCAGTATGCTTTCGCCTCCGAATCGCAAGCCATGAGTGTTAAACCCCAAGCTAAAATCTGCACATTCATGAAGAGTATAAAGCTAGTCATCAACATATCACAATGGCACTAAAATCAACAATTTGACGAAGCTCACCGCTCGAATTGCGGCAGCCCTAACGCCGTCTTCCATGTCGTTTAGAAGCTCACCGGCACGGAAGTAGCAGCCTCTGATCATATCACCGTCGTCAATAACGCCGCTCTCACTCAAACCAACGAGTCCATCCAACGCAGCTCTCCTCACATCCGGATATGGATCCTTCGTAAACCCTAGAAACATACTAGATAACAGATATGGCTGCACACCAAACCTGCCGGCGTTTCTGATCAGCCACGGCCGTATCGCCGGAGCAGGACTGAAACAAAGCGAGGCGAACAACCGGTCATCGATTTCTTCAATCGCGGGGGTCAGGGATCGGTTGCGCTCTGAAATCGAAGCCAGCACATCGAGTGACTCGGCGGCGGCGCGAGTCGACTCGGTGGAGAGGAGCGAGTTGGAGCGGACGGAGTCGAAGACGAGGCCGGAGAGGTGAGGGTGTTGCGCGGCGAGGTCGGAGAGGAGCTTGAGAGTGCGGTGCGGGTCGCGACTGAGTTGGAGAGAGCGAGTTAGGGTTTCGGTGAGTGATGAAATTGCGACGGCGGGAGTTGAGGGGTTGATGATTAGGGATCTGAGAGAAGCTAGGGTTTCGGTGGAGACGGGTTGCCAGGGTGAAACTGATGGGAGGTTAGGGGAGTGATTGCACGCGCCGGGCGCGTGGGCCTCCATTGGTGGTGTTTTCTGAGTGGAGAATTTCAAAGGAAAAACCCGGGAAGAGACAACGGCCATTGCAACCCGCCGTTTTATTAACAGACACTCGGGCCGGGTCGTGGGTCATATCAACACGCAGCTCCAGTACTTTGATCATTGTTTTTGTTTTAATTTTTATTGTGGCGATTTTCTTTATTTTTTCCTTAGGTGAATCGGAACAAGTTTCAACGTGCATTATTGAAATTCGTGCAGAATCTGTTGGATTTTTTTTTATGCGAAAGTACATAAAAAATAATACAGACTACCAGTTTCTAAATTATCAAATTAAATACATCGATCGAGTGACTCTTCCGAGAAGATTGTTTTCTCATACTCTTTCTTCTATGATTTAGTGGCATGTGCTTGCAATTGCATCTGTCGTAAAGTTTGTTTCTCTATAAATGTGTTTAAAAGAGATGGTGCTGAAACCTTGTGCAATTTTCTTGATGTCTTGGACAATTTGCTGAATCCTCCAAGGTGGGCTGATCTTCTCATTAACTGCATCAATGACCATTTTTGAATCCCTTTCTACTTGGATGTCAGTGTAACCTTTTGCTTTAGCATTGATTAGGCCGTCTCGTAAGATAGTAGCTTATGCTATTGGAATTGAAGTGATGCCCGGGTTTCTTGAACTTGCAAAAACCGAGTTCCCTTCTAAATTTCTGAAAATTACTCATGATGTCAAGACCCACCCCGAATTTCACCCTGAAATTCGAAGTAAATCCTACATGGACCACCTTCAAAAGAGATTTTACCGAAAATTCGACATAACCTCATTTGAAAATGGACAACCCTTCCTAAAACACATGCAAGCACTTCTAAAAATCTAAATCCAACCTTAAACTTTTGGAGCCTTCATGCTTCCCAAATTCACAACATTTCCCAAATTATTCACTAACCTAAATATAATCTCACATCAAACAATTCATTAGTTCAGAGCAACTCTAAAAGGAACAAAAGAAACAGAATAAACAAATAAACGGAAGCTATATTACGAACTATGCCTCGACTCTAAGTACGCCCGACCTCAACTAAATTAACCTGCAAACTGGGCAGTTTAAAACGAAAGGCCCATGGGAGAAGCAATTGAAAAACGTTAGAATGAGTGGACAAAAATAAATTTAAAGGAAACAAGCAATAAAAATCTTTATGCTTTCCCAATTTAATTTCCATAGAAATTATATTGCATGCGACAGCTCAAAAGCTTTCAACTCATAAACTGGCAAATACACAACTAGCTCCGGCTAGTCCCTAAAACTTTATAAAATAGAGTCTCTCAGGCTAAATTATATATAAACATATACATGTATGTATTCACATTCGTCAAATTCTTTGTATGAATTATATGAAATAATTAAGAAAGATAGAAATTCATACAAGGCTACAACGCTGGCGTTTAACGCTCATGTCGCACCATAATAGAATTTTTCCTCATTATGACGGAACTAGACGGATGTATATACGTGCAGATCCCCTATATGAAAACCTAGACGAAAATATAATAAAGTAGTTTTCATATAGGGCTAAAACGCTTGCGTCTAACGCTCATGTCACGCCATAATGAAATTTACCTTATTATGACGGAACAGACACGTATGACTAGCTACCATTTCATTATACATACTATCCTCATCATATCAAATACATATTCACCGAAAATCTCATTTTCGGTACGTCTCAAAAATGATGAAAATTGCCAAATATCCAAAAAATAATAAATCTCAGCAGAAGAATAATTGATCAACAACATAATGCATCGCATGCTTTTAAAATAAAACAAAGTCCACTCACAATATTAGGCTTAAGCCTTCCAATGCTCGGAATACTCCTCGAGCGCTACCTCCAACTATTCACACTCTCTAGCCAATCCCACGTCTGACGATAAACAATAGAATAAATTGGTCAGACCGGACTCCAAAATAATCATTGATTTGTCTTCTTCCTAATTTGACTAGGTTTCTTGGGTTGACCAAGATTGACCAACAATTGACCAACATATAATAATAATAATTTTCGACTAACTTCGCAACTATAACTCATTCGGTTCCATACCAAACCTTAACCTGGAATCGAAGTCACCATCAATTTCCATGCCTTAACACATCAACCAAAATACTTCCAAAATTATTTTATATGGTTCCCTACGTTCAAGCATGCCCACATACAATATCAACAATTTCCTTCATTTCTTCTCTACACAACTTTACCCCAAAATTTACTAAAGACACCCAAACGGGTTTCCATAATGGAAAGTTCCCAAAATAGAAATTTTTCCTAACTTGACAATTTTTCCGATCACAACTCGATTAATCTCTTTTTTCGGAACTACAATTTAAATTAGAAAGAAAGTCCTCGAAAACTACCTAATCGGCTACTGCCGGAAAAACTGCTCCTTCGCCGGAATCGATCACCGGATTCTGGCCACTTGTCGGAAATTTATCATGACCTCCCTACATTCTCCTAAGTACCAAGTTATCGACAAACAACAACCACATGATTTCAGCCACAACTCAACTCAATAACCGCAACACAAAAACAACACAGCCGATCAAATCGTAGTCCTTACCTCCAATCCGTTCACCACTCGAACCCAACAACTTCTCCTTGCCGGAGGTCGACCTGCAGCCCTCTGCCTCTCACTGTCCCGACCAGAAAACTCCATTTGCTTTCCAAAACAACATAGCAGCTTCCTCCAAGCTCATCTGGTAGTTGTTAGGCTCGCAGGTCCCCGAAAAAGCTTTAGAAGAAACCCAAGACTCGAATCCTCGCCGGCAAAACTCCCGCTCAAGCTCGCCGGAAAACCTAGAAAGAGATCGAATTTAGGGGCTTCCGATTAAAGGCTCAAATCAAAGAATTAGAGTCATAGGAAGGGAGAAGAAGGAAAGAGAAGAAGAATCCTACCCCTCACTATCGTCGTCGCCGCTGGAGCTCGCCGGAAAACGAGGAACACAGCCGTGCCTCTTCGACGTCAATCTCCCTCATTAGTGGATGCCTGCGCGAACTGAGGTATGGGTTTTGTAGAGAATGAAAATAGGAGTATTTTGGTGGTGGTTTCGAGTATTTTGGTGGTGGTTTCGCTGTGGGAGGTGGCCGGAATCGTCGCCGCTGCGCCGGAGAAGGCAGACGACGAGAGAGAAGTGAGAAAGGAGGAGGAGACTCGGTTGGCTCGGTCAAACCCGTCTTTGACTGGGTCAACTTATCTCTTTAAAACCCTAATCAATCTGACGGCCCAGATTATATTCTAATTTCAGAAAATTAATTTCTTTTTACCAAACTTTGATATCTCGAGGCTCTGAAAAAATAATCCGAAAACATCAGTGAACTCGTATCGTCGCGTGCTAAGATATCGGGCATTAACATAAGAAGTTAGTAATTTGAGAAAAACTTAGAAATAAACTCGAGCATTAACTTATAAGGTTACTGAGCACGGTTAAAATTTCTCAGTAACTCTAAGAATACCCAATAAATAGATAAAATTTGGTCCAAGGTGTTACACCTGAAGCAGCAAAGGTGTTTGAGAAGTCCTATTAGAGGATGGATTATTGAAATTCAGAAAGTAAAAGATAACATAGAAAATGAAATGAGCGAATTTAAAGGCTATATTGTGATCGTATTGATCAAGGAAAAAAGAGGTTACAATAGTGACATCTTAAGATGTAAATTGTTGTGAATGTCCTTATTGCGACTTAATTACTATGATCCTAGTTAACGAGTATGTTTACTAACAAGCATAATGGTTCTAAAAAAGTACACGACTATAATCACTTTACAAGATTGTATCCAAATTCGATCAATAACACAACGTCCTGATATCAAAAGACCAACGTCCATTGTGACATAGGTTGATGGAGGAAAATCACGGTTTACATGGTGAAGACCATTTGCAATTACTTTTCATAATGTTTAACTTTCAAAATTACACGAATTAGAAAAGCAAGACGACCAATTCAAAATGTCGAGAGCTAATATTCAACCAGCTTGGTGGCAAAGAGCTTCTTAATTTCTTCCCAGTTTCTTCTCGTCATGTTTCTGAATTTTATAAGAACTTCAATAGTGCATAACCTTAGGCTCCAGTATACTACTTAGGTACGTGATACAAGGTGTCGAAGCTAGCTCTTTATGGAATGAAGAAACTTGGACGTGCACGTGTGGTTTTTTATTACTTGTTTCTTCTGGTCTCAAGCTTTGATTCTTTATATCAAAAACCCGGGCCCGGTCCTGAGATCTTGGGGGCTCGAAACAAAAAAAAAATTAAGGCTTCCTATCAAAAAGTATATTTGCATTTTAGTTCACTTCAAAAGTAAGTGTGCACATAATACAACAATAAAATTCTCAATAATAATGAAATGCTATAGAGATTGAAACAAAAATCTGAAACTTACAAATATCAGTACTCTTGTTACTGAAAAACTACTCTACTTCCATTCTTGACAGCAAAGGTGTCCATTAAGCATGAATACTCAAGCTTTTCTGCCAAATCTTTTTCAATAGATAACATAGCTAAACCTATCTCACAATCAGTCTTCCTAATTGAAATCAAAACCCTTCTCATTCTCAATTTCAAGTTCTCAACTATGAAATTGCAAAAACTATTAACTATAGGATTGGACTCATTGGAGGAGGAGGAGGAGTGGAGGACAGACTTACCTTTTGTCGGAGAAGGCAAGACGCGTGCGGGCGGACAGCCGTACGCCGGACGGGGCGGTGCGGGAGTGCAGCAGGCCAGTAGACGGCAATCAATGACTTTGATGAGTTCGACAGTTCGATCAAAGAGAATTAGAAAAAGACAGAAGTCATAAGGTTTTAGAAGACTAGAAGTAATAAGTTGCGTAGGTTATATGTTTTTTTTAATATATATATATATATATATGCTTGGATTTTTTTTTAGGGCCCTTAAATTTGGGGGCCCAAAGCATAGGCCTGTTGGGCTTTAGCCCAGGGCCGGTCCTGCAAAAACCCTTCAACGCCGGAGCCAAGACTGCATATATAATTTAGAGGTGCTGCGCCGTTGCCGGGATCTTAGCTGGCGAAATACAGGTAGACGATATCGGTGACCGATTCGAGAGTAGCCAGAGAGTCTGCTCCAATGCCGTCGTCAACCAGAAGAAGAGACCTGCCGGCGTTGTGCATGGTTTAATAAGCACGTTATACATGTTTCACTTCCACATATAGAATAGAAGTCATATATTTTAGTTCCATGAAGACAAGTTGAACTACACCATGCCAGAATCGACCAAATAATGTTAGAGGCGTACGCAAAATGCAGAAGATAAATATACTAGCTAGCAGCTAGTCTAACACGGTGTGTGATATGATGAAGAAACAAAGTTCTCTCCCTTCTTATTTATTAATTCTTGGTATAAACTTGTTATTTGACCACAGAACGATTAAGAGCTTATCAGTCATTTCTGATTGCTTATTATTCATGTATGACCACCCTGCTGACCCTGAAGGAAAGTAGAATTATTCATGTATGACCAACCCGATCAAAGCATAATTAAACAAAATAATGAATGACCTAAGCAGAGTATAAACAACGAGATAAATGTGGTGCAACATCCTAATCGATCGCCGGCTCCAATAACACTAATTTTTCCCAGTCAACGGAATTGCCTAATCGTAGCTATGCTCCGGCCACACTCACTCTCACACTAGTTGCTCCAATCACGGAGAATTTTCTGCTGTTAGGCTGTTATAACACAAAGTCGTATCACTTTGCCAATACCAACTCGCTAAGCAGAATAATAATACAAAAACAAAGAAGAAAGGAAAGCAAATGATATTTTTTTTTGTCTGTGTTAATGCATGTAAATCATATGATGCATCAACGTTGTAAATTTAGTCTTTAAACTACTAATATTAGTTCTCGGAGTTGTAATATGAGTCCTTAAAGTTGTAAAAATTTTTAGTTACAATATTAGTCACCATATGTCCTTAAATGGTAAAATGTGTCATTAAAATGATATTTTTATTTTTATTTTTTTTTGTCTGTGTTAATACATGTAAATGATATGATGCATCAACGTTGTAAATTTAGTCCTCAAACTAGTAATATTAGTCTTCGGAGTTGTAATATGAGTCCTTAAAGTTGTAAAATTTTCTAGTTACAATATTAGTCATCATGTGTCATTAAAGTGGTAAAATGTGTGCTTAAAAATAATATTTTTATTTATATTTTTTTGGTCTGTGTTAATGCATGTAAATGATATGATATATTAACTTTGTAAATTGAGTCCTCAAACTAGTAATATTAGTCCTTAGAGTTATAATATGAGTCCTTAAAGTTGTAAAATTTTCTAGTTACAACAGTAGTCATCATGTGTGCTTAAAGTGGTAATTGAGTCATCAAAGTGATTAAAAAAAGTTGTTACAACTTTGAGTACTCATATTATAACTTTGAGGACTTGATTGCCATTTTAATGTTGTAATTAATTTTTTTTACAACTTTAAAGACTCATATTACAACTTTGAGAACTCATTTTACTACTTAAGGACAAAGTTGATGCATCACATGCATTAACACACCCTAGCCGTACCTATAATTTCGATTTGTTGGTTTGTTCGTTTTGATTTATTTTCATTTGATTTGACTCTTTGAGCTCTTTTAGCTTGTCAATTTATATTCTTGTTTATAGTGTGGTTGGAGCTAAGGTTGTTGTAATCAACCAAATAAATGAGTGCCACTACTTAGGTACCTCAAAACAAACACTTGGGTATATATAGGTTTTTCTGAAGGAGACTTGAGGTCTTTTTTTTTTTAACGTAGTCGGGTGGTTTAGGAAAACTTAAAAGAAGACCTTGCATCGTGTTATGAAATGCGGAACTTTCACTACTGGAAAAAAAAACCTAGGCGACGGAATTATATTAATTTCGTAGCCTAAGTGGGACTTAGACGACAGAAAACAGTTTTGTAGCCTAAGAAGGACTAAGGTGACGAAATGAGGTTTCCATTGTCTAAATCACACTTAGGCGACAAAATTATTATTTTTTAAATAAAAAAATAAAAAATTAATTACTTAGGTGACGAAAATGTATTCCGTCATCTAAGAGATTCTTAGACGACTGAAAAATTTACTTAGGTGACGAAATTATTATTTTTTTTAAAAATAAAATAAAATAATTAATCACTTACGTGACGAAAGTATAACTTTTTGTCGCCTAACTATCGAAATTTTTAGCGGCAACGTTTCCGCCAAAACATTTCAAGAAAACTCAAACTAAAAATTTTTAAAGTTTTATTTTCTTTTTAACTTAAACTCTACCCTCATTCTCCTAAAAAAACTCCACCCTACCCAGAAAATTAACTCTCTCACTCTCTCTTCAGACCATCCCTCTCCTCTTCTCCAGGCCTCACTCTCTTTCTCTCCGTCTGCCGCCGTCATCTCCGGCATGGCGTCGCCGGTTCCGGCCGCCGCACGCTACAAGATCACCACCAAAACGTCCGCTTTTCCCTCCTCTACCTCCTCATACCCACCAGGTCGACATGTATCCACTCCCGAAGGAGATCGAAGCCGAGGTAGCACGGTGAAGTTCGTCGATTTCAGGCGAGCTTGGGCAGTGACAACAACTTCGGTGAGTAGGGTTTCTTTCCTCTTCTCTTCTTCTTCAATTCTATGTCTTTAATCTTTGGATTGGAGCCCAAATGTGAAAATCCCCTTTTCTGCCATTTTTCTGGGTTTCTCGAGGTCGTTCTCTGGTGAGGCTTCCGGCAGCTGCCTATCTTTATACGTCCCTCTTCCTCCTTCCTACTGGCGTCGCAGCGACTAGACGAGGATTTTGACAAGGCAGGAGGTGGATTGAGCTGCTGTTGCTGCTTGGGTGATGAACCGAACCCAGGTTTCCAGCGATGGTGTTAGGTGGATTGAACTGTTTTTTTGAGACGATGGTATTGGGTGGTGACATCATGGTTTGGGCGGAACTGCTTAGATTTGGGGTTTCTGTGGTGGTGGAAACTGGGTGGTAATGGTGGTGGTGGGTGGTGACATCACGGTTTGGGTGGTGACATCACGGTTTGGGTGGTGGGATTTTGGCCAGTGGTGACATGGGTGGTGGCCTGGTGGGTTTCAGAATTCAGACCAATAAGAAAAGAAATTGAATGGAAAAGAAATAAAAAGAAAAATTAAAGAAATTGAAACTAATTATTAAAATATATATTAAATAATTGAAATGAAATTTAATTAATTAAATTAATTGTCATTTAAATATTTTAACTTCCGTCACCTACCTCACGCTACCTAGTCGACGGAAATTCCGTCGCCTAAGGTCTTAGGAGACGAATTTTCTTACTTAGGCTACGAAATCTTTCCATCGCCTAAGTGTTGTTTTCCAGTAGTGCTTACCATACTATATTCTATCTTCCTAAGAAAACAGGAAAAGTGTGCACCACTGATATGCTCATTCTATATGCTTGAAACACCAATGTTTTTTTTTTTTTTTTGAAAGGGGGACGTCAATCTATATTGATTAAATGTAGGAAAACAACAATGTTGAATATGCCAAACTCCCTTCGATATAGTAATGATTTCAACCGAAATGATCACACATACCAGATTAAGAACCTTGTATAGCAATGTTGTGGGAGGATAATACATCTATATGCTCATTCTAAAAATTTTGTGATTTAAAGATAGGTACGAATTAGGGATAAGAATGTGATAAGTTATATATGGTGACATGATTTTAAGTATTCTTAGTGATTTAGGTCGGATCTTTATGCTTTGACTCATAGACAATAACCAAACTCTTTCCTCTAAACTCCCGCATACAAACACGCTTAGAACTCATTCGTTAACATTAACCCGAATAACCACAATTTTATTTTCTCCTTTAATAAAAGGAAAAATACCCATTTAGTACTAATTTAAACTCTTCATTTCTCATTCCAATGATAATCTTTTTTATTAGCCCATTCCAATATAAGGTAACATTTTTTATGCCCAAATGCACAAATCTTTACTAAAGTCTTAACAAACCATATTATTTTAAGACTATTTTACCCTCACCTCTTAAACATGCATAGAGAGAGAAAGTGGAAGAGAGAGAATAATTGGCCGGAACCTCACCGGACTCCGGTCACCGGCCGCCAGACTCCGGTCACCGGAATTTCTCGACCGTCGGACTCTGGTCACCGGAATTTCCCTAGTAACCAGTTACTGACCCCCAATAACTAGTTACTAACCCCTAGTAATCAGTTAATGACCAATTACTGACACCCAGTAACCAGTTATTGACCCCCAATAACTAGTTACTGACCAGTTACTGACGCCCAGTAACTAGTTACTGACCCCCAGTAACTGAGTTACTTTGGTCACCGGTCGTTGGAACTGAGTTACTGACCCCTAATAACTGAGTAATGATTCCCTAAAAGGCTATTGACCCCCAGTAACTCGAGTTACTGACCCTCAGTAATCGATTATTGACCCCAGTAATCGCTTACTGACCCTCAGTAATCGATTACTGACCCCAGTAATCGAGTTACTGACGCCCAGTAATCGATTACTGACCCTCAGTAATAGAGTTATTGACACCCAGTAATCTGCAACTGACCCCAATAATCATGTTAAAATATATTTTCTATTTAAAAATCACTCTATTATGAGTTTATGACTTCTAAACTAAAAATTTCCAAAACAAAACAGCGTATTACATTATTATCAACCTATAAAGGCAACCAACCCTACCAGAAAAATTTCCCTTGCCACACAAAGCTCGCACACAGAAAATTTCAGATTCTAACAGTGCCAAATTTCCTCTCTTCTTCTTCTCCGAATGAGGCAAACTATTCTCCGTCGTGGAATCAGAAACCGAAACAACGTGAAAAAAAATGAGCTATTTGCTGAAATTTAATCAAATGCAAAAAGAAGTTTAACTATTTGCCGTGCATGCTAACTATTTGCATATGTGATGAGCTAAACGCAATGTAATAATCAAATGCAAAACTTCAGGCCCAACAATTCATGGCAAAACTCAACAATTCAAACTAAAACGCAGCAAAAAAAGAAGAAGAGAGGACGCAGCCAAAAAGAAAAGAAAAAAGACAGACGACGTCGCAGCCAAAAGAGGAGGGATGTCCGGTGGGAGACTTGACGACGGCGGCGGACTAGGAGGAGAGTGAGGTTGTCGCTCTCAACGGAAACCCTAGCAACAGATCGATCCCAAATCGAAGAGTTCCGTCAGACGCCGTCGGCGGAGGATCGAGGAGGAGGACAATACCTAGGGGAACAGAGCCACGTCGGCCGGGTTTCCTACCGCCGTGCCAACGCTGCCGGTGACGAGACCAGCAAAAGGCTTCTTGATCTGAGGGATGGGAGAGAGGGAGGGGGAGGAGAGAGAGAGTTTTAGATCTGGAGAGGAGTGAGGGACGGGAGAAGAGAGAGGGAGAGAGATATGGTGTATTTGATTACTAAGGATATAAACGTCTTATTGTTTAAATTCATTGGAATGGGCTTGGACAAAAGATTTTCATTGAAATAGGGTTTGTGTTCATTGTTTTTGACTAAATGGGCATTTTCCCTTAAAAAAATAACAATTGAGAACATTATCATCATTTTTTTTATTAGTTAAACAACTGAAATACTATAACGAGTCTTTTGTGAGTCGAACATTATCATCATTTTCATATATTAACTTGGAAACGAATTATATATAGTGGTCCCGTGCTAAAAATCAAATGAAAGTTTGAAATCATGAGACTCGTGAATCTAGAACACTAGAATAATTCACAAGTAATTACTCTTATATTAAAATTATTTGACCAAATAGTTGATAATGATCGAATGAATCATTTTGCTTTAGATTAAAAAAAAAGAAGAAGTTGATGTCCATAGCTAATTTGATAAGAAATTAGTTGATCTCTATGACTAATTTGATAAGAAATAATTAGTTGATGTCCATAACTAACTTGATAAGACAGGGACCATAACTCCATAAGGTGAGAGATGTGCGCAAAAAAGAAAAGAAAGAGAGATGTGAGTATCATGGGTCTAAATCACTGTTGTTGTTTTCTCATTCTTTGATTCTGATTCGATGAAAATACATATATGATCGACATCATACACATCCACCTCTCCTTCTCTAATCCTTGTTTGTGCAAGTCAACTGTAATTAGTCTCTAAATTCTAAACTATATATCATTGAAAACGTGGATTTAAGTTAACTAATTACCCAAATTAAGCTGTGTCCCGGCAGAGGTCTAGCTACACAGCTTGATGAGCTTCCACTATATAATATAGCCTAGAAGAAGGTTCAAGAAAGCCTTTTGCCTTTTTAGTTTCAAGAGTCGGATATTGTAATCCGATCTAATCCGATCGATCTCAGATACTCGAAACTAAAGGTTGAAGAAGAAGAAGATGCCTTGCCTTTACCTCTCCACCAACGTGAACCTGGATGGAGTGGACATTAATCCCATCTTCTCCGAAGCCACGAAAGCCATCTCTGCCATTACTGGGAAACCCGACACCGTAAGCTCTATATCTCTCTCTCACTTAAGACTAAGCTCGATATCCTTTTCAGCTTTCATGTTATATATATGGTCGTGTATTTTGGTATTAGTCCGAAAACGATAGGATGTTTCTGGCCAAATTTAGCTAACCAGTGGCTGAGCTTTAATCCCCAAATAAGGTAAAATGTTCGCTTGCCTCAGAATTCTGGGATGTTTCTCTTTTTTCCAGTCTCTTTTTTTTCCTGCGTTTTGCTTCTTTTCAACCAAAATCTGCTGTGATTTTTCATACCCTTGCCTTTGTTCTTTCCAATAAATTTGGAGCACCAGATTTTTCTTCAAATCTGGTTTTCCATATCAATCAAGGTCTCAGTTCTTAAGAATGAAGCTTCTTGGTTCAATCAGCTACACATGGCTGTGATCGGGGACCCATTCCTCCATGGCACCACGTTAGAAGGTCAATTGTAGATGGGGCTGGTCATGTGCAAGTTGAATTAGAATAAGAGGACTTGGGATTTGGTTGGCAACTTGGTGTGGCTAAATCTTAGTAAAAAAAGCTACGGTGGTTCTCTTCTTCTTCTTCTTCTCCTCCTCCTTGGCCGTGCGCGACTGAAACTCCAGCAGTGATTGAAGCTAGCTAGCTAGCTAGGTGGGATTTGCAGCTCTATTTACGCGTAGAGCTATTCGTTTGCGATGACGGATTCGATCATGACTCTTTTCTTAACATATTACAGAGAAGTAAATTGTTTTATTTGTTTAGTTCCCTATCACTCTTAAGGGCTTACATGCACTTCATCAACCACTTTGCATCTTTCTCTCTTACTCAGCATCTCAATTTGTTGAGTCTTAACAAATAGTTTATTAAGTTTATAGACGGTAAACTAGTGTTTCTTAAATTTATTAGCGACAATGTCTACAATGACGCATTCGAAAATTCTTAATTTGATCATGTACTTTTTTTACCTAGCCCTAGTGCTTCGTTAAAATTAGCACGTAAAGTAGTCACAATTCTATATTCTTACTGCAGTTTAGCACTTTAAAAATATTTATCCAGAAACATATAAAAATATCTCAAAATGTGATTAACCTTCCATTACTCTTTTAGAAATGATTAAACACACTCAATTATAAGCCTTCCCTGTTTGATTATTTGAAAGCTGTTTTGTCCCTTGTCAACAGTCTGGAGTGGAGAGTAATGCCTTGGAATTATACACTAGTTACTTTCAAGTACCACTTGATGAGTTTGATGACATTATAGTAATGGAATATCATCTTCCCACTTCACATTTTTGAGTGTTTTAATCCCCAAGTTGATGCCCACCCATTTCACATTTGTGCCTAATCTGACTCTCACAAACTAAATTAATCATCTAATTTCATGTTTAACTCTTAATTAATTATGACCTGCAATGCAGCATATCATGGTGTTACTCAAGGGATCAGTTCCCATATCATTTGGTGCGAGCACTAGTGAACCGGCGGCGTACGGCGAGCTAGTGGCGTTGGGCGGCATTACAAAGGCGGTGAAGCGGGAGCTGATCGCTACACTCGGCACAATTCTGCAGAACTCGAAGCTCAGCGTCCCAAGGACTCGTTTTTTCCTGAAAGTTGTTGATGTAAGTACTCCTATGGGATCCAAACTGTGATGTGTAAATCGCTGTTGTAAGAGATGGGCAATGCCTATGCTATCCCTCATTTGTTGGCCAAAGAAATAAAAAGAAGGCTTCGCATTTTATGCTTTTGCTTCTAACTTGTGGTGCAAAATTCCATCAATAATTAGGGTACGAAGCCAATGACACAAAAGTTGAATCAATAATTCACAATGGTCCCTAAACTCCCAATTGTAGTTGAAGATTGTGACACTCTTAAGGTTGCCATATACAACGAGGCATGCACCACACCATTTCGGCTTTTTTTCAAGAGACTTCTTTCGCTCGTAATCTTCTGTTTCACCAAAGATGCGACACTGGACTAATGGAAATCATACACATAGACTTGGACCATGCGTGCATATTTACTAAAGTGCTAATGTGCAAGCTTTTTCCTTTTAGTTTGCACTAGTCGTTTTCGCATAGTGTAAAGGAAACAAGTATGCCACACTATGCCACCACCAAACTTTCATCGTTTTATTTGGTACATATGCTCTAGGTGCTTGCTTGCAGAGCACTATACACTATATAAAGTTGTCCTCTGTCCTACTGTTTTGTCAAGTGATAAGACACCATGGAGAGGTACTACTTCAATCCCGTGAACATATAGAACAAAATCAATTTGCGTCTCAAGCAAGTGAATGCATTGTTGTGAAAACGATAGGAAGTCAATCGTCCCTAAACTGTATCGAGGAGGAAAATACCAGATTCAATTTGATCGCCAAATAATATTTGTTCATGTGTTTCGGTTAAAAACCCAATTGAAGCATAATGTTATCGAGTTACTGACGCATATCTATGTTTTGTCTATTTATTTTAATCTTTGATATTAGTTAAATAAACGTTATACGGAACACTAATGTAGTGATAAAATTAAGTACATGTAGTTTGATATAGAGACAGACTAGTTCGATACAGAGTAGTACATAGTAGTTTCAAACAAGTTTAGCAGTGTATGAAGCAATGTATGTTCGATGTACATTACCTCTAAATAAGTCTAGTCTACGTATGGATCTATACGTTATTGTAGCGCGAACAAATCATAAAGTAAAACCTCAAGAGTGACAAGGGTAGAGTTTTCACTTGGCGTTGAGCCACTGACACTTGACAGGTTGCTTAAGAGTTGGGACTTGTTTGAAATTCTAGAATGGACTCGACCCAGAAACTAGCCCCAAGGCCCATTGGCCTAGACAGGAACGGGCGAAAGTTCTAGAATGGCATACGTAGCGGTCGGAATACGTTCGGATACGGGGCATAAGGGGCATTTTGGGTACTTTGAAGCCCAAGTATTGTGATGTTATCTCTCTGAGTCTCCCACACAAGAAATAAGAGGACCGAGAGTGAGAGGGGTGGGTAGTTGAGAATCGCAGCCAAGAGAGAAGAGAGAAAGAGAAACGAAACGATGCCGTGTTTGAACATTTCCGCCAACGTCAGCCTCGAAGGAGTTGACACCTCCTCCATCCTCTCTGAAGCCACCTCCACCGTCGCCAAGATCATCGGCAAACCCGAGGCTGTACGACTCTCCTTTTTTAATATATTTTTTTCATTTATTTCTTTCAGATTGAACAATATTGTTCGTAAATAAGCTTGGGTTTTGTTAGCTATAGTAAAATCGGTTTGGTAATTTTAACTGTTTGTTCTGGAATTTGGTTTGGCGTACTTTGTAGGATGTTTAACTTGAACCTTTCAAGAAATAGGGATGAATTAGATAGTGTTGCATGTTACGAAGAGAAATGTATCTTCTCTATTTTGCTGGTTTTTGCTGCTCATGAATAGGGTCCTGTCAATCTGTCTCCAATATTAGAAGTTCAGCTTATCCCGAGTTCTAGACTTGAATGAATTTAGTAGGAGTGAGACGGCCGTTGATATTGTATGGCAATCCTTCCATCTGGATTCTTGTTGGTGTTTGAATACTGCATATTCGATGTTGCTCTTGTAGTCAGTGTGCTTGAAGCCTTTTGACACTTTGGGAAGGCAATGCACTTTCTTTGTTACTTGCTTTGCTTTTTATAGAAAGGTCTTCTCAAGCGAAATTGATTGGCATTTGGTTCTTAGTTTTTTTTGGAAAAGAGGGTATTGCTGGATATACAGTCATCATGCCTTATTATGTTGATACCAGACACCTCGCCCACTGTGTCCTGAGTTTGGTTCTAATAGTTCAGTATTACAGTGTATTGGATGACTATCTTGCTAGATTTATTGTGATGTTGGTTTACTTTGTATTCTATTTTCTCCCATTAGTTGGTTTCTTACAGCTTTTTAGCTATTCATGCTATTGGTTGATTGTCTTGAACCATTGTGTAAACTCTTTGTTTGTTGATATGCAGTATGTCATGATTGTGCTGAAGGGATCAGTTCCCATATCTTTTGGAGGGACTGAGCAGCCAGCTGCTTATGGTGAGTTGGTCTCCATTGGTGGCCTGAGCCCTGATGTGAACAAGAAGTTGAGTGCTGCAATTTCCTCAATCCTTGAGGCCAAGCTGTCTGTGCCCAAGTCAAGATTCTTTCTGAAGTTCTATGATACCAAGGCAAGTCATCTCACCTTTTCTGAGTTTCCAGAGAGAAAGGGTCATTGACACATTGTCATGCATGCGGTTTTTTCTCATTGCATTCTTCCTGTCTGTTTAGGCGCATCAGAGTCAAGAACATGCTCAGTGTTTGCATGCTTTACACCAGAACTAGATCATGTAAATATGTCTTTCTATCTAAAACTGCATAGTTCTGCTTATCTTTTCTCAAGAATCAAACTCATGTTTCTTCAGCAACTTTTGCCATGTGTTTCAACTTTTAAGTGATTCTGAATCTTTGATATTTTACAGGGCTCCAACTTTGGATGGAATGGATCTACCTTCTAGAGACCTGGATAGGGTGTCCTAAATGTGAAAATCAGAGAACTTTATTGCTAGTGGTGATTTGGTATCATATGATACCACTAAGGATGTTGTTATTTTATGTGTGTGCACTCGGTTAGAACCTATTGAAGACATTTAAATGCCTGTATGCCGGCTTTGGCACAACTACTTGTTCAGTTGGTACTTATAAATGATGTTATGGTAGATGGAGTTTGTTCTCGTGCTTTGTGGTTCATCGGCTTCTACATGAGATTTAGCTGTCCAATATGCATATTAGCCATATATTATTGTCTTGCATCCTTATATCTTCCAGCTATTTTCAGTTACTTATTCTACCCCATACGCATCTAGACTCTTGAACTCTCTATATGCCAATAGGCCATGTTTGTTTGTAAAACCTACTATCTACTTTCATTTGGAATATCTGTTTGGTTTGGTTTACTAGATTCATGTCTGATTTGTAGCTGATGATATGGTATTCTAGTGGAATTTCCTTATACTATGAATAGATATTCTAAATTCCACTCCCTTGAATCTAGGCAAGTATAGATTGATTCTATTAATAGAAACTATACAGATTAAATTGGCTTAAATCTATTTACAGGGGTTTTATTCAAAGTCCCTTGTTATGTGACACTTCTTCTTTGGCACCCAAGCTGATATTCTTGTATTGCCTCCATTTGGCCCCTTCAATTCTTCTGTCTCCTTTACTTGTTAGTTATCGGCGATGATGACAGATGCCAATCCCGACCAACTAACCCTAGTGGCCGAGGAGGCGACGATGCCGATCCGACCAGCTAACCCTAGTCAAAAAAGGTTCGATTTACCAAGCTCTAATGGTAATTTAGGTCTTTAACGAGCTTGCTCAAATGGAAAAACAAAACAAGAGTCTTAAAATTGATCACTATTTTAATCTTTCTAGAAAATAGAAAACTGGAAATTGAGCGGAAGAGACTTCCATTGACTCATTGCCGGTTTTACACCGTCCATCCATCTGTGGTTGAATTCAAACCCCCAGAAAATGCATATACAATCCACCCGCCACAGTAAATCAAAACCTTCTTACTCACCGTAAAAAGCCCTGGGTTTTCACTTTTCACCCGGGTTTTGACGGCGAAACCGTAACCGCTAAGCAAAGTTAAACCGTCTATTTCCATCCACCTTCCTTTTCTATTCAAATTTCTTATAAACCCAAAAAAGCTCTCCAGATCTCATATAACCCTTCGCAAAAAACCTCATAGAATTTCAGATCCCGATCCACCGACAATGTCAACCACCGTGCCACCCGTCCTCCCAATCTCCACCACCGTCCCCGCCGCCGGATCCGTCGAGTCCCAGGCCCAGCCTCCGATCGCCACCCCGGCCTTCCGCGCCTTCCTCAACCACATCACCGACACCGTCCGCAACGGCCTCTCCCAGCGCCGCCCCTGGGCCGAGCTCGCCGACCGCTCCGCCTTCAGCAAACCGGAATCCTTCTCCGACGCCACCATCCGCGTCCGCAAGAACTACTCCTACTTCCGCGTCAACTACCTCGCCGTCGTCGCCCTCATCGTCGCCGTCTCCCTCTTCACCCACCCCTTCTCCCTCGTCGTCCTCCTCGGCCTCCTCGCCGCCTGGCTCTTCCTCTACCTCTTCCGCCCCTCCGATCAGCCCCTCGTCATCTTCGGCCGGACCTTCTCCGACACCCAAACGCTACTCGGCCTAGTCGCCCTTAGCGTCTTCGTCGTCTTCCTCACCTCCGTCGGATCCGTCCTCATCTCCGCTCTCATGGTCGGAGTCGGCGTCGTTCTCGTTCACGGTGCCATTAGGGTTCCTGAGGATCTCTTCTTGGATGAGCAAGATTCGTCTGCCTCCACCGGATTCCTATCATTCCTCAACGGCGCCGCCTCCAATGTCGCTGCCGCCACCTCTCCTGCCATGGCCGCTGCTCGCGGTTGATCTCCTCCGCCATTGGTATAATCAGTTGATTCATATATAGCTTGTTCTTTTTGGTATCAGAAAAAGAAAAAATGAAAATAAATTGACAATTTTGTCTTATAAATATATATGTAGGATGGTTTAATTGATGCAATTTGTATGAATCTGTGTACTTAATTCTGATTTAGATGTTAGAAAATTCGAATTCTCGGTGTTGGATCTGTCTATCAGAGTCGTGTTCCTTTTTGAGTTTTTGTTTTTTCCTCTTTATTTGATTCAGATACAAATTGTAATCGCTACAGATCATTGATATAATCGATATTCTTTTGTTCCATTCTGTGCAAATCTTGATTATGTTTTGTTCATATGGTTGAGAAGCTCTTGATACTCTGCACGGATGTTTTTGATTGCTCAGCCCTTCATTGTTTGCAAATCAGATAGGCTCAAGTCTGTAGTTAATATGCGATTATGTGTTTTGTTCTACTTTACAATTAGGGATTATGCATCTTCCCTCTAAGCCCTTCCATTGCTCTCTCAATCATTGTGAGAAATGATCGATTATGCATCTTACAGTCTAGATTATGATTGTCCAGATGTTGTGACTCTAGATCTTTTTGTTATTGATTGCTCGATAGACGCTAGATTGTTAGAAATGAACTAACTGCTACATTGTTCAGAATTCTGATCTGCTTATGTAGCCAATGTGTCTGGTTCTTATTTCTTTGCAATGAAAAGTTTACATCAACCTGGTCAATTTTAGACAGTACGGAAACACAGATGCTTTGATGAATCTGGTTTGATAAATACAGAGAGATATGTGCATCTTTAATTATTAGAGCTTAATGTCTAGGATAGAATGCAGTATATGGATTCATTCATATCAACCTACTGCAACACAGAGAGATGTTGATAATCATAGGCAAGGTAGCTTTATGAGAAGACATGACTCCATATAGGTAGTGTCTTCTTCTGGATTGCAAATATGAAGAATTGAAGACAGAAATTGATTGTATACAGGACTACAGGCCGTATATGATTGTGCATCAGGGTATAAGTTGAGTGAGGAAATAGAGGGATTGTATTGTTTTCTATATTATGATGAGGATATCACTTTTAGTCTTTTAGATAGAGGAGCTCATTAGCTAGTCTATGTTGGTCAAGTCTTGTGCCGGTTTTAGTCGAGTGCACCACATTATGAGTCCTGAGAGGGACGACGGGGTTAACTGCTTGCTTCAAGTCATTGCTGCTATAGAAAGCAAAGCTGGTCTACCAGTATTTGTACCCTTTGTTTTTATAAGCAGTATTTGTACCCCTCATCATCATAATCATGGAATTGCCAGAGCGCCTTTGTTACAGTAGCCAACTGTTTGAACTTTAACCCAATCCCCAGAACAATTTTAATCTTCAGTTACTGGTCCCTCATTGCCCTTCTGCTAAGGTAGTAGGATTCTGGAAAAGTGTCTGAATGAAACAGACAAACAGTTATCGTACACCAGTTCAAAGAGCAATGCTTTTCATCAACACCAGTGACCAGTGTAGATGATGATGATTATGCAGAAAAAGGTAAAACTTTAAGCCCCTATGATAAAGTTTCACACAGGTTAAAGACAATCTAAAAGGCCGTGGTAAGAACAAGGACATTATGGTCGTTTTGGCTGTGGTTGCACAATGGCAGAAGCAATTTTGTTGATATTTTTGGCCGGATGTGGCAGCAGCTTATTATTATTATTATTATTTTGCCGGGTATGACCAATGAAATATAGCCGTTGTTTAGGACCCAATTTCAACCCTACCGTTATAAGGAGGCAGTGCATGATGGGAAGAAAAACTAGCCGTTGCCATTAACAAAGATGATAGATGCCTCTGGAGTCAAGACATTGACCCCATCCCTCACCTGACTCTGTGTCCGACCTTCACCCAAACCCTAAACAATTATTCATTTCTCCACTCAGATCCTCACATGTTTTCTCAGATCCCCCAACTGCCTCAATCCATTTCCCCCCTTCTTATTTGAGCTTTTCATTTCATCATTGTTCATAGATAGCTAGCTTCACCTTCTCTTCCTCCACTCCCCTTCTTATTTGAGCTTTTCATTTCATCATTGTTCATAGATAGCTTCACCTTCTCTTCCTCCACTCTCTATACCTTAGAACAGAACAAAGAGTGATCTAAACCATTTCTGTGCTTATCTTCTTCGAAACAGAAACCCTTTTCATGTTCTTTGATGGAAAATAAGTTCATCTATGCCTTACTCTTTGTTCAGCTTCTTGTTTTCACTTATAGACCTGTTCTGGGAGGAGGGGATGGAGTAGTTGTCACCCGAGCTGATTATCTAGCACTTCGAGCATTCAAGCAAGAGCTTATCGATTTCAAAGGCTTGTTGCGCAGCTGGAATGACAGTGGCTCTGGAGTTTGCTCAGGTGGGTGGGCTGGAATCAAGTGTGTCAAGGGGCAGGTCATTGCAATCCAGCTTCCATGGAAGAGACTAGGGGGCAGAATCTCCGAGAAGATTGGGCAGCTTCAAGGTCTTCGAAAGCTCAGCCTGCATGACAATGTCTTAGGTGGCCCTGTCCCTTTGGCTCTGGGATTGCTCCCCAATCTCAGAGGGGTGTACCTCTTCAATAACCGGCTTTCTGGTACTGTCCCTGCTTCAATCGGTAACTGTCATCTTCTTCAAACTCTTGATTTGAGCAACAATGCACTTGGTGGTTCTATTCCTAGTCTTGCAAACTCCACTAGGTTGTTTAGACTTAATTTGAGCTTCAATTCGTTTTCTGGTTCAATCCCAACTAGTCTCACTCGGTCAAGTTCCCTAATCTTTCTTGCTCTCCAACACAACAATCTCTCTGGTTCTATTCCCAGCACTTGGGTTGGAACAAACAGAACTTACCAGCTTAAGTCCTTGAGCCTTGACCATAATCTCATCTCTGGAGCTATTCCAAGCTCTCTGAGTAAGTTGGGTTTTCTTGAAGAGATTTCTCTAAGCAATAACCAGATTACAGGAACCATACCCAATGAACTAGGGGAGCTCCCAAGGCTCCAAAAGCTAGACTTATCCAACAATGCCATCAATGGAAGCATCCCAGCTAGCTTTTCCAATCTGTCATCGATTGTGTCGTTGAATCTAGAAGGCAATCGCCTTGATAATCAAATCCCACAAGTCTTGGAAAAATTGCAGAATCTCTCAGTACTTAATCTGAGGAGTAATAAGTTCAGTGGTCATATTCCTGCTTCTATTGGGAATATCTCTGGGATTAACCAAGTTGATTTATCCGAAAACAATTTCACTGGAGAAATTCCCGCTTCATTTTCCAGCCTAGCCAATCTCACTTCCTTCAATGTTTCTTACAACAATCTGTCTGGCTTAGTCCCATCTCTCCTATCCAAAAAGTTCAATTCCAGCTCCTTTGTGGGGAATCTCCAGCTATGTGGGTATAGTGCTTCAACTCAGTGTTCTTCTCCACCACCTCAGAATCTTACAGTTCCAACAACAGAGCCGTTGAAGAAAAAGCATCACCACAGACTGAGTACAAAGGACATAATTCTCATAGCAGTAGGTGTCGTCCTAGCAGTTCTGCTTCTACTCTGCTGCTGTTTGCTGCTATGTTTGATTAGGAAAAGATCTGCACTGAAAGGAAATAATAGTAAGACCACCAAGCAATCAGCCACTGGGAGTATTGACAAGGCAGTGCCTGCAGGCGCTGTGGTTTCATCTGGCGGCGAAGCTGGTGGGAAGCTTGTTCATTTTGATGGGCCATTTGTGTTTACTGCTGATGATCTGTTGTGTGCCACTGCCGAGATAATGGGGAAGAGTACCTATGGGACTGCATACAAGGCAACATTGGAGGAGGGTAATCAAGTTGCAGTGAAGAGGTTGAGGGAAAAGACTACAAAGGGTCACAAGGAGTTTGAAACTGAAGCTGCAGCAATCGGGAAGATTCGACACCCAAATCTCTTAGCTCTCAGGGCCTATTACTTGGGTCCCAAGGGAGAGAAGCTCCTTGTCTTTGATTTCATGCCTCAGGGAAGTCTTGCATCATTTCTTCATGGTAAGTTAACTGAACTAGCTCATGAATTATCTTGAACAGTTATTGATGTTAGACTTCAGTTGACATTTCAAAGTCTTGATTAGGTCCTCAAGTTCATGTGTAATGTCTATGATTATGCAGCTCGCGGACCAGAAATGGTCATTGATTGGCCAACAAGGATGAACATAGCCATTGGAGTCACAAGAGGACTATGCCATCTCCACAACCAGGAGAACATCATACATGGGAATCTCACATCCAGCAACATACTACTTGATGAGCAGACCAACGCTCACATTGCAGACTATGGCCTTTCTCGCCTCATGACCCCAGCCGCCAACACCAATGTGATTGCCACAGCAGGAACCCTCGGCTACAATGCACCAGAGCTCTCAAAGACCAAGAAGAGTACAGAAAAGACCGATGTCTACAGCCTTGGAGTGATCATATTGGAGCTCCTAACTGGAAAATCGCCTGGAGAGCCAATGAATGGTATGGACTTGCCACAGTGGGTGGCGTCGATTGTTAAAGAGGAGTGGACTAATGAAGTTTTTGATTTGGAGCTTATAAGGGATGTTCCAATCATAGGTGATCAGCTGCTTAACACATTGAAGTTGGCTCTGCATTGTGTGGATCCCACACCAGCTGCAAGACCAGAGGCGCAGCAAGTTCTGCAGCAGCTAGAAGAGATTAAGCCACCTGAGGCAAATGTTGGTTCTGCTGAAGAAGGAACAGAAGCACCAGCATCAGCAACTGAGTAAAAGAATGTTTATGTCATCTATTAATTTGTTCAAAAGGAGTAGAGGGATATGTAGGCATGAAATTCTTTGGTTACTAGTATACGTATATATAGGTTATTATTTGATTCTTTTTATTGCTTGATTCTTTTTGTTGAGGATAATAATGTACTCTTTGAAGTTGTGGTTCTGTAACAATCAGCAGAATTCATGATCGATATGCAATTGCATAACTTTTATAGTTACATCCTTGATCCTTTTGTGGTTGATTGCCAAAGCATTTTCCATACCAGCCATATTGGATTTACATCTTTTTACCCTTTGAGTGGTCTTTTTACTGCTGTTTTATTATTGATATAGGAATTCGGCTTTTCAAGTTTGGAATGAGAATGCCAGACCCATGTTAGTTGCTCACTCTATCAGTGAGTGTTCATCTACTTGTTACTTTACCCTTCTATGTCAATTTTGTTTCACTTGTGTTTAAACAAAAAAATAGTATTCAATGCAAAACGAGAAGTGTCAACAACTCAAACAGAATTTGTATTTTTCTCGGGTTGTGAAATCCACTCTTCTTAAATTGTAATTCACATTCTCACTTTTTATTTTTAGTCATCATTTTCATAAAAAGATAAAAGTTAAGTCACTAAGACAAAATTTAAGTTACAAAAAATAAAAAGTGGAAGTGTGGATTACAATTTAAGGAGTGTGGATTTCACTTCCCTTTTTCTCAATCATCTCCCTAGTGTGGCTAACAGCACAGGAAAAATACGTTTAGAAAAGAGCTCCATTGCTGATGGTCATGTATGTTTTTATTTTTTTGTGGATACAATCTGAAATTCATGTTATATATGTGAAAACAGACTAGTTTGTTAGCATATCACACGATTCATTTCTTCTTCACCGTGACAACAAACCATAAATGCTTAGTTTTATTGTTTGATGTATAAAACAAACCATAAAGAGATAAGATATTAGAGGAAATTAAAAGAAAACATTACAAGATAGAATTTAACTGTGAACTATACGTGTTAGGATTCTCGTTGGTTATTGTAGACTTTGTTAAAACATAATCATATACTTACAACTCACATGCTTTTTGCAGGATATGTAAAGAAAAAATTGTATACTTAAAAGTTGTTCGCCGTAAATAATATATTATTTATTTTGTTTTCAGTTATAAACAGTTTATACGATCGATATGATTAAAACATAAAACAATGATCAATTTTGATCGAGTGATTCATCATTCTCTAACAATCAATTATTTTACACAATGACAACCTCAAAAGCTCACGAGTGCAACCTCAGAAGTTGTCAAAGTATTTTCAGATAAAGTGGCAACCTCCTAATGCTCATAAGGTTTATCTAAATTTTGATGGTTATGTGAGAGATTTGTGATTATGAACGAATATGGCAATCATATTATTGCTCCTTCTAAGAAAATTGGTCAAGCATGAGTCTTTGTAGTTGAAGCAACTGCTTTTCGTGATGGTTTAAGTTTAGCTTTTCTCAATCATTCTACTCACAATTTGGTTAACTGATTGCGTGCTCAACAAGAGTTCAACTCCTTGGAGAATTAAGGTGCTTGTGGAGGACATTCGTGTCTTAACTGATCAATTTCAGTCCATTCACTTTAGGCCTATTTTCAGAGAAGCTGACTGTGTTGCTGATAAGTTGGCCGACCTAGTTCATGCTAGAATGAGCCCTGCAGTTTGGCTTTCTTATCTCCCTGTTTTTCCAGCGTTCAATCAGATCAAGTGAGTGGATATTGTGTAATTTATCTTTACGGTCTGTTTATTTTGTTGTATGTAAAAAGATTACTTTAAATGATGAAAAAGAAAAAAAGAAAAAGTTAAATCGACACGATTCCTTGTACCATTTCAGTCCTCTCTGATTCTCTCCGCTAGAATGCAAATGGAAGACCCCTCCGTCGAGAAAATCGCAATCTCCGGCCCCGCCCTGGCCTCCATGATCCAACGCTTCTCCACCTCCCGCTCCTCCGTCGACGGCTTAATCTTCGGCCACGTCAGCCTCCTCGCCCCCACTCTCTCCGACGACGATTCCTCCTCCTCCTCCACCCTCATCGCCACCGTCACCTCCTTCTTCTGCTCCTCCTCCTCCCTCTCCTTCTACTCCCCCTCGGGTCAAGTCGACCCGATCCTCCTCCGCCGCCTCGCCCAATCCCAATCCCCCTCCTCCCACCTCCTCGGCTGGTTCTCCGGCCGCCGCAGATCCCACCTCCGTCCCTCCCTCCGCGAATTCGCCGTCTCCAACTCTCTAACCTCCAACCCTAGCCTCTCTTTCCCGATCCAAACCTCTCCGGCGCCGATCGCCGGCGACCTCAAACCCTGCCTGTTCCTCCTCTTCGCTTCTCCGATCACCGATCAGTCAATCCACACTCACGAGTACCGCGCCTACCAGTTCCGGACCTCCACGCGCTCGTTCGAGCCGAAATCGATTGACATTGTCAACATCGGTCCGGCGTTTCGCGGCCACTACGGCGCGTTCAGCCCCAGCTCGCAGTTTCCGGCTCTGCCGTGTGAGCTGAGGGCTGAGCCGATGAATGTGGATAGGGGAGAAGAGAGTTTGGGGCAGTTGAAGGCTCAGAGTGAGCTGGATAAGTGGGCCGAGGGGTTAGAGGTGAGTAGCTTGAGCAGGCTGATGGGTTCGGAGGCGGCGAGTTACACTTCTGGTGTGGAGGAATTGTATGGAAAGATGCTTGTGAAGATTGAGAGCTTGGCTAGGGAAGTTGAGGACAGCTCTGCGAAGATTCGAGAGCAGGTAAAGGCTTACTAGAATGATTCATGGTTATGGATTTAGCAACTATTTTGGAGGATATGGTTATAGTGTGTAGAAATGGATAAGGGGTTAAGTTCAGGCAGTCAAATAGTTACCGAATTTGTTCAATTTCGCGTTTGTATGCCACGAATCTTTAAGTTCACTTTGAGCATTACTGAAAATGATGATGATCATGAGAGTGTAGTAGCCTTTTCTGGAAGATGGTGTGTGAATTGGAAGGGGTTTAGTTAAGGCAGTCAAATAGTTACTGAATTTGTGCATTGCTGGGTTTGTATATATCGATTCTATTTTCCCTTTTGAATGCTAAATATTGTCAATTGTGTGCTCTGCAGGAAGATCATAATAGAAAGTTGCGGTACAAAGCTGCTAGGACTGCTGGATTGTAGAAATTGCCGACTCTTGGGTGCTTTTATGCTTATGTAAGGTAACTTTCTTCTCCTTCTCCTTAAGAAAGAATAACCTATATTAGTTAGTAGTTGGAATTTTTGACAATGCCAACATTTTTGTTTGTAACAGTTTCAATTCATAAGATTTACCTATGGTAGTTTTACAGTAAAAGCAGGATATCGGCGCCCCCAATTACTTATGAACATTGTCAAGTATACTGTTGTTTGTGTGCATAGATTTTCTTGTATTATAGTGTATCCAGTTGATTAGGAGTGTATTTGTGTTGTTTGCAACTGATGTCATGCTCAGTTCCATATCCATCTATGTGGCAAGTACTGGGTCTTGAGTTTAATACTGATAGTTGTGAGACTGTCGGAGTCAGAGCCCCTGGCCTGTTGATTTAGAGAGGACAGAATCGGATATTCACTTACACCCGTACCAATCCTTTTGCTTTCTGAGCTTTTAAAGAGTGTATAGAAAGCATAACCTCACAATGGATAAAAGTACTAATCATGTTTTGCGTTATTCCATCTCTCAGTTATCTGTTCAATGTTTATTCTGTGCTTCTGAATTCTGACTTTGTATGTTGAATATTTCTGTAATTGCATCAAGTTTTTTGATATTTGCCTATTTCCATATCAATCTCCTCTTATTTGAGCCCAGATTCAAAAACGTTCAGCTTTCTATTTCTCACCATATCTTGCTTTCTCATTGGAATCCTTGATACAGGGAAATGTGTGTACAGGAAACTGCCTGCGCCAATCTGGTAGCTGATGGGTAAGAGATTTGGACCCGCAGCATTGCTTTGGATGAATCCCGCAGTTTGATGACTTTTTATAAGATGATCTTTTGGAACATTGGAAATGCTTTTGTACTGGCATGGTTAATTTCTCAGGTGGTAGTGAAGACATGGATAGCTTCTAGTGCCTTCTGTCTGTTATTTGTGCTCTAGAGATATCCAGCATCGACTAGTCCGGAAATTCATAAAAACAATAAAATTGTTCAACCAAAAAGAAATGAATAGTGGGGTTAGCTCAAGCCCAACCCATATTTTACTGATGAAGCCCAATTTGTTCCCAACCCACTTTGGCGCTTGCCTGCAACTTCGGCGCTATAATTATATGAAAAGAATTCGGTGGGCTAGGCCCGCTAGGCGTTTTTAGAACCATGGTAATAGTCGGGTACGGGCCGGGGCCCCAAAACGAATCTGTTAGCCATTAGAAATTGGCGCGAAAATTGATTCAGTCTCAAATCTAGGGTTTCGCTTCGCTGAGATTGAAAACCCCCAATCATTTCAGAGCTTTCATCTTTTTCTGCAAATTTCAAAGGGCTTTTGCTTGACTAGGGATGGCCTCACCACCAAGTCCAAATCGCAGGCGTTAGGACGACGATACAAATGAAACGGCGGCAAATTCGCCGGAGGAATCATCCCCTCTGGTAGTCTTTGCTCACGCCGCCGGTTCCCTCGTCTTCTGATTGGATGGTCAGGTCACTCGTATCTCCATCTTCTCTTGTTACCATAAATGAGAGGAAGAACAAGCAAATGGATTGTACAATGTTTTGAGTTTTCTCTTTCATCTCTGCGCATGTTTGTTTTTCTCTTTTGAGCATACACATGGGATTTTCTCCATCCTGCGGTAACTAGGAGACATCATGAAGCTTATTCATTCAAGGGTATAGAGAAACCGAATTATCGTAATAAGGGAGGACAAACCGATGAAACAGTCCTATGTAAACCAAACAAGACATTACTACTCACTCAATGGCTCAAATAGTTTTCCAAGCTTGATCAGTCCTATTTAAACCAAACAAGACAATACTATTCAGTATTTACTCGATGGGTAGTTTCCAAGCTTGATCCTTAGTACCCAGGACAAGTTTTTCCAAGAACATTAATCTAGAATACAAAATAGGAACTAGTACTTCCATAGTCTCTTACAACTTTAAACACAAGTTCACAATAACTACATATGAAAATACAAGAAACACCAGATGAGAATTCCGAGAATCAATACACCAGCACTTGATGCAAAGGATGTTGTTACCACATTGGATATCTGCAATGAAAAAAAAAAAAAAAAACCAATACACCAGTCAAGATGTATGTACTATAAGTCTGCAGCAAAAATGAACAAATTACATCCTCCAAAAATGAGCAAATGTTGGTTCTACTGAAGACGGAACAGAAGTACCAGCAGCGGCAACTGAGTAAAGGATGGTTTCCTATCATCAACTAGTTTGTTCAAAGGCGTAGAGGGATATATGTAAGCATGAAATTCTTTGGTTACTAGCATACGTATGTGTAGGTCATTGTTTGACTCTTCTTATAGAGGATACTAATGTACTATTTCAAGTAGTAGTTCTCTAACATTCAGCAGAATTCATGTTCTATATGCACTTGCACAAGTTTAATAGTTACATCCTTCTGTGGTTGATTGCCAAAGCATTTTCCCAGACCAGCCATATTGGAATTGCATCGTTTTACCCTTTACCACCCTTTAAGTGGTTTTATGGTTTAGCTTTTCAAGTTCGGAATGAAAATGCCAGACCCAGATGAAAGAACTGAATTCGATACTTAATGAAATCTATTTCATAATGAATACATGAACTTGAACTTCCTGTGTTTTCAGGATAGCAACAACATTATCTATCCTTACTGAAATCTGGAATTTACATAAACTGAAATTGAATGAAAACTTACATGTATAACCTGAGTCATCCATTGTGATCTCCTTTTGCTTTGCACGGTATGTTCTTCTGTAAGCGCACTTGGCCTTTCATCCTCTGTTCACGCACTTGGATCTTGAAACCTTGCTACAAGAATTGAATCGTCAATATGATCTTCTTTACATTCGAATCCTCTGATTGAGTTGTTTGTTGTGATCTTCTCCTGATTCCACCTTTATGATTCTCTAAGTTAATGGGACTTTCGATGAGAAACTCACGTGTATCAGCAGGGACCAAATCTGACATTTATATTGTTCAGTTTGCCTTATGGAACTGCTCTCGGTTAAATTTATCATAATCCCAACAAGTGCCCTTACCTGAAATTCATTCTAACAAATTAGAAATATATAAAAGAAAGGTAAAAAAGACAAAATTCAATAAAAAAGAAATACATAGATAAAATTTCAAAATAGCAGTTATACATTGATTAGCCAGAATTTCTCCACTTTACGTGCACCTGTCTCTTCCTCCTATTTACGTGCAAGTATATCATCTCCACTTTTTACATTTGTCACAATTGTAAAAACTGCTAAACTTTCAGATATCTCTCTGAATGCCCTTTTTTTATTAATTGTTTAACATAGAGATATTGACACGACCCACCCCGAATTTCACCCTAAACCCGGAGTAAATCGTGCGGGGACCACCTCTAAGAAAAGATTTGTCGCAAAAATTCGGTAAAATCTCCCCTGAAAATGGACAACCCTTCCTAATGAAAACCTGCAAACACTCCTAAAGGTTCCAACTCTAACCTTATAGACTTCTAGAGCCTTCGTGCTCCCCACAAATCACAATATCTCCCAATATAGATTTACTAATCTAACAAAGATCATATAAGACAACCACATATTCAGACCAACTCTATTTGAGAGGAAAGAAACTAGAAATAAATAGAAATGAGCGGAAGCTATACTATTGACTATGCCTCTTCTTCATGTACGCCCGACCTCAACTATGCAATCATGCAGACTGGGCATTTTAAAACGAATGGCCCAAGAAAAGACATTTAATAACGTTAGAGTGAGTGGACAAAAATAATTTAATAAAAATATTTATGCATTCCCATTTTAATTTCAAAGAAAATATACTGCATGCGGCAGCTCAAAAGCGCTCAACTCATAAACTGGCAATTTCACGACTAGCTCCGGCTAGTCACCAACTCAAATAAAATAGAGCCTCTTAGGCTAAACTATATATAAACATATATTCGTATGTATTTATACTCTTCAGACTCCTTGTATGAATCCTAGAAACAATTTAGAAAAATAGAAATTCATACAAGGCTACAACGCTCACGTTGCGCCATAATGGTATTTTTCCTCATTATGACCGAAGAGGACGAGTGTATATATATGTGTGGACTCCCTATATGAAAACCTAAATAAATCAGAAAAGAAAGTAGTTTTCATATAGGGCTATGACGCTTGTGTCTAACACTCACGTCACGCCATAATGATATTTTACCTTATTATGACGGACCAAACACGTATGACTAGTTAGCATTTATATACATACTATACTCATAAACATCCAAAATACATATCCACCAAAAATCTCATTTTCGGGATCTCTCTAAAGGAGGAAAAATTGTCAAATAGCCGAGAAATCAATAAGTCTCATTAGAAGAAATAAATTATCAACAAAATCATTCATCGCATGCTTTTCAATTAAAACAAAGGTCCACTCACAATTTTAGGCCTAAGCCTGACGTTGATCCGAAGTCTCTCCAATTTGAGTCTCCTCACGTCCTGTTCCAAATATATAATTAATTTCCCAACTAAAAATTCAATATTTATTCAAAATAGGCAAAATTAACCGAGAGCCATAAACACGCTCATCATTGCCTAACTTCGATATTCTTAAATCTAAATGACCCAAACTTTAATACCATACTCGGTAGCCGTAAATACAACCTTTCCCAGAAATTGAATTAAATCCTACGGCCGGATTTTACATTATTCAACCGCCAAAATACCAAACTTCGGAAATTCCCAAACTTATCCAAAACTCATCCAAAAATTCCATAATTCATATCAATATACTCCTCTAATTATTACACATTTAAAACCATACAAAACTCCAAAATGGCGGCGACGCCGGCGGCGGCCGGAGGCCGATTCCGGCGACCTCCAAATCTTACCAAATTTTAACAATAGCTTCCTCTCCACTCCCTCTACAACTTTCCTAACTAGCACAAACCCAAAATCCAAGCCTAGCTATGCTAATCGAACGGAAACATCAAAACACCCTAGAACTTCCACCTCAAATTTCTCCTTACCTAAAGCGAACCGGAGTGAGTCTTTTTAGGGCAAGGCAGCTGGTTGGAGACCTACAAAACCGTACAAGGCTTGTCCGGATTGGTGGCCGGAGGAGGGAGCTCCAGCGAGAAGACAACCGGTCATTCGGGACGAGTTTCCTTCCGCTCGGCAGAGATGTGGCAGCGCTCACCGACCAAGGAGGAGAGAGGAGAAGACGCCAGTCCATACGGGACCGGTGCGGCAGCCTGGCTCGACCGGACGACGGCGGAGGGCGGAGGATTTTCGGCAGAGGAAGATAGAGCTCGGAGGGGAAGAACCGGGAGGAAGAGAGAGAAAGAGAGAAGAAAAAAATTAAGTTTTGGGCCTTTAACCCCAAACCAAGCCAACTCTAAAAATACCCAACTCCACCAAAAATTTACAATCCAAAATAATACCCTAATAAAAATTATCTTTTACTAGCTAAAATTTACCATTTTTACCGTCGTCACATTTTCTCCTACGAACAAATCCTCCGAAATAAACGTCCCTCAAAACCCTTCTAGGGACCAATAAACTATATCTCAATGCCGGAGACGGTAAAAATTCTTATTATACTTAAGCTGGTAAATAAGGTAAAAATTTAAGGGTCGGGATGTGACAGATATTTAATCAAAGAGGGTAAAAGAGTAAACCTTCAACAATAGAAAGATAGAAACCACTCTAGGGCAGTTTTCTTCTGTCCCTCAAACTCTCCCGCATTCGCAGGGTTTTCTTCTTCTCGAGTTCTCTCTTTCTTCAAAATGTTCCACTCCACTCTTTTCGATCAATGCGAGAGGCTCGATCGCGAGATGAAATCTTTGTAGATAGATATGTAGTGGCAAGATGGCAACGTTGACGTATATAAGAGGTGAAGTGAGAATTGCATTTTATGCTGCCACAGGAATCGCAGATATCCTCCTCCACATTGTATGATAAATCGTGATCCACTTTGTGGTTGAAGCTTTTACTTTATACCGTTTGGGTTAGCATGCAAATGATTTGCTATGAATGGGAATGATAGATTATTAATTTTCATGGTTTCAATTTTTTGCTTTTGCAGGGTCACGACTTAAACAAAAGCACAAAGACTGCACGAATATAAAGGTAAGGTATGCTTATGCAGTTTTCCATATCGCAGATTTGATATCTGAACTCCAGGTCTAACTCTTTTTTTCCTTCTTTTCTGAAAGTCTTGAAGATTTGGAAGTCATAAGGGGTTCTAACTAGCCAGGTGAGTAGATATTTGATTATGTTTGGTTTCTTGCACAAGTTGCCGGAATAATGTCTTGATGTTTTTGTATGTGTTTTCTGTTCTTTCAGATTCGGATGGTTCTCAATAGAAGTTGTATTTATTTATTTATTTATGTTTTCCGTTTTCATCATGCGATTATGAATAGTTGGATACATAGACTTACATTAACGTAAAGTAAAGTCCAGAAGTGCAGAGGATAGAGACGTGACTGAGGGCATTATCTCTCTCGCCCTGTATGTGTTTGCTTCTCAAATATGGATTTTGGGATCTGAATATTATAACTGATTCAATGCCAATAAACAGAATAGTGGAGTATATGGATGATGCACGTCTTGGAAACTAAATAGATTGTTCTTCGATTCTCACATTAACATACAGGGTCATACAGTGTACGTGGAAGTGCACAATTTTCTAAAAGATTTTAGGATTTGTGATCTTACTGTTTTTTTCCTTCCTAACTTTGCAGGAATATTAAACATTAGATTCAATATTATGATGATCGTATTTCTTAGAGGCGCAAGAGACTAGCTGCCCAAAATGAGGTATGCATTATTATGATCGTCTTAGTTCTAAGAGGATTGCTGCAACTATTTTAAAAGGGTTTCAATACTAGAGCTATTTTGAAAGGGTTTTAATAGAGATTTCTGATGGGATTCCTTGATTAATTACATGAGACAAATACACGTTCTGTTGTTGGTTAGCTTACTCAGGTCGAGATCCTAGATGGTTACCTTTTTTCTTTGTTCAAGTTCAAAGTTGATGGTTCACGTATAATTGATGGATTCAGCCAAGGTTTGATTTGAAAGTGAAATTGTGTCTTCACACATTTTCCTGCATGTGTAGACATGAAGTCCTCCTTTTTCTTTTTCATAGTGTTACTGTAAGATGCTTGAATACTATGGTTGAGAGGTTGATTTCATTAGCAGTTAACAAGTTTTCATTTCTTCATACATACAATAGAAGTTGACACTATTTTTTATACAGTTGATAATGTCAAATGAGTCCCACTGCTCAATTTTGTGATTTCCCTATTTCATTTTCACATGTTTTGATCATTTAGTTTGTCCAAGATAGAATACAATCAAGACAAACATTTACCGTAAGTACAACTCAAAACAAAAAATAATAATACGCACGCGTCACGTGTAGCTCTTTCGCATGTTAGCATAAATACTAGGATATAAACGCACGCGCGAGTGTGGCCCTTTCGCATGTGCAAGTGTGGCCCTTTAGCGCGCGCATAGAGAGAAAATTCATACGTCTTCCGGAATCACCTGCAACCAAATACGATTTTAATATACTGATGAAGTTCCACAATTTATTTCTATTTTCTATATTGGGAGCTTGACGTACTGCCATAATTATATGGTTCAGTAAAAAAAAGTGTCTTTTTTTTAATGCTTAGCATATCATAAAGTTTTCTATCTATGATTTTCTCTATATTGTATTATTGGAGCTCTGTTAAATTAGGCTTTATTAAGTGAGCACACTTATTGTACATTTGAGTATGACCAAAAGAAAATGATCACATATCAAAGTAGAATAATTAGCCTTTCAAGAGACATGCCAGTCTTCACAATTGAAAACGATAATTTACAGGCATGAGCGCATCCGCGTGTAAGAAGACTAGATGTTGATCAAATACCCAAACACTAGGCTATATTAAGTGAGCATACTTCTTATTGTCTGCTTTCATAAAGGATTGACGGAAAATGATTACAACTCAAAGTAGAATAATTGGTCGTTCACGAGACATGCCAATCTACAAACTTCAAAAGCAATATTTCACACGCTTGAGCGCGGCCCTTCTGCACGTTCTCATCAAGTCACGTGTAAGTTTTGGTAGATACCACCATATTAGCTCAGGGTACTTCATGACGAAAAAAGTCATATGCACATTTTTTTTTGATAAAGGGTGGTATGCATTCAATCAGAGTTGAGGGCCAATTAGCCACTCAACATGCTTACATCAGAATTAAGAACATCCCTAATATGAGTGGGAGGTTCAGTAAGCCATACAAAGTGGTGTTTAGAGCCGAACGTTGTCGTTGCTAGTCGATGAACCACTTTGTTACAATTCCTGCTGGTATGCTTCAACATTACCTGCTGCAAAGTGGCCATGAGGTGTCTGATATCATGTAGAATACCTTCAAGGCCTATATAGATACCCTGCACATCATTAATACATGCTATGGCTTCCAAACAATATTATCAATTTGTAGAGTTTACAGTAGTAGCAGACCTTCTTTGATGGCATTCAACTCCACCTATTTAGCTGATGCAATTGCATACAGGGGTTTTGCAAAAGCACCTTTAAAGTGTCCATGTTTGTCTCGTAGGACTCCCCCCACACTGCCCTGAGGTGTGGATGGTACAAAGCTGCCATCAACATTTAGTTTCCACTTTCCCAATTCGTCTGGCTGCCAGTGTTGTTTTGTAGGTGAAGGTTAGTAACTGTATTAAATGAATTTCAAATTCTAACAGATTATTGAGTTTGACCACTATGATTATTTTCAGTCATTAAACTCATCTTTAATGCTTGAATTCAAATACCAGTCATATTATGTCTACATTCTTCTTAATACAATGTCTAGTTCTTCAAGATATCTAACACCATAATGTAGTAATTAGGGGGTTTAGAGCAGGATAAGTTCACTAGTTCACTCTATATCAGTGTGCATCTACTTTTTACTTTACCCTTTCATATCATTTTTGTTTCACTTGTGTTTAAACAAGGAAAGAGCAGGGGCGGAGCCAGCCCAGTCTTGACTAGGCTGGAGCCCAAGTGAGATTGAAACCCAAAAAAAAAATATCATATATATATATATATCTTTTTCAGATACGGAGGCCCGTATCTTTTTAAAAGTTCGGACTTACAACGTTAGCCGTTGGATGCATTAAATGATCTTATAGGGCTGTGATTAAAACAAACCCAAAACGGGTTGTCTTGAAAGAGAATACACACGGGTTAGATTCGACCCGAGTCAAAAATAAGACTTATCTGCAGCTCTGTAGAGGAACGAAGGCGAAGAGGAATAAAGGCACCTGGGAACATCGAATACGAAATCAGAGGAATCCAAAGGGTTAGCTCCGACTATGGTCTTAGCAGCGTCAAGAGTAACCTCGTTGGGTCTCACCCAGTTGAATATGCTCATCAATCAATGAAGAAGATGCAAGAAGTGACCAACAGTTACGGAATTGTGTTTCTGGTGAGGATGGATTTGGAGAGGTAAATGCGTTTGTGATTTCATAGGCCTACTAGAGCCATACCCTCTCCAATGCTGGGATTAGTAATTGGTATTGTTTTTACTTCAATGTTAATTGATGATTATTGTATTGCTAGCTGTGAGGAGAAGGAGTATATATTTATATGGTTTGTTTTTCAGGAGCCTCTTTGGTAATGTCAAATGGCTATGCTGCTACGAACAGCCTTGTTCTTGTTATTGTTTGTTAATTTGATTGATGAATACATACTTGAGCTATAAGCTGCACAGTGGTTGAATAATTGATTAGGTGATTTGTGTTGTCTATGCAACATTGTTTCCAGAAGTTTGTAGTCTCAAAATGGAAATTGTTCGGTGATGAGGCGGATTATTCGTTAGTGTCTTTTGAATTGTCTACATAGGTATTGTGGAACTGAAAGTGCTATTGGAGCTCTTCGCGAAAGCTGAGCAAAAAACATATTTGTTGTAGCTAGATGTATTGATGTTGATTGAGTTTTTAGTTTTAACACATAACAGATGTTGCAGAACTTCAGTTTTTGTCTTTTTATCTTGAGGGTTCAGTTAATGGAGACTGAAAGTCCAGGGAGCATATTGATTGATTTTCAAAGTTAATGGAGAATATTAGAATTTTTGTTTTGTAGTGATTTTCAGTGTGATGGATCATAGATTTAAAAGCATTAGAGTGATCTTTGGAGTCGTCCTTGTGCTCATTTGTCATTTGGTTTAGGATGAACTTTTCATAAACTATATATGGTACTGGTGGTTCTTGGATGATTAAGTTTCTTGTAATCACTTTCAAAATAGCTAATGTAGCTAATGACCTACTGTGACGTTCATGTTCAAAATAGCTACTGTATTTAATATGTTTAGGATGTTTACTTGTTTTTATAAATAGAACATTTTTCGTGTGTTACAATTAGTGAAATTTCTCACGCCATCGAGCAAAAATTTTTATGTGTTACAATAAGCCCAGGTGAAGTTTTCATCCTGGCTCCACCACTGGGAAAGAGTATCAACTGCAAAACACTTGCGTTTAAACAAGGAAAGAGTAATAACTGCAAAACAAGAAATATCAACAGCTAAAGCAGAGTGAACATGCAGCAATGAAAAAAACAAAAAACCAACTGACTAGCTAGTCAAGATGTCTGTAAGTTTGCAGTTAAAATGAACAAATTACATCCCCCAATAATGCAAATGAACCTTCCAATATTGATGCACACTCAAGCCTCAGCCCTCAGTCTTCTTGAAAGTAAGAAGCACAATTTTTCCCTGTGTAAGGGGATGGAGCTGATGCTTGTGTTCGTATACTTATGAATATTCACATGTTCTTTCTTTGTCTCATCAGCATACCCATATATCACTACAGACAATGGTGTACCTACACACGGGCTACAGTGGCTACAACTCACCTCAAGTTTAACGAAAACATTAATTTGTAGCTATATTTTAGTTTAATAAGTTAAATTTTAAAAACTACCCCACCCCAAATTTTCATATTTAGTTCATAGGTTATTAAACTAGCCCACCCAAATTTTCATACTTAGTCCATAGGTTACTAAACTTAGTTTTAGTTTAATAAGTTAAATTTTAAAAACTAGCCCACCCCAAATTTTCATACTTAGTCCATATGTTATTAAACTTAGTTTTTTAAACAGAGATGAATTGTTTGTTTTTTTTAACTATTTTTTCATTATGCCTAAAATAAAATTAGGCCAAACAAGATAGGATTTGGATGTTTGTGTATATGATTAGTCATAAATATTTTTTATTTTTTATGTTAGTTCCCAATTGCTTAATTCCTCAATCAAGTAATCCATTTGATTCCATAATCTTCAATTGTGTCTTGTTTTTTTTTAAAAGACGCGCTGACTAACTGTATCTTTATTTTCCGATTAAGGTTTGAAGATTAAAGATTTATTTAATTAGTTGCTAGAGCGGTTTGAAGATCAAAGATTTGTTTAATCAGTTGTTAAAGCAGTGTTTGTTTTCTTAACTTTTGATATATTCTATCAAATGATATTATGTTGATTTCTGTTTAATCAGTTTACTACTTGGTTGTTTGGTATGTTTTTAAAATAAGATATGATATGTAGAACTTAAAGAAAGAAATTAGATAACTCTAATAAAAAAATTCAGCCCACCCTTTTTTAAAAATTCTAGTTCCGTCATTAACCACAGAAAATTGTTCCGGATCAAGACAATCAACCACCTTTGGAAGGAGTTCTTCAAGCACTCTTCAAATCATACCCACCAGATTCAAAAGAGGCAAAGCTAAATGCTTCCTCAAGAGCAAAATGTATAGTGGAAATCTTTAAGCCCTCAATAGCATTCATGCTGTATCTATTTGGTACAAAAGCACTGTCTTGAATCTTTGCTCCGAGCAGCATTTC
Organism: Fragaria nilgerrensis; assembly: GCA_010134655.1. NCBI lineage: Eukaryota > Viridiplantae > Streptophyta > Magnoliopsida > Rosales > Rosaceae > Fragaria > Fragaria nilgerrensis. Next base: position 7,841,184 of record CM020982.1, read on the forward strand.
CTGAATCTTAGTAGCTTTTGTCATTTCTTCCCCGGTTTTGAACTCCAGACTGCTGAACATAGAAGCTTTCATGGTAGATAAACCGGTCATTGCTACCTCAATACATATGTCACCACTGACTATCCCGCATGAGAAGTAGCTCCAAACATTACTAGCATGATTGATCTTATCACCAAGATATCCAAACAAATCATTTAGAACTTTTGTCTCCTTGATGAAATTTGAGTGTTTTCTCATCCTGCAAGTATGGAAATTTGTATTGGCCTCTAGTGTACCGAATCCCTATCAGATTTAGCTTGATCTCATTAGCTGCCTTCAACAAGGGCTTGATCATTGAGAGTGGAGTTGTCACCCCCACAAGTTTTGACAACAATTCTTATGGGGTAGACACACATGCTTGATTCACTCAACAGATAAGCATCCAGATGCTCACTTTTCATCACCTCCCCAACAATTTTGCAATTTGCATTCTCGATGGTACTTTCCCACCCTTTCTTGTTGATAACATGAAGCCCCACCCCAACTTCTCTATGACCTCCCCCAAATGAGACCTCGAGTCTCTTCTCACAACCTTCAAAAAAACTAGCCGGAACCTCTATGCTTAAACCTGAAACCGACCCCTGGCATACAAGCATATGAGTAACATGCTTCAAAGCAGTAGCGGATCCAAGGTTTAAACATGGCCGGGGGCTTCAATGATGGCCGAAGACCAAAAAAAATATTTGTACGCCCATGCAATTATGTAAAGTGTAGGAGCTCAAACATACGTTTATTACGATTTACGCGTCTATGAAAGAAATGAAGATAGACCTCAATGAACGTAGAATAATGGGAATCCAACCACACTGTTATATTAGGCAAAGTTTTTACTTCATAGCGCTGCCCAAAACTCTAAGTCATCATCAAATTTCTGATAGATAGATACAGATTAGACTTTTAGAGGGTGAAGCGACGAACTTTGATAAATTTAGGAAAAAATTGTACAGTACACTAAACTATCAAATTTTTTACGTATGAAATTCAATAATCGCACTTACAATCATGTCTTGAATGGAGGAAGAAGATGATTACAAGCAGATGAGAAATTGATTACTGAGGAAGTGAGGGACTGAGTCACTGAGAAATTGAAGAATAGAGGGGTTTGAGAGTCTGGAGGCGAGTGTCGTTGTCTTGTTGAGAGGAAGAGAGAGAAAGATTAGGTGGAATTGTGGAATTAGGTGGGCTAGGTTGTGAAAAAAAAATAATACACACACACCTAGTTTTTTTTCTTTAGCCCCAAATACAATCATAATTTGAGATTTAATCAATCCATAATATAAATTGTGCATGCGCAATGGTAATGTTAGCCTGGTAGATTCATATTCATGAGTTATCATCAAACTAGCTGTAAACACGAAAATTCTTGTAACGAATAACATAAAGATACATGTACAAAATAAAATATTTGTATTGATGAATTTGCGGGTTACAATCTCTGTGGGTATTCTTTTAACAAGAATTTTCTCTAATTCGATCTCCAACGTTGATTTGATCCAAGGGTGACGAGCACTTGATCTTGAATCGAAGGTTTTAGTTTGAGTTTATTATCGTGTTGACATTTGTAGAAGATGATTGACCAAGGACTGTTGAGGCTTGTTCTTGATCGGACTTAGAACACGAGTGGTGTCACGTGGTGAACGTTCTTCGGCTTTGATGACGGATAAATCGGCATGTGTGTTCGGTGCTTATTGATTCTCCACAAGCTTGTTGAAGAACTTGATAAAGTTTTGATTTGTTGAAGACTTGAAGACGCACTACGCCAATTTTGCAATCATACGACAGGTATCAGACGACAGAAGACGTTTTTGCTGTCGTCTGATAAATTTTTACGACATACATTTAAAAATCTATCGTCTGAATGTAGCAACATGCAAACAGTTAAAATTAATGTGTTCATGAGACGACAATCATGTGTCGTCTTAAAAACAGGAGACTTTGACAATTAATATAGAGATTTTAAGACGACAGATTACTGCCGTACTTTGAAAAAGATAATTGTGTCTGACCCCACGTTTTTTTTTTTGGCATAACTGTATGGATAATTTTTGACACTTAAAACCGTTCTCTCAATCTCAACTTCCCCGATACCTAGCCTCACTCATTCATTTCTCTCAATAGTCTCAACTGCTAGAAAACCCAAACTCATTCTCTCAGCTACCACTTTCGATCTCAACTCTCTGCTTTCGTTCTGAAAGATGAATAGTTCGTCTTTCACCCTCCATCCACCGCCGTAGATTATGAGAAATTTTTATTACCTAGTAAGTTCCATGCGAAATTCTATATCGAATTTAGGGTTTAGTGTTGGATTGGGGTTTTGCTTATTGATATTGAGTTTTATTGGATTGGGGGTGTAGGGATTTTTGTGATTTTGTCTGTAAATTTTCCGTTTCAAAATCACGAGAGATTCCCTCCTTCTGAAAAGACATATCGGGTTTGAAGTATGATTCACCGTTGTTCGTTGGTAAAGCTATTTCTTTGTTTTAGAAGCTAGGTATTTAGAAGGTAACCCAGTTCGAATTGGGGTTTTGCTAACGATTGCGGGTTTTTAGAAGGTAATCCAATTCGAATTGGGGGTTTTGTTAATGATTCTGATGGTATTTAGAAGGTAACCTAGTTGGAATTAGTCTCAATTGGAATGATTCTAGACATATGATTTTGAATTAGTCTCTTTTGCTATTCACAGGGCCTCTTTTGCCATCGACAATTGCTGAAAGGGAAAAACTGCACTCCAGGTGTTCGACTAAATGCCCTTAAGAACCAAGTGAGACTACTAACTAAAATTTTGAAGAATGACATCAGTATTACTCTCGATTTTTCATCTCGTTATATACTTCATCTAGTATAAGATTATTCAACTTATACATCTACCACACTGAAATGTCAGTTTATATAGCCATGACTCTATTGTCCTAATATATGAAACAATTATATATACTTTTAATGTTTGAAGTAGACTACATATGTATATGGTTGAAGTCGAGTTCCCTAGCTTACTGTATCATGTCATTTATTATCTTATTGCCTTGATTCAACAAGTATGATTCTTGATTATACTTCTAAACTAAAATGGTGGTTCTATGGAACTGACTATATGTGGTTAACTTGGGGTGTCTTACATTGACTGCTTACAAGAAGTAAGCTAACCTATTTGATTTGATATGGTAAGCTGAGGTATGTATCCTTTCATTTATTTTCTACCTCTTTAATCTTTTTCTTCTGGTGCTGATTGAACTTGTCAAATTGTGCAACTTGGTTACAGTTGTATCAAATTAGAAAGATATGTAATTTGAATTCTGCACGGGTGTCTTACATTGACTGCTTACAAGAAGTAAGCTAACCTATTTGATTTGATATGGTAAGCTGAGGTATGTATCCTTTCATTTATTTTCTACCTCTTTAATCTTTTTCTTCTGGTGTTGATTGAACTTGTCAATTTGTGCAACTTGGTTACAGTTGTATCAATTTGGAAAGATATGTAATTTGAATTCTGAACTCAGGCTCAGGAACTTTATCATATGTGCACAGTTGTGTTTCAAAGGAGACAGTGGTTGTAATAAATTTTGGTTTAGATATGAGTTTGTGTTTATGTTCTGGAAATCAGACGACAGGGATCAGACGCTATGAGTTTGTGTTTATTTTTGTTTTATGTCTGGTATCTTCGTTCTTGCTTAATCGCTATGGGCTTTCTGAAATTGTGGAAATTTTCAGGAAGGAAGAGGCAATTTAGATGCACAATAGAGCAATTGCTCAACTTGGAGAAGCAGATGACTTGTGGTAGATCTCCTCCTCCGTTTCTCTCTCTTCTTCGTCTTCGCTGCCTCTCCTTTCGATTTATTCTTATCTAATCTCTATTGTTTTCAAGCACAAGAATGACGGTCGCAAAAAGCACGATCGCGGCCACACCAAGTTCATCTGCGCAAAGTGCTGGCCCAAGGTAAGCGTTAGGGATAGGGTTTGGATTCATAGCTATACATCTATATAACACATTTAGCTATAAGCGTGTGAAATTGAGGCGGACTGGATTTTGATTCAAGTGTTTTGGATTGGAATATGACAATGTTACCTAGAGGTTCTTGATGAGGAACATAGTGGAGCAAGCTGCAGAAGAGATGTGTAGGAGGCTTGTGTGTATGAGCATAAGCCATATTAATGTTGAACTATAGCCAATTTTTTTTCGTGTTTCTTTTGATTTTATATCTATATATAATGAATGATGAATATGTGATCGTATATGTATGTATGTTCAAGCTTGGGTTGTTTAGATCGTACATGTATGTATGTTCAAGCTTGGGTTGTTTAGATGTATCTCTCTGGTTATATGATGAATCTGTGATATAATTTGTGGGATTTAAATTGTCTCTAGTCCTGCAATAACCTTGTTATATTAGGATCGATGGGCTAATGAGAGAGGATATACAGTAAGCAAGACAAAGATCTGCCTTTATTGATAAGACTTCAATAATAGAAATCTTAGTCATAAGAATTCTAGTATCATTTAGAATTGACTTCTTTATTGCTTTGATCGAAATGTTATTAGTGAAATTACATTGCCTTATTGGTTCTATTTGCAAAAGAAAAAAAATTATTCCTAAGAGCTGTTGCACATGGGGAATTGAGCAAGATGATTAAGCCTTGGGATCTTTGGTGGTTGAAGCCTTCTACTAGGATTATATCTTTCAGCAAAGAAGGAATTCAACTAGTCCAACCGCAGAATGTCTAGTAGGTGTTATAGCTTTGGTCAAGGAAATATGTGACTTTGAACTTGCAAATATGTATTGTACGTCCTTTTAGAGTAATAACTTATTGGTGTTATAGCTTATATGTCTACTTAGGACAAATAACTCTTTGTAAATATTGTTGATTTTGGCAATGAGAATGAATTTAGATTTCTAAATTAGTTTGTGCAAATGCTTTGGTGACCTAGCCTCCAAATCAAAATCAGGCAACAGATATCCTATAAACTTTGACGTCTTACATCTTTCAAACGACTTTTATATGTCGTCGTAAAGTAAAAGAAGACAATAGTGTATGTCGTCTGAGTTTTGAGGTTTTAAACTATTGTAACGACATAAAAGCATAATAGTACTAGAATACAGACGACGGATAAATTAAGAAGATAGATAAAAAAGTCATTCCGACGTCATATAAGTGATGTTAGAATAAATTTGAGACGACAGACGGATGCAATTATTTGCTGATTAATTATTCTTTCAACAACAGAGAACTATCGTTGTAACGTTTTCTAACGACATATTCATTTTTTGTGTTACGAACCTAGATTTATAAAGATGACATACAATATGTCGTATAACCTTCCTCAGACGACAGATTATGCCTATCGATTGAATCGTTATCAGATGACAGCTGGATAGACGACACACAAAAAGTAATCAGACGACGGGTATTGCCGCTCGTCTGAAGGCAAAATTGACGTAGTGACGAAGGTTGATCAACCGTCGTCGAGGCTTGATGTTTATCGGTTTTAGGCCTCGAGCGTTTCCATGTGGTGATTGCTCTTCGTCTTCTAGTTGGTGAAGATGTCGGCTATTTGACAGCTTGGTGACTCTTCGGGATTTGACAACTTCTAGGCTTGCGGTTGATGAAGAATCAGTTATTTAGCAGCTTGATGATTCTTTAAGGATTTGGGAGACTTTTGAGCTTTCGGGAGTAATTTTTTTCTCTTCTATGAAAGTCCTCCTATTGATATGAGATGGGGTATTTATAGTGTCGATGTTTCTCCGTAAATGGAATGCATTGAAGTCACCATTTTAATTGTAGGAAAAATGCCCATTAATCCTAAAATTAAAGAATTTTTTCCCACTAACAAAATAAGATTCTGAAATTCTCGTCAACCCAAACACTCCTAGAGTGTAATTTTTGTTGTCTAAAATACCCTTTCCTCGACATCTCTTCTTTCTCATCTTCAAACTTCCGAATCTAGATCTACTCTCTCTCTCTCTCTCTCTCTCTCTCTCTCTCTCTCTCTCTCTCACCCGTGACTGGCCGGAGATCAGATACACCTCTGATACAGGTTTGGCTTCGAGAACGATACGAGATCTCAAGTGCCGTCAAGCTCGATGGCAAACTTGATCAGTTCTTCTCTCTCTATTCCACCTCCGCCGTTGCTTCATGTGCAAACCTCCTCTCCGCCGCAAACACCCAATCCACCTCCTCACCGTCGATTTGGAGCTTTGAAAACTGGTAATGCTGAAAATTGACTGCAATTTTTGTTTAAATTGTGTTGAATTTGTGTGTGTAGAGACCTATAGTGCTTTCAGTTGAAGATAAGCTGGCAGTCCTTGGATGCAAGTATGTTCCTACATTTATTTCGTTTCATAATTGATTTGATTTGTGTGTAGTGTTTGTTTTGGTAGTGATATTGATGGTTTTTTTTTTTTTTTTTGAGATTTGGATTGGCGATTGTTGACACTGAGATGGACTTGACGTTGGCCAAGAGTCAAGGCTACCTCAAGAACATTTGCAGCAGAAGGTGTCTTCTTCTGGTCCATTTCTTGCTGTAATTGGAGTTTATACCGGATTTGGTAGCCGATTGAAGTGAAATGGGTTTAGAGGGTCTTAGATGCCTAAAGGTCAATTAAGAGTTCTGATGCAGGTTTAGATTATGTTCTTTCTCTGAATGAGTATTATGATTACAAGTTATAATGTCATGTCCTATGAACTGCTGATTTAGATCAGTGCTTACACTCCCTTGCATTTATATAAACCCTAAGACATTTTAGCCATTCAAGACATTTCATTGCACCAGAATTCTGGGGGAACTGCAAGTCAATTTCTGTCACGCAGAGATAGCTTTCTGGAACTTTTGTTTCGTGAAAATGTGATGGACTTGGTTTTAGTCATAACACAGCATATTGGTGATCATCGTAGTTATCTATTATACATTTATGGGGCAAGAGCCAGAGTTGATTGCAAATGCATATTCAAAAGGAAAATGTGCTTAAGGTTGGTGTCCTTTCATCTCTTTTTGACATCTTTCCTGTTAGTATATTTCTTTGAAGCTAGTAGAAAATGTGTATTTAAAGATGATGTGATTAATTTTCTTTGTTAAGATGGTCTGATTTGCGACATAGAGCCACAAGAATCAAGTTTTCTTTTTATTTTGTTAATGACAAGAGTGCAACAAGAGAAGACTGAATAAACCATTTCCTTTTTCTTTTGTTATATTCGCAACTTATTATTTATGCTTTTGTCGGATATTCTCATTATGACCTGTATTACTAGGTGGAAGAAGATACCACAAATTCTGTAAATAGTCTTAAGTCTATTATGGAGGAAGAGAAAGACAAAAAAAGACTAAAAGTTAGTCTGTCATCCCAATATTGGTTGTTTTGTGTTGAATGCGGAAGAGCAAAATATATTGGTTTGGTTGTTGTTGGTGAGGGGTTTGACGGTGGAGAAAACGCAGGTCATCTGCTTCTACTGCCCTAAGTAGACCCTTCTACTGTCCCAGTAGACCACCGGACAGACCTTCTACTGCCCCAATAGACCCTCCTACTGCCTCTAGTAGACCCCCCTATTGCCCCCAGTATACCCTTCTACTGCCCAGACAAACCTCCTACTGCCCCCAGTAGATCCCCCCTACTGCCCCCAGTATACTCTCATACTGCCCCTACTAGACCACCGGACAGACCTTTTATCGCCCCTAGTAGATCCCCGAACAGATTTCCTACTGCCCCCAGTAGACCCTTCTACTGCCTCTAGTAGACCCCCCTACTACCCCCAGTACACCCCCCATATTGCCCTCGGTAGACCCTCCTACTGCCTGGACAGACCTCCTACTGCCCCCAGTAGATCCCCCTACTGCCCCTAGTAGACCACCGGACAGACCTCCTATTGCCCCTAGTAGATCCCCGGACAGATTCTTTACTGCCCTAAATAGACCCATACTGCCCCCAATAGACCCTACTGCCCCCAATACCCTCCTATTTCCCCTAGTAGACCACCGGACAGACCTCCTACTGCCCCCAGTAGACCCTCTTACTGCCCCCAAAGACTCTCCTACTGACCCCAGTAGACCCCTGGACAAATATTCTACTGCCCCCAGTAGACCCTCCTACTGCCCACAAAGACCCTCATACTGACCTCAGTAGACCCCTGGACAGACCTCCTACTGCCCTTAGTAGACTCTCCTACTGACCCTAGTAGACCCTCCTACTGCCCCTAGTAGACCCCTCTACTGACCCTAGTAGACCCTTGGACAGACCTCCTACTGCCCCTAGTAAACCCTTCTACTGACCCTAGTAGACCCTCCTACTGACCCCAGTAGACCCCTGGACAGACCTCTTACTGCCCCCAATAGACCCCCCTACTGCCCCTAATAGACCCTCTACTGACCCTCTACTGCCCCTAGTAGACCCTCCTACTGCCCCCAGTAGACCCCTAGACAGACCTTCTACTGTCACTAGTAGACCCTCCTACTGCCCCTAGTAGACCCTCCTACTACCCCCAGTAGGTGGTCCTACTGACTAGTAGGAGGTGCTACTGACCCCGGTAGAGGTGCTACTGCCCCTAGTAGGAGGTCATACTGCCCAATAGTAGGTTCTACTTCCCCTAGTAGGTGGTCTACTGACCCCTAGTAGAGGTCATACTGCCCCTACTACCCCCTAGTAGGTGGTCCTACTGACCCTAGTATAGGAGGGTCCTACTGCCCCCAATAGGAGGTCTTACTGCCCCCAACAGGAGGTCATACTGCCCCCAGTAGGTGGTCCTACTGCCCCTAGTAGGGACCTGTTATAAGTGACTAAAGCACAACGACTCCCAGAGTCCAGTTAACGATCAATGGTCGCCGGAGCCTGGTCAACGGTCTCCGGAGTCCGGTCAACTGTCCCCGGATCCCGGTCAAAGGTTGCCGGAGTCCGGTCAATGTCATTGGTCGTGACAATCCGGTTATAAAAATTTTATTTTATAATAGACTCTTATAATGGTCTATTGTAGTTTATTTAATTCATTAAGGGTATATTTGTCTTTCTGCTGTTTAAGTTGGCTCTTGGGAATTTTAAAATCTTATTTTATTAGTGGGAATAAAATTCTTAAAATTAGGGCTAGGGGGTATTGTCCCTTAATTGTATTTCCTTAATGATATAATTAAATCAAATCAGTTTTGATTGATTGATTCAATTATTCAATTTACCATAATTAAATCAATTTTTCTTAATTGATCGATTTAATTATAACCAATAAGGTATTTCACCAATTTGATTAAATGTTTGACTTCCTTTTCGATAACCGATTTAATTTGATTGATATCTGATTATCAATCAACATTTAATATTTGATTTTAGTCGGGATTTAAGGTTTTGTTGTCGACCGACCATTCACACATCACCACGTGTCATTTCCGACAACTTTTCAACTTCGCCAACTCACGAGTCACGTATGCAATTTGTCGGGCTCATGCGTCGTCCGAATAATTTAATGATTATTATTCTCATTAAAGTTTATGCATCTACACTAGCCTTTCTGCACGCACATATGCACGTGCGGATGGGCCATGCTCACGCGTGTGAATATCATTTTTAAATTCAGGAGATTGACATCTCTTAAAACGTTAGATATTAAGCACAAATTTAATAGATATTAACTAATAACAACTAACAGTTGAGACTAGTTATAAAACTAAATCTTTTTTCTTGTCTTTTCTTTTTATTTAAATCAATTAAGGAAATCTATCTATTACAATTAACCAGAAATTAATGGTTTCTATTGAAACTCATTTACTAGATAAAAAAGGAATAAAATAAATATCAGATGAAACTCATTTACTAGAGAGTACCAGCATCGATCATCTACCTCTTCTTCTTCAAAGAATAAAAAATTATCATATGATGTCTGCCATAACACGTTGGAAAACTTATGATCAGATTATGTATGGAAGTACTCATATAATCTTACGCTATGAACAACAAGAAGCTTTTGATAAATAAAAAATAAAAAAACAACAAGAAGTTGAAATAAGTACGTCTAAGGTGCACTAGCTAGATCACACTTTCAACTACAGTCAATTTTCTAACGTGATATTTGAGACTTAATTTGTTTTATTTCCTCTGTAGTAAATAATTTTCAATAGAAAACGAATTATTTCCTCTTAATTATATTCTAAATGGAGAATAGTAATCATCAATTTTTATTTAGATAGATTTCATAAATTGAATTAAAGAAAAAGAAAAGAAAAAAGATTTAATTTTATGACTAATCTCAACCGTTAGTTGTTAATAGATCTAATAGATGATATTCTTGTTATAACTTTGATTATAATCTTGTATGTCACAGATCCGCCCCCTTTCTAATCTATAATATTGCTCTCGCACTGTCGAGTTAGTTTTTTTTTTTTTTTTTCATATGGTGGAAAGTCAAGTCCCATCTGGTTTCAAATCTTGGATCCGCCATTACCACAAGTGATGCAGATGGTAATTACGGTAATTACTTGGATACTACTTATAAAGTTCCCCATTATATTGATCATTACCTATATATATGTGTGTGTATATATATATATATACACACATCGCTTCTCAACTACGGACGTCCGCATTTATTCTTACGGTGTAAATTTCCACTTTACACTCACTTTTCAATCGAATTTTCATATCTCCACCATCTAGTATTTAGATACTAATGTATAGATCATCTCTGCAAAATTTCAGCCAATTTAGTTATCATTAAGACACTCAAAATTGCGTTTTTCTGTTATAAACATGAACGGTTTCAGTTCAACAGAATTATGTTTATCCACAGAAAAACGCAGTTTGAGTGCTTTAGTGATAACCAAATTGGCTGAAATTTTGCAGAGATGATCTATATATTAATATCTAAATACTAGACGGTGGAGATGTGAAAATATGATTGAAAAGTGAGTGTAAAGTGGAAATCCGCACCATAAAAAAAATGCAGACATCCGCACCTGAGAAAATCTATATATATATATATATATATATATATATATATATATATATATAGACACACACACCTTAATTACAAATTGACCAAAATCACCAAATAACTAGCTAGTAATATAGTTTGAGGACGAGTGGTTGGAGCACTTAATCCCCCCTACGACTAAGTTCTATTGTCATTATATCATTGATATGACACTCCTTCTTAAGAGCACGTACACAAGCTGTAATGCATGCCATGAGCCTGCTCATCTCAAAAAGAACCTGGCATTCGCGAACTCATCTCAAATCATATTTTGAGGTTCATTCGGATGTGGTACCAGTACCACCCTCTTTTGCAGATGCCGACGATCTTCCATCCTATTTTCTCAAACAATGAGCGGAGATGTTTACTCCTCATGGTCTCCCTCATATGTTTGCTTACCAAATTTGATTCACTCGCTTAATTACGATCTTTACTTTGAACTGTAGAAGGTTCTGTAGAGGCTCTTAGACCATTCGAACAAAGGGGCATGTTCTGGATATCGTATCAGTGGTCTATTATGTTTTTCTTAAATGTACCACTTTTCATAAAAGTTTACTAAACGTTTTCAGACTTTGGCAAAAAATAATAGACATGCAACTCATCGGTAGCAGTATTCATATCAAGCTAATCCTTAATGATGTGCTGTTATTGACTTTGTTCAAATACATGGTGGTGTTTGTGCGTTTCTTATTTATTTGTTTTTTTTTTTTTTTTTTAGAAGAGAACTTCTTATTGATTTGTTGGAGATTGACTGTTTAAAATCCTTCTACTTTTTCTTAACCAGTTTAATAAATGAGAAATTTTAAATACACACCCCTAATATATTAATACATACCTCTTACTTAATTAATACACCACCTATTAAGTTTTTTATTTCAGTATTATACTTAATACACATCCTAAACTGTCTAAAATGCCCTTAATTATGAAATATTCTTATTTAATATAATTAATATATATTTATTATTTGATACCTCTTTTTACATATTATTTCGTCTAATTTTACTAGAAATTTTTTGTTATCATCGTTTAATTTATAATCAAATGATTATTGTTATATCCGAACTCCAAATCACCAATACAAGTTTTCAAAAACATAGATAGCTAGTTATTCGATAAAACATGTCATGCTAAAGATACAATACATGACAATATGATCTGCAAGATCAAACTAATTAAAGCTGATACTGATAAAATTAAAATAAAATAAAAGACAACCCAAATGAATTGTGGGGAAGAGTTAGGATTAGAGGAGATCGAAGACGTGCTTTCAACGATTTTAGGGTAGAAGATGTTGAAAAGAATATTTTTAGCGCGATTTTTTTTTTAATAATAGATGTTTGTTTTGGTCATTTAGCTTACCTATAAAATCTCAATATAAACATAAAATAATAGAGGTGTATATTAAGATATTAGGAGTGTGTATTTAAAATTTCTCTTAATAAATAAAGAGTACTAGGTTGGTTTTTATGCGGTTTGAATTCTACTACTAGTTTGGTTATTAGTCGTCAAATAAAACGCAATAAGTTGTATACAAATAAATAAATAATTGGATAAACAAAGAAAAAAGTTCTCCTCCCGAACCCTAAGAGCGGCGGCTTCCACTCTTGAACCCATCTCGTCCGGTGGCCAATGGTCGGCCTCTGGGCCTTGGCGACGTCGAGTTGTGGCTGCCGAACGGGATCTACAAATTGCCAAGTAAGTTTTCTTCTATGGTTTTTGGCTTGAGGTTTGAAGCAAAGGGATCTCGGCTTGCAGACTTGTGCAGGGAAGGTGGTTGTCTCTTCCAACCTTTAAGTCGCGGCGGTGGCACGATCCTGAAGTTCTTGGGTCCTCCGGGCGTCGACGGTAAAGCAAGTCAGATTGGAGCATATTGATGAAATGAGTCGTGGCGTGCAGTCATGGCGAGGAAGATGTTTGATCTGTCTTATTCGGTGCGTAACGACGTGGATGGAGGATTCTATGGCTTCGCGGTGGTCGTGGCGGCGACGTGTTCGACGGTGTTGCGGCGGTGCTGAAGGTAGAGGGTTTTGGTGGATGCAGGCAGGGCTACCCTGTGTTTTTGGGCATTGGGCTGAGTCCATTTAAGGGTGCTTAGGCCTAAACTTGGACTAAGGTTTTTTACTTTAGTCTAAGTCTAAGTATTTAGCTAGTCTATTTACAATATTTCCTTTTGTTAGGAACCTAAGCATTTGTGTGTCTAGTATTTCTTGTTTTTCTGCTAGAAATAAGTGAACGGAATCTTTGTAATGAATGGTGCTAGCATGCCAAGTCCTTAACTTGCTCAAATGTTTGGCAAGAGAAGGCATGTATCTGTGTCATTCTAGTTTGAGTATCAATGAAATTGCCGTATGGCTTTACCTGTCAAAAAAAAAAATTAAATAAATAAATAATTGTGAATAGAATGAGGCTCCGACTTTTGTGGAGCGCTCTAGGGTTTAGAAGAAAAACTCTTCCAGTGACGGCGGTGCACCTCGAGGTCCGCCGACCAACCAATGGTAGGATTTCAGAGGCAAGTCAGGGTGGAGAAAGTCTCTCACATGGCAGCATCATATTCGAATCCAATCTAGTGCTTCAACCATGGCATTTCGTTGAGGTTGAGGGCGTTTTCAAGGCGACTAAACCGGTGTCTAGGACATTGATGAAGGTGGCCAGAGTTTTTGGTGTCAGATTTTCGTTTCTGGTGGCGTCGATGGCTAAACCCTCTGGCCGGAATACGGCTTAGAGAACTCTGTTTCCAAAAGCCGACAAGACGAGATCGCTAGCCGATCTAGATTCAAATCAGAATATCGTGACCCGGTCTCTGCTGGATATTCCGATTCGAGTTGAAAGAGGCGGCACTGAAGCTGGTTGGACTCTGCCGACCAGTGTGATGCGAGTCTGCCTCCCAAGGCTGGGCTAGGACTTGGATCTAGACCCAAACCTTTGGGCCAGCGTCGGGTTTCAGGTCAGGTGAGGTGCATGTGATGATGACGCTGGTGTTGTCCAAATCAGAGGTGGCGGAGCCGCCTTGGCCAATGTCAACGTCAATGAAGATTGTTGGCAAGGAACAATTCAGATTTGCTAGGGTTTGGGACTGGGCTTGGGTTCTTAGGCCTAAGTCTAGCCTCAAGCCCAATTATGCTAGGTCTGATTTTAAAGCACCAGAATATGTAATCTGTAATATGCTCTGCCCTAACACTCCTCCAAGTCCTGATCCAAAGGGCAAAAAGGACGTTTAGTAAGTGTTAGTGCATTGATAGCTTGGCAGACTGTGTGACCTAGCTGTAGCTAGATGGTTTCATAAAGTTTGGAGTACCGTAATTGAGCGCCTTGGCTTCAATTTTGTGTTTCTCTGGTATCTTGTTTCTGCTAACCTCACTGAAATAAGTGAGTTTATAGTCTAAAGTAATGGTTCCGATGCCATTCTGACCTGAGTTTTTTTCAATAAAATATTATTATTATTTTCAAAAAAAATTAATAATTAACATTTTCGTGATTGTTTGATTGTAAAAAGTTGGAGCTATTCTTGTCTGGATTTCATTTATCCTGCTCTAATGCTTACATAATCATCACCTTAATTATAAGTGCATATGTGGGATCAATTTCGACAAACAGTCTTGTAATTATGCAAAACTATGGAATTCGTCAAATATATTTTTAGTTTCTTCTAACATCTTATGCAGGTATCATTGAAATGACCATTATACCCATATATAAATACTAATCCGTCACGCTCATGTAACTGTATTTATAATTTCATGTCATGAATTGTGTTCTTCCAACAAGTTAGTCCATTTTTCACACATCAATTAAACATGAATAAAATACCCACCCGAAAACGAAAAGGTATTCAGCAATAATAGTAAATGGATAAAGTTGGTTTTCTGATTTCCATTTTTAGTCACAGATACAATTCAATACTAAACGAAGCGAATTGATAACCACCACAGGTGGTCGAGTTGATAAGAATCTAGGTGTGAAACCCTTATACGCAAGTTCGAATCCTAACCGATTAAATCTTAATTTATTCTTAATGAATACGGGAGATTTTGACATGGTCCTCGAACGAAGCGAATTGATATTTCGTGACCATCAAGTTAACAAAGACATCCTACGTGTCAAAATTACAGCCCCATTGATGAGTGATGAAGGCCCACAGATCAGCCACGTCATCAGTGAGCCATATCCAATTCTAGAAATTGTCAGAATCATTTCTTCGTCCCCAAGTCACCAGTGACGAAAAATCTTGTTTTTATCTGGTCCAACACAGAAGCTTCGTGATGGTGAAAGCTTATGTCTGAAGAGATAAACCCTCTCATAAACCCTTCTCCAAGAATTAAGATTATATATAGACGACGACGACGACGACTGGTCAAACAGAGTTGAATAACAAAGAGAGGGAGCTAGAAACACAAGCTGCAATGATGCCCGAGAGTTCAGACAGGTATGTTCTTTGTCAAAATGAGCTTGCTTTTTCAACTTAATCTCATCTGGGTTTCTGCTAAAGCTTCATTTCTCATCTGGGTTCTTGCTAGAGTTTCATTTCTCATCTGGGTTTTTCTTGCTTGTGACTCTGATTATGTGTTTGTTCTGTTTGAGAATTGAAGATGTTTGGGGACTAAAGTTCGTTCATTTTGTTGTTTGATTTAGACCCTAGTTTGATATTTATGTAAAATAGCTTTGGTTGTGCTTGTTTCAGGGATAGCAAAAAGGGCAAGAGGCTCAAAGTGGCTAAAACTTCGGTTAAATTGGAGAAGTGCAGTGAAAGTTTTGGTTGTGCTAAAGATGGATTGGTGAATCCAGTGCCGCGTAGAATGCCAACCTTTGGATCTAGAAAGGGTTGTATGAGAGGAAAAGGAGGGCCTGAGAATATGAATTACAGTTATAGAGGTGTTAGGCAGAGGATTTGGGGAAAGTGGGTTTCTGAAATTCGAGTGCCAAGTAGTAATACTCATGGTTTGAAGTCGAAAAAGGTTAATCGTCTGTGGCTTGGTACCTTTAATACTGCTGTTGAAGCTGCAGTTGCTTATGATAAAGCTGCAAAGGCGATCTATGGTTCAGTGGCTAGGCTTAACTTTCCCGAATCTTTGGAAACGTCAATGTTGGATGAGACCACAGAATCGGGCAAAAATGTGTCTGAATTTGAGGATAGTATGGTTGAAGAGCCAAAACAGGAAGATGAGGTACTTGATGCAACTGTAAAAGAGCCTGTTGATGAATGGCATTGTGAAGCTAATAGTGTTAAATGCGAATTACAAATGGAGGATCAACATGTTGATAATGATGTAGAAGTTGAAGAACTGGCTATCAACAGCGTAAGGGAGTCTGTAGAGGAATGTCATTCAGAACTTAAGTATGTTAAATGGGAATTGGAAACTAAGGACAAAATTGCTAAAGATGATGTGGAAGTTCAAGCACTCGCTATCGACAATGTAAGGGAGTCTGAAGATGAATGGCCTTGGGAACCTAAGTATGTGAAATGTGAATTGGAAAATGAGGACCAGCTTGTTGGAAACGATGTTGAAGTTGCAGTCACTACAAACAATGTAAGGGAGTATGAAAATGTATGTCAGTGGGAACCTAAGTATGTCAACTGCGATTTGGAAACTCAGGACAAGCTTCTTCAAAGTAATGCTGAAGTTGAAAGACTTGCTATGAACAATGTAACAGATGAGGAATTTCAAGCTGGGAGTTACGTTGGCAGCTCCAACAATAGTCATGATAATCCCTTGGATAAGTATCTTCAGGTTGGGAAATTTGATTCAGTCCCTAATGAGAAGCCTTGTACTAATTTGGACTTTTCAAAGATTCTTTCAAGGTACAGCAATGATTACTTAGACACTGCGCTTGTAGATGTGAAATGCAATCCAGAAAATGATTGCAACCCTTCAAATGATGTTATAGTTGACGCGCTGGTGATGAGCAAACCTATAGAGAAAGAATTTGCTGTGATTCTGGATTCTGGAGACAACAACCTGCATATTGAACCGATAAATGTGGCAAGCAACAATCTGATAGCTAAATTGGGTGAATATGAAAAGAATGTGTTGCCTATAAAACCAAATGGCCATAATGGCTTTGGTGATAATAATATTTGCTTGCAGGAACATGATGAACAGATAGATGTGGCCTACATTCCAAGACCTGACATCAAGCCTTCAAAAGATATTGAAACACAGAAACATATAGACAACAATTTCAGCCACTTGCATAGTTTGTCTTTTGATGAAACATATTGCACTGAGCTACATAATCTCCCTAAGCAGTTGCAGGCAGCAGATGGCATACCTGGGAGCTTTAACTATATGGAGGAGGAATGTTCAGGTGGGGATTTTAATGTAGATTGGTCGAGGCAAAATTACTTTTTGGGTGAATTTGAAGACAATGTATTGCCTGATTCATGGTTCTCATACTCTCACGGAGGCTCTAGCTAAATTGGTTACTTACAGCCATATTGTCTGGTGATATGTAGTTTCAGCAGTAGTCTTTGTCCATGTTATTACAATGGAGGTTTAAGAAAGACAGGAGCTGCAGTGGCTTATACAGCATTACTATCATGCCTCTTACAATATTTGGGAATTCAAAAGACTTGGCAGGAAGTTCCTGAAATCTTTTCGATCAATTTAGGAGACGAATTGTAATTTCTTTCAATCCATATATTCTGATGGAAACTGTATTTACATTTTTGAGCATATTATTTATTAACATTTGTAGGTGTTGAAATGAGTTCAGTATTAAAAAAAAAACTTCTGAATCAACTGTTACATCACAAACCTCCTTTAGTACGCTTTGGTTTGATCTCAATGACACTGTACTTGTTTTAAACCTTGTAAAATGCATTGAAAAAGCATGCTTTATACTGAAATGTATGGTCAGTTAACCAATTTTTCCGAGTAAAAAATGTATATATCTGGGGCTGCTGTTGACTATCTACATACAAAAGGCCCATAGCACAAGAACCAGGTGAAGAATGCAAACTGCAAAGGAAGAAAATTTGGAACGGACCTTTTGTCACCTTCCGAACTCCTTTCATGTTATATCCAGTAAGTTGTTATAGGCTCACGGAAAGCAATCTCTTGTTGATTCAGCTAGTATTAGTAATCAGATAGGACATGACCCTGTGGCATAACCTATGTCGTCACCGGAGCGCAGATAAAGGTTACACCATTAGCATGAAACTTTGGAGAAGTTCCTTGTATCCGACAGCCCCCATGGCGTTCAATGTAGGAGCAGACTAGAAGATCTCCCCCTTTACTAGATAACCACCTTACATCTCACTAACTTTCCAACTCCCTTTGTTCCCAGACCAACTTCCATGGTCCACTTTTTGTACCCAACCTGCAATGCAGTGATGTTTATCAGAAAGTTTTAGCTATTTTTGCTAGCTGGAGGTACATAAGATTCAAACACATTTAACATTTTAAGCCAATCACTCTGCTACTCATATCTAAATGTCAATAGGTTTTTGTAAATAGTTTACCAAAGAGCCACATATTACATCAGTTAGAGACTTAGAGATTAAGAGTGTTGTCTGGTAACCATGTTTCAGTTGGTACAGATAGGTGGTTCTCAACATAATAATGTCTGACATAGCATCAAAACTCTAATTTAGATGTTGATAACTGGTTGTACCACTAACAACGAAATGAGTTTACCTCCAAATTCCAGCTATTACACGCAATGCCATGAAGAGAAACAACCCTGCCCAGATTCCAGCAAGACCAAAAGCAGGAGCAGCCAAAAGTATGAACACGGAAGAAACAAGTCCTACTAGCACCTACTCATCACAAATGCAGGGTTAAAAGAGAGAGATATCATATGAGTGATTATCTGTTCATGACAGGATTGGGGAGTACCATAGAATAAGCTGCAAATTCAAAGTCTGAAACTCCATAGTACAGCCCATCAAGAACAAATGCTATAGCATTAAACGGCTGAGATCCAGCAACAAACTGACAAAAAGTCTCCGCATCAGTTGTGTAATGGAATTATGTTACTAGTTACGGGATGCAACTAATGTACATGACAACTCTTATAGATAGGTACCAACTAGTACATTTGTTCACATATGCAGTTCCTTACCAATATACCAGTCCATGCAATTGCTAGGACTTCTGTGTCTGTACTGAATAAGCCAGAAAACGGTTTAAAACCAATGAATAATATGCCAGCCAAACCAATGCCCATCACTAAACCAAGCTGCTCAAAATTCAAACAGGAAATGGAATTTCTGGGTCAGCGATAAGGAAAAAGGACGGCAAGAGGATACTAGCTAATTCATAATTCGACAGGAGTACCAACCTGTAGAACTTTGTAAACCACTTGGCGTGCTTCTTCATAATTCTTTTGGGAATAACCACTGGCAAGAAGAGTCTGCGAAGAAAACCAATATAATGACAATATTAGGATATTTTAACCAGCTTTTGAATTAAGGATGAAAAAAGCAGCTATGAAACCAGAATGATAACTCAACAGAAGAGAGATGATTACAGAAAGCTTCTTTTCTTTTGTAATTTTTATTCCTTGTAATATGATTACATGCGTCCTATGACACTTGTAGACTCAAGAATGCCATACCTGACCAGCAAGAGCTAATGCATCAGTAAGCAATGATACTGCCAGCCAAACTTGAATGCAAATCTGATGACCAGCCATAGGTACAGGGCCCTCCCTAGCTGCCATGGATGTGGCTAGTGTCGTAGTTACAACCACCGCTAAGGTTCTGCCAATAAGAAGACCCCCTGCAGTATATGGCAAATACATTTAGCAGAGTGAAAGAAACATATCTGTAAGCAATAACACATTTACAAAGAGTCTACCAGATTTGAGATAACGGATAATTCTTTTCGCGTCAATATTAGTAGGCATAAGTAATATTTGGGTATTCAATTTCCATAAAAGAATAGCAGCAATCAAATACCTTGCAAAGAATAGACATATAAAATTCTGTTAGAGTCTAAGAAACAAAATTGACAGTATCTAGTAACAGGAGCTCGAAATAGAAATTACACCAGAATAATTAAGTTTACCACATCATTGACGTACTCAGAAATCACAGTAGCAACCGCAGCACCACCAATGCCAAGATTATAAATAAATATCAATATACCATCCAGTACAGCATTAAGTAAATTGCCAGCACCTGGAATCAAACAGAAGAGGTTGTGTCTTGTCACTGACTCAATTACAGAATATGAGCAAAACAAATCTCAAAGACAAGGCAAAGCATATTAAAATGGTTCTAAAAGTCCTCGAAGATCCAAATGCCTATCAACAACATTAAAATCATTGGCCATGTCTATCAAGAAATGAACAAATGACATTGTTTGATTATAATTCTTTAGTCCTTAAAGTGCATAACTACGAACTGATATAAGCATGACGTGTGCTACCACTTTAGGATGCTACCAAAGGAAAGTGACGAGGAGCTACTGAGCTAGTCTTACATGTTCAATTGAAGGAGAAACTTACAGTCGAATCATAAACACGTAAAAACACTTACAAATGGCATACAAAGGTGTCTTTGTGTCCTTGAATCCGCGAAATGTTCCTTGTGCAGCAAGTGCAATTACAATGGGTGGAGCACCAAATGCCCTTAGGGAAAGAAACTGCTCGGCAGGTATCCGCATTGGTGAATCCTATAGCAATAGGAACCCTCAGTAAAACTTCCAGAAACATAATAAGCCAGGTATTTAAGATGTAATGCACATCCCATAATGTGAAGTAAATACTGTAAATTGTTTACTATACAGAAGAAATCAAGCTACATAGGAGTGCGTAAGACAATATATAGAGAAAATAAACAAAACTGAACTCATTGCTGGTTAAGTTGGACATACGGCAGATATACCCATGGCATCCATCAGCACACCCGAGCCAAGAAAAAGTGCAACAGCTTCAGCAATGCCAATGCTAGCTGCAAGAGCCAATGAAGTGGACGCGGAGGGTAGGAACGTCTTGCTTTGCTTCTCACCCTGGCAATCTTCAAACCAAATTCTCGATTAAATCACACTGCACTACAAACATAGCAAAGGAAAATTTCCTATAAAAAAGTTACAAAAAGTAACTACCATCACCAATCAGTTGAGATTCATCCTTTGTCTTGCCAAGTACTAATGCCTGCTCTTCAGCCACGAAAGAAGTGGTGATGTTGAGCAATGGAACGTTAAACAGCTTTGAAACCAAATTGAATACAGAAGCTGAAACACCAACTGCTGCCAATTCCACAGAACCTACACAAACCCAAGAAAAACACCACTTACTTCAAAAACAAGACCAATAAGTAACATCAATAGCTTAGTAATGAAATTACCTAAATGCCCAACAAACGCTGTATCAACTAAAGAGGTGATGGGATCAGCAGCTAGAGCCAAAGCAGCAGGTAACGCAATCGATAAAATGTCCACCACAATCCCATCATACTTGACACTCTCATCTCTGTAACCGCTCATCACATTATGAAATGACCAAAAACACGGAAACGTTAATAACTCCACCCTAAAAACTTGCTGAAATACTTGAAATTTAGCCAATTCACTACCTACCTTAACCGACGAAGGTTGATAAATAACGGTGAGTCGAAGAAGGAGGATTCGGGAGGCGGTGTCGGGTCGGGTCGTTTGGGTTTGATGATGGGTTTTGGGTCTTCCGGGGAGCTTTGAAGTGAGGTCGAGTTGTTTTTGGAGGACGTGGATTTGAGGAGGGTGCGGAGAGAGAGGGAGCGGTTTGGGATTCTGGTGAGGGGTAACTGTGGTTTAGATGATTGGTTATTGGTTTCTGATGATGAATATATGCATAGGAATTGGTGCGAGAGCGAGAGAGCACTACTCGCCATTTTGAAGTGTTTGGATGTTGGAGTGTTCAGTTCCTCAGAATCTCAGATTCTTCTTGGTGGAAGAAGAAGAAGGCCTGGATTCCCTGGAACCATATGTTTTAGGTGGGTGTCGTTTTTTCTATTTTGTTGCGTAACGACTTTAACGGACAGATTTCGCGCTCAAGAACAAAAATATCTTTCTTGTTGGGCTAGTGACTATAAGAACAACAAGGCCCAATTTGCGCAGCCCAAGTGTCAATGACCCATTTACTTTTGGGGGTCAAACAAACATGATAAATTAGAATAGTTCATTTCATTTCTTTGATTATCATATGAAAATAGGGATTTGAATTTAGGAATCTCTACCAACATTTTGATGGAGAGTAAATGCTAATTGCGACTGTAATAAACATACAAGAAAACTCCTGACTTACGCATATGATTTTTTAACTAGTGAATATACAAACCTAGCATAGTCTCATATAAAAGAAGAGAGCACGCCTCCAGTCTCCCATGCTTTCGAGTTTCAACCGAGTCTCCCATCCCTATGTTGCTCTCATGAGTCTCATCTCCCCTCAAATCCAAAAGGACCCAGTATTACTCTGCTGCCATTTTCAATCTTCAATTGTGCTTCAGTTTCAGTTTTGATTCAGTTTATTTCTTAATTTGCTCAAGTTAGTTCGTTGTTTGGTTTCGTTTACGATTCTATTTCAATTGTATCTTTGGTTTCATTGTACGATTCTATTTCAATTGTATCTTTGGTTTCATTGTTCACAGATCTAATATACATATGTATGATTTGATTTCAATTTTGCTTCAGTTTACTACTTTATCTGCTCTAGTTTTTTTTAGTTCAGTTTATTTGCTTTAATTAGTTCATTATTCAGAAGAAAGAGTCCTAAGCCTTTATGCTTGGCGTCGCTATCTCCAAGGGTTTTAAACCAAATTGACCCGGTTTATTCGACCCATACAAAAAAAAAGCAGTAGTCGGCCCAAAAAAATGCCAACCCGACCAATCAGGGTCGAATCCGGTTTTGGCCCAAAAACGACCCGAGCCGACCCGCGCCCAGCCCTAATAATTTGGTCTCATATATTCATTCATCTTATACGGTCTCAGCAGGGTAAGCAATTATGAGGAGCCAACACTCTCTTCTCATAAGCCATAACTCATTGATCCTATTTTCTGATCTCTGTGAAACTACATGCACAATTGAATGCTTGATTCACACATCACATAATTGGTTTTTTGTCTAGGTCACTAATACTAAGCTAATTGGCTGTAAGCTGATGATATTAGAGCTCCTCATCTTCATTCTCTCTCATTCCCAATTAGGCAACAAGCCAACAACCTGCAATCATTGAATCCAAAATGGATAAAGCCTTTAATAATTAGAAACTAACCTCAGCATAATTACTTTGGCTTTAACCTACCAAAGTAGCATATGTTCAAAAAAAAAAAAAAAAACCTACCAAAGTAGCACAAGTACTTGGCCAAAGTTAAAGCAGTTGTAGTACTGATGAGAGCTATTTTGATGGAAAGACCAAGCGGAGTTGTGCTTACCCGAAAAAGGAAACAAAATAGAAAAAATATCACAAAGTTGCAAAAAAACCCTTCAGCTAAATTTTAGGTAGTTTTATCTGAGAGGACGACCCTGACTTATCAGCAGCTTGGGTTTGGGAAGTAGTCAACATCCTCCAGTCCAACTCAATTCCATGTGATCCTTCAGTAAGACTCGTCATTTCTCACGTTTGTACCACTACCTTTCAAAGTACCATGGAAATAAATAGAGAGGAAGAATGAAGCTGAAGATGGTGGTTTTTGGTTAAAAGGGGAAAGAGGAGTCCTGGCTTTTGGGACCTTTTGCAAATTACAAAACCCAGAAGGCTCTTGACGAAAAAGGTGCAGCTTCAAATTGCTTCTTGATTTGTATGAAGATGAACAAAGCTGACCCAATAAAACCAAATATAGTATACGCTTGTCAAACTCAGTCAGTTTCAAAACAGATTCTGGGATTTGATTGTTTGGACCAAATAGCAAATTAACTAGAGCATGTATGTACTACATAAACCTTACGGCGCATATACAAAAGTAGAACTACTAACAGTAAGGGAATAAGTAGCAAAGCTAACTTTGTTGGGGAAAATAGAACAAGAACGGCAAGAGGATCAAAGTAAGAAGAACCCAGGAAACCCAGGATGGATAGCGCTATATATGACTAAGCAAGTAATCCAAGCAAGGCATAAATGGCGCTATCCCTCCTGAGCTTTACAGATTCTTCCATACTAGCTTTTAACACCATGAAGAAGAAGAAGAAGCTGCTCTACTAGCTAAGGTAGGCTAGACTAGCCCTTTTACCCAGAAAATGCTATCAAGCTTAGCTTCTGAGCTCTCTGGAATATGATTATGGTAGGGAAGGTTGTGAGAGGGGCAGGCCGTATTTATAGAAGGGCAGCTGAGTAGTAGTAATAAACAAGGGTACGTGTAATGTAGGGATCATCTCTCTTCTTGAGCCATTAAAACTAACTACTTCTAATTTCTCAAACTAAACCAGCGACTGGTGTTTTGTGTACAGCCTAGTGACCACCCAACAATTAAGAAATTGTGATCAGAAATTACAATTTCCTAATTGTTTGGTATAGGTCTAAAACTTTATAATTATAGGGAAAGTTCATTTTTATTTTGAGTATTGGCGTTAGTGTTCTTTTACTCATAAAAAACACACTAAATGGCTTAATGCGTAATCATATATAGACGAAGTAACCAACCCTATATAGTGCATGCTTCTTAGAATTTCTCATAATATCTTACTAGTTACATGTTTTTTATTTAGAAAAAGAAGAGAAAAACGTTTTTTTTTATTAGTTTGTGATTGAATTAGTCAATTTAAGCGGTAATAATCACTTTTATACACATCGAGTATGTGGTGCCGATTTAAGTTTGAGTGCGAAAAATTTGTTATGCATTTAGACGATCGATTGGTCATCCTTAGATATACATAATTATAGTTGTGAATACATAATCAATCATTCAATCAGAAGTCCGAAAATTTGCTTCAAATAAACTGCTACATATCCAAGTATATGATTTTTTCCGACCTGCTCAAGTTGGAGATGATGAGTTTCTTAACCTGAGCTCACCATGCTCGATCCTTTATGGCCCTGCATCAGTATTTCTTCTAAACTCAGCAATCCAGTTCATCAGAAACCTGGACATCAATGTATGAGTTTCCAATCGCATATAACAATAAATAACCTCATATATTTTACCCGACACCGGTATTATTACAACGTTCTGAGGTAAACCACTTTCTTAGTTTCGTTTTCTCTATCCGCACAAGTGAACCAGTTACTTTCCAGAGCAGTGAAAGCTTCATGTATAAAGAAATGAAAAGCTTCCAACACAGCTTTTACAGTCTCTCTCTCTCTCTCTCTCTCTGACTGTGACTCATAGAGAGAGAGATGGGGGAGAGATGATGCAAGTAGTGCGTTGGAAATTGGATCGTCCTGACTTTCATTTTCTGCTACCCAAAGTCCCAGGCTCGACTGACTCCTCCTGCCTCCTCCTACTTACTACATCCCCAGAGAGAACAGTCGACAACCACCACAGTTCCCAGACTCCATATTACTATCCCCGAGGCACATTCTTCCCCAATATGCCCCTCTCCACCTTCTCCTTTTACCCCATCTAGGGAATTTAGGGCATCCAGGGCAAACAGCAAGAAATAGAAACTTCTTTCCCTTTCCGGTATGTAGTTTCAGTCCATTTTCAGGCGATCTTAGAAGTTCACATCTGTTCAAGTTATTTGTATAATTCTCATACATACTGGATCATTACAGTGTTCAAATTCTTCATAATTCCACACAAATATTCGATAAGTTTAATTTCTTGATAGATATTCGATATATTTTCATGATAGGTTGCATGGTTGGAGGGTGTTCTAGACATTGTCTGGTTTTTGGCCATGATGTTATTTTGGCTAAAGAACTTATGACTGGGGCCTGGCTTACTGCAGCACCACGCACTCTTGGTTTTGGATCGCTGAATTCACTCACATGAGTCCATCGACATATGCCAAGGTCAAAAGTCCCCAGCAAATATATTACTTTGACCACGATCTTCATCCCATTCCCCTCATTTGGCTTCTAGTTATTCTCAAATTTGATTCACCAATTCTTCCTGTAAAGGGCAAGAATTAACGATTATGCTCTCATTTTCTTGCTCGCATGGTCTTTCACATTTGCTTGCTATCCAAATGTTGAAACCTAATTCGTGGAGAAGAAGAATGAATTTTCTCGCTAATTTGTTTTATGTGTCGTAGCATTCTTCCTAAATTCTCCAAATCATTAATTATTAGATGCATATTTTGATAAAATAGTCTGGGGTTCACATGCAAAATCAATTGGCAATGGGTAGAGTGACCCAAACCCTTATAAACTACAATGGGTGAAGTGGTTCAAACCCTTATAAACTATAGGCAAGGTCCAATTTTTCCCGATGTGGGATATATATCTCAACACGCCCATGTACGTGTAGCGAAACTTTAAGCCTAACACGTGGACAACATTTGAGATGACGTGGAGTTCGTGTGACATTTGAGCTTCACATGTGAACGTGGGTAACAAAGCTTGATACTATGATAAAGTAGTTTGGGATTCACATCCAAAACCAATTAACAATGGGTGAAGTGACCCAAACCCTTATAAACTACATGCAATGTCCCATTTTTTTCTGACGTGAGATATATATCTCAAAATACTTTTCTAATAATAGAGCTGATAAATGATTAGCCTTTGTTGAATGATTATAGTGCTACATGGTACATTCGAGGACTTTGGTTGCTTGAATCGGAAGGTATGGGAATTGACAACTTGCATGCACTTGGGGACACTAGACGGATATATACCATATCTACCCGATTTGACAACCTTCTTTTCGAAACGTCGGTGTTCCATGTTAGATTGAATTCGAACACATGAACTTGTCCTTTGTATACAAAACTTTCCACTTACCTTTATTCTAGCTTCTTTCTCACCTTGTATCTTAGCAACTTCGTGTGGCATAATTGATCGTACCTTATCTTTAAAGTGTAGTTTCATTTCACTTATTATATATATGAAGACATTCAAGTCGCGCGGCGAATGTATCGTTGGCAAAATTTAAAACTAGATCTTTAAATTTGATTTGGTGGGTTGAGCTTCATCTGTCATGTTTTGTAATTAGGACAGAATGTAGTCTTCCTAATTTCTGTTTTTATGGATGTTGTCCAGAGATTTGATATAGGTTCATGAACAAAAATTAAAATTAGAACTTATTGTAGCTTTTCCGATTGGAGGAAATTGGAAGTGTTAGATTAATTAGCATATGTTTAGCTCTCTCTTCCTAGCCTGTGTGATCTGATTCTATTTCATAGTAATCACGTGTCCCTCGATTTCACCTTATTATATGTATAATCATTCTCCTCTAATCATCTGCTATTGTTTAAGTTACAAATATTCCCCTCATGTTAAAAAGTTGGTGTTAAACAAATGCAGCTAGGCCATGAGATTGTCAGTAAAATGATGAGTTCTTCCATATCACCAAAGACTGCAGGGCCAGCGATCGATAGTGAGGGCAGCGGTGGTGGTGGTGGTGGTGGTCGCCGTCTCAGGACCATTGATCGGCGACTTTCGTGGAAACGTAGGGCCATAGATCAGTATATATTTTCAGGGTCCATCTAAACTCTACAGGTTGCAAGACTGCAATGGGGCGACGTGCAAGAACGAACTGCAATGAGTGTTTGAGATAAAGTCTTCGTTTTGAAATCTATTTAGGTAGGATTTCAAGTCATGGATTTTGATAGGGTTTTCTTGCATATTCACAAAAGAATTCGTCTTCAAAAATAGACGGCTTGAAACGATTGCAAGTGTATAAATTCAACATAAAATGGTTCAATAGTATGGAATGCTCATTCTTTTCAAGTCTTTGTAATACAATTCTACACCCAATGAGGGCATACAAACATGAAAAATGGGTGAAAAGGGTGAAAACTCGACGTACCCTATTCTACTTTGCGATATCTTTTACAGTTTTACATGAACATGGAATATACTCTAACAATGAAAACCATGAAGGAATAAGGCAACAATGTATATCCAATTAACTTAGTTTTCTCATTAACTTTGGAGTCTGTGTTATCGACTCATGTGCTCCTCAATTTGCAAACCTAAGCCACCTACCTTCACATGCAGATAGCTGCATGCACAGTTTCGCAGCAAACTGCTAACCCTGGCCTGCAAGCACGTAATATGCAAGACAATATTTTCCTTGATCCCGTAAAACTGTGATGATGATCATCTTCCAAACTGAAACGTCCAAAACCAAACTGGCTAGCTCGGCCATGCAAGGGAGAAAAGTCAAGAGGTCAAAGCGGAGATTAGGTTGTGTATAAATGAAACCATGATAGCGTGGCCCCAGAAAGCCCAGGAATTGTGCTGTTGGCCATACTGGTGCCCAGTTAGATTGAACAGAAGGAAAGAGGAGGAAGAGGAGGAGGAGGACTACTGGAGGAGGAAGCAGAAGCATCTGCTGGTGGGTATTTTAAATTGGATCTTGTCGTCGCATGAGTAATGCACCCAACGCCAGAACCGGATCAGGCGCCCTATCTTCATGTCAAGCCAGGGTTTAATACCAATATAAATGATTGTGCAGGTCCCTGTGCCTTTCTTGCAATCATGCCCTCCAAATTGAACAGCACTACAATGCTGTGGATTCAGATAATATTTGTATTCTCCAACAGTATATACTTGATTGGAATTATCTTTTATTTCTCTACTCTACAACACATGATCTACAAAAAAAATTGAGTTTTGATTTTAGGTTCTTTTAACTAAATATGAGACTTTTGTTTACTATTTTTTTTATTGATGAATGTTTGTTTGTATACTTTGAGTGTATTGTTAATATGCATGTTTGGATTCTATCGTTTTGATGGTTATTTGATGCTTGAGTCCGGTACACAAACATCAAACAATCAAGGCGATAATATCCTAACATGCATACTAACCATATACTCAAAGCATATACAAGCAAGCATTCATCAATAGAGCAGGTCCCTCTTGCTACTAATGCTTTGATGGAGGACACTCTTATTTGGATGCCCTCGTCTACAGGAGATTTGACAACGAAGCATGCTTACCAATTTCGACGGCATCCATCTCCCTCCATACCTTGGGTAAGTCCTTATGGTCTAAATTTATTTTGCCTAGAATGTCTCAACATGCTTGGAAGGTTTTGAAAAGGAGAATAATTTGTGGCGAGTTTCTACAATGTTGAGGAGTGGCTTGGGTTTCAAGATGTGAGCTTTGTGGTGCATGTATTGAGTCCCTGCAACATGTTTTCTTGCATTGTCCATTTACAGCTGCTATATGGTCTTATCTCTTTTTGATATGGGGGTTACTCCTCATACAATTGTGGATTTATTTCACAAATGTCTGAGTATGGGACGTAGCTCGCAGCTTAAGGAGCTTTGGTTGATCTATTTTACATCGATTTTATGGTTTGTATGGCATGCGAGGAATAAGACCAGATTTGACGAGAAGTCATTCTCCGTAGCTTCAATTTGTCATCTCATTTTGAGGCACATTAGAGCGGCTAGTCGGTTTGCAAAAGGTCCAATGCATAATTCAGTTCAGGATTTACGGATAACAAAGAGTTTTGGTGCAGAGTGTCGATTGGGAAGAGCTCCAAGAGTTATTGAGGTTGTTTGGCATCCTCTAGTCATTGGGTGGGTGAAGATTCATTCGGATGGTGCTTGAAAGCATGCAGAGAGTGTTGGAGGTTTTGGTGCTGTTTTTCGTGACTTTAAAGGTCATGTTTTTGGTGCTTTTTCTTCCAACATTGACATTCCTAGTTCAGTAGCAGCAGAGGATGACAGTTATAATTGCTATTGAGCTTGCTTAGGTACGAGACTGGAAACACATTTGGTTAGAGGTTGACTCGTCACTTGTGTTAGACTATCTACGGTCTCCTTTGCTTATACCTTGACATTTACATGTATGTTGGCTTAATTGTTTACGTTGCATATCGGAGATGACCTTTCAATCTTCTCATATTTTTCATGAAGGGAATAAAGTTGTAGATGCTCTGGCTAACACGATACGTTATTAACACAGCTGGTTTGGTGGGATTCACCTCCTCTTTTATTTTGTCATATTGTAGTAGTGACCTTACACTACCAGAAGAAAAGCTTTAGTCGACGAAAATAAAAAAACTAGGCTGACGAATTATTTTTTCGTCGGCTAACGTGGACTTTAGCCGACGAAATTTTCGTTCGTCGGTTATGGTCAAATTTAGCCGATGAAGGAAAATTTCGTCGGCTAAAGAATTTTTTTCGTCAACTAACGTTAACTTTAGCCGACGAAATTTTCCTTCGTCGGCTAATTTAAATTTTTTCGTCGGCTAAAAATTTTTTTCGTCGGCTATAGTATGTGAACTTTCTCCGTATGGGTAGCCCTATCTTCAGTGGTTATTTTCCGTAAAATTTTTATACAACTTGTTGTGTCTCATCGAATTGAAACTATTTTCAATTGAAGGTCCGGCCAAAATACGTAATTTAGACGGTCCAATGACCTTTTCTATGCGTTTAGGGGTTTGACTTACGGGATTGACCGTCTGATCGAGCCCTTAACCTTGTCAAATCAAGTTGAATTTTTTCTCATACATGTATTTTATCATGATGGTCAGATTTGACGGTCGGATTTTCATTTCTCAAGTTTGATCATCACAATCACAACATGCCTACTAATGTTGTATAACTTGTTTACCAAGTGCCAAGTAAATGTTCCGTTTCAAAAACAAACTATACGTAAACCTTCAAACACAAAAAAGTCGTGAAATAAGATATGACCAGAATGGTGAAATACATCTACGGTTGAAAAATCACGGTATTCCGGTAAAGTCTCGGTGCCGATAGTTGCGGTCAATGCAATTTTCCATTCTTTCTCTCTATGGGTAACCTTATCTTCGGTGGTTATTTTCCGTAAAATTTTTATACGTGTTGCGTCTCATCGATTTGAAACTATTTTAAGTTGAAAGTCCGACCAAAATACGTAATTTAGACGGTCCAATGACCTTTTCCGTGCGTTTAGGGGTTTGACTTACGGATTGACCGTCCGGATCGAGCCCTTAACCTTGTCGGATGAAGTTGAATTTTTTTCCATATATGTATTTTATCATGATGGTCAGATCTGACGGTCGATTTTCGTTTCTCAAGTTTGATCATCACAATCACAATGTGCCGAATGTATAAAAAGTACTATAGCCGACGACATTATTGAAAATTCGTCGGCTATAGTTAATAAAATAAAATAAAACAAATAAATTGAAAATATTAAATAAAAAGTACTATAGCCGACGAATTTTATTACTCCGTGGATAACCATTTCCAACCGTGGATAACCATTTAATCCAACGGCCCCATAATCCAACCCCACCCCCAGACCCCAATCCGCGTCACTCTAGTTTCCACCAATCAGCGCTCACTATCCACCTCAATATAAACACCCCCAATCCCTACCTCCCTCATCTCACATCACACCATTTTCTCCTTCCCAAAATTCAAAACCGCCTAAACCCGACCCAAACCGCTTTTTCTGATTCCTAACTGCTTTTTCGATTATCATGGCCGCCGAAACCACCGTCGTCAAGGCCAAGCGAGCACCGCTAGTTCACCCTCCCTTCTCCAAGAAGGCTAGGGTTTCCCATGAAGCCGGAAAAGACCACCCTGACCCTCCGATGTCCCAGTGCGACTGCTTTAGGTTCTACACGATCTTCTGGGCACGATGGGATGCATCCCCCAACCGGCAGCTCATACATGAAATCATCGAGGCGTAAGAGGAAAAGTTGGCCGAGAAGAAGAGGAAAAATCCCAAGGTGAAGAAAGTGAGAGGAAGAAGAAAGTTGAGGAGGATATTACTAAGGGTAATAATATGGATAATCTACCCGCTATGAAAAAGGAGCTAGATAATAACCCAAAAGTGGATGTGGAAAGCTGCGATGGTGATGAAGAAATTTCGGGTTGTTTTTTTTTACTGAAATGACTTATAGCCGATGAAACATGTAATATATTCGTCGGCTATAGTATTTTTAATTTTTTTTATAAGGTTTAGCCGACGAATTAAGGTATGTTTCGTCGGCTAAACACTTCTAAAGCCGACAAAACAGACTATATTTCGTCGGCTATAGCTATTTTTTTAATTTTTATTATATACTTTAGCCGACGAATATCTTTAATGTTTCGTCGGCTAAAGTCTCAGACTACAGTCGACGAAACATTTAAGATATTCGTCGGCTTAATTCTGGGAGAATAGCCGACGACGTCTTTTTCGTTAGCTAAATTCTGGAACAATAGCCGACGACGTCTTCTAGTGTCGTCAGCTAAAGTAATCACCGACGACCATTTCCCGACGAAACCATAGCTGACGAAGGCTCGTCGGCTAAGATCTTAGCCGACGAATTAAGCTAACAGCCGACGAAACTTTTTCGTCGGCTAAAGTGCTTGTCCTGGTAGTGTTATGGGTCTTCCCTAATTTCGGTTTTCTTAGTTTTGTTTCGTTGTTATTTTGTTATGAGAGTTTTAATCTAATCCCCCTCTCTTGATGTTTATCTCTTTTCTTTTTTAATGCATCAGAGTGTTAGGGGGTCATTCCTCTCTCACTCATCTTTCAACCAAAAAAAAAAACATTCATCAATAGAAAAGTAGTAAACAAAAGTCTCACACCTCGAATTAAAACCAAAAGTCAAATCATCTTGTAAATCATGTCTTAGGACTTCAAGCAGCCCCTAAAAACATAATTAATGGTAAACATAAAATACGCAGAGTAATGGGGAGGAGAGAGGAGACGAAGAGGATGATAGATCATAGATGATAGCGTAGGGCTTATATATATATAGCTTCCTTTAACCAATCTTTTTCTATTTAGCTAGGTTTCCTTTGAATATTCTGATTGATGACATATGTAAGACCAATGGAAGTATATCACCTCATATAATTCTTTATCA
The DNA here is from genome assembly GCA_010134655.1 of Fragaria nilgerrensis. Lineage (NCBI taxonomy): Eukaryota > Viridiplantae > Streptophyta > Magnoliopsida > Rosales > Rosaceae > Fragaria > Fragaria nilgerrensis. Next base: position 7,873,994 of record CM020982.1, read on the forward strand.
TTAGCGCCACATCGATATAATAAGTCGGAACATGAAATATAAGCTCGTCCATGGGCTTCCCGATGTGATTTGGGTCTCAAAACACATATTTTCGTCAAGATTCAGAATCATGCCCAAATTAACCTTCCGGTACTAAATTGGCCATACTTTCTCTAGAAAAAAGGTAAAAAAAAATATATGGAAAGTAGATACCCGTAGCTTTGCATCCATATGAAGCTCATAATCTGATTCGTTTTGAGCTGTTTTCACAGTGCTATGTCAGAGTCGGCTGATCTGCATAGGCAGATTTACGAATTTTTCCTTCTAATCTTCTTTTTCTTTTTATTATTTGCTTCGAAATACCTAAAATACAAACAAGCAAACTAAATAACTAAAATGTGCACTAAAATAACAAAAGGAATTTGATATAAATGATGTATAATTATGCTCCTATCAAAGGCATGCTGGAAACTTGGAAAGGTTCGACAAGAAAGAAGCTGTGGCTGTGAGCATTTCATGTTAAGCAAGTTGGCATGTCTAACTACACGAGAATAAAAGAGAAACATGAATTCAATTCCTTATGAAACAACGTACAGTGGTAGTCTTATTATGCATGTTATGGTGTGCACGCGACCAAATATAGCGCAGGCAGTTGCTGCTGTAACCAGATACATTTCAAATCCAGTAAAGAGCATTGGAAAGCTGTGAATTGGATTCTCAAATATTTGAGAGAGAGCTCAAAGTTGCATTTATGCTCAGGTGGATCAAGTATAGTCCTCAAAGAATTTACAAATGCAGATTTTGCAGGAGATTTAGATTACACGAAGTCAACTTTTTGGTACCTATTTACATTTGCAAGGGGCGCTATGTCATAGCAATCGAAATTATAGAAATGTGGTGCCTTGTACACAACTGAAGTTGAGTATATTTGCTACAAATTTATGAAGTTAGTAAAAAGGGATCCCGCTCCTTTAAAGTTAGTAATCCTAACTTTATGTAAATTTCATAAAATCTTAAGCATCCTTCTAATTTAATGGATTTCAATTATGCCACATAAGCTAACATCCATTTTTACAATTTTAGTCATGCAATGAATGTTAACGTGGTTAAGTTGCAGTGAAAGAAAAATAGAAAGAAAAAAAAAAGACTTCCGTAACGAACTGAATTCATGTACTTTTGAGTTCTGATAGCCCTTCTATCGTCCTATTCTCCTCTTTTCTATCTTTCTTCCATGAACATAAGGTGTTTCTCTTTTCGTTCTTGCAATTTGCAAGTAATCTATTCTACATATGATTCTATTGTGTAATTTCAAACTTTAATTTGATTTGATTTGAATTTTAGAAGGTGAGAACATTGATTCTTTATTCGATTGATGAAACAATCTGGCGATGAAGAATTACGTCTAAACACAGAAGAAGTAGAAAAAGCGGTTACGAGAATATGGCCTTGTGAGTGTGAGGATTGAGAAACATGAGAATCACATTATGAGGTTTGATTCAATTCAATGTTGGATTTGAGATTCGCAGATCAAGCTAGTACTTCACCTGCTGGTAACTGCATCGCAGATCTAGGTTATACCCCATACTCTGAATTTGGTGAAAAAAGCATCTTTCACAAGGACTTAAAGTTTTTGATTACCGAAAAAATCAGATCTAGGTCCCTATCATATATGAGGAATTGAAGAACATATATACTTGGTTGCTGATATGAATGCATGCGATCACAATGATATATGTTCATATGAGAGAAGCAGTGGACGGAATAGAAGGTAACGGCAGAGTGAATAACACCGTCAGGTGTTTTTCTTTTCTTTTCTTTTTTACATCTTAATTCCTCTTTAATTATAATTATCTAATCTAGACCATCAAAATATTCCCATGATGTAGATTTTATGAACTTCACCTAAAGTTACTTTAGAGGAGCCGAATCCAGTAAGAAGATGGTATGGTCGAAGAGGTTAATTGAAGAATAGGGCGAGGCAAAATTGTTTCAATTTGAGAAACATTCTGATTGTCAAAGTGCAATTTGTTTTAGCAAGAATTTAATTAACCGCTCACGCACTAAATATATTGATCTTCATTATCAATGGATACAAGATGCACTTGTGATTATGATGTTTCAGTTGCAGAGGATTCACACCAATAAGAACTCTTCAGATATGTTAAGGAAGGTTCTCACTTCTCAAGCAAAAGCTGGAGTTTTGCATCAGGACTGCTGGGATAGACTTCTATTGAGAAGTTGCGGCGCCCATGGTCTAGGAGACAAAGATGTTGATGATGATTTTTCTTCGCCAGAGTTCGTATGCTCATAGGGAGAGGTTCTCAGCTGCATCACATGTGAATCTCCAACTGTGTCCTTCACTGGACTGCAATGCTGATCAGTATGAAGCTACTTTTTGAGTTTTCATTCTATTTTGTTCTTGATGCATATTCTCATTACTTACAAACCTACATTAATCGGTTCGATCTTAGGCATATCATCTTGAAATTGTTCGATTTCGGCAAAGTCCCATCCCATATTTCATATACAAAAGTAACAAAAAGGACGCTCCTATTAGAAAGAAACGACCAAGAAAGACCCCACACTTCTCACTATTTATGGATCCACGTACTATAGCTGAACACCTCTATATTCCTAAGAATCGAATCATGTAACGAACCTAATGATTTTGATGAAACAAGGCAAACTGTTGCATGAAACCATTAAGAAGGCCTTGACGACTGCATTTATTTACAAAAAATGGTATATCAACTCGTTCCAAACATCAGGTACACCAGGCAAGCACCAGTGTATGCAATCAGAGTAACTCGCTGGATTAGATAACTGTTCAGGCTTCAGTGCCTCCCAAAATTTCCGGTAAATGGAAGGATGACCATCTTTCCGGTATTCTGACAGTTGAGTAATGTTGAGAACTGAAACCTTTGAACTTAACTTACTGAGGACGTTGTCCACCATGCTCATAGTAGGCAGATCAGAGCCACTTCCCCAGTAGCCCTCCAACTCAATGGGGGATTTCTCACTGTAACAATTGCCTTCATTTCCTGGCTTCCACTCTCGACTCCTGCATAAATTGCATATTGGATTAAGTTTCAAGACAGGTTCACAAAAGACACTGTAAAACTGTCAGAAAGTTGACCAAAAGCTGTAGGAAACTGCAGTTGATATACCCTTTACAACAAAACTAATACCAGATGGCAATATGTTGTTATACAGGCAAGATTTGAATATGTGGCAGTTCAAGAATAATGTTTAAGCTATTAACACGCAAAATTGGTCCATAATATGAGATTTAAATGTCATCGAGATCTGACAATTTCTATCTAAAACATTTGAAGGTTAGGTTCTGATACATGTCCCATGTATTAAGACAAAAGATTACAAAAGTAGTGAACAAGGATCTGAAGCCAAAAATGGTCACACGAAAAGAGAAGCAGAAGGCAACTCATAGTTGAGAGAACTTTTTGACAAGCAAGCACTAATTCAAGTTGAAAAGCTCCAAAAGCAGTTGATAGTTAACGTTACAGTTAACCATACAATTCTAATGACAGCTTTAAGGGAGACTATGTTACTCGAGTTTCAACATAAAGAAGAAGGATCAGTGTTCGTAGCAATCTACAATCTGAGGTATTCCCAGAAATCTACATTTAAGTGTGAGAATGTATACGTGTAAAGTACCTGTCACGGGTCCAATTCCCAGGGGAACTCCATATCTTTACATATGGATTCAATTGGCAAAATTTCCTAAAGCTAGCAAGGGAATACACTGACAAGGCCTAATAGACCACCTCGTTTAAGTTTAGAGAAAGCCTATATTCCGTTCAGGCAATAATAAACTAGATTGAAGCTTTCAGTATAAATAACAACTACTTAGGGGATTAAAACAATATTCTAATAGGGATTTTTGCTAACCAGAGATGTGTAGGAGACATTGTGACGAAGAAGACCCGCTTCTTGAGGGGATCGACATTAGAAGCCCATTCTGCCCAAGCCCCCATGGCCAATTCCATGGCTCCCATACCATCTAATTCTTCACACACAGAATTCGCTTCAGTGCTCCATCTGTATAATTGGAAGTCTGATCAAGTAAGATACCATTCATTGTCTTTTTATATATTGCAGATCTTTCTAAACCAAAAGTTGGATGCATTCCCATACTTACAAAAGCTTAACTGGGCCCTGTCTCCACCACAGGTAGGAATTGAAAATTAGTATGTCTGCATTCTCCCATATTGATGCATGTTTAAGTACTGAATCTGGACGGATTATTCGATCTTCTAATCTGTGATTCACTGGGTCATCAGAATTAGATTCTACTAGAAGAGGCGCCCAAAGAAATTCCACAGTAGCATTATATTCCTGCAAAATGGCACAAACAAGGCATTGAAGAAGGTCTTCGAGATACTTGGGATATAAATCTGCTATACTGCAATATACTCAGTACTCACATATAAGGAAAGCACACACAAAACTTTAGTTGTGCTTATGAACATTGATTTCTTGCTGTACAAAGAAAAAAAAAATACATTTCTCTCTTGGACATAAGCAGCCTAGTGAACTGTAGTTTTACCAACGCCCCATTTCCTTGCAAATAGGCTTACTCTAGTTGCAGTCTACACCTTCTTAAATAGAAATTCTGATTACCTCTGCTCGGAAAATGGTAAGAGCGGCATTTGGTGACATGGATCTCTTATCCTTCGGAATCACTGATTGCAACAAGCAGACCATTGATATCCATTGCCCTCTGTTTAATGAATCCCCTACAAACATCAACCTTTTACCCCTCAACTTCTCCCACATGTCAATCACATTCCATCTACAAAAGAAAAACAGATTATCTATCAGTGAACCCAAATGCTAGATTATAAAGAAACTTGAAAGCCAATAATCACATGCCATTAGCGGCTTTACATTAGTCTAAGACTTTGCACAATTGGCCATAAGTTCTATACTTCTATAATATCAAAATGAATATCAGTTACCTACATTCATTTATCTATAAACCAATATCTCAGTTAACTACATTCATTTATCTATAAACCAATATCGAATCGAATACTTATTCAACAAGGAAACTCGAATTAGAGCCTCCAATTCCAAACTAGCAAACACATTCATGAGCCAAGCATTGTAAACAAAGAAGGACATTATAAAAACACAGAAGAAAGAGCAAGTCTTCACCTCTTCAAGTTGCAATTGTGGGGTTGCCACCTCCAATACTGATAATCCAAATCAGACCTTCCATGTTTGTGGCAGGCCAACTGGTCCGACATGTAAGGGCACTCCGACTCATTGTACAGAGGATAGGTTGAATTATCATACACCCATTTGCCGGAGAACACATTACAACTCTCCAAACTCTCCCTCCGGCTACCACCGTTGTCTGGCTCCGGCGTAAGATTATCAGTCCAGGCTATTTTCCTCCCACTGTACTCTCTGGTGGAGTTGCATGTACTGAATCTGTCCAAAACCTCTAAATCCCACAAAAACCAACTTAAACCCTCTTCATCAAATCAAAGAAAGACCACTAATTTATCCACCCAGCAAAGAATTCATCAAGAATTAACATAAAGACTCAATCTTTACAGTAAAACAGGGCATATTTAGCTGCACCAAGTTTAACCAAAACCTCTCAAACCCATGAAGTGATAAAACCCTCTAAACCCTACTCATAAACTCAAAAAAACGACTAATTCAACCATCCAGTAAAGAGTCCATCAAGAATTAACACAAAAGATTCAAACTTTACAGCAAAGAAGGAAGCAATGGCTATACCTGTAACATGGTTTTGACGGGTGAGGCGATTCGGCTTTACATAAGTGACTGGAATTTGATGGCGAGGAGCATGATCTGGGTAGTCTTGAATTTGCAAAATGCTGCGTTCATTGTGGAGAATTGAGAAGACCAAGAACAGAGAGAAGACAAAGACCAGTAGAGGAAAATGGGGTTTCTTTCTGTTCCACAACTTCATTATGCTTCCTTTGGGAAAATGAATTGAAAAGAAAAGAACAGAAAATCAGAGGGCTTGATATTCCAATACCATCATTAAAAATAAAAAATAGAACTAAGCAAATGCAAGTGTTTGAGATTTTGTATAATGATTGTCCAAAAAAATAGGGTGGGTGGGTAATGAAGCTTCTGTGCCAGAATATAGTGTATAATTGTCTGATTATTATGGAGCAGGTTTGGGCCGTGTGGTCATCATCAGCTGGATTTGTTATCTTTTTACTTCTTTTTGTGTATGCAAGTGTTACAGAACATCTTTTACCTAAATTGCTGTATTATAATTAGGGGATGAGATTCTGTACTGTTACAAGAAACCAAGGGTAATAAACAACTTTGAGGGGACGTTGATGACCGAGTGAAGTAAAGTAAGATTCAAGATTGACCAAACAAGGACCAACTTTGTTAGCTTCAAGAATTGTCGGTGCAGGGCTTCTTCATCTATGGAGGATCTGTTATGGCCGGCACATAAACGCATACAGCTCGTCATAAATGGAAAATGAAATCTAGCTTGTTTGATGACCCATAAAATTTCATCTTAAGATGATACATAGAGGGGAGTGGGGCTTGTAAGATATTAAGATGAATGTTTTTCATCTGATGGTGTTTACAAAACAAACCAAAAATTAAAAATATCCGGCTCGATTGAAATGAAAAAAATTCCACTTAAACTTCGATTCATTATTTTTTATTGAGATTGAAATCGAAATAGAACTAAATTCATTCAGTTTAGGTTTGGTTTGGTATCGACTACAACCTCTAGCCTACTTAGATTACATTTTCCAAGTGCGCGCCCTAATTAAGGTGGAATTGTTATACTTAAGCAAGCAAGAGAATAATTGCATGTGCTTAATTAACTGCTTAAGCAGTTGACCTGACTTGCGAAACTATACCGGCCTTTGCTAAGTGTTCAACTCACTAACATATTACCAAAGCGACAAAGCATTTGGAGCCATCTCTTGTGCGCACACACAAACTCCTTGTAAATTCCAGCTGATCGAGCTTCAGAAGATTCCCAGCTTAGCTTAATCAATCATTGCCACAACAAAAATAATATATAGTCAAAAGGGTTGTTCTAACTTCTACCTACCTGCTTAACATATGAGATATTCTGATATCATTTTGTATATAATATGTGTTGGGTTGGAGGTCATGCAATGCATAATGCAAAAATGCCTAGCTATCTACTTCTACACGAACACAATGCTTAGAATTTGATTCCATGAGACCAACCACAACGGAGGCATTGTCTTAATTACATCAATAACCCAAAGTTTCTGTTTTATCTTCTGTTACTAAGGTGGTTGTTGAGTTCATAATAATATAGCTAAGCATAATAGAGGGAACCATGACAAAACACAAAAGGGTGACAGCAAAACAAAGAATCAAAGTTTCTATTTTCTTTAGATGTATCTAATTAATTCATTTCAAGTCCGAGAAGAATTTTGTTAGCAAAAAGGGTTGTTCCATGCCATTAGAGACCAGCAGGTATAAGATCAAGAGTGGTAGTGATCACACACGTTGTGGCTAGCATGCAAGTACAACCAACTCTAATTATAAATAGCTATCGTTGAGAATATATACATCTCACATTAGAAAAATGCAGCCTTACTTTTGGGTTTACAAGTGTCTGAGCAAAATTGATCATTGTACATAATTAGCTGGTGCTTCAAGATTTATATACAAATATCATGAGTACTCATTCTGAATTATCTTTATTTATAAGGAAACTTACGAATTTTTCATCTCTGATCCTGATCTAATTTACACCTCTACCTCCTAAAAATGTCTTGCGATTCAAATTTCTATAGCAGCCGTAACATATGACCTAATTTCTGTGTACAGCGCGCTTGTTTTTCTTGTGCAAGAAGAAAACTAAACCGTTCATTATATTCGTTGATAGTTTGGTTAATCTTACTAGTTCCGACAAGAGACAGGCAAAGCTTCTTTTAGTTTTGGAAATTTTCCAAATGGAAGTTGTCATCCTACATGTCATTGGAAAATGTAAGCATAGAGGAGCTCATTCCAAACGTCTGGCACTCCAGGGAGGCACCAATGTATACAATCTGCAAAACTGCTAGGGTTTGCTAACTGTTCTTCTGTTAGAACATCCCACTGCTTCCTATAAATTGATGGATGACCTTCTTTTCTATACTGTGAGAGTTGTGTGATATTGAGCATTTGCACATCCAAACCTCTTGTTTTCAGCTCCCCAAGTACATTCTCGACCACACGCATCATTTTCGAATCCGAACTATTTCCCCAGTAGCCCTCCACCTTAATCTGCTCAGTTTCTCCATAGCAATTCTCGCCATCAGTTTCACCCCATTCTTCAGCTCTGTTTACGTGTTAAGAGTTATGATTTTCAGCGTCAGATATACATGATCAGTCTATGAAATATAATGACTTCTAGCTACCAAATTAGCGACTCTGTTCACGATATGGTAACACATATAACGGATTAAACTGACTAGTTCAGCGTATGAAACAAGATAGTACCTACCTTTGGTGAGTAGGTGACATGCTTACGAAGAACAATTTTGTCTTGTTTGGATTAACATGGACCTCCAACCAATCCGACCAAGTCTTTAGAGCCATCTCATACACTCTAGGCATCTTAACGTCTTTGTAAATTCCATTAGAGCTTTCAAACGATCCCCACCTTTAATATTATTCATTGCAAACAACAACAACAACAATTGTAAGTTTTGAAAGCGAGGTGGATCAAATGGTTTGTTGTTCTTTAACCTCTACGGCTCTACATAATGCAAAGTGTACTTACAAGACACTCATCATGGACCTTCTCCACCAAAGATAAGAATTGAAAACAAGAAAGTCTGCATCACTCCAATGCCTGGCATGTTTTTCAATTGCCTGAACCCTAACAATCCGTTCCGGTATCCGGTGATTCACCGGGTGATCTGAATTTGATTCCACTAGCAATGGAGCCCAGTAGAACTCAACTGTGGCATTGTATTCCTTCATCACCAATAATTAATCAGTAAGCAATAGCGCTGTTGATGTGATCAGAAACTAAGAGAAAATCAGATAAAAACCTAAAATACTACACCCTCTTTTAAGATAAACTCATACATATTTTTCTTTTATTTTACACCCACTCTACATAACCAAACATACCATATAAAGCAAATATCTGTAATTAATAGTTTTCTTTATTTTTCGGTTTCTCTAATTTTCCCTTTAGACCGTAGAAAGCTAAATTTGGTATATTTCTCAATTTTAGCATCAATTTGAAACTCAAATACTAACTAAAATTTAGTTGGATTTAACTTTGTCATAATCAATTACATTCTTTAATTTTTTACCTTGTTATTACTAACTTGAGTGTATATATATATGCTATATACAGAAGTATGTCATTTGTAATATGATGATACTTTTCACTCCTAAGCTCACATTTAGTGTCTCTCTATATAACAGAAAAATGTCTAATTATAAGGTACACGTTCTTTTTCTTTGATTAATTTTCTTCTTTTTAGGTATATTATTATATCATTTTTCATCATAATCGAGAGAACATTTTACTCTCTACTACTTACGTTTCTAATGTACCTATTAAGTAAGGCATGATATGATAATATACCTAAAAAGAAGAAACCCAAAATTAGGTTTAAGGTATAGGGTTTAGGGTATAGAGTTAGGGTATAGGTTCATGGTATATGGTATAGGGTATAGGGTTTAGGGTATAGGGTATAGGGTATAGGGTTTAGATCAGATATCTTATTCATATTATATTTTACCTTATATATAGATTAGAGAATGAATTCTTTTAATCTAGATTTTTTCATAAAAATAAAGAAAATTACATGATTCTTGCAAATTGATTGAAAAATGTTAGTGTTAGTGTTAGAAAAAAAACTCATAATCAAGGTATTTAAGATAACATCAATTAAGCTTATTTATTATATTAATATGTTATAGTTGAATGGTGGCAATTGTGTAAAATTTAAAAAAATTAAGACATAATGTTTATCATAATTGATACATTTTAGATGTTTACCACTACTGGAAAATAGCACTTAGGAGACGGAAAAATATTTCGTAGCCTAAGTAACACTTAAGAGGCGGAATTGAATTCCGTAGCCTAAGTGATACTTAGGAGACGGAAAATTATTTACTTAAGAGACAAATATAAAAAATAAAAAAAAAAAAAAATTATGATTTTCTTAGGCAACGGAATCGTATTCTGTAGCTTAAATAGTTCTTACAAGACGAAATATTTCATTTAGGAGACAAAATTTTTTATAAAAAATAAAAATAAAAAAATAAAATATAGCTAAATTCTTTAAAAAATAAATTAAAATAACCTAAACGACGAATATATAACATTCCGTCGCCTAGGAACCCAAATTTTAGGCGCTAACATTTCTGCCAAAAAATTGGACAAAAGTTTGAATCAATTTGTGGTTATCATACTGGAAGTCTTAACCGAGAGTGGTTATCATACTGGAAGTCTTAACCGAGAACTTGATCAAAGTTTGGGTCCATGTGATGTTACTGGGCATACTCTTGAGAAAAGCCAAAAGCATGGCCAACTTAATTATACATTGGGTTGTTTTCAATTAAGGTCTCTCTTTTCTTGTTGCTAGTGTATGTTTTCTTCTTTCTCAAATAATACTTTCTTCTCTCCCTTTGCCTCTCACGCCTCAGGTCCATGTTCCAAGTCCGGTGTCCCTAGCCCAGACCAGGGTTCTACCGTTTCCTCGAAATCCCTAGCCCAGAACAGCGTCCCACCATCTTCTCCAAATCATGACCAACAACATCGTCGACGTCGCGCTGGGTTCCCGACGCAGATCCGGCCACAAAGAGTTTCAAACAAGTTCGAATTTTGATTGCTGGGTTTGGTTGGAAATTGGGGTTTTTATCTAATTTGATTTTGGTGTTTATTGGTCAGAATGAGCGATCGGTAGCGACGACGGTGGTGTTTGGGGCAGATCGAGATGGTTTTGGTGGTGGTTTGGGGTAAATCGAGATGATTTTGGTGGTGGTATTCTGGGCAAATCGGTATGGTGGTGGTGGTGGTGGTTTTGGGGCAGATCGGTATGGTGTGGTGGTGGTATATGGGTAGATCGACATAGTGGTGGTTTTGGGGCAGATGGTATGACGGTGGTGGTATTTGGCTGCCGCAACGCAGATGGCAGTTTTGGTGGCACGTGGTGGCTCTTTTGGGGTGAGAAGACCGAAAGAAAAAAAAGTAAAATATTATTCAATAATAAAAATAAAATATTTAATGATTTTTTCAAATATTTTTAGTTCCGTTTCCTAAAAGTTTTGGAGACGGGAATGATTCTGTTTCCCAAGTACTTGGGAGACGGAAACTATTCCGTCGCCTAAGAAGATCTTAGTAGATAAAACCTAGGTTTACGTCGTCTAAGTAAGTACCTCACGACACTTAGCAGACGAAACTTAGTCGACGAACATTTCGTCTCCTATGTACTTAGGAGACGGAATATATCACTTAGAAGACGAAATTGTTCCGTCTCCTAAGTTCTATTTCTCAGTAATGATCAGATAGAAATATTATGTGAATTTTATTTAAAATTAAGTGTATACGAGAATTCCTCTCAAACTGTCTCCTGGCCAAAATTCCTATAATTAGTTTGAGGGGAATTTTCAGCATACCTTAACAACGTCAAAAAAATATATGATTGTGATTGAAGTTATATTATAACTAACAGCATACCTTAACAACGTCAAAAAAATCATATGACTAGCTATTCTATTTTTAAGCTGGAAAGAGTAGGTTATGCAAATGTTCCCTAGGCAGAAAATATAACAAATGATGGATGTGATATATTACTGATAAGCTCAACTTGTCTTTAGAATTATGATCGTGATTGATAATCTAATGATACCATTTTAAACTTTCCAACATTTTGTTAGAGAAAATGTTCCCTCATAAACATGCATGGAATTTTCTTGAAAACATCAATCAATAGACAACGTTTCAAGTATAGCCGGCTTGGGTATATTTTGGTGAGTTAGAATTATGCAACATACTCAAACAAACCCAGTTAGGTTTATATACATATATATATATATATATAGTCATTCCACTAAAAAATCTATTATTATGACTTAATTATATGAGGAATTATGCATTAGACTAATTTTTCGATCACATTTTTCAATCTTAACCATTCAGTTTTTAGGTCCTAATATGTAAATCACTTCTGCAAAATTTCATCCAAATTGATGATCGTTAAGGTACTTAAAACTGCAATTTTCATGAACGGTTCAGGATTGGCAGATTTGAACCGTCCATTAATTTAAGCTAGTTTGAAGCCTTAAAGATCACTAATTTGGTTGAAAATTTCCAGAAATGATCTACTCATATATACCTAGAGGTTGAATGGTGGAGATATTGATATGTGATCAAAAAGTTGAGCTAATGCTCAATCCCTCATATAAGTCATAATAAAAAATCCGTTAATGAAACCTGATATATATATACAGATACATACCACTAAATAGAATAGGCGAAAACGAAATTTACAGTTGCTTTGAAGGTGGTCAAGGAGCCATTGGTGTGTATGGACTTGTGCTCTGCAGGAACAGCTGACTCGATCAGGCAAACCATGGAAACCCATTGATTTCGATTCAAGGAATCCCCAACATACACAAGCCTCTTGTTCCTCAGCCTCTCAAGCAACGCTGTGGCATTGAACCTAAGCTTATATGTTTTAACACGAAAACAAACAATCCCACAAGGCTCAAAAACTGCCATTTAAAAGAACACCCTCATTATCATGCTCCCATAAAACATGAGCAAAACCCTAAATAGGGACTAAAAATGCATTAACCCAAACAAAAACAAAAACAAAATGAGAGATTTAGGGATAGGGGGAGAGACCTAGGGAGGTCACATTGATGGGGTTGCCATCTCCAATTCTGGAAGCTCAAGTCTTTTCTCCCAAACTTCTCACAAGCCAATTGGTCAGACATATAAGTACACTGTAATCCCTTGTATAGAGGATAAGACTGGTTATCAAATACCCATTTCCCTGAAAACAAATTGCAGCTATCTCCAGTAGTTCTCACTACGGTAGAACTAGTACTATCCTCTAAGAATTGTACGGCATATTCTTGGGTAAGATAAACAGTGCCAACGAGAAGAGTTGCCACAAGAACTGCAATGAGGGAATGCAAGCTGCTTCTGATTGATCCCCAAGGTTTTGGATTAGGAACTATTTGATGCTTATGCTTAGGCATTTGATGATTCATTTTGGATATTTGGCGCCTCGGCGGTTGTTCACTTGTTTGTGCTCTATGTGTCAGTTTTTCTCACTCCCTTTTAATTGATGCTCTGAAGTCTGAAGAGGTGGGTGAGAAACATTTTTCATGATGTGTGTTCCTGAATTATAGGTATATTGAGTTTCCAGTTCGCGGTAGTTTGCTGAAAGCAATATATGGCCATGGTAGTTTGAAATCCTTTGCCTAGTTTGAATTGTGTTTGCAGCAAGGTGTCTAGACTAAGCAAAGATATATACTTCTACAAAAGTGTTGGTGTGACCGTTAACTAACATATGTCCATTACTCCATTTATCAGCAATATAATGTCGAGGTTAGCGGTTAAATAATTTCTAGCTGTATTTAATACTTTCAGAGTTTCAGATTCATCAGTTGCTAGCTTTAAAATTATACGGCTTGCATGTCAAAATCTAGTATCGACCATTTGCTAATTTTAAGAACTTGAATGCTAAAATTTCGAAAGAAATCAATTCGATGATATGATTCCCAGTAATCAAATCGCTTGCTCATTCAAGTGACTGTAAAAATGTACGGTGACTTTGAAGAATCAAAAGTGTAGTTTAATTTGAGATCTTTGAGAGAGTTATAATATTATGTTTATGAGTGTTTAGGATATAAAACAATGTTGATTACAATGTCAATTTTTGCAGAGCATGCTTAGCGTAAATCCGATGAATCTAGCTACCTAAACATCATAAATTTATGGCATTATTATTCTTAAAACTTCTAAGATGGAGATGTCGACTGAAAGTTTGTTTTCGCAACTCACAAGCATATGAGGTCAAAACATGTCAAGCTGCCAGAATATATATAACAAGTGATTGTCTTAGATAATTTGATTGGTTGGTTGGCATCTCCACATCCCAAATGAATTCGTTGTCGTAAAGGAAACTCGACAAGAACCTTTAGGCCTCATGCGTTCATCCTCACTACTCTCCATCATATGACCATCAAAGTGACGGTGCCCTGTATGCAGTGGCGGAAGCAGGAATTAGAAATGGGTAGGGCTGTAGGGGGGCTTGATGTAAGTGCCAAAAAAAAATTGCAATAGAAATTGTAAAAACTAAAGAAATTGTAATAGGATATGTTGTAACTAAAGAACAATAATAAGAAAAGTAGGAGCAAGAATGGGGAAAGAATAGGAAAATGGAAAGAAAATAGAAATACTAATAGAAAGCGGCAGAAAATGTTGTAAGAAAAAGAGAGAAAAGAAATTTAAAAAAAAAAGGGGAGAAAGAAAAGGGAGGTTAATAGTGAAGGAAAAAGAGGGAATAAGACTCGAACTTGTGACCGGCCCTACTAAAAGAGATTAAGAGTTAGTTTATAGCCAACTGAAGTATTGAACCGGTTAGGATTTATGATGTAAGGCACCCATACATATATAGCTCACATCATGGTTGGTCATGTATATATATACCTAGGGGTTTTACAGCCTAAATCTGGGTAGGACTATAGCCGTGACAGCCTACAGTATGCTTCCGCCACTGCCTGTATGTCATGTCTGAATCGAGTAAATCTAACATGAGGGGAAGTAGAAATGGACTTCTTTTGTTTTGTTTACAAAACTGATCTTGTGACGAAATTTTAATTTGTATGAAGTTAAACTATTGGGTTTAGGGTTTATGCTAAACTGAAATGAGTGATTAAATTGATTTTGTGAACTAAAGCCGTAAAGGTGATTTTAATTTCATTATTTTTAATAAACATGTTTTGCAGGGAAGTTAACTTTGTTACTGATGTTATAGCTAATTTTTGATATTCTTGTAATTCATTTTTGTATTAGAATGATAAGGTTTTTCATAAGAATTTGAGAACCTTCTTATTTGATATTATTAACGTTGGTGGCGCTAAATAATTAACCACTTACAAAATTTGAAATATGGAGGGGCAGCAAACATGATGGGCATGCATCAAAACAACCTTACCTAACCAAAACACATCGAAAACAAAACAAAAGTACTTCCTTTTCATATTTAAAACTAAAGTTTAGCCCGAAGTTTAGGGATCAATCAATTAAGCATTAGGGTCTTTAATTGGACAAGATATATCGAATAACTTTGACAACCCTATATATTACCGGAGAATTGCGACCAAAAAAGAAAGGTGTATAAAACCTTGATCGAGGTTACTGTACATGTAAATCAATGATGTCCTCAAACAATACACCTAACTATATCAACTGTTTCAGTCACCATGCAACTACATGTGATCTAATCATTACATGGAACCCTAGCTAGCAAGCGATCAAGTCCAACAGTTAGAACTTGGAAGAAACAAACTAGCTAGCTAGGGCAAATGAGCAATGCATTGATGCATAAACAGCGCGCCGTAGCTACTAGGTGCCCTCAAGGCCACCCCATCTCATTGAAAGCCTGACATATACGCATGGGTTCCTTGATTGCTTCACCGATCAATCAAGCTCGTAACGGCAATTTCCCAGTTTAGCCAAGCTAGCTCTCACTAGTCAGGGATAGCTATAAAGGTGTATTGGTCAAATCCATGTAAACCAGACCCTTTAAAGAGACCCATCGACCCATGCATTGTTGCAGTCAGCAAAGTTGATGAAGAGAAAAAGAGAGATATGGAGAAGGAGGAATGGGTCATGCGTGAGGAAGATGATAATGATTATAAAGTTAGAGGAGACAAGACTTTGCTAACACAAGCAGCAGTACGTGATCGATTATATTATAGGCCTTCTTCTTCTTCCTGCTTCCTCAACTTGCTTCGCAACTTGCAGGAGCAACCCAATAACAACAACTACTTAACGATTCTGGTCCTTCGACCCCCATATTCAAAATTTGAAACCTCTCTCCATCGGAGGCATCTAGAAGAGACTATAGACAACAACAACGAGCAAGTTGCAGCTTAGATCAATTTTCTTTTCTATCTTTTTTGCTAAGAAATGTCTCTTTTCGATCTCTCCCTTTTTTTTCTCAACAGCTAGCCAGCTACTTGATGGATGGATGTTATGGAAAAAAAAAATAACTTGGTCTTGGCTAGTTGCCATTAGCTGTCCTCTGCTGTCCGATATTGATTCCCCTCACGTTTTCATACTTCAATTTTTGAGATTCAAAATATTAAAATCGAATTCAAGTATTTTCTTGTGATCGAGTGACGGCCAGTGGCAACGTCGTTACTACGCCTTTCTTCTCCTTATAGATCTGCATCATAAGGCTATTTGAGTTTGGTTGTGGTTTTTTTTTTTTTGTAATTAGTTTTGTTTCTTTCGATCCGATCCGTTTCGGGTACTTGGTTGTAATTTTGTTGTTCATGGAATACAAATCCTTCCATCATAAAAAAACAAAAGATTTGAAATCTAAAGAGCTTCATATATATAGTTCCAAAATTATAAACTTGAGAGTTACGTAAGAATAGCTTACTGTATTCTGAAACTGAAATTTGAAAGCAAAGAAGGGAAGATAGAATTTCAGCAAATGCGAACCTATATACAACAAGTCATTTTCGTTCTTTGTTTTTGTTCATTTGCTAGTTTGTTCATTTTCTTCCTATGATGTCATTATCTACTCGGTAATATTAACAATTGGGGAAAATATAAACAATGTACAACCAGATAAATCTCTCTCTAATGACGCTGGCTTCACTTTTTCTACATAAACAACATAATTTACTTGAGCACTGGGTAAGCAAAGTGTTTAGTTGACTAGTTACTGTGTGCTGCCTTAATTAACTAATGTCCCACTAGCTAAAGCTAGCTGGTTTCCCAATAATCCATATGATACGAACTAAAATTACCTGTATTTGCTTTACTTGGAATTGGGCGGATAGGACAAACAGTCAATTAGCTAAGCTAATATGCATGTGATAATACAGTGTACACTATACAACCATTAGCTCTTAATTATTCCTCTAATTACTGTACTAAACATAACCACACGTTTTTGCCGTATTACAGGGAAATCCGTCCGTCACAAGTTCAATACATACTAACCGTGTCTCTGATTAGTTAATTAGTTAAGTTAAAGGTCTTTGAGGAAACCGTGTGATCTTACAAAAAAAAAAAATGTAATTAATCGGTCCACATTTCCTAATTAGCTGTATCTTCGATATCAGATTCACAGATTGCTAGCAAGACAGTATTACTAAGTGCCTAAACCCTAAACTAACCCGCCATAGCGTTTTTCCAGAAACGCAAAACATACACGCAAGTTCAAAGCTGATCCATTCATACTAATGCAACTTCATTAAGATGTGCATAGGATCGTGTGTATTATCTGAGGTAAAACGAAGGTTTAGTACCTAATTAAGATGTGCGTTAATCCACATTATCTACCTGATTAGATGCCTTAATCAACTTGCTCAAGTTGGAACTAATTACTTTATTCTATCATCAAACACTAGAGCTTTCGCTTACTCTCATACAATTAGTAATGTCTGAACCTGACCATCCATGCAGTCATGGTGTTGATGATAGATCAGCCTCGAATCCCTCGATTGTACTGCTTCACGTCTAGCTGCCATCACTATTTAAAGCAAATAACACAAAACCTTGCTAGCTTCGATTCTGCTCTGTACGTATGTTACGTGTTCGATCATCAGAATCTAACAAAACAAATACTAAATATCGGATTCCTCCATAGCCTTGGCGTTTATTGCATGCCATTACTACCATTCAGAAAGATCGACAGAAATTAAGACAAGGAAGATGGAATAAATAACAATAAGGCACTACTAGATATATTACATCATAAAACCTGCAGCTGTGACTGTTTCATCGGATACAAAACGACGCCGTACCCTCCAACGGCAAACACAGACCGGACTCGGACAACTCTCGCAGACATTGATGTTCGACGACGGAACCTAATAGACTACATAAAACCCAGAACACCACCACAAGCTAATTACTCTTGCTACCTAATTTAAGATGTTATCTTACTAATAACCATCACCATAATAATACTCCGATCATAATAATTAAAAATAAAACAAACTTATTATTACTTGGGGCACGCCGAAGACGACTTGTTGTTACGTCTCGCTAGATTCTCTGCGATCTGAGCCAGCGACTGCAGGTTGCACCGGACGATGGTGTCCACAAAGTTACACGTGTCTTCCTTAGTGTTTCCCGGCGGCACGTCCACCACGTAAGACTCCACAACCACCGTGCCTCCGTTACCCGAAGGTGACGGGTGAAGCGTCGTGACCGACTTGTAGTTCGACAGCCTGTGGTCGCCGCCGACCATGCTGAAGCTGATGACATGGCTCTCGTCGTCCAGCACGTCCAGCCTCTCAGTGCTGCTGTTGGCCGGAAGCCCCGAGATGACCTGAACCTCGCGGAGCGTACCAACGTCGCCGTCGCCGACGATAACGTGGCAGCTTTTCACGAAGTGCTTGTAGGCTTGGGGATTATCGAAGCGGCGGACCACGGACCAGACAGTGGAGACGGGAGCAGCGATCTCCTGCGTCACGGCGGAGCAGCACTTGTTAGGACCGACTCCATGCGTGTGGTAACGCGCCACCGCTTCTGGGATCGGGGCGCGCTGCTGCTGCTGCTTCTTGATCATCATGTTGTTCTTCTGGTTGTTAGACGAGGTGTTGAGGGCGGTGTTGAGGCGGTGACACAATACAGAAGACTTGGGTGGGTTGGGAGGCATTAGAGGATGATCTCTGAGTTTCTTGAAGCTAGCAGAGCTTTGGGGATTGTTTGAAGAAGAGAGAAGATGGGGTGGTTGTATATTTCAAAGGGAAGGAAATGTGAATATTAAATCTTGGGAGAGTTCATGTGGGATGATAAAATAGAAGGCAAGTTGGTCCTTGATCAGCAAAAAAGGAGGAAAAAACAAGCAGCAAGTTGGTGGTGATGAAGTTATCATAATAACCCTTCTGCCCTGGTTTTAAATATTTGGGGTTGCTTTTTAACAAGTTGACCCTCTTGATAAGAAAAGCATTTAATTAAATTGTCATTTTGATCATTTTTTTGTTTTTATTTTTGAATTATATATCGTTCTCAACTTGGGGATTTTGAACCAGTAGAATATTTATCAAATTTAAATATTGAATGGGATTGATGCGGTAATTAAGCACTTAATTTACTCTAGATGGAGTGTGAAGAAGTACGATCTTTGATTTAGAGATTATTTATTCCTTAGACACACGATCTTGAGCACAATAAACTTGTTATGATATAATTATACGGAACTGATTAACGAATCTACCTGAAATTATGTAGTTGAATTACACATTTTACGAAAATTTATATTCTCGTTATTAGTTTAACAGTTTCTTATGTTTTTGTCAATAGATACATGTATGAGTTAACTCGTTGCAATGTCAATGTAAAATCACCAAAATAACTCAAATCTATTGTAACTATTTTATAAAACACTAACTTGACCACATGATGCTAGTCATACGATAGGTTCCACTCTAGAGATTCCTAACCTCAAATGTTTTGTTGAGCAAATAGACGCGCGAGGACCCAAGATTTGCACCTAGCAATTTACAAATTTCACATAATGAAATGTACTTGTCTCTGTTTCTATATGAAATGCCGAATCCATTGCATGTTCATCGATCGATCGGACCACAAGTTTTTTTTTTTTTTAAAATGATAACTTATATTACTTAATTAATGACCAAAAGGCACGTACATCAAAATGTCCGTCCTGCACCAATCTCTGACATGTAGGCCTGCACTATAACAGCCGCCACCACATCCAGATCTAATTTGTAACCACCATCTAAGTCTTCAGCCTCCATCGCCGCCGCCATAGATTCAGGCCAACAAGGAAGTTCACGACCTTTCACAGACGAAGTTTCAACAAAGGTCGTCGAAACACGTCTGCCTACAACACCCTTAACTCCGAGAGAGCGCCTCTGCTAAAACTTCATGAAAAGCTTTGCCGGCGATGCCGCCATCTTACCAATGCTGGAACGATGAAGCACAAGACTCGCCGCCGCGTCAAAGAGACCTAGGTTTCCTATTACCAGGGTACTCCGATAGAGACGGAGCATAGGCCTTTCGATCAGACCACAAGTTACTTCAATACAGTTCGTATCAATTTCATAAAACTAACTACGTGGTCCAAACCTTACTTTTAGTTCATAGTAGCCGGTGACACTTAATTTGGGTAGGAACCGTGCAAGCCCAACATTTTGCAATGGCAAACCCTAGAAACGTATAAAACACCCAAATTCGTAGCGGTAAACGGTTTGATTATTGAATATGCTCGTAATTTTATGTTGTTTATATACACAACTTCAACTATTTTGATCAGCGCATATACATGTATGTAATGTCTTATTGTTATGCTAATCTAAAATTAACAATATGAGTATATGACTCTAATCAATTCGATATAGTTTAGTAAACAGTAACTTAATCATATGATCGATACCGGTTAATTATTTGATAGGTACCACTCTAGTGTTTCTTACCTCGTACGTTTTTGTAGGCCAATGGAACGCATGAGGACCCAAGATTTGCATTCTTCATATTTCACATTGTTGAAATGTACATCGTCGTCTTGGTCTCGGTCTCTATATCGACATGATGCCGTGTCCATCGTCCATTTCCCATCGGCAGGACCACGAGTTGTTGGCTAAATGCAATTTGTATCAATTTCATAAAACTAATTGGTCCCAATCTCCAAACATGATTTTAATCACTAAGCCCGGTGGTCCTTAATTTGGATAGGAACTTGCTAACCCTGATTTTTGAAAGGAAGTGAAGTTTGCACACCGTTAATTACAATCCACATAATACTGATCCATTTTTAACTAGAAAATTGTAAAAACTATCCATAATTTGAAGAGAAATAATCAAGGATATTTTTTACATTTCCATATTAAAAATGGGTCGAATGTGCAAATTATAATTGAGAATGTATAAATTTCATTATCTATTTTAAACTTTAAAATACGGAAACACTCAAACGTTGTGATATAGAAATAATCAACGTTATTGGTAAAAGATTTGAATGTTGAACAAAAAATACATGAGGGGGCTCCTGGTCATTGTAACAGGTTGGTAAAAGTTGTATAAGACTGCTTCCAAAAACCCTTAAATATAAGGCAATTTCCAACTACCAAATGGATGATCAAGTTGGGGAAGGGCGTAAGCTATTGGGGATAGGATAAGCATTTAAACAGTCACATACCCAGCAGATTCTGAATGCAAAGACAAATTTGAACAAGGGAAACTTGGACCAAATTCTAATTCTTTCTAAAAAATCATCCATTTGGGTTTTATATAATATGCAGTTTCTGAATTATATTCATATTTGCTCTAAAAAAGAGAAGAAGAATTATATTCATATTTAGCCAAGCGTTTACTCTTCCATGCCTTTATTTCTGAGGACTTTATGTTACTTTAACGTGATTTGGACTAACTTTAGCTTAAACTTATAAAGAAAAATGATTCTTGGCCTTAATAAGGCATAAGATTTGTGGTCTTAATCCTATGTGGCATACTAGGTCACTTAGACACATCACCAATTTTAAAGATTTTGTCATGTCATTCTTAAGCAAAAAGACAATCTCATCATTCTCAAATCTAATGGCTCTAGATTATTTTGTTTTTTATTAAGAAAGAAATGATTATTATGTCTTTTCTTTTCTATAAAAATTATATATTTCTAGTCTTTTCTCTCTTTTAATTTTCATCACGATCATGTTTAGATAATGTTGTATAGATTAAACACCAAAATATAATATGAAAATACATATATTTTTGATTGTATACTTGTTCAAATTGTGAGTTCATACGAATATAAATAGATATATATAAATATAATTTGTCCAAGAAAAAACAATTTCAACCAATATAAAAATTTACATATATAATAATTCGTCCGAGATAAAGTTTATATATATATATAAAGTTGTTTTTATGTTTTATTTTATTTGGTAGGAAATAAATTTTAATAAATTAATAAATTTATGGTATATAGGCTTCATTTGGTATGTTTACTAACTAGATCATTATTAAGAAAATATTCCATATTAGTTTATATCAACCATTAATTATTAGGGTTTAAATTATCTCTTTACTAAAAAATAACTTAACTGTGATTTTTAAAATTGATGAAGTGTCTAGATGATATGACACACCACCTAGGATTAAGGCCATAAATCTCAGGCCTCAATAAGGCCTTCTAGCACTACCCACTTATAAACATGGTAGCTAGACATGAACAATTGGATATGTATATCTTTCATTTTCTCATCCCACTTGGTTTTCTTTTTAAGTACCAAATGCTTTCATTATTCAAACTTTTTGCCTTCTATTCTACTAGATCGATGGATTCTCTTCTGCAAAGAAAATGCTCAAGTAGAACATTACACCGGCTGCTTCATTCATTCCACTTGACAATTTTAATTAAGCATAAGCAAGTATAATATATGGTGCATAGCTGTATCCATCCTTCATGTTAAACTCACTACTTAATTTAGATGGCAAATTGTAGCTACTTGTGCTATATGATTAAGCTTTGTTTAATTTGTTGGGTATATTAAACAGAGAAATTATATATTGCCCAAGTTGTATTTATCATATAACCCATCATTCTAAGAAATTACAAGTTGTCATCGATCAATGTAGTTTCAAGCCAGTTTCTAGAGTGCGATTAACATAAAGATCGATGAACATGCGGGTTAGATGATCGATTGGTTATGAAAATTATATGGAAAGTCACTTTCTGAGTTATTGTTTTGTCGCTTGTTATTTTAATGAGTTTTATTCATTCAGTGTATCAATATAAAATGATTTCTCTTCTTGTCGTTTTATTTTAAATTATCTCTTACTTTCATGTAACGGCGTAACACATCTAGCTTTTATGATTTAGTCGAGCTTATTTGTCGTTTTCTCTAAAAGAAAAACACACTTGTCGAACAATTACATGCGTTTGATCGAGGAGTTCAAAAGATGAGGTTCTCCATGAATCAGATGCTAAACTTTTCAAGATTGTGATCGATGCTAGCTAGATGTTATTAACTTTTAGAGGAAAGGAGATGGACAAGTGCATGATGTGGATCGAAAAATATGCTTAACCCCAATCTCGCAAGTTGTAAGAGACGTAATAATCAAAGAAATGCTGTAATGATCGAAAGAACTAAACTTCATAGATAAAACTAGTCCCAAAGTTGTACGAACGTACGATTAACTCAATATGTATTAGTATCTTTCTGATACAAGCACTGGGATTCGTTCAAGTTGCTCAAGTAGTACCTTTCAACATAGATGTATCATATGCCAAATAATGCAATTACAGGTTGGTACAGTGTCTTAATAATCGTGTAGAGAAAGTTGGCGAAGTGTAAGTGAGGTGCCGCCCTGCATATATACGTACAATGTCTGGAAAATTTGCTGGGACTTCGCTTGAAATCGTACCAAACTATAAAAATTATGAAACGTAATAATAGTAACTACTATACTGCTCGATCGATCAGTTCACACGTACGTACTGGCGACTGGGATCTGAATCGAAGGTGTGGAAGAACGCAGAGAGACTACTTCATGGAGAAGAATCGAAAATATCATGAGGCGGTGGCCTAAGCTTAGCTAAGCTGTAGTTCGATCTGTAATGACGTATCTTTCGAATGTATGCTTGCACAGAAACACCAAACTCCATCTGATCGATCAAGTACGTTGTATGTGAATCAATATGAATCGTAGATAGTGGCTAGATTCATATGAAAACAGCTGTATATACATGATATATTTATCTAGCTAATTATTAAGGAACTGCATGCGGATTTATATATGATTAAGTTGTTGCATCATCGTATACTCGTAGCCATGTGGTATTAAACAGTGAACACTACGTAGTGTGAGCATTATTAGTAAACTAGTACGTACGTACTACTGGTTGTTCTTCATCGATCCAGCTAGAGTGAGCTTTTTTGGTTTCGATGAATTATATATGTGCAGTTGAGTAGAAGCGACCTTTAGAAGGAGGGAAGGGCCAGTGGCGGAGGGAGAAAAATATAACTGTGGGGGCACAAACAATTGATTCCAGCACAAAAATTGATTCAATGAAATGCTTAGCATTCTTCTGGATACTGTTTCGAATGTGTTGTCTTTCATTCATCAACTATTCACACTTCTTCAAAGCTTGGTTATGAGCACTTTTGAGGTCTCCAACATGAGTATATAACATTCTTTTCTTCTTCCAATTTTGATAACCATTTTTAGTGAAAACATCGCCCGCTTGCTTGTCCTCCGCTATTTGTTTTGAATAGGTAGCAGCACAAACAAAACGCAGCATCCTTCTCGATGCTATATTCCAACCAGTTAGGAAAATCAATGAACCAATCTGTTATGAACCTTCGTTCCTTAGCTCCACACTGAGTCTTAAGACATTTGTGATCTTTACCCCTCTGAAGATATTCTCTTTGAACTTGGTCTCGAATGTTCGAATCATAGTCTGAAATACTCTTTCGTAATCCAGGATCTGAAGGAAGATCAGCCAAGTCTATCTCCACCCCAACATGAATGTTATTTGACAACATGTCTGATTTTCTTTTAAAGAATCTTTCCATGATTTTTTCACAAAATCACAATTCACAACTGCAGTAGCAAATCAAAATGTAAGTTAACTTGAATTGAAATTTAAGGAACGATCAACAAGATTAAAATATGCTTATAGCCTTATACAGTTACAAAGTTCCAAAATTCCATTCTTCTAGGCATGCAGTGTACTGATACAACAATATAAATTCCATTCCATTCTCCTCAAGCTCCTAGTAGTATATATAGAACCTGATAATCCTAATCCTAATCCTACTGGTAACCAAAGTACCCGTTTGAACAGAATTATAAACTCCCAAATCATGATTCATGAATCATGAGTTCACAAAATTTTCAATTGAATATATACAAGAACACTAGAACAGAGAAGAAGTTGAGAAGAAAACCAATCGCATTGAGAGAGCAAGACGAATAGACGATAACAAGACATGTTATCTGATAACTGATAGATATATGAAATCGATGATCCATCATCCATTGATCCATCTGAGATTGAAAGAGAGCATGTACCATACCTTGTTGAGTTGTTGATCTCAGAAATATTGATTTGAGATTTTGGGGTTTGAGGCAGATAAGAGATTGAACGCAGAAATCATCACTGCATCAATATTCTTCTTCTTTTTTCAACAAAGAGATTGAACGCACACAAAAAACGCAGGAGTACTGAAGTAGTATTTGGGGGAAACACAACTCTCTATATTGGTAAATGGTATCCGGGAGACCTTGTAAGTTGGGCTTCTCAAGGTTAGAGTGCATGAGAAGCTTCTTATTATTTCCCAATTTTTTTTTTATTATGGACAGTTATTTTTTTTTACACGGACCTTTTCTTTTGCACTGGTCGATCTCATGTGCCTTCTGTTCTGGTGTGTCCATTTCCCAGAACAAGCAGGGGTATCAATAAGCAGTTAGGAGAAGGAAAAACAACCAAGTACTGACATATCTATCTATTTCAAACTCTAGAATACAAGAGAAAACAAACGTACTCATAAACATAAAGAATATATAAGGGGGTAATTAACGAACAAAAGAGATGAATGCAGAAGCTGCTAGCAGATGGATGAAATATTGATCATATATAATTGATCGACCTCTAAAGGCCGGGAAGGGTCAGTCGGTTGTTTAGCTCTAGCTAGTTTATGATTGTTCTCATGTGCAGAGTTCTAGTTTATGCATATCCAATTTCAAAGAAACAATATACATCGATCTATAAATAGCAGCAGTTAGATATGTATGTCTCTGTGCAGAGAAGGAAACAACAACCATCTATATCAAATATAGCTGTTCATTCTATTTGAAACTTTGATCAACGAAGAAGAACCAACAGAAATCATGCATGTAAATTCTTTTCCAGTTCTCCCTCTTTTGCAGAGGTATTTGGGGTCATATATATGTTCTTGACCACCAACTTCACACAGTTTTCTCATCTTATATCGAAGAGGTGAGTACTCTGGGGCAAATGATCGAATTTATATCCCCATCTACAGATATAATGTACTTTCGGTTAGTGCCCACTAAAAGTGATTTTGCATTGTTGTTTATCAACGGGGCTAGCTTAATATAGGCATTCTCGACATGCATCGGCATACTAATGTAGACATCAGAAAAAGTGATTTCGATTTTTAAGTGATTTTCATACTAAAAGTGATTTTGCATGAAACATGATAAAGTAGTTTCAGATTTACATTCAAACCAATTGGCTATGGGTGAAGTGGATTAAACCACATACAAGGTTCAATTTTTCCGATGTGAGAGTTATATCTCAACACGCCCCCACACGTGTAACGAATTTTTAAGCCTAACACGTGGACAACATTTGAGGTGACGTGGTTCTTGTGGCCGTTACGTATTCACACATGGATGTGGGTAACCTGCTTTAATATTATGATAAAGTAGTCTGGGGTTTACATCCAAAACAAATTGACTATGAGTGGAGTAGTGTCCAAAACCCTTATAAACCACAGACAATGTCCCATTTACCTGATGTGGGATTTATATCTCAACAGAACTAGCATTGACCCATGCATCAAGCGTAGAGTTGTTTGGCTCTCGACAAAAAAAAAAAAAAAAAACTCTTTCAGGCTGGAGCAAGGGGTGCGAGGAGTGGCACCATCTCGATGCTTAATTAGAGATGTCGTCGGACAAATGACAATAAAACCTAACCATTTGACACCTCCGAAGTGTTTTTTTTAAGGTGATCAGTTAGTCTGGGTTTGTTTATTTGAGTGGCTAGGTGTAATATCAAATTATATAATGCAAATAAAATTGAAGAGAATTTAACACGAGGAATGTCAATCCATCAATCATGTTTATCTATTACGTTATTTGAAATCTTTCTAATCTATAGAAAAAAGTCATTAAAACTAAAACAAACATCTACAAACGCAGCATGAATATCCATGTTAATCCTTACAGTTCGGATGCTATTAACCCTATAGTTTTAGAGCAAGAGATCAGATTTGTGATCTGACAGAGAAAGAAAAAAAAAAGGTTGTGAAACGTTATTGAACGACGAGTCGTGTGATCGAGAAACGAAGTGTCGTGCGAGCCTGACTGTTGGAAACTTGGAACGTGTGGACCGGAATCGTTGTAGAAGCTTCCACCATGGTACAACGGTCCAAGTCAGCAACACTATTTTTTTCCCCAAAATCAAAATCGAACCCAACCAAAACCAGAGAGATCAAATTCCCAGAAAATAAAGAATTTCTCTCTTGCTCTCTCGATCTCAACCGCCGTAATCCGCCTTAACACGTCGCCGTCGGCGAGAAGAGAAGGATTGGAATTGCATGGATCAGATTCTGAACAAGGCCGGGTCCTACTGGTTCAGTCAGAAGGCCACCAAGGAGATCTCCTCCGTCGGCGATGACATCAACGTGAGCCAGCTTCTCTCTCAATTCACATTCGACTTGTTTGATTGCGATCCTGAATTGTTTTGTTTCGGTTAAGAAATTTGAATTCTTTACCTGCTTTAAGATTAATCATACGTCTAATTCTTGTTTAGTTGAATTTTTAGGATGATTGATTGGCCTGTTATATGTTTCAAGATGATTGAGACCCATTTATCTCATTTGTTTTGGTTTTTGTATCAGTTTTTGTTTAATAATTTGTTATTTTTGAACCAATTTTTACACTGACATTGTTTGTGTAATTAGTCATTGCAATCCAGTATCTCAGGAGGAGCGAGTTGGTTGGTTAACAAAGTGAAAGGTTAGTTTTTCGCTGTATCCGGTTGCTGCTGTAGTTTCTTTGATTGCTCATATTGGACAGAATTCATATATGCTAACTTGTGTTTTATGGAAAGTTTGTTCTTTTAGTTGCTTCACGTCATGATAATCCGGCTATTCCTGTCATTCTCGTGTTGGCATAAATGTTTGGAAGTTAGGAAATTGCTTTAGGGGATAGGTTTGGGAATGTTGACATTAGCAGTGCAGCTAGACCGTGTAAACGTGTGTTTGAGGCGAATGTAGTCAAGTAAGGGCTTTACAGAGCCGTGTATGACAATGTTGTTGAAGTTTTGCAGATTATGCTTTAGATTGCTCCATGCGGCATGATGACCCGTTTGTTTCAGCTTTAACTAGGTTTATTTTTTTGTTTGGAAAATATCCTGTGAAGGAAAGGGACTCTAAAATGGGGTTTCTGGAAATAACAAAAATGTAAGTAGTTTAATCGCAGGGAGTAATATGAGTTGTATTCATGCTTACAGGGAGGACTATATTTATGTTATTCATTATTTATCTTCCAAATATAGTAATCTTTAAATAAGTGTTAAAAATTGTTGATACTCTTTCAGACATGAGTGCTTTATAACGATCCTGCTATATTCTCTGATAACTGTTATGCCGTAAAGAATTGATTAGCATTCTTTAGGTCTTTTTTAGTTTCATAATTGCCACAATTTAACCAATAAGTGTTATCTGAACAGGAAGCATGCAAAAGCCATTGCCTGAGCTTCTTAAGGAGTATGACCTCGCAGTAGGAATCTTTCCTCGGGATGCTACCAACTATGAATTCAATCAGGAGACAGGAAAACTCACCGTCTACATACCATCAGTCTGTGAAGTCGGCTACAGGGATTCATCTGTGTTGCGGTTTTTCACTACTGTAACTGGATACCTGAAGAAAGGAAGGCTAGAAGACATTCAGGGGATCAAGACAAAGGTGACCTTGCTATGGGTAAAAGTGACTTCTATCTCCTCTGGGGGATCAAAGCTCAATTTCCAGGCTGGGATGAGCAGAAGCAGGAGTAGGGAGGCTTATGAGGTTTCTAGAGATGGAATTACTGTAGACAAGTTTTGAAAAGGTAATAATAATGCGTATCAGTTGCTGTTCTGTAATTGTAGTAGTTTTCAGAGCCGCAGCTTGCTTCTCCATGAAAACTTGTTGAATGAGTGATCATGTGTTATTTTCTGGATGTTGAATGGTTATAGTCAATAATTTTATGTTTGTATGGATTACCAAAAAGTATCGTAAACAGGTGATCTCTCTTGAAGTCGAAAGTTTAAAATGAATTGTATTTTGTACAGGCTGCAGTATAGAATGTTTTCTGTTTCCATACGAGTACATGATTGCACCAGAGTATAAGTACTTGTTTTTCACCAAAGAACCAAATGCTAGTTCTTTTGGGTCTAATCGATCGATTAGAACTTGGAAGTAGGGAAATTAATGATCATTGCCCCATTGATCGATGATCGATTGATCATATACACTTGAGTTTTGAGCATACCCATCAATATGCAGTATATATCATCTGACTACTTTTCCCAGTGGAACAAAACTAGCAAACATCTGCATGAACAAGAGCTGGTATTGACTAAATCAGGAGCATGCCTAATGTCGAACCATTTTACTTATCCTTGTCATTGAGTTGTTGAAAGAACGTTTTTGATGCTTCATAAGTAGACCAGCAAATTGCAGCTGCAGGGGCATGGAAGAGCATCCTGGGAATCCAACCTCTCATAAGCCCTCTATATCCATCTTTATTCACGACGCTTCGAATAACATCTCCTATCGAGCTACTCGAAAATCTATCACATCCACAAACCCCCTGTATTCGAAATGAGTTAGTATTCAACAAACAAGATGATTTCCATCAACCTCCTTAGGAAACACCAACAGAAGTAAACTTGTTCGCCAAGTCAACTATGGTAAAATGTTTATGCTTTAGAGGAGTGTCAAATAATGAATCATGGATGTTCGGATTTCTCAATATTTTAAGTCTTATGTAAAACGAAAGTATCTTAGTACCTGACACTGCAGTTGGGTTTTGACAACATCAAGCGGGGTAGTCACAGCCGCAGCCAAAGCCCCGGCCACCGCACCAGCCGTCGCATGAACCACCAACCTCTCATCACTCGCACTCTCCGGCGCCACCTCACTCAACCCCCTCTTTGCCGCCTCATACGTGGCAAAATGAACCGCCGTGAACGGCGCATTCATCACCACCGTGGTCTTATACGACTTGTAAAACGCCCCCACCCCTTCCTCCACCAAAACCCTCCTCACACAGTCCCCAACGCCCTTGTACGGACTGCTCTCCAACTGCAGCCTCTGCTTCACCATATCCATCGGCGTGATCACCGCGTCGCTCATAACCGTCGCGCACACGCCGGACAAAGCATACGCCACCGAGCTGTTAGGGTTGCCACGTGTGAAGTACTCTTTGCATAACTCGTAGACGGAGAAATAGACTGCATGGGCCGGGCCGGCGCCGAGTCCCATTGCTCCGATGCCGCGGTAGAGGCCGGCCGGTCCTTCTAGCTTGAGAATGGAGCCAAGGGCTTGCCGGACTCCGACGGGGTTGACGGAGAGGGACCCGCCGAAGATCTGCATGCGGGTTTTGAGGGTGTCGATGGGGAACATGGCCATGTGCTCGACGGAACCGGCAATGGAGCCGGCGATCATGTACTGCCAGAACTCAAGGCCGTCGTGAGTGGAGGTTAACATAACAGGTTCGGGTTGTTGGGAGTGCGAGAAGGTCCGGAAAGTTGGGGAGGCATCGGTGGACATTGTGGTGGTGGAGAGTGGAGAGTGGAGAAGTAATTGAGGGTTGGAGAGGTTTAAAAAGGAGAGTGAATAATTAGGGGTCCGGAAATCATTTTAGGGTTGAATAGGGATTGGATTGTCTCCATGCAGAGGAGGGTTTTGATTTGTTATGGCAAGATTTTAAGAGAGTGAGTGTGGTGTGGGATGTGTGAGAAAGAAAAAGACTAAACTAGACATATATGAAGCACGATCATGATCACGAAGAAAGAAAGGAAGTGAGAGTTTAAAGCTGATCGAATGAGAAAGATCTTTCACTTAAAATTGGCTGTAATTCCTTACCATTTTCACATGAATTTGGACCAACTTGAATAAGCTAGAGAGCACCAAACCATAGAAACCTTGTTTAAAGTGAAATGCGGCAAACACCTCAACATAGGTTTCAAATTAGTAAGAGCCTAGGTGTGAAACCTCCATATTCAGATTTGAAATCGTCTGATCTCAAAAAAAAAAAAATGAAACGAACGCATCTGTAAATCTGTATGAAAGTACTCGGATGAAACACATTTATATATATATATATTCCTTTTCCGAATTCTTATGTGGTAACTCTATCATCAGCACGGTTTTTAACCGGAATGATCGACAATATTTATCTCACGGCCGGTATCTCTGAAAATGAGAAACTAGAATTATCTTGTTATATCTTGAGTTTGTGAAAACCACAGTTGTGTGAGTTCTTCTCACTTGCAAACATCGAAAAGCAATTCCATTAGTTTGAAAACAAATGGTGGGTAGAGGGCTTGTGCTATCCACAAGCTTTGATCTTCGTTTCTGTCCACAAGCACACAAGTCTTTACCTCAGTCCATTACCGTCACTCTCAAAATATCTGGCGTTTCAGTTCATCCCAAAGCATATGAATATCTCAAAGGGAATGAGCAGAAGATGAAGCTCTTCCACAAGAGCAAAAACCAATGGTTTTGACACAAAACATGAGGTAGCTAGAAGTTGACACTCGATCAGACATTTAGCTCAGTTAGCTGCACCTGTCACTGTGTAGAGCACTAATTGCCTTTCACTCTCAAACCATATGACAAACGATATATCGAAGTCTTTCTTTTTAGTAAATAGTTGATATCAAATCTGAGTACTGTAGCTATTTGGTTATCTAATTTTCAGATTCCTTGCGTAATCGATTGGTCTATGAGCTAGCACTTGTCTTCTACTCCCCAAAGCATTTGGACTCTTGGCATACACCAAATTTCATAGCTAGTGACGAGAAAGTATGTATAAGAGAGGGATAATTCTGCTGTACCGATCGGCATGCTATGCCGGCCGGTTTCCACAACAAGATCCTCATCCTACCCCACCTCCATGCCCCCACCCTCCTTGTTGAACGGCACAGATCCGGACGGTATGCTATACCGGACGGTATAGCAGCTTTCCCATAAGAGAGAATTGTACATTTTGGAGCATCTCCAGTGGAGATGTCTTTTGACAGATGGACAATGCAATGGCAAGAAATGACAGCTGACAAGGTCTCCAACCCAATGGTCAAATCCATGTGGATGACAGTTCTCAAATCCTCATGTCAAATGTGACACCTTCAAATCGATGGGTCTTTCTTTCTTTATCATTGTTTGTCTTTCCTCTCTCTCTCTCTCTTCTCCCACACGTAGGGTTTCTTCTGGTAGAAGAGTAGTGATCGGTTTGTTATAAAATATTCTAAAAATTAATAAATTAATACATACTTTTAACATCTCTGTTGGAGTAAGTTTCTGTCAAAATTGACATGAGCCACATCAGCCTTCAAGTTTGAAATTGACACAAGCTCTTAATGTGTCTATGTTCAAAATGAGGCTGTGTTGTATTCTTTTAAATATCAGATCACTGAATTGAAAAAATTAAGTTAAATTCAAATTGACAATAACGATACATAACCCATATCAAAAGATGAAACAATATATAAATATAGTATCCGACTCCCAACAATTTTCCATAGAAGGTTAGAACACACTACCAAATCAACAAAAGTTTCCATTCCACTTTGATAAACAAGATTTTCAATAAGTTAGCTTATTATCTCATCGATCTCTTGGTGAATGATTGCTTTCTGGGTCCTTTCATTTTGTTTTTCAGTATTGATTATTCAGAGATATATTCCATGCACGAGTCGGGCAGCTGCCCTAGGATGTTTAACCGCGCGTGTAAAAACGCAACGTTAGTATCGTCTGGTCGTTGTTTTTCCTTTCTCTTCCTTTCTCCTCTCTCTCCACACATCTCGCCTCTCCTTCATCCACGTCGATCTCTCAGACATAGCCAAGAAGCTCGACCTCTCTGACTCCAAGCAATTCGTCCGTATAGCCACCGGTCTCTGCGACATCCAATTCGTCTCTCTGTTGAGAAATTGGATTGAAATTTGGCAGGGTGAGGTATGCTTGGCAATAATCTGCTAGAAATCGATTTCATGGGAGATGGGTTTTAGATATTTAGTGAAGTAGTGGATTTGGGTTTATTGTGAATGTTTACAGGTCGGGCATTTTGTTCGATCTGCACCATAAAAGTTGAGTACCAGATCCTTTAATTCCTTGCATATCGGCCTCGGCGTCGAGTGGGTTTCCGATTTCTGATTTGCTTTTTCGGATTTTGATGCCGTTTTAGTATATAGTG
Source organism: Fragaria nilgerrensis (assembly GCA_010134655.1). Classification (NCBI taxonomy): domain Eukaryota; kingdom Viridiplantae; phylum Streptophyta; class Magnoliopsida; order Rosales; family Rosaceae; genus Fragaria; species Fragaria nilgerrensis. The sequence goes on from CM020982.1 coordinate 7,907,383, forward strand.
CACATTAATATCTCAACGCTTTTGGGTTTTGGCCATTTTTGCTTTAGTTTCATTCTGTGTTGAAAAGTTTAATACTTTTTACAGTGTTGGAGTACCTTGCTGTTTTGTTCCTTGCTTTGGTTCTCAGTGATTGCCTGACTGTGTTTGGAAGGGGTATGTGGAGATCTTAGTGATGGGATCTGAAAAATTGGGATTAAAGTCGGAGGGATTTTATGTGTTCTTATTACAGTACATATCAGATAAAGATATAGATTTTTAGTTAACCTGTTTGGATTCATAAATCTTTAAATTTGACTAGTAGTTATAGCAACGGTGGCGGCTGTAGGTTTTTGAAGACTAGGTTGCTTAGCCACCGTGTGTAGCTTGTAACAAAGAACTGTCTCAATGAAATTATGTCAAAAGATTGTGATAGCCTAAATGCTTGGAACTGATGTTATTTCATTACAAATGCATGAGGATTCGGGGTAATATGACTCTGGCTCTGGTGCCCCAACGTATCTTGCTCAACACTCATTGTTTGATCGAACAATGAGTACAATTGTGATATGCATATATGTTTGGATAAACGAGTATGTTTCAATTCATTTGTATCCTGTGAATGGGTACATTACAATTGTAATATGCATATATGAGTGGGAGTTGCGATCTGGTACTCAACTTTTTGCAGATCACAGTATGTTAAGTTTCCGTGGGAGTTGTGATCTGCAAAGTTAAGTTTGGATAAACTTACTGTGAATGGGTACATTACAATTGTGAGATGCATATATGTTTGGATATCATTGATATGCTTTTATTGTCAGATAGAGTTGCATGAGGACATATGTATTTCTCACCATTGTTAGAGAACTGGATGTTAGAGAACTCACTTCTTGTCTTATGGTACTGAAGTGATATTCCAGAAAAAATAGTTTTTGTTAGAGTTTCGTCTCTCTTCCTTTCTCCTCTCCCACTAAAGTAACCGAAGCAAATTGAAGTATGAATCGACAATGCCTTTAATTATGTACAAGAGGTCAGATTCAATCTGGGAAATTCAATTAATAGTTAGCGCGAGGTATTTGATTAATTTTCTTGTTTGCTATCCGGATTGATTTTCTCGGTTGCCAGTGAAGCTCGAAGGCTGTGTTGTGCGGTTCAATGAAAATCTGGGTTCAATTTCGTTTGGGTTGGCGTCCGGGGATGAAGGAGGGCTGAGTTTGAACAATGACCTTCACTAGATCAACTGGGTTCCGGAGTGCTGGGTTTGGTGGTTTTGCTGGATTCTTGATTTAAATGCAGAAAGCTTTGAATGGAAAGGATATATTACGTCCAGAAAGCTTGCTGGCGGAGATTGTAGATTGTGGTGGAGAGATCGGAGGATGGGAGGCGGGGTGTGCGTTTGGAGAGAAGGGAAAGAGAGATGAGATATGAAAAAGGGAAACATGGATGAGATTTGGGGTTTTTCGGCGGAGATGAAATTTGGGTGAGAGAACGGAGAGGATGGCGGTGTCATCTCGTAGGGATGTATTTAGGCGTAATAAAGATTTGTTTTTTTTTGTCAGAATTTTTTTAATTTCTTAATAAATTTCCAACTAATATTTTTGTACATTGTGATTCTGATAACTACATTTCACAAAATGAAAATCCAACCATAATGAAATACGGCTAAGATAGAAAATTAAAATGTATTCGGTATCGTTCGGGGCTCGGTCAAAGCGATCAACCTTAATTCAACGTCACTTACCACACGAAAACGCTCTTACCTACTCATATATGATCTAATTTGGTTGATTCTTCTGCAAACAAAACTCTTAGATAGAAGAGATGTAATCACCCATGTAAAAATTTGAGGACGTTCACCTCCTGACGATAGAGATCCTCATAGGGAAGCATAAGCGTAAATAGGGTTGACCGCTTCTATCGGGGACCAAACTTTTTCAAAATTATGTGATTTTTCAACCATAACCGTATTTCACCATAATGATCACATCTTATTTCACAAGATTTTTGAAAATTTTGCTTCCGATATATAGTTGGTTCACAAATATATCACTTGCATATAACATAATAAACAAGTTATATCATATTAGTAGGCACGTTGTGATTCTAATGAGTAAAATTTACAAAATGAAAATTCAACCGTCTGATATGATCATAATAGTGAAACATTGCTATGGTATAAAATTCAACTCAATTCGACAACGTTCGGAGCTCGATCAAAACGGTCAATCTTAATCCATCGTCACTTATCACACGGAAACGCTATTACCTACCTCTCAGTGACCTATTTTGGTCGACTCTTCCACACGTTAAACTCTCACATAGATGAGATGTAGCCATCCATGTAAAAATGTGCAGACATTACGTACCGACGATAGGGCTCCCCATAGGGAAGATTAAGCGTGAATAGAGTTGACCGCTTTTACCGGAACCGAGACGTTACCCGAAATATATGATTTTTCAACCATAGCCGTATTTCATTATTCCGATCACATCCTATTTCACAATATTTTTGAAAATTTTGCTTCCTATGTGTAGTTGGTTCACAAAGATGTATACTTCTAAATAACCTACTAAACAAGTTATTCCATTTTAGTAGGCACGTGGCGATTCGAGGTCAAAAATATGAGAAAATAAAAATTACACCGTCTGATGTAGTCATGGTAATTAAATTGGTCTACTAGAAAAAATCAACTTCGTTTTAGATTTTTTAATTCAATCTCATTTTTCACACGAAACGCGGTTGACCGGCATCATGCGAAATCCCACTTTTCCCCATTTTCAAACTCGTATATTTGATACTTAGGAACCCATGGAAATTTTATTAAATTGACCCTCCGGTGGGTAGGCTCCCCTTAAGAGCACTTAAGCGTAATTATGGTTGACCGCTTTTGATGGGAAACAAACGTTACCGGAAGTTTGTGATTTCAACCATAGTTTTATTTCACTATTCCGGTTACATCCTATTTCACAAGATTTTTAGAAATTTCACTTCCTCTTTATAGTTGGTGAGGAAGTATATTTTCACAAAATCTATTAAACAAGTTATACCGTTTTAGTAGGCACGTGGCCGTTGACGATCCAAGGTCAAAAATTCACAAAATAGAAATTCTACAGTCTGATGTGTTCATTATAGTAAAATATGACTATAGTAGAAATTTACCTATTTTCGTCATTGTTTGGGCCTCGTTCAACTTAGTCAACATTATGCATTCTTCTACCTCATTTAGGATAACCGTGTCAAGCGGATGTAAATTACATAAAATTTTTACATGGATGAACATTGCGCGTCACCACATGATTGTAGAAATTTTCGAGGACTTTTTCAGACCAGAGCTATTTTTTTAATGATTTTCAGAGTTTCAAAAATTGTATAATTATTAACATTTTTTATAGTTCAATTTCTAAAAAACATAACAAATAGCTCTGGTGCTCGAATAATTATCCGAAAATTCCTACACTCGCGGTGACGCTCTATGTCCATTCATGTAAAAAAAAATTGACCTGGTTCATCGTCGTCTCGACAATGGTCAAACCGGCGACTGCTTGATGACAACAAAGCGTTGGTCGCAAATGCTGGCGTCATCAAAGGTATTAGCGAAATTATCGTCGCAAGAGGATTAGCGACAACAAAATTTTACCGTCATATACTATTAGGCCTCGTTTGATTCGCGGAAAGTAACCATGAGGAAATGAACACCTTTGCTACGATTAGGAATGCTGAAGGAAATGAAATGTTTTCCTGAATGTTGGGAAAATGCAAGGGAAAGTGGTTCCTTCAAAATCCATAGGAACTATCTACCCATCTCATTTCCTTGCATTTATTACTCACAATATATTATTTTATTATTTTAATTAACAACTTTCCGGATAATTTTCTTTGTGTTACCAAACATCGGAAATGAAAGTCATCGAGAAATTTCATTTCCCTTCTCTTTGATTTCCCGTGGGAAAGACAAAGGAATTAATTTTCTTTCCACAAACCAAGCGAGGCCTTACTACGGCGGACATACCGTCGCCAATACATTTGGCGACGCCGACATTTGCCACCAAAGCCATTTGCTATGGCATAATGCCATCGCAAAATGTAATTCATAAATTATACAAAAATTAGGCATGCAAATAGATATATATATATATATTTTTTTTTTATTAAAATAAATTTAGACATAGAGAAAGAAATATTACAATTCTTCTCATAAATGTTACTAAAAGCATGAAGCACTTAAACAAAAGATTAAAAAATATATTTAGTAAAGGCTGAAAGAATCCTCAAACTGATAAAATGCTAAATTTTACAAGGTATTTTTGTTCCTCTGTTTCAAGATGAATTTTGCAGGGATCTTCCTCGATCTATTTCACGTACCAATCACTCAGTGTGCAGCAACTAGCAAACCTCTTATAACAAAATCAAATAGAAAATGTCATATAAGCTAACAATTTGTAGACATGCATATTCAGGCATATAATCTGTACTTTAGTAACTTAGCAATTTCATAAACACCATCACTATCAAAACCAGACAAAATAGTTACAACTTGTCATGAGAGCTATACGAAATTGAGCAAGAACAAGCATGACAAGAAGTTCGCTTATAAACTAGTTGACCTATAAACCATTTTGCTTTTGATATGGTAATTATTTTGGAACCTGAACATTCAATAACCTAGACACATACATATTAACTAACTTGCTTATGAAATAATGCAGTTATCTAGGAAACCTTCTTAACTAGGTAGCTTTTTAAAAGAAGAATGTGCACTGTTCTTATCAAAATCATCCTGTGAAAATAAAATTGCTGGACAAATCCCCCAAAGCTATATTGTCCCTTCATCATGCAACTACGCAAGGTCACATACTTCACACCAGCAAGAATAAGATTCTTGGCTACACGATTGAACCATTAATTGAGAAGTTCCTCTATAAACCATATGAAGAGTTCAAAAAATGTAAGGGCAACCTATATGTACATGATTGTTTAAGAGTTTGAACAGGCTGAAAATTTAACGTTTCTAGGTTTAATTCCATATACTTGAGAGTACGCTTACAGATACGTATATTGTGTCAAATTGAATACAACTTTACCTGTAAGAATTCTCAACTAGATTACATATAGAATTTGAACAGACTTGGAGCTATATCCTTATAAACACCTACAAAGCATGAAATATCTCAATTAATCAATAAATGACGTAAACTGAAAATACAAGAAAGAAAGGAAGAGAACAAAAGACCTAATCTGCAGCTATAACTACACATCCATGTTCCATTGGCCATGAAAGACAGATATCAGGAAATAAAGCTATCGAGCCAAGGAAAAAAAAGTCTGATACAAGGTTAAATATAAACCCGCATTACAAGCATGGGTGTGTAATGTAAATGGATTACAAGTAAATATATGGATCGACATGAATGCTGGGCATCATTTCCTTTTACAAGTAAAACCAACAACATATAAATCCATAGCATATATGTTTCAAAAACAAAAAGGCATGTCAACACAATGATGTTGACATATATCATACATTTCTGGAGAATAAGAAGAATCACTACAATCCTGAGGAGTTATATATAGTCCAAGTGGTCTAGCTCTAGAAGATAGACATGTTGATATCGACTTAACATGTATGGGCATAATTATATATAGCATTACGGCATTCTTGCCTCCAACATTGATTAACATGAGTGGTTTTCACAATATATGCATATACACAGATAGATAAGTAGCTTTGCTGGGTTACTGTCTCTAGTGTCTAAAGATAGTGTGATACTAACTAGGTAGTGAAACCAACTATAGATAGAACTAGACATATACCTACAAATTCCAAAGAGCAGTATGGGACCAATACTGAGGAAAGCACATTTGATGTTAAAGGATTGGTTTGGACTGCTATATACGCCATAGTGCACGACCCCTTCTACATCAAACAAGCTTAACAAAAAGCTGGGTATCTATTCCAGCATTCATATTAATTTTTAAACAACAGAAATCTGAAAGACAGAAGAAACAAGAAACCATGAGAAAATTGAAAGAGATTATGGGCTATATATCTGCCATGAGAAAGTCATCTTCCGGATCCATTCAGATGCGTCGGTGAAGACAGAGAGGAGGGATCCTGGCGAGGCTTCAGAGGTTTTGCCTCCTTTGAACATTCGAAACATCTGAGTTGAGATTCTGCCTTTCTCTCCCCACCTCCCACTCGCCTACTAACAGAGGCCAAACGGCGAACAAACGCCTTAATCTTCAAACTTATCCACGCGTCAAAACCGACGGTGGAGATCACCAGTGCAGCTGCACGACCCGTGCATACAATAGTTTTCGCATCTTCATTAGAAGGACAACTCTGACCTACATGGGCCTAGGTAGAAAGTTATCAAAATTGTTGAATCGATCCAATTATATCAAAAGGTCATCTAGGCACACTGTCATTTGGCCCATGATAAAATCAAGCAAGAGGTTAGAAAGTCCGTTCATTTCCTTGCCCATCCAAATCCGTGTATAGCAATGCTTCCTTCCACACACACAACAACAACACAAAAAACAGAAGAAACAAGAAAGAGGCGTAAACGATTTTACCCAGAAAATGGGGCAGATACCATTCAACCATTGACATTTTTGTTCCAAATTTGAAGAGTCTATGATCAGGGAAATCATATGGCACAAATACAAAGCGTTACTCGCCCTTGAACAATCACTTATTTTTACCAAAATACCCTTATCTTCCACCTGGCGTCTATGTATCGCGCCTACTTCTGTTTTCCGTAGTCACGCGAGTAGGAGATTGTGCCTTGAGAAAGACAAAAGTTTTGAAGACTCTTCCAATGTGGAACGGATTTCCCGTCTAGATTCCACGGCTCTAGTGGTTCTGGATAGACCACCACGAGGTCGCCACACGCCTATCCACGTGTCGTGATCCTAATCCTCTCATCCGACGGTCCAGAATAGAGCCTCTGCCAGCTGGAACACCTAGCATCTCTTTATATGCCCTCAACACACTCCCAGCCTCTCACACCATTTCTCATTCTCCAATTGCTTTCTCTGCTATTTGATTCCAGTTTTCAGTTCAGAAATCTCTGTTGTTTGATCTGAACATGGCAATGTCTGTGAGGAGCGTTTCGGGGTTTTCGGTGTCGAGCAAGCAAGGGAATGGTGGTGCTGATTTTAGCAGCAGCAGCCTCTTGTTGAATGGCTCAAAACTTATTGGATCTTCTTCTTCCTCTTCTAGTCTGAGTTTTAATCAGCCGAGGAGACCTAGAAACCTTGCGGTTTCTGCGTCGAGCGAGACGGTGATGACTGGTGTTGTGTTCCACCCTTTTGAAGAGGTCAAGAAGGAGGTTCTTGCTATTCCTGTCTCACCTCACGTTTCGCTTGCTCGTCAGGGCTTTGCAGATGAGTGTGAAGCTGCGATTAATGAGCAGATCAAGTAATTCTTTCTCTGTATAACCTTGTTGTTTTATCTGATAGTATATGATGTTTTAATATCTCAAACAATATATGATTTATTAAACGTTTAGACGTGACATATTATGTTACGAGATTAACTTTACACAGTATGTTATTAACATTTTAGTTGTTGAATCTATGCACATAATAATTCAAGATTGATAGTTTGATAACATATCATGTGAGTTATATGAGAGGGATCAAGATTAATTGTTGGTTGTTCTGAATTCTGATCATATATGTTTTTTGTTTGTGTGACAGTGTGGAATACAATGTGTCATATGTGTACCATGCGATGTTTGCATATTTTGACAGGGACAATGTTGCTCTCAAGGGCCTCGCCAAGTAAGTGTTGGCGTTGCACACTCAGTTGGATATCCACTACATATATGACTGATGTTATCACGAAATGATGTATTGATCATTTTGTTCCAAATAGGTTTTTCAAGGAATCAAGTGAAGAAGAAAGAGAGCATGCTGAAAAACTGATGGAATATCAAGTAAAAACCAACCTTAATAATCAAGATAATCCCAATTTCATTTGTTTTTAGTTTTTAGTGTGTTTTAGATATATGATTTTCTTATGAATTTTTTGCAGAATGTACGAGGTGGAAGAGTAAAGTTACACTCTATTATAAATCCCCCTTCAGAGTTTGAGCATGCTGAGAAAGGAGATGCATTATATGGTAAGAAAGATCAATGTTTATTCCTACGTACTCCATGGTTATTTGTAATTATTTAGTCTCTTAACAATTACTTTGGTATTAATAGATGAAAAATTTTATTCACACATCCTAATATAGTTAATACACACCTCTTATATTTTTTATCTAAATTTGTTCCTTAAAGTTCCTTTTATGCCCTATTTATTTTACTTAATACACACCCTTTAACTCATCAACTTGTTCTTTATGTCAACCGACTTCTCCTCATGAATCTATCACTCTATTTCCTTACCTCTATGATCAATACTACCAATTCAACTAAAATCAAATCAAATTGGTAAGCAAATAAAGCTTAACAAACTATCAACAGAGGCAAAGTGATTGACAATTTTTTTTTTAATTTGTCATTTAAATAACCTCTAAGATTTTCTACAAACAAAAAAAAAACCTCTAAGATTTTCAATCAATCGAAATAGTATGGAAATTTGATATCACCAGGAAGTTTACAGACTGTAGATTTCTTAGAGTTGTAGATTTGTATATAAATTTTTGTTTGTTGTGTTCTTTTTGTTTGTTTTGTTTATCTTCATCAAAGGGATAAAATTGTATTAAAAAAAGTTTCAAAAAATAGATATGTGTATTGATAAATCTGGTATGTGTGAATAAAATTTCTCTTAATAGATAGATGTAGTTGCACTTATGCAAATAAAGATGAAAATGAGCCTCTGAATTACTCTTTAGGGTTTACCAGTAAGCTTTGTTCAAAAATGTTATTTTCTTAAGCCATTTTTTTGCACTGTTTAATTATGTTGACTGACCGAGTTAATAGCCTTTAATAAACTAAGCTGTCATTGGTTGCTTAATGCAGCTATGGAGTTAGCTTTGTCTTTGGAGAAGCTGACAAATGAAAAGCTCTTGAACTTGCATAGGGTACTAAATACATCTCTATCATATCATATTTTCTTTTGAGTTCAATATCACAATTGGTGGTATCTGATTCTCATTTGACCCTTCTCATTTCAAATTTTCCTAACTACAGCAAATACTTGTTTTTATTCTTGATTAAAAATAGGTGGCACAGGAGAACAATGATGTTCAATTGACAGATTTTATCGAGAGCGAGTTTCTTACTGAGCAGGTGAAACATATTTTCCTCTTATCCGTTTTGTTGGTTAACCAGTTTCCACAAGCTTAAGTAGGGGGTTAACGTTACTTTTTATTCAAACACCGCTAATCATTTCCGCCGTACCTAATGTACAGGTTGAAGCCATAAAGAAGATAGCTGAGTATGTCACCCAGTTGAGGCTGGTTGGAAAAGGACATGGTATGAAACAGATTTCACTGTTTTTTCACTGTTGAATTTTTCATCATTTTGAACAAACACCATCATAGTTACTTACAATTTTCTCAATTTGAAATTTGTTCTTCATCTCCTTGTAACTTCTGAACTATTTGGTGGTTTGCAGGAGTGTGGCACTTTGATCAAGAGCTGCTTCATTAAGAGTCAAGAGTGATACTGCACTCCGAACATTTGTTGCTGGTGTACTACTTGTAGTGTTTAATGTCTACAATTGCTTTTCTGCAAATATAATATTATCAAATGTTGGAGAAATCTTTGAATCTTTGATCCTTCGACTTATATAGAATTGAATGTTGTATCTATATTTTTAGAATCATGATTCCTTATTAAAATGAAGTTTCTGTAATATTATAGTAGAACATTTGGCATGCTCACTCAGAATATGCTTAATGCTATTGAACTAGGCACACTTATCTTTCAATACGCAGATGCTGCTGATATTTACATGTCACATTCTTTAGATTCAAAATTTAGATCGATCTTTAATCGAAACGATCATAGAAACATCAAAAGGTAATTACAGAACTCATGTACTCGGATGAACACAAAATCTCCAGTAAGAGGAAGACCTCTGCTTCCTTCTTTGAGCACCGCCATCTGAATTCTGGGGACAAGAATGAATAATCTCCCACATCACTTTTATATCTGCATACTCTCCACAAGTTTCTATATCTTTGTACAAACTCACCAATCCATTACCATTTCCTGCAATTGAATTTAACCATGTATCTCAGCGACATAGACAGAGAGAAAGAGCAAAGTACTGATTGAACAAAATACAGTTTAGAGCTTACCTTTCTGTTTGTGCCTTGAGCGCGAAGTAAGCTTGATCAGAAAACACTTGGTTGGGATAAGGAAAGACTGCTTCAAGCAAAACCAGGCTTTCCAAGCCACCATCTTCAAACGCTTCCTATTCCTTCTCTTCCTCCTCTCCATTTTATAAGTTGATTTTTTGAGTTAAGGGCCTAACTTCTCCTCACTGATATAACAATATCTGAACTAAACAACAAGCTGCATATAGACATAGCACTAAGCAACACTCATAAAGACGTAGGACTCTTGTAGGACTCTGATTGGCAATTACACATCCAAGTGTATAACCCTTATTAATTTTCTTCTAAACTTTAGGCAAATATCATCTCATCTGCATACTGATCTTTGTCGTTCTGATCAAACGGGTTACCTTACAAAAATCTATTGCGTAACGGGTTTCACTACTTTTATGAAATGGGATTACCCAAAGTAATAATCTAACTTGCTGTTTAAGCTATAAGCCTATATGTGAAAACATGTAGATAGGTATAAAAGAACAGTAAAAACCAAGTTTTGGTGAATAAGAACAACAACAGTAACACAATGTTCTGAAGTGTATGGTAGAAAAGAGAAATCTTTATTGGGAAGAAATGGACCATTGAGTAGGAGAGTCCGTTTGGATTTTGCTTTTCCACCTATCCAAGTTTCCAAGATTCTGAGTTCTATAATATTGGAGGAAGGTAGAGTGGGGTCTTAGTCAAACGGTTAGTTGGATTTTCTTTCAGTACCATCTAATTTGTTCCTACACTTTGGTTTTCTTATTGCGTCCTCCAATCTTACTCAGTGTGTGATTACATGTCATTTAGCATAAGGTTAACATTAATAAAGGAGCAATGCTTAGTAGAAGTTAGAGTAGAGGAACTGTGTAGCTTTTCTTTGGTCACTTTTAATCGGTTTGGTACTACTGGTGATAGTAGTGGACTGAAGCATGTGCATAGCATATGCAACCATTTCTGGTGGTTTATCAATGTGCTGGTCTTGAACTACACTCCATGACATTTCACCAACTGCCACTGATTAATTCATGATCATCACCCAATCTTATGTATTTGGATATGAGATTTTTAGGCTGCCATATTTGGATTTTGATAGGGATCTAAATATGTGCTGCAGATAAGGCCACAGATCACCGGTTTACTATATGACTATGAACTGTTACTGCATAAGTTCGTCCCTTTGGTTAATCATCATTCTCTTGTTTGTAATGCTGCTAGGAGAAGTCAAGACATTATTTCACTTCCCCATCCACGTTATGGTGGCGCACCTTCGAGTAAGAAATTGCCCAATGTTTCCCAATTTTTGCAGTTAGTGTCAGAAATGTTCATCTTGGCTCTACCGTGTACCAGTTTCTGATGCAGTTGATCTGTTAACTAATGGTAGTTCTACATTTTCGATAAGAAAAAAAAAACCGTGAGCTAGAGAAGTACCATCATCAAGTTTTTAGTGCACACTGCATCATTTCTCATTTACCATAAGCCCTACTAAGTTTAATTAGTGGAGCATTGGAGGGTTGATTGTAAAAGGCTTGGCAATTTCTAGTCAGGCCCTCAATTTGTATTCATTGGCTCAGCAAAATTTTGTGTTTCTTGAAGGGATTAATTTCTCAATTGCTTGTTCATAACATCATCAGACAGAAGATGAATAGCCTAAGTTTGTATGCTGATGATTCATTAGATTTAGATAGACCGGTCTGAGACTAGAGGCTGAGTTATAAATCATGAAATCAGATAGATCCAAGGATTTCAAATGCCCTTTCAACTGGATTCTAGAAGCAATTTATCTTATATCTACAATGGTTGTAGAATATTGATGTGTAGTTTACAAATGATAAATTATGTAAAGAATTGCTAGATTGAGAGTAATTATGCTAAGACCATAGTTGGCCTTTGAACTGAAACATGTAGCTTTGAATACCAATTCATTGATAAAATGTACTCACTAATTAACAACATTGAGAATTTAACAACAGCAACAACATGAAATTACAAAACAAAGAAACATCAGCAACATGTTGTAGTCAGTGAGTAGAGGCAAACATGATCTGCTTAATCTTTGACACAGGAATGAATAAGAATGGAGGCCTCATCAGTTGAGGGAGCTGCATCATCTGGTAATTAGTAAACATTTAAAGTAAAAGTGTCAATTGACATTCACAAATTTAATCACAGCACTACCAAAATCAACCCCCAGAAAGCTTGACAGAAGAAAACATTGACTGACCTGGAATTGATGCAGGCAAGTGAGAGACAATGTTATCAATAAGGCCTCCTTTACCTCCTTTACCTCCTTTACCTCCTTCCTCCTCATCAATCTTCAACCTCTTATTTCCACCATCTTTCACCTCCTCTACTTCTTTCTCTTCCTCACTTGGATTGAAGAAGTTGGAAATCATGTTTGAAATCACCCCTCCACCATTTTCACCACCACCCACATCTTGCTCTGTCTTACCATTCACTATCTCACCAGTCTCAACTTCATCTTCAACTTTTCGCTTAGTAAACTCCCCGGATTTAGTACTCCTTGGCGACACCAAGTTAGAGATGAAGCTGGTTATAAGCCCACCTCTCTTTTCTCCATCTTCAGCACCTTCTTTATGATCTCCACCATTTTTACCAGCTCCAGAGCTCAAGCTAGCAACTTCTGCTCTCCCTTCACCTCCATTAACTTCATGATCACCTTTCGGGCTATGATTGGAAGGAATCCTCAGGCTTAGGCTCTCAGATTGTGGGATAACATCATCCATTTTTTGTTGTCTCTCTCTGTTTCTCTTCAGGGTTTACAAATATCTCAGCTGCTTCAACTTTCTTTGTTTTGATATGAAGGAGCAGCTTATGTAATGGGGACAAGCGTCATATGCAGAGGAGTCTTTCAATAAAGGCTCTGGTTTTGTTACACGTATATCGTAAATGTTGTCTCATGGAAAAGCATAGTCAATGAGGAGGAAACACGTGTCGTAGCCTCAGCATCTTAGGTGTGTTCCCCAAAAAAGGTCGGTCGGGAAAGCTATCCTTGTCGGAGTTGGAACCCTCACTGGTGTTGCATTGGATAAGATGGCATTTCTTTATATGGTGAAGTCGGCACAAGAACAGAAACAACAGAGTTCATGCAAGTTTAGAAAGATTCGAACACAAAACCTCTAAAATATGTGATTAAAGTATAGCGAAAGATTCGAACTTGAGACCTCTTAGGTATGCGGTTAAATTAAATGTTCTTAAACGCTAGAGCTTTGCTGTGAATAGTTTGAATCAACCTGTCATTCCAATCTACCTTCAATTTTTGAGATTAAAAATGTATGTGTACCGTACTACCATATCAACATAAGAAGGAGATAGCTGGACTCGTTAGGATTGGATTACTAATTTGAATACCAGGTTAATAAAAGGATCAACTACTTGCAATGGTATTGATGGTTTATTACAAAAATTGAGACTTGAAGTCTCCATTCATATCTAGCCTAACCGTTTTTCCATGCATTCAAAAGCTACTTCATAATCTCAAATGGGAATTGGGATGTTACCATTCAGTACATGGAATTATGATCAAGAGTCTTTTTCAGGACCAAATCGAGGTCCACCAAGGGCCTTTTCCAATTCGGCTTCCTTCTCTGCTGCTCTTTTAGCCTTCCGTCTCTGATCTCTTGCAATAGCATCTGCTTCGACCTTCTCCATTACTTTATCGAAACCAGGAATTGATCTCTCCATTTTCTGGTAGACTCGGGTGCATAGATTGGAATAGATCCTATACAGTCTCTGAGCACACAAAAACACATGAACTAATTTATAGAAGCACATGCACATCCTTAAAGAAGGGAACATACAAATTGACCAGAAAATGTCCAGAAGAGGGTAATTTTAAGAAAATATCCTATAATAATTTCAAAAAAGCATCATCATTTATATCCTTTTCAGTCCCTAGGGTTATGAGAAAGTAACAGAACCTTGGATGAGTAAACGAGTTTATAAGTGTGTGCTTTCACCTTTGGGTTAACAATGTCTTGTTGAAGTTAATACACAATTCAAAAGAAACTAAAATTAATCAAGCTGATGCAATAGCAACTTAGCAAGTATGTACCTTGACATCCATATTCCAAGCTTGAATGTATGGAGGGCCTGTCGTGTATGTACCAAGAGGTTCACGATACCACTCTCCCTCATAGGTTATCTGATCCATTGCTTGTTCCACGCTCAAAACCTCCCATGGCCTCAAACCAGGTATAATTCTAGACAGTTCGAGTCTGCTCTCACAAGAAGACGGTGGGTAAGGTAAAGACAAGTGAAAGCGTTGTCATTTTACATCATAAATACATTACATACACAAGTACTACATACCTAAGATCTTTCGGAATGTATTTGTTTGGCATGTGATCCTGTTCCAAAATTGATGTTAGCTCAGAGCCACTAGCCCAAAGAAATAACGCATGACTAGGAGTTCTAACACCCGGCCAAACACCATCATTAGCTTCAAGTACTGCTAAGTCACGTCTCTTGCTTTCTATAGCCTCTTCTTGTAATTGCTTATAGGTTTATCCTCAAAGCCCTTTAGTGGAACCCAAGGAGGGATTCCTTTTTGTAGTTTGTGAATAAAAGCAGTTGCAGCAGCACCAAGTCTAACTGCAGATCACCCAATCATAACACAAAGATCAGTTACTCAAAAATACAAAAGTAAATCAGTAATAGCACTCCTACACGTTTCAATTATGTTAAAAAAATACTTCTTGTAGTTGATAAGTTCCACAAATTGGCTTCATATATAAGTAAAGTTCCGTACAGTTGACATGGAGATGAGACTGATAAAATGGATGTCAGCACATTAGCTTTCATAGCACAGCATGGAATACCAATTCAAAGAGAGTTTGCATTGAGTCCTATTTAGGAGAAAAAGATCCAAAATTGAAAAAGAGACAAGAGAGAAAGGAAACATTTGGCATACCTTCCCAGGTGGCAATAGCACGTTCCATTCCATAAACCATGTGAATGGGAGCAAATTCATCCATATCCTCACCCCAAATGAATGTGTGTTTATCAATAATCCCAGCACCCCAAGCCGTTTTGAGTGTAATAAGCTCCAATGGACCTCTCGTTCTACCCAACCGGTCCTTATAGAACCACCCTCCACTCCTCATAGCAACTGCATCCACATAACACCAACATCATTAACAACATAACTCTAACAATGTAATGAGCCTAAATACAATAGTCCTGCTCAAAAATGCACTTAATTAGTCAAAAATGAAGCTACATTACGTATTCACATTCTAGCATACTATCAGCATTAGCAAAAACCAAACCAAACAATAAACACTCTGAATTGCGAAAACACTCACAATCATAGTATCTCTTCTCCAGCCGCTTATACCCAATTGCTTGAGCCACATCAATGGGCCGGCCCGGCGGATACGGCCGCTGCTGGAACCCCCAAAGCCCGAAAAAGAACTGCCTCGCAAAATCCCAAAACTTATCATCACTCTCCTTCTTAGTCTTAATCGCCTTCCTCGGCATGGGCCTCCCGTCGGGCCCAATCACATGCGGCACCGCCTGCCACAGCTTCCTGTCCTCCCTCCTGTACGGCCTGTCGTTCTCCCTCAGCTCCATCTCATTAATCTTATCCGCAATCTGCTCCGCCCGGGTCAAGAACCGGGTCACCGGGCTGGCCCGGAACTCCTCCCAGAACTTCTCGTTCTCTCTAATCTCCTCCTCCGTCGGGTTCTCCTTGTTCTCCAGAATCGGGTCGGATTCCAGGATCTTGTCGACTTCAGGGGTGTGGCGGTAGTCGGGGAGGTTCTCGCATTCCCAGAAGAACTGCTCCAGCATCTGGGTGTAGTGCCCGGGCTTCTCCGGGTCGGGTTCGGGTTTCGGGTCGGGGGTTTTGGGGGGTTTGAAGGGGTTGGAGAGGCTGAGGGCGGCGAAGGGGGTTGGGGTTTTGGGGGAGAAGGAGTCGGCGAGGGAGAGGAGGTTGATGGGTGGGAGTGGGTTTGGGGGTTTTCGGAACCAGCCTTCGAATGGGTTGAAGTTGATGGAAGCCATTGGAGGAAAGATGAGAGTTTTTGACGGAGGTTGGAAATGGAGTCAGGAAATGGGAGGGGATCAATCTGTTTTGGGCCTTTGGTTGGGCTTGAGCCGGAACTTATAATATGGGCCTCCATGTACTAAGTGCTTGAATAGCCGATTTTGTGTGTGACTAATATCTTCAATTTTTTGGTTCATAAGTTGAACTTCTGGACATCCGTTCCTTTCGATCAATACCCTACACTATAACATCACTGGAATTTCCTAGCCTCAACTACGAGTCGGTTTTTCTCCGGTGGGCCTGTTTAATTTCTGGAAAATTGGGGAAGTCAAGCCATCAAAACAGAACCAAAACCAGCTCAGAATTCCTAGCGTCTCTAGTGGGCAAGCTCCGTGATTTCCTTGAGCAATTTCACAGTTACATGTCTTAATCAAAGGATATGAAATTACTTCATCTGATCATCTGAGGCTCTGAGCTATAAGTTATAACTACTATTTGAACACTGATGAATTGAGGCATTGTTGCTTTTACTGACATAATTCAAAAACTGGGGCTCGTATGAATGCAACCTGATTTAATGAACTATTTTGAGCTTCAATATTAACAATGCCTCAGTTTGATGAACTATTTTGAGCTTTCATATCAACAACTACATCAAATTAGTAGGAAATGTACATTGAAGAAAACAGCCTTCTGCAGATGGGGAAGACTTCATAATCATGCAACAACCACACATCTCATAGTACCCTCTTTCCACGGTAACCTTGAAAGCGACCAATTCCATCACCACAATATCATTACCTCTCTTAGCGTATAAGAAGGGGTATCCTCATGTCACCTCATCTTCTTCAAACGGATGACATAACTCAAATTACAGATGATCAAAAAACCAAGTGATATGTGAAAGATAACACACCACATATACTTCTTAAACTTTTATGCTACTGCGGTCTGCATGACCCTATAACCATGTATCTAAGCTTGTCAACAAAAATCATTACTAGAAAAAGAAGTAATTTCGGCATTCGAAATATATGTATTGTCTAAGTCGAGCAGTTCTATGAACTTTCTAAATAATAGAATTTTCAACACTTTTCTACCTGGAAAATTTAATACAAACGTTTGAACACAGAGCCTAGCTTCCAGTGTGACTGACTCTCATGGTCCTTGTAGGGCCGGCCAAAGTCTTCTGCATTCCATCATAATATTTCTAGTGGTTACAAATCTCAGAGGAGTTAATGAGTTATCCTCTTCCACCTTATAATAGCCAACATAACCATTAAGAATTCTTCACATAACCACTAAGTTTTCTGCTAATCCAAAATGAAAACTGATCAGTTTTATTTCTTCCTTTTCTTTGTCTCGATCTCTGTTAGTATCATCATCAACCCTGTAGTCCATAGCAAGTGTATACCAGACCAGCAACAATCATTGCTCCATTTCAAGAGCAACCTCTTATTTAATGCCTCTCTTTCCACCAAGCTTATTACCTGGAACTCAAGTACCGATTGTTGTTCTTGGGTTAGCGTTACTTGCAGCACCAATGGCCGTGTTCTGGGCCTTGACATCAGCAACGAATCTATCTCAAGTGGTATTGACAATTCTAGCAGGCTCTTCCATCTTCAAAATCTTCAAAGCCTCAATTTGGCAGACAACGACCTTGGCAAGGGCTCATCAATTCCATCAGCATTCGGGAAGCTCATGAACTTGAGGTATCTGAATTTATCTTACAATTATTATTCAGGGAAAATTCCCATTGAGATCTCACGCTTGACGAGGTTGGTAGTTCTTGATATTTCTTGGTGTTCTTACATCCCATTGAACCTTGAGATCCCACATTTACACATGCTGGTAGAGAACCTCACAAAACTTGAAGAGTTGTATCTTGATTATGTCCAAATATCAGCTGAGGGGAGTAAGTGGTGCCAAGCCATATCATCTTCCCTTCCCAACCTTAGGGTGTTGAGCTTGTACCATTGTAATCTTTCTGGCCCTTTCCACGATTCTCTTGCTAAGCTCCAGTCCCTCTCTGTGATTCGATTGGACTGGAACAACATCTCTGCTCCAGTTCCGACATTCTTTGCTAACTTTTCAAACTTGACATCTTTGAGTCTCGCAGATTGTAATCTGCAGGGAACATTTCCGAAAGAAATCTTTCAGTTACTTTCTCTCCGTAAGATTCGCGTTTCCGGAAATGAAAACCTTGATGGTTCCTTGCCTGAATTTCCAAAAAATAGATCTCTTCAGGAGCTGGAACTACGCATGACTAATTTTTCAGGGGTATTACCAAACTCTATTGGCAACCTCAAGATGCTGTCCACAATTGATATCGAAGGCAATAATTTCAAAGGATCAATCCCCAAGTCGATAGCAAACCTTACACAATTGGTTTTCTTGCGGATGGATAGAAACAATTTTGAAGGTTCAATTCCGTCATTCAGCGGGGCCAAGAATCTAGAGTACATAGACCTCTCTTCAAATATGCTCGATGGGAATATTCCATCAGCTCTGTTTTCTCTTCCCTCGCTAGAGTCTCTATATCTTTATGATAACCAATTCTCTGGTCATTTTCCTGAAATTTCTAATATCTCATCATACTTTCTCAAATATCTTGATTTGAGTACAAATAATCTGGAAGGGCCAATACCCATGTCTATCTTTGACTTGCTGGGTCTTGTAGATCTTTTTCTTTTTTCAAACAATTTCAGTGGCTCATTTCTTCTAGATAGTCTTCAACATCTCAGAAATCTTTCTTCTCTTGATCTTTCACACAATAGCTTGTCTCTTAGCCATGATGCTATCAATTACTCCCGCTCCTATTTTCCTCAATTTAATTACTTGGAGTTGGCTTCAGGAAAGTTAAGAACATTCCCTCATTTCTTGAGAAATCAATCTCAATTGGTGAATTTGGATCTTTCGGATAACCAAATACAGGGCAATATACCCAACTGGATTTGGAGGTTCAGGGATCTCACATACCTAAATCTTTCATGTAACTCTCTAGAAACTCTAGAAGGTACAATCAATCTCACTTCTCTATATACCCTTGACCTGCATTCTAACCAGCTCCATGGGAAAATCCCAATTTCATTGTCACCTAACATGAATTATCTAGATTACTCTAGGAATAACTTCAACTCTACCATACCGACTGCCATTGAAGATCTGCTTCCTAACACTCGATTCTTCTTTATTGCAAGCAACAACCTACAAGGGATCATTCCAGAATCAATATGCAGTTCACATTACCTTGAGGTTCTTGATATGTCCAATAATTCCTTGAGTGGAACGGTTCCTCACTGCTTGACTACAATGGGCACCCTTTTAGTACTGAAGCTAAGGAGAAACAATCTTAGAAATGTATCCAAGTTGTCTCACAATTGCAGTTTGCAAACACTAGATATTAGTGATAATCAGATACAAGGTCGGTTGCCAAAATCACTCGTCAACTGTCCGCAGTTGCAAGTTCTAAACGTCGGAAAGAATCAAATAACAGGTCCATTTCCATGCTTTTTAAAGATCATATCTACCTTGCGTGTCATAGTCTTGCGATCCAATAAGTTTTATGGAGGCGTTGGATGTCCCAAGACTAATGGCACTTGGCCATTGCTTCAAATTATAGACCTAGCTCACAACAATTTTAGTGGAAATGTACCAGGTAGAGTTTTGACAACTTGGCAAGCAATGATGGCTAATGAAGATGATGCCCCATCAAAGCTCAATTACCTTCAATATCATGACAAAAATGGAATTAGTAGTAATTATTATAAGGATACAGTTATAGTTACCAACAAAGGTCAAGAGAGGGAGTTGGAAAAAATACTTACAATCTTCAGCTCCATTGACTTCTCAAACAACAAGTTCACTGGATCTGTACCCGATGAAATCGGAGAACTCAAATCACTGCATGTCCTCAACTTCTCAAATAATGCTTTCACAGGTGCAATTCCATCATCATTAAGCAACTTGAGCCAACTAGAATCTTTAGACCTCTCACAGAACACCTTGAGTGGTCAAATTCCACCACAGCTTACAAAACTCACATTCCTTTCTGTCTTGAATCTCTCAAACAATCAACTGGAGGGAAGAATTCCGAGCAGTAATCAATTTACAACATTTCCAAAATCTTCCTTTGAAGGAAACAAAGGTTTGTCCGGGCCTCCTTTGACCGAAGAAAACAAAACAAGGGTGTCACCTCCGGAACCCAAAAAAGAAACTCCAAATTCTGGAGATGAGATTGATTGGAATGTCATCGGTGTTGAGATTGGATTCACATGTGGGTTTGGACTTTCCATCGGAATTCTTCTGTTTTGCAAGAGATGGAGGATATGGTATTACAGAACTATGTATAGAATTCTTGTGAGAGTATTTCCTCAGTTGGAACAGAGGTTTGGTGGTCACAGAAGACATGTGTTCATAGGCGAAAGGTACTGAAGAACGTTGAGATTGTTGTCAATAGCAATACACCCGGCTCAGTTGTTGGCTAGTAAGGAATAAGGTATGTGTTCAACTTTGCTTCAAACTGTTTTTTCCTTTTATTTTCTTGGCAAATTTTTGCTAGTCAGTAGATAATAGTTATTTCAACTTATTGTCTCCCTTCTTTGTGCAGCATCACATTAATCATGGAAATTTGTTGAAAGATGAAGCATAAAGATGACTGTCTTTGTCTTACTCCTGATTGCTAACATCATTAGAGGTGTCAGAATGAAGAACAAGTCTCAAACGAACTCTGTTATGGAGGTAATCATATAGAGATGTTGAGAAAACAACTCAACTTGAGAAAACAGTTTTTTCTCTTGACAAACAATGGTTACTGCTTACTACACCTCAGATACTTGCAAATCCTCTAAAAACCTGCAAATAGAACAAGAAGGGGGTGTCAATATCCTCAATGTTGTTAAACAGAAGATGTGTCACAAATAGAGTAATTAAGCAGCGATAGTATTAAGTTACTTTTTTTTTTCCATTTCAGTTTACTCTAAGATGCCATTTTGGTCATAGTTTAGCCCACCCCACATACAAATAATGGATACGTCTCTTGTTTAACATTTAATACTATTTGGTTTGTTTCTTAGAATTTGTTAGTTGTGTTGTCGCTTACAGTGTCATTTGATTTGAGATTGAGAAAACCTTTCTGAAGCAGCTCAAACTGTTCCAAAGGCAATTTTCAACTTAGCTTTGATTTTGCTATTAAGATTTCGTTGTGTTTAGTACTTCAGTTTGATTAAGTTTTGTATTCTTATGGATTTTGTGGCAATAGAACAGGGAATGGTAAGAGAGTGGGAATGGGAAGATTTCATGCATGAAAGCTTTGGAAATGTTATCCCCTCACAAGGTATGAAATCCAGTATCCATAATTATTTTCATATTCAGTAGGGTTAATAGAACCGGAGATAGGCAACAATGAAACAAAAGAAGTCTATAATAGTTCTTTTGTTTTTTTTTTTTTGTTTTACTGAAAACTGTCCGAGTTATATGATAGTAGATAGGATCAGTTTTGATAGCTGCCAGAGTAACCAAATTATTGTTTATATTAGTGATATCAAACAAAATTAGACAGACATGCATGGGATAGAAAATGTGGTAAGATTTAAGTGTGCTGAAGGAAACACATTCTTTTACATTATGGACATGAATAGCATTCAATAAATTTTCAACTGCTTGAAGCCATTGTTGATGATTCCATGGAATTTGAACTGAAATTACCCTGTAACCCTGCATAATTAAAAATCATAACAGTTAATGAGTTTTACCTTAATTCCTCTAATCTCTAGAGTCTGCATCAAACTAATTTAGAATCTTGGTGAGTTCTCTACTAACTTCCTCATTAGCAGGTAATGAAATGCTAATAATATTCTGAAGAGCATGAAATATTCTGTCATATCATTAAGAACAGTGAAGAATTTTTGATTGAAAGTTTGAAACCCACAAAAGAGAAAAGAGAAAGCAAGAAATAAGACACCCAATAACCGACCACAACAAAAGATTAAAAGTAGAGACAATTACAAGCATTCACTACAGTTTAAATTCCAGTCTTACAGCGACGTCTGCTGTGTATGCAGTACATTGTGTACTGACCGTGTCTGGCTGATGGCGTCAGTGAACAGTGACACAGTGAAATTAGGAGGACATTGAAGCACACGCGCTTGGCGCGTCTCGTGTGTGTAAACCATCTCGGAGGACATGAAAAAGGATTGAGAGAGAGTTATTGTTTGGATTTAGGGTTCTCTCTGCTCATCTTTGTTTCCGGGGGATCGATCCGGCCTCTTCCTCTTGTAAGCTAGCCCATGCTGATCGGTGTGTCTTCTTTTCTCTCGCTCTCTTTGCTTTCCTACGACTTCATTCTGGCTCTCCTTCCTTTTAATTTCAGTTTTTGGAATTTATGTTTCCCTTTCTTAGATTCAATCTTCAAATCTAGGTTTCGATAATTATGAGTTTAATTGCGTCTGAATTTGGTTTAAATTGGAGCACTAATATGAGTTTGTTTCTATTGCCAACTACAGATGTAGAAGGGAAACTCTTATGTGGCTGTGGGAAGTGGTTCTGTGCTTTGCTCGTCGGCATTGGTAAGCACTCATTGAATTGAGTCTATAGCTTTTAATGTCACTCTTAATGAAGCTCAATTGGAGTAGAATTCAATTTTCTTTGATTTTACTTCAGAAGTTATTTTGGTTCATTCTAGATCTTTATCCGTGGTACTAGATATACCTTTAGGATTTTAAATTTTGGATTTGAGGTATGATTGGATTTTACCTTTAGGATTTGAAGTTAGTTCACTCTTTAGTGTTCTATTTCTTCTCCAATCTAATCTCATTGTGTGTTGTTCTCCTCAAGAAGATGCCCCCAAATGGCCAGACCCAAAGACTCCCTAATTGAATTGAGTAAGCACATTCTTCAATCTTGACTTCAATTTCATTGCTTTTATCTGTTTTAGCAAATCATTCAATGAGGCTATTCTGAGCTGTATCTTCTTCAGAATTCCCAGCTTTTCCAACAGTGGTTGGTATCAATCAGATATGTGAAATCTTGCCTCACAGGTGAGTGGTCTTGGTTTCTAATCTGTTGTTATGCATTTTTATCTTGGTTGAATGTGTTGGTGAGTAATCTGTTGCATTCTTTATCTTATGGTTATTAGTCCCAAATCTGTTGTTACATAAGTCATAGGATATACATGAATTTCAGAAATCTCTGTCTTAAAAAAATAGTGCATATATTAATTTTCTTTTGAGTCTTATACCCTAATGTATGTGTTATTGTGTCAGGGTTTGTACAGGTTAAGGGATTTCAGTATAGCCGAAGTTATTTTTGGGGTAATACAGAAGTTGCAGTTTCATTTGGGAAAAGTGGAACCAGTTCATTCTAATTAATGGAACCTCAAAGTGGGTACTACTCTCTTGTTGTCTACTTCAATATAACTAAGTAGCATATTTGTTTATATATGGCCGTATGAATGATTGGGGCATAATGGGTTCTTTTGTCATGCTTCTGTAAAATATTTACTCCATGGTGCATATCATTCCATTTTATAGTCATCAATAAACTCATTGTTAAAATGCAGTACTTCATTGTATTGTGTGTAATGTATCTGTAACTTCAGTCACTTCGTCTTGCATTTGTTACACCATCTATCATTTATTTTTCCTCTTATTGGATCTTTTCTGAAGAGATGATTTTATGGTTTCAGACTTGGCATTACATTGTTTCTCTCAGTTGAGACCTTATCTTATGTCTATAGTGCGTATATATGTCTCCGCATAAAATTGAGCTTCTAATCGATCAGTGATTATATTCTTTTTGTTTGGTTTAGATTTTAAGGAAGTTTATAGATTAGTAATAGATATCGTCCTGTAATGGCGCAGTTTTCTTTTTGCCATTATTTTTTCTTTTTTATCTTGAACTTTTGCTGGGTTTGTTGTTTTAATTTTTAGTTTACAAATTGGGAGGTTTGTAAGGTTGCTGTTGTTGAGAAAGTTGTGTGATTGGGACTTAAATTTTCAACTCTTAAAGTAAACTTCTAACTGTCATTGGGTTGCTTTTGATGTCAGGTTCTCATCTTTAGGAGTTTGAGATAAGTCATCCTTGGGAGTTTGAGATAAGGTATTTTTTTCATTTGCTTAATCACTTGATTAAGTTTCTTTTTGTTTCTCAGATGTGATCTTAGAAATATCAATTTTCTGGTCAGGTGCATTTGTTTTTTGTTTTTGTTTTTTCATTTATGTAGTATGACTCTATGAGCTATAGATGTCCCGTTTGTTATATGTGGGAGTTAGTTTCATTTTGCCATCTTTAATTTCTTTTAGGGATCCCTTTACTTTAAATAGAGTTCAGGAAATATTAAAGAAGAAGGAAGATGTTTACATGATCAATTGGGTTGTTCATATGAGTTGGGAGGGCTTTCTTCTTGCTTCAGTTGGACATTCTTGGGTTGTGCTAATCTTTCTTGCTTTGTTTGGTGCTGGGAAAGTGATGGGAAGTGGAAGGAAATATAAATAAAAATTGAATTTTTATAGCTTTTGGATTTTATGCTGTCATGAAACCTTCTTCTTTACCTGATCTGACCTTAATACTTTCTATGTGAAAGCTGGTCATTTTGGTGTGTAATTATTAAAGAGGAAGAGTCGGTCTTATTGATCTTTCTTTTTTGTAGTGACAGAAGGGAAAGGGAGGGACGAAAGGGAAAGAGAGAAAGAAAGAAAAAGAGGAAGAGGGGAAGAAAAGGAAGAGAGGAAGAAACAAAAGAAAGAAAAAAATAAAAGAAGAAGGAGGAGAAGGAGAAGGGAGCTGCAAAGAGAGCTCGGGGAAGAGGAAAGAAAAAAAATAAAGAGAGAGGGAGCAGGGTTTTGAAATTTTTGACTAGCTTTGCTCGGGAGATGGTAGGTTTTGGTTGTAGAAGAGTGAGGGATTGAATTTTGGGGTGAAGTCGTATTTTGTGCAAATGAAGGCGTTGAGGTTCTTTTTCCTTTCAATTGGACTGGTGAGGAGGAAGTTTCTACTCGATGGTGAGTGACTTTTGGTTTTGATTTCGTTTTCTCTTTTTATTATTTGTTCTGGAAATTCCGGTTATGCTATTGTTCACTGTGCAGCTGTTATCTTGGTAGTTCTAGTTTTGATTTATACCTACTACTTAGGTTCTTGATTATTTGAAAGGTGATACAGAGATGATGATTTTCCAAATTTGTTAAGATGTTGTGCTTCAATTGTGAGTGACTTTTGTATCTCATGTATCTTTTGATATTGAATTTCTCGGTTTGTTATTGTGTTCGATAGGTTCTTTCTGAGATTGACCTTGTGATTGTGAGTTTCTCATATCAATGTTTTTATAAAGTTTGGATTGAAGGGTTTGATTTCATGATCTGTGTTCGGTATTCTTTCTATTTAAGATGGAGTAAGTGACCTTCTTTTGATCTTGACCTTGTGTCGTCTTTTTATTAGTCTTTATGGAAATTGGGAGGTCGCTCTGTTAATTGTTCAATTTGTTATCTTGGGTCATTCTAGTTTTCACTTGTACTATCTCTGAAAGGTGATAAGGATATGTCGGAGTTCTAAATTGTCAAATGCCAATTGACCAAAGGTGGCTGACAGTTTTATTTTCAATCAGTATGGTCAGTATGTGTTTGCTCATTTAGCTGTTTGGAAATTTGGTGGTCGGTGATATCTCTATTCAATAATCCTGTTTTCATTGTGTTGAATTTCCCACTTTTATTACTTTGGATGCTATGAACTGTTTGGGGTTCTATTGTTGTTAGCATGATTGCTAAAAGTGTTCTTGATTTAGTATTGGCTTTTGATATATGGGTTGGTGTGATAGAAACTGAGCTAGTACTTAAATGATTTCGGGAATATTGGATTTCTCTATCTTTACGGTGTTATTAGTTCTGTAAAAATCATAACTAATTTTACGAAAATCATTTTCAGGAGATTTCAATCCTGAAACGATCCTTAAGATGTTTACTGAAATTCTTATGAAGACACCAACTTCCAATTACAAAACGAAATTGTACGGTTTCAGTAAATAAGGTAACTGGTTCAAAATCTCATAAACAAAATTTCAGATTTGTGGATTTTATTCCTACCTTAAGTTTAACCCATAAATCCTAAATATAAGAGCTGGAAAATAATGAAACAAAACAAAGGGCTTGGAATCAATTGAAACACCTAACCAATTCAATAAACATACCATGGATTATGGAAAAGAAGAAACTTATAAAAAACACATAGTTATATAGACTACAGTGTACTTACTATCTTAAGTACAGAAATGCCTTATTTAAGGGTAAGCAAATAGAGATAGCATCACTTTTGCATATCTCATCTGTACTGATATTGCATCAAACATCTTCCAATGCCATTGCATATACACATCTTTCTACTATTAGCGAATTGAATTTACCAGCTTAGATGTTGGTTTTTTATTTGGATTACATCATTTGCCAACACTTTTAGGTAACTACTCGTTACTGGCCCTCACCAAAAGCATACAAATTACATAGGAAAATAAATATATTCAATCTCATACCTGTATGCGATCCATTATACTCTTATTATGGCTTGCTAAAGTGCCACTGCTGAACCACTACTTTCTGCCAAATTATCTGAAACTTGCCTGGACGAACTAGCCTCATCAAGCTCCTCCTCGTGAGTGGAAAGAGAACCTTGATAAAGATGGAAGGATCCGTTGCCACGGTCGTCTAAAGAAGTCCATCTCCAATTGGTGTTGGAACCAACAACGTTGCGTGGAGGAGGCCTAACATATAAGTTCATATTAGCGAAGCAGTATGCCATGCCAAATAAGCTGGTCAGAATACAGTTCATGAGTCTGAACAATTTCAACAATGTACCTTAAATTAGTCAGGCTTGTTTGCATACTGGAGTTCTGTTGAATTAAGGTTCCCGATAGCATAAAAGGAAACCTCCAAACTTGGGGGAGCACTACCACTTCAATTGGGTATGGTTTCAGCTCTATCTCTCTGAATTCTATGCATCTTCGAGAGGAAGCCCAATTCCTCTACTGCCATGCTTTTCAATGGAGATCCAGATGTTGCAGTACACATCTGCAACGAATGCCACTTTTCACCTTTACGGCTTCCCACCATTCCCATGAGACTCTATGTTGCCATCCTACCTAAAAAAAATAAAAAATACTAAGCTTTATCAATGTTGCCTTCACAAACTTTCTTTTAGCCAGTACATCCAAGCCATGTTATTCCTATGCTCCCCATTTATTCAAAAAGATCCTATGCTCCATTCACAATACACAACTCCCAGCCATAGTTTAATCTAAGAAGGTAAAACACACACTAAACCAAAAGTAACAAAATATTTAACGCTGCCAAGATTTCCTTCTCCGTATCAAAAGAGAATTATTACCTAATGAATGGTCATTACATATATAAGAAGCTTCATCTCCATATAATAATAAGTTTGAAACATTAGCAACATCTAGGGGATAGATAATGTCACAACCCAACCTTGGGTTATGACTAATGTGGTGGATTATTTTGAAAAATCAGTCCAAAGAAGCTTGGATTGCATATTGGGAACTAGTGAACTACACATCGTAATCAAGTCCAAAAGCAAAATCTTAGATGTGTTCCCTCTTCTCCCATGGGACTAAAATCAGCATCTAAAGTAGTTTTGACAAAACAATCAAAGGTTAGAAATGTAACCCAGAATGAAAAAATGCTAACAGTAATGGACAAATTTCAGCACATTAATAAAGAGCAAACTCTTCCCACTCCTAATATAATACATATACCGCTATACCAGCATATAGAGCTAAAGAAAAGAAGACCAGCACAGCTTAATGTCCTCATGATGAAGCAACAAGTTTTCTGGCTTAATGTCCCTATGAATCACATGTTTCTCATCACCTTGCGCCAAGCTCAATATGTACTACCATAGACAAACACAAACACAAGATTATTATCAATTTCCGAAACACAGAAAACATAAATACAATCAGAAACAGGGTTTAGAGGGAACGTACTTACAGTGGCAACTCGTTTCTCAGTAAGGCGGCAAGTGTTCTCCCGCAAAAGCCCATAAACAAGAATATGCGCTCCGCAGAATGTTTGGGTGCCTCAGACTATAACATTGACATCTCTTTAAGGCCGTAAGCTGCGATATTTGTGCAGATTTCATTTCTACGCCATTTTAATCACACCCAACAACACCCACCCGGTGATGTATACACTGATTCATTATATACGGTATACAACCTTTAATTGAATCATGAATCCATAATCTAGGACAATGTAATTGATGCTCCCATTACACTACAGAACAATAAAAGGAACATCAGATTTATACACGTATAGATGAACTTACCTTAAACAAAGGAAATGATGGGGGGGATCGATCGGATACGCGGTTCGATGGTATGAGAAAGGCGTACCCCAGCCGTTCCGGCAATCATCCACGACCGACTGCCACTCTCAGACCCAGATTACCCGTATATGGGTCTTACCCCATTCAAGCTTCTTCAACACATCTCTCGAGTCTCGACTGTTCATTAATGAAGTTACCCACCTCCATATCGTGGATCGCGGAGGGAAGTTACCGAAGCCACGCACATCACGCGCTAATGGGGACGACGGATCCAGACGGGGAAGTAATTTGCACGTGCCGATCGCTGATTGACACCTACTCCAGACAGCCGAAGTACTTGATGCACAAGTCCTGTAATCTAAATCTCCCAAATGGGTTTTCCCAAACTCTTCCTCTTCTTCTTCTTCCTCTTGGTCTCAAACCCATCTCGATCTTATGCTGCAGAGAATGTGAGTGTGACTCTCTACTACGAGACACTCTGTCCTTATTGTGCCGATTTCATAGTGAACCATTTGGCCAAGATCTTCGAGACAATGGGCTCATCTCCGTCGTCAACCTCAGAATGGTCCCTTGGGGCAATGCTTGGCTCAATTCCGATGGCTCCTTCGCCTGCCAGGTCAGCTTTCTCCACCCCCAATCGCCTCCCCCTTCTTTTCTTTTCAGCTACTCACTCATCTTCTTCCAGCTACCTCATTGTCTGTTTTATCTCTCTACGTACAACGTCGTTTTGAATGTCCGCCGCCTCATCTTCTTTCCATCTTTTCAAATTACCTGCCCATGTGTTAATCTCATTTACAATTTTACCTCTGTACTTGTAGAATTTACATTTACATAGGCATGTTATTGAATTACTGAAAAGTCCAGCTAATTGAATCAAACGACATAATCACACACCAAAGAGAAAATATATTTTTGGACATTGACATGTCTCAAGCCCTGAAGGCTTACATGTGTGAAGTTTGGAAGTACAAGGTGAAAGGTGATATAATGAGAATGCACTAAAAATTGGGGGAGTGTTTATCCAAATTTTTTTAGTAAAGGTTATGTGAAAACTCTGTGAAATCATTAAGGGTGTTTGAATTTTACTATACCTATCAGTTTTGTAGCTCTGTGATTATTCCTTTAACCCCTTTTGTGTTGTACAGCATGGAACAGATGAATGCTTGCTCAACACAATTGAGGCCTGCACCATCACCATCTATCCTAATGTGGTAAAGCTTGTCAATGCCTCTAGGAAAAGATTTTACATACTTTGTCCCAAACATGTGCATCCTTGAAACTTCGGTTTGGTTACTAACTATGGTGGATTAATTCTGATGCAGAATCGGCATTTTAGATTCATTCACTGTGTTGAGCAGCTCACATTGCAGAACAAGCACAGCAAATGGGCCGATTTCTTTTGTGTCTGTTTTCAATCCATGTTTTGTTACTGCTAAATTATTCTTGCCAAAATCTGGAGGCTTTTCACTGCCACCATCATGTACTTATGATTGAGATGATTAAGTTATGGCAAAGTAATAGTAGCAGGTAGGTGTGACATTGATCTATAACCCTGCTGATGCTGCTGCTCTCTAGTTGATCATAGCTCACAAGGTTGGATGACTTTTTTTTGCCCAAAATTGTATAATAAGAAGCATTCATTTTTTGCAGAAACTTGTCCAAGGATATGCTTATGACCTGTCATTAACATCAGAGTACCAAACCCAACAAAAGCAATTAAAAGAGAGGAGGGAAACTATTACTACTACATATGTGCACAATTCTGAAACAGATCTAACTGCAGAAAATGGCATCTGCTCGATTATTCTTTGCTTGTCTCATTAATTGTTCAATGTTCTTGCTCACATTTCCATGTTCTGCTGCTAATCAGAAAGTTACTCTGTCACTTTACTATGACTCTTTGAGCACATCTTGTGCTACCTTCATTGTAAAAATCTTGCTACGATTTTCGATGATGATCTTATCACCATCCTCAATCTCAGACTGGTTCCTTGGGGTGATTGAAGATATATTGGCCTCCATGAGTTGATAGAGTTCAAAAGATTTCCAATCTTGTGACAAAGGGAAGATTCGGCAGGGTTAAATTGAAGAAATTGAAGTTTCCTAGACAAAAGGTCTCTTGCCATGTAGGTTGGGATTTCTTTCTATATTTCTCATCTTTTATATGATTAGTTCTAGATATATTTGGAAGGTATTTTCAAATATATTTTCAGTCTATTAGGAGTCTATTAGGAGATATAGCTGTTTAAGGTTTGTTATTTAAGAGTTGTATTTCAATAAGGTTAGTTCCTTTTCTAGATAATTTAGATTTAGAAAGTTATTATGGTGTTAGTTGTCATTCGGTTCTAGAGGGAGAATAGGAGCTAGGCACGGCTTATTTAAAAGGAAGAGGTGTTAGGGTTTGAGACGATGGATGGTAGAGACAGTGAGAAAAGAAAGAAAGAAAATATAGGTTCGGTGAGTGTTTGCTCTAGAGGTGTATTGAGTGAACATATATTCAAATCATAGAATAGTCCTGTGTGGCAAGAGACCTTCGTGGCTCCATTGAAGACCTTCGTGGCTTCAAGTCCTTCGTGGCATTTCAAGACCTTCGTGGCTTCAAGTCCTTCGTGGCATTTCAAGACCTTCGTGGCTTCAACGACCTCCATGGCGTTATCGTCCTTCGTGGCAACAAAGACCTTCGTGGCTTTGTATTACACTTGACCGTGTTCTTCAAGTATGAAGTAATTTTACTTTTGAGAATATATTACTTTTGATCATGTGTTGTCAAGTAATTGTAACTTTCTATTCAATAGTAAAGTAAAGTTCTTCGATATAATCCGCTGCTTATCTCATAATCGTTCTATCTAGTATTTTCAGTGATGCATATGCCAACAAATCGAACAACAGCACTGCTTTCTGTCAGGTTTTTATTGATCACTATTTGTACCAATATCATTTGTTCAAAGTTTCTGCAACATTTTTATAAAATCATTAAAATGATGCATATGTTCTTTGATCTTTGACTTCTTTCTGTGATACTTTCACAGCATAGGCCAGATGAGTGCAAGTTGAATTCTCTGCAGTCATGCGCTATCGATGTTATGCATGATGTGGTGAGATAAAAATGAGTTTCAAAGAAAGGTTATCAATTTATTGAGTAGGAAATCGATTTGAAATTTGATTTTGTGATGCAGAACAAGCACTTTGCTTTGATTTACTGCAAAGAATTTCTGGCCATAGAGGGAAGGCAAAAGGAGTGGGAAACTTGCTTCAGTTCATTGGGACTGCCTAAGAAATACATTTTGGATTGCTACAATAGTTCAAATGCAACAAAGGTTTCATGTTTTACTTACTGTAGTCTTATTTAAAAGAATATATGATGTTAACTGCGATGCATGGATACGGCAGAAAATTAAGAATGTTGTATCGCATCCGTATCCGATACGGATACGTCCCGGATACGCCTCAGATACGTATCCTGAGGTTTAAATACGTATCGAAGACTATAGTTTGACCGTATGGATACGTTTTGGATACGGGATTGGATACATTTTGGGTATTTTCGTCTGTTGAAACAATTGAAGAAAGATAAATAAATACCTAATACGCAGCAGTAGTATCGACTATCGCAGCAGCAGTTGCTCTTTATATTCTCTCCTCAAGCAGCCAAACTTGAAATTTCTCTGGATTTGTGAATCGTTGTCTCCTTTGCTGCCTTCTGCAAGATTTGCAAACTGGGGTCTGGGGGTTCAAGAGTTGGAGACTTGACTGAGATTTGAGAAGAGAGTTTTGTACTTTTGTTGGCTGGGATTCTGGGACAGCAAGCTTGCAGGCGTGCAGAGACGAAGAAGCCACCACTCTCTTTCTTCTTTAAAAACGCAGCAACCAGTTCTCTTGGACCAAGTTCCACAAAGGTATAAGTATAATAGGAAATTTCATATAAGTTTATCTTGAGACATTTTCTTCTGCATAAGTCCACCCCAACATTTTTACCCATATAAGTCCACTTTACAGTCTCAATTGTTTTTATCATGATTATCTTACCTTTATACTTCAAAATATCTCACATCTATCTCCTCTACCTCTCACCCTTCATTTGGTCTCTCTCTCTCTCTCTCTCTCTCTCTCTCTCTCTCTCTCTCTCTCTCTCTCTCTCTCTCTCTCTCTCTCTCTCTCTCTCTCTCTCTCTCTCTCTCTCTCTCTCTCTCTCTCTCTCTCTCTCTACGCCGCCGCCATCATGACGAAGCCATCGCCGTAGCCTCGACGCGACTTCCAGCTCGACTCCACGACGACCTCCGCTTCGGCCTTGATTGCATCTCCCTCGCTTCTGGATTTCAACCACGATTACGCAGCGATGGTCATCGTCTTCCAACTCTCCCTCTACGATATCGCCGAAACCCTACCTTCGCCGTCGACGTCAGCCACATCAACACCATATCTAAGGTACTTATACTCCTTAGTCTTTGAATTCGTATCTGATTTGCTCCGATCCGACTGTTTTTGATTGATTTTGGGGGTTTTTGTTGTATGATACTCGCCTGATGACGACGAAGAAGCTCCGGTCTCTCTCTTTTTGATTCATCTCCGACGAGCTCTCGACCTTGACTCGATCCACGTAGATTCATGGCCAGGCAGCTTCCTCGGTGACTTGTACCGGTATTCTTGGATTTCCTGGTCGTAATCTTCAAATTAATGCCAAGCAGGAGTTGAAATGTCAATAGCCACAACAATAAGTATATGGAAACGGAGCTAGGCACCGTCGACAACAACGTCCAATGTGGAATTGAAGGTTTTTCATTCTTTGTATGGCTTGGATGATGGATCTGTAAGGGAGTAGAGTGATGTGTAAAGGAGTAGATGCATCACAGAGGCAGTGCTTATGTATGATAGTATAATTTCAAAACTGTGATAGTATATTTATGACACTGAGATAGTACATTTTTGATATTGTGATAGTATATTTTCTGACACATTGAGTATATTTGGTAATACTTGGTAGTATCTTTTATTGTGCTTAGTAGTAGCTTTTATTACAAATTATAGTAGCTTTTGTTGTTGACAGTAGTAATTTTAATTTCTGATGGTAGTAGCTTTCTTTGGTGGTAGTAGTAGTTTTTTTGTTGCTGACAGTAGTAATTTTTGTTAGTGACGGTAGTAGCTTTTGTAGTCGGTGGTAGTAGTTTTTGTTGTTGACTGTAGTAGCTTTTCTAGCTACGGATAGTGGCTTTTGTTGCTGGCGATAGTAGTTTTTCTTACTGGTGGTAGTAGCTTTTGTAGTCGATGGTAGCAGCTTTTCTAGGTAGGGATAGTAGTTTTTCTTGCTGGCGGTAGTAGCTTTTTTAGTCGGTGGTAGTAGCTTTTCTAATAGGTGGTAGTAGCTTTTGTTGCTGGCGGTAGTAGCTTTTCTTCCGGTGGTAGTAGCTTTTGTAGTCGGTGGTAGTAGCTTTTCTAGCTAGGGATAGTAGTTTTTGTAGCTGGCGGTAGTAGCTTTTCTTGCTGGCGGTAGTAGCTTTTCTTGTTGGCGGTAGTAGCTTTTGTAGTTAGTAGCTTTTGTAGTCGGTGGTAGCTTTTGTAGTCGGTGGTAGTAACTTTTCTAGTCAGTGGTAGTAGCTTTTCTTGCTGGCGGTAGTAGCTTTTCTTGCTGGTGGTAGTAGCTTTTCTAGTCGGTGGTAGTAGCTTTTGTAGCTAGGGATAATAGCTTTTGTAGCTAGGGATAGTAGCTTTTCTTGCTGGCGGTAGTAGCTTTTGTAGTCGGTGGCAGTAGTTTTTGTAGTCGGTGGCAGTAGTTTTTGTAGTCGGTGGTAGTAGTTTTTGTAGCTAGCTAGGGATAATAGCTTTTGTTGGTGACGGTAGTAGCTTTCGTAACCGTCGAAAACCTCATCGGAATTCGGCCGGAGACATTGCCGGAGGTCGGCCGGAGTCTGTCGAAGACCTTGCCGGAGGTCTGCCAGAGACTTTTCCGAGAAGAAGAGTGGTTGTTGACTTTTTACTTTAGTGGCATTTTTGTAAATATAAAAGAGAAAATCTAATTTTTTTTGTTGGATGGCGATCTGTAATTATGTTGAACTTTAATACCTAAACCAAAACCTTATTTAGGCTTGGGTGGACTTATGTGGGTAAAAATGTTAGGGTGGACTTATGTGGGAAAAAATGTCTCAAAGTGGACTTATATGTAATTGGCCTTATAACTACTATTTAATATTATTATAAAGAGATGTGGTCCGACTGTTTGATTAAAGATTAAAGATTAAAGAGAGATGTGTTTGAAACTTTGAATTCTATTTTCGTAATTTTTTATTAAATACATTTATTAATATAATAAATATATATTTATTATTTCTCGAAACGTACCCGTATTCTATTTTTAAAAAAAAATATGTATCCTCGTATCGTACTCGTACCCGTACCCGTACCCCGTATCCGTGTCAGTGCATCATAGATGTTAAGTTGTCAATTATGTTTGACATTGTTGGATTACTGCAGCTTGAACAAAACTATGGCAATGAAATTATGCACCTCAATCCACCTCTAGAGTTTGTACCATGGCTAGTTCTGAATAATCAACCTATTGGAAATGTTGGTCCTCTTTCTTCCCTCTCAGGTCCCTCTTTTCTTCATCTCCCCCTTTTTATTCGTCCCTCACTCTCTCTGAATCAAACTCAACTTTTGTCTGTATGGAAATATGAAATGCAGGACTATGAAAATTTTGCTGGCTATGTGTGCATGGCTTACAGAGGTAAAACTGTGCCCATGGCATGTCAATCTATGCGCTTGAAGCAAAAGACTGAGTAGACACAATCAACACAAGCAATCAATCAACCAGAATCAAGCCTCAGTCCAGGACCATTCATCTAACCAAAGTCGTTCTATTACCAGCAAATCAGAGTGCATAACTCCACAAGTTGTGGATCATGAAAAAAAAAAGAAAAAGATATTCTCTCGTTCTGTTGCTTGATCAAAGATCCCGACTTTGTAGTTTCTCTGTAAATGGTTCCTCTCTCTATATTATCAATTAAGATATAATCATGTATATGAATTTATCAGAATGAAAAGTTTGTAGCGATTACAGAAGTAAGTGTATGTGGTAAAATTTGTCCTCAAAACATAGTAATATCAGTAAAGAATTCAAAAGAGACACAAAGAGAGGGGAGGGGGACTAAGCTAGCTAACACCTCTCTAGTGAGTAATAAGAAGCAAACAAGAATAAAGACTTAATGATGGTTCTTCTTGTAGGTTGAATGTAGTCTAACTTATCAAACACAACTAGGATGGAATCACATTCAACAAGAATTGAAGGACACTTGTTGTGGCTTCGGTTTAGGGTTGAAATCAAATCCCACAAACTTAATTCTGAGGGAAACATTACAGGGGTTACAGAAGAAGCTTAAAGAAGATATCTTGGGAAGAATTGTTATTGTTGTAGTAAACAAGAAAGGTGCACTCTTAAATAATCTCATTTTATATAATTCCTCTGTTACAGAATTCTTCAAACCTCACTGAGGCTCTGAAAAATAAAAGAAAAACCAAACAGAACCAGTAGCTAGTCCTGTAAGTCAATTTGGTATTGTAATACGCAAATTAAGATAAAATAAGACATGTACGTAAATTTCACCTTAGGACTCTTTTGTATTGGATGGACTATATATACGTTTATTGGTGAAATGACTGAAATCCCTATCCTTTATGATTGGTAAGATTTTTCCGGGTTTAGAAGTTATATATGATTTCTTAGCAGTGACAACTCACCAACGTAACTGGAAGCCAAAAATGGATGGCATCAACTATCAAGCCATTGAGGGAGGCTTGAAAGTGTTCCTAAATCTAATGTGTAGCTATGCTCAGTTTTCTTCTAGCTCCAAATTGTGAACCATACCCTCGAAAGAGTGCATTATGCATATCAAGCAGAAGCGTAGACTGGCTGTCAACTCTGTTTCAAGTAATATACATATATAGGTGAGTGATGTGAGTTCATACC
The DNA here is from genome assembly GCA_010134655.1 of Fragaria nilgerrensis. Taxonomy (NCBI): domain Eukaryota; kingdom Viridiplantae; phylum Streptophyta; class Magnoliopsida; order Rosales; family Rosaceae; genus Fragaria; species Fragaria nilgerrensis. The sequence goes on from CM020982.1 coordinate 7,943,931, forward strand.
TACCATATTGAAGTATATCCCATATAATTATTTTCACACTCCATTTATCAACTAAAGCAAATGTATCTAAGAGCATCTATCTTAATTCAGTAATCTCTGATGATCACATTTTAGTAAAATGAAAAATAGATGTAACTTCCACCTTCATGCTTAGCTGGTCATGAGTCATATGACTCGTAATGAAATCAAATATGGTCATTGGAGCAGCTATATGTGAAATACGCAACCTACATGTACAGCAACAAATGTGTTCATCAAAGTTTTAAACTTCAACGTTCAAACTGATGGCTCCTCCCAAGTTCATTTTCTTTGTTGCTCTTACTTCATCATTGCAGTTCATTTCTGCGTCTTGTTCTTCTGTTGGGGATCATGGCATCAATGTTTCATCTGCTCTAGAATCCGAGAAGGCCACATTGACTCCTATAGACGATAAGAAAGTTAATCTGACACTTTACTATGAAAGTTTGAACCCAGATTCTGCTCTTTTCCTAGTAAAAGATCTTAAAGGGGTTTTCGATAACGATCTCATCACCATTCTTAATCTCATACTGGTTCCTTGGGGTAAAGCACAGATCAACCAGTCTAACAATGCCATTTTGTGCGAGGTCCTACCTTTATCTCTATTATTTTCATACTGTCAAGCATGCATTCATATATTTTGTTCCCCATACGTACATTTCAACTTTTCATTAAGATCTCAGCAACCAAATGCATGTTTTCCTTAATTATTCATTTATGATTATTTGATGACATAGTTCTTCATATATACATATATATATATAATGTGCAGAATGGCCCAGATGAATGCTTCTTGGACGCTATACAAGCCTGTGCAATCGACGTCTGGAGAGTTGTGGTAATTTTTCAAATTTCAACACACATATATATATGCTAATGGTTGTGGAATTTTCCTTTAATCAAGCAGGTATTGCATTATCATACAATAAATTCGTGATATGCAGGACAAGCATTTCGTTTTTGTTTACTGCATAGAATTTCTGGTCATAGAGGGAAAGCTGCCGCGCAAGGATTACTGGCAAAATTGCACTAATTCATTGGGATTGCCTGAAAAACCTATCATGGATTGCTACAATAGCGGAGATGGAAAAAAGGTTTACTTTGATATCATAGTAATTTGTAGTCATTTCTACGATAGTTCATGGATAATTGTTTGTTCTCAGCAGATATTAACCGATTAATTATATGTTTGACATTACTGGAGTGCAGCTTGGACAAAAATTTGGTGAAGAAACCATGCACCTTATTCCACCTCTTCAGTCAGTGCCATGGCTGATTGTGAATGATAAACCAATTGGGAAGGTTGGTGCTCTCTCTCTCTCTCTCTCTCTCTCTCTCTCTCTCTCTCTCTCTCTCTCTATAACTTGACATTTTCTTGCCTTAATCAATTAATGCAGGATTATGCCAACTTTGCTGTTTATGTATGCAAGGCTTACAAAGGTAGCAATGTGCCCAAGGCCTGCCAATCTGTGCGCACTTGAATCCAAAGGCAGCATATATAGGCACACAGTATGAAGATGTCCTATATACTTGATATAAATTAAATTAAGATGATTAATTAGTTGATTATGATATTATGATCAGGTTGGCAACATCAATATGTTTACTGAATAACCAGTATAAAATTGGCACTATTCACTTTCTATTTAATAAAACCAATAGGGTTTTTTTCTCCAATAATGACTGGACACTTCAAGAACTAGTATAATTAAAACACTTTTTTGTTCCATGCATATCTCTCGAGTGCAATTTTATTGAAATCACACTTAATTATCATGTGAATTTGATTACTTGACATCAATTATCAATATGAGATATCTTTCTTCTTTTCTTCTAGTTAAAAAATCTGATGACCGGTTAACGTAACATACAAAATATGTGTTCGTGTTTGTTACCAAGTTACTGCAGGTTTGATTTTGAATTTGTTGCACCATCTTGTTGGAGGTTTTTTTTTTTTTTTTTTTTTGACAAGCCATCTTGTTGGAGTTGTTGCTCGTCCAACTACTTCTAGATCGATAATAGAAAAAAAGAAGAAGAAAAAAACCAAAAAATAGCCTTACGTACATTTCCAAGGTTTTGTTGGCTCAAAAATCGTCTCGGCCACGTGTCAATGGGCCGGGGGCTTCTTTGGGCTACATGTGTCCTTCTGGCTTGGTGACGTGTGCGATGGCTTGCCAACTCGCGGCCGAGGGGCCAAGCGAGGTTTTGTTCTGATATGTATGTGGATGCGCTACCCTGACTTCTGATCAGTCGACTGTGGACCGAGGAAGGATCGATCTCGGCCGCAGGGTTCTCTCTGCTTTGGATGCAAGGACTTTAACACGGATCGGCTTACCAGCCGATCTTGGTGCTGTGTGACTAGGTGAATGTTGTGATGGTGCAAGTGATGTGAATGCAGGAATATAAAGTGCAACAAATAAAGTGCAGAAATATTAAAGAAAAGGTAAAGAACACGAATGTAAATTGCAGGAAAGATGAATTGCTCGAATGTAAAGAACGATAACGTAGATTGCAGAAAAGATAAACGACAATGCAAGAAGGATAAGTACCGATAAAGTAAAACGATAAGGTAAACACGGAAGAATTGATAATTGTGATGCTGAGAAGCAATTGTATTGAGATAAAAATGTGTAATCGCGTAGAGCGTTTGGTCGAGGACCTCTAACAAAGAATCCTAAGGTCCTTTTTATAGTGAAGTAAAATAAAGAGTACGTAATCCTAGCTTTAAACACAGGGATGAATTACAGGTAAATCATGGATTAAATTGTAATAAAGCTCATTCACTCTGATTGCCATAAGTTTGGTAACTGTAGTGACGTCTCCCTTGAAATCGCTATCTTTGAGATTGAAATTGTAGTAACGTCATTCCCGCAATAAAAATCATTCAACCTGATTGCAACCATTTTGGTAACTGTGATGATGCCTCCCTTGAAGGCGCCATCTTTGACCGTAATTTAGCTTGTAAATATCAATCAGTCGACCTCGTAAGGGTTTGACAAGATAACATTTATTCTCCTCTCTTGGCCGCTGCAACTCACGAATAGCTGCAACTAAATAAGGTGTATGTGGCTCAACAACCATGTTCGCGGCTCAACATACAGTGACCGCGGCTCAACATAAAGTGACCGCGGCTCAACATAAGACGTCTGCGGCTCAACATAGGGTGACCGCGGCTCAACAAAGGGTAACCGCGGCTCAACATAAGGTGACCGCGGCTCAACATAAAGTGACCGCGGCTCAACATAGGGTGTCCGCGGCTCAACAAAAGGTGACCGCGGCTCAACATAAGGTGACCGCGGCTCAACATAAGGTGACCGCGGCTCAACATAAGGTGACCGCGGCTCAACATAAAGTGACCGCGGCTCAACATAGGGTGTCCGCGGCTCAACATAAGGTCTCTGCGGCTCAACGGCCGCGGCTCAAAACACCAATAGCCGCGGTTATCACCTCTGTTAATAACCGGATAAGTCACGATATTTACTCATTAATGGCCGCGGTTACTAATGGACCCGTCCATTTGGTCTGCCACGTGGTTCGTGCCAAATATAGGTTCAAACAGGTTTAAAGGTCGGCAGAATTTATATGTGATGAATGATATACAGAGACGGAAAATTCTCTTATACAGAGACATGCACGAGAGTACGTACGATAATCCTGAGGAATATTGGCCTACCAGACAGAAACTTTAGCCCAGGTGGCCAGGTACTAAGTATTCTGAAAGGTACGTTGCGACTTGCGACTATTACATATTCCAAAACATGATAAACACTACATATTTACAGGCAAAAGCTAGGCTACGTTCGTTGTACGGTACACTTGACAAAACTGTTAATGAAAAGACAGGTATGTAAACAGAACAGAACAGAGATTCAATACCCACCCAAGGTGAAGGCAATCCATCTAATTGCATGTCCTCTCATCTTCAGTTCATCACCGTCACCATGAATCTGAGAAAAAACAGAGGTAGATAGACCATTCCTTCTCCACCACCCCCAACCTCTCTAACCCCTCCTCTTCCGCTGAGTTCAAGCCCAACCACCCCCACCTCTCCTTATGCGCCGTCGTCAAATCCATGCCCTCCCTCCCAACCTCACCACCATGGTTAGAAAGTTCATGGAAAGATGATTAGCAGCACCGCCTTGGTGATTTCGTTAATCGCTGACGGCGTGAAAAAGACTGTCAAAAATGGCTCATCTGGCTCCAACTTCGCCGGCGTGCATAGGGAGCCCTTTTGGAAAGCCACGGACAAGGAGGTTAAGGTGTTGACTGAGGTCAAAGGGAACACCAAGACACTGGCCATGGTGTTGAGAAGTGAGAGAGAGCTTCTGAGTTTGAATAAGGATCAAGAATCGTAGAGATTGAGCACAAGGGTGTTTGATTCGATCAGATCGATTTGAGAAAGATAGGTGTTTATGTTTTGGGCGGAGGGGCGGTCATTAACTCGGCATCGTTATATCCCGCCTGACAAGATTTAGTTTCCTATCAGCTCAAGTAAAAAGTGTGCAAGATCTTGAAAGGAAGCACAATCTGGTGCAGCTTCACATGTCCATAAACTCCTTCAAATATCCCCAAACCACTGGTCACGGCCAGGCTGGTGTCCTCATGCGCCGCCTCCTCCTCCGCCGCTTCTTCCTACACTGACGTCGTGTTCGCTTTCTCGCCGGGCCGCCCGCTCCGATTGAAGTCGGCTCGACTCGTTGCGGCTGTGACGACGTCGTCTTCGCTGCCTGGCAGGGGGTTTGATTTGACGGCGGCCGTGCAGGCTAGTAGCGTCCCCGCCACCGGCTTGACTTGAAGGGTCTTTTAAGAGAGAGAGAGAGAGAGAGAGAGAGAGAGAGAGAGAGAGAGAGAGAGAGAGAGAGAGAGAGAGAGAGAGAGAGAGAGTCAAACTAGCTATTGGGTGGGGTATTTGAAATTTAACGGTAGAACAGATTTTATTGTTAACAGAGTTAATTAATAAATTTACCTATATACCCTTTAGATTTGAATTATGTGGCTAAAGTAGTACCACGTGTTGGGACCCACTCGTGACGTACTGTACCACGGCGTAGTCCAGCGCTTTTTATATTTACACAGTGAATTAATATTAGAGGGCCGGGTATGCTATACATACTCTCAACAATGTGGTTGCTGTTCTAATAGGGGTGGTGGGGTAGATGTTTTGAAGAAATTGATATCTCTAACAATTAGTCTAAATTTTAAACTTAAATTTAAATTTTAGGTCACCTAAACCTATAATATTCAAATAGGTTTTTGCATTTTCAACCCATGGAGGCAAAACCTAAACATATTTAATCATTTTATATCATCATTTAATCATACATAAAGTGAAACCTAATTTTTTAATAATAAAATCTGATAGTGGCCCACACCCACTCACCCATCCTCATAAATTATAGGTTTGGTCATATTTGGTTGGGTCAAAATAGGACACATTTTAGGTAAATCATATTTTAACTCAACTTGGGTAGTAGGTTGGAGATGAGATTTTACAAATCCTAAACCTATTATAGGTTTTAGACCAAGGGTTTGAGATGCTCTAAGGATCAAAGTATGTATAGCATACTAGGAGCCCTTCTAGTAATTAAGGACCCTTAAGTTAAGGACTACTTGAGGACTTTTGGGTTTATGGTTTAAAAGACATATTTTTCGATCACATCTTGGCATCTCATCCGTTCAGTTTTTAGGTCTATATGTGTAGATCAACCCTACAAATTTTCAACCGAATCAGTGATCATTAAAATAACAAACTAGATCAAATTAATAGAACCGTTCAAGTTCATAATTAGTAAATCACACTTATGAATGTCTTAACGATTTTCAATATAGCTGAAAATTTACAGAAATGATCTACTCATAAATACTTATAAACTGAACGGTCAAAATGTGGATATAAGATCGAAAAGTAGGATAAACCGAAAAGTCTTCAACTAGTCATCAACTTAAGGGTCCTTATTATAAGAGCTTCCTAGCATACCCATCAGTATAGCAGAATGTGGATATAAGATCGAAAAGTGGGATAAACCGAAAAGTCTTCAACTAGTTCTCAACTTAAAAGTCTTTATTATAAGGGCTTCCTAGCATACCCATCAGTATAGTAGAATTTTTCATATTAGAGTACCAATTGTTTAGAAATTTAGAAGAACTGAAGCACGCCAGGGATTCTTGCTGAGCTGCAATGATGCTGTATTCATCATATATGTCATATCCAGCACCTTCATATGATCATTGAAAATAGTTGTTTACATTTATTTCACGTTTATATCGGTTCATGTGAAATTTCACAATAGAGCTAATAATTTTTTTCACTTTTCAAATTGCTATATATAGATACCATATTCCATAAAACTTTTAATTTTCTCAATGGCTATTTCTAGATCCCTTACTGCTCCCGGCTTTCTATACACAAAGAAATCCCACAACCCGTTTCAACAACAGCTTCATTGTCAGGGGCGTAGCTAGCTAGGGGCAAGGGTTCAATTGAACCCTCTTAAATTTTTAAAAAGAGTAATTAGGTATTGGATATCAGTGGAAATAACACATAAAAAGGCATCAAAAGCTTTATGTTCACCATTAGTCAAGCGGGTGTGCGCGGGCTTCTGGTACCCGATATTCCTTTCGAAGAGACCGAAATCTTGAGGAACGAAGCTGCAAAAAATAACGTTGAGTTTGGACATCGTGAAAGCTTCGGAGGGATTTGTGAACCTAGCGAGCACGGCGGGGGTCACCGGAGCTCGCGGGCGTGTGAATGAACAGGTTAAGGGTCTTTTGAAGGAGATTAAGGAGGTCATGCCCAGCAAGGCAGTGGCGGTTGGGTTCGGGCTGTCGAAGCCGGAGCATGTGAAGCAGGTGGCTGAGTGGGGGGCTGATGGTGTTGTTGTTGGTAGTGCCATTGTGATGGTTCTGGGTGAAGCTAGATCTCCGCTTGGAAGGTTGATAGAACTTGAAGCTTTCACCAAGTCTTTGACGTCTGCTCTTCGTTGATGATGTATACGTAGTTTAATGGGATCCCGTAGTTTAATTACGAGATAATAAGTTAGATTGTTAGAGCATCTTCAGCAGTAGTGTTAAATTAATTTTTTTTAATTTTTTTTAAAATTTGTCAACTTTTCGAATGAATAGAAGCTCCAACAGTATACCTAAATGGTTGCTAAATTTAAGAATTGCTAAACAAAATTGATAAATTTGTCAATTGAGCCATGAATTGCTAAAGGAATACTTATATTTTTCCTCCTTTTTTTCTCTACGTGTCAGTTTATAATTTGTTAAAAATATTATTTAACTTACACTTAGTAATAACTGCTGAAGCTAAATTCTTATAACAATTGTTAAATCTCATAATTATTGCTAAATTGAACTATAATTTTAGTTACACTGGCCGGAGATGCTCTTAGATCTACCAAGATTAATTATTGCTAATTACTTCATGCATGCAGCTACGTACGGTCATGATGTAATTGATCATGAGTGATGAAAATTATATGTTTTTTATTTAGCAAGTTGAAATTTTTATATTGATGCGAGTGAGTATATATATAATTAGTCATCATAAAACTTTCTACAAACTTAAGTAAGTGCACTTAAATTAACAAAAAATACGCTTAATTAATCTACGACTTAGTTTGAGACTAGAGCATTTTGTAATCAGGACGAGAAGAAATAAAAGTCGGGATTACAGATTTATATCTTCGGACTTTCATTTCTTCTCGTGGAGAGATTCATAAACTAAGTCGTAGACTAATTAAGCATTTATATCCGTAATGAGTAGTTGAGTACTCTCAGCTTAAGTAAAACGTGCTACTAGACGTCTGGACGCATGCACTGCATCTCTGCATGTCCTTAATATTCTTAGTACGCGCTATATATACTGAAAGCAATTATACATCCCAAGTTGTTTGTCATATATTGTGCGCGCAGTGGATGCACGATTAATTTGTGATCTAGGTAGAGCTAATAAGAGTATTAAAATCCAATTGGTATACGAATGACAAAGACATGCATAGGTTCTCTTTACCTTACATTTTGTCGTTAAGATTTTTTTGACGTGTAGATTTATTTTAAAGGCTTGAATTGGATTGACAAGGAGATCCCTTTCATGTCCCTCCTATATTAAGAAAAGGAATGGGATAGCATAAAGGATATGAAACTTACAAACTGGAAGTTCGGAAGACCGATCGAAGTGAAGCAGGTCCACTTATTAAGAATACAGATGTACGTATGGCTCATATCTCACCATTACACAACTAGCTAGTAACATATAATTAACCACTAACCAGAGAAGCATATATACATGTTTGCTCGATCAATGGCCATTCCTCTCTTAAACTTGCTACTACTTAATGCTTTCTTCAACTGAAAACAAAGAAACCTCAAATCATCATACTACTCCTTCTCCAATCTCCATCCAAACAGCCTTCTCGCGCAGAGTAAGTGGCAACTTAGAAAAACTTTTTTGTTTTTTGTTTTTCAGGATCGAATGTCTTTGCGTGCTACGGTTGTGGAGTACTACGTACTGTTGATGTGCTCATCCCCCTCCCCCGGAAAATCTCGACAAAACGAGGATAATTTCTTGAATATAAAAGCACAGAGTACATCAAAAACAGGGGAAGGGAGTGTTTGGGTGTTTCGATTCAAAAAAAGTCTTTCACGTTTATGTTATGGTGAGTTCTGGAATGTCCATATCACTGTGTTACTGTATGTACCAAGCTTATTACATGATGCATGCATTCCAGATGTTCCCTAACGTTTTAAAGAAAAGAACGTGTTTAATTAACGCGTAGTCGATTTCACAACGAAGCTGATAATTCATGTTTTGACCAGTGTGGTCGATTTTGAAGATATAAATTAACGTACTTGGGTCTCATATCACACCACCATTGCATACACAACTAGCTAGTAAGAAGAAAACATAGACATACTTTTTACACAATGGCTATTCCTGCTTCAGACTCCCTTCAGCTGAATACAAGGATACCTGAGAACCCATTTCATCATCTTCCTTTTGCATCACAAAGAGCATTAACCTTTTCAGTCAAGAAACTACCTCGGCCAAATCCAAGGGCGGCTCTCACCCTCACTCGTGCCCCTAACATAAGCATCTCACAAACTTTCACAAAATTGAAATCACAAGGGAAAGTAGCCTTCATTCCCTACATCACTGCCGGCGATCCCGATCTCTCGACAACTATTCAAGCCCTGAAGGTGCTTGATTCTTGTGGATCCGATGTAATCGAGCTAGGCATACCGTGCTCCGATCCCTCACTAGACGGTCCGGTCATACGTGCTTCAGCATCACGTTCCTTGGCAGGAGGGACAAACTCAACAGTATCATCTCAATGCTAGAGGATGTAATTCCCCAACTGTCGTGCCCTATCACTCTGTTATCCTACTCTAAACCTATTATCAGACATGGCATCGGAAACTTCATGTCCACCATTAGCCAAATAGGAGTCCGTGGGCTTGTGGTTCCGGATGTGCCTTTTGAAAACACACAAAGTTTGAGAAATGAAGCGGCGAAGAACAACGTTGAGTTGGTGCTGCTAACTACACCTACTACTACAACATCTCAAATGAAAAACATTGTCCGAGCCTCGGAAGGTTTTGTTTACCTGGTGAGTGCGCTGGGGGTCACCGGAGCTCGTCCGCGTGTGAACCAACAAGTTCCGAATCTCTTGAGGGAGATTAAGGAGGTGACAAGCAAGGCGGTGGCGGTTGGGTTCGGGTTGTCGAAGCCGGAGCATGTGAAGCAGGTGGCGGAGTGGGGGGCGGATGGTGCGATTATCGGTAGTGCTATTGTGAAGGTACTGGGTGAAGCTAGATCTCCATTGCAAGGGTTGAGAGACCTTGAATCTTTCGCCAAATCTTTCAAATCTGCTCTCCCGTAAATCCGTGATGATTTGTGCAATGGAAAAGAAATAAAATGATGGATCATAGATTCTGAACTGTACATGATGATCGTTTCACTACAACGAAATCACTTACGTACGTCATTTAATTTACTCCTTTTTTCGAAGATACACACGGTAATTTACTTGTTGTTTGGTTGACCAAGTCAATTACATCTTGGAGCCATGCATTATGGCTTTTCTATTGGGAATATGTACGTCCAGGGACATGAAAATTGTCAACGTTACATAACATACGACCATCTATGATTTAGGACTTCCAAAACGGCAAAATTAGACTCAATCTCCAACTCAGGGCCGGACCTGAGTTTTTCAGGCTCAAGACGAAAAACAAAATTGGGGCTCTCTTTATGTTTAATAATTTATATATATATATTTTTTTTATAAATAAGTCCATAAACTCTAATAATATATAAGTTTTAGTAGATAAATAAACTACGTTCACTTGTTTATACAAAAAAGGGACAAAAAAACTCAATCAAACTAGAACATGAAATAATGAAAACTGACACAAAAATATAACTTTTTTTTAAATTTTTTTTGCAAAGACAAGATCACCTTGACGAAATTTACACCTCAAAAGTTAATCTAAAAAAGCTTCATAAAATTGATATATGTGTTATCATAATAAGAAAATAAATTGTATATGTTGTTAAATAAACAATATTAAATTGATTTTCATCTAGAAAGGAAAAACAATGATAAACTGATCGATTCTTCATGAGATGATTTATGTTGAATTACTTGCTGCATATTTGAGATTCTATGGTTGTGAATGTGTGATTAAGAAGTATGTGTGTATTGTAGGCAATAAGAAGAAGTTTTAAAGATAAACAGTACACAAGCAATTGTGAAATTGCAGAAATCCATGGAATTAAAAAGCAAGGGAGAGAAAGAGAAATATACTTGGTAATATGAACAAAGTTTGCCTTAAGGTTTAGGGTCTAAAAAAAGAGTGTAACAAAAAAAACGGAGAAAAAGAGAGTCAAGGAGGCCTAGCCTTCTGAATGGATTTGCCGTAAAGAATTATAGAAGAAGAAGATGAAACATCTCTTCTAAAAAAGGAGATATGCTATTTATTTTTATTATTATTTTTTGTTATATATAAGAAGGAAGAATTTTTTTTTTGGGGCTTGTAAAAGTGGGGGCTCTAGGCCTACGCCAGCTGGGTCTATGCTCAGGGCCGGCCCTGCTCCAACTAAACTAGATATCTGTAACTGAACAACAAGTTTCAAACCATACAATAAATTTGATTTTGAATTTGTTGCACCATCTTCTTGGAGTTTTTTTTTTTTTTTTCCTGGACAAGCCATCTTGTTGGAGTTGTTGCTCGTCCAACTTCTAGATCGATAATACCAAAACAAAAACAAAAAACAAAAAATATCCTTACATTTCTAAGGTCCGCAGAATTAATCTGTGATGAATGATATATATAGAGACATGCACTACGTACGATAATGCTGAGGGATATTGGCCTACCACACCAAAACTTTATCCCAGGTATTTAGTATTCTGAAAGGTACGTTGCGACTTGCGACTATATTTACATGTTCCAAAACATGATAAACACTATGTATTTACACGATGAAATAGAGTACCAGTTGTTTGGAACCTTAGAAGAATAAAAGCAGGCCAGGAATTCTTGCTGAGCTGGACCTGCAATGATGCTGTATTCATCATATATATATGCAATGATGTTGTATTCATCATATATATAGTCCCTATCCAGAGCGAAGCTTCGCTCTGGAATTAACGTGCGAAAGTCTTTATTTGACTCACTTTTCGGTTATATTTTTTTATCATACCCGGTCAGTGTCTAGATGCATATCGTATGATCATCTTTACAAAGTTTCATTCAGTTTGGTGATCGTTTGCACACCAAATCAGATAAAATAAATCAATAGAACAAAATCTGTCCAAGTAGAACCGTTGGAGTAAATCATGATTATGGAGGCTTAAACGGTCACCAAATTGGATGAAACTTTGTAAGAATGATCATACGATATGTATCTAGACACTGACAATGTATGATGGAAAAATATGACCGAAAAGTGAGTCAAATAAGGACCTTCGCACGTTAATTCCAGAACGAAGCTTCACTCTGGATAGGGACTGATATATATATATATATATATATATATATAGGATTATCAGGTGCGGACGTCCGGACGGGTTTTCCGTCCGGATTTCTACCATTTCTCCACCATTCCAGTGCCGGCGACGCCATTTCTTCTCCCCGGCTTGTTCTCAAACCTCCCCCGACAGTGTTAGAATGAAGAAGAAGGCCGGAGAGATCGCGATCGGAGGTCCACCATGATCGGTCGTGAAGTTCTAAGTGAGATTGCTGCACAGACCTCCGATCGCGATCTCCCCGGCCTTCTTCTTCATTCCAACACCGTCGGGGGAGGTCTAGGATCACGCCGGGGAGAATAAACGGCGTCGTCGGCGTTGGAATGGTGGAGAAACAACGAAATCCGGACGAAAAACTTGTCCGGATGTCCGCACCAAAAACGGACTGTATATATACACACACACACATGGCCTTTATACTAAGAGATCCTTTTTTTGACATATATGAGGGATGAGGGATTACACAAACTTTTCGATCACAAAATCACATCTCCACTATTCAATATGTATAGTTCTATATGAGTAGATCACTTATGCAAATTTTCAGAAATTTTGGTAATCGTTAAGGCATTCAAAACTACGATTTATAATTATAAGCATGAACGGTTCATGTTTGGGAGATTTGGTTCGTTCATTGATTTAATCTTGTTCGACACCTTAATGATCACCAAATTGGCTGAAAATTTGCAGAATTGATCTATATATAAGGACAAACAAACTGAACGGTAGAGATTCAAAAATATAATCAAAAAGTTGGTGTAATCCCCCATCCCTCATATAAACCAAAATAAAGGATTCCTTAGTGGAAAGGCCTTGTGTATGTGTGTGTATATATATATATATTCTATGTTCTAATGTTCTGAATACAACATACAACCATGATTAGTGTTCGTAGATCCTTTTAAATGTAAAAGAAGAGTGGATAATTTTCAGGTGTTTTAAGTCTAGTTTGGTACAGTTTTTTTTTAAAAAAAATCAGCTTTTATCTAAAGTCAAGATTTTATTGTGTTTGATAAACTAAACAAAAACAACTTTTGATAATTACAAGTTAATGGAAGCAACCTTAAAGTTACTTTTAGAAGCTGCTGTCAATAAAAACACAGAAAAATTGTATTTTATGTCTTGACAACAGTTTTAAAAGTAACATTTACCGAACAGAAAACTGTTTTAATTCACAGTTGATTATACTCACAGTACAACAGAAGCAATTTTTATAAAAAGTCACAACAATCTCAAACTTAGTGTCAGTGATGACTATGACCCTCCTAAATTATTTTGAATTTCCTTATATATATTCTTTTAATATTTTTTATTTAAGGGTAATATTTTATTTTTTTGAAACAAAGTTGATTATATTCGATCTACAATGATGGAGTCTATCAGACTTGCATAAAATCCTAGCCTGCATATAGTGCATAATAATCTACCTAATTAAGTTAAAGCAGACTCATTAAAGATCGTCCTCGAAGACTTGTTCCTATCTATCTCCACGATCATCAAAATGAAAACACCAACAATAACTTAATCATTCGACTTCTCCTGAATCTGAAAGTTCTTTACTACGACGGAAGGAGATTGACGTTTGTAAGAGACAAGGATCCGCACTAGCTGGCAACGCTTGAGAGCAGTGGTGGATCCAAGAATTAAAGATGTGGTGGGCTTGAACTTTGGCCGAAGGGTAAAAAAAAAATTTCCAGTACAACCATGCAAAGTGTAGGAGCTCAACCAGAACTTACAATTTCAACTCAGGTAAGGATATTCTTATTTATTCTTACGATGCGGATTTCCACTTTAGGCTCACTTTTCAATCGAATTTTCATATCTCCACCGTCTAGTCTTTAGATACTAATGTATAGATCATCTATACAAAATTTCAGCCAATTTGGTTATCATTAAGGCACTCAAAATTGTGTTTTTCTGTTATAAACATGAACGGTTCAAGTTCGACAGAATTATGTTCATCCATTGGTTTAATTGAATTAGAGTGTCTTAATGATACCCAAATTTACTGAAATTTTGCAGAGATGATCTATACATTAGTATCTAAAGACTAGACGGTGGAAATGTGAAAATTTTATTGAAAAGTGAGTCTAAAATGGAAATATGCATCATAAGAATAAATAAGGACCTCCTTCACCAAGAAAGACTATATGTGTGTGTGTACATATATATATACACACAAAGATGATCAGGTGCGGACGTCCGCACCAAAACTTTGGTGCGGATTTCTATTTTTACACCATTTTTTTTTATCAAATTTCCTCATCTCCACCGTCCAGTATCTAGATAATATTATGTAGATCATCTCTGCAAAATTTCAGCCAATTTGGTGATCGTTAAGACCCTCAAAATCGAAAAACAAATGGACGGACTGAATTATGTCCGGTTCATGTTTATACCAGAAAAACACAATTTTGAGGGCCTTAACGATCACCAAATTAGCTGAAATTTTGCAGAGATGATCTACACAATATTATCTACATACTAGACGGTGGAGATGAGAAAATTCGATCGAAAAGTGGTGCAAAAATAGAAATCCGCACCAAAACCATTGGTGCGAACGTCCACATGCACCTGATAAGCTCTGATATGTATATATATATATATATATATATATATATATATATATATACAAAAACGTTCTGAAGCGCACGTGCGCACTTTCCTTAAAGTGCGCACGTCCCTCCGTTCGCCACCGTCCGACACCGACGACGACGCGCCTCCACTTCAGAAGACTCCAGCAGCGTCCCCGACCACTTTTCCTCCCCGACGAGTCCGTTTTTTTTCAGTTTTCCTGTGAGATCACCCAAAACTTCAAATAAAGTCGATCTTGGGTGATCTCGTCGGAAAACTGGAAAAGAACTAACTCGCCGGGGAGGGAAAGTGGTCGGGGACGCTGCTGGAGTCTTCTGGGGTGGAGGCGCGTCGTCATCCCGTGGCGAACGGAGGGATGTGCGCACTTTAAGCAAAGTGCGCACGTGCACTTCAGAACCGGCCTATATATATATATACAGTCCCTATCCAAAGCGAAGCTTCGCTCTGGAATTAACGTGCGAAGGTCCTTATTTGACTCACTTTTCGGTCATATTTTTCGATCATACCCGGTCAGTGTCTAGATACATATCGTATGATCATCCTTACAAAGTTTCATTCAGTTTGGTGATCGTTTGCACACCAAATCAGATAAAATAAATGAATAGAACAAAATCTGTCTAAGTAGAACCGTTGGAGTAAATCATGATTATGGAGGCTTAAACGATCATCAAATTAGATGAAACTTTGTAAGAATGATCATACGATATGTATCTAGACACTGACCAGGTATGATCGAAAAATATGACCGAAAAATGAGTCAAATAAGGACCTTCGCACGTTAATTCCAGAACGAAGCTTCGTTCTGGATATGGACTATATATATATATATTTGCATGTTAAGAAAATAAAGGTCTTGACTCTTGACAAGTCTCGATAGGCAAGGAGCTTCTTATCTCAAGAAAAGGAAAGAGATAAGAAAGTTCGGAAGATCGAAATGTCTCTATTATTCGAAGTCCCACCAAAGTTGACTAGCATGCTGATGTATCATGTTTCCCATCCTGCAGGTCCACGTACTTATCAAGAACACAAACGTACATATGGATCATATCTCACCATTGTTAGGTATAACAGTATTCTGCATGGTAGTTATGTCATTGACTTGTAATACCTATTGTCTATATAAAAACTATGTTTTACTGTTTATCTTATCATTGAGAATACAAGATGTAGATAATTACAGAATGATCGTTTTGTTTTATTGCTTTCTTTTATTTTCTGCTATTAGCCTCAATAATCCATAATTCTTAGAATCCTGTCAACCATTACACAACGGCTTGTAGCATAAATACTAAGCATCCGAGCTAAACATACATGTTTGCTCAAATGGCCATTCCTACTACTCTCTTAAACTTGCAAGTTGCAACTACTTCAAGCTTTCTTCAACTGAAAACAAAGAAACCACAAAACCCACTTGATCCTAGGGCCGGCCATGGGTATAGGCCTAGTAGGCCGTCGCCTAGGGCCCCCAATTCACAATGGCCCCCGAAAAAAAGAAGAAGCCCAATATCAGTATATATTAAAAAAAAAAAAGTAGTGTTATATATATACAAGAGAACGACAACAGATGGTTGATTCTTTGTAAACTAATCCTAAATCCTCGACTCTTTGCGGCTGCATGTGCGTGGGTGATTGGGTGGGTAAGTGGTCCTCTTCTTCGTCTTCTACAATAACTATGTTCCTTGTTTGATTATTATTATTGTTATCTTCTTTAGTTCTTTGTCTTCATCTATGCCTTGTCCTCAATTGGATTATTGATGAACATCAATTTCTTTTTTTCTGGCAGATTTGGGAATTGGGCAAGATTGAAAGAGCAATTCGATTCAACTATTGAATTTAACTCGTGGGTAATTCTTCATAGCAATTTACAAACTCTTTCCAATAATCTTTATTGTTTTTTCTTAGTTTGAGTGATCACTGATGTTTTAGCATTTGACATAATGATATGCAACTGTGTGTTGTTGTGTTTATATTCAATTTGCTATTGAACTGATCAACAATATGCTATGAATCATGTTTAGTTCTCATGTTTTATTTTATGGAGTATCATTTGGCGCTGTCTTTTTATCCAATAATGGTTTCTCCAATCATTAGTTTCCAGAAGTATTGTTGTATTGGTATAAACATACTAAAGTGTTAAACTATTATCTTTTGCAGAAAGATGGCTCCAACAAGAAAATATCCTTCTGATGCTAAAAAAAGAAGAGAGAAAGAAAAGAGAGATGCATTAGTTAAGCTTCAGGCTGGTTCAATGAAATGGTAATTTGTTCAATGAAATTGTGATTGCTGCATTGTTATGTTATTAAAAGTTATATGTTGTTTAAACTTATTGTCTTACAATTGTAGAGAGAAAGAAAAATTACGATTTTATTAAAAGGTAGGGAGCCCCATTTTTATTCTTCGCCTAGAGCCCCAAAAAACTCAGGGCCGGCCCTGCTTGATCCTACTGCTTCTCCAACCCAAACAGCTTTAATAACCTTCCCAATCAAGAAACTACTTGTGCCAAATCCAAGGGCTGCTCAAACCCTCACTCATGCCTCTACCGGTACCATAAGCATCTCACAGACTTTCACAAAATTGAAATCACAAGGGAAAGCGGCATTCATCCCCTACATTACTGTCGGCGATCCCGATCTCTCGACAACCATACAAGCCTTGAAGGTGCTCGATTCTTGTGGATCCGATGTAATCGAACTAGGCATACCTAGCTCTGATCCCTCACTGGCTCACTAGACGGTCCGGTCATACGTGCTTCAGCGTCACGTTCCTTGGTAGGAGGGACAAAGTTGAACAATATCATCTCAATGTTAGAGGATGTTATTCCCCAGCTGTCGTGCCCTATCACTCTTTTATCCTACTCAAAACCTATCATCATGCATGACGTAGAACACATCATGTCCGCCGTTAGTCAAGCCGGAGTACGTGGACGTACTTGTGATTCTGGATGTCCTGGGCTTTTGAACACACACGGCGTTTGAGATTTGAAGCATCGAAGAACAATGTTGGTGCAGCTAACCACACCCGCTACTACAGCATGTCGAATGAAAAACATTGTTCGAGCATCGGAGGGTTACGTGTACCTGGTGAGTGCACTGGGAGTCACTGGGGCTCGTCCAAGGGTGAACCAACAAGTTCCGAGTCTCTTGAGGGAGATTAAGGAGGCGACAGGCAACTAGTCAAGGTGGTGGCGGTTGGGTTCGGGTTGTCGAAGCCGGAGCATGTGAAGCAGGTGGCGGAGTGGGGAGCAGATGGTGCGATTGTTGGTATGCCATTGTGAAGGTATTGGGTGAAGCTAGATCTGGGTTGAGAGACCTTGAATGTTTTGCCAAATCTTTCAAGTCTGCTCTCGTCTAATGATTCATGCAACAGAAAAGAAATAAAATGATGCATAAATCATAGATTCTGATAGTTTCACTAAAACGAAACAACTCAGTCATGAGTCGAGGAGTCACTGTACAGTACTTTACTTGTTGTTTAGTTGACCAAGTCAAATACATTTTAGGGCTTTTTCTTATCGGAACAGTTACGTCCATAATGATGTATATATATTCGGATGAGTGAAAGTGTGAAACCTTCAAAGAGACAAAGAACATTCACAAAGGCTAAGATATTAGTACCGTAATGTTCTGAAGAGGCCGGAGACCGGTTGCCAGAGGAGGCCGCAGTCTTTAATTGCAACCCTCATGGCCGCTCTGAGGTCATGGACGTACGGCTGCATGTCTCTTCTAAGGTTCGGGACTTCGGGTTGCGGGTCGAGAGTTCATACCAACGGTCATCTGGTGGCACCATGAGCACTAGACTTCTGGGAATCCGTGCACGAATACGACGACGTTTGGGCCGGTTCCGATGTCGGCCACGCGGAGGTTCCGGCCACGTACAAAGTTCAGAGAATAAGAGAGAAAGTGCACTGAGCAAAAAAAAATTAAAATTAAAACGATCTGGGAATCAGCGGCCTAGGCGGAGCCTATACGTGTCTAGGCAGATTATAAGAGAGAAAGTGCATTGAGAAAAAATAATTACAAATTAAAACGATATGAGAATAAATGGGGCTAGGCGGAGCCGACACGTGTCTAGGCGGAACCAAGAGACGTGGGCTTTAGTCGGGTTATCTTTAAATTGGGCCTTCTTTTAGGTCATTAAGATTCCATAATACACAATCAAGAGGCTACTGTAGAAAGAGTTTTTTTTTTTTTTTTGCTGATTCTGTAAAAGGAGCACTTGATAGTAGCAATGATGCAATACTGAGTATGTTTTATGAAAACAAAATAGAATACATGAGAGTCTCTAAAATGATTCTGATTCTTAAATGTAATGGTTGGACAAGTCAAGACTCAAAAGATAGTGCAAAAATATCGATGCTAGCTAGCTATCACTTCAACCCTATAAAAAGAATGGCCTCCTTTGGCTAGTTTTCCACTCATCGATATATCACCTTGGTAGATATTCTCAATTAGCTAATTTAAGCGAATGACTCAAATATTAAGAGAATATACTCTAATAATAGGTCCTCTTAACACGTACGTTTAGGTAAAATTAAGAATAACAAATGCAGGTAGCTAGATGTTACTTTCATGCTTAAGCGGTCATAACTGAGTAACTCAACATTCGAGCCCAAGAACACTACTACTATATATATATATATATATATATATATATATATATATATATGCATACTTCACGTAGCTTCGGGGTATACCACCTGCTTAGCATTCAGAAAGATGGCTACTCTTAAGCTCTTGTTCTCCCTTGTTGTTCTCACTTCCATGCTCTCCATTCATCATGCGTCTTATTCTTCTTTTGAAGGTAGCGGCATCAATGTCCTTGAATCCAATAAAGTTAACCTCTCTCTGTACTATGAATCTCTATGCCCGGCCTGTAGGAGCTTCATTGTAGATGAACTAGCAGCTGCGTTATTCGATCCCGACAAGGATCTCATAAGCATTACCAACCTCAGGCTAGTTCCATATGGAAATGCTCATGTTCAAGCACCTAGCCAGACCGTCGTTTGCCAGGTCACTTTTCCCATCTAGATCTTCACCATTTTTTCGTTTTCCTACTTTTGTTATTGGATAATTATCAGTCTATTTGCTTCATATTCTGCAGCATGGCCCAGACGAATGCTACTTCAACAGTATAGAAGCCTGTGCAATCGACCTCTGGTCAGACGTGGTAAGGCCATTTTTGAACTTTCTATATAAGGCTAGGCTTTCTACGTACCATAAACTAAAGATGAATATTGCAACTATCAGATTCTTTTTACGATTACAAAGGTCTTACAGAAAATTTTTAGTAGTGATAAATGATAGGACAACTAAAATGATTGTTTCCAGCGCGCATAAAGTTGATCGATATGGGAATTTTACTTTATCTTCTTCACATCTCGCATCTTAAATCTTTCTGCAGAAGCATCATTTCGACCTCATTCATTGTATTGAGAAGAAGCTCAGTGATGAAGGGATTCAAGAGTCAAAAGAACAAACTTGGCAATCTTGTTGTGGAGTACTTAAGATGGATCCGGATGGTTTGGGAAAATGCTACAGCAGTGGATATGAGAAGCAGGTAGTTCACAATATTTCACAGCACATTATTGTTGTTCTTCATACAAATGAAAGCTAATGTCTACATATATGTATCTCAATTAGAATGCTAATCATTTACCAAATGAATGAGGTGCAGCTAATACTAAGAAATGCTAACGAAACAGACGACCTTGTCCCGCCTCATGAGTACGTGCCATGGGTGGTTGTTAATGGACAACCGCTGAAGGGGGTAAACGTGTCGCTACCGATCTCTTTGTATTTCTCATTTTCTGTCGGAGTTTATGTTTTGAAATCTATTATATTTGGATGCAGGATTACCAAAATTTTGTGAGCCATGTCTGCGATGCGTACAAAGACAGTCCAAAACCAAAGGCTTGTGCATCACTTTCACATACCATGAACTCAGGTGGAGAGGCAAACTCGACACTCGAAGGATGCTATAAAGGTGAACGCGGGGGGAGCTCATGAAACATTTTAGTTTGATCCGATATTATGCATGGTTCTGCATCGATCATCCATTAGTTCTCTTGGAAGCAGTGCTGGTCTACTACTAGTGATCATAAATAAAGGATTAGCATACTTTTAGTGTTCCAAGATCATTTACGTTATATTTGTTTGAAAAACTATGAATGAAACTCTTCAATGATCCGAATGATAAATTCAGTTATGTCTCTTACAGATGCATATAGATTGATCTTCGTCACCTACAAACTTGGTGGTTGTGCTTGTTTATATCAACCATTTCATCTTCCATGTTAAAAGAAGTACAGTATATGCAATTGGCTTTGCATCCAGTCATCTAGATCAGTAGTAATCGATCTGAGCCATCATCAGAGAATCGAAAGATGGAGAACTTTTACATCCTAAGAATTAATAGATCCAAATTCTTTACGCCCAAATCTATAGAAATTTTTGTATGCACGACGTGTATTTACACGACGCAATCTTAACCGTTTATTACAATTCACATGTTTAACCATCATGTTTCTATATTATTTCATATAATCCTGACCATCCATGTATGTGTGTGAAGATACACACCGTGTACTGAAGATGCTCTCCTATGCACTATTCGATCGATGACACCTCGATTTCACTAGTTGTTTCAATTGATCGAATCTGACGTAAATTTTATAACCAATTTTTCTATTTTTCTTTTTCTTCTGTTTTTTAAACGGTGAACCAGAGTGCGTTAAGCCTGCGCCACGTGAATCGCCTAGCCCTACCTAGTCTCCTTCTAAGTCAGTAAGAAATTTTTTTTTTTTTTTCTAGTTTCCTTTTTTCAGTTTTTTTAAATAATAGGCCATTTAACCCGTTAAGACCCGCGTCACGTGGAACGCCTAACCCTGCCTCATTTCCCCAGTCCCGCAGGAGTTATTTTCTTTCAAAATTGAATTTAGGTTTTGGCGCACATAAGTCCAAAACGTGAGAGATTTCCCTCCAAAAAATTGCCGATTGTTCACACGTGCTAGATATCCCTCCCAAAAGGCGGTGAAGCCGGGCAGGCACAAATCTCTGCCCGTTTCGATTCGTTTTATATATAAGGGAGAATCACAAATTGGCGACCCCATTTCTTCATCTCCTTAAATCGGCGATCAGATCAAACCGGAGAGTCGGACGTACTTCATCGGAGGTATTTCTCTTTCTACATTCTATTTCAAGTTCTCTGCGTATAGATTTGTTTCGATTTTGGAATTGATTCGCTCTATTAGTATGTTCAGGCAATTAGGGTTTCGATTTTGTTAAATGCAGTCAGTATGAGGCTTTCTAAGATCACAGTGGATATTTTGGGGCTTTAACAATTTGAAGTATTGATGAGGTTCTTATGATAAGATTTGACATGTTAACTCAATTATCAGGCGAATCTACTTTGTTTAATTGCTAGAGTAGATTGAATATTGTGACTAATTGGAAGCTTTTAGGCTCTCAGGACTTGGTGATGATGTTGCATTGTACTGCAGAATTTGATACTTCTTTTTGTTAATTGGAACTGTCAAGTATTTGCATTTTATTTGGTTAGGTAGTGTAGTTTGCATATACTTTCTTTAAAACAGTGAAATAAGCTTTTTGTGAAATGCCATATATAGTATGTCATACCAGGAAAAAGCCTTCTATCTTGTCCTGAACAATTATTTTCTTGCTTCAAGTGCCTGAGAGCTTTTTGGGCATATATATGTTCCTCACTCATGGTCCTTTATGCAACAATTCATGTCTGGTTTTCTAGTCTTATATATCCTTTTGTGTGACTTCGTTTGTGGAATTGTGGAAAGAAATGGCCATGGAGATCACTCAGTGTCTATTATCAGCTCAATCAGCTGATGCAAGAGTTCGTACTGAAGCAGAATATAATCTGAGTCAATTTCAAGAGCAAAACCTACCTGCTTTCCTTCTGTCTTTGTCGGTTGAGCTAGCAAACGATGAAAAGCCAATTGAATCCCGAAGGTTGGCTGGTATTGTTCTTAAGAACTTACTAGATGCCAAAGATCCTGGAACAAAGAAACATCTTGCTCAGAAATGGATGGCTATTGATATTGCATTCAAATCCCAAATCAAGAGCTGGCTCTTACAGACACTTGGGTCATCTGTGCCAGAGGCAAGGCACACCTCTGCCCAAGTTGTTGCCAAAGTTGCTTCTATTGATGTACCCCGGAAACAGTGGCCTGAGCTAATTGGACATTTGCTTAATAACATGACTCAGCAAGATAGTGCTGTTGGTTTGAAACAGTCAACTTTGAAAACTCTTGGTTATGTCTGCGAGGAAATATCCGTATCTGATCTTCAGCAAGACGAGGTAAACTTTGTACTTGCAGCTGTAATTCGAGGAATGGAACTTGCTGAAAACAGTTCTGAAGTCCGTCTTGCTGCAACAAGGACATTATTTAATGCCTTGGAGTTTGCTCAGAAAAACTTTGAAAATGAGAAGGATCAAACTTACATCATGAAGATGATCTGTCAGACTGCCTTGTCTAAAGAGGTCGATGTTAGGCAGGCTGCTTTTGAGTGCCTCGCTTCAATTGCTTCTACTTACTATTCTGTGCTTGGGACTTACATGCAGGCTCTCTTTGAGCTTACATCAAATGCAATAAAAGGGGATGTAGAACCTGTTTCCCTCCAAGCAATTGAGTTTTGGAGCTCCATTTGTGAAAAAGAAATAGAGTTGCAAAAGTATAAGACAGTTGAGTGGAATCATTGGGACTCTTCACCGGAATTTGCGCCTCATTCACGTTTAATAGAAAACTCTCAGATTTCTCTAGTACCACTATTGCTAGACACTTTGCTGATGCAGGAAGAACATGTAAGCCAGGATGACAACTTCTGGAATATCTCAATGGCTGGTAAGAAATGCCTAGAACTTGTTTCCCAAACTGTTGGTGTTCTCATTCTACCCCTTGTGGTTCCATTTGTGGTGGCTAACAGATTGAAACCAGATTGGCATTGTCGGGAGGCAGCAGTTTCTGCACTTGGTGCAATTATTAAAGGCTCAACCGTTTCTCAGGATGCTGGGGACTTATTAAAATACAATGAGCTGGCCTTTCAACTTATAGATGACTTGGTTTTGTTAATGAATGATGAAAGCAGCCAAGTCAAAGAAACTACTGCATGGACTCTTAGTCTTGTATTTGAATTTGTGCATAGTCCTGTTGGTGAAATTGCAGGGATCACTTTTGATAATCTTCCAGGAGTGGTAGATGTATTGGTAAAAAGCCTTAAGGATGCTCCAAATGTTGCAACTAAGGTGTGTCGAGCGATTTATACACTTGCTGAGGGCTACGAGGATGCTGAAATACACTCATCTTTTTTTCTGCCTTATATCCCTAGGATCATCGAATGTCTTCTTTTTGCTGCTAGTCGTGCAGATGTGGATGAGTCAGAATTGAGATCTGCTGCATATGAATCAGTAAAAGAGGTAGTGAGGTGTTCCAGCATTACACAATCATCGCAGATTATCAGAGAACTACTGCCAGTGATTATGCAGATGTTGAGTCAGACTTTAGAGCTTCAGATCGTGTCATTAGATGACAAGGTGAATCAAGCAGACCTGCAGGCTTCTCTTTGTGGTATCCTCCAGGTTATTATCGAGAAAGTTAGCAGTGCTGAAGATTTAGAAACTAGGTCCCTTATATTGACACAAGCTGATCAGATAATGTTTTTGTTTCTTAATGTCCTTGCTTGCCGAAGTTCTACAGTGCATGAGGAAACAATGCTTGCTATTGGTGCCCTTGCTCATGCTACTGGCTCTGAGTTTGGCAAGTACCTTCCTGAATTATATAAGTACTTGGAGATGGGCTTAAAAAATTTCAAGGAGTATCAAGCCTGTTCTGTCACAGTTGGTGTACTTAGCGACATTGTTCATGTCTTGAATTACAAGGTAGTACCATACTGTGACCGGATTATGCAAATTCTATTGATAAATCTTTCTAGTGAAGCACTTGACCGGTCTGTCAAGCCTCCAATATTATCTCTCATTGGCGACATAGCTCTCTCAGTAGGGGAATGTTTTCAGCATTATGTTCCTTCTGCAGTGCCAATGATGCAGAGAGCTGCAGAGCTATGTGCTCAGATGGATTCCAATGATGATGAGTTATTGGAGTATGCCAGGCAGCTCAAGTGTAGCATCTTTGAAGCTTATTCTGGTATACTTTGGGGCACGAAGAAGTCTAAGATCATGATACCATATGCCCAATTTCTCTATGAGTTCATAGGATTTGTTCTGAAGGAGAAAGACAGGTATCATATTCCCACTGGATGGTGTGACATGCATGTGTTTTGATAATTTTTATTTTCTTATTGTTACTTTTGTTGCAAAATATGGGATAGCAAGATGAGAATTATAATAGGGCTGTGAGTTTAAGGGGAGCCACTATGCCATTAGGCACCTAAGTTCTGTTTCTTTATCATAGTCTATGTTTCTCATTTTGCAGGCATATCGTTTTTAGAAAAGCTTTAGCTGCTGTGATGGATGACCTTGCAGATATACTTGGTACAAACACAAAGACGCTCTTTGGAGACCTTGCTGCTAGCGTTACATATGGTGGTGCGCGTCTTCGATCTAATGGTGATAACCTGAAGTGAACTGCACTTGTGCAGGAGACGAGGCTGGCTTGCTTGTAAGTAAAATGGTACTCTAGCAGTAGCTAGCACAGTAATCAGTGAGCTATAGCGTGTCAAGGAAGGTCAAAGTTGTGTAGATTTTACAAACTATTTGTTAGGCATCCCCATTACAGATCAAAGTTTAAACTACTTCAAAGTTCAAACCAACTTTCCAAAGGAGAATGTTGAATAATTTAACAAGACCATCTCTTGAAGTAGGAAAGATTACAAACGCAGGAACATAAAATGTAACACACAACTCACATAATAAAAAGTTCACTGCAGGCTATAACAGTTGTTGTCGAGGAACTGGCGTCGGCCTCCCTAGGAGCACAAATGGGAAGACACACTGCCCCATATCACGGCCAGTATATGGAATCTTCTTAACTATCTCTAATGTTCCACCACCACAAAGCTTGCACACGACAATTTCTCTTTCCAAACTCAGATATATGATATCCTCATTATTCGGGTAGAAACCTAGCAAACAATATATGCTGCAAGCATTTGTTTGGAGAAGAAAGGAATATCTTTGCAAGGCAAAGAAATTCTCTCCGCTAGCCATTCAACACTGCCTCCTCCGACGGAGGCGCTGTCCTCTACTTCTACATCCCCTTTCAACTCCCAAACCCTGAATGGATCATCACGTCCCAGGGGTGTCAGCACACATCCGCAAGCGTCCTCCACAAACACCTAGATAAGTCAAATCTATACCAGAACGAGTTACATGGTCAGGAACCTTTCTGAAACTACACTTAGCAGTAGGGTTACGGGTTACCGCTATCGGTGAAGGGATCCAAAGCAAAGGTATAGCTGCCATCCACACGCAACCGATACAACATTCCATTGTAAGCAACAGGGCTGTTATAGAAACCACGACCGAGACTAGTACAGGAATCATTGATCTTTTGTGGGAAAAATACATCCAACATTCTCCATTCCCGAGTTTCAGAAGAGAAGATCTCCACACGAAATTCATGGTCTTTAGAACCAGGTAAATATGGAACTAGTCGCACAACCCTCCACCTATAGTTGGCATTAGGGATGATAGAACTAGCAGTACTCCTAGTACTAGTACTGTCCGAGCGATCAATCCCACGGTTGGTGTGATGTCCCGGTGACCCTTACGATCCTTTAGCGGGGCTGGAGGGAGAGCAATCCATTGCTTGGTGTAGGGATTACAAATGTAGTACTTATGTAGTTCATGCTCGAACCATTGCTTGGTGTTGAGATTGCAATAGTAGTGCTCGGTTGCACAGCACAAGAGCAAGTCCTTATGAGACCCTTAACACTACTCGTTGGGTTGGTTTGTTCTTATAACATGGGAGGAAGTTCAGAGAGAAGTCAATGGTGTCGAACACTGGATCGGTGGATGTTATTAAGCAAGGGCAGGAGGGTCTCCACACAACTAGAGTACTTATAACAGGCTTGTGGTCATCGAGTTGCAGACGTTGAAAGAAAGCAGCGAAGTAAGAATCAGAGAGGAGACTCGGCAAATGCTTGGATACAAACTTGCACTGAAAGGTGAGTTTGGTATTTGGAGGAAGTCGGCAAAGGATTTCGACCAAAACATTGTCATCAAGATCCTCGATATTGGTCATGAAATCTGGCCTGTGAATGATGCTACCACCACTCTTTGCCTTTGCATGCAACCCCTTCATTCGACTAGATGCCATTTAGGGTTTCTGTTCTAACTCCAGTGCTTCGTATGTTGCCTGCCATTGATCACACAAGTATGTGAGCGGAGGTTTACCATATGGAAAGCAATCACACTAAGAAATCCCAACATTTATGTATGATTGATTCGTTCTATTATAAATTGGGAAATTTGGGCCAATTTATATAATAGCAAACCTCTGTTTACAACAAGGAAAGCAATTATAAAAGAAGATAGGAAAAGTAGAACTACAAGAATGTGAAAAATGGAAGGTTGAGTCATGGTGACCTAGAGGAGGCTATATTCTTTTGAATTTCTTTTGATATATATCCATATTTAACTTATTAGAGTCACTATAGTCTAAGAGTCTAGACAGCTGCAGCAACAGCAACAAAGGGTTGTGAATTGCAATTGCACGGCTCTGTAAACTTATCACAGGATAGTTGGATCACAAAAAGGGTTCAAAAGGGAAATTTCTTTAAAATAAGTATCTTGTTTTGAAATACAGTCAAATTTTAGAGGATTGACAGAGATCAACATGAAAAAGTGGAAATGGGTGTCATCCTACTCTGATTTTAGAAAGCATATTGTATGAAGAGTCATCATCTCTCAACATGTTTAATTTTCTAGAGTGAGAGTAAAGAAAGGTGACTTACACAGCTGATTGTATATGTGGCCAACTGCTATATAAGTGTAAACTTCACTACTACTGTGCAAACTGGTAAGAAGCAACCGGTGATGAGCAATTGATGGCTTCTTGTAAGTTTTTCTCCATCATTGTTCTAGCTGCTTTGATTTCGCTCTTCACCAATGCTCTGTGTCCTGAGGATTTCAATTGCTTTTCTCAGAAAGTTAACCTGACTATATATTACGACACCCTTAGCACGTACTGTGAGGAATTCATTATATATGAACTCCCAAAGATATTTGAGCTAGATCTCATGCAGATTATCAACCTCCGGCTAGTACCATATGGAAATGCTTACATCCAAGAACCTAACAACACCATCATTTGCCAGGTCATATTTCCCACCTTCCTCGTCTTTTTTCTGTTCTTCTTTTTATGGTTTGTTGAGATGGTGTGTGATATGTACATGCTCTGCAGAATGGTCCAGCTGAATGCTACTTGAACAGTATAGAAGCTTGTGTGAGCAATATCTGGCCGGATGTGGTAAGCTTCTTTACAATTAACCGCAACCTATCTGCAGTATTGTTTCTCTTGTGCACCATAAACAAAAGCAGAAATTTGTTTCTCTTTAGTCTTCTCATTTTCTCAGTATAACCTGTAATGATATGATTAAAATCTGTCAAAGAAACTACCATAAAGCTTGCATGAAAAGATGCAACAGCGAGAAGGATCTAATAGCTTACTCAACTTCAAGGCCATGAAAACAGTGGGTTTGTTCTAACTTCACAATCTTAACTGTGATGCAGAATAAACATTTCAGTTTTGTTCACTGTGTTGCGTGGCAAAACTTGAGACGATTACAGTTACAAGAAGATGAATGGAAATCATGTTCTAAAATAATGATGATGAATGACAAACTTGTCTCAGATTGCTATAAAAGCGGATATGCAAAAAAGGTTTGGAGTATTAGCTTACTGCATTTTGTTTGCTCTTCTTAGTACATGTTGAATTTCTCACATATGTATGCATGTGTGTGTTTCTTTTAACTTTTTCCAAACTCTATGGCTGATACACAACAAATTTAAATATTAAATAATGCAGCTTCTACTACAATACGCTAATGAAACAAAGCACCTAGATCCTCCTCATA
Organism: Fragaria nilgerrensis; assembly: GCA_010134655.1. Classification (NCBI taxonomy): domain Eukaryota; kingdom Viridiplantae; phylum Streptophyta; class Magnoliopsida; order Rosales; family Rosaceae; genus Fragaria; species Fragaria nilgerrensis. Next base: position 7,972,642 of record CM020982.1, read on the forward strand.
CAAATGTGCTGTGGGTTGTCATCAATAAGCAACCACTATACTATGTAAACCACTCTCCATCTCTCTTCTTTTTGTCTCTTACACACTCCGACAAAGTACCGAAATCTTCAGATCTGTATGCAGGACTACAAGAACTTTCTAAGCTACATCTGTGAGGCTTACCAAGGCTATCCTAAACCATCAGCTTGCACATCACTTATCTTCAGTTCAGCTGAAAAGTCGAACTCAATCCACTTCTGCATATATTTTTACCTGCTACACCTTTTGTTCTGTGCAGCATTTCTAATCAACTAGACCTCTAAATAATATACAAGCTTAAATGTAGTGTTGTGATATGATAGTTATGGTGTACTTTCAGCTCAACTGTATGTACCCGATATTATGACTTGGGTTCAAGACATTTCAATACACTTGCTTCATAATTTCTAGTGCAGCATACAGAGATAATTCCTTATTTTTTCTAGCATCATAATCTGAACCATGCAAATAGTCCTCCATAGAACTATAACGAATATTCAAAAGAGATGTTTCCTTGTTGAAAATCTGGATGTTAAACACATTTGGAGTTCACATGTTCATCTAATTAGTGGAAACCATACTGGAAGTATATTGTCCATCTCTCATTTGTGTGTTAATTATGATAACAATCTGGTTCATGACCACATCTACAAGTACGGTTTCCACTCATTTGATGAACATGTGAACTTAAAGGGTGTTCAATCAAGTATAAGCAGAACTACAATATCAATAAAAAAACTCACAAATACATCCAAGAGTGAAGTTTCACCACAACATGACATGGAGCCATTTGGTGGGACTTGAATGATTTACAGATCAGGCTATAGTAAAGTGGTACGACCAACTATATTTAGCAGGTCCCAGAAAAGGAGTTTCAACATGGTATTTTTGTGGCTTAGTCTTAGATCTCTAGAACTATTACCAAATACATAATTCAATCAAGCATTGAGGCCGTGAATACTAGATTTAATCACACTTATTATCTAAATATCCATCAGCTACGAATCATAAAAGGATGTGTATCCACAGGCCTCTCATAACTATAACTACAGTAGGTGATTTACCAAATGGCTCTTAAAACTTTAAAGCTATGTAGCTTTGTTCACTTTTGTCTTCTTTGCATACCTAGTGTGAAGTGCACCCAATGAAAATGCAAACAATATTTTCACTTAATTAGCATCACTGCTTGCTGAGTTGCAATAAGACAGTATTCATATGCATGATACAAAGGAAATATGTAGTTCTGATTCTTTATTGCAATGGTTAGACAAGTCAAGGCTAAAACAGTATTGCAAACTGGCACTTGTACTGCTTCCAATTTTAGCACAGTTGAAGGAAACTGAAAGATATGTGTGATGGGTGGCTGGGGATAAAATAAAAATAAACAAGAAGAAAAAGGAAATGAAAGAGATGAACATAAAGAAACAGGGAAATGAGTGTACTACCCTTAATTTGGCAGAACTGCTTACCCACTTGAAGGTTTGCTGGAGACAAAGACCATCGCCTTAAATTTTTCAACTTCATGGCACTCTTAGTGCAGTTTCAATCACCAACAAGCAGCACCTGCCAATGCAAAGATGCCATAAGATTATTCAGTCATCCACTACCACTCCAGTTGCCAACTAAATGACTCTAAGAGCACGTTATTAGTCATCTCTCAACACACTTAGCTAAAATGAGAAGAAATACAAGTCAAATTTCAATGTGTGGCAGCTATTTATATGAATGCTAGAAATAGCTTCAGTGTAGTACCTTCAAACTTATGGCACAACAAATGGAGACCATCCTGTCTTCAGTAGTGTTTTAGTATTCAACTCAAACAAACAGACATAGCCACCATCGTCAAACCAAGGACCAGAGCATCCTTAAATGGCCCTGATTAGTTTTATGAGTAGGTTGGAGACAATATATCCAGGCAAATCAAAGTTTAAACGGTGTTGGCTAATAAACAAAAAATCTTGTGTCCGCTAATATCACAATCATATAACTTAAACATAAGTAACGACCGTCCCAAAAAGACCCCAAATGACTCCAACGAGATTTTCAATAATCAGCTTGAAACGTGTGCGTTACAATGTCATTATAAATTACAAACTGTCACAAGATTACTTCTCCAGAAACACACAGATGAATACAAAGAAATATATTGCACAATATTATACAAAGCTATCTCAGGGGAAAAGTGAAATATCTATCATGGAGTTATCATCTTCCATAAGCTATCGCATGTTTCATAGGCAGTCATCTTCTCTGTGTCAATTTCAAAGTTCTGTACGGCTTTGGTATCTCTATCCACAATATCTGTAATTTATAGCTTAAGGAGCACAAGTTTATTGCAATACTAATAAGCCATCAAATTTACTAAAAAAACACAAAGTAGAAAAGTGAATAAAACAAATGCATGATTTACTGCATACAGATATTATATGTATGTGGTAACTACTAACTAAGAGGTTCCAACATAGGATACAGCCCATGATTCTTGACCGATCATCGAGGTTTGGTATAATATTTGTAACAGAAGCATACATGGAAAGCTTCCTCCTGCATATAAGAGAACAACATTTCACTGACGGAAACATATTTTCAAGTCTGTCACATCTCATGACAAAAAGAACACTCAAAACAGTCCATATAACACTAGCATCAAACTCGAAACTACTTACTGTGCCTTGAACTCATCCTGCTTCTGTTTCTTCAACATTTTCTTCTTATCCACAACCGCAGCCCTTTGCCATTCCAACTCATCCATCTCGCCACCTATAACTGTGCTTAACAATAAAAGTACATCAAATCAGTAACCTCTAAAATCTATTAATCTCAAACAAACATGCTACGGAGAATGTACACTTATCTGAGCTCCTCCATAAGCAAATGCTCCTGGTGAACCCCCTCATCCAATTCCCTCTGAAGAATGTCCAATTCCTCATCGGTGACCGTCTCCGATTTCGCCTCCTCCGTCTTCTTCTTGCAAGCTTCCAGCTTTCTCTCATAATCTGCTTTAACACAACAAACTAGTAAGCAATCTATGCTTTCAATGCACAACAATTCTGCAATTAAATTTATTATAAAAAATATTAAAAAAATAGCCAGAGGCCACTGTGAATGGTGATGAAGTAAAACCCTAGGGAAATGGAAGAGAAGTGGAGTGAAGAGAGGGACCTCGGAGCAAGTTGCGAGCTTGGGCGAAGTCGGAATCGGAGGAGGAGCGGAGGGATTGGGAAGTGTGGAGGCAGTGGGTCAAGTTGTTGAGGTCGTTTTTGTCCTTCAAGGTCTGAACCAGGTCGTCGCTGAGGGAGATGAGCTCCTGGAAGGAGATTGTTCTAGAAGAGTCCGCCATTATTGATCTCAGATTCGCCGGCAGCGGAGAGAAATGTGTTTTCTGAATTAAAGTCTAGGGATTTGGTTTTGAATTTAGGGCTGTCTAAGCGCGAAATTTTATGTTTCTTGATCCTAATGTTAAAAATGTTTTCAATCCCATTCTAGCAAAACCGTCGATATGTCCGAGTGGTTAAGGAGACAGACTCGAAATCTGTTGGGCTTTGCCTGCGCAGGTTCGAATCCTGCTGTCGACGACTCTTTTTACATTGTTTAACTTTTTTTCTTTTTTCTTTTTGCATTTTCTCGAAAAATCTTTTTATATCTGATATCTCCAAATGATATTAATAGCTATCAACTATAAAAAGAAACTACTAATAAAGTGAGGTCTTCTAATTCAGTTTCTATGTATTGATTCATGTGTCGTGTTTAAGAAGGTAGTAATTGTGATCTACAAAATATGTATACGACACACGTTTATTTATTTGAAATAGAATAAAATGATTATAGAGTAATCAAATTCATATGATTACTAACAAATAAATGATTCAAAATGGTGATATATAACCGAATTTATGCGTTTACAAACACGTGAATGAATCAAAGTTGACATATGTCTCATCTCCTTGTCAGTTATCAGGAATCGATTCGTAAAAGATCGAAACAAACAGGTTAACGAGAATGAAGATACATTAAATTATTTTATTTTTGATAATTAAAATCAAAATATATGATAAACTTACCCAAGAAGTTTCCATATCCAACTACGTGTTACCAAACCCAACCAAACTTGGTATTTGGTAATCTAACGCCTTCAATCAGCGCAACTAAATTTCGACACCTCACTCATAAATCCCTTCCCATTTCTCTAATCACCACAAAAAAGTCCCGATACATTGTTGTCTTTACGAGACCTAGGTCAGCACTTAACGAAACGACGGCGTAGCACAAACACGGCACAAAATATTCCCATTCCCAGTCGGTCAAAAAACCACAAACCCCTCAAAAGGAAAGGACATCGTTTCCCCCAAATCCAAGTCCATCTTTCTCGGCCCACACCACTCTTCTCTCTCTTGCTCTCTACAAAGAGCCATGAACCGCCACCTGAGTCTCATCGCCACCTCAAACCCTAACCAAACCTGAACCTCCACGCCACCTCTATTCCCTCCGTCGCGTCCTCCGCACGTTCTTCCAGGTATCTCTCTCTCTCTCTCTCTCTCTCTCTCTCTCTCTATCTCTTCCTCGCTTCGCTTCTACTCTTTTCATTTCGCACGTCTTGAATATTCTCGATCCATCTAGAAACTAATATAGACTCTAGATCAGTATCGTATATTTGTTTTGAATATCTGATTCGAGTCTTTGCTAAGAGATATACGTAATCGGAGGATTTGAAGCGATCGATCTTTCTGTTTTCGCGTTTTGAGCTGTGTAAATTGTATTGTTATGTGTTGATTTTCTGTGATTGTGAGGAATTGAGCTGTGCGGTAGAGCTAGGGTTTGGTTTTGTAGTTTGAAATTAATTATTTGAGCTGTGATTTTTGATGGAGTTGTGGTTGGGCAGTTCATCGCACTATATGCTTCCTAGAAAGAGACAAGTGGGCGGAGAGGTTGTAGTACAAGACGACGGGGAACCGAACTTGGCCGACGAATCTCCCATCAAGAAGCTTTGCACCGACGACTGTAAGGGCACCGAGTGCAATTCCGGTAACATCAACAGTAGCAGCAGCAGCAGCAGCGCGACAAGCTGCCGATCATGGCAATGGGGAATAATGGGAATTCTGGGGATATTGATGAGGATCTCCACAGCCGGCAGCTTGCTGTGTATGGCCGTGAGACAATGAGGCGGCTCTTTGCCTCCAACATTCTTGTCTCTGGGATGCAAGGCCTTGGCGCCGAGATTGGTACGTGAAAAGACTTCTCTGAACTTGACTTTAAACTATAATGGATCATTTTTATGACCAGTTTTGCTTCATATTTCCTGCATACATGATAAAAAAGGAAGTGAAGAGAAATATCTTGGCTCGAATTTATAACATCTCCATTTTGTTGGTTATATGAAAACTATTACACCAGAACGTTGTTTTTTGTAGTTGGATGGTATAGATTGATTGCTTCTTGGTTATACTTGGCAAGAGCATAAACAGAACATCTTGTTTTCAATATGGAAAATTCTGGTGGTGCTTGCAAATTGTGGTTCTATGACTTATGTAATGTAATTTGTCTTTTTGCAGCAAAGAACCTTGTTCTTGCTGGTGTCAAGTCTGTGACCTTGCATGATGAAGGAGTTGTTGAGTTGTGGGACCTTTCAGGCAATTTCTTTTTCTCCGAGGAAGATATTGGAAAGAATCGGGCCCTTGCCTGTGTCCAAAAATTGCAAGAACTTAACAATGCTGTGCTCATTTCGACTTTGACAACTCAGCTAACTAAAGAGAAACTTTCTGATTTCCAGGTAGTGTATCCTTCCATTTATAGTTACTGATTTTCTTGCAGAATATCTGTTCCTTACTGGTTATTTCAAGTAATTTTTTTTAAAAGTCGAGTCATTTTTCTGAATCTTCAATTTTCAGTTTTTAGTTACTTTTTTTATTTTTTTTTATAGTGAAGTGAATCAATGGTCTCGACTATTATAATGTGTGAATCCTAGAAATACAAGGTGCTCAAGTTTGAATATTTCATTGTTACATTGAATCCCAGAGTTTACCAAATTATTGTTTGTAGTAAAATAGCTATAAATTATTTTGGTGTGGAGGATGTAAATGGGATATTTGTTAGTCCAGTATCAAATAATGAAATAACAGATGGAATTCTTTCTCTGAGTTAAGTTTCCAGTTTTGGAAAGAGGTGCAAATTATGTGCTGATTATGCTTTGATAGAAGTCAAATTTGTGATTGTGTCTTATCTTTAGAACTGTGGTGATAGCTCTATATGACTTTGCTTGTTTTTGCTTTTTGTTATGTGGCAGTAAACTATAAACTTTATTAAGCTCAGTATTTGAATTCTGCAGGCTGTAGTTTTCACTGATATCAGCTTAGACAAAGCAATCGAATTCGATGATTACTGCCATAATCATCAGCCTCCAATCTCTTTTATCAAATCTGAAGTACGGGGTCTTTTTGGTAGTGTGTTTTGTGACTTTGGTCCTGAGTTCACTGTTCTTGATGTTGACGGTGAGGATCCACACACAGGCATAGTTGCATCAATTAGCAATGACAACCCTGCTATGATATCATGTGTCGATGATGAGAGGCTTGAGTTTCAGGATGGGGATTTGGTTTTATTCACTGAAGTCCATGGAATGACCGAGTTGAATGATGGAAAACCAAGGAAAATAAAGAATGCAAGGCCGTACTCATTCACAATTGAGGAGGACACTACAAATTATGGAGCATACGAGAAAGGTGGTATAGTCACACAGGTTAAGCAACCTAAGGTGTTGAAATTTAAGCCCTTGAGAGAAGCAGTCAAGGAACCTGGTGATTTCCTTCTGATTGACTTCTCCAAGTTTGATCGTCCACCTCTCCTGCACTTAGCATTTCAGGCACTGGATAAGTTCATATCAGAGTTGGGTCGCTTCCCTGTTGCTGGATCCGAGGATGATGCTACAAAGTTCATATCATTAGTAACTAGCATAAATGATAGCTCAGCAGATGGGAAGCTTGAGGAGATTGATCAGAAGATTCTTCGTCATTTTGCATTTGGTGCTAGGGCTGTGCTGAATCCCATGGCTGCAATGTTTGGTGGTATTGTTGGACAGGAAGTTGTCAAGGCCTGTTCTGCAAAGTTTCACCCCCTTTTCCAGGTAATTAACTTTCAGATGCCCTTAAAACTTGATGTCAAAACCAAGCCTATGTAAATTATCCGTGAAAGATTGGTTGGTAGTGGCACTTCTTTTTTCATTTTTTCTTTATTTTGTATATATAATATGGCCCTAGTAGCTTGAAGTTTATATTGAAATTATTTATGTATTTTATTTCCTTTATGCAGTTCTTCTATTTTGATTCGGTTGAATCGCTTCCAACAGAAGCCTTGGACCCTAGTGATTTGAAGCCTCTAAACAGTCGGTATGATGCACAAATTTCAGTATTTGGAGCCAAGTTGCAGAAAAAGCTGGAGGAGTCGAAAGTGTTCACTGTTGGATCTGGTGCACTAGGATGTGAGTTTTTGAAGAATTTAGCTTTGATGGGTGTCGCTTGTGGTCAAAACGGTAAATTAACAATTACAGATGATGATGTCATTGAGAAGAGTAACCTTAGTAGACAATTTCTCTTCCGGGATTGGAACATTGGGCAGGCTAAATCAACAGTTGCTGCTACCGCTGCTGCGCAGATAAACAGTCGTTTCAATATTGAAGCACTGCAGAATCGTGCAAGCCCAGAGTCTGAAAACGTGTTTGATGATACTTTCTGGGAGAATTTGGATGTTGTTATCAATGCTCTAGATAATGTGAATGCCAGGCTTTACATTGATCAGCGATGCTTATATTTCCAGAAGCCACTATTGGAGTCAGGTACCCTAGGTGCCAAGTGCAACACACAGATGGTCATTCCTCACTTGACTGAAAATTATGGAGCATCAAGGGACCCACCTGAAAAGCAAGCACCTATGTGCACAGTTCATTCATTTCCTCACAACATTGACCACTGCTTGACATGGGCTCGATCTGAGTTTGAGGGTCTGCTTGAGAAGGTTCCTGCGGAAGTAAATGCGTACTTGACAAATCCTAGTGAGTACACTACGGTAATGAAGAATGCTGGTGATGCCCAAGCAAGGAATAACTTGGAAAGTGTCATTGAATGCCTTGACAAGGAGAGATGCGAGACATTTCAAGATTGCATTACCTGGGCCCGTCTAAAGTAATGTTCATAATTTTTCATTGAATTGATTATATTTTAATTTCCACTGACCTATTCTGGATCTAATGCTTTATTCTTGATGGAACCAGGTTTGAGGACTATTTCTCCAACCGTGTGAAGCAGTTAACATATACTTTTCCTGAGGATGCTACAACCAGTAGTGGAACCCCATTCTGGTCTGCTCCCAAGCGTTTCCCTCGCCCACTGGTGTTCTCAGTTGATGATCTCAGCCACCTTCAATTTATACTGGCATCATCCATTCTTCGAGCTGAGACATTCAACATTGCAATTCCTGATTGGGTCAAGTCTACTCAAAAGTTTGCTGAGGCTGTTAACAACGTGATGGTTCCTGAATTTCAGCCGAAGAAGGATGTGAAGATTGTTACAGATGAGAAAGCTACAATTATTTTACCAGCATCCATCGATGATGCTGCTGTTATCAACGAGTTAGTCATGAAGTTAGAAAAATGCAAGGAGCAGCTCCCACCAGGCTTCAAGATGAACCCTATTCAATTTGAGAAGGTTTGTCTCTCTTTTTTTTTTCCTTTCCTTTTCTCAATTGATATATCTAGTTGGCCATCACATTCATTAGATCATCTCAAGCTTCCGGCTTTTAAGATACTGCTTCCTTTATACAGTAGCATTGTGTTTAATGTGCCTATAATTTGATTCTCTTGGAAGTTGATATATGTAGTGGAGTGTGTGTGTGATGGTTTAGCATCTTCCAGAACTAAATTTAGGTCGGTCATGCTTTTTAATAGATTTTAACATACAAAACTTGTAGAACTAGTTCTAGTCACCGGATTAATGAAGTTGACATGCCAAAAATATTTTATTGGCTTGTGTTTGTTAATTTCTAAAGGGGATTGCTTTGAGGTAACAAATTCAACATTTTCCAAATCATGGTATAGGTCCTATGTATTATCTTTATGTGAAGGTCACATACAATATAAAATCTGCAGGAATAGTTTTGCTATCTGGAATGATGAAACAGACTTGCTAACTATACTTCATAACTTTATATCTAGACCAATATAACTATTCTTTTTACTACATAATCATTTGAGTTTCACCTCATGCATTAGATCTGAACCGCAACTCATTATGGTGTGAATGGCCTAGAGATAAACGCTGTTATTGGTATTGGGATGAGATTCCTTCACATGTCTTATATCTTCCCTGGTATAGTTTATAGTTACTACAGGGGAAGTATTTGTTGTTAAAAACATTATACATATAACTGATGCTAGAGCACTTTTTCATGTGTTTGAATATGCAGGATGATGACACGAACTATCATATGGATGTAATAGCTGGATTTGCAAATATGAGGGCAAGGAATTATGGTATTCCCGAAGTCGACAAGCTGAAGGCCAAATTCATTGCCGGTAGAATCATTCCTGCAATTGCAACATCTACTGCTCTTGCAACTGGTCTTGTCTGCTTGGAGCTGTACAAGGTCCTGGCTGGAGGGCACAAGATAGAGGACTACCGAAACACCTTTGCCAACCTTGCTCTTCCTCTGTTCTCCATGGCTGAACCAGTGCCTCCTAAAGTCATCAAGCACCAAGATATGAGCTGGACAGTTTGGGACAGGTGGATTATAAAGAACAACCCAACTCTGAAGCAGCTTCTTAATTGGCTCAAGGAAAAGGGCTTAAACGCTTACAGCATCTCTTATGGCAGTTGCCTTCTTTATAACAGCATGTTCCCCAAGCACAGAGAGCGCATGGACAAGCATATGGTGGATTTGGCTAGGGATGTGGCAAAGGCAGAGCTGCCCCCGTTTCGGAACCACTTTGATGTGGTGGTGGCCTGCGAAGACGATGAGGATAATGATATTGACATCCCTCAGATCTCCATTTACTTCAAGTAGGCATTTTGGTTTATGAGAGCTTAGTCAAGAGAGTATGCAATGTTTAGGATGAGAACAATGTTTCTTTCAAAAGAAGCCTGTTATCAAATTTGAGTTTCCGTTGATATAAGCAGACAGATGAGATATTTCGCACTATGTGTTCAGAGATGTTAGAAATGGTGGTTTTCCAATATTATTGCTTGTGGTTAAATCGATGATGAGCCTCTATTGATGCTATATGCAGGTTTATATGCTCGTACCTTTAAATTTTGCTGATTTATTTCCTGCTGATAGTAATATATCTAATACAGTATGCTTCCTTGTCGCATCACATTAACAGTTTTTTTTTTTTTTTTTTTTGTCCGATTGCTTCATAAATTAACAGTTTTATCCTTGTCCTAGCATCTTGAACAAACAAATTCAGATTTAGCTTCTCTTACTTTCACCTGGGTTTAGGTTGTGGTAAGAAGATGTAAATTAATTATTGCTGATAAAACACTTTGAGATCTGGGAAGGGGTTTCACTGGTTTCAGAGTTGCATAATCTTCTTACAACATAATATTAGTTCTTGAGGTCAAGTCATTGTGAAAAATCTGTCAACTTGGTTGCTGTTCTTTCTGCGAAATTAAATATTAGTCTGTACAGCAACATATTTTTAATGTTGTATATACATGCAGTTGCTGAAAGAACTCGGAGAAAAAAAAATAATAGAGGTCTAATTTTAGCTAGCTATTGTTTTTCCCAGGTAGAAACTCGGACCAAAGGATTCTCTCTCCATTCTAAGGTCATTTCATTTCCATTCTTTCCTCCAATCTTAATTCCATAGGAGCTTTCGTCTCCAACTATTTCCTTGGCTTCCGACAAGTTCTCTGTGCTCATTTTACGACCCTCCAGCCCAAGCCATGGTTGAACATGGCTGTTTTCCTTCATTTCGGACCAGTTTTGGAACCAAGTCTGAGGCGAGACATATGGTGCTAGGAAGATGTTTTCCAGCACCATTCTTGCTTCTGCAAGATGACTCGGGAAATCTGACTCTATTGACTCTGATAAGGCTTGGTAATGCACCAGATTCCCATCAAAGAACGAGCTGAAATCCAACTGATTCCCAAGTCTCTCAAAGGCCTCCCCATCACCAAAGGTCACAATTCCTTTTTTTCCAGTCTTGTAGCTCCCAGATGTGGCTAACAATTCCTTAGCCAGTCTTAGAAACTCTATGACGAGACTTCTACTTCTCCTCCTCCGCATGTGTGGAAGCGAAACCATACAATTAAAGGCTAAGAATTCTCTTACTGCCCTCTTTTTTGTCTTCTTTATCTCTGCCACCAGATCTTCTAGTGCCACTTCCTCCACCTTCAAGTTTAGACCAAAAGATCTTGCATGTTTCTGAAGTTGCTTCTTCCTCTCGCCAAATGTGCCCTGTAGAGCACAATCACTCTCTTCATCTTCCCATTTAATTGCAGTCACCTTAAGTGTTTTGAGTCTTTGTGCTAAAGCTTCAATCATCTGTGACAACTGCAGCCCTTCTCCCATATCGAAATCTACTATGTGAACCATCTCTGTATCCTCAGGAATAGCCTCTAGGATTGCTGTGTTTGCCGCATAGTGAGCAAACTTCCCATAGGGAAAGTTTTGGTAAAACAACTTAAATGCAGGCTCAAAATTCTTGTAGGATTGTTGTTTCAGATAATCAACATCGCCTTGTTGATCATCAACAGCTTCTCGGCACAAGTTAAATGCAAGACGATCCAAAGTCTGTCCAATTGGGCTGGCTTTGTCCTTGATGCATCTCAAAATTACCTCCTCTAGCTCCTTCTGTCCATTCTCCATGGATTCTGCATAAGCCTTGAGAAGATGACGAATGCCTGATTCGTTATCTATGTCCACCAATTCTGGAGGCACAGTCTGTGATGTTAGGATTGATGTTGAGTCCATTGATGATACTTCACAAGTCACCAATGAATCTGACAAACAATCTCCTTCAACAGAAAATTGTGTGGAAACTTCTTGTGAGAGAAATGTCCCTCCACTGTTTTCCAAGAAATTACCATATAAACATTCTATCATCAAATCATGGTCAATTTCTTCCAAATTCATTGGAAATTCCTCCAGCTGTGATGAGACCTGGATCAGATCATCACCACAAAACACGGTGGCAAGAGGGTATGAACAAGTTTCGGATAAGTCAGAAAATACATCTGAGTTGAGGACCAAAGACGAAAAATCTGAGCTGCCAATTTGAGAATCATCCATGTTCATGAGATCAGATTGATCAAAAGATGAGTTTACCATATTGTGGAATGGCCAAGAAGGGTATTCCATCTTTTGATGAATAGTAAATACTAAAGAGTATGAAGATGAAGACTCTGTGGTGGGTTTGATTTGAAAAAGAGTCTGTTTGGGTGTATATAAGCTGATCAGCTACAATATAGAGACAAGCTAGGAGATATAAAATACTAGGAAAAAGAAGAACATTACTAAATGGGAGAATTTCCAATCACTATCTCATTATCTTCAAAATACAAATAAACATATACAAATCTCTTTCACCTACTTTTCTACAAACTTCATTTCAATTACAAAAAAGGTTCCCTGCTCAAGTTTCTTCCTTTTCTTGGCTGTTTCTTTGAAGGTGTCTTACATGTTGCATGCATTCTTTGTTTTTTAATCGATAATTTAGCGAGAAAGATTACTATTCATGTCCACCAGAAGTTTGCTGATGCTGTTAACAAAGTGACAGTACCCCAATTTCAGGCCACGAAAGATGTGAAGACTGTGACGGATGAGAAAGCTACAAACCTCTTACCATCACAGATTGTTGATACTGAGGTTACCAGTTTAAGTTGGTTTTGAAAATGCAAGGTGGAGCTGCCACCTGCGTTCAGAACTTCAGATTAAATCATATCCTGTCTGAGAAGGTTTGTATTTTTGCCATTTTCTTCTTAAATAGAAAGTACATCTGTAGTATTTCAAGTTGGACATCACATCACTCAGGCCTGCAACCTGAAGTATGCTTTCACAGCAGCACTATGATTCAGCTTATCAAGTAATTCAGTTGGAAGTTTCTGTTGCATTGGAAAATATGTCTGCTAAGAGGTTGCTTTGAGGCAACACCTACCATTTTTGAAAACTTAATTTGGTCATTGGAAATGTTTCCTAAAGCGCAAGAAGTAAATTTCACTGAAGCAGTTCTAGTTTACAGAATAATGAAATTAACTCATTAATTATGCTCGTAATTGCCACTTAATCGTTTGAGTTTCACCTAATGCCATATTCCGAACATTTTAAGCTGTATCAGTATTAATACGTGGGTGGCCTAAGGGCAGACAATGTCACTGTAGTAAATGAAAACTTGCAACAGAAGTTTTTTCCTTGGCAATGACAGTCATGTATCCATAACTGATGTTAGGGAACTTTTTGTATCTATTGAATTTGCAGGATGATGACACAAACTATCACATGAACGAATGTCTGGATATGCAAATAGCTGGATTTTCACAACATATACTTCTATGGCAACTGTTCTCGTATGCTTGGAGCCATATAAGGTTCTTCATGGAGAGCACAAAATAGGTATTGACATCCCTCAGATATCAATTCATCTCATGTTAGGTATCTTAGTCAATTAGAGCTACATGCACAAGCAAATGAGTGCAATGTTTTGGAAGAGAACTCTGTTTCTTGTATTAGGTTATAGCTTCAAAGTCTTTATGTTCACTTGTGACTTATTTTAGTGATAAGTCAGGTTCCTACGTACTATCACTGAAGGACATATCAGTTTACCAGGCTAAATAGAGCAAAAATTATAGCAAACAATATGTCAACTTAGTTTATGTTCCTTTTTACAATATAAAAGACAATCGATCTGTACAGCAACTCTTGAGGTATGTCCAGCATGTTGAATGCATGCAGTCGCTGAAATAAATTGGAAAAAAAAAATGATGTACTTTTAGATAGCTAGCTAGCTTTGGTTTTCCCAAGTTGATACTCTAACCAGAGGAGTACCTCTCCATTCCAGTACCATCTCATTCCTGTTCCGTCCTTCAATCCTGATTCCATAGGATCCTTCATCTCCCACAATTTCCTTGGCTTCCATCAAATTTTCTTTGCTCAATCTTCGACCCTCAAGCCCAAACCATGGTTGCACATGGAAGTCCTTCATTTCTATCCACTGTTGGAACCAATCATGGGAAGAAACAAAAGGTGCTATGAAGATGCATTCCATGACCATTCTTGCTTCAGCTAGATGACTTGGGAAATTTAACTCCATTGACTCCAACAAGGCTTGGTAATGCACTAGATTCTCATTAAAGAATGAGCTGAAACTTGAGTGATTTTCAAGATTCTCACTAGCATTGCCATCAGCGAAAGTTATGATACCACTCTTAGTGGTCTTGGAGTTCCCAGAACTGGCTAATAACTCCTTAGCCAGTCTCAGATACTCCATGACATGCCTTCTGCTTCTTCTCCTCCTCATATGTGGAAGTGAATTCATACAGTTGAAGGCTAAGAATTCTTTCCCTCCACCCCTCTTCTTTGCCTTCTTTATCTCAGTCACCAAGTCCTCCATTGCTACTTCTTCCAGCTTTAAGTTTAAGCCAAAGGATCTAGCATGGTTCTGGAGTTGCTTCTTGGTCTCCTCAAATCTCCAGTGTGCAGGAGCACAATCACTCTCTTCCTCTTCCCACTTAATTGCTGTCAGTTTTAGTGTTTTGAATCTTTGTGCTAAGGCCTCAATAATTTGAGACAACTGGATCCCTTCTCCCATGTCGAAATCCACTATGTGAACTGTCTCAGCTTCTACTGGAATCGCCTCGAGGATTGCTGAGTTTGCTACATAGTGAGCAAACCTAGCATAGGGGAAGTTTTGGATGAATACCTTAAGTGCAGCCTCAAAATTCTTCAAGGATTCTTGTTTGAGATAATCCCCACCTTGTTGTTGTTCATCAACAACTTCTTGGCACAAGTTGAATGCAAGACGCTCAAAAGCCTCTCCAGTTGGGCTGACTTTCTCACTGATGCATCTGAGAATTACCTCCACCAACTCTTTCTGGCCATATTCTATGGCTTCAGCAAAAGCTTGAAGTAGATGGCGAATACTCAATTCGTTCTCGATTCTCTCTTCTTCTCTAGGAAAAGTCAGTGGTGATTGGATTGATGTTGAGTCCATTGATGATGCTTCAGAAGTCACTAATGAATCAGGACTCCATACATCATTTCCTTCGGTAGAAAATTGGTGTGAAGAAGCTTGCTGTGATGGAAAACTCCCTTCACTTACTTCCAAAGAATTACATAAGAAACCCTCTATCATCAAATCAGCCTCACATCCTTCCAAATCCATTGAAACTTCCTCCCCTTGGGATGTCACTTGAATCAGATCATCAGCAGCAGTAAACAAGTTTGCAAAAGGATATGAAGTAATTTCCGCAATTTCAGAAAATTCATTTGAGTTGTTGAACAGAGAAGAGAAAATTGAGCTATCGATTGGAGTATCATCCATGTTGATGAATTCAGCTGGTTGATCAAAAGATGAGTCTATCAAATTTTGGAATGACCAAGAACGCTCAAGAAATGGGGAGTACTCCATCTTCTTTTGATGAATAGTAAAGGGCAGGAAGATGAAGATTTTCTGTTGGTTTTGATTTGTTAACAAGTCTGATCGAGTGTGTGTATATATACTCCGATCATGACAATACAAAGACAAACTAGTATAAATTACAAGAAAACTGGGAACATTATTTAAAAGAAGAATTTCCTTATCACCATCTCATTATCTTCATAAACAAATGCCAGTCTCTATCTCCAACATTTCCATGAACTCAGTTCAAAGAGGTTCCCAACTCAAGGTTTCTTCTTTTCTTGGCAGCTTCTTGGACAGTGGCTTATATGCTAGCTGCATGTATCCTTTGTTTTTAAATTCAAGAAATGAGAAGGGTAACCATGATTCATCATGTCTTTTTCAGTGTAATTACCTATCATTTCATAAGAACTATAACCTTAATTTACAATTAAACTTAATTAGTGAAGAATAGTGTCCTGACATTATAGTCCTCTCATTGTGAAGAAGAACCAACAGAATCCGTCCAACTGGGGGAAAACAGTGTTTTTATCCACTATTCCTTATATAAAATGACATCTGGCTGTTATGCCGTTCATCAGAACCTTATTATAACCTGAATCAAATTAATTAAGAAGTGGTTTAGGTGTAGAGGTCTTTGTGGTCATCATCAACATATATATAAATCCTGTAATCAGAAAACAAGCAGATAAAACCAATCAAGTTGTATGTAATCTTCATTATCAAACTTCCTATATAAATTATTTATGCAAATTGTAAAGTTTGTTTTCAAAGTTTCCCATTCATTCATGTGAAAGAGGTTAATTAGTATTAGCCCCCCATCTATGCCCTAAAAAAATGAAGGAAAGTAGGTCAACATTCTCATCGCATTTTATATAGAAGACATCACATCTGGTATATCCTCCACTAATCTTTCAGGCCTGCAATATCCGTATGCAGTCTCAGTCTTTCAGAATACCATATAATATCAGTAATCAAAGAATGAAATTACACAAATTCTAATTATCAAGGTTGTATGTAGCTAGCAGACAAGTTTCTGCTTTTCTTCCATCTCGAGAGTTTCAGATATTGAACTGCAGTTCATCAGTTTGAGCTTAATTAGCTACTAAACTAGACGGGCGATGATGATAAGGATGAGGATTTATGTGAAAATATTAAAGCCGAAAGAAAGAGACTGACGCAACTTCATGAAAATCAGACCAAAAAATGTTGTATTTTTACTGTTTAACAGCACTGATTAATTGCAGATTGCAATATTATACGTACAATTTAGGTTCAGGGATACTATCCGTTAGTTTACTGTACTGTTCTCTAGTAAATACCAATGCAAATTGCCAATATTTGTTTTACGGCCGTGATCTAATTGATTAATTAGTACAAATTGCCAATATTCTACATAATCCTTATGAATTGTGATCAGGATAAGGATTGCCGTCGTTTCTGCATATTGAGATCCTAGCCTGCATGTAGAAGAGGTAGTAGAGACTAGAGAACCTGCATCTTGAGGATCATAGGCTATATATGGTTTTGGTTGATTAATTAATCAAGTGTATAGAACGTGTATGCATCATGCATGGAT
This sequence comes from Fragaria nilgerrensis, assembly GCA_010134655.1. Classification (NCBI taxonomy): domain Eukaryota; kingdom Viridiplantae; phylum Streptophyta; class Magnoliopsida; order Rosales; family Rosaceae; genus Fragaria; species Fragaria nilgerrensis. The sequence goes on from CM020982.1 coordinate 7,989,840, forward strand.
ATATAGTTTGAAATCTAAGAATCTCTTCCAACTACCCTGCTTCTTAATTTGTAGAGTTGGGTTGATATTGGTCTTGTAATGTGGCCAAAAAGATTGAATTGAACGGCATAAAATATTAAGCATACAAGATTAATGGATAGCATGCATTTTAGGCTCCTATTGATAATTATAATATATATCGGATAAAATTAAGTAAGGTTTGGATAGCTAGCCTGGATTTCAGCAACCTTGAAAAATGCGGCTCCTACCATTTCTGGCTACTCTACAATGCAGTCCAATGATACCACACATGTATTCTTTGAGCATTGTATAAGGATTATCTATGAAAGAAATTAATAATAAATCTAAAATATATTGGTCTAAATTATGTAAACATATGCAATATGTCAATAAAAGCCAAAACAACAATCGTAGTATTTTATCCATTTTCGGTGTGTTTTTAGTTTCTGATAGAAATTTCACTTGAAAGAAATCTAGAAAATGTACAGCTTGATGATTAGATTGCTTAACATATATAGATCGTTATCCGCATTTTAACATTTGCAGCCTTCTACCCAGAATCTATTGGTGTGTGTGTGTGTGTACTGTATCAACAGATTACTTGATATATATCAGCAGATTAAATACATATAGACAGATTAGTCGAGATACATTGATGGAGATATTTACAATATCTTGTAAAGATCTCTTACGTGCAAAGATGTTCAAAGCATGAAAATCTCTACCAACAAATATTGGCAGCATTCTAATACGTAAACAGTACACTCGATTTTTATATATTCCTAATGCCTTGTCATTCATCTAATGACTTATTTGATGACTGTCATGGAGTTTTCCTGCTTTGGAGGCCACAAAATGGTATCTTCCTTCATATGCATGATGATGATGAGTAACGTGAATCGTGATTTACCAATATACAACTATTTGTAACTATCTGGCTAATCTTCTTCGTGGACGAATTAATATTAAGAAAATCCGTTAATATGTGGATGTGGGCATAATATTATTTTATCAGTGTTGAAAGTTTAACAGTACTCATTAAAAATCTGGATTTACATGTCTATTTCATTTCGTTTTGGTTTTGAACCATGCGAAACTACGTAATAATCTCATGGAAAATTCTGTTAGTTGCATGGTTGTGGTTCTCAGATGTCAATCTTCAATCCTATCCTTTGGCGCCTTAAAGAAATAGATCATTACCAGATCATATATCTTTATATGGAGCACAGATACTGATCATGCAGATTGTATATTCATCAGTATACTTGTCCTTAAGTAGTTAAAAAATGCTTTCTGATGCCACGAAATACTGTTTATTGAACAAAAGAAACTAATCTCTGGTATCCAAACGCAGCAAGGTCCATATAATCAGTCAATGAATAAAACAACCTTCCAAATCATGTTTTTTTTTGGCCAAGAGATCAAGACCTTTCTTATCCAAAGGCTTATCTTGATTTCTGGTTTCTGCAGAAAGATAGATTCATAAGACAAACCTGAGGATCAGTAAAATAATCTAGTTAAGTCAAGGTTTTCGACCGAAGATTATCTGTTAAATTGGTAGTTAAAGATACTAATTTCTTATTACCTAAGCTAATTAACTTTTACTTCGAACAGGGTTTCTATATAGAGGAATGTCATCAAACTTCAGAATAAATGATCAATCATAATATTAAATGGGAAGTCTTGGGTTTTTTTTCCTTCTGTAAACTTGACTAAAATACATATTAGAAACAATAAGAATACCCAATTCAACAGTCAAAGTGTCGAAGGGTTTGCTTATTAAACACTGCATTAATTTTGGAATCTTAATTTACCAACTGATTTGTTATGAGGTTTCAGGTGGGAAGGGATGCCTTTTATGTCAAGGAATAAAGCAAAGTGATAAGAACGTTAATCAAAAGTTGCAAGATATCCCTTTCTTAGGCAAGATGTGGCCAAGTAAGCAAGCATTGCATGGGGATATTTTGGACTGGTTAGATGAAATGTCAAAAGGGAAATTTGGGGCATTTTGGGAATTGGGCCGCTATGCAAAAGTTGCTGAAGTCTGTCTAACCCTAAGAACTAAAGCCCCGACTCGATCCATATCTGCACCTGGGGTATCCTTTCTCACTAGGAAATCACGTCTTCACCGACTATATCTCTGTCTCATAATTATGAAGTATATACAATATATATATATATATATATATATATATATACACACACACAGTCCCTATCCAGAGCGAAGCTTCGCTCTGAAATTAACGTGCGAAGGTCTTTATTTGACTCACTTTTCGGTCATATTTTTCGATCATACCCGGTCAGTGTCTAGATACATATCGTATGATCATCCTTACAAAGTTTCATCCAGTTTGGTGATCGTTTGCATACCGAATCAGATAAAATAAATCAATAGAACAAAATCTGTCCAAGTAGAACCGTTGGAGTAAATCATGATTATGGAGGCTTAAACGATCACCAAAGTGGATGAAACTTTGTAAGAATGATCATACGATATGTATCTAGACACTGACGGGGTATGATCGAAAAATATGACTGAAAAGTGAGTCAAATAAGGACCTTCGCACGTTAATTCCAGAGCGAAGCTTCGCTCTGGATAGGGACTGTATATATATATATATTTAGAAAATTTCATTAAAGTCACTTTTTCAACATTTTTCCTTTATAAGACCACCTTAACTTTTTTACCCATATAAGTCCACTTTATGGGTCAGATTTGTCATCTTACTTTCACACCATACCCAAAATACCCTCCCTCTCTCTACCAAAATCAGTTTCTCTTTCCCCGTTGAAATCTCTCTCTCTCTCTCTCTCTCTCTCTCTCTCTCTCTCTCTCTCTCTCTCTCTCTCTCTCTCTCTCTCTCTCTCTCTCTCTCTCTGGTAAGAAATCTGACCAAATTCTGAGCCTCTTCGGAACCCTAAACCGACCTGAACCAGCATGATCCCTCGCCGGAACCCTAAGCCTTAGGGCCTCCGCTGCCTTATACAACCTCTACGCCGTCTCCCTTCATCCCTGGTACATCATCGCCGCCCATAGCAATGTCGCCGCCTCCGTGTCCTCGATCTCATCGAAGTCCGGACCCGATCCGAGCGTCGTCTCCCTTCTGATTCAACCTCGACATCTTCTGATTCGAACTCGACCTTGATGCCGCCGGATCGACGACGTCAAGGTTTCCTCTGCCAAATCGACGAATACCACTAGTCCTCGCCCTTGACTGCTTAACGCTCTTCGATGCAGAGACACTCGACTCTCGTAGTGGCTGGAGACGAACAAGATCTCGTCGACGGATTCCGATCAAGATGTACAAAATCACGTCGACGGTTGCCGATCAAGAAGTACCAGATCTAAAAGCGGCTTGAAGATCCAAATCTCCCTTTGGAGGTGACATTTCTGGTAAGATGCGATTGTAATTTGGTTGGAGTTGTTTGTTTGTTTTGAGAATTTGTAAACAAAGATTAGGCTGTTGTCCTGTGTTAATGTCGCTCTTCGTTTGAAATTTGTAATTCGATAGAAATTTACTGGAAGAGAAATCACGAAATCTTGTTCTGATAGTGTATGAGACGAATGAAATAGAGATCTGTAACTATGTATCAACATCATTGTAGGATAGTACATTTTAGTAATAGTATATTTTCGACACGATGATAGTATATTTTTCACACTGTGATAGTATTTTTTTCACACGTTGATTAGATTTTGTATTAGTTAGTAGTATCTTTTGTTATCCCTCGTAGTAACTTTTTGCTAGTGAAAGTAGCTTTCTTTGCTGATGGTAGTAGCTTTTGTTGTTGTCGGTAGTATATTTTGTTGTCAGTGGTAGTAGCTTTTTTTGCTAACGGTAGTAGCTTTTTTTGCTGTCGGTAGTATCTTTTGTTGTCTCTCGTAGTAGCTTTTGTTCATAGCGGTAGTATCTTTTGTTGACAGTGGTAGTAGTTCTTCTTGTTGGCGACGTACAACATATTTTGTGACCTCATAGGAGGTCACCGAAATTATCACCGTAGTAGCTGTTGTAGACGGTGGTAGTAGCTTTTGTAGCTAGTGGTAGTAGCTTTTGCGGCTGGTGGTAGTAGTTTTTGTGTTCGTCGGAAACCTCACAGTAGTAGCTTTTGTAGGTGGTGGTAGTAGCTTTTGTAGGCGGTGGTAATACCTTTTGTAGCTGGTGGTAGTAGATTTTGTGGTTGGTGGTAGTAGTTTTTGTGGTTGGTGGTAGTAGTTTTTGTGTTTGTCGGAAACCTCACAATAGTAGCTTTTGTAGGCGATGGTAGTAGTTTTTGTGGCTGGTGGTAGTAGCTTTTGTAGGCGGTGGTAGTAACTTTTATAGCTGGTGGTAGTAGCTTTTGCAGCTGGTAGTAGTAATTTTTGTCATCATCGGAAACCTCGTCGGAGGTCTATCGGAAACCTCGCCGGAGGTCGGCCGGAGACTTTTCCGAGATGAGAGTGGTTGTTGACTTTTTATACTAATGGCATTCTTGTAAATATAAAAGAGAGAATCTAATTTTTTTTGTTAGATGGCAGTCTGTAATTTTGTTTAACTTCTATACCTAATATAAACTTTATTTAGGCTTAGGTGGATTTATGTGAGTAAAAATGTTTGGGTGGACTTATGTGGAAGAAAATATGTGAAAGTGGACTTCTATGTAATTGGCCCATATATATTTCATTTTCACTTGAATTTCGAAAATTTTAGTCGAACTTTTGGTCTTTCAAACTCTTAGCTTAATTAGGTATATCCGTTTTGGGCGATCGGCATGTAATTCGATTGCTTGCAAAGTTTTAGATATGTCAAGACTTTGATTAGCTAACTCATAACGAGTGAAAAATTATGTAATTATGAATTATCGTGTACGTTTTCATGGTGGCTATCAATCTTCAATTCTATTTGGCATTCAGAGAAAGAGTGTTTGAATTCACTAGCTGTAATTATGTTTCTAACTGGAAACGTCCTGAACGTACGTATGATCGAAGACACTCAAGACAGAATGGTCCATGTAATCAGTCATCCCATGTCCAAATGCTATCGATCATGAGCTTTGATGATCTTGAAGGATTTAATGTGTTTTGGTCAAGAAAAGAAGAAGGAATTACTGTACAACATCGTAATTAAGTTATCTTGATGGAAAACAAAGTACCGGAAACACTCGATCAAGATGCTAGCTAGTCTTGCTGCTCTTGCACTTATATGGATTGCTCTACTAATAACATCGCTAGCACGTACTGGACAAACTTCAAATGATGTGGTGCTTTCTGAGGCCTTGTATCCAAGATTCCTGTATGCTATATGCACACTTCAAAGCAGACATCTCCGGAAGACTGCTAGGTCGACATCGAGAGACTGCAAACTAGTCCTTGACGGCAGCCAATGCACTCTACCGCAAGACTACTAACTTGGCAAGATTACACACGCATAGTTGACTTTGACATTCCTCTAACTAGCCCCCCTTCATGACCTCAATCTCATGATTGATTTGATATTATAACACTACGGTTGAGGTAATTGTTTGGCCAAATAATATTCAGTATACAGTTTAGTATAAAAACAGACACGTCTAAATTAACGCATGACTGTTTGACTGCAAAATAATCTATACAAGGATTTGTTCAAACTTCAAACGGTTTAGCCTAATCTCCTTCTAGACTCCAACATTTCCTAAACTAGAACCATCTAAGTCGTTCAAAACAATACTTTTTTGTTTCTGCTTAAAGAAATACTTTTTGATCATATAACCAGTTTGATATAGAAATCAGTTTTTAATTTGATGTGAGAACGTACTATAACTATTTGATACACAACTCTACCTTAAAAGTTTACATCTTTACTTAGCTAATTCGAGAAAAAAATTACATAAACCAACCGTACGTGTCACAATGCAAACAAGAAATGTCAAGTTTATATCTCCATAATACTCATGTCAAGTTTAGTATGGCATGGCGAAATACCAATTCTGCCGCTGCACACCCACCCCCAGCTATATGCTCAATAACTTGCCCCGGCTCACAGGCCAACTTCATTTTCATTCTTTGCGTGATAGCCTTGTTCCTCTACTTGTCATAGCAGTCATTTTGTCCCATGTACAGTATCCCAGACCAGCATAGCTACTGGTTCTGGAGATAAGCACACATGATGTGGTAGACAAAATGCACATATAACTTTTTAAATAAGGTGATAATCACTCGAGTCCCTTTCTTCTATGACATAGAGAAAGGTTGAGCAAGTCAATAGTGGTGGCATTCATCCAATGCCATTCGAGTCTATAATTGCATAAAAAATATTCAATACTCTACCCAACGCGGAAAATATTGTAGAATGTCAATACCATTCGAGTCATTGATAATTGACTAATGCAATGTGCAATTGTGCTTAAGATCTCAGATCTCCCAAGTAACAGGGTTGCTTACTTTTCTTATATCCAAGCTCTAGACCTCATTTCCAAAAAAAAGAAGCTCTAGACCTTGACCATTTCAAGTCCTTTCTTCCCTATTTCTGTGCTACATTAAGCTTCTGAACTTGCTTTTAGAATTCAAAACCCCAACTCCAATGGCTTTGGCAATTTCTTTAGCTTTCCTCCTCTTCTTTCCCATTTGTTCTCTTTCTCAAGAAGAAAATTTCTTGTTCAATGGCTTCAATGGGAGTGATGGGAGTCTGAAACTTGATGGAGCTTCCATAGTCAAACCCTCTGGTATGATCAGACTCACTAACACAACACGTAATGCTATAGGCCATGCATTCTATAGCAAACCCATAACCATGTATGATAAGAATTCCTCTTCATACCCAAATGCTTCTTCTTTCAGTACAGAGATTGTTTTTGCCATAGTCTCCCCAAGCTCCGGCAGCGGCGGCTTCGGCCTAGCCTTCACATTGTCTCCCTCTTCTAGTTTCCCAGGGGCTCAAGCCGGCCATTACTTCGGAATTCTCAACTCTTCAAACGACAATAAATCCTCCAACCATCTCTTTGCTGTTGAATTCGACACGGTCAATGGTTACAACGAGAGCTCGAATTCAGTGGGAAACCATGTTGGTATTGACATCAACAGCGTCTACTCTGAGGCATCTGAACCAGCTGCTTACTACACCACAGATTCACACAAAGAAGAAGTGAAGATGGAGAGTGGTGATCTTATACATGCTTGGATAGACTATGATGGCAAGGCTCAACTTCTGAATGTGACAATATCTCCTATACACAAGGGAAACCAGCCAAACCCCTATTGTCTCGTGGTGTCAATCTAACTTCTGTTCTTAAAGAGACTATGTATGCCGGCTTTTCGGCATCCACAGGAGATAACCAGTCGAGCTCTCATTACATAATCGCATGGAGTTTTGCAGTGAATGGATTTGCAAGTCAAATCAATCTTACCAATCTTCCTATCCCACCAAAAGAGAAAAGTTCATCATCCTCTTACAGTGCCCCAGTCAAGGCTCTTATTGTGGCCTTGTCTGTAGTGGCCTTATTGTTGTTGGCAATTTTGTTCCTCTTTGGATTGTATAGAAGACTGATGCTTTCTGAGACCATGGAAGATTGGGAGATTGATTGTCCTCACAGGTTCCGGTACAAGGATCTTCATGCAGCAACCAAGGGTTTTAAAGACTCTAATGTGATCGGAGCTGGCGGATTCGGTGCAGTTTACAAGGGTACTTTGCCTTCTACTGGATGTGAAGTTGCAGTTAAGAAGATAACAAGAAATGGAATCCAAGGAATGAGGGAGTTTGCCGCAGAAATTGAGAGCTTGGGACGTCTAAGGCATAAGAACTTGGTCAATCTGCAGGGCTGGTGTAAGAAAAATAACGACCTCCTTATAGTCTACGATTACATCCCAAATGGAAGCCTTGATGCACTCATTTTCCATCCGAATGACAAATTTTTGTTGAGCTGGAAACAAAGATTCAACATCCTTAAAGGCATTGCCTCAGGATTGTTGTATCTTCATGAAGAATGGGAGCAAGTTGTGATTCACAGAGATGTCAAGTCCAGCAATGTCTTGATAGATGAAGACCTGAATGCTCGGCTCAGCGACTTTGGCCTTGCAAGGCTATATGATCATGGAGAAATATCACACACTACAGGTGTGGTTGGCACAATTGGGTACATTGCGCCGGAATTGGCTCGGACAGGGAAAGCATCAGCAGCATCGGACGTGTTTGCATACGGCATCTTGCTCCTTGAAGTAGCTAGTGGGAAAAGACCACTCGGTTCAGGTCACTCGGATCAATTCATATTGGCGGATTGGGTGATGGAAAATCATCAAGCATGTCGTCTACTTGACACAGTAGACCCAAAGTTGGGTCATTATGCTGTAAAAGAGATGGAGTTGGTTCTAGAGCTGGGGTTGCTTTGCTCTCACTTCAAACCAGAAGCTAGACCTACCATCAGACAGGTAGTGCGATATCTCAATGGGGATGAGCCGCTTCCTCATGTCGATAACTGGGATCTTATGGAATCAGAAAGCATCAGCGAATTGAACTCGAGATTTATGCAGATCACTTCTTCTGATTCTATCATGTCGTATCAATCAACGTCCTTCGGTGGCATCTCTTCAAGTTCCATGGCTCTGGCAGATAGCAGTTCTTATAATGCTTCTTCTCATACATTCTTTGTGGATTTCAGAAATCAATATTGAAACATTTTTTTGGTAAAGAACATTTTTTGTTTCCTACTTCCATATCAAAAGATGTCTATCAAGTCCTTGAATATACAAATGCAACTGACTATTGAAGATTAACAGGAAAAACAGCATATATTTCTTCATAAAAAGGAACTAGAGCAAGAAAATAGCGTGAGAAATATAGGCTGACTCAAACCCACTGATCAGTGGATGATGCATTACACTAAACAGAGTTCGAAAATAGTAAAACAGGCTACCTCCATGGTGACCTCAATAGAGTTGGTTCTCAAAATAGAAAAAAGAAACTCCAAACGTCAAAGAACTTACTCCAAGAATGCAAATGAGAGATTCATTATCTAAGCAACTCCTAACTTCCTTGACACCATTACAATTCACCGAGGCCACCAGCACTTACAAAAGAACCAGCCTTGACTCATGAAACAAGGATGCTCTTAATCCTATCCTGAGTCCAAGAAGCGGTTTTCTTCAGGTCATCATCATCAGATCCAAGACACTCACCCAAAAGTCTGCACAGGTTTTCAGGTCTGCAAACAGTTGCCTTGTGTCTGTGCCAAGAACATCTGCAAGGTCACCCATCACAGCAGCTACGGCTTTTGTCAGCTGGACATCCCTGCAAGACAAGGAACAGAAAACATCAAAATCATGTGCATAATGTGTGTGTGTGTGTGTGAGAGAGAGAGAGAGAGGGTCATATACCTGTGCTTCTGCCTCAAAACCAATTCGATGAACTGCCAGAGATGTGGTGCATAGGGCAACATGACCTCAGACTTTGAATTCTTGAATCCCTGAAGTATACCAGAATAAGCTTCAAATATGCTACACTTAAGCTGGTCACCGTACTCCATTAGCTCATCATCATTGGCGTCCATCTGAGCACAAAGCTCTGCAGCTCTCTGCATCATTGGCACCACATAGGGAACATACTTCTCAAATTCTCCTCTATTGAGAGAGCTATGTCGCTAAAGACAGAGAATATTGGAGGCTTCACAGACCGGTCGAGTGCTTCGCTGGAAAGATTTGCCAGCAGAAGTTGCATAATCCCATCGCAATATGGCAACGCCTTGTCATTCAATGCACGAACAATGTCACCAACTACACCAACTGTAATGGAACAGACTTGATATTCCTGGAAATTTTGCAATCCCATCTCCAAATACTTGTAGAACTCAGGAAGGTACTTGCCAAACTCAGATCCAGTAGCTTGAGCAAGGGCACCAATAGCAAGCATTGCTTCCTCATGCACCGTGGAACTTCGACAAGCAAAGACATTAAGAAACAAAACCATAATCTTATCTGCTTCTGATAATATGATAGACCTGGTTTCCAAATCATCAGCACTGCTGACTTTCTGGATTATAACCTGGAGAACACCACAAAGAGAAGCCTGCAAGTCTGCTTGCTTTTCCTTGTCAATCTGAAGCTCTAAAGTCTGACTCAACTTCAGTAAAATCACAAGGAGTAGTTCTCGCATAATATGTGATGTTTCTTTGATATTGGAACACCTCACTACCTCGTTCAATGATTCATAGGCAGCAGACCTCAATCTAGAATCATCCACATCTGTGCGACTAGCAGCAAAGAGAAGACTTTCAATGATCCTATGTATATAAGGCGTAAAAAGTGATGAGAGACTTCCAGCATCTTCGTACCCTCAGCAAGCTTATAAATCGCCCAACAAACCTTAGCAGAAACATTTGGAGCATCCTTGATACTTTCCAACAGTACTTCCACTACTTTTGGAAGGTTATCTGAAGAAATAACAGAAAAGCCACTGGCAGGACTGTGCAGGTACTCGAATATACGGCCAATAGTCCAGGCAGTAGTGTCTTTGACATGATTGTTTCCCTCTTTCATTAACGCCAATAAAAATCCAAACCTGAATGGACAAGTACTGATAGCTTGTCAATGGTTGGGCCTTCAAGGATTGAGCCAAATGCCATAGTAGCAGCTTCCTGACAACGCCAATCTGGCTTCACAATGTTAGCCTCCACAAATGGCATCACAAGGGGAAGAATTGCATCACCAACAGTTCTTGCAACTAGTCCTAGGCATGTCCCACCAGCCATGGAGATACTCCAGATGTTATCATCCTGGTCTACATCTTCTTCCTGCTTCAGCAAAGTTTCCAGCAGCATTGGAACCAAATATGATAGAGATTTTTCAATAAAACGTGAATGTGGATACCCAGAATCCCCAACATCAGCACTCTCATACTCTTGCAATTCTATTTCTTCATCACAAATGGAGCTCCAAAACTCGATTGCTTGGAGGGCAACAGCCTCTACATCCCCCTTTACAGCATTTGAAGTAAGCTCAAAGAGAGTCTGCATGTATGCTTCCAGCACGTCATAGTATGTAGAAGCAATTGAAGCAAGGCACTCAAAAGCCGCCTGCCTAATCTCCACTTCCTTCGACAAGGCTGTTTCACAGACCATCTTCATGATGTAATTTCGCTCCATCTCATTTTGAAAGTTTGACTCAGCAAACTCCAAGGCATTATATAAAGCCTTTGTTGCAGCAAGACGGACATCAGGATTGTTCTCAGCATGGTTCATTCCTTGCACAACAGCAGTAAGAACCGAGTTCACCTCGTCTTGCCCAAGTTCAGTAGGGGATATCTCCTCACAAACATAACCAAGAGTTTCCAAGGTTGACTGTTTCAAATCACCAGAGCTATCTCCCTTAGTCATGTTATTGAGCAAACATGCAATTAGCTCAGGCCACTGTTTCCGAGGAATATCAATAGAAGCAACTTTGGCAATAACTTGAGCAGAGGTGTGCCTAGCTTCTCGCACAGATGACCCAAGTGTCAGTAAGAGCCTTTCCTTGATTTGGGATTTAAAAGCAATATCAACAGCCATCCATTGCTCCACAAGACGTTCCTTTGTAACAGCATCTTTAGCATCCAGGGAGTTCTTCAAAATAATACCAGCCAACCTCCGGATTCGATTGGCTTTTCATTGTTGGCTAGCTCATCTGACAATGACAGAAGAAAACCAGGAAGGTTTTGCTCTTGAAATTGCCTCAGAACAGACTCTGCTTGAGTACGAATTCCTGCATCTGCTGATTGAGCTGCCAATAGATACTGAGTAATATCCGCGGCCATTTCTTCCCACACTGCCACAAAGGAAACCATCAAAAAGGATGTGTTAGAACCAGACATGAATTATTGAACAAGGACCACAAAACCAAGACCTTATAAGCCCCTAAAAACCTCTCGTAGAACAAGAAAAAATGGTTCACGACAGGAAAGATTTCGAGGCTCTATCATGATATAGATACAGTAGCAAAAATTCTTTCTGCGTTTTAAAGCAAGTAATATGAAATTATCTAAACGAAACCTTGACACAAAAGGTCTCCAAAATTAGTACAAAACATCATCCACGTCCTCATAACATCAATCAATCCTTAAACCCTAAAATCTCCAAATACCAAAATCCAATAAGCCCATCCACAATTCAAATTACCAAACAGCACAACCTAACAATCCTCACATTAAAACCCTAACAAACCGCATTTTACCAAACACGAAACCCTAATTTCACTAAACCGCAGCAAATACGAGCATCAAAAAGCTAAGTAACCAAATCAATTCCAAACACATAAGAACAGTAGATCTATACACATATAAGTAAAATCGAAACAGTATTACTGAGATTAAGCGAATTCGGATACCGATTTTAAAGCCGACGAAGCAGCTCCAAAACCCTACTCGGAGCAGCAAGTAACGAACAGTAACGACGGCTGCTTCTCCTACTAGGCTCCGCCGAAATCAATGAACGGAGGAAGAGAGAGAAACTGAGAGAGAGAGAGAGATGACGGCGACGGAGCTAGGGTTTAGATCTTATCGCCGGAGAGGTCTAGCGTATTTCGAATGGAGTGAAGGAGCGGGACGAAATGAATTCGCCTAATTTTGTGAAAATAGGAAGTTTATAAGAGCGAGCGGGCAGGGGTTTGTGGCTGCCCGGATTGGAAACCCTAGTGCATTTTTGAAATTTCTCACGTGCGAGTCGTTTGGTTCGTGTGGACTCTGGAGATTATCAAATTTGAAATAAGGTTTTCCATTTGAGTGTGACCCATCAGGTGTCGCTTGTTCACAAATAAAGGGTGTGGATTTAAGTTTCGAATTTTAAAAACAAAACGTTCAGAAGACTACCTAAAATACGAGTGTATTTGTGAGAGGGAAATGAATGCGAATAATTGTGACAGATTTTTGTAACGAAGAAACCAGATGATTTAATGTATTTACAAATTTATACTAAAATGATCACATTAGAAATGTTTTTGAAATTAAGTTTTTCTTTAAACAATTATAATTGAAATGACGCATTAACATAGTCATCTCATGCATTATTGTCGAAGTCTGAAATACGTGTATGACCTTGTATATGCTCATGTAGCTCATGCCTTGATATATAGTACCATGTTTTGTCTGTACATTATATTTGAAAATTGAATCCTTGATACCAGCATAACAAGCACTAATCCATGTTCTACATTCTTATAGAGATTTGAATCAATTAAACTTTTACAGGCTATAATCCGATATGCAGAATAAGATGTAACAACGTAACTTTTGACAGATAGAAAACCACAACAGCCTAATGAGCCTAAAGAAGAAACTTCCATAACTATACAATACTATACATCAAGGACTACTATACCTTGTAGCTTATGCTTATGAGCCATGTTTTTTGTGTTTAACACTAGACTGAGGTTGTTGTGAACACACTACAGAACTCTTCATACCACAAAGCTTGTGCTGCTTCATCCGCCAAGGGAAGAAACCACAACCCTTAGGTGAAGAGTAAGATTGCCCGACTGTTCTTGGCACGCAAGCCTCCGGTTCAGGGTAATTCCACGGATAACAAAATTCCTGATTTGAACTGACCTGTGATACACTTAGATTTAGAGCAGATGATGCAGCCAATGCAGCAGCGTCCGGAAGAAAGCGTTCGATTATGAAGTTTGGAGACAGTTGATCCATCTCACTGGACTCTGCGAGCTTCAACTTCAAGGCATCTGAGTGATCATGTTCTCTTTGTGCTTTCTTTTCCACAATGTCTATAGCCTGACAATGAGAACACGTCTATGGCATCGGAGAAGGCATCGTCGTCAAGATCAACATCATCATCATAATTATAGTCGACTGCGCCAACATCATCATCAACATCAGCATCACATCCATCATCCTGGTCATGAAGTGCCTGCTCGTTCTCTTTGTCCGGAACAACAACGTTAGTTGATTCAAGAGGCCTGTGCCAGTGCCACCAGCCGGGGGCAGCTTTGGCCGGGGCGTGTCACCACCATGGTTATCATCGCTGGTGTTCGGATACTTGGACTTACCGGGTGCTTGTTCCCACGAAAAGGAACTCTTTCTTCACTGGCGCTCAGCGACCTGCCATGTAATCTTGTGCTCTGGAGTTTCCAGAACGCCTTGTTGAGAGGAGAGGTGCATTGAAGTTCAGCATTCTAGGACATTTTGCTTCTAAAGCATCTTCAAATCTTACTTCTGAGAGCATATATTGAAAGACCTGAAGCTTAAGTTAGGTGATCAGGGGGAAATCGGAAGGCAGGTGTGTAAAGTAACGGCAAGACAGTTGGAATTATGGGTACCCATGCAGTCCGTGGACACTTGCTCACTTTAACATGATCACAGGTGAGAAAGAGGTACCCTTTGGTATGAAATGGACAGGGAACCAGTAGCTCAACACAGGTCTCCACCTACATTCTTCAAATGGAGATCTTCCCTTGACTTACAGCAACACTTGCATAGCTGTTGAAATAGGGATGTTTCACTACCCTAACATCTAGGTTTCTTGTTTCAAAAAAGATACAACTCCGTATCTGTATGCATTCTCTGCTGCAAAATATCAAAGCTAGTAAAAGATGGAGGGGAGAAATACAGATGGAAAAAAGGCCTCTGAATCTGGCACCCTTAAGCTTCTATGAAAATATTCAACTCTTCTGTTGGTCATAACAGAAAAACCGTGAAGCTTACACAACAAATGAGAGAACAGCATGACAAAATTACAACATATAGCAGTGGCCAAAATCCACACATGGCAGGGACATCTAAAATTGGATAGACACTCACATATTACAAGCCAAAATATCATGTACAAGATTCTTTTGCGTCGTGGTTAGTCCTGCTCCCGCCTATTGTGGAGTAGTATATGACAGTAGCAGCAACGAGTCTGTGCTCTACTTAAATATATAAATTGATGCAATCAAAGAAGAGATGACATATTTACATGCTACCTTGCTCCTCTATCTCCCCTTCCTTATGACCCCAAATTCTCTCTTTTCTCCCAGTTTTTTCAAATCCATTTTGAAGGCCATGGAGATCTACAGTTGGACTTTCTAAAGACAAAATCCAAGAGATTAACTATGCTGACAATTGCAGGCCCTACGCACCTTGAAAGAATATGGTAGCAACAGCATATTGCCTCCAGAAGGTAAAGAACAATGACTCGGTGATCATCACCTTTGTTGTTCATTTACACGCTCACGTGCTTTACCATAGAGTTCTTGAGTGTCGCCATGGCTGGGATCAAGACAGAGGGCTGCTTCACAGTCTCGGACGGTGGACACAAAGTCATTCATCGATTCATGGAATGCTGCTCGAAGATGTAGAAGCTGGAGATCTGGCTTGAAAGCTATGACCTTACTTAGCTCTTCAATAGCTTCAGCTTCTTTGTGGTCATCCATCAAAACTGGTGGCGACAATTTCCATGTTAGTAATTTGCATACCCGCAAATGAACCATCATCTCTATTTCACTCTCTTAGACAAATTCACAGGTTTAAAATGTACAAGTTATAAAGCATATGACAGACCACAATCTAGGTCCCACAGTCAACATGAAGATGTTCAATAGAATTTATGTTTTCTTTTCATTTGTAAGATATCTTACATTTTGGTCAGATAACAAATTTCAGGGTACCCAATCTATCAGCATGTTAACCATCATTGGTCAGTTATTATAGAGATATACTACCCAAAATTGCGTAAAGCAAACTAATACAATTTCAGGCAGCAGGCATAAGTAAATAGTAAATTACATTAAAGTTACTAACCAAATTTCAGTTTACAAATACATCCTTTTTGTTTTTAAATGTGGTCATATGCTACTATATAATTTTCTCTAAGTAAAATCCCAGGTTGACAAGCACCACTAGACTCAATTGAAAGAATTTGGTATACTTTGAGTGAAGAATAGATAAAGGTGAACTAAAAAGAGAGAGAGAAAGAAACTTGGTTCACATGACCTGATTTAAAGTTTAAAGGCTGTCCAAATCATAGCAGCTGAAACTCAATCTAACAGGAAGAATCACTCACCCCTCTGCTTGAGAACCTAGATGTCTATTCTAGGCTCTAGGTTACTTAATTGACACACAACAGCTCTACAGCAAGTTAAGGCCTAAAGGATGTGGATTTAATAATAACAGGAGTCTCGGTATATTTTAAAAGCAAAAAAACAACATTCATGCATCAAGAGTTCACGACTCATGCATAAACAACAAATAACTCCCATCTAAGAAAATGGACTGGGGAAAGACGAATGATAGTAGCATCATACCTGCTGCTCTATATCTGTACGGATATGTCCTCAATGGATCTAATTGTGTTGCCATACTTAGATCGCTCTTTGCCATGTCACGATCACAGTATTCTGAACGTTTCTCATAAGCTGATGCATTGTTGCGAGCCTTCTCTATCAGCTTTGTCATCTCATCATATGCAGCTTTGCGCTGATTTTTAAGATTATATACTCGTGCTAGACCCTGATGTGCTCGTGTATGCTTAATGTTGAGTGCATTTGTGTAGCAGTCAGCAGCAAGATCCAGCTTCAGAATCTACGTAGACGCTTCCTAAATTATTTAGTGCCTGCAGGGAAACAGAATTACCAACCTGAATAAATTGAAGATTAGATGCAAATATCATTCATTATTCCATAGGTGATACTTACCTGTCCTTTTCTAAGGCCATCTGAAGGGCATCTAAGTGCTTCCTCCAGAAGCTGGATCACATATGTTGAAGACTCAGAATCAAGATTTGAGTCTGC
The DNA here is from genome assembly GCA_010134655.1 of Fragaria nilgerrensis. Taxonomy (NCBI): domain Eukaryota; kingdom Viridiplantae; phylum Streptophyta; class Magnoliopsida; order Rosales; family Rosaceae; genus Fragaria; species Fragaria nilgerrensis. Next base: position 8,006,533 of record CM020982.1, read on the forward strand.
TAAAGCATAAGCCTTTAGGAAAAAGGCTTCAAATGATCTTTGAAGTGAAATGGACTCCTCGGCCTTTGCCAATGCTTCTTCACGATGGCCAGTGTCATACAATATCCATCCTTCATACACAAGCCGTTCATGTTCAGAAGTAGAATGATTACGAGCCAATCGCAGACTATGCATTGCGGACTTTTGACAATTCAACCTATCAATATCAGTCACATCAGAAATGCTGCTAGAACAGACAGATATAACAACCAAGCACCACAAAAAAGTAAATAGTTATTAGATTAAGTGGTTTAGTATCCCGCATTAAGATACATCTTAGATCTTGCCCAACATGGTTATTATCCCTTTGTATGATACATCTTAGATTTTCGTCAACATGCAATATAAGAATATAGTCAGGTACATACATTCAACATCAACAGAAAGTGACATAATTTCTACAGATGTTAAGAACTTAAGTTGTTAAAGACTGAGTTAGTTGTTATAGAAAAATTAAAATGCTGCTGTTACCTAAGGGTCTTCATAGCCCAAAATAAGCAAACACAACATACAAATCTACCGGTTTTTATAACAACGGTACTAACCGTAATAGAAGGAGAGACTGCCTGAAGCGCAGAAGGCTCTTCCCAGGGTCATTTTCTAACATATGATGTACAACAGCTAGAGAACCAATATCATCCACAGAGGACCATCGATCATATAGTTGCATCCAACAATCAGCCTGACTCCATTGCTGGACAAGAGGGTGGAGCAGATCTACTAGATGATCACCATGCAATTTCCCAAGAAACATCATGTAATTCGGTTCCAAAGTCAAGAGTGCCCTGACATCTCTCAGAGCTCCTTCAAAATCCTCTAGGGCAATTGAAAACCAAGCCCTCAGTTCAAGACAATCAGGGGTGACCTTGAAACCAATAATCTTATCGATCTCTTTAATGGCTGATTCAATCTGATTATCTTCCATCAGAGAAACAGCCCTAAACTTGTATGGATATGTTAGAGTGGGATCTAATTGAGTAGCAGTATTCAAATCCATCATCTTTTCCTTTCCAATACAATACAGAGAACGCTCTTGGTACATCCACCCAACTGGTGTATACTCCGAAATGAGCGAGTTCATCTGCTTGTACGCAACATACTTGTGGCCACGCTTGTATTTAGCCCTTGCAACACCCACCATGGAATAAACATGACCCGCCTCAATGGCTGCTTCAAACCAGCACTGAGCGTCTTTATATTCCTGCCTCTCAAGCATCACAACCCCCAACTGGTGGAATGCGAGTTGCTTCTCCCAACTTTCAGTAGCACACTCTCCCAGCCTCTCTAGGAGCATTACCGTCGTGTTGGATGTCATGTCTTCCTCCATGGCAATTTGGCTCAAGAAATAATACAAAACAAAAGAACAATGCCCAGCTATGGCCAATCTTTGCCTAGCTTCTGAACTACAAAACAATCTCATCATGTTAGGATTATGCACCGAATTGGGAAGCTCTCTCAAAAACACCTGCAAACAAGCTGCCACTAGAAGATAAGCCGTCTCCTCCAATCCATAGTCAATCAACACCATTGCATCCTCCAATTCACAAACCAGGGAAGCCAAATGAGCATCACAAGCTGACTTCAACTCATCACAACAAAACCTGTTTGAAAAAGAAAGCAAGTCCAAAACAATCCGCACTTGGAAAGAATCCAACTTCCCAGTCCTGCTATACACCTCCACTGCTCTCATCGCCTCTGGAGAAACCCCATTCTGTGTGAAATTTATCTTCTCCCTCCTCGTCTCTGTAAACCCCCCATACAACATTGTGCTAAAGGGTGTCGACAGCGACGCAATCTTGTATCTAACACACCTAATCTCATCCTCTCCAATGTAAAACGACATGTCAGCATCATCTTCATCCTCCTTTGATGTTGAGCATTCCTCCTCCGCCGTCTCACCATCAGCTTCCTCGCTGCGGCTGCCAGAACAGCCGCACGAATCATAAACAGACTCGGGATCATAACCAGCTACCAAACTAGCTTTCGGACATTCCACATTTCTCCCGCAACAAGTCATTGAACACGAGCCAACCAGCTCATCTTCCCTCCTCTCGTATCTCAACCACGCCGCCAGCACCACCTTGGTGTGAACATCCACCGCGTGCTGCCTGGCCGACCGGAGACTCCGCCGGAACAGCTTCGGATCCGACAGGCCCCGTAAGATCGCGCATTGCTCCACGTACATCTTACACTTCTCGAACTGCGGACAATTCTCAATCCTGCGGTACACATCGGCCAGCGTCTCGACGAAATCCACGGACTTGAGGCAGGGCTCGATCTGTGGCTCGATGAGATCCGACGAGGGGAGTCCGTAAGGAAGAAGACTGTCGACCACGGCATTGTTTCCGGTCGGGTTCGGGGCTTGGGAGCTCCAATTCGATCTGGATCGGACCGAGTTGACCCGGCTGTGAGCAACCTTGTCCGCTACACCCGCATTGGTCGGGGTGGGGGTGGCTCCGGTTGGATTAACGGCGAAAACCTGGGTGCCCTTACACCCATCCATGATCTTCAAGCTGCGCATTGTAGTGAATATATTGTGCTGCATCTTCAATGAACAACCAAATTCACACCCTTTTACACGCCACCCAGCTAGTCAAACTCCAACTCGAATCGAAACAAATCTACCTCATGCCCAGCAACACCACCGTCCGGGCACCCGGAAAAAGCACAAACCGATGGTGCTGCAGGCCAATCTGGTGAGAGGGCAAATCAAAGCTTTTCTTTTTCTGGGTTTTTTTTTTTCCCGGGTGGCAAAATATTTTTTCTTTTTTTCGGTTTTGTTTGTTTCCCAAGAAAATGGAGAGAAAGTGGAGGGTGGTGTTTGTTTTTGGGTTCTGCCCCCAAATGTGTTTAGCTCTGTTTGTTGTTGTTGAGGTGGAGGTGGCCGTTGCAACGGCCACTCTCTCTGTTTTTCTCTGCTTTCTGATTCTCCCCCAAACTCTATGTATTATTTCTCTTTCTTCTTCCTCGTCTTCTTGTCCATCTAAATATGACCCTTTCTTATTTGTCTTGTTTTATTTCCATGCGCGTAATAATTGAGATAGATACACAGCGACATTAGGGAAGGCGCTAAATTCGGCCATTGATGCCATTAGCATTTTACAGTATATTATCACCCTATAAATCATTTTATTCACCTTCACATTCTTTTCACACCTTATTTATATAAATTTAATTATAAGTCTATTTTGTTCACTCATTTATAATATCTAAAATATCATTTTCTCATTTCTACTTTGATCACCCTACGTTGTCTTCTCACCCTATATATATTTTTTCAAATTCAAATTTTCTTTATTCACTCTACATTCTCTTATCGCCCCTTATATATTTTTTATTTTTTAATTTACTTTATTCACCATATCTTCTCTAAAACTTAGGATTGAGAATCCTTCAAACGACTGTTACTTTGAAAACCTAAGACGCTGATAAAAAAAATCAAAAATAAGAGTGACTAGACATGAAAATTTACATATAAAAAATTGACATGAGAAATAATGAATAAACAGATAAACGAAGCATCAATAAAGAAAATAAGAGAACAAAAAAAAATAAAAATTTTAAACAGTTCACCTCATCTTCAGGTTCAATGCTAGCGTCTTCAAACTCTATAGAATGATCGAATATAATAAATTTTGGGTAAGGGTTATAAAGTGGGTGTTCATCCAAAAAAAAGAATTTGTAATTTGTAACAACTTATTCTCTTTTATTGTAATTTTACATCATAGTATTTCAGTCTTTTAATAAATTAACAATAAATGAAATGAGTAAAGTAATTTATGAGGTGACAATAGACTCACAGTTTACCTGTTTATCTTTTTGGGTGCTTCATCTTTTATTGTGTGCAATGTTTTATTCCATTCTCTATCAGATCTATCCCCCTGTCTTCTTTCTTTCTCTATCAATCTGCTACAGACCCGCACTTACTAGACCTTTCCAAGGAAGGAGATGAGCTACGCTTTGAGAATTGGCGCGTGGAGGAAAGTACAGATCGGCTTGGTTTATGGAACATGGTTGTCCACGACCATTATACAATGCCAGCATTATATGTACCTTTGAGAAGCATATGCTAGCGTTATCCAAGATCGAAGTCAATTATGTGTTTGTGTTTGGTGATCGAAATGTATGTTTGCTTTTGGTTACTTGTTCCCACATGAATGAGGTAGAGATGATTGAGTTGTAGTTCGTTTCTTTCCCTTTGTTTTGCTCTAAAACTCATGTGAATGGTTGATCTAGTTTAACACTTAGACCAGTTGTGACTAGCATTTAACACTTACACTATATGAATATCAACAACTTATTCTAAATCCCCCTTTATATAATATTCGAACTAGTGACGGTCAATTCATACTCAAAACATATGTTCGTAAAAGTAATCTTATGAACTGTCAGTAACAAATTAGACAAATTAAGATTTATTTAAAATATGGTAAATCTAATAGCAATATTAATTCTTTTCAGTATTAATCTATCTTACTCAAAAAATTATATCATTTTTTTTCAACACGAACAACATGAGGATATGACTCTTCTACTCCCACACGTAACTTATGAGTGACGAAAATACTATATGAGTTATAAAATGAAAATAACATTTTTCAGGTTTAGGTATGAAATAGTTTTAGTTTCTTCAATCAGCTACTCTACATAATAAAAACTGTAAAATAAAACCTTTGCAAACAAGCAATTAAGTTTGGAGTTTTTTTTTTTTTTTTTCAAAATGAATCAAGTTTCTTCCGATCAAAAAAAAAAAGAAAATCAAGTTTGGAGTTGAGAACCTGTTCAGAAAGTTTTGAAAAAAAAAAAAGACGTGCATGACACAATGACACAATTTAGAGGACGAAAGGCCTTTACGTACGACATAATCAAGGTTTCCACAATGGGCTCCAACAGTCGAAGTACTTCATGGAACTATACACATACACAGGGGTGCATATAATTGAAGGCTTGAAGCAGACGGGTGTGGTACCAGTACTTATAGCTCGCGCATGAAATGCAAATAATGGACTTCAACAATTTTTCAAAGACTACAGCAATCTATATTTCATCGATCAAAATCTGTACTAGCTATAGGTAGCTTTGATATGTTCCATGGCTTAACCATTGTGTCCCAATACCCTAGTCCACCACCATTTTGCCCCGATCCAGCCACCAATATATAGCATTAGAATTCTACATCAGCATTCAACATCATATGCAGTAGCTAGACAACAACCCAGCAAGAGGAATCGATTCAAAAAAAAAAAAAAAAGATCATTCAAAGATAATGGTTGGCGAGACAATTGTTGAAAGTTGTGATTGCATATACCATGGAGAATCTATGTTAAACAGCTAGCTAATAAGGATAAAATATGATCTTCAAACCAATATAGGATTATAGGTGTCACAATATATATGCGTCGTTTGTACAAGTATGCATATTCTAGCATAGGAACCACTGGTGACAGTGTTCAAGGCTCCAACAGTACTAGCAGTAGTACTAGCTAAGTGCTGAGGGATGCGGGATGCCTTTCATCTAATAACACTCGAGTGATTTCCAGGGTTGCCACATACAAATTGGTGCATATAATTTAGGCAAATGATACATTTATTTCGCGCATGGGTTCTTAAAATGAACAACTATCTTGGTCAAATTAAAGTTTATGGACGGATTTTGTAAAAATCACAACAAATAAGAAATTATTAGCTCTAAACTATATATGGTAGAAGTATTTTGTTTATGATTTGGAAATTTTTTTTATTTTTTTTTTTTTTTTTTTTCCTTTTCAAAAAAAAAGGAATGGGTACCAATGATTTTGTAATAATTATTATTACAGTGTAGGGTCCGGTTCAAGAGATATTATTTTTTACACACGTTTTTAACCATTAGATCTTAAAACATTGAATGATTTAGATTAACTATGAATGTGATGTGAACAAATAAAAAGCTAACATGGCAAATGACATGGTTATACATAATTTCATTTCAAATTATAATTCATTAAATTTTTGTTCATTAAAGAAAACAAAGAAAAAATAACAAAAGAAAAATAGAAGAACAAGAATAACAAAATTGAAGATCGAACAAGAAGGAGTAGAAGAACAAGAGCCAAAAAAAAAAAAAGAGCAGAACTGCATAAGAACAAGTGCTTAACAGTATATTGCCTTCTCTCAAACTCTCATTTGTATCCTCGCAACTATTTAGCTGGTAATTGGAACTAAACAATACTCAAATCCGTTATACAATTACATCTGCAGCTAATTTTGTCGACATACAAAACAAATAAATTTAGGGTTTAGGCATACAAAGATCTCATCTGCAATGTAGGGATAACACAAAAGCAATGCCCCAAGTTTCTAGATTCTATCATGTTAATTAACTAATTGAAAAGAGTTGTCAACGGTGATTTGAACTGTAAGTACTTTTTCATCTCTCTATTGAATATTTGAATGCCTAATTGCGAAGAGAAGTTGAGAACTGGAAACCCAGTTCTTCTACTTTCTTCAATTATCTCGTCTAATTAATTTGATTTTGATACTTATTTTACAAATTTTGTTTTGTTTTTAACGAACAAAAGTTTAATGTAATTGTAATTTGAAATGAAATTATGTAATACCATGTTATTTGTCATGTCAGCTTTTTGTTTGTTGACATCACATTCATAATTAATCTAAACCATTGAATGTTTTAAGATCTAATGGCTAAAAACGTATGTAAAAAATGGTGTCCCTTAACCAGACCATACAGTGTAAGTATATATGTATGTATAAGTATTATTACAAGTTGTAAGTACTACACTGACCTAGGGGTGGACTCGGTCCTAACGGTTCAGTTTTTAGGCACTAACCGAAAACCGAAACCGAAGTTTCGGTTTTTTATTTCCTAAAACCGAAACCGATAAAAATATGTAAAAAACCGTTTTTGTCGGTTAACCGAACATCGGTTCGGTATCGGTGCGGTTTCGGTTACAAAACCTACTATCCGTAATATTTTTCGCATTTAACCAAATAACATAAAAACTAAAAATATTAAAGTTGTAAACTATTAACATTTCAAATAAGTTACTTTAATGGGTTCAAACAAGTAATTGAAAGGAAAAGAAAAACTAAAGTTTATACATAATTCATTTGAAGCCTTTAACATTTATATATTGCAAAAGGGAAGACTACATGAGAGGAAATTATGTTAGACATAAACACTTAAAAACATAATTATGTGTGTGGAACCCTATTATTTGTAACTCATAACCAATAAGAACATAAAACGTAATATAGAATTACGTATTAATAATTAAATGAATATATATCGGTTCGGTTCGGTTTATTCGGTTTTTAGGATGCACGAACCGTAAACCGACACCGCACTAATCGTTTTGTGCGGCTTTGTGGAACCGATTGCCTCGGTTTCATTCGGTTTCGGTTACTCGGTGTCGGTTCGGTGCGGTTTTAACCGCTTTCGGTTTTTTCGGTGCCTAAAAGTCCACCCCTACACTGACCCGATGAAATCATCATCGAAATTTACGTTCTTATCACATGTTTGTTGTGAGAGCTAGCTATTGCTTTTGATCACAATATGTAGGCAATGCTCTACAGGTGTGTGTATATATGAATGCATGAACACGCAACAAGCATGCCTGCTTCAACTAAATTTGTTACTTCTTGTTCATCTGAAAGTACTGCTCGATTAGTTTTGCAGTGAGTACGAGGTTGTAGATGCAATTCCATCTGCCAAAGTTTTGAATGAAGATTATTTCCTGATCAATTTTGCCTGGAATCTCAAAACCCCCTGCTTCTTTAATTTGTTTCCTCTTTCCTGTTTCATGATCAACGTCGGTCCCTCATACAACAACTAGCTAGCTTCGTATGTTCCACAAGTCGACCAGCACCACCGTTATTCCTGCATCCAAACCCTATAATTATGCTCGCTTTTGCCTTATTGTTAATTAACAGTGTTACCACGGCACCGCCTGAGTACTTGTTTTTGGTTTTATACAACAGCGCGCTCCCCCGGCAGAAATTATCCTCCATTTTCAGCTTGCAACTCATTGTTTTATAAATCATGCAATCCATCTTAGAAATCCATGATTTTAAAGTGTGTGTAAGATTAAACTAGGATCACAAGTTTTAGCGAAGAGACTTAAGTTCAATATTTTTGGCCATACATGTCTTATTTTAGTAGATAACTTCATAAATTCGGCATCAATGGGAGGACATCATCCATCCATTGGCGTAGCTGAGTCTCTTAATTTTACCATATAACCACCTCAACAACTAGTTATTTTTGACTATCCAAGGGTTAGTTTATTATTATATATATGACTGGTAAACTACTATTAATCAGTGTTAATCCTAGCAATTGCAAGTGTTTGATCATTCGGTTCATAAATACCTCATATAAAACAAAAAAGTATACTGATCCTAAAACTACATAGTTCTCACTTCCTTCCCGCAGTCGCAAGTCAAAACATGATCCTCCATAAACATCATACATGTTCATAAAAGATCAAATGCATTACCCTGTGATAGATATTTCTCTCGTTTACCCTTAACAACTTCGAGAGACATTGAATTCAAACTAACCACCGCCTGCGCTATATGCAGTGACGGTGATCATCACCGTCTCCAGAGCTGGGAACTTGTCGCTTTATCTTGGCATGTCTCTACAATTCAAGTCCTTCCTGGATGTGAAAGAGAGACATCAAGCAACTCTGTAACCTGAGTATCATGTGACTTTACTTTTGGCACTAACACTTGGCTGGTGGATAACCTGCAGTTGTAGTTAAAGTAGGGCAAGCATCAAAACTCATTATTGAATTTCTACTACAAGCATGCAAATGAATCTGTTGAGCATAGCCAACACATTAATCTTCATTTGCTTGATCCATCTATGATTCCATCTCAGTTGGTAACATATAATGAGGTTACAGGCTTCCATATCAATATACCACTGAGCAGTAGCATCAGGTCTGCAGTTGCCATCTACAACCAGACCAAACGAAGCATAAACAAAACTCCATTAAGAAACCTGTCAAAACTATGGATAAACAAGTATGATATGTGCAACACCTTGTTCAGCAATCTTTAGTCTCTATCCATGCTCACCAAGAAACAATTCTTATGCTTCACTAAAAGATCCTTATGGATAAGCTTGATTCAAGTAATAAACTCAATACACTTCTATCAATCCTCTGAAAAACCAAGAAACCTATTGATAAGCTTGGCGACTGGTGTGGCATCACCTGGATGGTATGGAATGAGGGACTCCAGTTTCATATCTGCTATAATGTGACGAAGTGTCTGTGGGCGAGCATAGTGCAGATGTTTCCTGTCTGCTAGTTCTTCTGCCAACTCACTTTGATGATTGTCCATCAAGTCTTCATTAACCACAACAATTAAGGGCTTCCCAAGGCGCAATGTCTCAAATATGCTCCCTGACCCTGGATCACAGTAAACTATAGGCATAAAATATCAAGCATAAAAAAATGTAAACAGGGCTCAGAATAAACATAATTTCATTTCCCTTCCAATTAAACTCTTGAGTGATTATAACGTAAAAGTAACGACCATATGAAAAGTGACCTAATTTAAGAATCATGTGACTCCAGATAAATGTCAATGTTAGACACATATCTGAAGTAGTGATTCTCCAATCTGATGTTGTATGACCCAAAATTCTAACAGTTGAAATCCATGGATACAGGTGGTAACATAAGGCAGAGAATAATTCACACTACTACAACTATACCGGCATGGCTAATGACAAGAGACGCTGCTCTTAGATGGTCTGCAATGCTTGATGAAAAAGTGAAGTAATCTACCGCAATGGAGTCATCACCTCCTTCAGACTGCATTAAAAGAAAATGTAATGGAAACTTAAACAAGTGATTATATGTAACAATGATCTCCATTTCCTTGCTCCATAAACAAAATCTGTCTCAAGTAAATAGGTCTATAATCAACCACAGATGAAGAATACAAACTCCCTATTCGTCAGAGTTGATTGTTTTTTTCTTTGTGGAGAACCTCTGAATTCAGTACACATACAAAATACTTTCTTTCTCGTCTACCCTCTCTACTCACAAGAATTGAATCTCACCCTCCACAATGATATTACTTTACAGTACATTTTGAACACTTCATCATATAATTCCTGTAAAGGGACCAAAATTTCAAAATAAGAAAAAGAAAATACCTTTGAGGGAATATAGGAGCCACGGCCCATTTGAATGAGAATCTCAGTGTACCCTCTTCTCGACAGCTCTTCTTTAACCTCTCGTGTATCCACCGCTTTCACAAGAGCATCAAAACTAGTTGTTCCAACAGTTACAAAAACCGTCTTCTTAGACTTCATTGTAACCTCAGTATCTCCCATCCCCAATACTGTCTACAAACTAATCCTGCCGTAATCAGAATCAACAAGAGACAGTTCTAGAATAAACACACTGACAAGTGTAAGATAAACAAATGCATTTGAAACCAACAAACAAGCAAAATGTGAAAACTGAGCTTATATGGGATTGAAGGTAAAACTTAATGTATGGCAGCATTACTAATCCTTTCAGAACTGTAATTGGGGCCTATGAATCAGAAAGGCACAAAACCTGAGCTTAATCGGATTGAAGAACGCACATTTATACGAATTAACTTAAAGCCACGTTCTAAGAGCTATAACGACCATAAAATCCAAAACTCAATCGGGTGTTGGATTTTGACATGTTTGAAATTCAATGACATTAAAACTGAAGTCTTTATAAAATTGAATCATAAGTGAAGTGTGTTAAACTGACGCAGGTGGAAGATCAAGAGCAAAGCAAACTCACCTGGAGACGCAAAGCAGATGAGATGAGAAACTGGAGACTGGAGAATAGCAACACTGCGATATGCCAAGAAGCTAAACACTAACACACAAATATGAAAAGCCAGTATTACCCCCCACCATCCAATTTATTTACAGACCTGTTTCGGGCGCGTTTCCGATGTGTTTTCGGCGTATCCGAGAATAAATTTTGAACCTACAAGCTACCGGTCACGCGTTGGTACCGGAAACGGCCGGAAACGGCCGGAGGTTTCTGGATACGGCCTGACACGTATCCGTGAATAAGTTGGATGCGTGGGGGCAATAATGACTTTTCGATCCTACAATCTTGACACCAATAGTAAAAGTCCGTTATGCCCCCATGTTTTCAATTTATTTACATACACGTTTCCGAAGCGTTTTCAGCCGTTTTTGAAGCGTTTCCAGTGTTTCCAAGAACATATTCTGAACCTACAAGGTGTCGTGCATGCGTTGGTATGGCCGAAAAATAACTTAGACAGACAGAGACTCCCAGAAACAGCTGGACACATATTCGTGAATCGGATACATCGGGGCAATAATGACTTTCTGTTCCTATTGTTTTAGACTAAACACTAACACTACGAGAAAGTCAATTTTTCCCCCACTATCCAATTTATTCACGAACGCTTTTCTAGAAGTTTCTAACACATTTTCGGCTATTTTCGTCATGTTCCGGCATTTTTGAGAACACATTCTGAACTTACAAGGCTCCGGACACACGTTGGTATAGCTAGAAAATACAAGGAACATACGGAGACTGTCGAAAATTGTAGGACACTTATCCGTAAATAAGTCGGACACCTGAGAGCAATATTGACTTTACAACCCCATTGTCTAAAGTTGAACATTAACACACCAACGTGAAAAGTCATTTTTACCCCACCATCTAATTTATTTACAGTCGCGTTTCCGGACGATTTCGGCCGTTTCCTACTACCTTAAAAGGCTCCGTACACGTGCAGACATGCTGGTATGGCCTGAAAACACCGTAGGCCGCAGTATACGTATCCGTATATTTGGGGTCAATAATGACTTTTCTAGCTGGTGTTGGCATCAAAAGCGCGCAAACGGGGTTCCATTTTTATGTTGGGTTTTGGGCTTCTGATACTTCTCAATGGGGCTGCTAGTTTTGCTTTCATGAATTTGGCGGCCTTTTATTGTTAGGCCTTCGACACTTTTTACCGAAACCCAATAATTGTTAGCCCTAGAAACACATATAAGAACATTGGTCACCTAGCCCTTCGTGTGGTATGCAATATATACCTTGGCTTTGTTTTGATATGATTTAGATACAAAATTTCTATAAGGATCTTGATTTTAATAAGCGTAGCTATACAATTGATACAGCAAACCTTAGTGCATACAAGTTCATATACTATGGCAAGAGATGGTCTGTTCTACCGACGGATCTCTTGAAGTCAGTGTTAAACCTTGTCTCGTTTTGTGATCTCGTTCGTCTTAGTGCAGTCGCAAAAGTTGGCGGCAGCCTGTCCTTGATGATCTTTGTCGGCGTCACCGAAACCTACCATGGATGATTTCACTTGATAATGGAGAATTAAGAAAATTGGATCTTATTGATCCATGGCTCAAAAAATCCTAGCTACTCTCTTTTGAAAACAATAGGGCGAGATGGGGTAGAGGAATTATTACTTGGCACCAGAGTTCATGCTTCCAAATATAGTTGGGTTGCTTATGTCAAAACAAAAGGTAATTCACTCTGATGAAGCTTTTATAATAATTGATATATTTTTCTTATAATGCAGTATATATTCTTGAAAATCAAATCTCGCATAAATGAAATTAATGAAACTCACTTGCAAGAGGCCCCATGTGAATGTGAGGCAAGGAAGTATTGTCTATTGGTCTCCACAAATTATTTCTCCATTATTAAGACCAAACATTCCATTCATTTTGTCTAGTGGATAGGCACAAATATAAACGATCAATTGTCTCTGATAGGAGCACAAAATGTTACGTTTATAATATATTTTTGACCATATTTAGCTATGTAATTCCTTTAACAATATTCATATCAACTAAGTTTGTGTTTTTAGGTCATAAATAAAGCCGAGGAGCCCAAAAGAGACAAAAGAGGAGGAAAAGAAATCCTTGTTGTGCAAGGAAAGAAATCAGAAAATATACTAGAAATCGTCAGTCAACTTCGACAGAAGATTGTGATTAGCTCACAATGACTCAGGAGATGTGCCATATATCAATGGAAAGCTACAAGAGTCTACTTTCCAAACTTTATACAGATTGTCAATACCTATTTTGAAGAAGAAGTTATGACCGTTTTAGTGACCGAAGGTCAGTCTGCCCGAATTTATGATTTGGACCAAAACTTTTATTTTGAGGCCCAGACCGTATTGGCAAACCCATGAACGAGTTTTGAGGGTTTCATAACCCTACTCATAACATAAAAGAGGAGGAGGACGTGAAGATTAAAGGAGGCCATCAATCTCACATCATCAGAACCTCCATAGTTGCGGACTCGCATAAGGAAGCCGTCAATCCATCATCCACGGTTTACCTTTCTTTTGTCATCTTTTATTCTCCTTGTGTGATTTTGTAGCCATGTGTGGCTGAATTCTCTTAGTTAGAGGCAAGGTTTGAAGCCCCAAGAATGTTTTAGATATTGTTTTGAACCTTGGTTTCGAATTATTAAGTCTTTCAAATTGTTTATTTGGTTTTGGTTTATGGGGAACTTTTGCTTGTTTATGTTCATGTATGCGCAACATAGAACATTATGAACTTGTGAGTGAGGCTAGAAATAGGTTGATTAATCTTCTAAACGGTTAAAATGTCTGCTTCAAGGTAATAAAACCTATAGAATAATAGGTGAAACCAAATAAAAAGGATTGCATGCTAGGTAGGCGCTCCACACTAGTTTTGCATGCTTGTTCAATCAAACTTTCATTGATCTTAATGCTTAGAATAATTTGTTGATAGGATAACATCTATACCTTGATTGGTTATTCTAAAGGCTTGATAATGGTGCGTTCATCTTGCTTAAGTAATTAAGGGAAGTAATAAGGACTTACGCAGTGCGTTCACGGTTTATTCTTGATTGATACCGATTTGCGACTCAATGATTGAAGTTTTGGTTATTAACATGTCTTGAAACATATTTGGTGGTGGATTTCCAAGTCTCTAACGTCTCATCCATCTGATCTTTTCTGATTTATTTTGTTTCTTTGTTTCTTTTGTTTATAATCACAAAACCCCATATCTCTAGTACTATAATATTTTGTTTTCTCTTGTTTTGTAATTAACGTAATTGTAAAGGTACCCTCAATCCACGGCTTTTATAACGATACTCTTATTTGTTATATACTACAATTGACACAAAAGAGTTTTTAATTGAAACGCCCGGTTTCGATCGCTACCAGTCTCAAAACCCTCTCATCGAAAAAAATTATCTCAAAACCCTAATCGTTTAATGAGCGATCGATTTATTATATTTGGGTATTGTACGCTGATACTAGCATGTGAAATGTATAGATCGATAATTGTTATTTCTATCAGATTAATCATTATGAGTGCATGGTGGGAATTATGGGTTTGGGATCATTGACTAAGAGCAACTTCAACCATCAAGCCAAATTATTTTGTCAAATTTTGAATTTAACAGCTTAAGTGGAATTGACTCTTTTGATGAATTCTCAATCTAACGTTACTGTCAAATTTAAACATTATTATACTATTGTTTTATAAGAATTTATGCTTGGAGAGGAGAGAGAGAGAGAGGGGGAATGACTATGAGCCTAGGTCTCTTATGGGTTTGGCTCTAAAAGTAGGTAGTTTTTCTTTTTAATTACTTAATTTTACAAACTATGTTATTGATCATAGGAGTAGACTTACTTTCATAAGTGAGCCTGATGTTTCGAATATAAGTAGTCCATCCCATATATCACTATAACTTTAGGGTTGCGAAACCTTGTCTGTCATAAGTGGTAGCGGGTGGATATGTAATGAGTACCTTAACATGAGTATCAATTAAATGTTCATAATTTTCTTAAAAAAAAAAAAAAAAACCTCTTTATGAGTTATTTCACTCTAAAATAATATAATTACTCGATAGTCATTTTTATAAAAGAAAATAGGAATATTGTTTATAAAAATGAATGAAAGCTAAAACTTCAATCTACACAAGCCTATACACTTAATATAATTTCTTGGATGTGGGTGTACCTATCATATCCAGGTAGGAAAGAATAAATGTAGGTATTAGGTGGACCATGCTATCAAGACTCTAAAATCTCAAATCCAAATGGCATGGGTCAAAAACCACTTTGCAAAGGATTAGGTGCCAACATTGACTCTGAGGAAGAGTTAGAGAGAATAATGACAATGGGGAGGGAATTGAGAGTTTGTTTCATTGTTTGGGAAAAGGAAAATGTTGTGGGAATGCTTAAGAGTGACTAGTCCAATCTAATTGGGAAGGATGAATGAACAATGCTCCATGCATATTATAATTGAAGAGTTCTGACATTTGAGTATAATATGTGCATGGAGTATGGTTCTCAATTTGTATTTACTTGGCTAGAGGCAATATTTTTATCAAATGTGAAACGGGAAAACTTCAAACTTAACTAATGTCACTAGCAAGAATCCATGAATATCTTTCCTCTATTATTTGAACATACAATTTTTTCTCATAGTCTAACTTGTATGGGTGAAGATAGCTAGCTAGAATGGTGCATGTGTACAATTAACGGGGTTTAGGTGTGACTGAGTGTCATGTCTCTCTCAATTGTTCCATAATGGAAAGTAAAATATTGTAACGTTGTATATAAATATTTCGTAAGCCTTGATCTATATGTCATAACATTGTAGCTAGCTTAATCTAAAAGCTTAATTAAGAACACGTCGAGCATGATTTCGATATCATGCAGATCCTTATTTTCCTAGGCTGCATAACACTCTATTTGTCTTTCTAATGCAAGCTAATTTATACAAAACCAAGATATGAAATTTGATATGAAACCAGCTTAATTAGGGTTTGAGATCGAGAAGCTCGAACGTTTCCTTGTTTATTTGATAACGTACTGTGCAAGCGAATATGAAATCATCCTTTTATGTCTAGCTTTCTAGAGGATTGGTGTGCGCTTACCTTCAGTGCTACTAGCTAGCTAGTTGTTCAAATGATTATGTTTTTCTACAAGAAAGGAAAATATAAATATCAACGTACGTATATATAGACTGAGAATATATAGTATATTGTTTCTGAAAACCCAAGAAAATGTCAATGAGTACGCAAGTGATCGATTTTGGAATTAAGGAATAGGTAAAACGGTTGAATCATGAATCTATTCAAAAACTATATATTTGACCGATCACTTTCACTGCATCAAGATTAACAATTTAATAGACTGACCGATCATCACTGACTAGAATTTATACTGATGCATGTAGATTTGTAGATGTTAATTAAATTTGAGTTCATATTTATATATATATACGATAATAATGCCATGTTTTCGTAAATGTACGTATCTACATACTGTATATGTATAATAATTTGAGTGATACATGCACTCATTATTCTTTTTCTCATGCATCCGGCCAGACTAGTACGTACGTAGTAACTTGAATAATCTAGCTAATTGCGTTAGGTATACTGTAATGATCATAACTAAGCACATTCAAGTAATGTGGCATTCATATGCATAATTTTTCTGCTAAAAAGTGTTTGAGATCGAAATGTGTCAATAAATTTATTTTCTCAATTCTCATTGTATGACACAAATATACATATTTTGAAAAATTGGGATACAGAATATATAAGAATATAGGATGATGAAGACAATAAGAGGTTATTTGTTCTTTATGGCTGGCATTGGCCTAGTCCTCCAGCTTCTTGTATCTTTTTTTTTTTTTTATCAATAAATTTTCGTGGGAAGACGATGAGTTAGTCCCTCTACGCTTACCCAAAAAAAAAAAAGACAATAGCAAACGATAGCAAAATAGCATTAGGTATACGTATAAGTAATTACCCTTGACGGGAATAAAATTATATCATTAGTTTACCGATTATTCATATTTAACTCACATGCTCTGCCAACCATGCATACGTATTGAGATGTGAATAGGCTCATATAATAACAACACCACCAATCTTTATACCACTTAATTAATTAACAAGAGTTCGTTGAATTAATTTTGGTGGAATTCGAATTTGAGTGTGTGATGATGTATATTCGAATCTGGGAATGAAGCGCAAGACCTTCATGAAAAGACCGGTCTATAAATCAACTTTATTCAATTTAAAGTCCAACCTTTCTCTTATCATGCACTTATATTAAATTTGCATGGTCTCCATGTAAATGCACTTCAGTTTTAATAATACAGATGGGAATACCATCCCACCTACCAAAAATATTAGCCATTGAAGCAAAAAGCCATTGAAGCAGTCGCGAAATTTCTTTTGAAACTTGAAAACGCCACCATCATCGATCATCTTCTTCTTCTTCTTCTTCTTCTTCTTCACCTTCTACATTTTAAAAAGGCCGGCTTGCATGGGATTCATGTGGTGCAGTGCAGACACTGTTTTGCTTCACATATCATATATGCATGTCGTATAATATTATACCATGTATGCATTCTCTAATAATGTGTTACCAGTAGTAGTACTACTGGGTGTGAATTATTATATGGAATCCTTATAAGAAGACAGACATCCTCATTCTCAAATAATGGGTTAGATCCGCATTAGTAGGCTCACGTATTCTCATGCAAATTAAACTATTCGCCCTAAAATTAATAGAACAAAAAAAGGGACAGAGGCACTGTTGAGGGTTGACCTCACAAGCTAAGTGTTGGAGTGAATCTTTTTGCCTCCCTCCCCAATATATAGTTTAATACAATTAGGGTTTTGTTTGTGTTCTTGCGCTGGTGTTTTTGTGTTTGTCCTTCTCTATAGTGGTGCTTTGATTTCTTTGTCAAATTCTTAAGCAAGCACATTCATACATGGTTGCTGCCCCCTCGAGTTGTTGGACTTGAATTGATCGTTAGTCAAGATAGAGAGTGAATGACATTTATATTAATTAGTTTGCAAATTATTTATAGTAAAATGTAGAAAGTTCGACTTAAAATAAACTCGTTGTTGTATCTGAGTTATTTGATAGAAAAAAACATAAATTATTTTGGCTTCTGTAAATCGTCCATACTAATTGATAGTTATTCCCAGAGAGAGATGAGAGCGAGATATAAAGTTGACATATCACCAGTTGCAGGAAGCCCGTGACTGAAAGGAGAAGAAGAAAAGAAATATAAGCATTAGCTGTGCCTTATCTTGTTGACCCCAATATTCACGGCCTATAGAATCCCATGGTCTCATACACGTGGGAGGAATGACAAAGTTCCATGCCTACACTTAGAAAGCATAGACTTTTAGTTCCAAGCATTCTACAAACTATACATATATACCACTAGATATATATGAGTCTCATTTGCATAAATTAAACAATGTATATAGAAACTAAAAAGGGACTTGATTCGAGGAAAAATTTGGGATTTCCAAACTTATGTTAGATTTAAGTTCAATTTATATGATTGTTCTCGTAAAAGTTGAGATCGGTTAAAATACAGCAACCGAGTACGGTTTTAAACATTCGTATTTGTGGATATATATAAGTGGAAAATTTTAGTATACCATATGGTATAGCATGCCTCACAAAATGTGTGGCTATCATTGATTGAATAAGCAAATAAATAACCATGTAATGACCATTTACCCCTTTAAAAGCTCATATGAGCCATACAATTAGACATATTTGTAATAGGTATGTCATACCATATGTTATGAGAGACAACCTATATGTAAAAAGTTATCGAAAATTATGGAAAACTTATATGTAAAAAGTATTGTGCAAATAGCAGAGTCTTTTCCTATGGTTTTACTTCCAATTGCAGGCTAGCTGTAGCTAGCAAGTAGTACGTAAGTGAGGGCTCAAACCGCTTACATTGCTTAGATTCGAAACATTTGAATTGCCCTGTATTCTCCATGTTTTGCTCATTTTAACTTGTATTTATGGATGTAATATCGTATACTAATCTAGTTAATTTTGTTACTTTTCTTTCACCGATTTGCACTAAAATTGTATATGAAACTCAGTAAACCTTATTGTCCAAACCCCAATTTTGGTAAGTGGTGAGGAATCTGATCTGAATCTGCATTCATAATTCATATATAATATAAACAGTGTGTTGAGTCTCTTACGTATACAGGTCCCTTGATGGGAATATAACAGCTACGTGTGTACCCCTTCAGTTTTTGCCCTCCTTAGAAATAAGAAGCCAGTGTGGAAAAACAAAGAAAGCTGACGTACCTGCCTCAAATCTCAAGGAAACCATCCCCGTGATTCCCGATCGAAGCCATATTTACATATACAAATACAGATTAAGAACCAATATATGAGATACAGTATTGTCTTTTAAAATTTTGAGTTATAAGTAGATCATAAGGGAGATCGAGCTCGCGAGTCTGCATCAGCAACAGCTAAAACACACATGCTTCAGCCACAACCAGCCTGCAAAGTATTACCCTTTAAATCATTGATTCTTCGATTCCCATCTTTCTGCTGTGAAACTGCGAATTGCAATGGCATGGTCTCCCCAACTTCTACGACACATTCAATTAAAAGTAATAGAACCATGCCCGCCACCAAACCCCAACAAAAACCACTTGATTTATTGTTTTCTTTCATCTAAGAAAATAAAACAGTTGAAGTTGAATTTCTGTTGAGCACTGGAAACAAATAATCATATTTATTTATGAGCTGAAACGTCAAGGTTGCTAAGTAATTCAGAAGTTTCTAGTGTAAAACAGGAAGTTTATGGCCATCAAGGGAGTTTCAAGTTATCCTTCTGATGATCGCGTTCTTGATACGATGTTGTTAAGTAGTTATATAAGAATCATCAATGCTAGCTAGGGCTAAAATTGATGACATATGGCTGCTGATGAACTTGATCATATATATAATACAGTGGTGTTAATTAAAAGAAATGAACTTGAAACCCAAAGACTATCTAGTACTCTATATCAAGAAGAGACTAGCTAGTTGAAATTCGTTTTAAGTTCAAATTTAGTTGTATATCATGTGGTAAAGATGATTTTTGGTGGTTGCTGAGAAAAATTTATTATAATTCAAAGGTTATAATTTTCTCCATCATCCAAGATTATAGTTATCGGGTTTAGCCTATATCTGTTTTTTCTGTTCAATCGATCTCTTATACGATTGTTTTGTTTCACTAGAGGGTAAGAATTTTGGATTAGGGTTTTTTTGATTGATCAATAATGTAAATGGCATATTTTGAGACACAATTACCAAACCAAGAAGAAAATATTAGCAAAGGATCCAGACTCCATATGCCAACAGTCTTATTGGTATGCATACTTAATTTATCCCGAGTTGGAATTCGATTAATATAAAAAACGAAATGACGAATTGGGCTGCGATAGAAAATAGTCCACAAAAAAAGTAATTTTTTTTTAAACAAACAAAACAAAACAATTATTGTTATTTCTTGCATTGCATGCATGGCATCCATACCCATGCACACATGTATGCATCATGTATGTCAAAGTTAGATGCTTACCATATAAATGCAAATAACTCACCCTTTTACCTTATAATATCCCCCACAGACAAAACAGAGAGGGAGAGAGAGAGCATAGTTTTTCTAGGGTTCCACATTTCTCTTGTATTGTAATAGAGCTGAAGTACTGATATCCTCAGCTATTGTCTTCCTCAGTTGATGGACTTCGATGTCCTTTGCTGTAAATAATACTTCTCTCTTTCCGAGCAAGCATGGTGTCTGAGGAACAAGAACTAGGGACAGTAGCAGGTAGCAGACCATAAAGGTGATGATCATCGACTTTCCGATCCATCAAGCTCCCCAGAAGGCTCTAATCCCCAATTATCTTCTTCACTCTTAATTAGTCCACAAATCCCTTTCATTTTTCTCTGTCTCTACTCCAGTAGAAAACTTGGAGAAGCTATGGATGGGATGAGCGGCGAGTCTGAGTGCTCGAAGACAAGTCCCTCTGATGATCGAAATGAGGAAGGAAGTAGTGAGAGTGGAGAGAACTACGATGGTGAAATCAATAAGCCCAAAAATAATGGAGGAAGCTCAAGCAACAGCACGGTGGAAGAAAGTGGTGATCAGAAAAAGGGATCGGTGCGACCCTATGTTAGATCCAAGATGCCAAGGCTCAGATGGACACCGGATCTCCATCTTCGCTTTGTTCATGCCGTGGAGAGTCTCGGAGGACAAGATAGTGAGCTCTATCATACACTCAAGTCCATTCAATTTCTTCTCACTCGATGGGTCAATCCATCGAGTATACTAATTCAATTTTGGGAATTCAATGAACCTTATTGTCCTCTTGTGTGATGATTTTTGGTGCAGGAGCTACACCAAAGATGGTTCTTCAGCTGATGAACATCAAGGGGCTAAGTATTGCGCATGTCAAGAGTCATTTACAGGTTAATAATTTGATTAACTAATTTAACTTTATGAATTCATAATTTGCTATTGAATGAGCTTAATTACGTACCATGAATTCACATCTGTGTTTCATTTTATAGATGTATAGAAGCAAGAAGATCGACGACGCAGGCCAAGGTACAAAAATTCTCACCTTGATAAATTGCTGATACTCCTGAACCTACAAAAAACTAGGGTTTTTATTGGGAACGTTTCCAATCAATTGTTAATTTCACACGTATCACATGATACTTTGTTTTTGCAGTGATAGGAGATCAAGGCCATCATCTTGTTGAATGTGGAGATAAAAATATATACAACCTCAGCCAACTTCCTATGCTTCAAGGATACAGTCGAAGCCACATGAGTACCAGCTTCAGGTAATTAACAAAAGATCATGAATTTTGCTTTTATCCATAGATGAATGAATAAATTTTCTCTAACTTTTCTTCCTTTGTTTTGATTTCCCAAGATATGGATACGGTGATTCCAATTCTTGGAGTACTAGTGCTTTTGAGAACTTGAGGCATCCAAGAAGTACTAGTGGAATATTTCAAGGGACAACAGCTGAGAAGCTCTTTGGTAGCAGTACTAGCAACTGGAATAGCACTGCTTACAGCAATTTTCGGACAAGCTCCGAGCAAGTACCGTCTTGGATTACTCATACACTCAAAGACGAATGCAGCCAATTGTATAGCATTCGCCGACAGTCCTTGCAAGCACATCAAGCTAGGTTGAGTATCATTGATCATCTTAATCCCACGACGCATGTTCAACCCAAAGCAAAGGATCACTTCACAAGTTTAAGCAGCACAGCAACCAATCTACAGGAGTTGAAGACGTTGAAAAGGAAGGCTGCGGATTGCGATCTTGATTTAGATCTGTCTCTCAGGCTAACAACGAAGAATAATGACGAGAGCCCAAGAAGTACTACTCTGAAGGACAATGAAGTTGACTGCACTAGCCTTTCTCTGTCATTGTACTCACCGGCATCGGCAAAACTCAGCAGGGTGAAGGAGTAAAACAGACGAAGAACATATAAGTAGCATAAATATATGCAAAGAGGGAGCTATCTGAGCAAGTACTCTGGATCTGACTATATGAATGAGACAGTATTCTAAGTGAGATTTTGAGGTACTTGCTCAAATTACAATATTATGCCTTTGTTATTGTGATAAATTGTCTTATTATTGTACTACTGTTACACATACAAACTTTTTTCTTGTTCGTCTATATTGAATGTCTCTGCCTTCTTTAGCTAGCATGATGTGCAGCCCATATATGGAACGAGAATCAGTTGGAAATTGGCTAAAAGTTTCTTACCACTTAACATCTCATGATTGACATATGCTTTGGATATGAAAATCTGTACGAGTCTATTCTCTAGGAGATAAAGTATAAGTTTTTAGATAGCTCACAAGTCGCAACAACCATGCATGAGTAGTTTGCTTTGGTAATGGCAGTTCCATTGATTATTCTCTTTTTTCTTATCAACTTCTTTCTGGGGAAATAATGTAGAAACACCCAACAACTTAATTATTCCCGATCAATATATCGAACGTAGTAGTTACGTACAAAATCATGATTAGTTTGGTATGCTGATGAATGTATGTGGAAGAGTGTGTGTGTGTGTGTATGTAGCAGTGGTCCTTTGTAAGGTTGGAGAAGTCTGTTTACAAGTTTCCCCTTTGCTGATCAATCTAATTACACCAGTAGCTATATTGAAGCCAACTACATATGGTATCAAGAAACCAGAACGAAACCATCAGTGTTGGGTGGTGAAGGTCAGTGTGGATATTGGGTGGTTATAGCCAGTTAGCCACCGGCCGGCTTGCTCAAGCCAAACCGCCCAATACCCGAACCTGAAAGAAACCATCATTTTCTGGGTGGTGAAGTTGTGCAGATATGGGAAACACGTTATGAAATGTCACCACCTACTCCCCATATCCAAATTAAGGAGCAAAAGTATCATCAGGAAACTGAAATTTTATTAATATCAAGACGTAAAGTTTACAACAATAAGTTAGCGAGGGGGAGATGATTCATGAGTGCATGTATACTCATCAGTCATCCCATGAGAAAAAAGCAAGAAGCAAGAAGCAAGAAGGAAATATACCTCCCAGCAGCACCCTAAAACAGGCTAAAGAATAAAGAATTTATACAAGAGAAGAAAAGAAACGATCGATGGCAAGATTAATTCATTGTTGACATTCCCAGAAGGATTCGCATATCCTCCATGGTCTTCTTCCCCTCACTTGTCTTGCGATGAAAGGCGTTCTTGGATAGCAGCAGCAGCAGGCTCTCGATGTTCAAGTAGTACGCAGCAAGAAGAAGATTGCAGAGGGTGGATTTGTCAGTCTTGACAACGAAGTCTTGATCCCACGCCTTGAGCTCGTTCTCGTTCACCACCTTATTCTCGTCTTCGTCAACGTGCCTCTTGCAGTACTCCATGGCCTTTTCCAGAACCTTGTGAGTCACCTTCCGGAGATGAACGACATGGTCTTCGTCGTCGTCCTCAACCTCGTCGTCCATCACATCGTCGTCCTCGATCATATTCTTGATCATAAGCGACTTCTTCGCCACCGCTTCTTCTACCTCAAGAGTCTGTCCGTCCAAGCTCTTCAGAGTGATCATCTTCTTTGATGACATGGTTCCGAACATAAACTTCGACAAGTTAATTACTTTTCTTGAAACGTAATCGAAAGCAACGCTCGCTTTCTTGAAAGCAAAGAGTGGTGATTTTGAGTAGGGTTGTAAGAGTGATGAAAATCACCCGGGAAAGATCAGTATGTTTTATACATCTTTAAGTCGGTTACAGTAAGTCGGCTTAAACTATACGTATCATGCAAGAATTTTGTCTCCTATTTGGAAAGGGAAACAAGTTATAGAAACTTACATTTGGTGTTTGGTGTTTGGTGTTTGGTGTTTGGTGTATATATTGTATGG
Source organism: Fragaria nilgerrensis (assembly GCA_010134655.1). Taxonomy (NCBI): domain Eukaryota; kingdom Viridiplantae; phylum Streptophyta; class Magnoliopsida; order Rosales; family Rosaceae; genus Fragaria; species Fragaria nilgerrensis. Next base: position 8,030,825 of record CM020982.1, read on the forward strand.
CGGCCTCATTACATAGATCAATTGAGAACCAAAAAATGATAAGGGTCCAAAGTGGTCCAAAGTGATATTTCATCACCAAATTAATGCTTGAACGCTATCTGTTCCGGGTACAACGAATAATTCCTCCTCTGTCATATTGGTGGTGTGGTCTATGCCTTACTAACATGGCAGATAAACGTAATTTTTTTTGTTTTATAAAAACAAAGAAACAAAAAGCATTTGGAGTGTATTTTCCACCGTAATCCCGGTTCTAATTCTCATTCCCGTTCACATCACAATTGAGGACATTGCCTCCATCCCCACTATTATTATTTGTTTTTTCACCTCAACACACCCAACCTTGTGTCCTTACATATGATTAGTGAGAACCGAACTCATCATCATGATCTGTAACTTACTAACATGTCACAGTTAATATATTTGTACAAGAATCTTTAGAAATTTGAATAGAGATATTCTATACATATAAATCCGCACATTAACTGAATCATATGTTTTGCAATGCATATTCTAATTAATTGAAACAATAACGGGTACATAGAGTAATTTACATGGAGTTATTGCACCCCATTAATCACTAGCTTCAAGCCTACAAAGACAAGAATGAATTCTCCGAGAACGGATCGATCCTCACTGAATAGGATGATTCTTTGCGTGTAGAAAGACTATGAGAACGATGAACAAGGTGGCGAACAGCAGGACCAGAACCAGCAACATAATCTCACCGTTGACAGCGAATTTCGGGTCACCGATGATGAAAACTTCACCGTCTTCAGACTTGTTGGGGGCCAAGGAAGGTGAGAAAGGAGCAAGAGCTGCCATCAACGAAGGTGAAGTTCTTGCAAGTTCTCTTGACGAAGGCATGATGAGTCTCTACTCTCTCTAGATCTTGTGTGCACACTGCACAGTAAGAGTTGCTCATATAGGTGTGCCATTGCAATTAATAGCTAGCTGCGTATATCTGTGTACGTTGTGGATGTAAGGTTATTACACGTGAAAAATGAAGAACCGACAGAAAGAGGTACATATGCGAAGGGACACAAAAATATATGATTGGCTTTGTATTAAGCATCATTTCATACAACAGCTGTTTTTGTTTGTTTGGTTATGGCCAGCAACTAACTCATTCAAAGCTTGTCATGAAGAAGAAGCATTATTCCTAATTATTATGTAAAAAAGAAATTCCGGTAGCATAAAGCTTTAAATGGAATCGAGATTCTCATTCAAACTTAAGCTAGTTTTAGGTTTTAGCATAAACCCATAAGCTGAGGTGTTAAGCATGATATTAGATTAATGTAACCTTTTTTTAGAAGATAAATTTATTGATCGAAGATATCATCCAACGAGTTCTTTAGCTCATGCTAAGGAATCCGAAGATCACCTTGATTACTATAAATATGTAGGTAATGAAATGTTGGTGCATTAACTGATTGGTATTCAGTAGTTCAATTTTTTCTATAACCAAAAGAAGGTTACAATTGTTCAAGGCTATATATGCTGAGTTTTATGCCATATTTGAGAAACCACCCAAATATTAGCCCAAGCCCATTGGAACTTCAATTCAATTCAATTGATTGAAGTGATTATTCTAAAGACTCCCACCCCTTTTTCTTAATTTTATTCTTTTATTCTAGGGACCCCTAATGTTCTAGAAAGCGAAAATTACATGTTGATGGTGCATGCTATGCCAGTCACTGAAAGCAAGAGGTGTTGTTGAAGGTCTTTGTCATTCACCTTGGTGACATTTTCTCTATATTACTACATATCATTATGCGTATTATTTGGTTAGATGACTTGCTTTAAATTGTAATGAGTTAACGGATGAAGCTTACTTTTTGTTTTATTTTGATGGAACCCCTTGACTTTTTTCATCTATAAAAAGCTTTGTCAGAAAAAGAAAAAGAAAAAAAAAGAACTTATGCTCGTATGGAATCATAATCGTAGTTGGGAGTTTGGGACAAGTTGTATAGCACATGTACGTTATTATAGGCTGACAGTTCAAGCAGTGCCATCCTCGCCGAGATTCAGTTCATCACAACATTCTAAAGTCATTTTTGTGGGCTTAAAATTCTATTCTGATGACGATTCTTTTCACTTTTTCAGATATTCCCCAACATTCTATTACCTTTATGGTCCTGTAAAGATTTGTACTTTGGTAAATGGGAGAGGCATGGATTCTCTCAAAATTCTTCTCTCTATATTACTCGTGCAGAACATGTACATTGCAGTTGGCCTAAAATAATAACATGGCTTGTATAGTTCCTCCTCCTCCTCCTCTGTGCCAAACAGAGGATTTGGGAAGCGAAAATCTCCAAAGGCTTGCCAAGCAGCTTCAGTTTTACAAACCAACCAAAGCAGCTGACAAAGTGGAGGAAAATGTCGAGCTTGACATAAACGAAGAGCCTTGTTATGTAAAAATGAGGGAAAGAAGGGCAGCTGTTCTGATATGCCTCTTTGAAGGTCCTGAGGGTGAGCTAAGAGTTATTCTTACTAGAAGATCAGTGAACTTGGCTTCACATCCAGGTAAAACGTTTTCACTAGGTACATGTTAAGTTTTTAACTGCACAAGGTGGGTATAGAAGTTTTAAGGCATGGATCCATAAGCAAGGACTTCATCAATATAAATGTTTCTAAATTGTTCCGAAAACAGGTGATGTAGCATTGCCAGGTGGGAAAATGGAGGAGGGAGATAAAGATGAATCTGCAACTGCACTGAGGGAAGCCATGGAAGAGATTGGCCTAGATTCTAGTCTAGTTCAAGTTGTAGCTAAACTAGAAATCTTTTTATCTCAGGTATAATATAACATGGTGAGAATTTGAAACAAGTCTAACAACATAACCCGAAACAGGATGCATTCAGCTGTCGCGCTAAGCGTTTATACTAAATTTGTTGCCTTGTGCGAATATTTGTGCAGCACTTACTCACCGTTGTCCCTGTGATCGGACTAGTACCCCGGATAGAAGATTTCAAGCCTCTACTCAACACTGACGAAGTTGATGCTATATTTGATGTCCCACTGGAGATGTTTCTCAAGGTCGATCATACTTATCCCCATTTAACTTACCAAGAACATAGAAATTGTTTGTTAACATTCTCTACATTTGTGTAATGCAGAAAGAAAATCACAGATTTGAGGAGAGAGAATGGAGTGGATGGAAATATGTTGTCCATCATTTCGAGTTCGAGTCCGAGCAAGGAGAGTTTTTAATATGGGGACTAACTGCAAGCATTCTGATTAGAGCTGCCTCTGTTATCTACCAGCAGCAATGTCCATTCTTCCAAGCACATCTCCCTGACTTCCAAACTTTGCAAAAAAACCTTGCGCATACTGTTGACTCTAATGTAGCATGATAATATCATACCCAACTTTCATGAAGTGCTCAAATCCGCTTTCAGAATTCAGATACTTCAAAACACTATAATTATAGAGTTTGCTGAAATGGTAAATATACTTTCTGAGCTACATATAGGACCATTTCTTGATACTTGCTTGAAATCCTACTGTAAACTCATGATAGAATGAAGTGTATCAGAAACTTCTTCTATTGGTTTAGTCAAGAACTCAATATATTGATAAATGTTGTGGTAAAATGTAAGCATCTTTCTCATGTGTGATCATTGAAAGCTATTCTTCTCTTTGAAAATCCGAAGAAAATTATTTAATATCAGTCAAACTATATACCCCCAGCTGCTAGCTAGCTTCCGTATACAGATAAGTAGACTTAACATCTGTCCCCTTCTATATATGTTCCGTACCTGACTCGGTCAACTTTAGAAGCTTCACCATGTTCTTCATGGCCGGAATTGGTGCTCAGCTTCATTCCACAAGTCAAAGTCCCCCTCCATGATTCCCATTTTAAGAAGACCAGCAGCTTATCAATTTAGTTGTAGCGTATACACAAAAAATAGCAAACGCGAGGAATTTTCACACGAAGCTACCTAGGAGTACAGATAGAGTTTCCACAATAACCTCACCAACCCAAACCATATGTATAAAAAGAAGCTTCACAAACGAGGACTTACTTCTTCCCGACCATGGCGACCAATCCTAGTAGTTTTGCCTACAGTGAAGTCTCCCCAGCAGTGCCAGACTGGCTAAACAAAGGCGACAACGCATGGCAGCTCACGGCAGCCACCTTGGTAGGGCTGCAGAGCATGCCGGGCCTCATCATACTCTATGCAAGCATAGTTAAGAAGAAATGGGCAGTCAACTCCGCCTTCATGGCCCTCTACGCCTTCGCCGCCGTCCTCATTTGTTGGGTGCTCGTCGGCTACCGCATGGCCTTTGGAGACGAGCTCCTTCCATTTTGGGGTAAGGGAGCTCCTGCCTTAGGGCAGAAGTTTTTGATCCACCGAGCCAAGGTGCCGGAGAGCAAGCATTTTCCGAGCCCGATGGTCGAGCCGTTTTACCCTATGGCGTCGCTTGTGTACTTTCAGTTCACTTTTGCTGCCATCACGTTGATTTTGTTAGCTGGGTCAGTTCTTGGGCGCATGAACATCAAGGCTTGGATGGCTTTTGTTCCACTTTGGCTTATCTTTTCGTACACTGTTGGAGCCTTTAGTCTCTGGGGTGGAGGGTTCCTCTATCATTGGGGTGTCATTGACTACTCCGGTGGTTATGTCATCCACCTCTCCTCCGGCATCGCCGGTTTCACGGCGGCTTATTGGGTATGTAATAATAAAAACTTTGCTTTAACCGAAAATAAACGCACGGTTTTAAGTTGTTATAGTTTCTGCTTTTATATTTGATACATACAATACGTTTGTCGTTTAAAATGAGCAAACTTACAAGAAACTGTGTTTAATTATCCAGATGCATTACTTAGACCGCTAACACCAAATTTAATTTCGTGTTCAATACATGCATCTTATTAATAATAGAATTGAATATTGAATTATTCATATAGGTTGGTCCAAGGTTGAAGAGTGATAGGGAGAGGTTTCCACCAAACAACGTTTTGCTTATGCTTGCCGGAGCCGGGCTTCTATGGATGGGATGGTCAGGTTTCAACGGCGGAGCACCATATGCAGCAAACATCAACGCTTCAATTGCGGTGTTGAACACAAACATATGTGCCGCCACAAGTCTTCTTGTGTGGACTTCTCTAGATGTCATGTTCTTCGGAAAGCCATCGGTGATCGGAGCCGTTCAGGGAATGATGACGGGGCTCGTGTGCATTACGCCGGGAGCAGGGTTGGTTCAAGCGTGGGCGGCTATAGTAATGGGAATTGCTTCTGGAAGCGTTCCATGGGTGACCATGATGGTTCTTCACAAAAAGTCCTCCCTGTTACAAAAGGTAAAGTTTCCTAGTACTGTTGTGGCTACAATTTTGGAAAATTCTGCTGTGCCCTCCGGCATGCTATGCCTCTTGCGTTTTCATTCTCTTTTGGCATGAGCTGTGGATTCATATTATTTGACGCTTGACAAGCCGCAAAGCCTTGGGCAAGGGCTGCTTGTTCCCATTGTATACAATTTTTTGTTCACATCTCGTGTTTTATTTGCTCTTAATATATTGATCTTGCTTTACCAATGGGGTCGCCCTTGCCAAATTTTCAATGTTCTTGCATTTAGTCATCGCCAAATCATAGTATACCTGATTTCTACAATACTAATATATCCACTTGTATCATTCTCTTATCCTTAATGACCGACCCACATTCAAGGGATCATATTTTCTTAGAGAACTTCACTAACTCTTTCTTTAACATGAAATTGCAAAGGATACATATAGATAATATTAAATTTCTAAGCTTGACAATGCCTTTCAAGAAGTCCAAAATATGCATAAATAATCTTAATCCTATGTTCCAAGCTTTTGCATCAAACTTTAGCTAAGTTTATACATGAAAATAACTTTTGTGGTTATTTACAGGTAGATGATACTCTAGGCGCATTTCATACACACGCAGTGGCCGGACTCCTAGGGGGCCTCCTCACCGGACTCTTTGCCGAGCCAGCTCTCTGCAGGCTCATACTGCCGGTTAGCAATAGTCGGGGGGCCTTTTATGGTGGAAATGGTGGAGTCCAATTTCTGAAACAAATTGTGGCAGCCTTGTTTGTGATTGCTTGGAACGTAGTCTCGACCACAATTATTCTTCTGGGTATAAGATGCTTCATACCTTTGAGAATGCCCGATGAACAGCTTTTGATTGGAGATGATGCAGTTCATGGAGAAGAGGCCTATGCTCTTTGGGGTGATGGAGAAAAATATGATCCAACAAAGCATGGCTGGAATACATCTGTTTATGGTGAAGAACTGGCACCGTCTCCATATATCAATGGGGCAAGAGGTGTCACCATTAATTTGTAAGCCATATGTGATCACAGGCTGCCACTTCTGCCCATGTTCACATATCAATATGTACCTGTAAGTAGAAATTTTGGATAAATGCTGGTGAAACGCAATGTTGTTATCGTGTTTGGTGTAAACTGTACTTGCTGATGTTAGCTAAAATGGATCCAGAATTAGACTAAGGAGACCAAGATCGTCAACTGACCTCGACTAACAAGACATAACCTTGCAAAAATCTGACTACTAGTGTTTCAATCATCCTCCAAAGTCCAGAATTCATAAAATATGGTAGTGTGACACACACGGTAAACCCCACCTGAGTCACCAACTTACAATCACACTCAAACCCAACAAACCTTATCATCACAATATGCTTTCTCCAATATTCAACACCATCCTGGATCTCTTTATCCACAACCGACTATTGAATATTGTTTCCACCAGGCCACAAGTTCCCTGATGGCTGAAGGTAACACCAAGCTTTAATAATGGAAGAATATGGAATTACAGAAGGACCCATGAATTGAAATAGATCGACAAGGGTGAGTATGAAAGATGAGCCTAATACAAATCCTAATACAAATCCAAGATGTACCAATCATCCATGCTCACAAGCCTAATACAAATCCAAGATGTACCAATTTCCATCCATTCTTATGCAGATGCTCCTATACGATGATAGCTAACTTTACCACATAATCTATGTTCCATGACGAATTTCGTAAACCGGATAAATCAAACTTTTCACTAATCAAACTTCTGCCAGTCCTCGGTTACTTCTGTGGAAGATGGCACTGGGGTTGGAGCAGTCAGGCTACCCACACCAGAGTCAAAGGTTTCCCATTTGGTTGTTACCGAGACAGCATTGCCATTTTGAGAAGCGACACCGCTGCTGTTCTGAGGATTCACACCATTGCTATTTTGAGAAGCCACACCATTGCTATCATTGATAATCGGATTGGAGTTTTTCACCTTCAGATTGTCCAGTGTATCCACAAGGTTCTGGACACGACGTACCTGTTTAAGAAAGATGCATGATATCGATTACAACAGATTTCTAATAGTATATGCAACTTCAAAGCCTATACTGTAACCATTACAACGCCTGTAACCTTCCAAAACTATTGATGTGAACTCCTATCTGCGACATGAAACTCATTCACCAGGACTGTAACATCATAAAAACATAAATAGGATCATGACACAACCACCACTTGTAGAGCGGTAACTTTTCCTTTAATAACCAGAATGGAGTACATAGTTGAAGGGAGAATGGTTTTAAGCTAGAGGAAGGGAGAAATAAAGGGAAATAATTAGATCAGTATTCAGAGGACTGGTACCCTCTCTGTCAAGGAATGCTATTCCATATGAAAAATCTAATAGGATTTGAAATCAAGATTAAAATGGATTCCAATTACAAATACCTACTGCAACATAATGCTACTCTAAGAAAGATATGAGCGTCAAACACAACGCACACCAAAAACTTAAATTAATGTACTCTATATGAACTCATCATTTTGAATGCTGCAAAATGACATCAGTGGAAGCCCTCCTGTGGGATTCTACTAAATGGGAAGTCATAAGTTGGCCTCGATGGACAACAGGTATAATACTACAAACAGATTGGGAAGGATATATTCCAGTGTATGACATTGCAAATTGTACAACAAGCTGACCTTGCGAGACAAGGCCTGAGAAAACATATGCATCACAGCCTTCCTCACAGATCTCGCATCCCAGAATTGCCATATCACCACTGGAATGTGTCAAAGAATCCACCACATCCCAGCAGGTAAAATTTCTTGTTACAAATAGAGTGGGTATAAGATGAATAAAACACAATACATCATTCTCCCATGGGAAATGAACAATAATTGACACAAAACTAACAACTTGATAATCAAATGCAAAGTCGACAATTTAGAAACTGCAATGCAAATTGCAAAAGAAGCAAACCTCAGCCTTCCGCTGCATTCTAGCTTCTCCTTCGGCTTTGATGCCATCCAATTTCAGCAACTGCCTCATGAGCAACTCTGTTGATACAGCAAACTCCTTGTCAGAAACCTTGGTGCCACCATTCACAGCCACATCCAAAGCAGAAACCTACAACACAAAAAGCAATCAAGCAACATGAGTCCCATAAATATCTCTACCACTTTGATAAACAAATGAACACATGGACTCACCCTGTCCAACAGGCCATCAACCTCGGTTCTGACTCCAGCAATTGCTTCAAATGCCTTAGCCATCTCAGGGCTCATAGCTCCAATCTCTCCAGCATCAGCCTCCATCTCATTGCTTCCGACTCCAACCTCCCCAGCATCAACTTCCATCTCATTGTTCTCATTGTTCTCATTCACCTCCCCGACACTCCTCTCTTTCCTTTTTGGCTCCTGCAAGAGCATAACCCTGGAATTATCCTTCACGCCGGCCACGTCCAAATGCTCTTCATCCTCCTTCTCTTTCCCCCTGAACAACAGCTTCTGCTCCTCCAGCTCCAGCCCGGTCTTCTGCGAAACCAGTCCCTTCAATTCCCCTATCAAAAATATTTTTAAAAAAATCCAAACCGATCAAACACCTATCCAATTTCACAGCTCACAACTACAACAACCACTATCACAGACTTTAATCACCATAATTAGTTTAATCACCGTAACATTAACAAAAACCCTAACAATTCCAAACCCTAAATACGAAACCAACAAGTTAGAGTGAACTTCATCGCAGTGAAATGTAAGGGAGAAGAGCAGCAGTACCGAAAGTGGAGTGGGCCGGGAGATTGATGACGTGGTGAACCGGGCCGTGAGTGACGTGGATGGTGATGACGGGACCAGAAGAGGCGGCGGCGGCAACGTGTTCGTCGTCGTAGTCGCGGCGCTGGACACACATGCCGCCGGGTCGGAGCTCCGAGACGATCTCCTCGTTCGGAGGGGTTACCGGCGAGGCTTTCGGAGTCGGATTCTTCTTGAACATGGTCGTCGGAATTTGGGAATTGAAAGGGTTTGAGAGATTGGGGGTTTTCCTAAGTTTGGTAATTTGGCGGGTATAGTGTGGACGAAGAGAGAAGGTTTTACCGTTTTAGGTTATAACGTGGTGGGTCGGTTCTTAGCATCACTACCTGGCCCAATATTGTGGATTAGGACCACAAATTGCTTTTTGTCAAGATTTTTTTTCTTCAATAAAACGCACAATTATCTTTTGAGTGTTTTTTTTTTTTTTAATCAGTTAAACAACTCAAATGCTACAACGAAGTGTAAAGAAACAAGCAGGGAACATAACCATTAAAGAAACTCGATATCGGTATGCGAAATACTTCAGTAATCAATAACTACTACATATTGTCTATATATATTGTGTGTTACAAGCCATGGAAGATAACAACATACTCTCTCAAAATCAAAATCTAACCAATACAATAACTGAATAAAGCATACGTGAAACTATAAAACTATTGATTGTTGAAAGATAGTCGAGGAGTACACAAGGCATTTTTTTATAAGAAAAGAGTGCAAAGCATTAGCGACGATAAAAGATAAATATAAACAGCTACATTATATCATATATATATGGCATTAGAATCAAAAATACGCAGTCACCACTGACTCTCCGAGCACATGCCCTTCGATTGTCTCCAACACCTTCTCCTTCGTCACCTGCAATCCACCGCAAATTAACTTAAAATCAATCAACAAGATATATAATCTTAATTAGAATAAGGAAAATGTTTTTAGGCCTTAATAAGGCCTATGATTTATGGCCTTAATCCTAGGTGGCATGTCAAATCACATATCCACATCATCAAATAAAAAAATCATGTTATGTCATTTTTAGGTAAAAATACAATCTTATCCTTTCATATCCAATGACTCTAGATTATTTTGTTTTTATTCTATAAAAAGATGTTTTTAAGCCATTTTTTTCATTACTCATGCTTAAATTTAAAATGTGAAATATATATATATATATATTTCTTTTAAAAAAACATATACACATACATAAGTTTTTCAAGGAGAAAATTATACATATATATATATATAAATCTATATATTTGTCCAAAAAAACCTTTATATATAGTTCATCCAATATAAATTCGATAGAGATTTTATTTTTTTATTTCATTTTTAAAGTTCGATGGTGAATTATATATATATATAAAGTAAAAAGAAAAAATAATGGTGAATTATGAAGTCTAAAACTATCTGATTCACAAAAATAAATTTTTTTATTAATATCGTAATTGTGGCCCTAAATGTAATGAATTATTATTATAATATTTGACTACATAAATAAATGCATTTAATTTAGATCATGTAAGGTAACAAAATCAACTACATAAAAATGGTAACTAAATCATTTTGATGAAAATAAACAATAATTATTCGAATTGATGCATGAAATATAGGGATTGAATAAGAAACTATAATGAATCAATGAATTGATGGTGTTTTGGTTTTAGATAGATCGTTATCAATAAATTATGGTATATAACTATATGTGCCTGTATGTATTAAGATACATTTAATTTAGTTCATGTAAGGTAACTAAATCAACTACATAAAAATAGTAACTAAATCATCTTGATGAAAATAAACAATATTTGGTATAATTATTCGTTAATTTGGTGTGATTATTAATTAGATCGTTATGAATAAATTATATTTGGTATAGGGTATCTATATAGACATGTCCGTATTTATAAGAGGATACGCAAACATTCCATATTAGTATACATATTGCCATCTATAGACAAATCCTCCTTATTAATCAGAAAAATCAAACCTTAAATTAAATTTGCAAAATAGATGTTGGTGAGCCATGGTTTGGTTGGTTAAGGTGTTTAACTAACAACTTTGAGGTCATGGGTTCAAATCTCATTGACATATGTAGGGTGTGTGAGTTATTAATAAAAATTTTAAAAAAAAAAAAAAATTTGCAAAATAGAAAGAAAATATATTATACACATTTATACTGGTACCTCACGAAATATTGTGATGGACTTCAGAGCTCAACATGAGATTTTTTTAGCAAGAGATGAACTTCATTCAATATGTATGAGATATAGTGATTGAATAAGTATGTAAGTGTGAAATGTACTTCATTTAATGAGTCAAATATCTAAAATAGAAGTCATCATCCACATTAACATAAATTAATATATTGTTCTACACAAATAAATACGTACTAGATATCCAATGTGATGATTTCAATAACATTGAAAAAAAAAACTAGTCATCATTGATATTGCGATTTGAAGTCAATAACATATCTTATAGTACCGATACCTCACGAAATATTGTAATGGACTTCAGCATGAGATTTGCTTGGCAATAGATGAACTTCATTGAATAGGTATGAGATATAGTGATTGAATAAGTATGTTAAGTGTGGAGTGTACTTCATTTAATGAATCAAATTTCTAAAATAGAAGTCATCATTCACATTAACATAAACTAATATATTGTTCTACACAAATAAATATGTACTAGGTATCCAATGATGATTTCAATAACATTGAAAAAAGAAGCTAGCCATCATTGATATAACGATTTGAAGTCAGGAACATATCTTATAGTAACAAACAAGTACTAAGTAGTCAATAATGAACTAATAATGTTCTCTTAGAATTTTTCCCTAATAGAATATTCACATTAAAATAAAATTAGTCATTGTTCACATTAAAATTCAAAGTCATAAACATGTCACATAGTAACAAATAAGTTACACGTACCAATAATAATCTAGTAATGTTCACTTAGAACATTTCCCAAATAGCATGTTCACATTGAACTTCACATTGAAATACAAGATATTATTTACATTAAAATTTAAAGTCGTTGTTCACATTGAAATTTAAAGTCCTAAACATGTCTTATAATAACAAATAAGCTATAAGTAGCAGATAATAAGCTAGTAATTTTCACTTGGAACATTTCCATAATGACATATTCACATTGAAATAGAAGTCATTATACATATTGAAGTTCACATTCAAATATTCAAATATAAGTCATTATTCACATTGAGATTTAAAGTGATAAGCATAAGTTATAAGTAGTCAATAATGAGCTAATACGTAATGATCATTAAACAAATAAGTACTAAGTAGTTGACAATGAGCTACTAAAGTTCACTATAAACCTCTCCTTAGTGGAATATTCACACTAAATAAAAAAAAAGTATTAAGTAGCTAATTATGTGCTACATGCAAGTTCACCGATGACGTATCCTAGCTCAATGTCGTATTTACACTAAAATGAAATAAATAAGTTTGGGGTTTAGGGATAAAAATTTAGAGTTTAGGGTTTAAAAAGGGTTTAGGGTTAAATATATTAAACCCTAAACCTTTTAAAAATTAAATATATTAAGTAGTTAATAACGAGTTAAGTACAAGTTTACCGGGGACTTTTTCTAATAGCATATTCGCATTAAAAGGTACTAAACACTTTATACGTATTAAATGTCTGCTGTATTAATTTCATCATTTTAGATTTAGTTACCTTACATGAACTAAATTAAATGTATCTTAATACATACAGGCATATATAGTTATATACCATAATTTATTGATAACGATCTATCTAAAACCAAAACACCGTCAATTCATTGATTTATTATAGTTTCTTACTTGTTCAATCCCTATATTTCATGCATCAATTCGAATAATTATTGTTTATTTTCATCAAGATGATTTAGTTACTATTTTTATGTAGTTGATTTTGTTACCTTACATGAACTAAATTAAATGCATTTTTTTTATGTAGTCAAATATTATAATAATAATTCATTACATTTATGGCCACAATTACGATATTAATAAAAAAACAATTATCTTTGTGAATCAGATAGTTTTAGACTTCATAATTCACCATTATTTTTTCTTTTTACTTTATATATATATAATTCACCAACTTTAAAAATGAAATAAAAATAAATAAAATCTAGCTCTATCGAATTTATATTGGATGAACTATATATAAAGGTTTTTTTGGACAAATATATAGATATATATATATATATAATTTTCTTCTTGAAAAAATTATGTATGTGTATATTTTTTTTTTAAAAACAAATATATAAATATATATATTTCACATTTTAAATTTAAGCATGAGTAATGAAAAAAAACATCTTTTTATATAATAAAAACAAAATAATCTAGAGTTATTGGATATGAAAGGATAAAATTTTATTTGTACCTAAAAATGACATAGCATGATTTTTTTATTTGATGATGTGGATATGTGATTTGACATATTACCTAGGATTAAGACCATAAATTATAGACCTTATTAAGACCCTCTAACACTACCAAAATAATTGAATATTTATACAGATGGCAATTAGCACGTACCTTGTGACCTAGGTTAAGCTCATCATCCAAAGCATAGAGCTTGAACTCGAAGCGGTGACCCGGCGAGGGCATCTTAGGGCCACACCACCCCGCAACCTTCAAGTCATTGTTACCTTCTTTCAGCCCGCCGTACTGTCCGCCCATCTGATCCTCTTCTTTCCCGGAAAAACCCTCCGGCAGAGACTTGACACCGGGGGGAATGTTCACCACCACCCAATTGGTAAACGGCACAACCGGGTCGTTCGGATCCGGTGCATCTATGATCTCCACCACAAGGGCCAAGCTCTTGGTCCCTGGAGGCAAGTTGTACCATTCTACAGGCGGAGATATGTTCTTCCTTGCTCCTTGACCTTCTGCGGTGTACTTTCTGGGTAGTTTTCCTTCGTGGTCTATTCCTGGTAAGACTAGTCTGAACTCGTCGCTTGCCGCCATGTTTTTCTTGTGATCAATCTGAAATGTTCTAGGTTGAAAGCTGGCTGGATTGTATATGTGGATGTGGTGTGTCTTTTTGTGCAGGGATCGATCGATGGAAGACACGTTTGATGAAGAACTTGTTTGTTGGCGAAAGGTAAGGTGCGAGTCGTGTGACTGTTAGTGTTAGTGTTGCGAGACACGTGGTAAGCATAATTGGTTTCGGTTCTTAATTTTCTTCCTTTCCAACGCTCTAATCACCGACTATTGACCTGCTGCTTGTAATTGTAAATTGTAAATGATTGAAGAACAATTTAAGTAACAATAGTTTTGTTAGGGCAAGTAACAATAGTTTTAGGGTAAGTTTATTGTTACCTCACAAACTACTTTGTTCATCCCACGTTTTCTTCACATCTCACTTATATATTTTTAATTGTAAGTCTAATTTGTTCATCTGTTTATAATACCTAAAATATAATTTTCTCATTTTTGTTTTGTTCACCTTAAATTCTTTTTTCACCCTACATATATTTTTTTTTTCAATTTCAAATTTACTTTGTTCACCTTACATTCGATCTCTTCTCACCTCGTCTATATGATTTTTAATTTTAATTTATTTTACTCACCGATTTGCAATACACAATATCATCCTCTTCCAATATCCATTGAACTCCAAAAACAAAATGAAATTGAAGAATACCATAAGATTAATATCATTTGGGTCAGTGGAATCACAAACTAAACAATAAAAATGACATTAAAGTATAAATCTCAATTAAAGAACAAGAAAAAACTCTCAATCTTCACAACTCATTGGTATCCGTCGATATCAAGATACATAATGTTTGTAAACTCTACTTGGAAAAAACTCTGACGCCAATGAAAAAAAAAACAAATCGAATATATATAAGTGAATGACTAGATATGTAAATTTACATACAAAATCGATATGAGAAATAATGAGTAAATAGATAGACGAAACATCAACAAATAAAAAAGAAGAGAAGAAAAAAAAAAAAACAGTTCACCTCATCTTCAGTTGAATGCTAGTGTCTTCTTCAAACTTTATAGAAAGATCGAATATGATAAATTATTGGTTAATGTTTATGAAGTACGTGTTTATCTATAAAAAATAAAAAATTTGTAATTTGTAACAACTTATTGTCCCTTGTTGTCATTTTACATTAGTGTATATTAGTTATTTAATAAATCAACAACGTGTAGAGTGAGCAAAGTGATTTGTGGGATGGCAATAAACGCATCCTAGTTTTATGTACAAATGTTACGTCTTACCTCATCATTACATTTAGTTTTGTCTTCAGGAATAATATGTCCAAGATTTAAAATGCATGAAAACAACATGCATGGTATATTGTTAAAGATCATCACAAACATCTATCACAAAACACTCTAGCCTGAAATTTCTGTCTCTAATTTCTTCCGACATAGATGTATAATGTGTTTCTTTTTTCCTAACAATAATTAAAAACTTCAATTTCACTTGAAACCGAAACTCTAACTTTTCAACATCCATCTTTTGATATGACTTAGTTTCCTCCAATTTCATACTACGGTAGCTCTAGATACAGTGTGTCATAGTTGTACACCTATTAAAATTGTGCGGAGATATTATTTATAAACGGTAAGCCTCTTGCACTTATTATCGGTGCCCATGATTAGTTCATGACTAACCTATCATGCACGCATAACATTCTTGGGCTGGATGAAATCATGAATTCACTCATGACTAACTAAAGCATTGAACTTTGTATTGATCATTTCATGCATGGTTTTTAAACAAAATATATGACAAAAAAAATATATTTACATTTAGGTACATTTATGTCACGCAGAAATGGGTTAACATGCACTTTCTTAAGAAGATCGACTAGGGTTTAGCAGTAGTTCGAACCAAAGGAGACCGAGTTTGATGACTTTGGTCACAAAGAACCGAAATAATGGTTTTATCAAGAAAAAAGAAGAGAAATAATGGTCGAATGCTTTTAACGTTTCTGGTTCAATATTCCATACAAGATTAAGTAGTAGAAAAGGACAATAATGTTGCCCTTTCTTTTTCAAAAGTAAAAGGGTTTTCTGATTAGATCAGACGAACATATATAGGTAAAGAAAAAAGGGATTAAGGGGTACATAATTTGCAATTATTGAAAACGGGACTGGAGTATAGGTAGCTATATATCTGAGTAATGGTAATGCTGCTAATGCATCATGAGCTGACAAAAGCTCATCTGGAGTGGTCTATTATGGTAATGGTGTGTCAAACGCAGCGTACCATCTAATCAAACCCTTCTGGTGTTTCTGGGTTTGTTTGACAATTTTTAGGGCATGCGCTCAAAGCAAAAGCTACACACGTACAGAGACTGGGCACGTGTTGTCTACAACTTCAAGCTTAAACAGATTTCCAGATGGCAGCTTTCTGTATCGTCTGGGTGACTTGGTGAAGTGAAGAAAGGGCAGAGAGTAGGAGTAGTAAGTAGTACGTACTATGAGACAGCTGCTGTTCTGATATGTCTCCATTCTCATCTTCACGGATGGTGCTTTACTTACGATGTAACTTGTAGGGATGAACATATATAATTATTCAATTCTTTCTCTTTTCTTGACGTTTTATTCCCTTAGGGTTGTTTCATTCTGGTGTTTCAAGAGCAAAAATATTACGGCCGGTCAGTTTATACCGGTGAATCTCATATTACTAGGTAACTTGCATCTTGGTACATAGAAAAATTTTCGTGGAAAAAAAATGTAAATAGGGATCGATAGAATGGTTTATTATGAAAAACAATAACTTAGATGAATCGTTGAGATCGGTCGGCAAAGGAGCTAGCATAATATATCAGGCACAAGTCCACATCCATTAAATGAAGATAGTGATGTGAAGAAGGGTTTGAGGAGTGTAAAACCAAGAGTAAAGGAAATAGGGCAAAACCCAGAACAAAGATCGAAGTTTCGTTCGCAAACGTGTTACTGTGGCATGCTCAGAAACTACTGCAACGAGCCAACGACCCAGTAAGATGGGATTCACCTTTGGAAAGCTTAAAAAGCAATCGTGCCGGGCTCGTAACAGTAAATTCAAGGACCTGAACAGTGTATAATTTCATCCATGATATCGATGTCTCTTCCATGGCCACTCTTCTTGGGACCCGAACTTCATTACAGATCAAGTACTGGCTATATATTACTCCGCAGGTTACCAACTCTGCTCTTGGTGCTGTGGAATCCCTGTGTTCGACTTGTACAGCTGTACTGTTGAGTTTTCTACTCATCTTTGAGATTCTTTTGGTCCTTCGCGATTTCCTCAATCCGTATATTTATTAGATTTTGTACTCTACTAATGCAAGTTAGGAGTGTAATAAAGCAGTTTGTGATTCATATATAGCATATCCACAACAAAAGCAGGACGATATGAACATAACTAGTTCTTGTTTCGAGATAATGTATACGGTATTTGGATGCATTTTATACGTACACAGGAAGTGGTCTCAACTCTCAGGCTAGTACGTACTGTGTTTAGAGACGATTCTGTGTCGAGAATTTCCTTATACAGTACTTTAGACACTTGGTAAATAGCAACTAATCTGAATTATTCTTGAGATGATTCAAAGTTTACCATAACATTTTCTACTTTGAAAGCATACGAATTTTTCAGTTGATTATTGTACGTATTGAGATGAATGCGTATTCGGAGCTGACTTCTAACGCTTTATATATGATAACCAAGTGATATCTAAGTGAATATATAAGTGATCTGTGTTAAAAGATGATATTCGTAGTTTTATACGCACACAAAGCTAATTAGTAATTTGATTGATTCTTATTTTGACCTTTTGAGATTATTTATGTATAAAGAATCAAAATATGCTACTCTGCGTTTCAAATTGATTATACAGATTCATAATTAATGTTACCCCATATACGTACTATACATGTAATCTATGTCAAATAAATCTGTCATTTGTATCCCCGAGTATATCTTAATAAAAGTTTGTGCATGTAATTAATTTGGTTAATTAGAAGCGATTAGGGCACAAAAGTAATTAAAGATAACATGATACGTACGTGAATGAGTATGACTAGAGATAGCTGACCTAATTATGGTCTCACATGTACCAAATAGTTGCAATTATTTTTATTTTTTATTTTTTTTTACGCTGAATATGATCGAGGATAGAGGATAGACGAATAAATCAAATACTTGTAAATTAATAATACGGTCGAATCATGATCACCTCATACATCAGCTAGCACAAGTTAAAGAGTACTACTGATGATGCGTGGTTGTCGAAGGCAGATATGAAGCAGGTAAATTTTTCATCAATTGACAATTGACACAAGTAAAAATAATTAGGGTTCTACCGACCTCATTTTGTAATCAAACTGGAGCCCCCCATCCCCAAATATGTCCTTCTCTAGGGGGCCCCTATAATCACCTGCTTTGCTTCATTGATTCCTATGCTCTTTGCAAATATGAAATGCTAATTAATACTTTCCTAAGTAAGTAACTGATCCAAACGGATCGAGCTCGCAGCAATTGAGTCAAATAAAGTCACAATGACTTATATGTAATTGGCTCTATATATCATCCATTCATCCCTGATAAAAATTTACGACACAAACATAAAGATTTTACATTTTTTTTTTTTGTATCTTGTGGCCTAATATACATTACGAGAGAGTTTCTTGATTTTTAAGCTAAACTTTAGTCCATGATGCACTTGTTGGCTAGTAATTTGTACGAACTGAAAAATATTGCAGCATTTATCCCATTCAATAGAAGTTCTATCATTCTGAAAAAGAAGAAGTCAAAAATCTGTTTGAGCTAGAATTGTATATAAACATTTGAATTTACTGAAACAGTTACCTGTTTCGAGTGAGAACTTAATTATAGACTACAATTGGCTTTACGAGAACACAATGTTCTTATTTTGATTCCTCAATGAACTTATGAAGGACACTTCTCTTTGACTGATGTGCAAAGCTACTATTTGGTAAGGATTACTGATTAGCATGGGCAATTGAGCTGAACTAATATTCGCTGCAATTTCTGGGGGATCTAGCTTGAATATAGCCGTAGTTGAATCTTAAGTTTTCTTCAAAAGAAGAGCTTATGATAAGACCAGGTGCCCTTTTCTTTTTAATTTCTTCCTAAAGGGGTGTTACTGAGGTGACCTGAACAGTGCATCTCTTTCAGTACACAGTGCATAACCTTAGGATAAAAACCATAAAAAGCATAAAACCGTACCGATTAAAAGTCCGGCAACGATTTGGTCCTCGGATTTCTCTACACCCACCTACATCATTTTATATGTTACATCTCTCACTTAGATTTCACAAAAAAAGGACCCCCCACCCCAACCCTACCCTGTTCTCTCTTTCTCTTCATGAACCCTACCCTGCAACCCTACTCTCTTCTCTCTTTCTCTCTTCATTCATCATCACCAACCTAACAAAAGGCCAAGTTGAGTTTTTGACTCCAACCCAACAGAACAAAGCAACCAAATCAGTGAAAGAGTCACTGTTCCACACGAACAAAACTCACTCTCAGTCTCTCACTCCTTTACCGACGTCTGGTTCGGGTCACTGTTCCTTTTGTTTTAGGGTAAGGGGACCCTTGACTTCTTTTTGTTTGAGGAAGATCAGATCATCAGAATTCAGATCAAGTATATCTCTCTACCAAATGTCAAGAAATAAAGCAGAAGTGAATCTTTGCGTACGCTTACTAGCTCAGGCTAAAGCTATAGAGTAAATTATATAAGTAGTCTCTATCTCCTGGGCCTTCTAGTAAGGACTACTACCCTAGCCATCTAGGGTAGACACCCGAATCCTGCGCTAAAGATTGGCTTTACTCGTATGACGACATCTCATTCACTCATTCAAAATCATAAAAAAAAAAGACGTTTACATCCTTCATCTCCCTCTATATAATAGCACTGTCCCCAAAAGCAGTTACTATCCCTATCAAGTTGAGACAAATAAGCTAAGGTTTGTTTGCAAAGATGGAGTACTATTTCCCAGCTATCTCAGATGGTTCCAACTTTTCTTCTTCCTCAGTGATCACCAACACCAACAACATGAACATCAATGGCGGGGGCTACAAAGACAAGATGAAGAAGGGTGCTAGTGATCATGATCAGAAGGTCAAGAGCAGCAAAGTGAAGCTTTCAACAGACCCGCAAAGCGTGGCGGCGAGGGAGAGGAGGCACCGCATTAGCGAAAGGTTCAAGATCCTGCAGAGCCTGGTCCCCGGTGGAAACAAGATGGACACTGTGTCCATGCTGGAGGAAGCCATTCAGTACGTCAAGTTCTTGAAGAATCAGATACGACTTCACCAGACCATGATCAACTTTGCGAGAGATGATGCTAGTCATCAGTACTACGATCATGACGCTGCAACTGGAAATGTGTTCCAGCTTCCGATTCATCACGGCCATCCAGTCAATCGTCCTCAACAGCAGGCTTTGTGCTATGAACAGAATAATTTTGTGGGCACTAGTAGCTCTGTGCAGCCATCAGTTCCAGTAATGCCGGACTATTCTTGCTTCCAAGGTCAAGAGGCCGCGCTTGAGATGGATGCCTATCTGAAGTACTACAGCTAGATTATCTATTTAGCCAAGTTTCTATGTGCCTATTTATGAATGAAGCATATTTATGTATTGGTAGAAGTAGTAGTACGTCCTGCTGGGTTAGCTAGGTAACTGTGATTTGATGGTGGAGGTAGTAGTGGTGTATTTCTTAACAAGATTAATATAGACGAATTAATAATCTGTGTCACTCTAAAAATGGCAAAAGAATGTTCAGTTTGCTACCTTGTCTAAGCAAATCAAGGGGTTCATGAAGCTGAGAATGATCCTCAAAGCGCTTGTTTATCCAGTGGCTTGAAGTCTGATCTAGTCGTTACATTGCTAAACATGTTTAATGGGAGTTCTCCATGTGTGTTACATCGAAATGTTTTGATCCAAAGTGAAACTGTTTCTGTATTTATTTCAATCATTTTGGTCCCGCGGTTCCCCAAAAGATTATTAGTTACTAACACAGACAACCCACCACATGCAAGAAAGAAGAAACTGCTTTAACCTCGCGACTACGCTGCTCGATCCCATCAAATGATCAAAGGAAAAATGAGGCGAACTACGAAAATTTTTCTACAGTGAACTGAGAAACTAATATACAATATTTTGATTCGGTCATATATGTCACGTTATTTTGTATGAATTCTAATACCGTAAACAAAATTTAAACCTAAAAAAATAGTCTTAAGTGTTTCCAACACTGGAGGTAAAAATTTGAGGTCGAATAAGAAATGCTCTTATTATAAGCGCTTAATTTGATCGGATTAAAAATGAAAATAAAAGGAAAAAATTTAAGGTCTCTAGTCTTCATTAGATCTTCACATACTACAACGATTTGAAGACTTCCATATTAATGATGTAAGTGCATCTTCTCTCCTGTTACTCCCATTCAAAAAAAGGCAATGAATCATTATGAATCGAACGAGGGTTTCTACACATCATTGGGTACAATCAAGATCATAATTGAAAGTTTGAAACTCAGCACAAAATGATCATTATTTTATCCAACCTGAGTAGTATATACTTGGTTGCGTCTCCTTCAACTGGATTCATGATTTGTTCAGTTTCCCCGTACAACAAATAAATCACATTTCTTAATTAATTACACATGAATACAGAACCCATATTAATGCGAGATGGAACCTGTGGAGGGCATTGGTTGTTGATACGATTTTATGCTAAAAGACTAAATACAAGGAAGATATTCTGAAGCAGCTGGCTTTAAAGAGATCGAAATGAAAGTGATCATTCTATGGAGTAATTGGAATGAACGTAACTATGAGATCCATGGTGAAAATCATTGGCTCCCGAGGTTATATTTCAACGGTGCATGTTGATATGTGAAAGCTTATTGGCGGTGCAAGTCTAGACTTGGAGCTCGGCAATGTGACACTCACTGGAGACTACCTACTCCAGGTATGTTGAAGTTAAATTGTGATGCATATATTTTTGACAATGGTAGTAATGTTGGAGTGGGAGTGGTGATTAGAGATAGCTTGGGAGATTTAATTAGTGTTGGCTGCCGGAGGAGGTTATATGGAAGATTCAGTCTAAAGGTCCTAGAGGGGGAGGAGGAGGGGGTGAATAGGCATTTTTTTTTTTTTCGTTTACTTCTGTATCCGAGGATAGCAATCACTTGTGCTATCTCAGATTCACAGGATACGAGTTTGCAGAAAGAAAATTGCAGCAAATAAAGAAACAACACAAGAATATTTTTTACTGGCAGAAACCCTGAATGTAAGGAGAAAAACTGCGTGTCTCTAATTATAGAGAGACAAAACTTTCCACTAAGTTGAAGTAACTTCTTACAAGAATAATAGTTCTAGTGATACACTACCACAGTGCTATCTTTCCTAGTCCCGAACTAATCTAGACATATTCCCTCTCTTGTTTCTAAGCTCTTACAACATGGAATATTTTCAGAAGCCTTGTTCGTAAATTCAGCTAACCATTAGCTGATTCAACCTTGAACGCTTCTTGGGTTGGTTGCACTACACATCCCTCATGGTATGCAACATGATATGAGTTGATGAAAGAAGTTTTGAGTTCAAGCTCTAAGGTTTACAGTCACGAGAAAGACTTAGAGCAGCATGAACAATGCAAGCTAAAACTAGGCTTAACAAAGAAAATGCAATAAGACAGTTTTCAACAACCATTGAGCAAAGCCAAAGCTATGGATATATATAGGCAGACAATGCATCAAAGATGATGCAAGCTGACCTCAACAAGTTTCAGAAAGGTTTGGACAGAAGTGTTTGACTCCCATACTGAAAGCGATGTGCCCAAACAGAGAGATGACACAAGCAATCTCAATAAGACAAAGAAACTTTTCCTAAAACATGAACGATTCAAAGCAGGGAGCAAAGAGGTTTCAAACCCTCTTACTCAGTCCATTAAAGGACCTTGACACAACCGATAGCGACTGGTCTTTAAATCATACATGGACCAGCTATGCATATGATAACGTATCATGAAATCCTACCTGGAACCTTGAGCATCAAACCATTTGGTCACAGGTTGACATAACAAAAGATCTCAACCTTTAGACTGGTTTGAGCGCCAAGGCACTCCCCACAAACTCAGTTGTCCATTTGAATTTAAAAGACCTATTAAACTAATATAACAGACTTTGAAACTCATGACAGCAAAAGACTCAGTAATAGGATAGCAAGCGAAGCTGCTAACCTCTGTGAAAAACAGTAATATGTATATGCATGTTTTACCTTAAACCATAAGGGATGTTAGTGACACTTGTTCTTGTTCATATGCCAGTATTTCAAAGTGTTTTGCAGGATACAAGGATTGTCAACTATTCGTATACCTTCACAGTCCTTGCACTGCTAAGCTGTTAGCATTAATATTGGGATTGGAGTTGGTGATTAGGGAAGTCGGTAGGTTGAGAAGGTGGAATCTGATTGTCTAGATGCTTTCCAGGTTAGTGAACGGGGACAGTGAGCGTTTTTAGCGGAGAAATTTAGAATGCTTATGGCCGTGTCAGGCAGTGGCGGAGCCAGGATAAAATAGTTACCCGGGCTAACTGTGACACCGAAAAAAAAAAATTCAACGAATCTTTACAATACGAGAAATTTTCGTGAAAAATTATCTAAACTTTACAGAACGATGATGTAAAGCTTCAAAATCTTAAACATCACCTCATTCTAAACTGCTTCAACAAATTCCTTGTCAATGTGAAGCACATTTTAAGTTATCAGTTTTTAAAACAAACTGGGAAATCATGGAAATTTCATCATGAAAATCAGATGCATAGTTTATTTAAGATAGCTTAGCATGCCTGAAAAGCAATATGTTTAACCTAACTATCCAATTCTCTCACACTAAAATTGTTTTTTCTATCAACCTAAAGTCAAGTCAGCTTTACAGGTTGAAGCTCACAAGTCAGCTTTACAGGTTGAAGCTCACTTTACAGTACTTCACATATTAATATTTAACCATTGAGCCTATTTATATCTTAATTATATATGTACGAAACATATACCTCTCATTAAGCAGCTAAAAACATATTTGCTTACGCCCAAGTTTTGCTTAGAAAACCCCTACACTGCCATTATTTTCTCTCTTTTATATATACATATATGAAGTGGTGTTTTTTATCCTCAAAATCTCACCTAGGCTGAAATGTTGATAGGAGCATAAATATGCGACGATATGATAGTTAATTCCCTTATTTACTTTGTTAGTTTATCGTATTTTTCATTTGATTTAGTTATTTTTATGTTTATTAGGTGTTTCGGAGTAAAAAAGGGAATATGAAGCAAAAGAGGAGAAATCTTGAAGGAAAAAGAATTCATGTCGTGCAAGGAAAGAATTATGAAGATCTGCTAGAAATTATCATCTAACTTCGACAAATAATTGTTATCAGTTCACAATGATCCAGACGATGAGTTATACATCAATAGAAAGCTACAAAAGTCTACTTTCTAGAACTTTTACGGATCGTCAGTACCTATTTTGGAGATGAAGTTATGATCATTTTAGTGGCCGAAGGTCAGTCTGCCCGAATTTTTGATTTGGACCGAAACTTCAATTTCAAGGCCCAATTCAAATCAGCTGGCCCATGGACGGAAATTGAGGGTTCTCTAACCCTAATATCATCTGATACACAAGACGAGGAGGAGGAAAAAGAAAAAAGAAGAAGAAGTCGGGAAGAAAAATAATGCAAGAAACAGAGTTCGCTCTCTTCTCAGGGATTATCCAAGCTCGGTTATTGTTGTCTTCCTCTTCTATGAACTCTTTTATGTTTTCAATTTTCATTATGTGCAACTAAACTCATAGTAGCTAGGGGGCTGTTGATGCCCCTAGACATGATTCGTAACATGCTTTGATTTGCAATTTGTTTTTGCAATTAATAAGATTGAGGTTTTGTTTACCGATTGTTCATCGATGAATTTTGTGTGTGTGTGCTTTAGAGGTCTACTTAGTATACATATATGCTAGGGTTCTAATACTTTGATTATTTGATGCTTGGGTCAATATCGAATCCCTCAAATTGTCTAATGAAGTAATCGGTAGTTTTCACTAGCGAGTAGACGAAACCCTATGTTTAGCAAGACGTTAAGTTTATTGTGATGCCTAGTGATTGCTCAAACTCTTTTCATGCTTATTGATCTTTGCTTGTTTAACCTAATAAACGTACATTTAGGTTACAATGTTTGAGAATAGCTTAGGTGTAGAGCACTTCCTGCCTAACGTAAAAAGTAAGAAATAGTAATAGATTTTACTTAAATGCACCGAGTCCATCTGAGCATCTTCAATTGAGTTAGTTGGTCACAAATTGGACAAAGTGTGTTGTGTGTGATTGTCGGGGGTGGATACTTCCTCCCTAGCTAGTCTCATTATTTTGATTCTCAACTACTTTGAAATCAGTTTTCAGTTTTCTTATCTTCTGTCCGTCATCTACTCGTATTTTATTTCCCTATCAAATAAACTCCGGATTATCTCAAATTTTGTGTGCTAGACGCTCTGTGTGTCTAGTACATCTCTGTAAATTTTCGTGTTTTTCTGAGCATTCTAGGTTAGGTTTTACTTTTATTTTTCGACTGTTGTTCAATAAGAGCTGCAGTCACGTTTTGTGACATTTGTTGAAGCTTTTAGTTTAATTTAATCCTCTACGAGATACCCTTATTTCTCTATATTATTATCGACAAATTTGCAGGAGAATAAGGAAAATAGATAGCTTTTAGTTTAGCTATCAAATGTGGTTGGCTCCGCCAGTGGTGTCAGGTACTACATTCAGTTTGTTCATGTCTCAAGAAATTGTAATGGTGTGGCGCATGCAGTAGCTCAGCTTGTAGCTCGTTATGAGAGGCATTATTTATATTAAGGGTTGGGACAGACTAGCTCATGGATGTCATCAATGAGGACAGACTCGTAACTCATGGTAGTATTAATCTTCATCCACTATTGATGTTCTCATTATTTTGTAGTCCTTGGTTTTGATATATTAAATAAAATTCTTGCTATTTCTCCAAAAAAAAAAAGTTTGTTGAGTGGGAGTCCTACGTGAAACGTGGTGTGTTAAACTTAATTAACAATAGCAGAACAATGTGTGAGTTATATACTTGGTATTTTTGTGTGAAGGTATATATCACCTAAGGAAGAATGGTAACTTCAGTAAAAAAAAGAAGGAAGAATGGTGAATACCGTGAATATATAGTCACTCTTCAAATTAGTATACAAGGGTTTCGTTTGTTCAATCAAAATGGTAGATCTTTTTTGTAGCTATACCTAAGGACATCAAGATAAGAACAAAAGCACGAGATTCTTTAAAAGGAATCAAACGTCCAAATTGTTTAACGTGACGAGGTACTAGCTAATTAACTAGATGCAATCACTGAAAAGTATGTGTAGCAGTTCTGATTGATTGAAACAAAGTAGAGTAGGGTATAAGATGTGTGCCATTTGCAATGCAGGCTTTAATTATGAACTAGTACTAGCTCGTGTAGATTGATTTTACTCATTTTACCACAAAATTCATCAAATCACAAACATATGCTTCCGATTATTAACTGGACGCAAGTGATGTTAGTTTTGAAGTTCGGACCCTTTACTGCAGTTAAGCCCATACTATGCCCAAACAAGCCCGTACGAGCCCAATAGCATCTGGCGGGACTCGGATGCTATACATGTAATGTGCTCGCTTTCAAATCCTTCACATTTAGAAAGAACAGAAAGAAAGTTCTACCAAGTTCAAGTTCAGCCTGGGCTTGAAGGAATCATATGCTGCAATCTGCACATCCCTTTTGGCAAAGCACAGAGAGAATATTGATGGCATGGCTGTGTTCAGGTAATTTACGACATTTAGATACTTCTAGCGTTCAAGTAGCTTACTGCCCTCTACCTGTTTGATGAAATGCCTGACTGAACATTATCACCGTTTGCGCTATTCTCGTTTCCTGTACAATACTAAATTATAGAAACCCAGTTGAAATCTAGCTACACTATGAATATTACAGCATCACATAAATAGATCTTGTTCTTGTCCCCCCGGTTTGGGTTGATAGTTATGCATGTATGTATGTACAATAAACCGGATAGCTAAAATTGCGAAGAAAACAAAAAATAAAGAGAATGAAGATTTGAAGAAAAGAAAAGAAAAGAAAAGAAAGTATCTATGTAGAGAACGAGGACGAGGAGGAAGAAAGTAGATGACATAGGTGGAGACAAATGGCATGTACAATTTGGATTATGGATGGCACTCTTCCTACTTATATCAAGTTTTGAACAAAACACACAAAATGGACCCTGAAATCCTTTGTCTTCTGATTCAATCTCATCTTGATCATAGCTTTCTACAAAAAACATGATTTCTTCTCCATAATCTTCTTCCTCATCATCATCGTCCCATTCTTGACGAGTTCTGTAAGAGTATCCCATCATTGGAAGGATTACTAGAAGAATTCTATCAATGCTGTCGTCCATCCAATTTCTTCCTTCCTCCCACAACATTAACAGAATAACAACCACTCCTGCTCCCACTCCGAACCCCAATCCAGTGTATATGGACAGCCAATCCAACCCAATTCCTGACTCTTTGTTTTCGACCTTGGATGGTGCATCTGGTGACTCGCTGGAATTACTGCATTTTACAAGTAAAGGTGCGCCACATAATCCTTCATTATCTTCATAGGAAGATGAATCAAATGTCGAAAACTGATTACCAATTGGTATCGTTCCAGACAATTGGTTATATGAGAGATTCAAGGATGAAAGGAAAGTAAGTGCAGTAAACCCTTGTGGAATTGGCCCACTCAGTCTGTTGTTCGAAAGGTCCAAGGACTCTAGCTGTGTTAGGTTACCCAATGATGGAGGTATAGGGCCTGTGAGAGCATTGTTGGACAAGTTGAGGGCATAGAGCGCTTTCAGTTGTCCCACTTGTGGCGGTATTGATCCATTGAAATTGTTGCATGAGATGTCAATAGAGGTGAAAACAGTGAGAATCTTGACCAACTCCATTTCTACTCCTTTGGTGGTGACTGTTATAGCATCCTGATAATTTAAGTCACTGAATTGTAGAACTCGAAATTGCAGGTGGTTGATCTTTGACTGGGCATCATCTTCGTTGCCTGTCATTGCCTGCCATGTAGTCAAGCATCTTCCTGGAATTTCACCACTAAAATTGTTGTGCGCTATGTCAACAATTTGAAGCATTGGCCAGGTGCCATTGGTGTTAGGACATCCAAGGCATCCATTAAAGCTGTTTGACCGCAAAACAAGTACACGCAAGGTGGATATGTTCTTCAACGAGCAAGGAAATTTACCCATTATCTGATTGTTTCCAAGGTTCAACACTTCTAACACTGTGCAATTGGCTAGAGATTTTGGAAACTGACCTTTTATATGATTTTCATTGAAGTCTAGAGTTTTCAAAGTACAATGGCCAGAAAATGTATCCGGAATAGTGCCTTCAAGTTTGTTTCTCCTCAAATTGAGTACTACAAGAGCTCCGCTCATTGCAGTCAAGCACGGGGGAATGACGCCAGTCAAAAAATTATCGGACAGATCAAGAACCTGAAGATTTGCTGCATTGCATATTGATACTGGAATGCTACCGGTTAAGTTGTTGCTTGAAAGAGACAAGAACACCGTGTAATTAAGGAAATCACCAATGTCATCTGGTATTGTAGAGCTGAAATTATTTCTGGAGTAGTCCAGATAGGTGGCAATTGGTCGAAAAATTGGCAGTTTTCCCTGAAGCTGGTTTGAATGAAGGTCAACCACAGACAAATGAGATGAAAGATAGGATAATGGACCTTCTAGAGTAACCAGGGAATTGCAAGAAAGATTTAGCTGAGAAAGACTGCTGAGCTTCCAAACCCAGCTGGGTATCTCTCCATGAATCTGGTTTTGTGAAAGATCTAAAGTGCTTAATCTGGATTGATTTCTCAAGAAATCAGGGAATGTTCTCAACTTGCAAGAAGCCAACTTCAATGTGGTAATTTGAGGAAAGGAAGGCTGGGAGGAATTGATACTATCATAAACTAATCAACAAAACTATTATATGAAAGATTAATACTCGAAAGATTTTTGAGGTGTTGGACACTGTTGAGAGGGAAGGAGCCACTGAAGTTGTTTGAAGAAAGTGTAAGAATTTTAAGCTCTAGGAGATTGAAGATAGACCTGGGAACTGGTCCTTCCAAGTTGTTGCTACTTAAATCAAGTGTAACAAGAGGGTTAGAAGATACAAGAGGTTAGAAGATACATTGGGAAATTCAAGCAACTGACCAGAAAACTGATTGTTAGAGAGCACCAGTTGCTTCAGTGAGGGAAGATGAAATAGAGACAATGGAATACTGCCTTCCAGTTCATTGTTACCAAGTTGAGATTGACCAGCTTTATAAGATTTTGCCACTGAGTAGAGTTAACCTGACCTGTTAGCTCATTGTAAGAAAGATTAATGTCGGTCAGATCTTGGCCATACTCAACACTGGAACTGAACCATTGAACTTGTTCCCTGTCATGTCCACGTAAACCAGTTCCGTGAGGCTTCCATTGACTTTGGGACTGGTCCAGTGAAATTGCAGTATGAAAGATCCACTCTGGACAACATCTTGAGGTTTCCAATAGATTCAGGCAATGACCCTGAAAAATTTGTCCTGGCTAGGAACAAGGACCGAAGAGTTCCATCTTCAGGAAAGTCTGGTAACGATCCATGTAGGTCTTGATTGCCGATTAAGTCGATAATCTGCAGTGTACGTACCTGAAGGATCTCTTTGGGAATGTACCTTGTAACCTGAATTCATGAGGCGTAAGGAAGTCAAATTTGTGAAATTTGACAAGAACTCTGGAACTGGAGCAGACAGATTGTTACTCTCTATACGAATTTCTGAGAGTGATTGGAGCTTCAACAATGAAACATCAATAGGGCTAAAAGATTACAGCTGGACAAACTCAACACCCTCAACTTTGGCAATGAAGATGATATTGCTTGACACCACTGAGCTCTCTGTGCTGATATGTTCACACCATCAAGATGAAGTTCAACTATCTCCGAAAGGTTTCCAATGAGCTGATTCAAATTTGGATGCTCAAGTTGAAGTGCAGGAACTCCAGGAAAGGAAATGGTAGATAAATCAAGAAATACCAACTTGTCAAGGCGAAATCTCAATCGGAATCTGCCGGCAAAGCCAGCATTCGACAGATTCAAATGATTCAAACTGGCCAACTTGTTGAACTCCGATGGAATCTGGTTATTATTGAAGTTGTTGAAAGCCAAATTCAGGTTCTCAATGTATTGCAGGCTGAAAAGAGCACTTGAATTACCAAGTCCACCCGAAATCGATTCGTTGCTCAAGTCAAGTTCGGTAACACAACCCTGCTTGCAGGACACACCTTCAAGAACAGTAATCTGAAGTATTTTTCCACTTCTCAAGTTTTGTGGATAATGCAGAGGTAAAATTGAGGCTGTTCTTCAACTGGAGAAGCAAAGATGATTGCTGGTTGCTGGCACACTGGCCAGAGACCACAGCTATATGGATCAGTAGAAAATAGCAAAAGGGTATCAAGAAAAACCATGGAAGCAATGGAATTCTCATTGAAATCTGGAATAAGGGACCCCATACAACACAGAACAGAAGAGGTTAGGATTTTAACAAGGGTTTCATAAAGGGACACGTAAACACGAGTACATGACCCTTTGGCTTCTGGATTTAAGTTGTGGAAAACACACAAAAAATCTAGCAGGTTTGGCACGGAAGGGAAACTAGAAGTGTAAAATTGGAAGAGGAAGAAGAAGAAGAAGGTGATGCAGAAAATGTGAGATTGGTCAAAAACCAGACCTCAGAAGCGCGTTTTTGGTTGTAGTAATGTGGACTGGTTCGGGGGGTTTGGCTTTCTTTATGGTTTTCACGGCAGTAGCTCCTTCTTTGCAAGTTGCAAACTTGGAATATTCAAACCCAGAAGTACTGTCCTTTCCCAAGTTTGTTATTGACTTCTTGACTTATTCCCTATTTTTTTTTCCTCTAGTATATCTTCCTAAAATTTTTATTGGTCACTAAGTTGCATTTCTAGTATATCTTCTTAAAAGTTAAATCTTCTTAGATTTTTGATGATCACATTACGTAATTAGAGTCTATGTGTTAAAATAATTATTCACACGACTAATGCTTTTCCAATAATTCGTTGATTGCGCGGAGATGATCTTTACGTGTCGATTTAGAAAGTAAACGATCTTCGTCGAGAAATTAAAGAAAAATTGGAAAGGTTTAGTAATAAGAGGTTAGTTCTCTGTATTATTATTGTGTTATTTTGGAATGGTAATCATAGACTTCTGCATAATGACAAATGTTAACGATGATTTAGCTTGGAAGCTAACTCCCATAGGCTAGTTGGCATCGATTAATGAATAAAAATCTGAAGAATAAGACTGAGCCTTCAAAACTGACCAGTATGAGTGACTGTAGCTTAACATATGCTGGAGCCTGTATGTAAGGCGTGGTTGTTGCAAACCAGCCTATCATCATTGTTTAATTAATTAGGTTTTGAAAATAAGCCGCACTTTTCATGTTTAAAACAGTGTTTAGGGCCTTAATTAATGTATGCAATAGTTTCCACCAATTGCTCTTTACCAGGATAGTCTGTATTTGCATGCCAATGTATGTTTCAGCATATGTCATCATCATATTGCTTCTAAAATTTGCATATTATTTTTGAATGGGTCACTCTTATAGTGAGAAATGTAGATTTTAGTACCCAAAACAAGGATATAATATGCATGGTGTGGAAACATTGATAAGTCAGGCATCTTGGAGGGTCATGGAAAATGGACAGGAGGGTTTATATTGAGCAAAAGATGGACAACTTGATAGTACTTGCATTGTTATCATGGAAAATTTTCAAACTAATATCAATGTCATCCTTTGAATAGATTTAAGTTATGTCTAGTAAACATTGACATCTAGCCAAACAAGTTGGGTACTTGATTGATTATGCTTGAGAATGAGTACCCAAAATATTAGCCAACTACGAGCATTTTAAATGAAACATTTGTATACTAGTGTCTATTTTACTATAATCTAGTTTAGACATTTCATGGCAAGAGCTTGAGGCTCATGCAAAATCATTATATTTCACACTTCTTCTCAAGCAAAGGAGAATGCAATTTGAGTTGGGATACCTTGGAGGTGTCACAATCCAACAACAGGGCTTAATTTGTGTAGTGCATCTTCTAGTAAGACGGATGGTACTAATTTGTGCATATCAAAGGATAAAGCCCAGATAAGACCATCCCAAGATACATCAAAACACATTTAAGAGAAATAAGCACAAGAAATGAGTTATATGAGTTATATTTCAAATGTGCTAATAGAAGCCCATTAGGCTGTCGGGTGCATAACATTGATTGCTCTTCATAATCGTTTCCAACTCCTCCAGCTTGGATTTACGTAAACATGCCTTCTGTGATCACCAAATCGTTCTTCCAGCTGAGGGAATATCTTGAATAGGATGCTTCGCATTTTTCTGTAATACCATATCCTCCATCTCTTGCAAAACAAAAGTGATGCAACGGCAATTCCAAACCCACATGTAAATCCACTTTCAACACTGATATAGTACAACCCAATTCCTGACTCTTTGTTTCGACCTTGGATGGTGCATCTGGTGGCTCGCTGGAATTACTGCATTTTACAAGTAAAGGTGCGCCACATAATCCTTCATTATCTTCATAGGAAGATGAATCAAATGTTGAAAACTGGTTACCAATTGGTATCGTTCCAGACAATTGGTTATATGAGAGATTCAAGAATGAAAGGAAAGTAAGTGCAGTAAACCCTTGTGGAATTGGCCCACTCAGTCTGTTGTTCGAAAGGTCCAAGGACTCTAGCTGTCTCAGGTTACCCAATGATGAAGGAATAGGGCCTGTGAGAGCATTGTTGGATAAGTTGAGGGCATAGAGCGCTTTCAGTTGTCCCACCTGTGGCGGTATTGATCCATTGAAATTGTTGCATGAGAAGTCAATAGAGGTGAAAACAGTGAGAATCTTGACCAACTCCATTTCTACTCCTTTGGTGGTGACTGTTATAGCATCCTGATAATTTAAGTCACTGAATTGTAGAACTCGAAATTGCAGGTGGTTGATCTTTGACTGGGCATCATCTTCGTTGCCTGTCATTGCCTGCCATGTAGTCAATAATCTTCCTGGTATTTCACCACTAAATTGTTGTGCGCTATGTCAACAATTTGAAGCATTGGCCAGGTACCATTGGTGTTAGAACATCCAAGGCGTCCATAAAATCTGTTTGACCGCAAAACAAGTACACGCAAGGTGGATATGTTCCTCAACAAGCAAGGAAATTGACCCATTATCTGATTGTTTCCAAGGTTCAACACTTCTAACACTGTGCAATTGGCTAGAGATTTTGGAAACTGACCTTTTATAAATTTCCATTGAAGTCTAGAGTTTTCAAAGTACGAAGGCCAGAAAATGTATCCGGAATAGTGCCATCAAGTTTGTTTCTCCTCAAATTGAGTACTACAAGAGCTCCGTTCATTGCAGTCAAGCACGGGGGAATGACGCCAGTCAAAAAATTATCGGACAGATCAAGAACCTGAAGATTTGCTGCATTGCATATTGATACTGGAATGCTACCGGTTAAGTTGTTGCTTGAAAGAGACAAGAACACCGTGTAATTAAGGAAATCACCAATGTCATCTGGTATTGTAGAGCTGAAATTATTTCTGGAGTAGTCCAGATAGGTGGCAATTGGTCGAAAAATTGGCAGTTTTCCCTGAAGCTGGTTTGAATGAAGGTCAACCACAGACAAATGAGATGAAAGATAGGATAATGGACCTTCTAGAGTAACCAGGGAATTGCAAGAAAGATTTAGCTGAGAAAGACTGCTGAGCTTCCAAACCCAGCTGGGTATCTCTCCATGAATCTGGTTTTGTGAAAGATCTAAAGTGCTTAATCTGGATTGATTTCTCAAGAAATCAGGGAATGTTCTCAACTTGCAAGAAGCCAACTTCAATGTGGTAATTTGAGGAAAGGAAGGCTGGGAGGAATTGATACTATCATAACTAATCAACAAACTATTATATGAAAGATTAATACTCGAAAGATTTTTGAGGTGTTGGACACTGTTGAGAGGGAAGGAGCCACTGAAGTTGTTTGAAGAAAGTGTAAGAATTTTAAGCTCTAGGAGATTGAAGATAGACCTGGGAACTGGTCCTTCCAAGTTGTTGCTACTTAAATCAAGTGTAACAAGAGGGTTAGAAGATACAAGAGGGTTAGAAGATACATTGGGAAATTCAAGCAACTGACCAGAAAACTGATTGTTAGAGAGCACAGTTGCTTCAGTGAGGGAAGATGAAATAGAGACAATGGAATACTGCCTTCCAGTTCATTGTTACCCAAGTTGAGATTGACCAGCTTTATAAGATTTTGCCACTGAGTAGAGTTAACCTGACCTGTTAGCTCATTGTAAGAAAGATTAATGTCGGTCAGATTCTTGGCCATACTCAACACTGGAACTGAACCATTGAACTTGTTCCCTGTCATGTCCACGTAAACCAGTTCCGTGAGGCTTTCCATTGACTTTGGGACTGGTCCAGTGAAATTGCAGTATGAAAGATCCACTCTGGACAACATCTGAGGTTTCCATAGATTCAGGCAATGACCCTGAAAAATTTGTCCTGGCTAGGAACAAGGACCGAAGAGTTCCATCTTCAGGAAAGTCTGGTAACGATCCATGTAGGTCTTGATTGCCGATTAAGTCGATAATCTGCAGTGTACGTACCTGAAGGATCTCCTTTGGGAATGTACCTTGTAACCTGAATTCATGAGGCGTAAGGAAGTCAAATTTGTGAAATTTGACAAGAACTCTGGAACTGGAGCAGACAGATTGTTACTCTCTATACGAATTTCTGAGAGTGATTGGAGCTTCAACAATGAAACATCAATAGGGCCTAAAAGATTACAGCTGGACAAACTCAACACCCTCAACTTTGCAATGAAGATGATATTGCTTGACACCACTGAGCTCTCTGTGCTGATATGTTCACACATCAAGATGAAGTTCAACTATCTCCGAAAGGTTTCCAATGAGCTGATTCAAATTTGGATGCTCAAGTTGAAGTGCAGGACCTCCAGGAAAGGAAATGGTAGATAAATCAAGAAATACCAACCTTGTCAAGTGCGAAATCTCAATCGGAATCTGCCCGGCAAAGCCAGCATTCGACAGATTCAAATGACTCAAACTGGCCAACTTGTTGAACTCCAATGGAATCTGATTATAATTGAAGTTATTATAAGCCAAATTCAGGTGCTCAACGTGTTGCAGACCGAAAAGAGCACTTGAATCATCAAGTCCACCTGAAATCGACTCGCTGCTCAGGTCGAGATGGTGACACAATCTTCTTTGCAGGAGACACCTTCCCAGAACAGTAATCATCAGAGACATTGTTCCACTTCACAAGCTTTGTGGATAATGCAGGCTCAAAATTCAGGCTTTCCTTCAGTTGGAGCAACAAAGATTGCTGCTGATTGCTGGAACATTGGCCAGAGACCACCGGTACAAGGACACTGAGTGAAACATAGTAAATGAGTAATAAGAACTGGCATGACAACAAAGGAATTGTCATTGAAACTCTTTGTGTGAGACCAAAGCAATAAAACACAGAATAGGTTAGTCCAAGAACAAATGCCTGGAGGGCAAAGGCTTCATTCATTTCATGATTCTTTTCCCTCAGTGCAGATTTGTAATCTCAGTTTCTTCTTTTTCTCCGAGTTCATCTTGCCAGGAAATTGCACTAAAGTGAGAACGTTGAATTAGTACCAAAGGAGTCCTTCTGTAACATCATGGACGTCATGAACAGGTGCTTTGATTGCATCGTAACCATTAAATTGCTTATTAAAGTTATTGGTCTACCCAATCAAATTCATATAAACTTTGGAATAATGGTTGTAAGAGACTAGTGGAAAAGTGGAGGACTAAAGTGGAAATTGTGGAAGAAAATTCATGAGATTTGTGGTTGGCTTGACTCTGAAGTCTGAAGTCTTCCTCATATCGCAGTTTGCATTAATCAGTGTGTTTAAGTCAAGAAATACAACTTTGTCAAGTGCGAAATCTCAATCGGAATCTGCCCTGCAAAGCCAGCATTCGACAGATCCAAATGACTCAAACTGGCTAGCTTGTGAACTGGGATGGAATTTGAGTATAATGGATGTTTTATACGCCAAATTCAGGTGTTCGATGTATTGCAGATTAAAAGGAGCACTTGAATCATCAAGTCCACCGAATCGTTTCGTTACTCAAGTCAAGTTGGGTAACACATCCCTTTTTACAGGACACGCCTTTCCAATAACAGTAATCTGATCCATTGTTCCAGTCCGCAAGCTTTGTGGATAATGCAGGCTCAAAATTCAGGCCTTCCTTCAGTTGGAGCAACAAAGATTGCTGCTGATTGCTGGAACATTGGCCAAAGACACCAGTACAAGGACACTGAGTGAAACATAGTAAATGAGTAATAAGAACTGGCATGACAACAAAGGAATTGTCATTGAAACTCTTTTGTGTGAGACCAAAGCAATAAAGCACAGTATTGGCTAGTCCAATAACAAAGGCTACATTCCTGGAAGGGCAAAGGCTTTATTCATTTCATGATTATGTTCCTTCAGTGCAGATTTGTAATCTCAGTTTCTTCTTTTTCTCCGAGTTCATCTTGCCAGGAAATTGCACTAAAGTGAGAACGTTGAATTAGTACCAAAGACACCCCTCGAACGAGTCCCTCTGTAACATCATGACAGGTGCTTTGATTACATCGGTGGGGAAGAAATGAATGGAAAATTCGTAACATGCTCAGATCACATGACGCCAAAGGATATATGATTTGCAATACGGTGAACAAAGGTCGGTACTTTGTGGAACGCCACAATAATTAATTAAGGCCCACCACCTGATCACACAACGCGAGTGTCAAAATCTCCATTCATTATATGAGCACATTGTAGCCCAAGTAATGTAGGTTGCATTCTCTTCAAATTTATGTCACGCTAGCTCTGTGTCTTGGGCTTCCACCACAAGACAGATTCTGAGGGTTTGAAACTAACATGGACGTTGATGAACCAAACAAAGGTACGCGGTACGCCCTTTCTCAAAACTCTGCCTTTTAACTCTATCAGGGTCTTTGATCATATAAACCCCAACAGCTTTCCCACATTTCCCCCAAATTTACAGGGCGAACAAGAAACGCAAGCAAAGCCCATAATCGTGATATTCGTCCCTAGGTTTGAATCTGCCAGGTACATTTGATCATTGTTTGATATCACACGTGTTCGATGAATGCCTCACAAAGTTTTGAACTACAATTGAGAAGTTATTGGAGTATGCACGACGTGATAATGAGAACAAACTTGACAACTAGAGCACATTTCTTTCACATATCACACTCACATGCACATATATAAAGTTTGCCACAGATTTATTAGAAGAAGAACAAGCCAGCTCAACATACACATGAAAGATGCACAAGAAAGAAGCACAAAAAGTGCATCCCTTATTCCTTGTTAGCTAACCAGAGTAGGTGCATTGTTTGTTCAAGATCATTTCAACGTCTCCGGTGGTGGCCTTTGACCTATATAAACATGTCTTCTGTTGGCGACCAAATCTTTGTTCTAGCCGAGGAAATATCTTCACAAGGATGCTATAAGTAGCTCTGTAATACCATTTCCTCCATCTCTTGCAAAAGAAAAGTGATCCAATGGCAACCCAAACCCGCATGTAAACCCAATCTACCAATCCAAATTGAACTATTTGGACCTTTCACAGAATCAGATTCAAGGAGAGATACCGAACTGGATTTGGAGGCTAAGTAATCTTCGTCAGCTAAATCTGTCTTGCAAACTCCCTGGTAACTCTAGAAGGTCCTTTCATCAACCTCACTTCTACTTTGTCTATGCTTGACCTTCATTCCAACCAGCTTCAGGGTCACATTCCGATACTGCCACCACATGCCACTTATGGATTACTCGAGGAACAATTTCAGCTCTACCATACGACTGACATTGGTAATTACCTTACTTACACCACTTTCTTCTCTCTTTCAAGCAATAACTTGCACGGCATCATATCGGGGTCAATATGCAGTGCAGTAAATCTTGAAGTTCTTGATTTTTCCAATAACGCTTTGAGCGGAAAATTCCCGCTGCTTATCTGCAATTTGTAGCGATGGATTTGCGGTACTCAATCTAAGGAGAAAGAGAAACAACCTTATTCCGCATTTCTGATAACTTTCCTGGAAATTGCGGCTTACAAATGCTAAACCTCAATGGAAATCAACTAGAAGGCAAGTTTCCAAAATCTCTAGCCCGGTGCGCCGAGTTAGTCATTTGAATCTTGGGAACAATCGGATGAAAGATTCATTTCCCTACATGTTGGGAAACATGTCATTCTTGCGTGTGCTGTTCTGCGGTCCAACAATTATTTGGAAGATTTGATTGTCACAATACTAATGGCAGTGGCCAATGCTTCAAATTATTGATCTAGCTAACAACAGTTTCAGTGGAAATATTCCGGGAAATTGGTTGACAACATGGCGAGCTATGACGGTTAATGAAGATGCTTCCTCATCAGTTCTGAACCATCCTGAATTCAAGGTGCTAATGTTCAGTGAGCTGTATTATCAGGATGCATTAACTATCACCAGCAAAGGCCTAGAGATGGAGTTGGCACAGATTCTCAATATCTACACTTTAGTCGACTTGTCCGGCAACAATTTCAGTGTATCCATACCTAAGGAAATGGGAGGGCTCACATCACTCTATGTTCTCAACTTGTCCAGTAATTCTCTCACTGGTGAAATTCCATCATCATTGGCTAACTTGAAACAGCTCGAGTCCTTGGACCTGTCAAAGAACAACCTGAGTGGGCAAATCCAGAAGAGCTTGCAGAACTTAGTTTTCTTTCATTCATGAATCTCTCTTATAATCAACTCGTTGGATTGATCCCCACCGGTACTCAATTCTCAACACTTCCAGCATCTTCATTTGAAGGTAACAAAGGTTTATGGGGGCTCCGTTGACAGAAGATAACAGAACGGGATGCCACCGCCAACAAATAACGGAAGTCCTTCACATTTCGGACAAGATCAGATTGATTGGGATTTTTTGAGTGTTGAAAATTGGATTTGTGTCAGGTTTTGGAATTGCGATCGGGTCACTTTTGTTCTGCAAGAAATGGAGGAGATGGTATTACAGAGCTATGTGTAGCATACTTGTTAAGATATTTCCTCAGCTGGAAGAAAGATTGGGTAATCACAGAAGACATATTTACATCAACACGAGGTGGAGAAGCTGAAATGATTATGAAGACAGTAATGCAGCTGTAATCCTTCAATCCCTATAAGGTCTGATTTTTCTCTGTTTTCTACTCAAAGTAAATTGTAATTCGTAATATCTCAGTTATGATGTATAACTGACTGAATAATGGCAAAGTATTCACTCTCCTCGTTACCTCTTACTCTCTTACAGCCGTTTTACTTTCTTTGGTGGCCTCTTCTATCTCATAGTTAAATATGAGAGAATCTTGGTGAAAAAAAAGACATGCAATATGTTTGTTGGTTTTTGCACTTCTGAATTATGCAATATATGCAGGTTATTTGTAGGATGTCTAGATGTTCTAATTCTTATAGTTGTAGTAATTTAGCAGTTTATAGTT
This sequence comes from Fragaria nilgerrensis, assembly GCA_010134655.1. Classification (NCBI taxonomy): domain Eukaryota; kingdom Viridiplantae; phylum Streptophyta; class Magnoliopsida; order Rosales; family Rosaceae; genus Fragaria; species Fragaria nilgerrensis. The sequence continues at coordinate 8,070,637 of CM020982.1, forward strand.
TGTGTTTTTGCTATGGAATGAGTTGTGTTGTGGTAACTTAGAAAGTTTATAAATTGTTGGGTATGGAATGAGATAATGAGTTGTGGTAATTTAGCATGTTTTGAGAAATTCTTATTTGATATGGGATGAACTTTGCAAGTTTGGTTAGCTTGTGAAATTGGTTCTAAAGGGACGGAATTAACATTGCAAGTTTATAAATAAAATTTCCATCTTGTTTTGGAGTGAAATGACTCACTAAACCAGTTGTAAATCTAGATTGATGTAAATGAAGATTGAACAAAATTACTCCTCAAAATACGACACATGGTATGTCCTTAACACCGTCGTAGACAGTAAGGAAACAGAAATGGGTTAGGGTTTCAACTTAAATACTAATATGATAATTCCACAAATGAAATATGAACGTTTAGAATGGGTAAAAAAAAAAAAAAAAAACTGACATCCATGACCGGTCGGGTCGGGTCAATTTTCGGGTACTCAAGCACCCGCCAAAAGAAGAGAAAAGGGAAAGCATCAGTAACTTTAACCCCTCCTTTAAAAAATCGAAATCGGAAGTGACAGTGGTTTTAGGGTTTGAAATTATGGACATGGACATTGATGAACCAACCAAAGGTACGCCCTTTCTCAAACACTCTGCCTTTCAACCTATCAGGGTCTTTGATCATATAAACCCTAACAGCTTCCCACATTCCCCAAATTTACAGTCGAACAAGAAACGCAAGCAAAGCCCATATCGTGATCTTGATGGGCGCACCGGGTAGCGGCAAGTCCACATTCTGCGAACAAGTCATGGGCTCCTCAATTCGTCCCTGGGTTCGAATCTGCCAGGTACATTTTTCATTGTTTGATATCGCACACCACGTGTTCGATGAAATGCCTCAATGAATTTTGGAACTATAATTTAGTTATTGGAGTATGCATGACTAGAGAATGCTGCATTTTCATTTGGTTGTTTCGGGTTTGTTGTGGTTTGTTAGGATACTATCAAAAATGGAAAGCCGGGACGAAAGCGCAGTGTATTGAGAGTGCGAGGAGCGCATTGAGGGGAAATGGGTTAGGGTTTCAACTTAAATACTAATATGATAATTTCCACAAATGAAATATGAACGTTTAGAATGGGTAAAAAAAAAAAAAAAAACTGACATCCATGACCGGTCGGGTCGGGTCAATTTTCGGGTACTCAAGCACCCGCCAAAAGAAGAGAAAAGGGAAAGCATCAGTAACTTTAACCCCTCCATTTAAAAATCGAAATCGGACGGAAGTGACAGTGGTTTAGGGTTTGAAATTATGGACATGGACATTGATGAACCAACCAAAGGTACGCCCTTTCTCAACACTCTGCCTTTCAACCCTATCAGGGTCTTTGATCATATAACCCTAACAGCTTTCCCACATTCCCCCCAAATTTACAGTCGAACAAGAAACGCAAGCAAAGCCCATAATCGTGATCTTGATGGGCGCACCGGGTAGCGGCAAGTCCACATTCTGCGAACAAGTCATGGGCTCCTCAATTCGTCCCTGGGTTCGAATCTGCCAGGTACATTTTTCATTGTTTGATATCGCACACCACGTGTTCGATGAAATGCCTCAATGAATTTTGGAACCTATAATTTAGTTATTGGAGTATGCATGACTAGAGAATGCTGCATTTTCATTTGGTTGTTTCGGGTTTGTTGTGTTTGTTAGGATACTATCAAAAATGGGAAAGCCGGGACGAAAGCGCAGTGTGCGAGGAGCGCATTGAGGGAAGGAAGAGTGTGTTTATAGACAGATGTAATCTGGAGAAAGAGCAAAGAGATGAGTTTGTGAAGCTGGGCGGTGGTGGGCAAGTGGATGTTCATGCTGTCGTGCTTGATCTTCCTGCTAAGGTGTGTATATCGCGGTCGGTGAAGCGAACTGGGCATGAGGGGAACTTGCAAGGTGGGAAAGCTGCGGCGGTTGTGAATAGAATGTTGCAGAAGAAAGAGTTGCCGAAGTTAAGCGAAGGGTATGGTAGGATCACTTTTTGCCAGAATGAGAGTGATGTGAGTCTGCTGTTGGTACGTATACTGGACTCGGTCCGTTGGATACACTTCCCCATGGGACTTTGGCCAGAAGAAACCGGGTGCTAAAGTTCAACTTGGTATAATGAAGTTCTTGAAGAAAACAGAGAATCCTGCTAATACTGAATCGACTTCGAAGAAGGTTCAGGGTTCTGATGCTTCTCAAATTACGGGGAACAGAATACAAGTTTGAAAGGAACAGGTTTGTCTGCTGAAAGTGATAGCATGGAGTCCAAGAAAGATGAGCAGCTTGTCGTAGGTTCTTCTGGCACTGACGTCTGTCTTGATGATGCTCCCACCCTGGCATTTCCATCTATTTCCACAGCAGATTTTCAGTTTGACCTTGAGATGGCATCTGACATTATTGTAGAGAAAGTTGCAGAATTCGTTAATAAACTTGGAAATGCTAGACTTGTTTTAGTGGACTTGACTCATAAATCGAAGATTTTGTCTTTGGTGAGGGCTAAAGCTTCACAGATAAACATTGACTCCAACAGGTTCTTCACATTTGTAGGAGATATCACTAAGCTTCATACAGAAGGAGGTCTTCACTGCAATGTGATAGCTAATGCCGCTAACTGGTAAGCTTTTACATTTCATATTAATGCAAATATTTCATTCTGGTGCTAATAGAGAAAATTAATTCTATGAAACTGGAGGTTATTAGCATTTTCCCCTTTCTATAATATGATGTTAATATAGAGTTTTTCTGAATAAGGATTGCATCCATTGCCCACTAAGTTGAGTCAGTAATAATGTAAAGGTGGATGTAGTCACTTCAACTTTATTCTCTTTATGAATGAAAATGTGATTATACATTTCTTCTACAAAAAGTTGATCAAACAAAAAACCATACTGCTGCAGGCGGCTTAAACCGGGAGGTGGTGGTGTCAATGCTGCAATCTTCAATGCTGGAGGTCCAGCCTTAGAGGTTGCAACCAAAGAACAAGCCAAATCTCTGTACCCTGGGAATGCTGTTGTTGTTCCTCTCCCTTCAACTTCTCCCCTGTTTTGTAGGGAAGGAGTAACCCATGTCATACATGTTCTTGGACCCAATATGAACCCACAGAGGCCAAATTATCTTGACAATGACTATAATAAAGGCCGCAAAGTTCTACAAGACACTTATAATTCACTTTTCAAATGTTTCGCATCAGTAGTAAGAACCAAAAGAAGGTATGCAAAGGAAGCATTGAAAACCTTCAGTTGAAGCTGTCAGAGTTAGAAGATCACTCTGAGAGCGGGCCTACAAATCACTCTACAAACAGCTATCAAAAGATCAAGAGAGAGGATCTTCATGAATCTGAAAGGAACAAACGGAGTAAAGGATATCAAGCTGCAGCTGAAAATGTCTCTGACACCATACTGGTAAACCAAACCTCAAGTCTGATGGAAGCAAGAATAAGTCCTGGGGATCATGGGCTCAGGCTATTTACAACATTGCCATGCATCCAGATAAGCAGAGGGATGTAGTACTAGAGATATCAGATGATGTCGTTGTACTAAATGATCTTTATCCAAAGGTAAGTCACACCTATTGTTAGTTATCGTCCACTTCTATGTTTTAGCTGGTTAATAAAAAATTTCTCCTCAAAAAAGCTGGTTAATAAAAGTTTGGAATTTTTGCAGGCACAAAAGCATCTCCTGGTGGTGGCGCGACATCCTGGTCTTGATCGCTTGGCAGATGTATGCAAAGAACACATTCAGTTGCTAAGGACAATGCATGCGGTTGGTTTGAAGTGGGCTGAAAACTTCTTGCATGATGATTCAACATTGGTCTTTCGTCTTGGATACCACTCGGTACATATGCTACTTTTGCTTGGTGCCTTTGTGAGATGTGTTTTCTCTAACATTTACTCTTGAAACTGTTTTCCTGGATTGACCTGAAGAATTGGTCGCATTAAGAAAGTAAATCGAATCTTTGATATCCGTTTACGTTTAGATGATAGATGTCTGTAGAGATGTGTCTTCTTCTCTTTATTACTGTCTTGAGAATGGTATATTTGTCCCTGATCATGACTGTGTAGCATTATTTGGGCTGTAAAGGAAGACGGCCTAAAAAGCATTTGTGATGTCTTCTCTTTCAGGAACCATCAATGAGACAGCTGCACCTACATGTAATCAGCCAGGATTTTAATTCAGCACATTTGAAGAACAAGAAACATTGGAACTCTTTTAATACTGCTTTCTTTCGAGACTCTGTGGATGTGATAGAGGAAGTCAGTAGTGATGGAAAGGCGATACTAAATGATGATGAGAGCCTGATGTCTGTGGAGTTACGATGTAACCGATGTAGAAGTGCTCACCCCACCATACCCAAACTAAAACTGCACATTGGCAGATGTCGAGCCTCCTTCCCAAACACCCTGCTCCAAAATGGTCGTCTACTAACTGCACCAAGCAATTCTAGCACTGATCCATAGGAATGTACAAGCTGGTGTCTTGAAATTTTGCTGCATGTAAATATGAACTAGATGATTTTTGATTGTTCAACTGGTTTCTCTCAGAACTTGTGTCTCTGTTTCTGTACAACTTGTGTCTCCTCCAAAATGAGTTTGTTTCAATCAGATGATTAGGAGAGGAGATATAATGGATCACCACCTGTTTCTCTTCTGTTGTCTTTCCATTACGAGGTACTCTCTTCTTACTTCGTCTTCTTGTTTGTTTGTTTGTTATTCCAGCTTTCTGTAAATTAGTGAAACTCATGAAACACTATGTTCTTAATTATAAAAAGTAAATATATAAACTAACTTAATCTGATCCCAAGCTGGTCTATAACTATAAAGAGGTTATCTGCTACAATTAGGAGTTGATCCTCACTGATGTACCGATACGTTAATATATTGCGACTCTCATGGAGATTCTAAAAGTTATAAGAATTGATGCTTCAAGCCACCAACTCCCCCCAATTTCATGGTCTACCATCAATCCATCATACAGGAAAGAAGAAAAGCACAAGTGCAACTATAACTCTAAATGTTAGATGCCAAAGATAAGAGTGAGCTTGATAGTTTTGGCCTCCCTAATTCGTAATTACCCCTTTCCTTCCCTTAACTCACGGAAAGCTCCAAAACCGACACGATCGAGTTTTGAGACCAATCCATCTATGCTCAAGTTGAAAATGACAATCATAGAATAAAGACAGCTTCACTAGTTGATTTAGATTAATAATTTGGTCAAGGGGCACTGGCATATGTGGACAAAGTAGCAGCAGCACATCACGGTGGTCGGGGGCGGCCAAATGTTGGTCTTAAACAACGTTGTAGTCACACATGGATCTGTCATCCTAAACGTGTCAAGGTACGCCTTGTTTTCCACAGACCATTTAGGATCACAGAACTTGATCAGTTGAAAAATCCGAAGATACTAATATTCAGAAGGAAATATACAGACAAACCAGAAATCACTGGAGTAAAAAAAACTTGACAGACACCATTCTCAAGAGCTTGGCTTGATCTAAATCTGTGAATGCGAATGAAGGCCTTCATGACACAGGAGAGTTTTACTGAGGATTAGGTGGGCGGCTGTTGGCAGCCGAAACCCTAGACCCCCACTCAAGCAACTCTTTGCTGGTATCATCCTTGTGAACAATCACCTCAATGAAGCAAAAGCTATCCTTCTTGGGTCCATTTGCAGTCTCTATTGCTTCAATCAGCTCCTCTTCGCAACGCACCTGAAAGATTACATGAATTCGTTAACAGTGAGTTTTACGATCTGTGAAGCTGCATATTTAAGGGGGTGGAGGTAAATCAGGTAATAAGCAAAGTGTTTTAGCAGACTGACCTTGGTTGTCCAGCACTTGCCTTCCCCATTGTGGATTGCATCAACCAGTCCAGTGTAGTTCCAGTTCTTGATCACATTGTATGGTCCATCATGGATTTCCACTTCAATGGTGTATCCGCCATTGTTTATCAGGAAAATGATGGTCCTCTGTCCATTTCGAATCATTGTGGACACATCTTGAGCAGTCACCTATTAGGGATACAACAAAACAAAGGCATAAACAAATGAATGTGGGAAGTTAAAGTTTTCAGCATACAATCTCTATAATCACTTTGGCTATTGCAGAATTCGCAAGACTAGTAATGTGATCAATATTGCATACCTGGAAACTCCCATCACCAATGAAAGCAATCACTCGCTTCTCAGGTACAGCCTGAGCATACCCAAGAGTTGCTCCAACTGACCAACCAATTGATCCATATTGCATTTGGAACTCATACCTGAAAATGCACTTCCAGTTACCAATTAGAATTGTGACATTATAATGGAAAGAAACAAGAACGATCATTAAATTCTCCCAAAGGCTTACCCGCAGCCGGGTGGCAATTTCAGCTTCTGACAGTTAAACCATGAGTCCCCTGTCTCGGCAATCACAGCGGTTTCAGCTGACAGCATCTTCTGAATGTGTTTGAACAGAACATTAACCCTCAAAGGTTCTTTGGGTGCGGCCTTCAGAGGCTGGCCATCAGGCACAAAGATCCTGCGGTAGTTCTCATAAGCAGTGTTATTATGCTTCAGCTTCTTTGCTAGGCCTACGAGGAAATCCTTCATAAGAACACAACCAAATGTAGGGCCATTTCCTATTGTCACACGATCAGGCTGCACAATGATTGCCTTCTCTTTCTTGAGAAGGAGTGAGTATCCAACAGAGCTGTAATCATTGAAAATCGGCCCGGCAAACAAGTATGCATCTGCAGACTCCACAATCTCAGCACAAAAGGCAGTGCTCACAGCGCCCCAGTATGTTCCGATAAAATGGGGATGGTGCTCTGGCACTTGCCCCTTTGCTGATGGCATCACAGCCAGAGCAAATCCAGAAGCATCAGCCAGTTCAACAAAGGCATCACCAGCATGTGCAGAGCGCAGTTTGGGCCCGCCCACCATAACCGGCTTCACTGCCTTGTTCAAGAACTCTGCAGCAGCCTCCACTGCAGCCTCTAGTCCCCACTTATTGCTCAATCTGCAAAACCAAGTAGAAACTTACATGAGTTCACAGTAAGAACTTAACAAAACCATAATCTCTCTACAAACACCATCGTCAAAAGAGATCAAAACGCACAAAACTTACTTTGGAGACAATGAGAATGGAACAGGTTCACGGCTGAAAGTAGGATGAGGAATCCCAGCCAAGTTGCAGCCAATGCTGATATACACAGGCTTGCTTTCTTTCAACGCAGTCGAAATTGCGGTATCAATCAACTCATGTGCATCCTCCAGATTATTCACCACAGCCTAGTCCAAACCACCCACATACCCAAATTAGCAAAATAAACTCAGCGGTTATCAAACTACAGATCTCTAGCCAACCCCACATTCCCAAATTAGCAACCTTCAAATCCAAGCAACCCCAACACAAATATTTTATTGGGTCTCCAAAACACACATCAAAGTAACCAAACTTCGAAAAAGAATGAATCTTTAACAAAACCCACTAAAACCCAACACCAATTCATCAAAAAGATTCAAACTTGATCATGTTCTTTACCTGAAAGCAAGTCACGGTCTGAAAGCACCGGAGCTCTTGACTGAAGTCCGGCAACCCAATAGTATGGTGAAGAATCCTGTTAGTCCCATAATCATTGGAGTTGGGCCCACCAACAATACAAATCACCGGCAAATTCTCACTATACGCGCCGGCGATCGCGTTCAGCACACTCAGTCCACCAACAGTGAAAGTCACCACGCACGCGCCGACGCCACGCGACCGCGCGTAGCCGTCGGCGGCGTACCCGGCGTTGAGCTCATTGCAGCAGCCAATGTTGGTGAGGCCGGGCTCGGCGATGAGGTGGTCGAGAAGGGTCAAGTTGAAGTCGCCGGGGACGGTGAAGACGTCGGTGACGCCGATTTGGACGAGGCGGCGTGCCAGGTGGCGGCCGAGGGTGGCGTCGGCGGAGCTGAGGGGGTTGGAGGGGACTGAGTTTTGGACGGTGGAGGTGGCGCTGTTTGGTAAACAACCGACGTCGTGGTTCTCGGTTTTGCAGACGTCGATGGAGCCAATCTTGGTGTCCATGGAGGTTTAAAGGTTGAAACTTTTTTGTGATCAAATGGGAATTTTTGTGATGAAAGATTGAGACTTCGAGTGAAAAGATGGAAGCTTTGTGGGTCTTTGGTGAGAAAGAGGGATGGGTTTATGGGGTTATATAGTGAAGGTGATGGTGGTTATGGGAATGGAGGTTTTTACTAGGGCTGGTTTTCATGTGATGGTCTTTTTGTAAAGGCAGTGGGTAGCAGTGGGTTCTTTGAAATGCAACTTTGTTTTGGAAAGGGCTAGAAGAATTGGAGTTTTGCGGATTAATTTTTTTTTCTTTGGGATCAAGAAAAATTGATATTTTCATCTGTGATGTTTGGGATGGGATCATGGGAAAGAAGAGATCCAATTGCCTAGTTGTTCTCTTTTCTTATTTAGCACCAAGAAAATTAATTAAGGGCAATGATAACATATTTATAATTCTGAGACAGAAAAAGAAAATTGAATATGATTAGTGAGTATTTTTCAAGGGTAATAAAAAATAAGAGATGAACAACAAAGGTTAGGTTAAATTTTAATTGTGCTACCTATGCATGGAATTGGAGCATAGATAATCTACTATATATATGTATGAACGTAATGTAATGTCCTTAATCAAGTAGCTGGCTTTGTTAATTGTGCTACCTATGCATGGAATTGGTGATGAACCGTGAACGTCATTTTCGTGGTCCTGAATAAAATCTCGTCAAACCGTCAATGATAATTACTCAAATTAAATCAGTGATCTGGTATTTAAGGGGTTTTGTAAAATCCTGGTGCGATTCGCAGTGAGCAGCACGTTCATATATATGATTGGCCAGTTTCGCGCGATAATGAAGAAGAGACTTGAACCCCCAAACGACGACGTTCTGATTTTTTGAAATGACCGCGTTGTCGGAGAATACTATGAGCGAGGTTTTGTGAATGACGGAATCCAGGTTGTGAAAACCAGAAGAGTCGCCGGTATATTACAAAACCAAAGCTTTCTATATTTTGGTCATTTCACCAGTTTCCAGTTTTGGATCATTCCAGAATTAACAAATAGATTAAAGCTGCAATTGATACACCATGCACACCTACCAAATGACACGTAGTTAGTCTCATGTGGCTGAGTTGCATATAATAATCTTTCTGTACTTACTTGAGTAAAAATGTAATATTATGGATGTAATTTTTTTTATCTGTTTTACTGTTTAATAATGATGTGTATATATGGTGTCTAGCTTCGAAAATTCTTATACGAAGACAAGCGACTAATATGTAATCTCAACTTTTTATTTGATTCAAATATTTATGTGACACAATCATGCATATAACCGAACGCGGTTTAAAAGGACTAGGATGTGCGTTTTTTGGGTTTCGGGATTAAAACAGTGGTTTCAATCAATCCTCAGCGTACTGGACAGAAACAAAAAATAAAGAATACAACGGTTTGTTTACCTAGTGAAACCTCAATTTGAGGAAAAACATTGCCGGAGTTTTAACTCTTGAAAGCCTCTAATGAAAAGAGAATTCACTAGGAAAAGAACGAGTCAATTACAAATTTTGTAGCACTAACCGCAGTTACTATCTCTAGAACCCTAACAGATATGTTTGAAGCACTCTTCTTCTTCTTCAAGTAATCTTCTTCTTCAATCTCCAATTCTTCAATCTCCAAGGAACTAACCACGTCTTTGATCCTTCAATCACATAAACAAGTTCAACTCAACACAGAACAGTTGAATTTGTGACCTTACAAAGTAGTTGTGTAAAAGGTCCCTGTAATATACAAAGTATTACAGCGGAAATACTGTCTCTCAAACGCTATGCGTGTAAATGTAGTTCTCCAAGAATAGTTGTGTAAAAGGTCGTCTTCAAACAAGATGCTACGTCTCTTTTATAGACGTCCAAAACTCTTGTGCAAGACATTTTCTCATCATCAACATAGAAATCCTTTAAACTGTACAATCACCAAATCAATCAAATATATCTCATATATCAAATCTGATAATTAAAGGAATAGAAAACCTAATCAAATTAAGTTTTATTCCTTTCACGCATTAATAAACCCTAATCATATTAGGTTACATTCATTCTCAAGTGAAATCTAATTCAATAAGATCAACATCCTAATCAAATTAGGATCCTTGTCTATCAACGTAATAACCAAATTAGATATACGTACTTAAGACTTCTTCCCATGTGCATATCCATATCCAATTAAATATATTATATATATATATATATATATATATATATGTCATAGTGAAAATAGCCTTGCAATGCACGCACCAACCTAGAGTTTATTTCCAATAGAATCATATCATATATATAATCAATCAAATGCTCATCAATCAGATATTTAACCATGTATATAAGTCCTAATCAAATTAGAACTTCTTTGTTCACACTTCTCCTCTTTTGTATAGAGATGCCAATAAATCATATACCAATAATCTCTCCCTTTGGCATTCCTATACAAAACACATGTTAACACATATAATCCTATTATATGCAACATTGCACTCAATAATAATGACAACGACTTCTTGCTTCCAATTCAACTCACATAACATGAAACACTTTTAGAAAAATAGCCAAGTGAAAAGTAAGAGAAGTAGATGATCATAAGAATATCAAAGACACACATTATCAGACACGACCCGCCCCGAATTTCACCCTGAACCCGGAGTAAATCGTGCAGGGACCACCTCCAAAGAAAGATTTACCGCAAAATTCGGTACAACCTCCCTTGAAAATGGACAACCCTTCCAATAGAAACCTGCAAACACGTCTAAAGGTTCCAAATCCAACCTTAACTTCTGGAGCCTTCGTGCTCCCAAAAACAATCACCACCAACAGGATAATAAACATTATCTAAGATAATATACATCATCCGAAAATATTCTAAAATATCAACAAGCATTCACCCACAACCAAAAATGTCACATCCCGACCCGTAAGATTTTATCTTATTTACTAGCTTGATTATAATAAGAATTTTACCGTCTCCGACATTGACATATAGTTTAATTGGTCCCTAGAGGGGTTTTAAGGGACGATTATTTCGGAGAGTTATTCGTAGGAGAAAAATGTAACGACGGTAAAAAATGGTAAATTTAGCTAGTAAAAGGTAATTTTTATTAGGGTATTATTTTTGGGGGTGTTAAATTTTTGGATTGGGTATATATTGGGTTGGAACCAGTTGGGCCAAGCCCAACATATTTCTCTCTCTTCCCTCCCGATTCTCTCTCCTCTCTCTCTTTCTCTCCCGATTCTCTTTTCCTGCCGGATTTTCTTCTCTGCCGTCCGGCCACCGTTCGTCGCCGCACCGGTCCCAATCGATCGGTCTCCAACCCAGCTACCGTTCTAGACCGGTGACAGCCTCTCTAGCGCCGCTGTGAGGGAGAGACGTCGCCCGGAAGTTCCGGCTGCCTTAAGCTTTCCGTCGCCGGAACTCCCTCCTTCGGCCACCAATCCGGGCAAGCTTGGTACGGTTTTGAAGCTCTCCTCCCGTGCAACAACCCCTCCAAAAGGCTCGATCCCTCCAAAAGCTAGTAAATAAGATAAAATTTTACGGGTCGGGATGTGACATTATCAGAGCATATTCAAATAACAATGTGCATGTTCAGCTTTCCCCTTAAGAACAACATTCTCCCCCTAAAATCAACACTCTCCCCCTTTTTGTCTAGGAATGACAAAGGTGAATCACCTAAGCATATGCAATCCAAGTATTAATACTCCCCGTAAGAGTGATCATATGGAGAATGCAAGAATGAAATGCAAACATGCATGATGAACTGAGTTGTCTTCCATGAAATATCTGAAGAGGAGAAGCAAAGCATTCAACTAAGGTACAAGTCATAGCTTTACACATATAAAATAGATAAACTCAATTTTTATGCTTGACTCAATCGACACAAACCTGCAAGCAAGAAGCATATGTGTGATCAATTATGTACCTTGAGTGAAAAGTGAACAGTCTTTGCTATGGGGTGAGAAACACCTTGAGATGTCAACAACTTAGCATAATAAACATTATTACACAACCCCCTTATAACTCATGTGTGGGCACTTCACATATTTCATTTTACTTTTTGGCTTTTCACACAATCTTTAATTTTTGAATTTTTAACCCACGTAGCAAGTACAATATCAGTAACTCCCAAGCTAGTTGGCTTTAGGGTACTAGGTGTAACAAGAACACCTTTAAGAACATGTACTCGAGTCAAATTCTATAAGATAAACATCCTAATCAAATTAGGATCTTTGTTTATCAACGTAATAACCAAATCAGATCTACGTACTTAAGACTTCTTCCCATGTGCATATCCAATTAAACATAGATATATATTCATATATGTCATAGTGAAAATAGCCTTGCAATGCACGCACCAACCTAGAGTTTATTTCCAACATAATCAAATCATACATATAATCAATCAAATGCTCATCAATTAGATATTTAACCATATATATAAGTCCTAATCAAATTAGAACTTCTTTGTTCACACTTCTCCTCTTTTGTATAAGGATGTCAATAAATCATATATCAATATCGTTAACAAAATTGAAACATAAAAAACCAGTCCAAAGAATCTAAAACACAAAAAGTGAGGATCGGAAGTCGAAACAGAGATTGTCTTATTAGGAACAAAATAGAAAATGTCACGTACATAAATTAAAGGTTTCTAGTCTTTATTCAATATGCGCATATCTAATTGGGTGACTTGCACATTAATGATAAGTGTATCTTGACCTATAGAATCCGCTCCCTTCTAGCTTTCTGTTTTCATCTATTTTCTAAATAAAGTCTTAAAATGGGGATTTACGACAAATTGTTGTACGTTTTTTTTTAATTGAGAAAACTAAACTTACAAAGTCAAACTGGAAAGTTGGTTGTACTTGAGGGGGAAGATGATACAACCAAACAAGAGAGTCAACAACATTATGACCTCTTGAAGCTAAGCTGGTTTCAACCTGTTGCTTTGCTATCATTCATTGCATGCAATATATTCCTAGGAGGATCAGAGTTTTTGTTTATGGTCGTCGACATAGAAAAGACCAGTACAATATGAATTTATGCTGTAACATGCCCGCAGATTTAGCATCTAATCAGTTGAAAAATAATTGTTGTCCGAGTCACTATGTTTGTTATAATATAATTGGAATGTTAGAGCAACTGGGCTCGATCTCTCCATGTGAGTTCAGTAATATAAGGGCTCGGTGGACGGCTAATGGCAGCAGCAACCTTGGAGCCCCTTATGCAAGGACCTCTTTGCCTAATATCGGTAGAAGATTTTTTAGTGAGAATTTTTAAGTTGAAGATTAGTTAATGATTTTTCTGTTTATAGTTTAAGAGATTAATTTTTGATCACATTTTCACATCTCATCCGTTCAGTTTTTAGGTTTATATGAGTAGATCATTTCTACAAATTTTCAGCTAAATTGATGTTCGTTAAGATAACAAACTAGATCAAATTAATAGACGAATCAAATCTGTCAAATATGAACCGCTCAAGTTCATAATTGATAAATCACACTTATGAATGCCTTAACAATTTTCAATATAGCTGAAAATTTAAAGAAATGATCTACTCATAAATACTTATAAACTGAACGGTTAAGATGTAGATATAAGATTAATAGGTGGGATAAGCTGAAAGTCCTCAACTTAAGTGTCTTTATTAGAAGGGCTCACTCGGTAACTATCCGGTTTTGTATAGTGTGTTGAAGTAAGATGTAATTGGTTGGAAATAACTTAGGTGACCAGCTATGGTCATTTATGGGTGACAAACATCAATGAGAGATGTACAATTGTCAACAATAATTATAAACAAACATGTCAAATACCAAAAACTCTCATGTTATGTCCTTAAATTACAGCCAAACCTTTTAAAATGGACACGTGTCACATGTTCATTGATTAAGATGATCAGCCTTTGTCACCGAAGTCGGGTTCTAATTGGTTCGAGGTGGTGATTTACGTGCCTTCTGTTTCCAAATAAGACTGAGTTGATTGATAGCTAGCTAGCTAGCTATCTTTTCAGTGATCTACAGAGCCAATTCAATATATATTGAAATGGTTCATTTCATGCAAGAGGTTATTAACCCTTAATAATCACACAAATGAATGAGCTGATTAACATAATTACTATTATTCTATTAACATAGATGAACGGTGATAGGTTTACGGTCAAAGAGTAAAAATATCAATAGCCTTGTCCCTCAGTTCGTCAGAACTTCATTCATTTTACTCTAGAAGAACAATAAATTACACAGTTTAAAACAACCGAATGTAACGGAATTCAAATACAGTTGACATACAAAAAGCTATTGGTGTAGAGTTCTTACGTGATTTTCATCTCTAATTCTTGATGCTGGATCCTCCAGTCCTCACAAGTTGTGGGATGACCACATATCGAAACCAGGGTTGAAACTCATATGCTCGTTAGCTGTAGTCTAAAAAATTTGTTTCGTTTGCTGTAGGTATGTACAGAACAGCTAGTCTAAAACTATGTCCAGGACTTGCTTTCCACTCATTTGAGAAGGGGCTCTGTCGTGTCTTGGTGAATCGTATGTCCCCGTTTAGAATTGCAGTAATAAACTTCTCTGCTTCTTCTGTAGTTACTTCACCCTCAAATGCTGCATATGTCCCCTTTCGAGGTTTGTAGGCTACCAACACCTTATCTAAGGATTTGAACCCTCCTCTGTCAAATGCGTTTAAGAATGATCCCTGCTTGGTGGCATCCAAGAGAGTGTAGGAGATGGAATCTCTCCTTGATAATGATTTCTGAGATACCTGAATCAATTCAACAAGTATAGTCAGACTGTGTGGATAACCAATATACAAAACAAAGAGAATGCACAAAACGGAAATACATTGATAACATATGAAATAAGAAGTTCAAAATTGAAGGAAATCTGATAACCAAACAGAGGAGAAGGATACTCACCGCGTTCAGAACTGATTCCAACTTCTTTCTTTCTTTGGAAGATCTGAATGCACCAATAATGCAAACTGGAATTTTGTCACCACAGATAGCATCAAAATTAGATTTTGTCAGTAGAGGTATCTGATTTTCCCCGGAATCAGATGATGGTTTCTTGGACTGATCTGAAGCTGCCTTCTTGTTCTTCTTCTCAAAACTTTCAATTAAACCACTGAGATCATGAATTGCTGATTTCAAATCTTTTACAGTGACGCCTGTTTTCAAGACATGCTTCTCCCCATTTGATAGCACACCAACTATAGCTGGTAGTGCATCAACTCCTAGCTTCTTCACTGTGGGATCAGAAGCATCCTGGACCTGCATCATTTCCCAGGTCATAACTTTGAAGTTAATAACATGTAATTACAAAATAATAAAGGCTGCATCAGTAAAGTTTTTCCCTGTAAAACCAAACATTATTCGTGTTGTTGTGGAAGATGGTTTTCACAATTCCCTTTACAGCTTCATTCTTTCCAGCAGAAATGTAGAATGTCTAATATTGTTATACTAAAAAGGCTTTGACCTTGTTCATAACTCAGTTCCACACCGGATATCAAGTAGGACACAGTAGAATAATCCTTTCACTAAGACAACATACCTGTACATCATAGAAAATGACGCGGTTATGATACAGTCCACTGAGGACGCGCCAGATAACAGGAGTATCTTTTTTGGTGGAGAGAAGAACCACTGTAGGAAATTTATCAACTGGGACAGAGGAAGACTTTAAAAAGTTCAAATCAACCCTCTTTGAAAACCTTGGCAAATGGTCTTGGCAAAAGGATTTTAAAGGTTTAGCACCCCAATCCCCATCATACTCGACCAACGAACCCTTCTCACTTGCTTTGTATGAATAAACAAATACCCTGGGCATTCTGCGTGGATATATGCCAAGGTCCTTGCAGAGTGACGCCTCTGTGTCACAGTTTACACTTCCAACCTGACAGAATAACATGGAAAGATTAGCATATGTGGTTATCAATGGAAGATCAGATGGTGCGAATTGCGTAAGCTCATACCTTTATAGCACCCTTCAGTGAGCTGGCAATATCCTCTATCATAGATTCAACATGCTGTTGCCCCTTCAAAGAGGTTGTATATGAGAATAACAGCCAAGTCATTCCCTGGTCAAGTATTTCTTTCTTGTAAACCTGTGAATTGAGGGCCCTTATGCTCTTCGGAGTGCTCCGAGAGCCAGGTCGAGCCCTACTTGAACCAGTGAAACCACCAAACTGACCTCCAGCTCCAGAATTATCCCCAAAAATGTTTGAGAACATGTCATTCATACCGAAACCGAATGGACTTCCACCACCGCTGGGGCCACCAAAGGAAAAGGAGAACGACTGGGAACCTCCCTGCCCACCCATGCTCTGCCAATCACTCGGTCTGTAGCTAAACTGGTTCTGTCCTGGTCCACCATTCGTGAAAAAAGTATATCCACCATGATCCCCTGGGGAACCAGCTTGAAATCCAGGATTACCCTTTTCATCTCCATACATGTCATAATTTTTCCTCTTCTCCTCATCAGATAAAATCTCATACGCTGACAAAGGAAGAAGAAATAAATCAATATTGGAAAGAACCAGAAGAGGTCTGCTCGAAAGATAATAAATAGATGAAAAAATCATGTTTCCTATGCAAGTACTTTAGTACAAATATCTTGTTGATGGGGCAGAGCTCAGAGACCACAAGAGTTATACAGACATGGTAGCGATTGAAATGACTACATTCAAAAGCTACACAAACTATTTAAGCTCGAGTATGGAAACATGATAAAATTCAACAGAAATGGCCAGCTGAGAGGAAACAAAAAATGGAAGAGAGGTATTTACCATTATTTATCTCAGCAAACTTTGATTGAGCTCCTTCGGCTTTATTCTTGTCCGGGTGATACTTTAGAGAAAGCCTACAGGCCCATTTCAAGTGACATTAGTAAGAGAAATGGAATATTTACATCTATAAACCAGAACAAACAAAGGAAAATATGTAGTCCATTGACAATCAACAAACTGTTAATTAGTCATCAACATCAATTGGACAAACTCGAACGTACATCAGCAATTGTAACAAATTAGGCAAAAGAAAAAGTGGTTCTACTCATTCTAGGATGTTTTAAACAAAGTTCAATAAATGATCGTCCTATATAAAAAATTTAACACAGAAGCACCTACACAAATGGCCATTCCGCCCTGTTAATGGTTAAACCCTTAATCCCCATCTACTCAACAAGACCCAAGCTCAACACAACTAAATCATAATGCAAGATTTAGGTTTGCACATTTTGCCATTTGAGCCATCCCAACTGAACCTAAGTCAATCACTGAATCACAAATTTTGCACATAGTTCATCCTAATTGATACATAACAATATCCACCAATCAATTTAGCGGTCACATCAAATGCTAACACTTCAATTTTCAAGGCGTCGACACAATCTGAATCTAGCACAAACAATCAGGCACATTACAGTCTAGCGTCTTTCACAAATACATTTACATGTCACAGCACAGTTACGAGGGTTTACGAAACATACTTGTGAAAAGCCTTCTGAATTTCACGTTGACTCGCATTTCTCTCCACTCCAAGAACCTGATAGACAATATAAAGCTAATCTCAGAAAAAGGTAATTCAGCACAAAACCAAAAGTTACCGGCAAACAAACAAATCGGCATATATTCTTATCCCTTTTGCCAATTTATCACAGCAGCAGAGGAAAAATGTTCACATTTTCATCAACAATCTAGCAAAGTACTTCCCCTAAAATTTTCATGATCCAATTCTTCAGATTTTTTTCTTAAATTCCTTAAAATTCTGTAATCAAATTCCATAATCACGAGCACATATCATTATATCCTACCACATTGCGTACATCCACATTGAACCAGAACAAGCAGAAAACGTAGAGAAAAAGTTGAAGGAAGAATTGAGAAGCCAGAAGCGTACCTTGTAGGGGTCTATGCCTTTGGCGTCGATGGCCACTAGGATCAACGACGCCGTCACGACGATGAGCGATACCAATCGGCGGTTAAACATATCGCAATCCGAGAATCGGAGACAGATTTTCCGGCTGCGATTATGTGAGGTTTGGGGTTTTCTTGGTGAAATTTGGACAAGGACGGTTCGAGATTGAAATTGGGGGCTTTATAAATGGGTTCGCGGGTTCCGAACAAATCCAGAAACTTCGTCTTCAAGGCCGTTTGGAACACGTGGCAATAAGATGTTTTCCCACGCAAACTGACCAATGAGAGAGCAGAGTTTGCGATTGTCTCCAAACGGCATCGTTTATGAACATGCATTTCCACGTCAGCTTGATGATTGTAGTAGACCAATGCTAGTGTGACACGTCAAAACCCTGTGTGTTTCTATTACCCCGGAGTCGGATGTTTTGCCTTGTATAAGAATATAGTTGATACCCGCGTCTATACACGGTGTAATATCCACATTATGCATATTTCACATATTTATAAGAGCTATCATAAAAATAATCTGTATACAACAAAATATCTAGCTAGTTTTGTGTTTTACCTAAAATATAAATGCTCCAATTGTTATGATTTTTAGGTATACAAAGCAGAAGAGAAAACGACAGAAATAGTTCCGTGAAACAACGGGGTAATAAATTATCACGGTAATATATTAATATCTTTAGACTTCTGTTTTGTGAAAAATGTTGAAGCTATTTCGAGAAGAGTATAGAGTGTGAGAAAGACGGAGCAATGTTAGGTGAGAGAGAGCGAGAAGCGGCGGGAAAAAAATAAAAAATTATACCTAGAGTTGAAATAAAGGGTAAATACGGAATTACACAGCCCATCAGCATGGTAAAAAGGTCTGCACACTATTCACAATGCTTATGAACAGTTAACCTAACAATAGTATATAGGCACAAAACGAAACAATAGTGAAAGAGATAAAACGAAGCAGCAATATTTTCTGAGATGCAAAAATAGGAACAAGAGAAATAAAAATAAAAGAGGTCTGAAGAGACAAGATCGATCAGGAAGATTCAAGAGGCAGAAAAAAAGTCAAAAATGGAGGGCAAAAAATTCATTGCCGAGAGAGAGCTTATCTAGAAAAATCTAAATTAGCTATTTAAAAAAAACAAAAACATTTGACCTGACCAGTTGTTACCGTGTTGATCCTATTTGAAGGTAGAACAGATTGAAATTTTACTAGTATTGTTCTCCATCTCGCAACAAAGATAAATGCAAAACCCAACCTGACGTCTCTTCAAAGGTTTTTATTTCAGCACAAGATTGAAAACCATGAGATCTCTTGGGAAAATATCACTCGCGAAGGTGATCACACGTCGCTTCAATTCTGAATCACTTGATTTGTAATCCCAGGAACAGTCCTGTTCTCTTTGGCACTATTTTTATTTCTTGGCAGACAGAAATGACCCAAACAGGACCATGCTCTTCAGTTTCACAGAGAATAACCTTAACTGTAGATTTTTTATATTTATAAGGGGTCAAAATTAAAGTCTAACAACCATTGCATTTCAAGATACAAGAAAGCAGTGTACTAGAAAAGCAAATTGGAGAAAATCCAGCTATAAAAGTGGACTATGTATTAAATTAATTCATATCCAGCCAGATACAAGGGGGGAGAAAAGACCAAAACTGAAATATGATTCGGTAACACGCGCTCATCCTTGAGTTTCAGCATCATTTGTAGCATCCATAGGTTCAGCTTCTGTAGACCCTTCCACTTTATCACCTTTCTTACCTGCAATGTGCAAAAACATCAGGAACCAAGCATTACAAAACACAACAGCATTTGTTCAACTTTTATACGGCTTACCTTTCTTTTTCTTTCCACCACCTTTCTTCTTTGTCTTGGTGCCCAAAGCCAACCATGCTTTGATTTCGGGATCATCTACTTGCTTAGTGGGCTGCAACTCTTGTAGGGGATGAGATGTGATCCGGTCTGACCCATTTGGCATGAGCAATACAGTGAACTTGATATGAGCAACAATATCACCTGCAAAACCATCAGTTCTTAGTAACAGTTCAATTAAACGTTTAAGGATATGGGAATGGGGTTTCAAAAAAAAAAACAAAGGTGAGAAGATCATTACCAGGTTTCTCGTGCAGAACAGGATATGGCTGCAAAAGATCATGGTTGACACACTCAAATAAACCCAAACGAGCCCTTTTCTCTTCCAAAGCCCTAATGACAGCAAAATTGTACTCATTAGAGCCACATTAAAATAAGGTGCAAGTAAATAAATAACAAAAAGGTGACAAGTACCTTGCAGTGAATGGCATAAGGGGGAATTTCTGGGTAATTTCACTGAAAATGAATCTAGAGGCTTTCATCTTCAGGTGATAGTTCTTGTCCACAGCTCTCTTGTATATAGTTGTCTGCTTCTCATCCAGTAACTTTGGCTGCAAATCAAATTAAAATGTTATGACGAGGACATAAGATATCAAAGCTAGTAGGTTGATGCGACTCCTTTATTACCTTTCCTTCACCTGTGCTTGCTACTATATCAATTGCATAAACTTCATTCTCCTCAAATTCTGCCTCCTCAACTCTTGTCTCTGGATTGGATATGCTCAATATGACCTTGTTTGCATCTATCACAAACTGCTTCATCTGGTGGCTAAGAACACCTTCAACAATTTTGCAATCATAAGCAGCAGCAACCTTTTGAATTGCCTCTGTAACATCTTTGTTCTGTAGACACCAAAAAGAAGAGATATTTCTGTAAACAATGTGATAATACCACACAATCCATTACATTGCAAAGAACAAATTGGGTTAACCTATCAGAGTAACTATGACAAAAAAGCCTCATTTGGATGTTGGTCCATAGCTTTTGATAGTATTCATCATATAGAATCAGGGAACAGAACTAATATTTTAGTTTAGAAGCGGAGCATGAAAAAGCAGCGACTGGTGCAAAGACGTGCTAAAACAGAATCAACTCCAATCAAATCAATTAAAATCACATCAAAACATCTGAAATCGATTGGATTCCGGGTAATAGTCAGAAATTGGCAGGGAAAGGTACACATGATCCTCCATCAGTGTAACTATGACAAATGAAGCTTCATTGGAATTAATCCATAGCCATTAATAGCTTATCATCATGGAGAGGTATCAAGTTCAATGAAGAGATGACCATGAACATATTTTTCCATGAATGAAAATAAACAAACTCAACACTATGACATAACACCTTGACAAGCATGACAGCCTACAGAGGACAATAAGGATGTACGCAAACAAGACCAAGTATAGTCATAAAAGTAGTTCACAGGCAAGCACAATATAGGCAACAGGGAAAAAGAGGAAACCAAAATTACAGATTTCCTCAGCAAAGCTGCCTAGTAAAAATAAATTGTACTAAGAGGCTAGACTGCTAGAGCAATGTTGGCCAACAGAGGACATTAAGAATGGACAATGAAAGAGTCCAACCTAAGCAGCCCATCCATAGCTAAGCATGATATAGGCAACAGGGAAAAAGAGGAAATCAACAAATCATAATCACCTCGGCAAAGTTGCCTAGAATTATAAAAAGATTTCTGGGAAATTAAAGAAATGTTTGACCTTAAAGAACATTAAGAGCAGACAAACAACATATCCACTCATAGCTGGTCCACAGCCAAGGATAATTTGGGCAACAGGGAAAAAGAGGAAATCAACAAATCATAATCTCCTCGGCAAAGTTGCCTTGATAGTATACTTGATCCTAGACAAAGTAATGTTCGCCCACAGAGGATATTAAAAATGACCAAAGAAATATGTTCACTCACACCATCCAAAGCCGAGCATTATATAGGCAACAGGGAAAAAGAGGTAATCAATGAACAATAGATCACCTCGGCAAAGTTGCCAGAAAAACCATCAGTCTCAATTCAGTGACATTTGAGTCGAACCGTTTGAAAGTCATAAAAGTTACCCGTACATGGAAAATACATATTAGGCACACTAGAAATGTTGGCATCCTACGCCAACCAACTAACCCATCAATTAAGCAAAGAATTCCCCCTCAGTGTAACTATGACAAGAAGCACCATCTGGATCTAGGTCCATAGCTCATACTAATAGCTCATCATCAGGGGGAAGCATTGACATAAAACATTTAAGGAACATAAAATCTCTTTATTCAAATTAAATCTTGCACCTATATGGACACAAAGTTCAAAGGCTAAAACCAGGTCCACGAGACACTAATTGACAAAACAGGAAGAAAAACATTAAACCAACTAAAATGTCAATTCATTTCACAACCAACCACAAAATGCACATCAGCATAATATAACCAGCAGGTATGCTACAAAACTAAAAATAATTAATAGATGATGCCAAATTACCTTTTTCCCTGGCTTGACAAGCCTCAAGGCAACTTCAGCAGCAGTGTTAGCAGCTGCTATAACATCTGCAGCTCTTCCAGTAATAGGCCCTGTTTGAAGAGCATGAGTGTGTGCGACTATGGCAATGAACCCATCAATATGACAACCCATATCACTGCACAACAACAAAATTCCATTACTTTCATAGCTTAAGCATCACCAAATGCACAGTAAGATACAAAAAACAATATGCGACCAGGGCTTACATCTTTACAATATCCCCTTCTTCAAACACTGTTTCATCGGTGGCAAGCGGAGAAAAATGGCATACAGTGTTGTTCACAGAAATGGAAGTTGGGAAAGCAACTCCTCGTTCAATCTTCTTCTTCGCACTTTTGTACATGTTACCGGTTTGCCTTCACAACAAAAAACAAACACATAAATAACCACAATCAAACACATTTTTGCTCAACAACAGAAAACCAATGCCAAAAATAAAACTTACTCTCTGATGAATGAATCACCTATCTCGCAAACGTCCACAATCTTAGCTTTCGGCTTGCATTCCGCTATCACTCGCTGCAAAGCCTCTGCCAATTTCCACATAAACAACTCATTCAGCTATAAACGAACACATAACCACCACGAAATTAAATCAAATCAAAACCTGGCATTTGGTGCATTTTAAAAACTCTCATATATGAAAACAATCAGATTCTAGTGTATAAATATGAGATTAAGAGTGAGTATATTACTGTTAACAATCTCAGCAGCGCTCTTGTATTTGGTGACCACTTCAGGAGAGGTGAGATCCAACTCCTTCTCCTCCCTCTCGTCGTCGGACGACATCGTTTCGAAGCTTCGGGAACCGGATTCTGAAACCTGAAATCGGAAATGAAGAAACGTTAGAACAAGAGACCGGCGGCGAATAATTACGGCGAAAATGAGGAAGAAGAAGAAGTTAAAATTGAAGGATGAGGGAATAGCAGACCTGGGTGGAAGAAGATTTGGGAGAGACGATGGAGGCGAGTGTGAGTGTTTGTGTTAGGGTTTAAAGGGAAGAGGGGAACAAATAAGGACGAAATGGAGGTGGGCTTAGTAGAAGGGCTAGGGTTTCAACGTGAGGCTGCGTTTGCTTTTATAGGATTCTGGGTCGCTGTTTCTTGTAGGGTTTTAATTTTCATTACTCACCTCTAGTTTGGTATAGAGTTTTAATGATTAAAATCACTTATAGTTACTGTTTTAGATAAATTTTTTGTTTGGTAAAATCTTAAAACGTACTTATTTAGAACTTTTTATTTTAAATAATCACAATTTTAAAAAACAGGTTGGAGGTTACTTATTTAAAACTGAGTTTTAAAAAAATTGAGTTTTTAAACCACAATATCAAACTAAGCCTTAATATCACAATATGCACGTTATTGCTTATTCTACATTTTTACAGTAATTGCTTATTCACTTATTATTGTTTTTTTTTCTATTTGAGTATTTGGTACGATGAAATACTAATCCGCGACCGAGAGCAATATATGGGTTTGGTCCCTCTTGATAAATGTTTTTTACAAGCTGGGAACATTAATGTTCATACCCCCTTAAAAATGTCTGCAACGTCAACCTCACTTCCAACCAAATATTTATACTAGATCAATCTTATTTTTATAATCCTTTCTATTATTGTCATTTACTTTCCTTTTTACTTGGGAAGAATAATATTTGGAATGGCAATAGAGTGATGTGAGGGTCAATTTTTGCTCTTATTGTTTTCTTCTTCCGCCATAATTCTGATGGCGAGGGAAAAAAAAAAGTGAAGATCAACCTCACATTGTTTAATTGTTACCAAATGAGTGAGGAGAGCACTATTAGTAACATAGTTGTAATCTATCAAGCGATGTTTCATCTGTCAATTTAAAACTCAAGAAAGGTAACCGCTAAGTCTTCATTTTCTTCTTTTTTTCGCGAAGATTTCATAAGATACACAGTATAGCTTGCTTAAAAATTAACATCTTGAGGCAAGTAATCAGGTAAATATACTAGTTTTGCAGACATCCTCAATGCATCCTATGTTTCAAACAGAGCGATCACATCAGTAGTTATCATCCCAAAAATCATTTATTGCAACTGTATGAATTGATCTTTCAAATTGGTCAAAACCGAAGCTATCCCTCAACACAGAAGAATCCATCTCAGGATAATAACTTACCTCACGTTAGGATAGTAAGGAGTGAACGAGAGGGTCGGACAATCATACTTACCGCGGTCAAAAAAGTAAAACTCATCTACCCTTTACATGTCCATTCCAATTTTGCTTGCCAATGAGAGTCGAAAAGAAGGACAAGGCACTTGCTTTAGTAGAGCCCTAACATTCACAAGTCCCTTAATGGTAGGTTGTTAAGGGCACGTTTACTAACTTGGAATGGAACTTATCATGAATTGGTATCAACAAGAATTGGTATCAACAAGAATCGGTATCAGAATATTTCATTCCATTATACTGTTTACTTACCATAAGGAATCAAAACAGGAATAAAACTAAATTACGATTGATGTTGTTTACTTACCATATAAAATCGGAATTAAAACTAGTTTGATTACTAAAATACCCTTACAAGAAAGGAAGCTAGATGTTTGCAATTTTATTGTTCTTCTTTTCAAAGATGTAAATATTCTTAGATGATATATTCATCAGACCACCTAAACTATATATATTGGTTAACTCAAGTGCGTGTGTTTAAAGTTTTGCAGCACAGATATGAACATTCATGAATGAAATAGAACCGAACGAAATAGAGAGGAGACGATAAACAAAAACAAAGAAGCTTATCGATCACCATGAAAGAGAGAAACAGACATTGGAGTGCGCCGTCTTCTTTTCTATTTTGTCGTCATTATTTTCTAATCTAACAATATTTTGTCGTTTTCTCTTATATATATATATATATATATATATGGTTGGGTCATTTAGAAATATTATAATTATGTGAGGATATTTTGGGGAGAAAAAGTTGATTCCATTACCTTGATTCTGATACCCACCTCCCCCCTTGGGTATCGAATAAGGGATTTTGTCAGGAATCGATTCCTGATAAGCAAGTGGGACCCACATCCATTCCAATACCTTGACATGTTAGTAAACGCCAGAATTCATCCATTCCGAAATCAATTACACCACTCTCAATTCCATTCCAAGTTAGTAAACATGCCCTAAGTGTTGAAAACTTGTGGGACTCATTTCACGCTGGGTAAAAGTGTCAACAACCGGAGAGTTTAAGTCATTAAGAGGCTAGACTGTCAGACTCCTATGGGCTTATAAAGTGGAAACTTTGGGCTAACAGGGTCTTACTACTCTCGTGTTGAAATCGGTTTAAACTCAAACTAGCCTTCCTGCACGCGCACGCTCGCGCGTGTGATTATTTGTTTTTCGAGAAATACGTGACTATATATACATGTGATGTATAATTGGACTTGCTGTGATTAATTAAATTATTACTCCCGAGTAGAAATCTAAAGCAATCAGAATCAGCAATTTGTACCTATAATATATGCAAAAACCCTCACTCTTGATTAAGTATCAACTAAAGGCCAAGAGAACAACATTAGAACCAAAATTGAGGACCCAAAATATGAGCAAAAAGCCTTCAATAGTAATATTGATGGGAATGATGTAACATTGTAATTGTTCAATAGAAAAGAATAGTAAGTAGATTAGTTCAACGAACAAAGAACAATTGTAATTTTAATAGCCTTACTCTCTATCTCTACAAAACAATTGCAGCCTATAAAATTAGAGACTTTCGTGCTTACACCTTATTCTTTAAACAAACCTTGATCATCCCATTCACAATGGTTGTCGACTATTCTTTACGATTTATGCTTCATTCTTCCTTGATGTGTTTGCATAAAGCCAGCCTTCATCCATGAAATTATCATCAAGGAGGAGTGAAGAAAAAAAAAACTTCAGAGCAATTTTAGCATAGAAGGTAGCAGTTTTGGAAGACGTACGTAAAAAGTGAGGGAAGATACACGTGCTCGTATAGGTGCAGTTGGTTTTGGAGAGTGCTAATCCCTCAGAATAACTGCAGTTTTGAAATTCGAAATTTTATCTGCCTATCTTTTTTTACAGAATTTTGTCTGTTTTTATCATTGTCTTATGTATTTCTGATTTGCTAAATTAAATTCCAATGAAAGGTAATTAAAGGAATTATGAAAATTTAACCAAAAACAGTTTCATAAGACAAATTACCTTAATTAAGAGAGATGTCAATAGGTTCCATGCAGGCCATAGACTATTATAAAGTTCTTGACTTGGTGCGCTGCCTTTCCCCATTCCAAATACAATTATCCAAAAAAATATAATTCAAAGAAATTAGATGTGGAATGGCAAAGTGGAAGCGGTGAAACAGTGATCTAAAGGCATAGACGAAACTCACGCAAGACATCAACAGTTATTTTACTTTTTTCCGATGGTGAAAAGACATCAACAGTTGATTTTGTGGTATATGCTTGGAAATCATCCGAGCTCTGATATTTAGCAGGTATTGGATGCTGATCAATAACATTTCATGGAATAGCATCCATAGCATCCATTTGATGGGCAATAATAGTGGTGTATCTAGATAATTTCGTTGGACAGATCAATCAAAAGAATAATTTGAAGGTGGTGTTGAATATTAACCAAACTAATGTACAGATCATCGACACAAATAACATGGGAACACTAGCTCACACATATCGACTACATCAAATGCCATGCTCCTTTTTACTCATTACGAATTTATTTCTACAAAAGGTCCGTTATACGGTCTCCTTATTAAACTTGAAAAATGAGAAGCCAAATAAACTAGACGAAGAAACCTTAAGAACTAAAATGACTGAAGAATGATGCTTGTGACGGAATTAAAAACCAGAACAAGCATACCATTGATATTATACCTACATGGGGGCGGCAACAGTAAGATACTGTCTCTCATACAATCCTATTACTTGGTCAGCCACGCCCCACATAATGGCCTGCCCGGGTGGTATCCTCATGAGCCGCGGCAACAGTCCTTTCCACAAGGCAAGAAGCCCTTCCTCTGCATATATAGTCCTGATGGCATGGAAAAGGCCTTTGTACTTCAACTCGCCATCCCCTCTGCCCTGAGCCATAAGCCTTGTTTTGACAACATC
The DNA here is from genome assembly GCA_010134655.1 of Fragaria nilgerrensis. Classification (NCBI taxonomy): domain Eukaryota; kingdom Viridiplantae; phylum Streptophyta; class Magnoliopsida; order Rosales; family Rosaceae; genus Fragaria; species Fragaria nilgerrensis. Next base: position 8,098,127 of record CM020982.1, read on the forward strand.
AAAGGGACCGGTGCAAATGGGACCTGCTGTTCCTGCCAGGAAACCTGAGATCATAGACTGCCATGGCAGCAGGACTCTTCCATCTCCTTCATGTTTCTTCCACAGGAGAACATCAAAAGCATTTTTGGCTGAAAACATGGCCGCCTGGTTTGTCCCATTGCGCATAACAGTTGGAGATGCCCCCGACCATAACCCTCGAATGCCTTCCTCCCGGATGATCCTACGAGCACAGTGCACAGGACCCTTGTACTTTAGAAGATCATGACTCAATCCTCTCTGCTGCTGCAGCCTAATTTTCACCACCTACACCAATAAAATTTCGAAACAACTTCTTAGCTCTCCCTAATCAAGCTACTTCGGCAAACAATAAGGAAAATAAATTTTATATGTGTACTGAGAAACTCCAAAGCTAAGTTCCAAATAGAAAAGCTTAGGTTCTCCAACTATAGAAATTAAACAAAATCAAACTGATATCTTCATTTTCAACCCATGATCTCAACTAATGCTATCTATGATCGCACAACAAATAAATCAATAACCAGCAAATGCTTCACCAATCCACCACCCGCAATGCAAATCCAACAAAATTTACCAATCAAGATCAATGCAGTTACCTCAAAAGGAGTGACAATAACAAGAGCCTCGAGAACTCCGGCGCCAAACCCGGAAATAAACCGGCCGTGACTGCTGACCTTACCAGTCTGGGAGTCCTTAAACGCCCCTTGAAGCACCGCATTGGATCCCATCCTCAGCGCGTACTTCAAAGTAAGATGCGTCGCGAAGGGAGTCAATCCCTTCCACAGAGCCCGCACGCCTTCCGTGCGCGAAACCGTCGCGCCGCAGTGGATAATTCCCCTGTAGGTCCCGGTCCGGTCCAACTGCAGCCGCGTCTTGATGACGTCGATCGGCTGCAGACACGAGGCCTCCACAATCCCTCCCAGCGAGCCCGACAGGGCCTTCACGTAGGGAGGGATGACGGCGTTAGATGAGTTGCTCTGGGATTTCTCCATTGATATGTGGGGATGTGGAATCTGGGTTTTGGGGAGGAGATGAAGTGGAAGAGAAATTGGGGTTTGTTTATTTCTCTTCGACTTCGTCTCCTTCCGAAGGAGGAGGAGTAGTGGCGACTGACGACGTTTTCTACTTCTGAAATAACGGCGCGTGTAGTACTGGATTGATCTTTTAGGTGGGTCAAATGAGGTGTTCGGTGAAATTAGAAGTACTGAGAATCTTGGTTTAAAGAATGGAATGAGAGAGAGAGAGACGCCGGGATTTGGGGTTAGAAGCTTCGAAGTTGCAGCTCTGTTCAGGTGGCCTGGTTGTTGTGGAGTTGAGATGACGCAAGTGGACTCAGAAACTCTCTTAAAGCCCATGTTTTAGGCCCACTAAACTGTTTAAAGTAAGGAAGAAAAAATCAATATTTTCGCCGAAATATCGCCGAAAATATCATTTTTTTTTACACACCGAAATTTTTTTCTCGTCCCAAAATTTTTGGTCCGAAACTATCGATATTTCGTAATATTTTCAATATTTTGATATCTGGCCGAAACTGTTGAAATCACCTATAAAAATTTTCCAAAAGAGGCGGCGCCGCCAGCCCCACTCCGCCGCCTCCAATGCCCATCAAAATTTAACACAATCTTTCTCTCAACACGCACAACAACTTCCCTAACTACACAAACACCAATTCCAAACCTAGATAGGGTAATCGAATCAAAATAGTAAATTGAGCCATAAAACTCACCGATTCTCCCTACCGATCAAGAGGGAATGAAACCTTTTGAGGTTTTGTTGTACGGGATGAGAGCTTCCAAACGAGACCAGCCACCCCGTTTATGGTGGCCGAAAAAGGCAGTTTCGATGACTCTGCCACTGTGCAACCACACCTTCTCGGTGCGATTCCTCCCTCACGGGCACAACCCGACCAGTCACCTACCTAGACGTGAAGAGGATGCTCCAATCTTCATTTCGA